>CAXKWD010000009.1:85460546-86813662 GCA_964059195.1 Ectobius pallidus
ATAAATGACAAATATTGTATAAAAACATAATAAAATAGAATGTAAAGCAAAAAAATTGGTTTTATAAAGTGTACATACATATTTGTTACACTTTCTTTGGACCCATGGTTATAAAAAGAAATGTGATAAAGTATGTAAATGCACAAAAAGCGCAAAGCCCTAGAAAAACTTAGCAAAGATGCTTCGACAGCGAGGTAAACAAGCACACTGGGGGAATATGTGGGATAATGCGCGAGACGCACGAGGCGCAGGCGCAGTAAACTGGTGGGCCGTGTGCAGCGTCGCAGCTGGCCGTTCCTCGTATCTCAAATGTCGCTCCTATTTCAAAACGAAACTTCGCTCGCTCGACAGCTCGTATCTCAAATAACTCGTATCTCGAGGTATCACTGTATTAATATTTTCTATTTAATGTTATTCTTCGTAATATAAAACAGGGGGTCCATTCATCTTGGTTTTCCTGGGACAGTCCCGTTTTTTGGCAGCGTCCCACTGTCTCGAAAGTTTTATTGGGGACGGTCAGTTGTCCCACTTTTTTGTGATTCCGATTGGCCAGTTTATTGTACGCTACATTAATGAAACTTGTAAAGTGAAGGTCTTGCTCATTGTCAGAACACACAAAACACAACTGTAATGGGGTATCAGATGCTGACTTTTATGGCAAAGTTGCAGAAGAAAATGGACTTTTTGATAAAATATGTAAAGGTTGTGAAAAGTACAGTGACAATGAGGCATCTACTTCTGCGGAATAAATTATCTACACCAGTCTGCAGAAGAAATATAAGAAGTCATTTGGGTAATTTGTGTTAACGAGACAAAGGTAGGCCTACATTTTAAATGCTCACTAAATTTTGTGGATGAACTTTTTGCCCTCTTTTTCCTTAATTCCGAGCTGCGCGGGCAAAGAGAATTTAAGTCCACTTTCTTGTTACTGAGAATTAGAGTGACTTAACACACTATACCAGCCCAACATAGCTTTAGAGATGGATAAACCTATGAGGCACACATCCATAACTACCGTACAATTTTGAATATGACTTACTGGACTTAACACAAATGTAGAGAACATTTTTATCTATAACTCTATGGACTTATCTCAATTTTTTAGGATGGTGGACTTAACTCTCTTTGCCCGCGCACCCCGGAATTGTCCCATGTTTTTCCAAAAAAACGTTAAAAATATCCTGTTTTTATATAAACATTATATGGACACTCTGTATAAAACCCCCATTTAATATTAAAAATGCAGATTAGTAATGGTCATCATCCCATGGCTTCATCCCATTTCTGGACTTGCCTCATCATCATTATTTTAAACTGTGTGGCTGTCATTATTAATTTGAATATTTTTTTAGTTGTTTCCATTACTTAAGGTAATTTCTCTCATCTATTCAAGGTTGAAGGATCATAACTGGGAAGATGAAACACACTTATGGTAGTGCTTTGTTTTTTCAGTATATTGCAAGTCCTCATCCATACCCTTTCTATCCTGGACCGGGAGCCTCAATCATCCATGCTGTACCCATCGCTGATTCGGAACAGACTTCCACTGCTGCCTCACCAGATGAAAGTTATCAGCCTTACCAAACCAACCAGCCACCCAAGTAAGCAAGCATGCGGTAAGTAGTCACCTGCACAGCAAGCTAGCCAACAGTTATCATGACTCTGGGGGGGGGAATTATATGTTTCAACCGCTGTTGCTCTTGATTCAGCATAAAACTTAATGTTAGTAACAGCATAAATATGAAGGACTTACTTTAAACGCCTATTTTATTATATTATGACCTTTTATACGTTCTTAAAATTTTATTGTAGGCACGTAGATTAAGTATTGTGTTCAACTTTAACATTCAGTCCCCCCCAATCCTGCCGTCTGCCTGATGATGCAGCGGTTGGGTGGTAGGCCAAGGCCCTCCAGCGATGTATTGCCATGGAGTTTAGTTTTTAACATTCAATCAATTCTGTGTCATGTTTACAGCATTAACATGCATTTTAGATTCCTTGAAACCAATTTTGAATACAATTTTTGGAAACACATCTGTGTACATGTGTATGTGTGTTTCTATGCCTATGTGTGCATAGCTCAGAAATGAACAATCATATAAAAACGGATTTTGTACTTTGATTAAGTATCTTCTGGGTGTGTGACATGAAGGGTGGCAATGACATTCTTTCATTTCTAGTATCACTTTACATGAACAAAATGTCATTTTTTTGCAATTTTCTTTGGAAAATGGTTCTACCATTGTTCTAAATAATCACACTGTCTGAAATTATTAGCAGCTAAAACTATTGTTAGAAACATTTTTTGTATAAATTCTCTGAAGGGAAAACAAACTCAGATATTTTTAGTCTTGTCTGATGAATAATATGGCTCTGTTTGAGGCATAGACAATTTAATGAGTATCACCAGGGCCGACTCTAGGTATCTCGGTGCCCTAGGTGAGAAATAATTTTGGCACCCTACTAAATTACCACCTCAATCATTCTGTTTTTTACATTTGATTAACATGGAATTTCACATTCTCTGACCTGGTATTGGTAAGTGGTTAAATAAAATTGATTTGAATTGGCCTAATTTGAGAAAGGCTTGTAGTATATAACATAGTATGGGGGTTAAATGAAAAAAATACATTTAATTGAAAAAGGTTATAACTTTTTGTATTCAACATACAAGAAACTGCATTGTAGATAAGTTTTTCCCCATGAAGCAGATGTTGAAAAAAGGCTTACAATCCTTAAAGGTACTTTTCTTGCTTCAATTTTGAGAAACTCTTTGACAAGATCTTTTATATCCATTTGAGTAGCTAACTCATTTTTGATAGAAATGGTAGCAAGACCTGAAAGCCTTTCCTGGCTCATTGAGTTATGCAGATATGTTTTAATTAGTTTTAAATCCTTTTTACATTTATTTTCTATTTTTTGTTTTTAAATCTAAATGTTTCCACCCCTAAATGTTTCTAAAAATTCCCCATCCTAGGCGGGTGCCTACTTCACCTAAATGGATTCTCACAATGCTTTCTTTGTGTTGTAATGTAAAGGGTACCTATTTTAGATTCCTAAAGATGCATTTTTTTAATACCTTAGAATCTGAATCCACTAATAACTGTGCATATTTTTCGAAGTTGGATATATATATATTCAATGAGTCATGTCTATTGTTGAGTCATGTCTGCTGTTGGTCTAGCTGGCTGTGCAGAGGTAGATGCATTGTTTGCCATGCAAGTGACAGTATATTGTAGTATGCACAGAGTGATCTGGCATTTGCTGTGGAGAACTCGAGTGCACTTGTCTTTCCTTTATTTTTTTTTTTTTTCATTTTTTTTTTTTCAAAATAAGTAATGAAAAAGTAGATACAGTAAAGTATCAAATGTCCCACAAAATTAAGTGATCAGAATATATTCCTGTCATTTTAGTTTAAGTTATGAAGGTCCCAAACATGGGAAGAATAGATATCTTGAGATTTCAGAGATTTATATATTCCTCTTTTATTCCTCATGAACTCTTTTTTTTTTATTTTTTATTATTATTATTTTTTTTTTTATTTTTTATTATTTTTTTTTTATGCTATACATTATTAATAAAGGAGCAGTTTGGTATATATCTGTTTTATGCTTAATATTATTTATTACCTCTACAATGTTTTTTATTTTTGTCATGTTAGTTAAATGAAAATGCATTAATTTTTTTTTTTTATCAGCTGAACATTATGAGGTAGATTACACGTTCAAGGGTGACAAAAATTTATTTTTTATTTTAATTTTGTTAGTTTTATGTGAACTTCTAGCTTTATATCTGTGAATTATTTTTAAAGAAATCTATAAAATTGATCATTTATTAGTGCAACCACAATTAGCCAAATCTTAAGTATATCCAAGTAGCCATCCAAGTGGCCATCCAAGTAGACAACCACTGTAGATTCTCTTGGAAACTTTTTCAATACCATATTGAAAATTTTGCATGAAAGCGGGACTGCATTGGAATGGGATCGTATTCAGATTGATCTGAATTCTGCATGAAAACGTAGTAAATGTGTACATGGACAGGTGACACCGTTAACACTTTTGGAGAATATATGAAAAGTAAGACCCATTTTTAGGGTTTATTTTGTGCACAGTTCACTAGTGAATAATGAAAGACAAACAGTAGAAAATCCATAATTCAGGCAAATATTTTTGTGCGCATTAACCCATTGGCGCACTTCCCCGTGTGCGGGACGGGCAAAAAATCAAAGTCGAAACGCACTTTGCCGGCTGCCAGATGGGTTGAGCAACCGACACCTTTTCTTGTAGTTCTAGCTTTCTCTGAGTAGATGGCATAACATTCCATATACCATTTTAAAGCTGAATAAATTCTCTATGCAATGGTATGCAATATGATATGCTTCATATCGATTTTCAATGTATAAATCGATCGTGAATATGTGGTCGATATGCACTTTGGCGGCTGCCAGACGGGCTGAGCAACCGACACCTTTTCTTTTAGTTCTAGCTTTCTCTGAGTAGATGGCATAACATTCCATATACCATTGTAAAGCTGAATAAATTCTCTATGCAATGGTATGCAACACGATATGCTTCATATCGATCTTCAAGGTATAAATCGATCGTGAATATGAGGTTATTCCCGCTTTCCGTAAGTAGATGGCATGACATGCCTTATTAGCGTATTATACCCACACAAGTTATCTACCTTATTGTATTCAACACAATAATTCAAGTTTAAGTTATAAATCGATATAATGATCACGTGATCATGGGATTCCGAGGCACTCAGTTCGAAAAATGGCTTCGAGGAAGAAATTGTGTGTGGCGTTCCAGACTGTTTTAGGGTGTATCACACCACAAAATACCTGTAAACAAACATTCTAGGGATCAACAAAACATCACAGCATAAAAAGGGGTATGCAGTTTAGTCCATAAAATTGAATTTGCATGAAGTAATAATAAATGTAAAGAAATCAATTTTTGCCTGAAAATATTAGTGTTTATGGGTGCGCTGTGCATAAGAAAAGTAGTGTGCCAATGGGTTAATTAATACATTTTCACTTCTTACCTTGTGAATTTTAAAGATGAAGAGTGTGTCCTGATTTTCGCTTTTTTTTTAAACTATATTATATTTCCTTAATACTGACAACCGGAACAGATTCCACTCTTTGCAAATGCAGGTGTTACATCGTCTAGCTTCAAGGTGAAGCTTTATCATTCCTGAGAAAGCAGGGGAGAGGGGTTAAAGGAGCTTGTACATTTAGCATACGGGTATGAAGGTACATTTGCATTCTGATGCTCCATACTAAACATAAAAATTCATATACAAACTCTGTAGCACCACTTTTTGCTTAACCTAATGAAATACACAAAGAAGGAAAACTGTAGAAGAATGAATATCTTTTTACAAATCATTATTTCCTTCTGTTATTTGCATTTTGTTCATAATTTTGACAAATTCACGTTGCTTTTCATTTTTGCGTTACTTCATGGGAAAAAAAATTGCTTTAATTTGAGCTTATTAAGTGCCGGTGCTTTCTAAGATTAATTGGTGAACAGGAAAAATGTTTGTCCTTACATGTGTCTGTACGTGCTATAACTCTAATATGCTGTATCAGATTTTATAAAGTCCATAGGAAGAATCATGTTGATTCTGGACCAGACCGGTTGACCTCTGCTGGAGTAACGACCAATTAATGGTCACATGCTTTTCAAATAGCAAATTTTTTTATTGCAACCACTGATAGAACTGTTGTTGGGAACTGAAGACAAGTGACTGCACATTCATACTCCTTCAGATGTTTTGGAAAAGTAAGGGATATTGTCAGGCCCGACGAGAGGGAGGGGCAGCCTCGGGTCCCGGCCGACCGGGTTTAATTTTTTACTTTCTAAATTTACTCTAAAATAAAATGGGTTATAAGTCAATAAACAGCTTAATTTATGTTTTATGTGTTTATCTCATCTGCATTGTCCTGTCGTATAACGGTGACACGGAATTAATCATTTAACTTGAAACGGATTATTCTTGAAGAATAATTGCTATTTTTTAAAAGTAGAAGCAAAAATCCTTTTGGACTCAACAGTAGGCCTCATTAAGGTTCGGCATTTAAAATCATAATTGTCAAAAGATTAAACTGGTACATACAGATAAAATTTTTCCTAATTAGAACATTTTAATGTATTTTTCCGTTTCGTGCCTGGGATCAGTTAACTAATTTGGTCCAAAATCAATAGGCTTCGTCCCATGGGCGTTATAAATTAATACCAAGTTTTATGAAAATCCGATAAAGCATATTTGAGTTATCGCGCTTACAGACATGCAGACAGGCAGGCAGTCAGATGGACAGATCTTTTCCTATCTACCAGACAATCTCATAAGTACCGGTACAATTCTGGCACTTACTAATTATGTAATATCATTACATAATCTTTTTGTTGCATACATGATAAATGTCGAGTTGGGTAGTGAATTTAATATGCCCCTGGTGCCCTTGCTTTCTTTCCACGGCCCTGGATATTGTTAATATGAGGAATTGGTTGTAAATTCATTCTGTTAATATTCTAGTTATCACACTTCGCATATATTGATCAAGCTTTCTCAAGAAACTGCGGTCTAAAACTCGATAGTTTCTTAAATATGGCCTATTAACTGAATCTGTGACTTTGTTTTATCAGTTTACCTGAATTTATTAAAATATATATTGCAGAGACTATTTGTCAGATATTTTCTGGTATATTTATTGTAAATATGGTAATTGCAGCCCTATCAATATATTGAATATTCAGTAGGCCTACTTTCATCTCGAACATCATAATAGCTGTGCACTCTCTGTGTCAGAATAAAATGTGTCTAAATTATTTACTAGAAATTGCATGCAATCAGAGAATTATTTATAAATGGTAATATTAACCAGAGATCATGATTCTTTCTTAACCAAACTGTTCCTTATTACAACCTGTGTACATTAAGAGAGGATAAAACCAGTTTCATTTGGTTAGTGAATGATGAATGAAGAAATGCTGCATTATGAAAATAGCATCCTTAAAATCTGGAAGCATGCAGTAACACATCTAATTCTTAGAACTTTCCTCCGTAATAATTAAATAGTGTACAAGGTAATTCTTTCACTTCCTGTAATTAAGTAAATCTACTGTACCAGTATACTATTTTACCTGTCCTCTTGGCCAAATATGTAAAATTATGTTGCAGCCATAAAACTGTTGATGTTTCAATTTTTTAAACAAGACATATAAATTGTCTTTATCAATAATGATAATTTACATTATACCAAGAAAATCGTTATGAAATTCTGAAGATTAGATATCACGTAAAAGACGATACTTAGCATTTTTCAGCTAGTAAAAATTAAGTGGAGATTAATTAATATTTTTATTGGAATTTATTTTACTAAAATACCAACAAAACCAATTTTATTTGGTCCCTTGGTGGATGTATATTGATTAGTACCACTAATATTAGGAGCACCAGATATGGCCAGGAAATGTAAAACTACTGGTAGGTTGGATTTTTGCAAAATTGCAAAATCCAACATTAGAACAAACCAAAAAATTTTAAAATCTGTTTCTTGAAATTTCCATTATATTTCATTGCATTGAAAGTTTGTGTAGTTTGAATATATTCTGTTCATAATGTGGTGGGGACATGCAGAAATTGGAGTTCTATACTAACTGATTAACTGAGAGTATGTTTCCATTTCAATGTTGAGCAAATCCTTTACTAACTATGAGGCATGTTTTTAAAATAAGTACCAATAATTTAAACAATAACAGAACATTATTTTCCAAATACTTTATTATCATTCATTACCTTACTCCTTACACTACTTCTTCACATAGTGCTGCCTTTTTTCAAGCACTTGTCGTAACGGGAAACCATTTTTTGTATGCCTTTGTCAAAGAATGATGCTGCCTGTGATGAAAGGCAAGTCTGCACTTCTTGTTTTACATCATTGTTGTTGAAATGTTTCCACCAAGGAATTTCTTCAGATGAAGAAACAGATGAAAATCGATTGATGCTCATCCAAAGTATAGGGAAGGTGGTCGAATGATTCCCTGATCACACCTGGTCCTGGTCTCATCATTTGATTGGGAACAATTCGACCATCCTCGCTACAGTCCGGATTTGGCACCAAGCGATTTTCATGTTTCTTCATCTGAAGAAATTCCTTGGTGGAAAACATTTCAGGGACAATGATGATGTGAAACAAGAAGTGCAGATTTGACTTTTTTCATAAGCAGCTTCATCAGCATACAAAAACTGCTTTCCCGTTACCACAGGTGCCTTGATATGGCGGTGACTATGTGAAGAAATAATGTAAGGTGTAATGTAATGAATGATAATAAAGTACAGTGATACCTCGAGATACGAGTTTAATTCGTTCCATAACCTTGCTCGTATGTCAATTTGTTCGTATGTCAAAGCAATTTTCCCCATTGAAATTAATTGAAATGCCATTAATCCGTTCCAGCCCCATAAATGCTACCCCCAATTGTTTTTGTTACGTGTTTTTGAATAAGAAAAATCTATTTATAAATGACAAATATTGTATAAAAACATAATAAAAGAGAATGTAAAGCAAAAAAAACTGGTTTTATAAAGTGTACATACATATTTGTTACACTTTCTTCGGACCCATGGTTATAAAAAGAAATGTGATAAAGTATGTAAATGCACAAAAAGTGCAAAGCCCTAGAAAAACTTAGCAAAGATGCTTCGACAGCGAGGTAAACAAGCACACTGGGGGAATACGTGGGATAATGCACGAGACGCACGAGGCGCAGGCGCAGTAAACTGGTGGGTCGTGTGCAGCGTTGCAGCTGGCCGTTCCTCGTATCTCAAATGTCGCTCGTATTTCAAAACAAAACTTCGCTCGCTCGACAGCTCGTATCTCAAATAACTCATATGTTAGGGCACTCGTATCTCGAGGTACCACTGTATTTGGAAAGTAATGTTCAGTTATTTTTTGGTACTTTAAAAACACACATCATCCTAAGGATCAATGACCTTCATAAATTAAAAGAGTTCAGATACATTTCTGAATTCGTTTTTACAAAGTACTTTACATAATAGTACGTTATAGAGTGATGTTAAATTTACCTCACTAACCAGTCTGACAGTGCTCTTACAGAAAGAACAGATACCTGTTCTTCTCATCCCACTCTGATTGCTTTGCATGAAAAGTACTCTTTTAGTTAAGAATAATTGCATATGATTATTAAATAGGCTCAGTCTAAATTAAAAAAAAACGCTAAATTATAAATTAAAACTGTTAAAATTCATTCCACCTTTTTAAACGCTAAATTTCTCACGGTAGTCTTACATTGGCAGCTGTGTATGAGAAATCAATAACCTCTGCCTGCGTAAGTGGATACTAGGTGGCAGGAGAGTTCACAAACTGCTGTAAAGCTCCCAAAATGGCTGCAGCGTATATATTAAAATTTATTATTTCACAGATATTATACGCCTGTCTAAAAACAGTGTATGATTCACATGGTAAAATGATATTGTCTTGTTCATAGGGTTGCTTCACCTGCCTTTACGGGCTTGTTCCGCAAACATACCGACTCACAAAATAAAATCCATCTTTTAGCCCTTGTATCATAAATAGCTATTTGCTACAGTTATTTTCATATAAAGTCAAATATGCTGTCTCTAAGGTTTTGCATCTTCAAACATACTAATAGAGATAACTTAATGATGGTGCACCCACCAGTTATCCATACTCACACTTCAATTTGCTTGTCCACAATTTGGAAATGGTTTGAATAAACATAACATTATTAAACCGATTCTTTTCTTGAATTTGTTGTAGTTAGTGTAGTTTTAATTTCAATGTAGATAAGGTAAATGATTTTGATCTCTTGCATGTAGTAGTTTGGATTAATTCAGTTGTTCACAGAAGAATGCACAGTCTGCAGATTTTCTTTGCCTTGAAGCGCATGAGTCAGTGCAGTGCCAATATTTTGCCCCAGAAAGTGCTTCCAAAATGAATCGTGCCCAAAGGAAGAATAAAGCATGGTTTAGATGAGTATTCTTTAACTTACATACAGGCAACTTGAAGACTTGGGACCTACACTACTACCTCTTGATAAACCTCTGGTTAATATATATTTGGTAGTTTGCATAATTAAATTTTAAATATATGCTATGACCTCCCTACAACTGCAGTGTGCAAGAACATTCTCCAGAATGGCTGTCAGGAAGGTGGATAAACCAGCAGCTGCCAGGTAGGCAGATTTGATTAAAACAAAATGGCAGTCCACTGGAGCTACGTGGGCTTCTGAATTTCAGATGCTGGAAGTTATAGCTTATACAATAATGCCATTTTAGACACTTTTATAGTGTAGAATTGCATTAATTCGCGGGTGCGCAGGAAAAGAGAGTTAAGTCCACTATCCTCAGAAATTGGGATATGTTCATAGAGTTATAGATAAAAATGTTCTCTACATTTGTGTTAAGTCCAGTCAGTCATATTAAAAAACGTACGGTAGTTATGGATGTGTGCCTCATGGGTTTATCCATCTCTAAAGCGATTTTGGGCAGGTATAGTGTGTTAACAGGTATACAAGCATTCATGTACCACAGATTATTGTCTCTGTTGGACATTACATGAGAATATTATAGGAGAAAAATTCCTCCGACACTAGGACTTGAACCCAGGACCTTTGGCTATTCGCGCCAATGCTCTACCAACTGAGCTAAGCCGGAGTTCAATTCCCAGCACCAGATGGAACCTCTCTCCTATGACTGATTGCCCTAATGGTCTACCTCACAGACAGACAAGTTGTGTCATATGCAGTACTGTGAGGCACACTAATTAGTGATTTTTGTGACCGGGCTCCCACTGTTATTGTACAGTTAACACTCAAGACAGGTATACAAGCATTCATGTACCACAGATTATTGTCTCTGTTGGGAGCCCGGTCACAAAAATCACTAATTAGTGTGCCTCACAGTACTGCATATGACATAACTTGTCTGTCTGTGAGGTAGACCATTAGGGCAATCAGTCATAGGAGAGAGGTTCCATCTGGTGCTGGGGATTGAACTCCGGCTTAGCTCAGTTGGTAGAGCATTGGCGCGAGTAGCCAAAGGTCCTGGGTTCAAGTCCTAGTGTCGGAGGAATTTTTCTCCTATATTATTCTCATGTAAAGTGTGTTAAGTCACTCTAATTCTCAGTAACAAATAAGTGGACTTAACTCTCTTTGCCCGCGCACCCGCAAATTGATTAATGTGTTTCCAGTGATACGTTCTGTTGTAATTTCACTGAAAGAATTGAAAAAAAAAAATACTATGAGTGAGTTGTTGCACCTAGCGGAAACCTTTCAAACTGGAAGAAACAAACTTCAGCAGCTCACATTCTATTTTCGAAGTTACAACACTTCACTGCACTTCTCCCGATAGTAATACCATGATGGTAGTATAAGAGATCTTCCAGTTAAGCTAATTGGAACATGTCAGGAAGTTTATTGAGAGGTAGTTATGTAAGCCCTTACTCTCAGGTTCTAAAATAAATTTTTATTATAACTCATTTTATTTTTTCTTTAATATGTAATTGGAAATTTTACTTCTAACTTCTGGTTCGGAGCAGGCTTATGCTATAAAGTTTTGAGCAGCTAAGAAATAAAATTTGTAAGAATAGGAAAGAATTCATTGATTCATTTGTTGAAAGCTGTAAATTATGGGTGACATCAAGAATGAAATAAACTCCTAGATTTCTTAAATAACGAAGTGAATAAATGTTTTTGTGGGCAATTTAAGAAGACAATAGGTCTTTTTTTTAATCCATAAATACTAACAGATTATAATTTAAATAATTATTGAAAAGTATTTTATCAATACCTGAAATCGCATTACATTTCTTATACAGCATTCTTTTTGTCTCCAAATTATTATTTACCTTTCTCTTTCGCTTTTATCTCCTCACTGAGGAACGTTCAATAAAGTGATTATAAATGTAAAATGATAATCCAAATTACATCTTGGGAATCTCTGTATCTGGCAAGGTTGCATTATATAGGCAGGCTTGTGAGTATTACAGTTACAAATTAACTATTTCAGTATGATTTCATTATTTAAAAAAATTATGTATCAATACTCTGTAGATTTCTGTAGATAATCTGTGTGAATAATACTCTGTAGATTTCATTATTAAAAAAAATAATATGTTAGTACAGTAGAGCCTCGGTAATTCGAGCCCCAGTATTTCGAGGTTCCGTGTAATTCGAGCTGGTCTTAAGAAAATTAATTTTCCATAAAATCCCGTTTTTATACGGTGTCCGCATGTAAGGTTTACGCACTTCCGAATGTGTTACATTTTGAGCTTTCTTTCAATTTTTCCATGTACAAAAATGCAGGTAAAACTAGATTTTCGTTCATAATACACAGACTGCTAATGCATTTCTATTACAGATTGACAGAAACCGTTAGGTTCGATCTTTCATTGTCGGGACCTCGTGTCAATGATACGGTGCATACATTGCATGCCATCCTTTCAGAAAACAATACTGTATTGTTACAGTAATCCCTACTCAGCTACAATGGTAATTAAAAGTGTTTTCCTAGTAGCGCCGCTTTCCCGTTCCACTCCATTAAGAGTCAGACAATGACTTAATCCTTAAAGGATGCCGATGTAGCAAATTTTAAATGTTTGCCAATATACATACAGGCATATTACTATATTGTTTGTTTATTTTTTTAAACCATTATTGTGCTCATTAAACATTTATTTATGATTTACCCATTGATTTAGTGATGTTTCCGTATAATCCGAGGTTTTTGTAATTCGAGGTAGCCTCAGCCCCAATTAGCTCGAATTATCGGGGTTCTACTGTACTTAATGTATCTTCATTCTGCAAGCAATGAAAGGGGTCTCAGTTTTTAAACAACTTCTCCGAAATATCGACTTGAAAAATACTCTTGGGGCTAGAATTATAATGTAAGATTGTAAGCAATTAGACATAGGCCTGCAAAGACAAAAAATAAGCGTGATAATAAATAAATGAGTTAAAAGATATATCTGAAGGTATTTACCTTAACTTTTGCTGGCAAAAACAAACTTCCTAAATCATTCAAGTCATCATGTATGGCATCAAGGTCTTAAATATTTGGAAGGGGGTGAGGCCCCTATTTCTAAATGTTGGGGGCAGAAAATAAATTCCCCCCCCCCTCAAAGTTGGTGCCTATGTCT
The DNA here is from genome assembly GCA_964059195.1 of Ectobius pallidus. Lineage (NCBI taxonomy): Eukaryota > Metazoa > Arthropoda > Insecta > Blattodea > Ectobiidae > Ectobius > Ectobius pallidus. The sequence continues at coordinate 85,473,742 of CAXKWD010000009.1, forward strand.
CCGAATAGGCTCCAACAAGAAATTTGGTGTGGCTCCCAGTTTTTCCTTTCTTTTGGAAGGAGGGTTTACTAATTTTATAAAAATGTTCAGATAGGCCTTTTAGGCCTGTGCTTTTTAAATTGATTAGATGTTAAAGATTTGCACATCTCAGGTTTCAAAATTTTCCAACTTAAGTCTAGATCTAATATAGGTATTCTTGTGGTCAATCTAGTGTAATAAATTGTTTAAAAACATGTTTTTGGGTATTGTTGAGCTAGATTAACTTAGTAAAATAAATATGTGATAACTTTTTCTAATTTTTGAAAATTCAATTTTGCCTAGGCTTTTCAGTGTTCTGTAAGAGAACTTGGAGGTGGTATTGTTAATAGTGATGGGAAATTTCAAATGATTTTAAGAATAGAATAATCTGTTCTCGAGTAATATATAGAATTCAATGATCATTCAAATTAAAAAGTTCCCGGATGAAAGCAGGATCTAGAACTCACAATACGAGAACTCGAGGCAGTAGCCGAGAAGTGAGAACTACTAATAACTGAGTCGTCAGTTGGTAACCCAAATCGTTATTTGAATGTTCAGTTTATTTATATGTAGGTATTTATTTATTTATTTTTCATTTTATGAGACCGAACATTATAGTCAAATTACCTTTTTAAATGTATCACATAGAAATTAGATTACAATAACAAACAGTGCAACCAACTTCATCACGTATGCATTGAATCTACGGCAACCACACAGGCAAAGCAACTGTTGCGACAGGAACAGGAGATCATTGCCCTAATAATGGTTCTTTATTTAAAAGGTATTGCCAAAATAAAGGCCTATTTCATATGTGTTTTTTCCTACCTGTGTTTATACCGGAGTAATGAAGAGTAGATTTTTATTTTGCTGAAGCACCATTCTGGTCCGATCCAGCCCAACTTCATCACTATATATATAGTGATATATATATATATATATATATATATATATATATATATGCCTTTATTCCTGCCAAACTTATTCATATTAACAAAGTTTACCAAAAAACAACTGCGCAAGAACTTGACATCTCTTCCTCAGTTCACCCTTCTCCTAGCATTAAATAATTGAAATACTTTTTATGTGATTCTCAATATCTTGAGAACTTTCAAGAATCGAATAATTCTGATTTGTTTCATTTGATAACTCACATTGCTAGTTGTTAATTTAAAGACAAAAATAAAGATTCCAAGTTGAGAAAAAGGTATCACATATTTATTATATTAGCCTAAAAATTGCTTTAAGTCATTCTGCTTCAAGCCCATATCCTTAGATTCATACTGATCATCTCAATATTATTCTGTTTAATTAATTTTTAATCTGTATCAATCTAGAAACTTCTAGTGAGAAATTTCATTATTAAATACTATAGGACAACACAGAAAACACGATGCTACACTGAAGCAGTTTAAAGTTATTTTTCAATTGTTACAAAAGATGTCTAAAAATAAAAATAAAAAATTAATGGCTGAAATATTGCAATATCATTTTGCAATTTATTTGCCATAAAATTAAATTAATTGAAATTCCATGCCCACTTTTAATGAAATACACGTTTCGACATCCCCTGAGTGTGAAAATACCATATTCAGTGAAAATTTCCATGTTGGTGTGTTTGTAAACAATACATATCAAAAAACGAAAATAATGTAAAAAATAAATTTTATTTTTGAGTTAGTAATTAGTAATATTCGAAATAAGTATATGGTGATATTACTGCCACTTTTAAACAAGAATTTTGCAGAATTTTTCTTCAGTAACTGCCTGCCACTAATTTTATTTTAATTATTTTTTTGGTAGAAATTGACTGAAGGGTAGTTATAAGCTAGCCATCTGTACTAAAGTGCTGCTTCACAGCAACCAGGCTTCTAGTGATAAAAGTTGTCAAAGCTTTTGAGTGTCAAGTTTGCGGGAACCTGCCATATGGGAAAAGTCTTCAGAAATTGTATTTACTGCACAAACATCATCTAACATTTGTTTTATTCTGTTTCAGATTTTATTAGAGATGAAGATAAAGAATTCACCAAGAATGGAGTCAAAGTAAGACTTCCTTTGAAAGAAGAACACCTTCCAGATTGGACACAGTAAACTCCAGTTAATTGTTAGAACTGGGAGAGAAAGACCATCATGAAGAATTGCCACATTCTAATACCAACCCCGGACTTGCCACCATCTACTAATCAGTGAAAATAACAAATATATATAATAAAGTAGTTTATTATTTTTTTATTGTAGTACGAGGATGCGTTTAGCTACTCTGTCGATTTTTCCAGTCGTGTTGTAATTTTTTTTTTATTATAATTACTATTATTAGCTTCTTTTGAATTACAGAAGAGGTTAGATCAATATTGTTAAATATGGAGACCAGATGTTTCATGGAAATTTTAAGTTTATCTTCCTAAAATTGCAACTATTAATGCAGTATGTTAATGATACTGTTATGGTATTGTAGTATGGGACATTATCTGTTGAATTTTAATCAAAATTTAATACACTGAGCATATCATATTCTCATCATATACATATAATATATGAAAAAAGAATTTTAAGAATTTATTATAGATAAATTGAAAACTATTTTTACATTTATACAAAAGTAGATTTTCATAAATTGTTTGCTTATAGAATTGTGTACTGGAGCTACTGGAAAGTATTTTCATTACCCAGTTATGCTACCTATTACTACACTCCCTGGCTTTACAATCTGAAGTAGATAGAAATTTTAATAATTTTGTAGTCTATTTTCAGTGAGCTTGTGTAGGGGGTTCGTTACATGTTCATTATAACTGAAGTGTAAGAAAGTGCTCATATACATGCTCTTATATATGATTGAAATAACTGCTTCATACTTTAATATCTGAAATTTTAAATATCTTTTACATCTTAATAAAGGATCTAAAATTAAGCTCAATCTTAAAGTTTCATGATAAAAATTGGTTTAATAAATTTTTCTCTCCTGTCTAAATTTTGAATTAAATCCACATTATTATATACTGATACCTATTTAATTTATTTGGCAGATTTGTTAGAAAAACTATTGTAGAGGTACCAGTATGCTATGAAATTATAGCATAACATGACACTATTAGTTAATTTAGTAAATAAAATTGAGTATTTTCACATCTTTTTGTTCTACTACTGTGAAAATTGTAAATAATTCAGTTGAATTATTACTCGAGAAAAAGAAACATAAACCATTATATATTTATGTCATTTTTTACCTTGAGCTTTCAGTTCTAAAATATGTTGCTAATAATGATACTTCAACAGACATGAAAGACACATCCCCTCATACTTTTAAATTATACTTCTTGTATATATGCTGATTTAAAAATTGCCGTGAAACATTTGGTAGCCAGTAAATGAAGTTCAATGTTATAAGAGGGTTTAATAATTCTTAGATTAACAAATATAAAGCTGCTCACATCAAGATTTCTTCCAGAGCTGTAACTCGATCGAGTTCAAATTTAAGTTGTACATTCTGTTTAATATTCTAAACAAACAAAATCACAGTATTTTTCTCAATTCTGCAGAAAGAAACGTTAGTCTGAAACTATCTTTAATAATGTCGTGGTAATAATTATTAAAAACTGTAAATCTGTGTAATAGTTTGCCAAAATTTTTAGGTCACTCCACTGTTCATCCTTGTGGTTTTTATAATAACCAACTATTGACCTCTTCACATCTGTATAATACGAAGTCAGAATGAAGAGATTGTTGTTTGACAAACTCTTGGAAATTCTGTGGAATCGAGGAGGAAGATTCATAATGATACCAGCTCAAGCCTCCTCTTGTCCAGAAAATGTCCTTGATTTTGCTGATTCTATTGCTGACGTTTGTGGCCTAGGCTGCGAAAGATGAAGTAACCAATAATGGTGTAACCCAATGAACGGTAATTTAGTTTTCACACATTCCAATCAAATGGCAAGCATTGTCTTTGTTGCCTTGTAGAAATTTTTTCTGTTTTTGTTTCATATTTTTCTACGACTTTAACTGTTGTTAGTGCAGAGTTTTTTCCAGTGTTGGAATATTTTTTTTATGAAAATGCCTATATCAACCATAAGTGAAACGAGTTTTTAAACTATTCAGTTCTTTTTTAAAGACATATTTTTTTTAGATATTGTGCCTTTTCATGATAATTCAAAGACAGGGAAATAATTATATATATAATAAAATACTAATCACGAAGCCAAATTTATCTTCTAGTTGCTAATTGTTTCAATGTTGTAGCAGTCCAAAAAAAAAGATGTTCGTTAAGTTGATCTAGAATCAAGCCTAGTACTTTATGTAACTGAAGCTGTGGATACTGACATCGTTCACTATAGCAGATAACTTACACTGATCCTGTAGCAGAAGTTTTGATAAAACTGAGCGATATTTCCGAATTATTCTGAATCGTATTTATAAGAGTTATTTTTAGCAGGACTCGGAAGTGAGAATTCAATTGGTTACTTACCCCATGTACCTTATTATAGACTTGATTTGTGGAAGTAACTATAACTGTAGATTTTTCATAATTTTTGTGTTAGAAGAAGCAATTCAAGTCCTAAGAAATCATCTCGTAGCAGAGACAGGTAGCTTCAATTGAGGGTGGGTGTTAAAGAAACTGCTGGAAATAGGGGTGAATGCGTATCATGTCAGTAGTTCATTGAGTATTAAGAATACAGCTTTCTACCAAAAAGAAAATTAAAACCAACTGTAGATTATCTAGTGAAATGATAACTGCCCGAAAGATACAAATATGCTATCATGTCGTGTTGGTTTGCTAGAGAATTTGTTTTACTAGAAATAAATATAATTGTTTATTGGTTTCCCCAGAGTCTGGTTTGTTAGATGCTGCATCCAGTAGCTCAGGTCGTTAGGTCGTTGCCATTAATAAATCTGATTCTGGAGTGATTACTATTATTGAAAAAACTATCAGGTTTTACTAGAAGCTTAGAGGTAATATCCCTGTAGTGCATGCATTGTATTACTGTATTCCTGAGAAGTGCGGAAAAGATTTTACACTGTTAAATCAGATGAAGTAAAAAAAATAAGAGATATTTTAGTTTATTTTGGTACATCTGAATTCGATGGTGAGATGGTAACTATTTTTTAAGAATCACATTACTGACAAATGAGTCCATATTACATAATATTAAAAGTAAAATCGTGTGTTGTATTTACATGAGTACATGTTTCATAAACAAGAGCAAGAGAATACAAGAAGTACACACTTTTTTAGGGTTTTGACAACATTTACACAGAGAGAGACTTCTTTGTTAGTTTAAACAACGGAACTTATTCCGCTATTCTCGTTTGTAGGGAATAACCAAATGGGTGGATAGCAAAGTCCATTGCCATGAAATCGTTGTGAATATAAATACAAGACTCTTGATGTTAGAGGAAACAAACACAGCTTTACCAGGATACAAGAAAATTTGCACCCAAAAAATGATGGTGCATAACTTAGAATATAGATTTAGTTATTAGAAGTGAAAACAAAAAAACAATTGTAGAGGTAGTTTGTACTATAAATGTTATTGTGAAACTTTTGAGTGGAAAATGAATGCAAAGCTGCTTTCTATTAGCTGTAGAATAGAAATATTGATTGGATTATTGGTAGTGTTAGTAACATTGTTTCTTTTTCTTAAAACAATTCTGACTGAAAAGTTTGTAGGTTTTTGAGGGGGGAAAATCCAAAGTTTCACTAAATGTTGTAATGTGAAACAACAGAGTAGATTTTAGGTAAGGGAGGTTTATTATTTTACTGTAAAATATTGCGTAATTTCCCCTCTATTTTCTTTTGTAATGTGTGTGTCATTAAATCTAAGAGAAATAGTTGTCGTGTTTGTCCAAATGTGTTGGTTTAATGTTTTCCGTGTGAAAGATAAAGAAATAGTTTGTAGTTGTATTAGATGTAAGCGAATGGCAACAGCGAGTTGCATAGTATATAGGTTGGTAGTTTGTAGAAACTTGGAGAGGCTGAGTCATAGCGGGTGGGTGGACAGTGGCCGATCGTAATGGAGAAGAGAATGTGCTCTGAGTATTGGTAAAGTTTAAGTGCCCTTAGTTTTTGTTTCTTCCTCTCTGCCACTTCATATTGGGAAGTCCTAGTCTTAAGTATCTTTCCAAAATGGTTGTAGATAGATGTAAGAGTTTCTGTGGTGAAGATGCTGTTCATTTGGTTGGCAACATGATATTGATATCATATATCAGTCTGTGAAAGATTACTTAACTTGTTCAGATGGTTGAAGTTACTGGAATCAGTTATTTGAAATGAGGAGACTTCCTGCTGTTGGTAAGCTGATTATTTAATTACATTTTCATACCCTGACAGTGGAATTAAAATTTAATCTATATTGAAATTTCAAGTAGTATTTAACGTTTGAAGAACTTATTTTTCCCATGTGGTATATTTGAAGAACTCATTGTTTGCTTTCTTCAAGAGGTAAATGATGACTGTATATATATACTAACCAGCTCATATTTATTGCACTTGAAGACATGCTTTCAATGTGAAAAGTACATAATAGCAGTTTACTTAAGCACCTGGAAACTAATAAACTTCATCCATCTAAATGAGACTTTACTTTTATAACTAATACTGTTTAATTTGCTATTTGTAAAATTTAGTTTGCTATAGTTATCGATCGTGTTTTTATTTTCCTTACTTTTTTCTTTCATTTCTTTTGAGCTTCACTACATCCTTTGATTGTGGACAATCTCAACAGTTAGAATAGAAAATTCAGTTTTTTCTTTATTGTAAAGGTGATGTCAATATTGAATTGTCATATTGATGACTTTTTAACAGCATCCATAATTGGATTTATATACACTTTTTACAAGCATGGATGCACATAACAATTTTGCCCCCAGTTGTTTGAGTGTCCTCCACTCCGCAGAATGCCTGATACAGTTTTTTGAATTAGCAGATATATGTATTAGGGACAAGGAACCAAGCCACTTGAAGAGGCGTAGCAAAGAATATTATTAAACATGAAGATAATAACTAAAAAAAAGAAGAAAAGTTTATTTTGTTACACAACTTTTTTGTGAAAATAATAACAAAGTCCTTTCCTTGTTGTCGTGTTAATAAAAGTGTGCTGTGTTTTTTGTAGAAAGTAGGTTTTTCTCTCTTCTCTCAAAACGAAAATGTAGGAATGAAGGATAGAGTTGGCTAAGGAAGTTGCAAAGTTGCAGACTAATGTGAAAATCAACTAGCTGATACATCAGCTAGGGAAATTAACATGGACTATGTTTGCAATATTCTCCCTTCTGATTGAATCGCATGAATAATGTGCTGCTGCTGTCAAGTTCCTTGTAAATATTTATTAGAATGCTATGTTTCAGCCTCAAACGTAGTTAAGATAATAATGAAAGGTAGAAAAAAATATTGAAAAATGAAAAAAATACATTAGTTATTAAGAAGTGAATCTTAGGAGCGTGCTTGATAAGCGGACCAAAGTTGGTGCTGAAAAGTGCGAAGGAGATCTCGGACCGTGTTTAGCATTCCAGTCTTCCCCACGTCCGAAGAATGCACCATTAAGTCAAGTTGGCAAAGTGAAAGTGAATGAGAAGTGTATGTGAAAAACCGCATTGAAAAGCGAGTGTACAGATTAGGGAAAGTAATAAACCGGGAATCTTAAAAACTAAATTATTTCCCTAAGTGAAACTAGAAATAGAGAAGAGTTGTAAGAGTTTGGATTTGTGTTTTGAAAAATAGTGTTGTGTTGCTAATCAGAAATTCCGGAACTTTTGAGTTGTTGCATGAATGTTAAGATAAGAGTAAGTCCAGGACCCATTTTGTATGGGACGATGCGTTGCACAGATACATGCCAAAGCTTTACAGAGTTTCTTGTAGCCTTTTTTTTATTGCAACTTTCTGTTAAAGAGAAAGCCAATATTGAAATATTTCTATGCATATTCCTACAGTATGGAAGTTGAAGTTATTTGTTGAATTGGCTGAAGAGAGTTTGCTGATAATATATTATCTAAACATTGTGAGAATGTTCAGTGCCCTTGATTTCATTATCATCTGAACTGAGGGCTTTTACACTTTTTAATTCTATGGAAAAAAAAAATTGTCTTTATTTTAATTCTTTTTTGGGGAGAGGGGAGGGTTAAGGCCTGTTTCAAATGCTTACATATCAGAGAAGTCAAGTGCTGCACTGTCATGTACTAAAATACTTTAAAGTAATGGTGTTATTGAGGTCAGTTTGTATAACTTTAGTGTTAGTAGTAGGACGTGTAATTTTATATTGAATTTGGTGTTAATAATAGTTGAGGAGTAAAATTAGAAATTAACATCCATACAGTTTTAAAATATACTTTATTACTGACTCATATTTAGGATCGAATTACATTGCCAATTTTTACACTAAACACGATAAATTCTATTAAATTTTTCTACATAGCTTTTCCCAAGCTATATGACAAGAAAACCAGACTGGTACATGATAGTAGATTATCAGTATTTTGTATCAGCAGTTTCTAAAACCATCTTTGGTGGAGTAGTTTGTAGAATAGAGAAGATTTATTCAGTGATAGATGTAGCACATAGTAGCTAGACTTTTGAATTGCCAAACATTTATGTCCAATTAAGAAAGGTGCTACAAAATACCTATCCAGTTTTAAAGTGTCAAAATAAATTACATTTGCCATGTGCTATTGTCATTTCCATTGACTGAAATTAAATATTTTGATACTGGTAGTAAAGTTATTTAAGTGCATGAAATCTAGTCAAGTTTTAACACTCGTGACCATTGATTTGAGGTCACTACTGTTTGCTCATTTGAGGTTAGTGTTGACAATTTTTGGTGCATCAACAGCTTACAGTGTAGCACTGCTTTTGTGATATGTGTAGCTTTATCGTTTTGAAATCTTATTTATTTCAATTAGAAGGCTCATCATAAGGAAATATTTGAAGTCAAGAATTGGTACCAATAATTTATTTATCTACTGGTATATTCTGTAAGTTTCTTTATAACATTTTTTGTTTGATTATTTATGGATCTTAATAGCATTGTATCCACGAAATCTATTGGATATTGATTGGCCATTTTGCCCAGAATGTTAGGAATGAACATGTTTAATGTTATTAATTGTCTGAAGTTTATAAATTCACTTACTATCTTCAATTTGGGGTTAGGTTTTCACTTTCATACGTACAAGTCTAAGCTTGGGTAGTTGTAAGAGATTATTAGGCACTAATTACTATTGCACAGTCTGCAAAGTTTGCATAATCCAACACTAAAATTTCTTCTGAGAAGGTATCATTTCATTGACTCTAGTATTTCCTTATCAATAAATTTTACATAAAGTACCGTTACATTATTCTTTAAAAAGAAATTGTTTTGTTGTGACCTTACTAACCAATTGTTAATAGATTAAGGAAAAGCTTATTTTTGTTACTCAAGGTAGACGAATGAAGCAGTCATACAATATCATTGCTGGTTTCGTATAACATTTAAACTGTGATTGGCAGCATTTAATGTAACTAAATAGAAGTTGCCACATGTTACTACAAATGATGATTCCAAAGAATTTCCTTGCCTTGTACTCCAGGGTTTTATTGTATTATATATTAGTATAGTAGATTACATATAAATTAGAATAGTTTCCTTCATAAACCTTTTTCTATCAACTGTACTAGTGTTCCAAGTGGTATTTGTATTGTAGTTGTGGTACTGGACTTCTTCTTTGTACATCCTTCTCTGCTAATTCTGTCTAAAAATTGGGAAGTAGTAATAGTTACTTTGTGGTTCATATCATGTAATGTATTATGAAAAGTTTCATATGAGTGATAAGTCAGATTTAAAAAAAAATTGCTAAGGTATTTTTAGCAAGTGTCCAGGCGAATGCTGTATTCATGCAGCTGTTAACTGTGAAACAGAGGAGGATTTTGAATATATTGATTGCTCTCAAGTTGTCAACTTGGTGAGTAGTTTTGAACACTCTATTACTAGAGAATACTGAAGCATTGAATAAATAATGTGCTTATATATATATATATTTGCATCGTATTTGCTCAAATGTAATGCACACTTTTTTTGTACATTTGCAGCATTCAAAATTAGGATGCACACTACATTCGATGGCGCATTAGATTCGAATGCAAATCCATTCCATAATTCAGCGGTAACTTTGATCACTTACTAAAACATTGCATTGCCGTAATTCTCAACTTTGTTATATTTTTATCATATTACCGATAGGCACAAACATGGGTTAAAGTCAACGTATTATGTTAATACTTAAGATTAGACTAAGCACGCTGAAAGGTGGCAGGGTTCAATCTTGAGGTATTTATTCTCTCACCCCTTTCCACTATTACGCTAAACCATCATAATAGTTCGTAATGCTTCCATTGGTGAAGAGTAGCACTGCAGTTACTGTTACCTGTTTGAATTTTGTTATGCTTATTTCCCGATAGAAGGCAGAGTGACAGATGGTGAGCCCATCGCCTCATAACTCCTCCCTGGAAACTAAGATATTACTTGGATGTGAAAGGGCTGAGGAATTTTGTCCAGAGGCTCTAATTTAGGCTTGGAGCTAAACCGTTATACTAACATTATTCATCGGCACTCACAAATCCATTGTTGTTTAAAACAAAATACTAAGATAAAATTCCAATTAAAATATCCAACCATTTATAAGCATTACATTCATTAGCAAACTTTTTTTGTGATTGAAGTTTGAGAATTCGATGCACATTAGATTCGAGTAAATACGGTGTGTGTGTACATATATAGCACCCAAATTAGGCAGAAACAAATAATTATAGAATACCGGTATCATTATTCTGTTCAGCCAGTCTCTCTCTCTCCTGCCTTTCAAGTCCATTCATCAATTCCAAGTAGAGCTGATGTTAATCTTTTCATTACTACCAACATATAAATTCATTACCTCAAAAAATTATATAAAACAGAAACATAAGATTAATAGAGTAATGTTTTATGTTGAATAGGAGAATTATTATCTTGTTACGATTGTCATTTATGGAAGCCAGTGAAATTTTCCTCATCCATTTAAGCTTAAAGCTCACTGATTTCACTTGATGATTGCTTATAAATAAATATATAAATTCAGCTCTGAAAGATTTAAAGCCTCTTGCTCTAATTTGATCTCAATGACACCTCTGATTAGCCTGACCTAAAAGCCAGATGATTTGGAAGCCCTGTGGTTTCAGCAAAGTGAATCCTATGACCAGTTTCTGAGTGCTCAGTTATTGCTCACTAGTCTACTACCTTATATTAATTTGTCTACTTGTCTATCGGACTGTACTACCTGGACAAGCTAAAAGCTACAAGCACTCTGTGTTCAGTCAACTCTGCCTAACTTGGGTAGCTATTTATAGCATATGTTTTTTATTCAACATTAAAGTTTTCCTTGAGGATGGAGGAAGTATGATCTCTGAAATGTCGGAAAGTTCTAAACTACTCACCTGGCAGCCAACCCGAGAGCAATATATTCAGACTGTACACTAGGAAAACCTCAAGTTACATGAGGCGGACTTTATATAGTCTCAAGAGTTCACTATATTAATCAGCACTCTAAATTATTTCTCTTCATCTTTTGATGGCTGTTATAACCAGGATAGCCTGTACCTCGATCATCAGCCCAACTACGATGGGGTTCATTAGCTTCGTCTTTGTGCCATTTTTCTGCATTAATTTGTCCATTCCAGCGTTTCTTTAAGTTGTTACCATTGAAAAATAAAAATACTAAAGAAGTATATAAAATGAAAGGTACGTTCTTCTGTAATTTCTTTTGGAACTGACAGCTTGCCTCCGTGTTTTGCTACATTAAACTAACTTCTACTAATTCTTAACTGATTACCGTGTAATTATAAAGAAAATGTTGTGTTTTGGTTAGGAATGTTTAATCAGTGTTAGTAATAGAATTTGTTTTAGAATTATGTTTAAAAATAATCTATCTTATTAACTTTCTAGTATTCCGTTTATGCCCTTACTTTAGTTCCTTGATTTCTGTTAGGTTACCAGTATTTTCTGTTAAATTTACTCACATTGGGAGAGTTATTAGCTCAAAAGTAATTGTATACGCCAAGGTATTAGGTATTTCTGCCTTATGGCAGGTCTATACCCCATGTGAAATTCCACTCCCTCTATCTTCTGCTGCATCTTTTAACTCTCAAGCTTCTTTTCTTCTTGATGACATTTAATATCTCAGTTCTTCTACCAAGTTTTCTTGTTATTTTTATTTTTCCTTTGATGGCATCTAGCAGTAGTCCTCTTCTTTTTGTGACGAGTCCTTTTTGACTTTTCTCCATTTTATATATTCTTCTCATCTCCACCTATCAGTTCGACATTCTTTGTAATTCTTGTTTAGTTTTTGCCATAAGTGTACAATAAGAATAAGGATTAATATTCCAAAATTTCCAGTAGAATCATGCTAGACCATACTATAAGGGGCAGAGGCATTTTGGTTATTTTTTTAAAAATCTGAATTGTAATAAGTTAATTTGGTATAACACTTTCCCATTACAATCAAGGTTTTTGAACTTTTTTTAAATAATTTTTTTATTATTATTATTTTTTTTTATGTATTAGAATCAATACATCAGTTTATATCTTGATTCCCTATGCTTTTTATGTTGCTGTACAACTTAAAATGATAATCATGTTCATCATAGAGGGTAGTTGGAAAAAAAAATCAACCATTGGTGGTTTAATTATCCTTTCTCAATTGTATCTAACTGCATCTCATTATACTCTATTAAATCGTAATTACAGAAGCATTCCATTATATATTTATTTAGACCTTTCTTTAACATTGCAACACACAGATTCAGGAATGTTATTGTTATTGTTGATTATCTTATTAATTTTATTTTGTTTGTAATGTTATAAATTTTAAATTTAACTGTTATTTATTAATATTAATGTTAGCTTTCTTAAAATTAGTAATGATGCCTACAATTATGATTTGTACAGATATTCCATATTTTATTTCTTATTCCATTTATTCTCTCTATGATAGAGTCAATACTGTTTAAGTAAATTGGTTATTTAGAAAACACATTAGATGTACCGGTAGCTCATGTCTGTGTATATCTATTATTGCTAATACTTTAGCGTATTATATGATAGATCAGTAACCTCAAAATTTAGGTATACCGAAAAGAATTTTATATTACTAGACTAGTCAATTTTAATTTATAGTTGTATCTTTTAAAATTTAGGATTCTGGCTGTCAGCTTTCATTATTATATTTTGCTGTGTTGGATGTCATAATATTTATTCATTTTAGGTTGATTCATGCTATCTGTAATATGGTACTTCATTTATTTTCCTTTCTATCTCTATAAATAATTCTTATTATTATTATTTTAATGTGAGTAGGTACACTTCACTTCCAATGTGCATTCATTTAACCTTCCATTACCATTGGACGGGTCTTTAGCAATGTTTACGGAACATATCTGGATCTGCAGAAACCATTCAAGGATAGATACCCTGTCACTTCTCGGACAGGAGTATAGGGGCCTCAATACCGAAGACTAATTTAGTTATGCTTATTTTCTAGTAGAGGTCAAAGGAACAGGTGGTAAACCCATTGCCTTGAAGACCAGCAACAGGAAACTAATTACTAGGATGTGAAAAGGCTGAGAAATCTGGTCCAGAGGCTCTAATTTAAGCTTTGAGATTTTTTAACATGCTGTAAATCTACCTGTGATTTATAGTCATCCTGAAGTTCAGGTCCTAAAAAATCCTTCGACCCTGGCCGGGTTTGAACCAATGACCTGCGAATCCAGAGGCAGGCTCTTCACCATGGCTGATTAACCTTTCAAGCTTGGTTCTGTATTTTTCCTATGTGAACAAGAATTATGAAAAACTCTAGTAGTATACATAAAATCTTAGTATTGTCCTTTTCTTTATCAGAAGTATCTTATGCTACAAAGTAAATAAGTACTGAAACTAATTGAAACTAGAAGAATATGGAAGAGAGGAATAAAATGTAGTGTGAATCAACCTTAATTATGCACAAAAGCCAACTAAAGCGACCAGTTGAAAGAAAAAGAATTAAGTTCCAGAAACTGCTTTTAGATGTCATTGCTACATCCTAACATTTATCCTGTTGAATTTTGTGATAAGTATTTGTGGGAGCAGCAAGCTGTCATTTCTCTATGTTTAGCTAGTTGTATTTTCCTGTACTTCATATGTATATGTTTAATGTTTACGTGGCTGCTTAAATGTTTATACTCCTTTATATTCACTTGTTACAAAGCAAAACAATCCAGAACATAGCGGAGAAAATCCAGGGATGTGCCTACTATTCTCTTTTCTTGTTTCTTCAAAACTCTTTCTGTCTCTTAACAGTACTTCCATTATTGTACAAATTGGTGGTTCCACCCTTGTATATACACAGCCCTTACGTTTTAAGCACAATACTTAACTCATATTTCATAGCTTGAAATGACAAAATAATTTTTCAAGATTGAAACTTAGCGTATAAAAATCGGTCAATAATCAGTGTTTGTAATAGTAACTTTTACAGGTGGTAGAAGTGAAGTCTTCTCAACTTGCATATTCGTATCTGTTTTTATGATATGGAATTAGATATTTTCAAGATTAACAATAAATTTCTACAAACAACAATAGTATTGTTAATGTTGTGAATGTCCTTGAAAGTATTTCACGTGTAGTAATAATTTTACACTGAAGTGCTAGAAGACTTTGTTCATTGTACTGTGATATATCAGCTGTAAAAGTTACACAACGCAATCCTGCGTATTTTCATTACAATAGCCTTGATTATATTTTTAATTACTAGATGAGTATATTACTAGGTGAAAATGTGAGAGATTGTCTGAATCCTGATGATCTGATTACAAACAACAATATCATACAGTGTGTACCCGAAAGGTCTGATTCACAACAAAGCCTGTGATAAAATGACTTACTATATCACATAAAATAAAAAAAAATGAATGCCTTTATATAGAGCACATGATACCAGCATGGTTCTCCATTACATAGAAGTGCCTCATCGGAACGCTGACAAATGTGCTAAAATTGATTCTATTTTGACATAACTCGATGTTGATGTGTATTATAATGATAAGAATAATGTTGTTTTCTTTGATGCAGCTATCATCTTTTAAAACTTATAAATATCCATATTTCCTTCAATATTTAAGTAGCAGGAAAAATATTTTTTTCATCTAAAGATGTTTTTAATACGCAGCTTACATAACGATGTAATTTTGTGGTTTAGAGATTGTAGCTTCTGTAAGAAGTGTTGTTCTAAGTAACTTAACAAATTTTTTAAACTTTTTCCCACTGGGATCAGGGAATCAGGATTTAAGACTAGCACAAAAACATGCAAGTCTCAATAGACGATATTGTATTAACGCAGATGATAGGAAGTTGTAGGTAACCACAACTAGAGGAATTGTAGATAAATAGTCAAGATGAAACAAAGGGCGCATTTTTTATGATGCCATAATTATTATGACTGAAATTTGTAGTATTGCTTAAGAGACTCTGCAATGCTTTGGCAATGTGTATGCTTTTAGCTCCAACCAGACGACAGTTAACCTGATTTTACTTATTTATAGATCACAAAACAAAAAATTGCTCTTCCCTGTAGGAAAAAGAAAACTCATTCTAAGGGTATGTTATATTGCATATTTTTTGCTGTATATGAATAGGCATACAGGTACATCTGTCGTGTGATGGACCTTCTATTTTTTACCCTGATGCATATTTCAATCCTTTATTGAAAATTTAATGTGCTCAAGTTTAGATGCAAATCCCTTGACAATAAAGACCTGGGAGGTAAAATACAGAAAAGCAGTTATCTGGTTGTGACCCTTGGTTATTGTCTTGTGTGAGTGATGAAAAGAATGGATGAAAAGGTATTTCATGCAAAAAAGACTTTATCAGTTGGCTTTACAAAATTTAAAAAAAGAAAAACAAATTTAGATAAAGCAACACAATTGTGCAACAGATTTTGTTGCCAATGGGTTCCCCTCGTGATCGAATAAAGATCTTATGTTGGGAAAAGTTTTCCAGTGTTGTTATTAAATGTAAACCCTATATTTTGTTCGTCTCATAACACTGATTCCTTACCTTAAATACTGTGTGTCACCTTCTCTACTTACACTTTTCTTACCAAATTTTTTGGCAGAACATGTTCCTGTGCTGCTAGTCAACTGCAGGATTTTGTCTTTGCAGGGTCTTATTTGTGTAGCTGGTGTCTGTTTTTGAACTTTGTAATTCATGCTTTTTTCTTGTGGTACTGTATTTCAAAAATTTTTATGTAATCTTTTTTTCCTAACTTGCAGGTCTTTGGTTTTTTGCTAAATTGAATAATTTGTTGTCCTTACAAATTTCATAGTTATTGATCCAACAACGAGGTTCCATTGCTGATTTTACTGATGGACTATATGACAATATTTCATGTTTCTCATGTGTACTTTTAACCTCATGTCCATATTTCTTATTTTCCGTATACAGTACAGTGCTTTTATAATTTTTTGAACAGTCAAAATTTTGTTGCATCATATTTGAAACACATAAAGTGCATTATTACGTTACAACAGATTTGCAAGTCAAGCAATATGGGACTATATTATATCCTCTTTTTGATTATAATTTTTGTGATAACACACTAGCAAAAATGCTACTTTCATCGAAGTAAACTGTTTGTTACACAATGCTGGGAATTACCTTTATATGGTACCCATAAAGTACTGTAGGACAAAATGTAGTGGAACTCACATGAAATGATATAATAAGCTCCACTAATCCATGGAGTTGAGAATTTTTTCACATGCTGTTTCACTTACCAAATGTTTTTGACAGAAGATTCTTGGACATTTACCCACATCCCCAGCTACTAATCAACTACTGGATTTTTCTTTGGAAGATTCACCATTCGACACACATGCATATCGATAAAGAACCTTATTTCAGCACACAGCACTTGTATTTTGTGATTTTAGGTGGCCCTCTATGTTCATATATTTTTTTGTGTAATTTCATGTAAGGTGGTGAAAGACAATATCCGTTTTAATTTGCTACGATTTATTCCATTCAAAATTAAATTTTCTTTCAAAATTCTACTTCCCCCCCCCCTTTTTTTTAAATTTAGAAGTTTATATGGTTTTAATACAGTACCAGTATATGTTTTTGAAGGCAGGGACATTTCTAGATTAGAATAACTTGACTGAAGCAAGTTTTATTATTGTTAATATTATCATCTTTCATAAGGTTTTGCTAGGTTAGATTAGGTTACCTTACTACACTAGATTATGAGTTTTATGTTATGTGTACTATCGACACATTCCTCTTTATATATATAAAATCATAGATTTTCTGAAAAGTGGGGCTGCAACAGAGGAATGTTTATGAATTATAAGTTCTCATATTGTGAAGGTCGTTCTACTAAAAATATTTTTATTTTTAATTCAGACATACAGAAGTACACACCTAATCCCATTCCTTTAAGAAAATAAGTAAAATGCCATGTAGCCTGTTTTTGTACTATGTACCTTGCTTATAACCTCAGTTAAATTCTTTGTTTCATGTAATTGCATGCTGTCAGGGGTCCTTTCTGCTTGCTTTTCTTCTGCCTGGAAAAGGTCATTCTCCTTGATTTAACTGTAAGGTAAGTACTCCATATTATGTGTAACATCAGTCTATGTTATCATCTGACACTAGTAAGAAAATTACTTATGACCGTGTGCACCATTCTCGATCAAAAAACAAAACTGACGGCTCTAGGAACATGGTCAAAGCATTACCGTGCTCAAAATATGCTTGGAGTGCATCAATTAAGGCAAAAACACAACTTATCCAATTGTTCATTGTTTCGATTCTGTTACCCTGCTTTGTTTGATTCATTTGTTTATAACTTTATAGAAACAAAATGATTATAAAAGTTTTTATTACGGTTGAGCATTATAAGTTACACTTGAATGGATTTCCTGGTGTGCAGTGAATATTAAAAATATTAACATTCAAAATTTAAATTCTCCCGTAGTGTAGGATCTTAGCATTATTAAAACTCTGTTATAAGTGATATGGGATTATTTCCGTTAGTAGGAAAGTTCATCTTTCACTAATGAACCACAGAGTCCTTCCTTTGACAGTCAAAATCTCATTTTTCTATCTATCTTTTGTTTCCAAGGATCCCTTTTTCTACAATAACATCAATTTAACGGTCTTTTTTTAAAATTGTCTAGGTACATAATCTATGTTATTCTGTAAATAAATATAAGCATGCCACCCTTTTTTTTTCTGGTTTAGGATCAATTCCAGACGTCCTTATGAGCGGTTAAAATTTTACCAGGGTCAAATATCACATTTAACTTGATTATGTTGGAAGGACCAGAAATAGGATGGAGAGGGTAAAATGCAAACTTGACCACAGTAAAATTTTTATCGAGAATGGTGCAAGTCCATCACCTGATTACTCATTGTAGCCCTACCTGTGTTCACAAATTGACTAGTTTGAATTTTATGGTAAATATTTGAAATCATTTATTTGCAAAAAAGTCTTTGCACAATTTCTAGTGATGCTTTAAAGCTGAAGATGGTTTAGATTTCTAAAATATTTTAGTAACTAATACTTGTACACAACACCATTTATGTTATTGTCTTTTAAGTACCAACCATTATTTGGCTTCTATAAAAGTCAACATAGTAAGTCCTATGATAGCTTGCTGTTCTTAACCTTCTCAAAAGAATTTGACTTTACGTTTAACAAAGAAAGCTAATCAACCTAGCTATCACAGGTACAGTCAAACCACCTTATAAGGAAGATTGATATAATGATTAACCCACCTTTATTTTTCTTTGGTTCTGGCAAATTTCCTATCTTAATAATGTTAAAATTCACTCAATACAACGATGGAAGCTATTCTAGAAATACCCTTTTACAACAATATTTTGATGTTAAATTGCTATTGCAAACCATTATTTTAGCCCTATGGATGGGAGCTGGTATCAAGTGTCCAACCCACCCATCAAGATTTATTTTCTAGGGGCCTTGGGAACAAACACCTAGAGTACACATTCCATTTCTCTTAATTATCTAAAAGTACTGCTCCTTTGCAATAACTGGTCAAAATACCTTGCAGATGAAGTTCTGTTTGTTTATTAAGTGCCAGAATGGTACTTTATGAGATTGAGTGGGGGACAGGAAAATGTCTGTCTGTGTGTCTGTATGCGCGATAACTGAAATATGCTTTATCGGATTTTCATGAAACTTGGTATATGCATTTATAACGTCCATGGGAAGAACCCTATTGTTATTGGACCAAATTGGTTGACCGTTGAGTAACGCCCAATTTAGTGCCTATTTTAATGGCAATATATCAGAAAGGTGCTATAACTAATTTGTAATGGATAAGTTATAACACGCTACAATATTTAGCATGGCCCACAATATATTAAACTTAACGTAACAAATTGCCAATCGTTTATTGATATTGTTAGCCTGCCTTAATAGATTCATTTCTTCGCAACGATGTCAGTGTAAGTAAATGTAAATAAAAGATTTAAAACACAACTAGCCCTTGAATACTGATACAATATTGTTCATTCTGTCGATAAGTATGTTACCGATATGTACGCTATATTTTAATGTATTTTTCTTATTCGTTCCTGTGCAGCAATATAGCTAATGCAATTCCTGACAGATAGATATCAGATTGACTTTTTATTCATTCAAAACCTATACGGCTGCTTTAAATTTGAAACCAACATATCAGCGAATCGTAGGCCTATTATACCATTAATATTATTGCCAATGGATTTTGTAAAATGTTGACTTATTTTATCAGTCTATACGAATATGAATTAAGGTTAAGAATTAAACTTTAGACCTTTGCTCTTCCGTAAGCCCTGCTTAATGAATTGATCTGTAGTTTAAATCGGAGATCTATTACAAAAATAACTTTTTTTCTGCATGGGCCTATCATAATAGCGATTTTCACTGATTAAAAAAAGCATTCTAGCACTTACCAGTTTACCTGATTTTATTTAATTAAAAAATATTAGCAACCTTATTGGCATGGAAAACGCTAGTTTTGGTTTTGACTCAAATAACATTAGGAATTATTTTTAAAACATTTTCTGCAGAGCCTGGGACAGTTGGGCACCCCCAAATCTCTTTCTCAGCTCATGAGACACATGGCTTCAAATTTGACCATGTCAGGGAAACCCAACCATAAGTCAGTAAACACATTTCAGCCAACATAGCTTTGCTGTAGTACAGCTGTCAGGGTGTAAAATATTGATTTTTAGATTTTGTTGCCATCTATTAGTTTCATTCTTGTACTACATTCTCTGTTCACAGCAAACATAAAGACAGCATTGCCAACCATAGTATTTTCAGTTTGATAAGAGGTCTGCACTTTTAAAACCCCATCCATAAGTCACAATGGAAATTTAGCATGATCCCTAAGAGCAACAGAAATAAGTTACTTGCTATGCTGAAGTAATGTAGTTGGACATTCAGTTAGTGTGTGACAGACTTCGAGTATGGTATTACAGTGATTTGAAACTATTTGTTTAAAACATGGAAAAGTTCCTTATCTTTGGAGATCAATAACCATAAATTATACTTTTTGAACTATTTTGTTTGAAACATGGAAAATTTCATCTTTGGAGATCAATAGCCAAAAATTATATTTTTAGAACAATCAAATTTCAAAGATCATAAAAACATACATTTTTGAGCTGGAAGTATAATTTATTTTTTAGAATGCACATAATTTTACGCTAAAGTTGATTCCATTCGAATAAAAATAAAAAATGTTTCAGACTTATGGTTAGGCTTCCCTGGCAAGGTGACAAATTAGGATGGTCCCGAAACATCGGGATGGTCCTAGTACATCCAGGATGAATGGTAGGCTTAACAATAACCCATAGATAACACAGAAAACTACATAAGTTAACGGAACATTAAATAACACTAGATTCAAAGAAGTATATTGCTTTATTGTAATAGAATAGGAATGGGTTCCTTATCTGTTACTGCTTGAACATTATTGTGATCAAATTACCCTAACATACATTACATGGCAACAATCTATACAATGCAATTGTTAGGCATCTGGGTATACTGATTTAATAAATTACATGAAACATCTAGTTATGTTTTAAAAAGGCAACTTTATGGTACGTTTATTGGCATTAACATTAAGCTCTATAGTACAACCTTAGACAAAAAAGAAATGACCGGACTCTTGAAGCTTGTATTTCCATAAGTTCCATTTTGCTCAACACATGATAAAATGACTAAAATCAACATAGTGAGGATAAAATCAGAGAGATCCAAAAACATATTCACATATTGCTGAACAACAGTTTCAACTATGTATTTGTCATAGCTCCGTGGCAAAACTTGAATTCGTAGACAGAAGACCCAGGTTCGTGTCTGCTTTAGTATATACAAGGTGCGGCAGAGGAAACGGATGTTTTTCAAATAACCATAATTCAGAAGATTTTCAAGTTAAATAAAATTGAATTACACAGAAATAAGGCTTGTATAATGCAGTTTCTGTTGACTATTTCAGAATTACCTCCGAAAAATAAATGCCGTCAAGTTACGCAAGAATGGAATTATCTCCCGTTTTGGCGATATTGGACTTGTCCATATGTGACTATTTTTTGTGGGGTTACCTCAAATCAAAGGTTTACTTAAACAAACCCCGCAACATCCAAGAACTAAAAGAGTTCATTCGTGTAGAATTCACTAATGTGGAGGAAGAGATGTTGGGAAGAGCAATGCAGAATTTCAAGTGAGGTTATGAGTGTTTACAGAAAGAAGGTCGTCACTTGACGAATGTTATTTTTTGGAGGTAATTCTGAAATAGTCAACAGAAACTGCATTATACAAGCTTCATTTCTGTGTAATTAAATTTTGTTTAACTTGAAAATCTTCTGAGTTATGGTTATTTGAAAAGCATCCCTTTCCTCTGCTGCACTTTGTACATATCCCATATGTTTTTTTAATTTTTAAAATTTTTTATTTTGCTTGAAACTAATAATATAATTATCATACAGAAAGTTTTGGATCAATTGAAAATTAAAAACAATACAAGAAACAAACAACAAAATACTGTACAGTAACATTAGCATCTTCTTCCCAATTATAAAACGGGAAGATCTTTGATCTTCTGCCATCTCCATAAGAAGTATTGATTATTAAAATTAGTAGTAAGAATAATATCAATAATAATGATAAAATAATAGTATAGAAGAATGATGTTAAAGATAAAACCAATCCATTTCCAGATAACTCTTAAATAGCACCACTATGTATTGTTTAAATACAAGAGAAAGGTTTGTTAACTAACTTGCCCCTTAAAATTATTGAACACTCTGTTAAATATTTCATAATACTGATTAACAGTATACAAGCAAAATGAGAGAAAAAAGTTTGAAATTAGATTTTCACTTGGAACATTCCAAATACAAGACCACATCACTACTGCCCATACTATGTAGGAGAGAGAACGATTTCTCCTTTTTAAGAAGCACTTGATATAACTATCATATAGCAGTGATAGTGGAGTGTTGAAAACATTCACAACAGAAATTTGTCTGCGTGTGTATCATGGTCTGACGAATGCACACAGAATCTTCTGGATCGGATTTAGAATCTGGAGCCTGATCATTTTTTTTTCTTTCTTTTTTGTCTAAGAGGGTACATAACTAATATCTAGTTTCCATAGTGCTCAAAATGGACTTGTCATAATGAGAAACAGTGGTATTATTGTATATCTGAGGCAACTGTTTTATTTTTATCTCTCTCTTACTTGCTACTAGAATTTAACTTAAATATATTAGCCCACTAATCAGGGCCGGATTTAAGAGTATGCCGCCTATAGGCTAAAGTCCATTTGCCGCCCCCTCTATATTCATATTTACTTTAATACATTTGTTTTATAACTTACAACAAAAGGATAGAGTCCATTGGTGTTTTCATCTTTTTTAAACATAAAGTTCATTTAGTTTAGATAAAACTACAATTTTAATGGTTTACATAATAAATTATATAATCAAATTAGTTATCTACTTGTTCTTTTCTTATTTACTTCTTTTAAGATTCGTTAACAAATGAAATAGGTTTCGAAATTAATAAATTAATTTGTTCTTGGAGATCAGAGATCACTATTTTAAACATATTTTTATATTTTAATGCTAATGACTATCTTTTGCGTAATTGAAGAACTGAGTTCAATTTGAATTAAGTTGTCCTACACGGTGAAATGAAATTACACGAGATTACGTGCTGTGAATTTGTATTATGTTATAGTATTAGAAAGTAGGCTATGTAGAAGGACTAAAACATAATTTTAAGTAACAAGTATTCTTAAATTCGTACGGGAAATATTACTAACGTCTGAAATACTTCATTTTAACTTTTGAATAAATTGTCAAACTGCCGCCCCTGAAAATTTGCCGCTCTAGGCTGCAGCCTACTTAGCCTATTTAGAAATACGGCCCTGCCACTAATATCTAATTACTTTGCAAAAGTCTCTTAAAAATTATTTAGAATGACACAGTTGATGTCCCTCTTGCCATATTATATTCTGTGAAGAATATAAAAGTTTCCTTTAGAATTCCTTTAGACAACAAATTGTGGTAATTTTCTAATTGCAATGTCCATATTAATTATGAGCCAATTTAGTGAAGTGATATAAATTTACTGAAAATAATCTTGGTAAGAATGAGAAAAATCCAGTGAACTTTAATGTAGGCCAATCGCTATTAATATTATTTGAGCATATACATACAGAACATTGAGTCTGCTTACATTGGGTTTGGTTAGGTTCCATTAGATTAATTTATTTTCCAATGGCAAAAGCAGGCCTACTATTATAAAACTGGTAAGTGTGAATCAGACAGTGAAGTGGTAATGAATGTCCATGAATATACTTTTGAACACACTAAACTTCACTTTGAAGCTAATTTACCTCAGAACATAATATACCCACTATTGTTTAAAATTGACAAATTACTATTACAAAAATTGAGTCAAATTTTCATGTTTAACTGTAACATTTTTTGAAGAAACATAACTATATATATATATATATTCTTTTTTAATTTATTTATTTATTTTTATTATTATTATTTTATTTTATTTTTTTATTATTTTTATTTTTGGTTTAGTCAAGAGGAATGTAATTATTGTTGTGGATCACTACTCTAAACTAACATAATCCAGTCTAACCAACCTAGTAAACTCACTGTTCAGTACTGGTATGATAAAAAGAAAGAATTTAGGCTCCCCATCCATATTATTCTGCAATTTAGTGATTCATTAATTCTAGTTGGATAGGATGCTACAAAGAAGAGATAATCTTGTAATAAAAATTCAGTAGAGAACAACTAATCCAGCTTGCTTCAAATATTTGATTCAATGATTCATCAACTCACCCACATGACTAATAGTTCACATAGATAAACCATCAGGTAATTTGAACAATCAAAAACCAACGGAAATTTTCACAAACAAGATTAGTTTTATAGAAATGAAAAAACATCATAGGTAATGACTTTTGAAAAACTTTATGGTGTGCTTTTAAGTAATAGCGTGAGGCTTTTTAAAAATCTCACTATTTAATCCCCACCGTGACGTTACCTAGCATTTTAGTATATTTGCTACCAGTACTGTTTGTCTTTTCAGTTTTGAATAATTGCTCAAATAACTCATGAAGTTAGCGTAGTGGTTTTGTGCCAGCTAGTGGTGCTGGAGTTCACAGGTTCAATTCCTGCAGAAATGTAGTAATCAATCAGTTTCAAATATTTAGGCTACTTTTAATTTCTCGCATATACGCAGAGACAATATAGTGATTGTGACAAGTATCAAAACCAGGATATCATTGGGAAACATATTTCATGATGCCTAGAAGCTGAAAAAAATGTTTTTGGGATGTTGTCTGACTGTTCAGTTCTGTTGCAGGTAGATGATGCATTGTAGTTACTCTTTTTTTTTTTTTTTTAATTTTTTTTTTTAGACTCTAAATGCAACAGTTAGAATTTGGCTCATAAAAATAAAATATTGGTTGGGGCACTGCATTACAAACTGGAAGGTAGCTGATTCGATTCCCAGTGAAGTCTTTGGGATTTTTCAATTGGCTTTTTTTTTCAAATCCTTTTAGTGACACTATGGCCCTGGGGTCAACTGAACATAAGTACCAGAACCCCTGGTACCTTCATTTTCCAAATGTCTAAAATATGGGAGCCTCAACCTCCTGGAACCCTTAGGACCTCCGTGGCATGTATAGGGAACACTTCACTTTTACACTTTAACTAAAATATTAAAGGTAGATTTTGTTTATCTAATTATGATATGTAAGTGGCTTTTTGGTTTTGAAGATCAGAAGTCCTCATAAAGCCTGATAAAATGGAAGCAAACAGAAGCAAAATAGAAAACCTGGGAAATGCTAGGTGCTGATTTTTTTTTTTTTTTAAATAAATGAGGAATTGATTATTGATTACACAATTTTTTTAATAATGATATTTATGTAGGGTACCAGTATTTTTATTTAATGATTCATATTCATTTAAATTAAATTCTATTTGTTTTAATACCGGTAACTAACTTGAACAGCACTATAACAAAATTATAAAATAACTTCAGCTACTAGTAGTCCTGAGAGACAAGTTGACCATAACAGAAGTGATGAATGTGTTAATGGCTGTCTATACAACAAACAGGAATATAGCTAATAGTACAAATTAAAGTAACATTTTTACCTGTCCCATTTTGAGCACCATCTATTCAACACTTACAATCATTCACTGAATGAACTATTCATTTATGTCTCATGTCATGTGCAGCCATGAAAAATACTATTTTAAACTGTGGTCTTCTATCTTGTATTTCTATGGCAGCAGAATTCTTAATATAATATATGGCAGTTTTAGGGCCTGTACTACAATTTTCAGAAATCATTCAGATACGAATCTTGCAGCTACTTAATCTAGCAGATAAATATTTTTCTATAGAAATACCACTGGCTCTTTAGTATAGGATTGCTATCTGGAAGACAGTAGTAACATTTTCATTACGTTGGCATTGAACATGGCTAGTTTCTTGAACCAAGAAACTCTAGTTGCTCTAGTCTGGCCACCACTCTGCTAGATGTCACTACAGTTGCACAGCATGATAGTGGCATCATTTACGCTTGGTATAGCAAATTTACATTAGAATGTATATTAATCATGTATTATACTTTGGTAGGCTAACATTCATGTCCTTCAATTGCACAGCTTATTCACTTTCAAAACTTTCATTGAGAAGACTTTCAATTTCCTCCTCTAAAAGATTCTTTTCTGAATGTTGCCCTATAGAACAAGTTAGAGAAAATACCGGTAATAATTATAACTTGTATTTAAAAGGTTATTTTGATAAACAACAATTTTATAGAAAAATGAACAGAACATTCTACTTACATTGGTCGCAAGGTTGACTCAGTACACCAGCACGCCTGGTCAAGTATTAAAGAACACGAGCTATGCTCATGAGCTCGTGCGGGGCAAATAATACTCTTTTGTAATTGTAATAATTGTGTTTATATTATTTGTATTTGTAATAATTTTGTATTAATTTGTATTTTCTAATTTGTAAATTTGTAATAAAATATATGAAATCGGACTGAAAAAAAAAAAGAAGACATCAGATGTAAAAAAAATTATTAGGGTTGCCAACTCTTGAAAGTGGAAATAAGGAATAATATTGTATAATAGCCCCCCATTGGTGTCTTCACCTTATTGTGGCGGTGGGGTTTGCATGCTCTGATGATCTCGGGAACTATGCCAGCGGTAGCGTAGCTACTGGTAGGGCCTCCCATGCTGGACAGGTCCTTAGTGAAGAGCCAGACGAAGAAGGACACCCTGGTCCTCCAGGTTGGGGGCTGGGGCATGAGGCCGTCAACCTCACCTCCGTAAAAAGAGTTCTTGTTAGGGAACCAACAATGATAGCCTCGGATAAGCAGGACAAAAAAAAATAGGAACAAGTGGAAGGCTATCATTAAGGAGGCTAAGGCTCATAAAGGGCTGTAACGCCAGTTAAGTAAGTAAGTAAGTGTATAATAGAAGTGAAAATAAGAGATAAATGCCAAAAATTACTACTACTTGCACAGCAAAATGAATGGTCACTTATAGTACTGTATTAATATGCACTTATTATTATATATCACTCTTAACGTTAACTTACCAATACAAACATTCATGCTAATACCAAAAATACAAAACAAAACAAAAACACAAGGGATTAACGCTTGAAAGATTATAGTGATTTACAAACTAACTTATAAATTCTTGCTGGCTTCCTGGTGTTGGTCAACAGATGGTGCCTCTTTTGTCCGTTCTTACAAATGTGAAAAATTCTTTACAACTATAATGAGAATTTACAGTAACCTGAAGCTCTGCTTTTATCAGATGTACAGGTGGGGGGGGGGGGGAAGATTCTTTTAGCTGATTTCAGAGCCTTGTTCACACCATTGTCCATGAGCATTCCTTAGACCTGTGTAGTTGGACAACAGCCAAGCAGCAGGTTACTGCTTTCGTCTTAGTTGAATAACTCAGGTCCTATTTAACTACTTAATTAACGGATTATTCCCAGAAAATGAATTTTACTAGCTTATTTTCTAATGGGTTTCGAAATGGGCTAAGTCAACAGTCGACACTAGAACAAATTTCAATACATTCCCTGCTATCCTGTGAATGCCGCTAGGCATGCGCAGTGGCTCATATCAGCAACTTAGGTATTTTAGTTGGTCCGCTTCTTTTTTCCCTACCTGTACACCCTTTTTATTTCATGTGTGAGTTCATTTATTGTTCATTAATGAAAAAAAAATCCATATTTCATATACAGTATCACCATTATGAAAATATCCTACAAAACCAAACTTAAAAGAATGAATCATAGGAATTCTGGAAATATGGGATATATTTTGAAAAATATAGGACCTGGGATTTTCATCCAAAATTAAGAGAAAATACAGGTTTTCCCATAAAATACAGGATAGTTGGCAAACTCTAGAAGTCACGAAAAATAAACAGTGATAGTAAGTGAACTATGAGTTAGTGATAATATCAAGAAGAAAAGATTGATAGTAATTAAACTACTATGTGCGGCAGAAAGAATGCCCCGATTACAGAAGGCAAATGGGTCATTCTCCAGAAACGGGACAATTCGTGTAACTCTGACATTTTTGTTACTGTTTATGAAAAATTTGCAAATTTGTTAATTGGAAATAATGTAAACAACTTTTACTACATAAACACTCAGTTATTATAAAATTAACACTAGAACTATTGCAACAAAATATCACTTTTATACTGACAATGTCAGCTCCGTAGTCTGTAACCATACCCAAATCTTATGTTAAACAGTCTTAAGAAAACCTCAAATTATGAGCTTTAAAAGTTCATAAATTTCCTTTGTCAAGAAATAGTTTCAAATTTCACTTTATCAGAGGAAAAAATGCAGAATAATTAATTTTAAAATATTTTTTGTGGCTCTGAAGTTGTGTAACCAGGTCAACAATCAACTCCGTAGTCAAACATTAAGTGTGCCTTAACAAGTCAACAGATGGCAGCACAGTGTAGTTTGAAGGTTCTTGAGCTAAAGGGAAGGCAGCCATTTGCAAAGCTGTGAAGCCAGTTCATGTGAATGCTTTGGTTGCTGAGCTGTGTCCTCCTGAATTTGGAAATCAAGGTGAGTAGGTTTTTACACCATCAACTCCGTACCCTTACTGTTAATTAGTGTGTCACATTTTCAATTATAATCAGTATGTTCTTCTTATGGAGATTTAGTTAGTTTGTGTTGCCTGAAAGTTATATACATGTGATTTCAAAATTGTGGCATTGACAGTGAAAAGAGAGGAAAATCATCACCTCCGAAGCCATCAACTCCGTAACCAACAAGAAGATACGGAGCTGATTGTGGTGTTACAGAGTTGACTCACCACTCTTGCTATTCATAATGAAAGTCAAAATGTGTAACTAAAAACACATATTCCTGTTTGTTTACTTTTGGTATACAATTTTGTAGTTTGTTTGAACATTATTAATTTTAAATTAAAACATATAAATAGGCATATGAAATATTTATGGGCTTAGTTGGACGGAGAACTATGTTTGTAATATTATTAACCCCTCTCTTCCCTCCTTCTGTTAGGTTATGACCATTGTTGCTGATTCCATATGTTTTCGTGCTGTTTGTAGTTGGTATGCACATGTGTATATGTAGGCCTAGCTACATTTCTTATGAGGCTTTTCTTTTTACATTTCAGATACACTATGGATAAAGTGAACAAAAAATTATCACAAAAGGCTATTGAGAATAGGCGGAGAATGAAAACAGAGGCCCAAAGAAAGAGAAGGGAGCGTATTAACAAAGATCCAGAGGCATATGAAATGCAAAAAGAAAAGGAAAGGGAAAGATACCATAAGCGAAAACAGGATGGTAAAATTAAGACAATACATGAGCTGTCAAAACGAGAGAAAAAGTTTAAGCGGAAATCATGGAAAGAAAGTTCAAGGAAATACCGTGATTCTCTCAAAAAACAGGAACAGGTAAAACCATTCTTAAATGAAAACAGCCCTCCTTCTTGTTCTTCTGATCAGCCTAATACAAGCAAAAAAGAACATGGGAGGAAAAAATTGAGAAGAGACAGAGCCAAAGCATATAGGAAAATTAAAAAGCTAGAAAATGAAGTAGAGAAAATTAAAGCAAAGGCAAATAAATACAAATCTAGATATTTCAGGTTATTAAGAGACAAGGAAAATGTAGAGAATCCTACCCCTTCATCAAAAGTAAGGCAGTTAGAGGTGAATCCATTTCACCTGCTGTGAGGAAGAAACTCTTGTTTCATGAATCGTTAACCACACAGATGGCTATAAACTTTAGTAGTTTAAATAAAAAGGAAAAGCAGAAGAAATTTATACAAGCAATATCTGGGAAAGTTTTGAAGAAGTACAAGTGTTTAGGAAAACTAAAGTTTTTAAGCTACAAAGTTCTGAGGTCAAGTGATAAGGGAAAGTATTTAGTGCTAAATAAAACTATGGTCAGAATGAAAAAGGATGTTTCAGACTTCTTGGAGAAGGATGAGTGTAGTCGTGTTTGTCCAGGAAAAAAGGATACAATCACTAGAAAAGGCATTAAAAAACAGAAGAGGCTATTAAATAATACAATGAAGAATTTACACACAGAATTCCAAAAAATGCAATTAGATTACACTATTAGCTATTCAACGTTTTGCAAACTATGCCCATTCTGGATACTGCCCCCTAATGTTAATAAGATACGTGCTTATGTGTTATATGTCAAAATGGAGAATTAATTGTTCGCAAGTTGAAAGGACTGGATATAATACGAGAAAATTCTGTGGAAGATGTATGCAAGTCCCTGTGCTGTAATGATGAGATTGAAGAAAAACGTCTTTGGAGGTAACCGTCGATGTGCCGATAATATCGACCTGAAAACATCGATGTATTTTGACGGAAAACATCGATATATATATATATATTTAAAAAAGGCTTGTTTTCAGAAAATTAGGCAACATTCATAAATAAACTAAAATATTTCCATAAAAACTATCGATGAAAAAATCGATGTTTTTTGGAAATGTTGTCAGTATGTCGTCAATGTCAGATTCAATATGTAAATTCATCAAAATTAATGCAAAAAACAGTTCTTAAAAAAATTGATATCTGGGAGAAACATCGATTGTTTTCCATCGATGATGGTGATGATGATGACGAGTGATTATTTTAACTTTATTCCTACTTCTATTTTTAAGTGCTATGTGTTGACAAATAAAATATTATATATTTTATATAATGTGTGCATTTTTTTAACTGCCGTAACCACAATGAAAAGCAAGGAGTTTATTTTAATTTTAAACTAAAATACAAGCTCCTCAAGTAAATCGGGTAAGCTGTTTATTTATGTTACAGCATTTCATATGAATTCAAGACATTGTCATATCACTCCTGCATGTTGCTTGATATATATATTATCAGTGTACGAAAAAAATACAGTTAGATTTAAAAGCTGATTTTCAAGACTTTTTTTTACCGTTTTTATGACGAAATCCAATTTTTATATAGCGAAATATATATAGAAATTTTGCATTTTATTTGACGAAATCCTGGGTTTTTATTCACCACAAATCATCAACTCTACTCATACATCTAGACCTGTATAAAACTTATCTTATGTACAGGTATTTCTTTGAAGCTTCTATTTGATCATCATTTAATTCAACTTTTTATGAACCGTTAGAAAGGTTAACAATTTTAAAATGAAAACAATTTGTCATTTTCATGTAAGCCCAATGTGCTAAATAATATTTGTAATATTTAGTACAAAATAAACTTGTTCAATTTGTATTAGGCCAACTACGTAACTAATTTAGTCTACTCCGTGCCTCACGATGTCAACTCCGAAGCCCACTGTGTCAACTCCGTAGAAGGACACTTTTTCTTTTATTTTTTTTTAGAAAAAGTAATCTTCAAACATCACTGCCAGTAGACCTGAGTAATTCTATAGCATGTACCCTGTTTATGACAAAAATATCAAGCTGATTAGTGAAAGTTATTTTTTTGTGAAAATGCCATTCCATTTTGTCCCGTTTCTGGAGAATGACCCAAATATATCCAAACCCAATAAAATATGAAGAAACTTACGTAATTCTTTGAAAGTACACATGATACCATTTACATCAACGTGTTTTGAAGAGAACATTATTCAAGTGGCGGCCACCATTGTTTATACACCGATAGAGCCTCTCTCGGTAGTTGTCCATGACTCGCATTGTCATTTTGGGCAGAACAGCAGCAAATTCATGTTGGATTGCCTCCTTAAGAGCTTTCAAAGTTTGGGAACGATGTTGGTACACCTTGGCTTTCAGATGTCACATCTTTGGAGCCCGAAATGTACACGAAAGGCACGCTTCGTTCTTGCGCTGAGTTGCTGTTGGCAACTCGCCATTTTGAATAAACTGCTCTACGGCATAAGCACGATGCACACCTGACCAAGCCATGGTCTAAACTAAAATGGCACCTAAGTTGCTGTTCGGCAATATTCACCCCATCCCTCTTCCCCCACCCACCACGTAGATATCTACCTCCCAAATCGGGGTGTTCTTTCTGCCGCACCCTGTATATGTGAAATGTACAAAAAAAAAGTTTGTAATGATATACTTAAATAGAGATCAGATGATAGCAATTAACTGTTTGGGTTAGAAGCGGTGTTGAGTTAGAAATGGTGTTTCATTACCACACAGGCTTTTTTTATTCATTTGGATTTTGATTATTTCTATTTTAGATGTTTACACATTCTTTGCATTCTTATTTAATTAAAAAAAGCTACTATTGTTTAATCAATAAGAAAATATCGCCATTAACATTCTAATGGGTCAGTTTTCGTTAAATTTTGATGTAACTAAGTATTAAGTGCTTAAACTTTAAATTTTTTTTAAACTTTCAGAAATGTACCTTGTTCATTATTCCTGTGTACCCTCCAAATAAAAGTGAAATTTTCCATATGAATTTAAAACTGAGGCTTATCTGACCATTGTAGTACAGGCCTTTAGAACATAAAAATGACTATAGGCTACTATGTTAACAGTTATATTTGTTTATCATTAATGTCACTGAGTTGTATTATTTTCACCTGAACATTTCTTCAACATTTTTGCACTTAACTGATTGTCACTCAGCTCTTAGCAAGCAATATCAAAACATAGGAACAACAGATCACTTCCACTACAATAACCAATCGCCAAACACTGATGAACAACAGATCTTGGAAGAGACCCTATTGCTAACATGCATTATAATGAACTGTCGCGTGTTTTTTAAACAAAGAAATTACCCCACACACACACACACACACTGATACATATAAGTACGTACTCTGCATTTTCATAGTAAATCTTTGGTACAAGCTGTATTTAAAGATCTATCTTGATGTGTGCATTATGAAATTCCTAATTATAATAGAATTAATTTCTTTTTCAGAACATCTCCAACATAATGATAAACAATTGACACTTCTATAACAACTCAAAATTATGTATTTGAAATTTCAGTTATCATTCTGCAATTTTCTATAGCATATATTTATTTAACTAGAGGTATTTCAGGAAACAACTCTAATCCTATGTAAGACTTTTAAAATCTCATACCTCCATACAATTATAGCTCTTTAAGCTACACTATAAGAATACATCCTTTGTCTGCCTGATGAGGGCTTCTATCAGTGGATTTACATAGCCGTTCTATCAGGCCGATCATCAGTTTTTTTTTAAACAAAAATTGTTTTTGCAGAAGCCTCTTTTATTTACCTTTAGATGCTGCTGTGGTAAACGTATCTGCACACATTTTGGAACAGATTTCTATGATTCCTTGTAGCATCAAAGAGAACACTCAAATGCACTAGAATTTAGAAAACTTGAAGGATCATTACCAAAAATTTCAGAATTAGCTGCTTTTACATGTTACAATTTTCTTCACATTCAAGACTTCAAAAGTCATTTCAAGAATTTTCTTGTGAAATTACATTAAAGTTATTCGAATGTGTGAAGGTTCAATAATATAATTGTGTGTGATAATAGTATGTTAAAATTATCATAGCCCCTCCCGAAGAAATCTTGGATATGGCCCGCTATACTAGCATTCTAATCAATTTTGTTTTCCAACAAAACATTTTGTGATGCCTGATAAGTTTTAACATTATTTAACATTTGTGTCTTGAATATTTATTTCACACCAAAATGATTGTTTAATTTTTTCAGTGAGTGAAGCTCGTATAAAATATTGACTTTAAAAGACATACGGTATCTTTCAACCATGCATTTTAGGTATACAATTAAAAAAACTTACGTGTGTTCATCAGTTCATCTTAAAAGTTATCTGTGCTTAGCTTGTATTAACATAACAAAGTACGGTTGTTATTGCAAATACAGTACATTCCTAACAATTTTCTGTGTTATCAGAAAACTAGTTGACATGTCTTACATGAAAACCACCATTCTAAGAATCTAATAAATATTATATTACATTCAGAAACATGACAACCAATTCACCAGATGATTACAAACATTTAGATTTTCTCCATCACTTATAATATTGTTGTGCATAACATTAAGCAAACTTCTTACATGGCTTTTCCAAATATTTATAACTATTACACAACTGAAGCATAACTGCAAACAAGTATCTATGTTAAATTTCTGGCAAAATTGAGTTGTTTTTACAACCATTATCTATCAAACCTGGCTCTCAACCCCAGAAGCCTTTATTCAATATCTATTATGCTTATGGCATAATAATGCTTATGGTTTTTTTATTTATCTAGTTTTAGCTCAAGCTAATAGCATACATTTTCAGAAAATTCTGAAGTGAATGTTGATTTTCTGTCACTTGCCTCAGCTCTGCAGAATTCCATGTATGTATCAGGTTATATTTCCACCTAAGCACTAGTAGGGTTGAAAAGAATAGAAAAAGGTTGATAAGGAATCAAAATGCCCTAGTAAATTAATTGTATAGTTTTTAATATAATTCTAAAAAACCAGTTTATAAAAGTACGAAAGAATTGAAAAAATTTTTTACGTACAGTATTGATTTGTATAAGTGTTACACATAGTCATTACAGATAAAACATGTACAATATTAAAATTATAATTACAAATGTGTTGTACCAATTACAATATTTGAGAGAATAAAAAGTCCTTGTGGAATATATCGATAAAAGTTTCTAAATTACTTGCTAAAGACAGATAAAATTATGTACATATGTATTTGCAGCTAATTAAATATAAGAAAATTATGAGGATATAGAAGATACGTCAATGAATAAAAAACCAAGTACACAAACTGTGGATTAATCTTCTATAGTAGAGCTGCATAACATGTGATACGTAAAATCAGTGTTAGGTTAAAATCTTCTTATAGATGTCTAGATTTTATTTTCACTATAGTTATTAGACATAAGAAAAGATTTGTAAGGAATATAAGATGTGGCTTTAATTCAGTTTTGATTCCTTGTCAGCGTAGTCTATTCAAATTTCAATATTTGGAAATGCATTTCGAAGCATCACGCTTCATCTTCAGTCCATAAGTACACTAGAAGAAAGCGAAGATTAGAATAGTTTTTATTATATGTGACAATGTTATAAACTTTTTCACAGAAGAGCAGCTGTATTAAAACGATATAATATGTATATGAAATACTTACAAGCTTTTATGTACTAGTAGGAGTTGATGAGTTAGTGCCATGAACAGGCTGACTACTAACTTGGGAAAACTTATATGCGTTGTGTGTGAGTTTAAGGCACGTTTCGAAAAGTTTGTTGTGTTCAATACTGTTTTCATTAACAACCAGATGTTTATGTTTGTAAATTTCGTACTGTTCTAGTGTGTTTAGTTTTATGCTCTTTTTATGGTTATGAAGGATTTCCAAAGTATTATCAATTGTATTTAAGTTATGTGCGTTATCTATTAGGTGGTTAGCAAAAGCTGATTTTCTACGATTATATTTGAAGTCACTTATATGTTCTGAAAATCTTTTTCTAAAAGTTCTACCGGTCTGTCCAATATAGACAGCGTTACAATCGGTACAATTTAATTTATAAACTCCACATTTTTCGAATTGGTCTTTTTTAGTGTTTGTTGTATGTTGTAATAGGTTTTTGATGTTGTTGTTAGTTTTGTAGGCTATTTGAACTTTGTCAGATTTTAGTGGTTTTAGAATCTTATGTATGTCTGGATCTGTATATGTAAAAGCTATGTATTTCTTATTTTTGCTATTATTATTGATGGGGGAAAGTTTTGATGTTGGATATTTTTGTTTGTGTAGTTGCTTCTTGCTTTTAGTAAGCAATTTATAGATAATGGATTTTGTATAACCGTTGTTAGTAGCAATTTGGATAATGGTCTGTAATTCATCATTATAGTCTTTTTTGCTTAAAGGGATTTGAAGCAATCTATGAATCATACTTCTAAACGCGGCTATTTTTTGTGAGTGGGGGTGGTTAGAAGAGCTATTGATGAAATTATCGGAAAAAGTATGTTTTCTGTATATACTAAATTTTATTTGTCTTCTATTAAAAGCAATGTTAAGGTCTAGGAAATTGATTGATCTGTTATTAGCTTCTTCTAGAGTGAAAGTTAAGTTATTATGTAGTTTGTTGAAGCATTGCAGGATGTCTTGTACATTTCTGGTTTCGCAAATTAAGCATAGATCGTCTACGTATCTTCCATAGAATTTTAGTTTAAATTTAGATAAGAAATTAGGTAAATGTTTCTCTTCGATATTTTGAAGAAAAACTTCAGATAAGATACCAGATAAGGGAGAGCCCATAGCTAGTCCTTCACTTTGAAGATAAATTTTCTCATTAAATTCGAAATAATTTTGGTTTAGTATAGTTTTGAGTGTATTAGTTAGTTGGTCGGCATAGATTTGGCTATCTCCACTATCGATTAGACGTTGTTTAATAAGGTCTAATGTTTCTTGTATTGGAATGTTTGTATAAAGATTTTTAATATCAAGAGAGATAATGGTTTCATTATCGTTGATTTGTAAGTTTTTAATTTTATTAGCTAGATCAGAAGAGTTTTTTATGTTGAATTTGTTATTTAAATTAAGTCTCTCATTTAGCATTTTTGCTAGAGTTTTTGAAATTTTGTAAGCCGGAGCGTTTGTAAAGTTAACTATGGGTCTAATAGGTTTGTCGTTTTTGTGTAGTTTGATCTGGCTTTTTAGATTTGGGGGTTTAGGGTGAATATTTAAGTTGTATTTGTGATCATTGTTGTTGAAAATAAGATCGTTGGTTTTTAAAAGTTTTTTAATTTGGTTTTGAAATTTTTCTGTTGGGTCATTATTAATCTCTATTATGTTATTTTCGTTGAAGAAGTTAACAGTTTTTTGTGTATACTCATCTTTGTTGAGTAAAACTATGGAGTTACCTTTATCTGCCTTGGTATTTACAATGTTATTTTGTTTTAATTTTTGGCTTAGATTTTTAATTAATATTTTCTCTGTTTTTTGTTCTTTGGTTATATTTTTATTCTGAACAGCATAGGCTTTTTCTAAGTTATTAGCTATTTGCTTACGTAAAGATTCTTGTTCAGAGGGGTCAAACTTAGTAATGGCTGTTTCTGCATCTATGGTGATAGATTTGACTTTGTCATTATGATTTGGAACAAAATTGTGTTTATAGCCTTTTTGAAGTAGAGCGTTTTCATCAGGAGAAAGTTTTATAGAAGAGAGGTTAACAACTCTGGGGTAGAATTTAGAAGTAGATTTAGCGTTTGTTTTGGAGTTTATAGGTGTAGACTTTTGGTTATGAGCTAATTTTAGTTTCTCTATTTTCTTTTTTAGGGTTGCGTATTTGTCATCTATTCTAGGTTTTAATTTAAGTTGTATGTCATTGTATAAGGAAGGCCATTCATCTTTGAAGTATGAAGAAGCTTCTAGATGTAAGCGATATAGTTGTTCATTGATACAATATTTCTTTGCGTAGAGAAATTTGATCTCTTTGTTGAGCCAAGTTCTTTGGGCAATTTTTATCGTTTGTCTAGCGTTCAAAGTGTTTGTATTAGACTTTATATTTATATAGTTGGGTGTTAGATTGTTTTCTTTACATGTTTTATTGAAGAATATATTGGCGTTTGTCACATATAATTTTCTACTGAGATTTGTAAATTTGTTCAAGATTTTGGCTTGGTTAGCCCATAATGTATTAATAAATTTCATTTTTTCAGCTAGTGCTAATGATATATGTATCAGGTTATATTTCCACCTAAGCACTAGTGCTTAGGTGGAAATATAACCTGATACATATATCATTAGCACTAGCTGAAAAAATGAAATTTATTAATACAGAATTCCATGTGCTTTGATTCTCATTTTCTCAGAATTACACTTTCATGGGCTGTAAGCAAAGTTAGATTTGGGAGACAAGCTTATGGTTGCTACCATCTCTACAGCCTTCCTCTGCATGTTGAATGTTGGTTAAGAAGGACCAGCCAATTAAGCTGGAGAAAATATAAGAATTTCTTGAAAGAAGTTTCTGCCAGCAGTGACTGGCTTGGTCATGACTTTGGAGTAATCCTTATATTTGAGAACTAGGCATTGATAATCTGAAGTTCATAATCTCTATTGGAATTCTTGGTTCCAATTTTTATTTCTGTGGTAGACTCAGTAGCCTATCCTATGATGCTATGCACGACTGAGGCTTTTTAAAACATATTTTATGATTTCTTTCCATCAAACTGTTAATCATAGAGGGCTTGTCCGGGTAGTATAGCCATCCATATATGCCATTGATGATTTGGGCAACTTCCCTCTGTTATATTGTTGTTCTTCTATGCATTCACAAAGGATTTTCTAGATTCCTGAAGTCGTTAAGCTATGTTTGTTTTTGACTAGAAAAAAATTATATTACCCACATTGCTAACGTTGCAGTTAGAAAAATGTTTGTATATGATTTTCTCATGCAGCATATGTGATCTGAACTGTAGAAAAAAAAAAAGTTATTCACAAACATCTTGCAACCCCAATGTTGCAACGTGGGAGTCAGTTGCCAAAGATGCCTGCCACATGCAGTTGAAATGCTCCAACAATGTAACTCATATTACCAAAAGTAGTAGTGAGTGTCTCTATAGAAGTTTAACAACAGTTAATGTTAACTTACACCCAGAGGTACCGACTTAAAAATATTGTTGGGAGGGCAAGACTTGGATTTTTAGTACCAGTAGTTATACATAGGCCTTACATGATAAAAAATTAAATGTTAGAAAATAGGGGGCATAAAGTACCTTGCCTGAAGAGGTGCAATTGCTTACACTAGCCTACTACAAAATGTACAAAGTCCAAGAAAAATTATGAAGTTATTATAATCTATGGTATTTCATTAAACATCCCCCCCCCCCAAAAAAAAAACACCTCCTGCTTTTTTATTCATATTTGTTTTTGTAATTAAATTTTTGTATTTATTCTAGAACAAAGGTGGTAATATTATGTACTGGCTTCGCCCACGATAATTAATTTGAAGATTAAAAATTAAGAGCAAAATAATTAAAACATTATATTTATTAACCCTTACAAGCAAATCATTCATAAAATAAACAATTATTAATTATAATGAAACAGCCAAAAAATCTGGCTTTGGAGTGTATTCCATGATTAGAAATCTCCTCTATTGTATTTTAAACTATAAACAAACGAATCGACCAGGGTAAGCTCAGAATCGAAACGATCAATAATTCCATGTGATATATTGAAAAAATCATATGCTTTTATTTCCAACTTAAGACAAAAAGGACAAAGCCATCTGCAATTGATTTGACATTTGACAATTGAAATGTATTACCAAAAACTGATTCTTCCATAGCGCAAAAATGCACGTTTTCTGCCAGGTTTTCACTGATAACTCACAAATGAAAGCAAAAATTAAAAATCTGACTTTGGCCACCCTTCAGTCCATCTATGTTTAAAATTTCAGATCTCTGCATGCAGTAGATTTAGCTGGGCATCGCGTATTGACAAACAAACACTTCCTCTTATTATTATAGATACATAACTAAAAATATAATTGTGATGTTTTAAATTACTTCTGAGCATTTGAGCACAGTTATATCCCTTATCAGAATTTTAAAATGTAACATAGAGCCCTGTTTGTTGTTAAGCTTTAACATTCTGCCTGAAGGCAATTTACGAAACTTCTAAAATGCCATTAAGGCAACAGTAATAGAAACTACAATTTGAGCTGCAACATAAATATCAAAACCATTTGATAACAAATATGTTTGTGCACAATTGTCACTCCTCACCATCTTGCTCCCGTTCTTCATCAGAACAGTGCTCAGCCAACAGGGGACTACCGTCTTCCTTAGCTGTTCCAGAGGACTGTCGCCTCCTATTGCTCGAAGATGCTGGTCTTGGTGGGGGCACTACAGTCGCTAGGAAAGGGGGTGGGAAATGTGTAGATGGCGTTGTGGGTGCTGAACGAGGCAACCACTTGTGATGACGTGAGGAGGTGCTTGAACCAACTGTTCCTAATCCTAATGGCATGTACAAGTTCTTTCCACTACCTCGCTGACGATACCTCTTTGTCCTACTAGAACTATTACTATTACTTTGCGAGTTAGCATATGTTGGAACACAATAGTCTGAACATTCTTCATGCAAGGGTGTCGACTGTTGAAAAGGAAGTTGCTGTATTTTGTCGAGTAGCTCACGAATTTCTAGTGTCGGACTGGTGGCCCTGGGAGGAGATCCAGGTGTCCCAACCCCTGCCAAGCTGCTGATATCTGATCCCGTTGTGGACAAAGCTGTTGCCGACATGAAACTCTGCTGATGTTGCAGCAGTTCTGGAGGCAAATGCTGCCCAGGTTGGAGCTGAACATCACCTGAGAGACAGCTAGGTGATCTAGTGGGAAGCGTTGGTTGTTGAGCTGTCGTTAACAACGATATGTTCTGATGAGGGGATGACTGCGACAGATTGTCTGCAGAGTTGCTACAGTGGATGTTATGATTGTTGAAACTCGTGATGGATGATACAGAACGAAGCATCATTTGTGGTGGTGGCAGGTTAGATGATAATGGAGTGAGGGCCTGGAATTCATCAAGGCTACCAGCACATGAATATGGTGGTGGTATTATTGTATTGGCCTGAAAATAATTAAAATGTAAAAATTACTTAAAGATTCTTGAAAAATTGCATGAAGAAATGAGCAAGTGAATCCATTAATCATATGGATGGTAGTGATGATTTACATAAAGAAATTTTATTAGTTTACATCACTCATCATAACAATGATAAGACTTGTTACCATAACTAATTTGAAAGGATCTCTTAGCTACTTTGTTAAGTAAATTCACATTATACTGCCTAATTTTGCATATGAGGTGAAGTGACAGATGACAGCAAACACATTAAATATTAGGTTTGTTCCCAAAGCACTCAGAAACTATGAACACATCCAAGTGTTAAAATAATTAATTGAAGTACTATAAACAGTAGAGCATGTTATGAACACATCGTTTGCGCATGTGCTCTTTCTCCACACATGTTCCTAAAGCGAGAATTCATGATTCTGATTTTCAATCTTCTGTTCCATTTGTTCTCATGGACAGTTTATGAACTCTAAGAAAAACTTCAATCACAAACACAGAAGATGGGATTTAACAAGTAAAAACAAAAACCGTTTACCCATTTTTTTGTGAAAAAGTAAACCAAAAGCTTGTAAGTATAGAAAACTTTTGTTTATTAAGTCATAATTATAACTGTAAACCTACTGTAATTGGAAATTCTTTTAAAGCATTTTCATGCTGAATTTGTCCTCTTTTTTGCCATTTTTCAAATTATCTCTGGAATTAGCTTATCCATAGATGCCATATCACCCAATTCTGTGGATGATTGGGAGTATGCTGTCTCTGTAACACTTTACTTTTCTCTGTATGATGTAATGTACATTTTATTGATATCAATAGATTCATGAACTTTGAAATTAAGTATAAATGTATACAAACCTCATTTGCAGCATTACAGAGAAAACTGGAACTGAGAGAATCTGCAGTGCTGGTTGCTGACAGTGAGCCTGTGGAGTAAAAATGTGTATAGCATAAATTTCTCAAGGCAAGAAAGCAAGACCAAGCATATTTATACTGTGTAGTAAACTATTGTATAGAGTAAATTACAGTATTGGTATCATTGCTT
Organism: Ectobius pallidus; assembly: GCA_964059195.1. Lineage (NCBI taxonomy): Eukaryota > Metazoa > Arthropoda > Insecta > Blattodea > Ectobiidae > Ectobius > Ectobius pallidus. The sequence continues at coordinate 85,515,473 of CAXKWD010000009.1, forward strand.
TAAAGTTCTGTGAATTAGGATTTTTTGGACGAGTAACATCAGATGGTAATTTAATTTTCCTTTGCAATACAGTCATGGTCCAAAATTAATGTTATGTTTGGAGTCTGCAGTCGTGAAATATTAAGGTTATAATAAGGGTAGAATTTTATTACCACTACTTCTTGTTTTCTAATCTATTGATCTATTGCTTCACTTACATTATATTATGTTATACAGTGCCTTTTTTTTTACTCGTGGCCGGGCGGTCGGCTGGAGGTAGCTGCGAGCCCACAGTGCTTCTCGCCGTTCTTGGCTCCTGCCTTTCTCCCCGTCAGTGCACACACACAGCACACCAAACACCAATTTTCTGGTCATGCAATGGCATTTCGTGTACAATATCGGGTTTTTCTGCACTCCAGTATCTGTTGTTTTGTGTCGATACATGACCATGTAAATGAAACCATGCTTCGTCTGTGAAAAAAAATTAACTTTGGGTCCATAGAGCCATCATTAACTTTACCCAACACCCAATTGCAGAAATTTACTCTACTCACAGTATCACGTGGTTGCAGTTCCTGAACTATGGTTATCTTATATGGTTTTAATTTCATAAGATTAGTGAATTTCGAAGACGAGAATAATTGTGAAACCCCCGTTTCCTGTGATAACCTACTCAAGAGATTTTCTTGTCCTATCTCATCGAGTTTTTTCTCTGTAAGCACACGGCGAATTTTTTTAAATTTTTTTATTTGTTATCAAGAACAGAACCCGTTTCTCTGAATCTGTTTACATGTTTACGAACTGCCTCTCTGTGAGGCACAGGGATACCAGGGAATCTGTCTACAAATAGCCGTGTCACTTCTCTACAGAACTCTGTTTGCACATAGGAATCATACATGAATATGCGGTGTGCTAAAGTATACACACTTCTTGACATTATAACAGAACTATCACAATTTAACCACAAAGAACAAAACAAGAACCTCCGCTAGCAACGACCGCACATACACTGAAGGGGAGAAAGGCGGGAGCCAGGAACGGTGAGAAGCACTGTGGGCTCGCAGCTACCTCCAGCCGACCGCCCGGCCACGAGTAAAAAAAAAAGGCACTGTATTATGATTAATTGCAATCGGAAACTGAACTAGGAACTTCTGAATTCAAGTCAACTTTCCGACTGTAGAAATGATTATACTCACCAACAGGTCTGACTATGTAGTTCCGGAAGTACTGGACCATGAGGTAATTTCCACCAGTTCCACCTTTTCCATTATCACCGTAGCTAATAACTAATGGATAAAGGTCAGGTTTTGACGTCACCTGAAATAATAAATGGTAGATGTTACCAATATATGCAATATATGCCCACATTACTTTATATGGTATAATATTGTATATCACCTGTATTACTTAAACAATTCATGTTAAAAGTTGATGACTTTCATATTGGTGCAGTGGGGAGAAGTATTTATTTGAGAAAGGTTGTCACTCCTTATACCCTCAATATGATTAAATAGGGAAAGTAAAAAACTAACCTTAAAAACACCGTGGTAAACTTTGTGTAAACAATTACAGTTATCAACATAGGCATATAGTTAACAATATATTAAAACTTTTCAAACTTGAAAATATCAATAAAACTGTGCGGCGTATACAAGAAATGATGAGAATCCACTCTAGAAAAATTGCCTTGTCACTAATAGCACCATGCATCCCTCACCTTAGTGAGAGCTATAACTTACCTGTCAATGCATGGGAGGTGAAGGGTCTGCTTTTTGGAGCACGCGGTGCAAGTTTCACCTTTGTTAATTCATTTCTTCAGTCTCTCAATATTTCTAATGACACTGTTGTTAAAATATGTATTAGGGTTTTAGAAGATTCGCTATTTTTATTGCACAATCATTTATATGGTACTTAGAATTCTTATGTTCCGTTTCAATTCAGTTCATGTTACTATGTAATGTATGATTCTTTTTCTTTGTTTGTTCTGGATCTGTATGGTCACCTGGATTGCCAGGCAGATGACTTGAATAAAGTATTTCTCTCTCAGTTTTACTTATATCACAAAAAAGTGTTATAATGCTAAAACTATGTGATCCAGTGAAGTTCACTGATTGCTGGTCTTACTTAAAAACTTGTTTAAGTCAAAGATAAAGTGAATAAAAGAACACTGTAAAAATATTGCCTGGATATATGGAGTAGTTGTTAAAATTGCTGGACCTATGTTGACTTTGTGAGAGCAGTTCCGCTGAGCTTGTTCAGGTTAACACACTGGGACTTTATGGAAACAAAGTAGCAATGCAAGACAGCAAGAGTACATCTGACAAACTGCTGGAATAGAATTTATAATTTCTTTTCAGTGCACTTTATCTGGTCCAAGCACAGAAAAAGAGGGAAAGAATATGTATTAACATTGATTTATAAAATATATTCTTTTAGGACCAGGATCATATCTTGGTAGAGTTAGAGCAGCCAATACTGATTGATTATGGTTAATTTCTTGATCTATTTCATGACTGACTTCATAACGAAATTACTTAAAATATGACGTGTTTGACAAGGTCACTTTGACTGAACTCTTTGTTCTAACCAGAAACTTATTTAGGAATGTCATACTTAATTTTTTTTATTGGTTGAAATTTACCTGCTATAACGTTTATTACACCCAAAAAATATAAGATCTGTTCTTCATCTGTTAAAACAGCCACCATCTTCAGACTGAATAAAAAATTAAAAAAAAAATCCTAATACATATGTTGTTTATTAATTTAATATTTATTTAATTTAATATATTTATTTAATTTAATATATAATATAATACAACCCCAAAGAGCAAAGCTCATGAGAGGGGTGACATAAATACATTGCTTCAAAGGGGAAAAAAATTACAATACATACTACAAACCACAAAAAAAAAACTTGAAATATACTAAGCAATTTTGAAATATGCATTTTTTATAAGACTTCACAGAAATATATTATAACTATCCTACTGACTAAAGTACACATTAAAAAATATGATAATGCTTTTGGTTTAAAATTTCTAATGGAACTGGACATACTTAAACTTAAAGGAAGCCACAATTTCAACATTATTGCACAAGATAATTAACTTATCATTGTTGCAGTGCGTCATTTCTGCTTGAACGACTAGAGGCCGGTTGTGTGCCGGATTACTGAGAGGCCGGATTAGCGAGAGTGTAGGGTAATGTTTTATGTTTCTGTTATTCTTATCGCCATGTACCATATTTAACTAATTAAAAGCGTATTTTTTTTTGCCAAGATTAAGCTCAGCGAAATATAGGTACTTGCGGCTTAAAATCGCTTACAAGTGTTTTTTGGCAGTAATAAAAATGTACACGACATAGCCGGTTGATCTATCGTGGCCGGTTCCCTCTTCCAAACATCGCCATTTATCGATTATATCGAACCTCCGAAAATATGGATATATTAATCGATTCAACATCAAATATACTTCGATTTCAGTTGAAGCATGGTAGAAAATACGCAAAACTGCGTGAGCAAGTGATGTTAATTTTATGACTTTTTTTTGCGTATTTTGTCATTTTTGACGATATTATGGAATATTCGTGTACTGTGAGCTACTCAGAGGCAAAGAAATGCAAATAATGGCAATTTTAAACTGATGGTAACTGAAAACGCAGTTATGAAAAATTGAAAAACAGCGCGAAACTCAACAGTAATATGAAAGGTGAAGTACTGATTTCTGTTTTCTTTCCCGTGAGTTTCATGTAATGCTTGATTAAATAAAATTGGGATTTCATAATTTAAGTAATTTGGTACTTTTTTCTTATTTCAGGCCTATTGCAGCTAAGAAATGTGTTACTTTAATGATATGAAAATGAGGCAGTTTATTATTACACTTTGAGGTTAATTTAATTTTTGGCATTTTTTCCATTACCTTAGTGTTAAACAGGCAGGTGCGACTTAATTGCAAGAACGACTTATATTCGGCCATCATGATGTCTTTTTCACTGTTACTATCAAATAAATCATTATCACTGTCGCAGAGTAAATCATCTATTGAAATAACATTTTCCTAAACATAGGTGCCGACTTTATCATATAAGGCCTATGTATAACTACCAAAAATACAATTCTTGCCCCAACAATATTCTAGTTCTATCTGCTCTAATACCGGTAATAATATTAATAAGCTTTTCCAGCAACAAATATGTCTTGCAAACACCCTGCCATGGTTTCTACGAAACATAGAACCTGTACTGAAATAAGATGGTTTGTTAATCCGTTTCACTTGCAGAAAGTCACAAACTTAACAAAATGAGCACTAGAGAGTTTTGTTATTCGTGTAAACCTGTTAAGTTCTGATAAGAGTCATACATCGCATGATGTTTTATGTTATTTTGAATTGTAAACTTGAAAAGGAAAATAATTTCAGTTCACTTGCACTTACAATAGAAATTAAGAAATAAATTTAAAAAAATAAAATAAAATAAAAAACTTTTGGTAATTTCGTATGTAGGGGAAGAATGGCAACAATTTGTTTGGAACAATACATATGCAAACACTTAAACATAGCAGAAACATTTGCAGAAAATACTAAATCCTGATCTATCCATAAAGATATTTATCTCTCTCATGAAGTTATAGAAAAGACAAATAATGAACTAATCCTTTGCTATTTTAAGGAGTTGCACATGTTTAATGCATGGAGAGAAATGAAGTTCGTAAGTAATGTTTTGAGTCAAGTAAATATTGTATTGGCTTATGTTTGTGCTTGATAAAAAACCATCTACTTTGTGGACCAAATTTACAAAGCTAAATAGTTATTTATGCTATTTTGAATTTAAGGGATTAATAGATATATACGATAATAGTAGTAGTTGGAATTATACCTAGGTAGTATTTATAGTAGTTAAAATGAAGAAAATGGATAATTATTTATTTGTACGAAAGGAAAGAGAACAGTGACATCTGTTGATATACTCAATAATCACTAAAATGTGGTAGCACTTCTTCTTTACCCTTAACAGACTTGCATCTTCTTTTAAAACCCAGCCTGTAAAATGGAACTTTACATAGATGGAGAGGGTTCTGTTAAACATTGTTTACTATTCAAAATAACTTAAAAGTATTTATAGTTGGTATACCTCTGTGTAAGGTGGTGGTGCATGGTGGAAGGATGAGCAGCGACTGTATTGTGGGGGTGGATAACATGAGCCAGCTGACTCTCTCTCTGAACTGATATCATCGTCACATGACCCTCCTCCTGGATCACCTCGTCTCCAGCAACAGCAACAACAGCGCCAGCGACGCCAGAGACTGCAGCCACCAACACATGACACCACAAGGACCAGCAGTAAACACCTAGATAACAACACACATGTAAGTAACCACATCTCTTGTCTATTCTTTTGTACGATTTGTAAGATATCTACTTCTAGAAGTAAAACTCTTATGGTGATTCTCGGATAACTATTCATGTATTACTTCTGTTTTTGTCGGCGGAGAACAGTGCTATCGATTTGAAATTCAAAATGATTGTACAGTACTCGCCCTCAAACTGAAAGCGTGGACAATGTTACAGAATTTGAATGCATGCAAACCATGCTGAGATGAAAGCATTGATGGTATCGTGCTAGTATCCTCGTGGTTAACTAAAGCGGATGAAGCCATGGACTGTATTTTCATGGTGGACTTTGGCACTTTATTAATGTTTTAATAATTTCTGAAAACCCAATTTTTAGGTTGCCAAAAATATAGTACATGACTATAATGGCATTTATTAAAAGATGAGAGTATGTTTTTATGGAACGAGCAAAGTAAGTTTCATCATTTTCTTATGATTGTCTTAATTGCCATTATAGGCAAGTTGCAAACGACAGTTTTTATTCGAACGTAATTAAATCAATGACACATGGGTGGTCCTGATACCCCAAAAAAGCATGAGCTCATGCTCAGGGGCAGTTCCAGAGTTACATTTTTATGTTTTTTAGTGCTAAATCAACCTGATATTATAGCTAAGAAGTAGATGACCTAATATGATGAAATAGTACCAGGGGAAGAAAGGCATAAGCTGAGAATATTGGTTTGACTCAAATGATAAAATAATAATTATTATAATAATAAAAAATTATAATTATCACAATAGAATCAGGACAAATGGCAAACAAATACTGATTTAAAAGGGATGAAAATTAACAGTTTATATGAATTTTTAAATTATAAATTTAAAGACTACAGAATTACATTTTGAATTATTTTAGAATTATATCTAGATGAGGACCGAAACTAGAACTATGTGACAGACAGCAGACTTGAAACATTTGGCTTTTCTGGAAGCCATATAGCATTCTCTATGCATAATAAGACAAAATAAACTGTTGGAAATTTGAAAACAAGTGCAGGAAATTAAAAATCTCGCACCCAGTTATATCCGTATTCTGCTCATGAAGCGTTAAAAGGGAGGAAGATTCTTGCATGGATAATCTGAAAATCGGATAATCTTCCCACGAACAAGCAGGAGTTTTCAGAATTTGAAAATTTGAAAACAAGTGCAGAAAATTAAAAATCTCGCACCCAGTTATATCCGTATTCTGCTCATGAATAGTTAAAAGGGAGGAAGAATCTTGCATGGATAATATGAAAATTGGATAATCTTCCCAAGAACAAGCAGGAGTTTTCAGCCCAAACTCAAACTTCAAGAGGCTTGTAAATATTAATAAATATAAGCGCTCCAGGTCTTTGGGAATACTTTATTGATCATACCAGATCTAGCTACTCTCTGTGCTCCTATTAATAAACTGAAATAATTAAGACTAGAAAATAGATAGTAATATGAAGGAAGGCCCACAGTTAGCCTACCAGAAGTACCAGTGGTTCCAGAAAACGATGCTGAAGACATTGGTTGTTGGAGGCACTGCAGGAGGTCTGTAGCCAGGGATGTACATGTAACAGCAACCCGAAGTGCAGCATTCCTTGGGAGGGGAACAGCTGAAACAAACATAAAATAGACATTTTGTAATGTTACTAGCTTAAAAGGCCCGGCATCACCCAGGTTTTTTATTTTGTAATTTGAAATTATCTTATGAAGGACTTTCGATTTTTTAATTATAGGTCATTATATAGGTATTTAGAATTTGAAATAGGAAGAACGATTTATCATATTGAAACTATTTCCTCAGAAAACGCTTGGTATAGCTTTTTATGGCTCATAGAGGATGTAGAATTTTGCATCCCATCGCTTGTACACAGCAAGCCTGGTAGGGGTTCAAATAAGAAGAAACATAAATTCCGGTAACATAAAATTGTATTGTCTTTGTGGAATATTTTATTTCTCACTCTCATGTTACCATAAAACCGTTTTGGGGATGAAATTAAACAGAAATGTAATATCACTTTCATACTTCTCTCTCCAAAAACCTGCGCTATAATAATATACATATTACCATACCTCGTATTGTTTTCTGTATGTCCAGGGTAGAGAAAGTTATGTGACTGCATTATTTTCGTGGATTTCATTCTTTAATATTTATTTATAACATGGATTATATTGATAGTTCTCTAATTTGTCAAGTCTCGTTTCATTTATTTTCAAAGCCTTATGTGAAGACTGCCAACAATACTGTTGTCAAGTGAACTGTGATTTGGATTTAATAATTCTGTGTAAAAAAAAGGGATTAAGTGTTCTCAAAGTCATTTAATTTTTGGCATTTAAAATCCTTTCTTAGTGGGCACCTACATTATGAAACGAAGGTACTGTCAAAATTCCAAGTCTCTACCTGTTATAGTTTAGGCTCTACGTTGATTCTCTGTCAGTCAGTCAGAACAAAGCCTTTTATATATATATATATATATATATATATATATATATATATATATATATATATATATATATAGATATTATTAGTGCTGGGAGTTTAATCGGTTAAGGAGGACGATTTAATTGCTCAAAGTCTATAGCCTGATAGCAAGCTAAATATAGGCCTATTTAATAAATTAATCGAGTTGATTAAAATGATTCAGATCTGGTTGCAGGTTAACTTTAAGATTTTAACTCTAACTTAAAGTGATCTCTATATTTTATACAGGCCATGGAGACCCTTAATGATTCCAAGAGAATGAGGCCCCTATTGTTAGTCATTCAGCCTTTTAGGGGTTATGGTTTCCAACCTTATGCATTGGCTGCCTTCACCCTCAGGATTGTAATTTCCATTAGAGGCTGAATTCACCCCAAGGCCGTGGTACCACCAGAGGGATTAGGCCAATTAAAAAATCCTAATGAACTCACCGAGGATCAAACCCGCCTACAGGTTCAAAATAAAATATATTTATAATTCTCTTCTGTATAGATTTAAGATTGTCATAAAAAAGTTGGCGTGGTGCAATCAGCTTGTGAAAATTTGCATAAACCATATGGACTATAAATGGACAAGTTTAGCACTTCTGTATGTGGCTGATCTGGAACTTGAATTAATTAGGGATAGTTTTGAAGGAGGGGTATTCTTATTTTTGGGGTGAATGAACTCACTGCAATCTGTTTTAGGTATCTGCAAAATAAAAAAAACTGTCAGTCACTTTGAGTGCACTATTGAGAACCGAATATAACATTTAATTTGTACATATTCTACTTGAATTAAATTTTAAGGCCCAAAGTTTATAACTGTCCTAGTTGATATTTCATTATCTTTCTACACAGTTTTTATATACATACTTTGGTTTTAAAACCCTGGTTGAATTGAAATGATTAAATATGTTAGCAATTAGTTGGCTAATAAATCATTTGATTAACTGCATCCAAATAGAGAACATTAAGAACTCCAAAAAAATTTATTTAAATTGTACTGAAATGTTGATTCTTGAAACCATGGGCCTAATCAAGATATTTGCAATGATAAAAATGTAATTAATCAACAAATGCTACTAGTTAAACAATTATATTTTTTAATGAGAAAGGTAAAATGTTTAAGTTAAATAGCAGTATCAGTAAGCTTGTTAATTCAATATTTCTTAAACCTGATCAGAAATTAAGCATTTTGAATCAGCTTAAAATATCCTTTACAGTGTGTTCTGCTTCATTAGTTTAGAAGAGGATTTTTAAGATATTGACAGGTTATTAAGAAGCAGTTTGAAAGAAATTATTGGTTTTCCAATGGATGTCTCTGACTCATTGTTATATCGCCGAGGAAAGAGTGTGGTCTGGGGTTAATTAAAGCTTCATGGGAGGCATATATACAACACACATATATTACAGTTGACTCCAATGAATTTTTATCCTTACCTCATGCAAACACGTAACTTTACAGAAAAAATAAAAACAAACCTTTCTAATCTCTGTTTACCTATTGATGAAGAACCTAAAGCATGTGGACTCTGTAAGCTACGAAGAGAACCATTTGAAATCTGGAAATCATTATCCCACCATGACAGAGGAGTGTATCAATTTGAAGACTGGCCTAAAGCAAATGCCTGGATTTATACAAAGCAATGTCTTTCTTCCTCACAATGGACGAATGTCATAAAAATGAATTCAACAATATTGCAGTGTGCAGTCTCCCCAGCAGAAGTCAGGAAATCTGTTGTCATCAATGCAACGAGACAGAAACCTTACCTCATATCAGCAGCGTCGCCAGGAATTTTATTAAGGGGGGCAAACTCAACATAATTCCTAACACATTAATTTTTATTTATTTGGCTAAATTATACATTACTCTATAATAATAAGAATTAATTTACTATAATGAACAAATAGTAGTATTACGACAATAATTTAATTAAGTGTACTGTGAACTAATTCCTGATTGAAATTAATCAACATTGAAATGATACAAATTATATTTTATTATGATCGCCCGAAAATCAATTACGGACCTCAATTTTAAATGATTAGGCTAAACACATTAATATTCACTTAGTTAACCGGATCGTTATTTTGAACCCCAGCTGAATTCGACGAGGCTACAAAGTTTTTTTAAGTTAACAGAATACGCTCTTTTGAGGAACGGCCTTCATGACATATTATTATAAATAGGCTACATATTATAATTATAGTTAGTTAATACTTGCTAAACTCATTATAAAGTAATTATATTTTTTTTATTCTCCATGCAACAACTGCAGGTTGGCAAAGAGTACCATAAATAAATGAATCCATAAGGCAATCCAGAGGGGGGCAGTTTCCCCCCCTTGCCCCCCCATGCCGACGCCCATGCCTCATATTTTTGGCTACTGTTGTAAGGGAAAACTATTCAGAAATAATAGACATCATAAAGTAAGGTCAAATATAGCAGAGCTTTTCAGGAAGATAGGGGATTGTGAAGTATTTGAGGAGGTGGTGTGCTAGTCGACGGAGGGCTCCATCGAACATGTAAACATTGCAGTGATCAAAATTCATATATCTTAGCCATTTTTAAAGATAAATTCAAAAACTTTGTTTAAATTACTTATAAAAGCATGCTCTACAAACTGTCTAAAATGACACATGATTTTGAATGAACTTTACTTGTAGGATAGCGTCATAGTGAGTCAAAGCAAGCTGTGAATGATCTGCAGTGGAGCCACTTTTGGTTTGGACTTTATAAGGCTCCCAGTTTGATTTTCTTAAATTAAAAAATCGTAAAGTAGGATATTTTTCAAATGTAACTTACTAGTGGCCACCATCGCAGTATTTCGATGTTGCCTGCAACAAAGAAAAGAAAAGCATTAATTTCTAGTTCAGCAATATACTGCATTACTTCACTTAACAATATCTGCATACACTGGAATAATCGAAACAGTCTGATGAAATACTGTCAATTAGTTTTTCTTTTCTAAGCACAGTGCTATATTTGGGCTAGAATGCATCAGAACACAGACAATTTTAAGATTTCTACTAAAAATATTTCCAAAATATTTTTAAAATACTGCTCAATGACTGGTATGCATGATGGTTGATATCACAAGGACGATGTCACCGAAATGTCACGTTCAGAGTCTGAGCCAAGGGATACCATGTGCAAACTGAGAAGTAAAATTGAAAAAAGACCCTAAAGGGGAAGAAATCAGGATTTTGTAAATTAATTTCCCATTCCTGGTATGTTATTGGGTTTAGACCATACTGTGCTCTTTATTTTCTATAGCTAATACCACCCAAGGCTTAAAGCTTGAATTTGTGCAAATGATGACAGGCTAAAACCACCCTTCAGAGAATTTTTGCGAAAAAATGTTTCAAATAATAGTTTTAGCTCTCACTAAAGCACTCTGAGAGCAGTGTCATATTTAGGGATAGGTCATATTTAGGCTTGGGCCTAGGGCAGCAAATTTTTGGAAATTGCACATAAATTGATTATATTCAATTTTATAATATAAAAAATATCTTTTCAAATATCACTCATACTTACCATTCAGAGGCAAAAATAATTTTATTTCTTAAGTTCAGTCTGTATGAATACTGGCATATGGTATGTGATTTGATTCTTCTCCAGTCCCAATAACAACATGTGAACAAATTGGCATGTTATTTCTGTTGATAACTTGATACAGAGTAAACACCACTGCTAGGAGTTCATAATAATAATTAGCTGTGGGTATTTATCCCTACTTACAAAAGTGATGACTGATGACGATGGAAATGGGTGCACAATGAGTCATATTCATGCTCTTATACTATATGTATATATCTTCCTGTCTTCTATCATTTTAAATTTAATCGGAATTGCTGATTTGTGATTTTTTTCATCACTGTAATGTTAATAGTAGTTGGGTTCGGTTCGTCAGTTTCTGGATTATTGTGACTGTCAAGTCATTCTAAATCGGACGTTATTTTAAGTGTCACTAGTGCTCTTTTTATATATTGCCATAGGGTCATGTAAATTAATGTAATAATCAGTACTGAAGTTGGAAATTGTTTCTAGGGGAACCCAAAAATTTTTATGCGGATATTTATTTATTTTTCATTTTATGATACCAAGCTTTGTAGTAAAATTACATTTTAAAATTAATCACATAGAAATTACATTACAACACAAAATGCAACCAACTTCGTCATGTATGCATTGAATCTACAACAACCACACAGGCAAGACAACTGTCGCAACAAGAACAGGAGATCTTGACCCTATTAATGGTTATTTTTTAAAAAAGTGTTGCCAAAATATATGCTAATTTCATATGTATTTTTTTCTCTCTGTATTTATGCTGGACATAAACTTCAACACTGGTAATAATATGATAAATATGATAAATACCTTGGCCGAATGAAGAGAAAAACATAGAATATTCTAGGATATATTGGGTAAGTCATAAACCACATATTGCTGATTTATGAAATACAATATAGGATACCTATATATCTGTATGTGGCCAACAGTTTTAATTCATAAGCGTGTTCTTTATTATGAAGGGCGCCATTTACCATTGATCTAGGGCAAGAAAATTTCTAGATACACCACTAACCCTTGAGTACAAAATTTAAAGATAATCGTTTAAAGTTATACTAAAAGTAAGAGAAAGTTTTCACTGAGCTGTACCGACTTTTACATCTCTAAATTCTATCTAACTGAAATACAAAATTTGTGTGCATATGATTTTTCGTTCTCGAGTTATGCTGTTCACAGACACACAGACATGGTTTCTGAATTGAACACAGGACTTCCTCTACTTAAAATATCTATGATATGAGTAGATAAATTTAAAATAATCTGCAAGAACACATTACTGACAGTTGGAAATCATTTGAGTTTTACAAAGTTCATGTTAGAACACTAACATGTATGACTTGTTACAACCATTGAAAACCACTGAAGAAACAAACCTAATATTAGTTAGGTCTTGTTGTGACAGACACTTGCACATGTTCTGGGTGCATGCCCATATGGAGAAGAACTGCGCAACTCCAGGCATCATAAAATACGGAACTTGATTGCAGAAGGCAAAAGAGCTCAAGGATTCAAAGTCCATGAAGGAGATCATGGTCTGATACCAATGGCAGCACAAATTGCATTTGCATGATTGCTTTCAAGCTCTTCATTAAAAGAGGGGTTCATGGTTGACCCAACTATCTAGTTTGAGACCCATAGTGGACAGCTATGAAGAGGATGACGAAGAGAAAAAAAGTCATTTATGAGCCCACCATTCCATACTGCAAAAATGCTTATGGCCTTAATGAGATCTCAGTCATTGCCCTATCAGTAGGCGTGGGAGGTACAGTCCCCCAAAAAATTCCGTCAGTTTTGGGTTTCTTATGGACTGGACAAAGAGTTGTCTCACATCATCGCAGTCACTGCAATTACAGGGTCAGTGGCAATTTTAAGAAACCATTTAGAGTACTTGGTACTTAATGTACTGTATACTGTAAATATTTTTATGGCTTCATTGTAATTGTTGTATACTTTGTCATTTAGCAGTCCTTAATTGGGTGTAAGGTAAAGTGATCCCATGGAGACTTGTAGGGTTTCTGGGAGGTTGAGGCGAGGCTCCCACATTGAGTCATCGGCACAGGAAGGTGGTAAGATTGTCAGCCATATGCAACAGCCACTTTTTACCCCCCAGGAATTCTCCTGGTACTCATTTCTGTTAGAGGCTGAGTTGACCCCATGTGCCATAGTGTCACCAGAAGGATTAGGGCAGTGGAAAAATCCCACCTACTTCATCGGGAATCGAACCCACAACCTTTGGTTTGAATTGCAGTGCCTCAATCACTATGCCACAGCATACTCCTACCATGATTGAGGGAGGTTCTATAATAAATAAATTTTGGCTTTATTTCTGATCACTAAAATTGTCTGAATTCCAATGTATTTTATAAGATGAAAGGGTATCCTTGATTAATTATAATTAAGTACAAAATATTCAAAGTAATAAGTTAGTTGATGTAATGATTCATTCAAGAAAACTGTATTTTGGAATAGTAGCATGAAACTACTAAAGTGAGGCATTTAATTCTGTTCAGAAAGGAAGGAGCTGAAGTAAGAGTGCCCCCAGTGGTGTTGTTCATATTAATAAGAGTTTACAATGTGGCAGGAGGCAATAAATAAGAACAACCCACAGCACCCTTATAAATTTCAATTTGTTGGAACCTCTCACTTTATTGATTTTTATGGTGTTCCTTGTATTTTGTACAAAGGGACTGTAGATAAAGTATATCATGTAAGAGGAACTCTGGTAAAATTGAAAATATCTTCACTCTATAATTCTTTTGCACAATGAGAAGAAAATGGGAGGAAAAGTAATATCATGATTTGTTACTCAGCAAGGAATATTAGGAGTTATATTGTCAATGGGCCTTATGAATAAAAGTCGAGGATATGCTTCTGAGCAGAAGGTTGAAGCTTAAGCATAAGCATGGGAGCAAATGGTAGGAGTGTAAGGATTTCTTATTTTTGATATGAATAAACTTTATTTTTTACTTCGACCTCTTACTTTTAATACCAGAGGATATGCTTCTGGAGAGTCAGCTGGGTGACTGACGTGTGGTATTAAGTTTCACACATTGTTGTCGGCACGTTTTAATCTGAGCACAAACTCCCTGTGTCTCATTATGAAAATCAAACGTGTTTGTAGTACAGGTATGTAAGTTTCGAATACGCAGTCACATTCAAGTTAGAAAACCGTAATAAACATATTGAGATTACTGTGCAGAACAGGATGGAATATCAGACTCTGATTGAAAGTGCAAGTTTGGTACTACATCATTTTATTCAGGAGTAATTTAGTTACCATAAATGTAAATTACAAGTATCAACAAATAATTTTTATATTATATTGTTTGCTGATGTCATGTTCTGTTCAGAAATGGAAAAAACAATTTATCAGTCAGCAGTCAAATGGGCTAAGGAATAGAATGCTTGAGGAAATAATTATCCGAAGAAGCTTCAATAGTTCTCTTGTTTCCTAGATTGTGGATTTAAAAATTGTTTAAAAATACCCACCAAAGTTTAATCTGCTATTTCCATCAGGAGTAATTTTACAGAGATATTTACATAAACAACAAAAATGAAAAGTGCCCCAGAAAGACATCAAAAAATTAGAAATACCCTTTATCAAAAACATCTTGAATAACTTCCAGAAGTCTTCTTTTGCATTCTTCCGTTTTTCTTGAATACACTGCTGTTAAAGAAGATACAACATCATTCCCATTACTGTTACTCCCCGTATCTGGTTTATTACTTTCTACACTTATCCCTTTATCCAGTGTGTGTGGTAGGTTGAAAAGTGTCATCCATAAGCCAAATTCTGAATACTTCTTCAGTTGGACTTGCAGTGCCTTGAAAGGGAATATCTCTTCAGGATCTGAACCTAGCTGCTTCATAAGCTTGCATAAGCTATCATGATACGAACGCAGGAGAGCATCTCCATGTTTGTCTCGGATTTCCTTATCAGCTGATGACAGGAGTACACAGGACACGTCCAGTGCTGGAGATGCATAGCGACTAGCTTGGAAATCCAGCATCTTCATTGCATCTGGGATGGAAGAATCCTTGTAGTGGAAAAGAAAATTATTAACCCACAAATCTGCATGTGTTATTACATTATGAGGTTCATCTTCTTCCTTTGGTGTTACTAATTCCATCATTCTTGAAACTATACAGTTCTGATATTCTTCAAACTTTTTAATGTAAAGACTGTTCTCTGAGAAGTTTTCCTTAAGTAGACTCATAGTATCTTTAACAACAAACTGGTACAGGCTACCAAATTTCTCCAAGAAGCTATTACAGAACACTGTTTCTTCAAGGGACGCCTTCACTTGACTAAAAGAGTCTGGTTGCTGATGCTTCATGGCTAAAGACAATGCATGGAACCTCCCTAATTCTTTCATGACTAGGTGAAGTTCTTGTACTCCCATCAGTTTGTGTCGATCTAGCATGATGAATCTGCAATACATTCAGAGTCCTCATCAATAAAAATTGTAAAAATCATTTGACACTACACAAGAATAATTAGGAACACAATTTTATGGTGAATAAAACTTGTGAATATCAGTAATAAGTGGTTTCAAAGTGAGATAAGAGCATGAAATAAAATGCCAGATATTACTGTAGGCCTACTAATTTAAGTTTAAAATGCATTCTTTAGCCTGTTCATTGAAATAACAAGTAAGCATGGTTTCTAAGTTCCCTGCTATAAGATAGTTGATTTAGTTCTTTTATCGGACAAGATATTATTGTATGCAGAAAGGGCTCTTCATAATGAACATTTGAAATTGAAATACACATTCACTGGAGACAGTTTAAACCCATTTTAAACCCTGGTACTAATCCTCGTACAACTTGCTCTACACCACTTTCCTGACAGGCACCTTTGTGGTTGACATAGATTCAATGCATACATGAGGAAGTTGGTTGTATTGATTGTTATTATAATGTAATTTTATAAATATCCACATATAAATTTATGGGTTCCCCCTAGAAAAAAATTTCCAACTTCAGCACTGGTTTCTTCGAAATGTATTAAATTATGGGTAGGTCAGAGTTGACGGAGTGCAGATGAAATAGAAGCATGAAATGGAAAACTCAAAACGCTGCACCTCCAGGAATGAAGTCAATATGGGAACTTTTTATAAACCCTGAGCGTATGCATTATATTTCAATACTAGGTGTAGTTATAGAATTAAATTATTGCCTATCATAAAATCATTTCAGCCATGTCAAATTCAAGCTTTTTACGTACCACAGAGGTTTTGTAGGGTTACTATTTTTCCCAGCATGTGTATTTAAAAACCAGCTACCTGTCTTTACCATGACCCCATTAAAAAAAATCTGATGTGAAATTCATATAACTTCCTCTGCCCAAATAAAAGCCTCTTAGTATGGAGCCGTTTTCGAGAAAATCACGACAAACGAAATTTTCCTCATGTAAAGTCGCCTTAAAAATAAGACAGAATTATCGTCAATCTTCGTGTCAAATCCCCAAAAGGTACCTAACTAACCCACATACAACATTTTCCGTTACAAGAGGCCTTATTGCAAAGAGCGCATGGGTGGCTTATAACTACCCTTCAGATAATTTTTTCGAAACAAGTTTTAGTTGCTTAGTATAAGCAACACATGTACAAAATTTAAAGAAAATCGTTAGAGCCGTTTTTTGAGAAAGTCGGGGAAAAACGAAAATTTCTTCATTTAAAATCTCCTTAAAAATAAAAGAAACTTAGGTAACAATCGCGATTGGTCTATATCCGAGGTATTGCTAAACGTTATTGGTCAATATCAAACACGCGGCGTATGAGTGGAATAGTTCAGTTAATCCGAATGAATTGGAGTTCTACTGTACCACTTTATATAAAGACAATTTAATTTTTAGCTTTTTTCTCGAAAATGCCTGGAACGGTCTTGTTTAAATTTACATATTTACTATGTGTACTAAGACCTAAATATTTTACTAGAAATATTTTTCATAAACATTTTTTGATGGATATTATAAACTAATCATAGTTTGCACAATCTCAGGTTTTAACGTCATACATAGGCCTACGGCGATACAACTAAATACGCACTTTTTGCAGGGCTGTATTATTTTTATTTCAGAATTAGAAGCAGAAAAGTAAGGGTAGTGAAAGTTGTTTTACTTAATAATAATAATAACAATAATAATAATAATAATAATAATAATAGTTTATTTAACCTGGAGAAAGTTAAGACCGTAAGGTCTTTTCTTCCACTTCACCAGGGACTAATAGTACATTAGTTGTTACAATATAACATAATAAATAACACAAAATACATTAAAAGAACACAACATAACACATTAAATGATTTAAGATACATTAAAATAATGACACACTAAATAATATGAAATAATTTTAAGATACATTAAATGATATGAAAGAAATTAATTGTTACAAATACAATTTAGTTATACAAAAGCATTATGTGATAGAAACTGAATTAACATAGGACATGAAAAAGATACACTATTAAGTACTATGTATATGTGCTGTTAACTGCGATCTGCATTTTTTAAAATATAGAAACATAATTCTACTATATAGATATTGAAGCAACTATTGTACGGTAGCTCTTAATTTAATGTAAAAACACGAAAGAATACTAAGCTATATCCGAAGAAATAGGTCGAACTTCTCCGTTTATTCACCTTTATAGAAAAAAAATTAAATAAAAAGTATAAATTAAAATGCTACATACCCCTTAGGATTTAAATCTTCAAGCACAAGGATGTCGTTTTCCCCATCACATAGAGCTCTGTAGCAGATTGGTGCCGCACAAAACGGGTCTTCCACTTTTTTCTTCTCTTGAAATTCCAATAGTGGCTTCAGTAGGCTACTCGACTGTAAAAGGCTGCTTCATTCCTGAAGAAAACGCTTGTCTGAGGGGCGGTATTCTGTAACTTTCGTCACCAACGCATTGGTGTTGTTGAGAGCTCAACAACCGACAGCAAGATACCAACGGCCAGAGCGTGAGCGATTCTGTAACTCCCTGTTCGTATCTGGAGAACCGTTGTTGAGGCCCACCAATAACTTTGTGAATTTTCGTGAATGTTGGCAATGAAAGTAGCTATGAGAAATCTGTCTTAACAAACTGCAATGAATATCATTGGCTGATGGAGTGCGGGAATGTGATTTCATAATTTCCAAACTGGGCGGGAGTTTAATTTCATGTATATATTTTGAAAGTGGGCGTTTATATTACACGTATTGTCATGTTGCAAGACGCTTATAGGGGGAAAAGGCGGATTTATAATAATAGGAGAAATTCGCAAAATGCCAATGGTTTTTAGTAATGTTTACTGTCATATATATATATATATATATATATAATAAGGAGGGTATCTCGGGGAATCCAATTAGCAAATTCCGCAATAGTTTGCCAATGTCTGATTTAAATTATGATTATAAAAAAATATGCAATCTCGAAGTAGTTATATATTTCCATTCCAACTCACCTTGTTTGTGTGAAAGTATTCATTTTAACGATTAACAGAAAGTAAGATGTAGCCCTTTTCAGAATACTCATTTTAACAAAATGTTGCTGGATTCATACTCAGTGAAAGGAATGAACTTTCCAATCTCTGTTCAAATAAAAGTTAGTCTCTCAGTATAATATAATTATTGTGTATGACAATCTTGTAATGTAAATTGGTTGTATAAATAAAGAGAATGTCCTTAACACATCACATCCCCGAAGGATACACAACCCAAATAAAATATATTTATTGTACTCTCATAACTTTCTTTACTTTAAGCATGCACAATACATTTTTCTCACTTCACATTCTGATAAAGACTACACTTTAGAGATTTTCTTCGAAAAAATATTTCAAATAAAACTTTTAGCACGTATTCAGAGTGGGTGGCTTATAACTACCCTAAAGAGAATTTCTTCGAAAAAAGTTTCAAATAAAGTTTTAAGTCCAAGTAACTTATAAGCAACCCATGTGCAAAATTTAAACAAATCGATAAAATCGCGAAAAACGAACATTTTTTCATGTAAAGTCCCTTTAAAAATAAGAGAAACTTGTCGCCAATCCTTGTGTCACATCTTCAGAAGGTACCCAACCCAAATACAAAAAAAAATTCTTACGATTTTCCATTCTGGAGCTAGGCTGTTGACACACTTCCACACAGACATGTTTCCGAAATAGTATTTGGGGATTCAGAATACCTCAAAATGTGTATTTGGGCTAAAAACTCAACTTCAAAGTTGGGGTCGAAAACAATACTTCCTTTATCTGTATTACCTATGGTACAGGCAGAGAAAGTAAAAAAAAATATTCAGTAGGAGTTTTTACTTAATTTATAGAACACAAGCCAATTATAAAATTATTTTTATATAGATAAAGCAAATAGTAAAGTTTAAGCAAATAAGAGTATCTTATCTTGCCTACTGCTTTTATGACATTTATAAAACCCTTGAAATAAATTAATTGCGTTTTAGGTTAACTTAAAATGAATTCATTAGTATTTAATTTACACAGTACTTTGAAACATTACAATTGGCCTCATAGTTGTTCATAATTATATATTAATTTAAATAACACCATAATATCACTGAAAAAGTGTCTTAAGGGGCTCATACACCAAGAGACCATGCCCAAGCAGGCATTGCAGTAACTGTTCGATATCTTCAACACTATTTGCAATAATAAAATGAAATTTTGGACATTAGAAGTATACATTTGGGGGTTGAAATGAGCACAAAAATTATTACAGTGTCACAAATATGAAGGTTGATATTAGAAAATTATTTTATTTTTATTTTTCAGCATGCGATTAAGCCTAAGTAACATGATTTCATGCAAAAGTCAATCTGATTGGTGTAATATTTTTTTTTATTCACAGCTGACACTATAATCTCGAGGATAAACCATCAATTTATACTGTGGTATGCCTGATACAATTTTCAGGCATTTTAAAATTTCAATATAAAATTATTACAAATTTTTTCACATCATGTTCACAAGTGAAATAATCTTGTGTTGCAAATACATCAGATTATTTAGGTTTATCCTCTAGAACACACAAAAAACTATGGGTGTGCAAAGTTTCATGCAATTTGGACCATTACTTTAAGAGATATTGTGCCTTTTGTGTTGGAAATATCAAGTTATGGGAAAATGGCTCTGAAAATTCAACATGCATTTCAACTTACATAGTATAAGCCACACCCACTTGACGGAAAATCACAAGATACAATATAGCTCATATTATTATAAAAGGAATTAGAGGGAATAAAATAGATGGTTTAAATTAGACAAAAAATTGGTAAAGCCAATATTGTAGCTAGATTTAAATAATATTTTCAATTACAATAGGCTACATTGGCAGGGAGGCATATTTTTTGTGCAGTTAAAAACAGATGCTTCTCTAAGTGTGAAAAGTTTTATAAACTAGTAAACGCTATATAGGCTACCAGTATATTTAAAAGTAAGGACAATGTACATCATATTTTGCTGAGTGATATAGTACACACACACTTACAAAGTAAACTTTGGTACAAAAAAACTATTATATGTATCATGAGTTCATGGCACTTTGCTCAGTTCTAATAAGCACAGTCTTCGTCATTATTTCCTGAAAATTACAAAAAGCCAACAACATCTCACTACTTGAAGCATTGCTTGAGTGGGATGTTTTTCTCAATTGCAAATGACCTACTTGTGCACTGTTCTTTCGAATGAACTGAACAAAATTTTACACTACATTAAAAAATTTAGGCCTACATAGAGGTGACACCCATAAGTGTTCGTTAAGCTTATTATTGGTGCATATTATGTTGTCCACTCTTTAATGCAGATCACATGGATTACAATTCCAAATCTGAAACAAGATAAAGTAAAATAATTAATATTATGTGCAATTATGCAAACATAACCTCAAACATGCTTGTTGCAAAATAAAATTATGTATTTAGTTTTTATATTGATAAAAACATATTAACAAATACTAAGAATCTATTCATTAATGGATATATACTGTACCTTCTCTGTTATTACGAAAATATAGCTATTGACACCATCACGAAGTCGCCCAATTAGGATATAAGCGGCCATTGTATCACAAATATGTCGATATTTCTGCAAATTTTGCGATATTTTGGTACTTTCGAGTTGTTGTTGAGCTCACCGAGGGGTTTGGAGCCGTCGGTGTGTCACCAATATTTCCAGCAATATATTGGTGTGATTTCAAGATCGATACTTGACACCAATAGTTACAGAATAACTTTTTCTAGTTACATTGGTGTAATCGTAGTTGAGAGCGTTGGTGGAGTTACAGAATACGGCCCCTGGAAAGTTTCTTTTATTTCACTGTTCTCCGGTAAACACTTGAAAAACAAGAACAGATCCTCTCTGCCTTGTTCTTGGCAATGTACTGTTACTCGGTAAACAGAAGATACCCACAGACGTAAGTCGTGTACTCTAATGGAATATTTGCTTTCCGGATCTAAACGTTCGTCTTCTAAGATTGATTTTAATACATCTCTAAGATACTGCTCTGGAAGTCGTGTCATGTCACTTCTCTTCTCACACTTGACCCGATATTACGTAATCTAATAAGCTCTGTAGTGAAATGTTGTAGTAGACCTGCTGTTCGAACAATTTTGTGAAAATTGATGCACTGTACTCAAATTTGCTATAAGTACTCCAAGTTTATGATAATTATTCTGTTATTTTGTCAGCAAAATAATTTCTTCAAATTGCGTATTCAGGAACTCCAAAACTGCTTCTTGATAATCTTATCAGCACAGTCTCATTTGATAAAATACAGGAATTCCTATGTGTCGTGAAATATCAGTATGACAGCTCTTGACTTTGCACCAGCCGTATAGTGGTGATTACGTAGCCTACTACCGGCCACTCTTTTCTGTCAATTTATATTTCGCAACATGGTGTAACCTTCATTCATTACAACGAAACTGGTTTTTCTTTCATACGACCCATTCCTCTGCATTAACATTATCAGCGTTTACTGAACTACAACGGATGTTGGACTGACTCTTGGAGACAGGAAGAAAATATGAAATGCGGAAAACTCAAAATTGATGAAAATTTCGAAAACGAAGATATGTTTTATAGATAATAGAACACTAGAAAATGTACCTCAATTTCGATATTTTTATAACTAGATAACAAGAGATACCCACTGAACGATTTTTTGGCCAATATGATGTTACCCAGGATCCTTGAACCTGGACGAATTAAAAGTTACATTTTACAGTGAGTGTGTACATTAATGATTAATTAATTATTTCATATCACTTGGCGTGAACTATTGCTTGTGTCAAGAAATTAGGAAAAGACCAAAACCAATTTATACAAAAAAGAGGTTTCTGTTGACCGGAAAACTAGCCAAGAGGAGGGCCCAATCTTTGACCAATTGACCCACCCTGGCTTTATAAAAAATTGGTGATGAAAGATTAGATAATACATTTAAAATTGCTGAAAATGAACTTTGTTGAGTTGTTTCTTGATCTCTATACTTTTGAGAAAATGTTACCTCAACAGAGCTATCTGGTATTTCGGAAGGAGAAGACGACTAGGGAGGGTGACAACTAGACCTGGGATTTTAAGGCAAATGCCTATTTTGTTCCTTATGAAATAATATGAAAATTTTTAAATATGTTGAGGTTTCATAATAAATCACTTACATTTGTAGAGTTATATAGTGCTCTAAAATGCCTATGTGGGCCTTTAGAGCCCATTTTACCATTTAGTGCCTAAAATGCCTATTTTGTACATTTAAAATGAAATTAAACTGCTGTAATTTTTACAATCATGGACATCCTTGAATGAAGAGCAGAACAGCAAAGGGTCGATTTTTCACAGAAACTTGATTTTCCCAAAAAAATTTGCCAAAGGAATACTGATTGACGGGGAGGGGGAGGATTAGCTCTAAAGAACAAGGAGCAAACCAACGAGCTAGAATAGAGATTATAGAGTGGCTGTTGTGTCCTTTACAGCGCTCTGGGTGGTGCCTTCGTGAAACATAGCCGCCATGTTTTCTCCTACCTGTTACTCGTATCGTCTGCTATCTTTATATGTATTTTGGTGGTATTTGTGTGGATACTTTTGGTAAAAAATATGCCTGCTTGTTTACCGCTTCGGAACCAGATGATGAATCTCATTATGCCTCACTTCTTAAACTAATTTTGAAACTGTTTTTCACCTGTAGATTACATGACTTCTGCAGGAACAGGTCTGAGCAAAGAGGAAAGCAACTGAGGCAGATGTTTACAAAATTAATATTGTTCAAAGGACAGTAAGTTTGAAATAATTTCTAGGCACCACCACTAAAAACTAGCCAGTTAAGAAGTTTATGAATTGCTACATATGGAGCTGATACGTGGACGCTGAGGAAAATGGAAAGGAAATATTTAGAGAGCCTTGAGATGTGGTGTTGGAGAAAATGGAGAAGATCCGGTGGAAATAAAGAGTAAGGAACGAAGGTTTAAAACAAATGGATGAGAAGAGATGTATCTAGAAAGTTGTATAGAAAAGAAAGCTAACAGGTTAGGACACATCTTGAGAAGAAGAGGACTTCTGCCAGATGCCATCGAAGAAAAAATAAAAGGAACAAGGAAACTTGGTGGATGAAGAATTAAGAAACTGGATGACATTAAGACGAAAAGAAACTATGGAGAGTTAAAAGATGCAGCAGGACACAGAGTTGAGGGGTTAGATTTTACATGGGGTATAGATCTGCCGTAAAGCAGAAATATTTAATACATAAAACTGAATTATTATGGGCTCAGTGCGAACGTAAGAGAATGTAAAGTATTAAAAGTACCTAAATAGTTCCGTTGGTTCCGGAGCATATTTTACACATTTTAGAACATATTTTCATGCATATTTCGTCTTCTGATAGAGCATTAACTTCACAATAAATTAACGCAATTTTTTCATGTTTTTCAACTGCGTCACGTATCAACTGTTCAATCTCTTATTTTTTGTTCATCGTTTAATATTTTAGGAACAGTATAATCTATATCTCTCTATTTTTTCGTAAATCTCTTCCTTAAGAAGAAGTTTTTTTCAGTTTCCAGAAGGTAAATGTGTATTTTTTTAAATCTTGAAACATTTCTTGGACAGTTGGTCTACGCCTTTAGAATGTACGTACAATCCTGGGTTTTCCCACTATTCAAGAACGGTTTTTGTATATGAATCTCTGTCACTCTTAATAAAAGAACAAGGCCTGTCTCGTATTAACATTCACTTTATATGATATTCCTAACACAATGAGTATGAAAGCAATATTCATATGCAACATTTTAATAGTCTTAGAGAGAGACAGTGTGTGTGTGTGTGTGTGTGTTTCAAACAATATGTAATTAACTATCGAATAAGATCTTCTGAAGAGATAAGAACAATGTTGAAGGTGTCATCCTATTGGAGACGCCAATAACGCTGAACAGTTTCTTCCTGTGGAGAAACAATGTTCCGGTAGAATGAAGCATGTCTAACGTGAGCAGGAACACAATAGAAATTGTTCTGTTCTACTGAATTGCACCATTATCAGTACCGGTACCATCGTGAACTAGGATGTGCCATTTGAATAGTGCTCCGGAAAATGTCGGTGTAACTGTGACTTGCAATCAGGGTTGCCAGATGTTAAAGCTGAAAATAATGGACGTACCGATAATCACAGTAACCCCAAAGCTGCAATCGCCAACATGAGAACAAAGTAAAATTATATTCAACTATACTGAAAATAGGTTAAGCTTTGAGGTCACACAAATATTAAGGAGCAGTGGAGTTAAAACCAAGGCTAAGAAAGTTTTGTAAATTTATAATTATTAATTAACAAAATTGGTGCAGTAGATATATGCCTAGAAGTCATTAAATGTAAAATTATTACTGCATTATTCTCATGATCCAGCTCTGAAGCATGCTGTAATACAAAACTGTGAGCACCATTTGCTATCGAAAACTATTTGTCACAGTATTTACACTTTATTTGAACTATTCTTAGGCCACAAATGAAAATCTTCATCCTGCAATATCCTTCACGAAATACACAAAATCTTTTAGAATATTTTTATCAGAAGCTCTTCAGCGCTAATCTTAATAACACTGTCCAAACTCAACAATCGCTGAAAGAAAACGAAAAGAATGCGAGTGAAAAAAACTGGTCGAAGTATGACGTATAACTGGAACCTCTACTCATTTCCCCGGATTGCCAGTCACGTTGAGACATGGTTATAGGCCTGGATGGAAGAAAAATGTTTTAAAATATTGTACAGTTGGCATCCTAAGAAGAAGTTTAAGGGGCAAGGGACATTTTACTCAGATAAGACACCGTCCCTTAAAATCCGAGATACCTGGCAACCTGCAACATGAGGATATATGCATTCATGAACTACAGACTATTGTCTCTATTGGACATTTCATGATAATATTATAGTGGAAAAAATCCTTTGGCACTGCGAATAATAGGCGACGGGATGAAACTGCAATACAAATTAGAATTACGACTGGGGCAACTTCAGTCGATTAGTAAATTATTATTATTATTATTATTATTATTATTATTATTATTATTATTATTCTGGAAAACCATATATATCAAGCAGTCGTCTTGAAACGGCGAATCACTTCGAAACGGTTATAGTCCTAGGTTCTTTTCTGGTGCAGAGACTACGTTTATGCAGAATTTAAGCTCTGTCAGTTGAGTGGTTTTTGCGTGAGAGATCAACAGACAGACGCACATTAACTACTAGATTTAAGAGCTTATAAATAGAAAGATAAATGGGATAGATATTATTTTGCATGCGTACAATTTTTCCTACCGTAAGAAACGAATACTTTAAATATCACCCTATTTCATAACATGCACGCAAATCCTTGACAAGACAAATTATTAAAAAAGAAGAAGAAGAAAAGGAGGAGGATGATAAAAGGGGAAGAAATTGAATGAGAAAAAGAACGAGGAGGATGTGGGAGGAAAAAGAGGAATTACGAGGCTGAGCAAATGGAAGTGGAGAAACGAGAGATGGAACAGAAATTACAAATAGGACAGAAGAAAGAGCAGGAGGAGGAGAAGCGAGGGCAGGTGAAACAGGATGGAGAAATATAAAATAGAAATAAGAGAAAAAAAAGTTGCAAGAGGAGAACGAGAAGGTGCAAGAAGTGGAGGAAAACGAGAGAAGGTTAAACAGATGAGAGGAATTAGAAGAGGAAGAAGAGTGGGAGGTGAAAGTGGAATAAGACGTGGAGAGAATTAGGATAAGGGGCGATGAAGTTGAATGGGTAGAGTGAAGGAAGGAGGAGCAATATGAAGAAGTAAAGAGAACCAGGAGGAGGAGGAGTGGGAGTGGGAACAGAGGGAAGGAAAATCAGAAGGAGTTTGCGAATATGGCACAAATCCAGAATATGAACTGATTGGGACCATGGCAGACAGACAGACAGAGACAGACAAGAGCACACGATCAAGTCCAAGAAACGGTTGTCATTCCCATCCCCAACTCTTATGATTTTATTTATTTAACCTAACGAAGTTATTTTTTCCCCGAGTAATACAGTTTGATATGTGATGCTAGCAAAAAAATTATTAAATCAGATTTTATCTTTTAAAATTCATTCTATTCCATTAATTCAGTTGGAATGTTTCTATATCGAAAATATCAGATTTGTGGATTGAATATGTGAATACCTTGTCCAAAGAGAACAATGCTGGAATAATGTGTAACGTTATGAATCCGTCAGAGCGTGATTGACGTGAAATAGATTTAAAGGTTTTAGAAATTGCATACTTTGTGACGAATTGATGTATTCACTGCATTTTTTTGCAGTACAAAGAACAAGGTAATGCTTTTAGCACTGCGAGTAAAATACGGTATTAACAGCTACCCTATATAATAGCCTACGAAAGGATGCAATATTCTGGTGAAAAGGATAAAAATCAAGGAATTCCAGGAATTTAAGGAATTTAAGGATTTTTAGATTTGCCCTTTTTTCGAATTAAAACTCCACTGAAAGAAACTAACTTCTGAAGTGTCACCTCCATTTGAAAATGGAGATAACTTCCCAGCAACTTATTTTTCATTTTGGGTTCTTTATCCCTTTTTCTCTCCACTCTGTCGATAATGCCCCATTCTCCCCCTAACAGCAGCTTTTAATATTTTTTCATCGTACATTTGTAAATTACGTGTCAGTATGGCCGTTTTAAGTATGAACTTTTCCTCGCTTTTAGTGAACAAGAAATTAATGATCTTGTTGCTTTCAGTGAAAAATGGGCTTTTACAAAACAAAGCAACAATCTTGTAACAGTGGGAAATATTAGTTCATACTGGCTTTTAATTTAAATTTAAATGGAATCAATATTCTCCTGTTACTGAATGTTCAGCTGTTGATAACTTAATGCTTAATTCTGGTGAATAATTTTGGTATGTGACCTATTCAAAATGGTGATAACGATGGCTATATCTATATTAATAAAAGGAAGTGTCTGTCCTCCGTCTGTCTATCCGCGATGCCCAGCGAAATCTACTCAACGCAGAGATCTGAAATTTTAAACATAGGTGGACTGAAGGGTCGGAAAATGCACCTCGAAGCCGGAATTTTAATTTTTGCTTTCGTCCGTGAGTTATGAGTGAAAAACGGGCAGAAAACGTGTATTTTTTGCGATTTCGAAGCATCAGTTTCAGTAATATATTTCAACAATGTTAAATCAATTATAGTTGGCTTTGGCTATTTTTGTCATCATACCTCATAGCCTACCTTGGAAACAAAAGCATCGCGATCGCTTGATTTTGTAAGTCCATCGTGGACGATTCATTTGTTTAGAGTGTCAAGGCCCGCAGATATATAAAAATTTTCAACCTACACGTAAGAAGGATATCAACATAGGCCTAAATATGGTCAAACATTATTCGATTTGAACGAAACTCACTATACAGGGGTTTTCTGGGCCAAGGAACTGGAACCTGAGGCCGCTTTTTCTACCAGGGGACGCTACCTAATCGTGGAATACACTCCACGTGATTTAGGTGTTAATAAATATAATGATTTAACTATTATGCACTTAAGTTTTGAAATAATTATCGCGGGGGAAGCCGCGGGCACATGTTATAATAATAAAAGGACGTGTTTGTCTGTCTGTCCGCGATGCCCAGCGAAATCTACTGAACGCAGAGATCTGAAATTTTAAACATAGATGGACTGAAAGGTGGGCGAATGCACCTCGAAGCCGGATTTTTAATTATAGCTTTCGTTCGCGAGTTATGAGTGAAAAACTGGCAGAAAACGTGATTTTAGCGCTGTCGAAGCATCAGATTTCAGTAATACATTTCAATGTCAAATCAATTGCATTTGGCTTTGGCTATTTTTGTCATACCGTGGAAATAAAAGCATCGCGATCGCTTGAATGTTGTAAGCCCACGCTGGTTCATTTGTTTAGAATGTCAAGGCCCGTAGGCATACGAAATCTTAAACCTACACGGAAGAGGGATAATCAACATAGGCCTAAATATGATTAAACATTGTTCGATTTGGACGAAACTCACTATACAGGGATTTTCTGGGTCAAGGAACTCTAATCTGAGATCGCTTTTGCCAGGCGACGCTATCTAATCGTGGTAAGTAGTCCACGTGGTTTAGGTGTTAATAAATATTATGTTTTAACTATTATGCTCTTAATTTTTTATTTTTTATTTTTGAAATAATTATCGCGGGCGAAGCCGCGGGCACATGCTAGTACATAATATAGGCGAAAAAATGTTGTCCAAATAGATGAAACAGCACCTTTCTAGTCTTTCTTTCTTCTTTATTTCTTTCTTTATTTCTTTCTTTCTTATTTAGCACTTCTGCTTTTCATTTTTCCAATCAAAATTGTCCTTAAAATTCACAACTCTGGTGCCAGTGATCCATACTGGCATAATTATGCGAGTGAAATTTGGGCCTTGTGAAGGAAGCAAAATAAGAAGTGTAAGAGAAGAGATGTGATTTATTTTATCTTTATTAAAATAGGCCTATACGCTTAGAGACCTGGTTAATAAAATTCAATTAAGGGAAAAGCTTACTCCCTACGCCACTGGTTCAGACAATAGATCATTCTATTATTGTATATTACATTATCTACATCTAATAAGGTACTTCATTTTCTGCAACGTTTCGTCAAGAGTATAATCTGTACAAAGAAAAGCTAGAATCTTTGTGAACTTTTGTAGAAGTAAGCGAAATTACCTGTCCCCTTTATTAACTGCTAAAATTAGAATAAAATGCAGTCTAAAGAAAAAGAAGTTGCAGGATCTGTTTTGTGCAAAGCAACAAAGCATATCAAAGTAATTGTAGTGTAAAAAGTAGTGCCTTGAACTTGTAAGTAAGTGGGTCTGCTGCTTGAGTGGCAGGCAGTTTCTGGGAGCTCGAGGAACGCACCGTTGCATAACCAGTACTCCGGTGTCTGCCACTGACATTGAACTCTTTGCCTCCGCTGCAAGACATGGGCGAAGTGCTCCGGAAAACCCTGGGGGACACCCTCCGCCAGATCTTCACGAAAAACGGCTTGGATGCAGAAAGTTCTTATGAAATACAGGACTCAGAAAGTTTGTTGTGGATGTCGTCTGTGTACAAAGTTTCTGTGAATGTGAAGTGTGGGCAGCTACATCTGTTCCTTAAATGTCTCACCGAGAATGAAGACATTAGAGAATCCCTAGACACTGAAATATTTTTCAGAAACGAAGTGGCGTTTTATAACGATGTTTTGAATCCGTTTATTCAGTTTCAAGAGAAGAGGAAAGTCAAGAAGGTGTTTTCTGCTATTCCGAAGTGTTACCTGGCTGACAGCGGCAAGGAACGGGATGTCATTGTCTTGGAGGATTTAAAGCCTGAAGGGTGAGTTTTTCATGGTATTTTATTTATAAATATTGCCATATTATGAAACACTAAGTTTTATTCATGAAATTTTAATAATTTTGTAGTCGCAAAACTACGTAGCTCTGAAAGGTATAGGCCTAAATCTTATGAATTCGATATTCAGTAACAAGTAGAATTAATATTGTGAAATCAAATTATTTAGTTTTGCCATCCAAAATTCCATGTTCTTTGAATTATATTCATACTCTGATTATCCAGACGCATACACCGCCTGAAATGTCATATCATCAATTGGATCAATAATTTCATTTGTAAGAATTCTTATATTCATTTTCATCATATGAGAAAGCATATTAGTAAATCAACAATCTCTATTCACCTCAAATCAATGATATTTTGTACTACCTTATGATATCTTGCTTAACCTATATAACCTACTAGGACATGGGCGTATTCAGAGGGGGGCTGAGGGGGCTGCAGCCCCCCCGAAACGTTAACTTATGCTAATATGTTGCACATAAGGGCACTTTAATTTCACAGATAGTAGGCAATATAATTGCATATCTTGACTCATAAAAGGTTCGGCATTTTATTCTTTATTAGTAATTTTTAAGAAATTTTCATTTTTCCGTTACATTTTCCCTATTTTGTCTTCAGAACGAACTTTTCCAACATTACAGACAAAGCGATCTCGTAATTCCTTAGCTATGAGACATTCATTAATATAGTCAACATAACAATAATAGAAAACATAATATTAAAGTAGTCATATAAAATACTTAGGCCTAAATACTTTTCATTTGTTATTATATTACTGTATATTCCTGTTTTTTAAATTTGTATTTAGAAATTTTAAGTCATATTTCCAATTTTTAATGTCATATTTTCATAAATTCAAGGTCATTTTCAGGCATTTTTAGATCATCAACTTCTGAGTCCTAGTGATGATAGTGTCAGGCTTATCACAGCCCCTCCCGAAAAGAAATCTTGGATACGCTCCTATACTAGGATATACTGAGAGTTAAAACTTTTGTTTGAAACCTTTTCTTTCGCAAAACGTTTCTGAGTTATAAGCCACCCACTGTTTGTAGAAACTCCGTCTTGCCTGGTGATCAATAAAACTTTACATCCTGTTGAAAGAACTCTTGTCAATACGGCCTCTTATTCTATATCAGAATGTGAAGTGAGAAAATTATATTGTCCAGGCTTATGGTAAAGCAAGTTACTTGAGTCCATTAATCATATTTTATATGGGTTATTCATCCTTCGGGGATGCGATGTGATGCGTTATCAACATTATCTTCATTATAACCCCATTTTGGCCCTTAGAGACCAAGATGTTGAAATCGTTTCTTAGTGCGGCTCTAGAGCCTATGAGCAATATGTGTACTAAGTTTCACTTTCCTAGGCTGTATAGTTTTTGAGATACTATGATCAGTCAGTCAGTCAGTGGGTTTTGGTTTTTATACATCGAGAGATAATGCATATAACATAATATTGTATACGAGGGTTAAGGCATAAGTCGTGAAAACTACTTTTGCATTTGAAAATGTGGAACCATTTTAAAATGTTGAAACTTACAAATGAAAGGTAAGGGCGTGGAATGTACGTATAATGCAGATTATGTGCACTAGATGTAGGATAGCGAAGGAAACAAACATCCATACGCGACTGCATCGTGCCACTCTAGTGTGTAGCGGTAGTTGGAAGTATGAAAGCACACATATGCACGCCATGATCCCTTAAATTCGGTACGAATGGGCATTATTCCCCAAAGCTTCAATTAAGCTTAAGCTTAAGCTTAAATTATGTTTTCAGAAAGCCTTTCCAGTATCCATCAGATATTAATATTCAACCAAACTTAAATACGGAAGACTCAATACTAACATCCCTGCAAATTCACCCTCTTATTCTATATCAGAATGTGAAGTGAAAATTTTTATTTTCTATGGTTAGGTCGATCGAAGTTATGTGAGAGTATGCCTATAGACTTTTTGTTGCATAGGTCTATGATCTATATTAATATTGTTAGACAGCAGTTCTGTCGTCAAAATGTCAAGGTAGATATTGACATTAAGTTATTGGCACTTTCCTTTTAACTTACAATGCGATTGTAATGTGAAATTTGCATGACGAGTTTAATAAATTAGATTTCTATAATGGTATGTGAAAAACTTGTAATGTGGAAACTCGAAGCAGAAGCCTATAATAGATATCTTCTTTGTTCTCCAACCTGTATTTTATTTTATCCCAACCTGTGCATTATTTTATTGTTCTCGGTTATACTCGAGTAACATTGTTTCCAAGCTGTTATTATTCAAGAATTGCGATTTCACACGGATAACGAAGATTAATATTGTATTCGTGTGTAACGCGTTTTCTCTTCATGTTGTGAACATTTCTGTTAACTTACCTCAGTTACACTTAAAACACTTTTGCCTAGCGTTCTGAGAAACCTATAAATAATTTCTAAGTTAGTTACGTAAATTTTGCAAATTTATCGGACAAATTTAAACGTGATTAAGTTCAGTTTTATCATGAAAACCTCAACGCTAAAAATAAATTAAAGTTTAAAATTTGTGTTTTATGTAAATGTAAACTATGGGCCTAAGCTAATCGCTGCCATGGTCTAGTGCAGGCCTGTCCAACTTTAGGATAACTGAGCCAAATTTATTTAGACAATTCATCTTGAGGATCGCACCGAATTTACTTAAATTTGGTCCATATTAACTTATTCAGTTGCTTATCATTTAGAAATACGAATGATTTATGAAGATTATTGAAGTTATTCATTCGTAAATGTTATAATAAATAGTTAAACACTTTATTGAAAGCTTTATAATTTGAAAATATAAATTAAGGAGTTAAAATCTATTAACTTTTACTCATTCCAATTCACTAAATAAAAAAGAAAGAAATAAAATCTTTAATCCTAAAAAAATATTAAATCATTTAAATACAAAGGAAAAAATCCCCTACATCAATTAATCGCCGCCGTGGGTGAGTCGGTAGCACGCCTGCCTTCCACTCCGGCGGCCCGGGTTCGATTCCCGGCCGGGTCGGGGATTTTTCAGTAGTGAAAGATCCCCTCCCCGGGTTCAGGACTGGGTGTTAGGTTAAGATAATGCACATTGTGCGCGATTCCTAAATTATTATAACGAAAACGTGGCAAAGTTTCGCACCCAAATAAATATAAATGAAATGAAAACCAAACTAAGTGTGACAAATAATAAGCTTAGGAAAATATGCCTAAGAGAGATGAAAACGGGGACTGGAGAAAACTGCTTAATAACGAACTTCATAACTTGTACTCTTCACCGAATATAATAAGGGCAATTAAGTAATGGAGGATGAAGTGGGCTGGACATGTTGCGCGCATGGGGAAAGAAATACATATCTTATTTTAAAAATGCTGACTGGGAGACCCGAAGGGAAAAGACCACTTTGAAGAAATGTTGTCAACTCACTTGGGAAATCTGAACTTAGGTAGGAGGACAATATTAGAATAGATATAAGGGAAGTAGAATTTGCGAGGGATGATTGGATGGAGTTAGTACAAAATAGGGTTGAATGGCGGGCTCATGTAAGCGTGGCAATGAACCTCCGGAGACATAGATTATATAATATTTCTTTAACTTGCTTAGGAATTGTCTGTTGTAAGTATGACAAGTAAAGAGAAGATGCTTTTTTCCCAAAACATAGCTTTGGTCTCACCATTTTCGATGAAAATAATAGTGATATGATTTATTAAGAGAAAAGTCATCTGCGCGCAACATGTCCAGCCCATTCATATTCAGTGATTTAATTACTCTTACTATATTCGGTTATGAAGCTCGCCATTGTGTAAGTTAGTTTTCCCCAGTCCCCGTTTTCAACTCTCTTAGATCCGAATGTCTTTCTAAGCACTTATTTTAGATAAATTTCGCTTTCAAAAATACACATTCATATAAGTACTTCCAAGAGCTTTGTCCTCTATGGTTTCAAAATCGGGAAAAATTGAAGAACATTCTTGAATGATCATTTCAGTATCCTCACAAAATATATTTTTTTTAAAGCAAACTTTCTATTTCATTTGACAACTCTTGACAAAGTGGAAAATATAAATTTGACCATGAGAGTTTCAACTTACTGTATGCCAGTAATAATGCGCGCTTTTCAATTTGATGCTACGAGTATAATATTTAACTTAGGCTTTACAGTTTTATTCTTTTTTGTTCCGCGGGCCGAAATTACTTCGAAGGGCCACTAGTTGAACAGGCCTGGTCGAGTAGGCCTAATGGTTAGCGTTGCTGACGACGATTCAGCATATATCTGAGAGAAATTTCTGCATAGTAAGTTTGAATTAGCATAACAAAAAAAAAGTAACTTTGATTGCTTAAAATTGCATCGTAAGGAGCATTTTACCTGTTAAAAAATTATATTACTTAAAATGGAGAAAAACTCTTTTGAAACTGTGAGTATGTGACTTCTGAACTTCCCCATATGTATCCTCATGAATCACCTTTACGTGTTAGGGTACCTTAGTGGTTGACGCTGCCCCCTCCCCCCCCTAAAAAAAATAAACACATGGACATTCAGCATTCTTCACAGTTTCTTTGACCCTTGGATATGGAGGATTTTATCATTAATGTAATAATTATAATCCGAGGAATGCTCCCTTCTGAAGATCAAGCCCACCAGAGGGCAATTATTTTTTTTAATGATTTGCCATAAGTCTGATTCTTTAGGATGATTTTCATAAGTTATATGGGTAAGCATTGTAACGCGACGGGCCCAATTTGCAAATAGAATGATAATTTGTCTGCCTATATGAACATGGTAGTATTTAGGATAGCAAAATAATTGTTTTGCACAATATTCATTTTACTTAAAAGGCCTATTGAAAGTTGGATTATGCCTACTGAGGTTACAGTTTTATATCTATCGAAATTTCATGAACGAAACATTTTTGATTCGAAGTAGGCCTATAGCGATATTCATTATTATTAATAGTATTATTGTATTATTTTACAATTTTACCAATCTATACTTTAAGTTCTTTATGCCTGCCCCCTATCAACTAACTGTTTCAATTATCCTCTAATTTGATTTCCTTCTTTATTGTAATTTTTAAAACTTATTAATTCGGATATTATGCTACAGAATAAAATATTTTAACTCATACTATAATATATTTTAATAAAAATATAATTTAATCGGATTTAACAGGCAAAATATATACATACCTAGGTATACTGTACATACATAGGCCTTCATTTGTCTATTTTTCGCTGGTTAGTCCCCGTAATCTTTTTTAGAAAAGATCCAGTTTCATACACTCGAATTATTTTCACTTTATTCATATAGTCTCTTATTTGGTAAGATTTTCTTATCACCATTTTCTTTGTTTATTTCCATCACAAGAGCAATAAGACGAGTTATGTGCAATATTCTTCTTTTGCTTTGCTTTCCAAGTAAATGTCAGAATCATTACTCTCGCAAGCACTAATGAGTTTGCAAGCCTTTTGTTCTTTCGGCTTCTGTGCTGAAGGTAATTGTATTGAATGGTGGCATATTGTGAAACTTCGCCTTATCTTCATAAATGTCATTACATTATAAGCGATTTCCCTCACCTCGCCAAGTACGATGCAGACTCTCAACAAAGTTTCACCAACTTGTCGTTTTTGTGAGTGATATTACGTGTCGCACAGAATAGGGGTGGAATAGCTGTTACGAAATGAGAATTCGAGTGTTATTTCATACATTACGTAATCCTTTCCAGAATTTTTGTTTTATAAGACCTGAAGAAAGCAAGAAAGAAGAACTGAAAGAGTCCACGTAATACAAAACAGTACATCGGAAACCATTACCTTCTGTGGTCAGGTCCGAATCCTTTTCTAGCCCTTTTGCGTCCCTTAGATTTTTACTTTCAAAAAATAACTCGGTTTAGTCCCTTACATTTCTAGAATCCGTTTGGGACTCTCAATTTCAATTTCCTTCCTTCGATCTTCCAGTTAAAAAGTGTGAAACTAAATATTTTAATTTTTTTTAGATATTTATAAAACTGAATTCCGCTTTCAAACCTCTTTCTAGTTTAATATTGCGATAAGTCATACATTCGTCCAAAGATAATAAAACCCAGATAAACTGGAAGCAAAGAATTTGCTCGTTGTCTTGTGATATTTCAAAATGTATCAGTACTGAACTGGAACAAAGTGATTATTTTATGCTTCCTGCATACGGACTCGTTTCTAATTGTCAAATTGCCTCCAGCGATAAAAACCCGATTTTTCACACTAGTTAATAACTTCAAACTTATGATGTCTCAAAACTTGGTATTATTACTTACCGCAGTTTTGAACTTTCCTCAGCCTCTTCTTAATTATGTGCCCATTACTGTTGTTCATTCACTTCAATTATAATGGTGGAAGCATTTCGGCTACCTTTTAAGTGTGCGATGTCAAAATTGTGTATTACAAACATTGTCCTAAACCTATCCGTTATATAATTTGCAACACTGAGTTTTAAAATAAGCTCTGCAGGCTATTAGGTAAATGTAATATTTTTCTTCTAGTGTAGTGTGTAAAGTTGCACTTTGGCTAATTGTTATTGCTGCCTAAGATCCATTAAAACACAACTGCCTAAATAATTCAAGCTACCTCTTTAAGTGCTGTTATTCATTTTACGCACCGAGAAGTAAGTGCAATTGATGATCACGGTTCAGACTGCCATGATATCGTCATCTTTATAACCTGAATTGACGATCACAAGATGGCCGTGAAATTGTTATCATTTAACGTCTCTATTATTTACTGTTATAAATTGAGTGCTATCATATGGGAAAAAAGTATATAATATACGTTCCTAAACTATTTTGGAACTTCAGGAACTTGTATCATAAATAACATTAAACTTTCATATTTTATTTGGTATTATGAGTATATAATAAATGTCATTGCATTATGATACTGTAACTGTAAATAAATACTGGAATTCGCTTTACTAATGAACACGCGTGTTTAGCAATGCCGACAAAACTTCTTGGGTGTAACTAGTGATCTTATCATCAAGTATTGGTCCAGGGGTCCCATACGGTTAAAAGTTAATGGTTCAATATGTTAAAGGAATAGTATATTATGCAACGAGACTATAATGGAATTTATTAAGATCCGAGTAAGTTTATAAAAGGAGCGTCTTAATTATCATTAATGACAAGATGTATACGAGTATTTTTGTTCGATCATAATTAAATGTTTAAGCTTAGAGTTTTAGAATGCCTTGTAATTGATAAAACAAACGACTCTCTTTTTATCTCTGTGGCCATTCAGCTGATAGCTGTTTTCATCTTTTGCGATAGATGGAAGGCGACAAAAGCATGCAGGGAGCAGGGCTTCGCTTGAGTATTTTAACCTCATAGCAACGCACATTAATACATGAAATTAACTAAATTATAGTAATAGTAGTAACAACAATAATAGCAATAATAAAATTAAAAATGGATAGCATTAATTTTATATTAAATACAGATTTTTTGTTGCTTTCAAGGCTTGAGGATTGCTCCGCATACGATATTAATTGATTTTGGAAATGCCTAGTTGGAATAACAAGAACAGTGCATTATAGAAGTAAATAGGCCTATATGCAATATTTAACGCTTTCAGCCATGGGCGTCGGCATGGGGAGGGCAAATGCCCCCCTCTGGAATGCCTTATGAGTTCATTTATTTTTTATTGTTAAATTTTTATTATTATATTTCTGGACAGAAGGAGGGAAATTAGAAGTTTCTGAATTTCATAAAAACAAGCATTTTGTAAAAAGACGTTTACACGTCAAAAACACGAAATAAATTATTACCGGTGCTTCTGTTAATACAGGCTACTATTTAAATATATTTCAGTATTAAGCTTATACCTCTTATACCTCTAAAAACTTTCAATTAACCATTCATTAAGAAGCCAATTCATTCCGGAAAGCGCGTAAAATTATCAATATATATTTTTTTTTTACAAAACTTTGGAATGGAAAATGATTAATAACAAATGGCTATTATGTAAATTTGTCGTTTAATGACATTTACCGAAATATAGTTATATGCATTATGTTGTTAAAGATAATCACACTAATATGCCCGTTCTGTTTTGTTTTCACAGGTTCATCGTGCTGGATCGCATGAAAATAATGCCTATACCAGAATTGCATCTTCTGATGCAAGAACTCGGCAGATTTCATGCATTATCCTTGGCAATGAAAGACCAGGAACCAAAACAATTCGAGAAAGTTAAGAATTCTCTTAAAGAAACAGTGTTCTGTGAGCGATTTTTAAGTAAGTTTGGAGAATTATATGAATTCGTTATAAACGATGCGTTAAAGATGGTTAAACACAACTTCCCACAGAACACACCATATCTGAAGAAAATAAAAGACAACAGTACAAACATTTGTCAAATAATGATGGAGCTTGTACATCCTAAAGATGAAGATGAGCCTTACAACGTGATCACACATGGAGACTTGTGGGTCAGCAATTTAATGTTCCAGTACTCAGAATCAAACGAAATAGAAGAAACTTGCTGTAAAAGTAAACTTGAAAATATGAAAATACTGGATTTTCAAGTAAGTCGGTACGCATCTCCTGCTTTAGATGTTTCGTATGTTCTCCTTTCATCCATGGATAACGCTACTCGTGAACTTCACCAAACCGCTTTACTTCGATCGTATCATAAAGGTCTCAGCGACTTTCTTAGCCACCTTGGTTCAGTTCCAGAGAAACTGTTCCCATATTCGGCTTTGGAAGAACAACTGAAGAAGTATGCAAGGTTTGGACTTTGGCTGACCTTGTTCAACTTGCCACATACCTTAGACGAAGGAGAAAATGTCGATGTAAGCAAACAAATGAACGATGGAATTCAAGAAAGTACAGAAAACCAAGTAAATAATGCAATAAGTGAAGTATATTCGAGAAAATCGGAGCATTGTCAGCGGAGGATTCTGGACGCGATTAAATACGTTGTTGACAAAGGATATTTAAATTGATATCTAAAATGGTTTAAAAGCTTAAAACCAAAATTAACACATGGTTGGACAAGACATCTTTTAATTTTCCAGTGTTCGGCTACATATTAAATCAAACCTGTAAAATATTTATCAACATTTTCAACAGAGAAAGTAATTTTATTACTTAAGGAAATACAGACTCTCGCATGTGTATAGCTAAGTTAATTTATTATGTTTGTTATTGCTGGCTATTTTTATTTAATGGCATTCGTTGTGTACTGTTAATTAACCCTGTAGCTGTCACCGATGTACCAGAATTTGTTCGGCAGGTGTTCCTTTAAATCTCTGCAATCTACAAATATGGGACTGTCACATTTAAATGCAATCGTCCTGGGCCGGGATCGAATCCGCCCATAGGCGTAGCGAGGGGGGGGGGGGTTGGGGGTTTGAACCCCCCCCCCCATTGATTAAAAAAAGGAAAATTGTATAATTTTTTTAAGTCTGCCCATAAATTGCTTAATACAAGTATAAAGCGTGGGAAGCTTAAAACTCGTTATTTTGCATCTTAATTTTTAAAATTTTCCGGGGAAGGACCCCCGGAAGCTTAAAACTTGTTATTTTGCATCTTAATTTTTAAAATTTTTCGTGGGAGAACCCCCGGAAGCTTAAAACTCGTTATTTTGCATCTTAATTTTTAAAATTTTCCGGGGGAGGGCCCCCGGACCCCCCTCTCCTTCCATACTCGCCAGACCCCGCGGATGTTATAACCCCCCCATATGGTCGGCCTGGTTACGCCTATGAACCCGCCAACCTAGGAATAGAAGATCAGTGTCCAATATTTACTTAAACGATACTCGTTCGCCATGGCGGAAACTGGAAGTCCGCGGGTTCTATCCCTGATGTGCTCGTTGGGAATTTTAAAGTGACCTAATCTTTCTGGTGGCACTATGACCCTGAGATCAACACAACCTCTAACATGAATGATTACCAGGAGCAATCCTGGAGGTAAAGGTGGCCGGTGCTGGCTGACAACCTTACCACTTTCCCAATCCCGAGTATATAAAAATCTGGGAACCCCAAAATTCTGAAACTCTAAGAGGCTCCATATCCTGAATAGGGATCACTTAACTTACGTTAAAGGGTATCTATTTCTTTTATCTATAGAGAAAATCTAATCGGATAGTGTGAGAAATGTAATATTAGAGATGAATGTACAGTGTAATAAATGTTATAAACAAAAACATGGAGAATATAAAGGCTAGTTTACACGGTGAAATTAGGTTTCATAACTAAGTTTTCCTACTGTTTTATACTTGACTGCACATGCGCAAGATGTAGCTTACTGGCAACACTGTGCAGTTTCGGCTGATTCCAACTTTTCACGAAACTGTGGTAAGTTTTGAGGTCAAACACATGTTTAGTTTATTCACATTTTGTAAAATGAAGTGAAGAACTGTGAAATTTCTGGATTTGTACACGCGATCCAAACGTGTTCATGGGATTTCAACGACTGAACCTAAAAAATAATATGAAACTTGCGACTATCCTTGAATTTGTTTGGAAGGAAATGAGTTCAATTAAAACTTCAACACAAACAAGGATACTCCGCGAGTTTGTTGTCGTCAGTTGGAACTTCCATTCCTTCCATTTTAGCTGTACCTGAAGAAGGCCTAGTGGTTGGGCCGAAACGTCGGAATATTAATGTTATAAGTGACATCCATTGTAGTAAAAAAGTTTTGTGTTGATGTTTTGTTTTGTGTTGAAGTTTTATCGAATGGAAAAAGGACTATCTGCAATTTTGAGTTCAATTAATTAAACGAAATCACTTTCATGAAAGTAATTGCGAAACCTAGTGTCATCATGTAAACTAGCTTCAATGCACAAATTAACAGAACTTGGCCTAAAAGATTAACATACTAAGGATCGAAACCACTGGAAAAAAGAGATCCAGAAAAACCGAAACGAGGTGGATCCAGAGCTTTGGATCATCATCATCATCATCATCATCATCACCCTCCATAAACACTCCTTAGCGCTAATATAACGAAAAACAGGCATTATGCCTAAAAAAATAAGACGTTGTAGCTTTAGTAATAACTTGGGTAGAGAAGATGGCAGTTCAGAGGGAGATGTCGTCGTCTTAGCTAACATAACTTTTACTGCCTACGGTAAGATGATTGTTTGTTGTCGTCTGTAAAGACAATAAAGCCTGCTTCTAATGGCGTAGATGTAAGAACTTCTTTAATGTCGGAAGGCAACTCCCTTGGATACTTTTAACGAGAACTTAGTTTTCTCAAAGTGCATGTCGTGGAATAACCTCCTCTTTCCTTAATCACAATATCAATAATGGTACAACCATTTTAATTATTAAAACAACTATACAAACTAATTCCCTTCTATTAAAGTCGTAGTAGTCGTAACTTGAACTGATTAGTGGATGTTATTTACTCTGGATATATTTGAATCTTCGTTTTTACATTATTAGAGCACTTTCTCTTTTAGACTGTTCTATAAACAAAAAACCATAATAATAAAAGTAATAATAATAATAATAATATTAATAATAATAATAATGTTTTATTTTACCTGGCAGAGTTAACCAGGAGAAAAGAAATATAAACAATTTACTAAACAATTGGTAATACAGCAGGTTTTCTTATAAGTAGTATTATACAGAAGAAATAATATAATTGGTTCTAAAAAAACAATGTCAATTTCTTGCAAAAATGAGATCTATGCATTATTGAGCTCGGCTAGTCTTTATCTTTAGTTTAATAAAAGTGCCAATGCATGTTGCTATTAATACACATAATACAGAAACCTTAGAGACCAAGTTCTCAGCAAGAAATGTTACTTCTACAAAGGCTTCAAGTCAGTTATCTCAAAAGTAAGTTTTATGACATTGGCTCTTTTAGAACCAAGCCACAGATATACTGTATATATATTCTACATGCAGTGATTTATAATTTTATTAATCTTTTTTGGGGTAACAAGAAATATCACAGGTGCAAGTGTATTTTAATGGGTAGGATCTCTATTAAAAAAATAAGTTTTAATCGCTAGGAGAAGAGTTTAACATTTTTATTGAAATCGTTAGAGCCAATTTTTCAAAAATAATTTTTTTTTTTTTTAAGTTTTAATGAAAAGTCCCTAAAAATCCTGGATTTAAAAATGACGTAAATACAATGGGCCGTTTATTCGCTGTGCTTGACCACAGACAGACAGACGGACAGACAGATGTCATTCCAAAAACACTTTTCGGTTTCCAGACATCGCGAAACATGCTTTTCCGGTGTTATCTCGATTTCGATTTTTTGTCACGATCGCAATACTTTCTCTATACTATATATAAGTTATATATATACTATATATAAGTTATATGCGAGAAAGTAAACATGTTTCCGTCATATTATTAGAAATCTAAAATAGATGATTATGTCGTTATATTATTCAATGAAGGGTTAATTCGTTTGGTAAGACAAAGTAATGTTTGATTTTAAGTTTAAATTCTTCTCAAATGCTTCTATTTCTCTCCTATGGGGGATATATTATCTGTTTTTACAAACTCCTAACTTCCTCCTCTGTTTCGCTTCTTAATTATATCGTTCAAAGTCTTATCATTAAGCTCGCATTCTAAAAGTGAAACCCATTAACACAGAAAGTTTTGCTCAAATGAAGAAGCAGGAGAAATAACTTTATTTCCTTTAAATGAAGACTTTAAGGTTGCGATGCGAATGGCCAGAGGTCAGTGTATTCATCCAAAGCGTGCGCTAACACCGACATTGTCTTCTGGATTAAATTGCTTCTTGTTGTAATTGAATCGCAAGCTTCTTCCTTCCGGACTTTAATTACTTTCGCAGACCGACCGCGACTTCAACACTTCACAAACTTTATTAAAACCAGTTTCCTATGCAAATTTAATCGTTAATCTTTAGCGTTTGGCAACGTCTTCTGAAGTAAAATGAGAACCTAGAACCGAACTACTACTTCTTCTTCTTCTTCTTCTTCTTCTTCTTCTTAATAATAATAATAATAATAATAATAATAATAATAATAATAATAATAATAATAATAATAATGTGTAGGGCAGTGGTTCTCAAAGTGGGGTCCGCGGACCCCAAGACCCGCGGTTTAACAAGAAATAGGATATCCCGTAATTTTGAAGTGCTTAACTGTGTTCTCCACTACTTGTCTATGTGAAACAGCGTACTTGAAATCAAAGTTGAGAAATAAACATGAAGTCGAAAGTGACTTAATATTGAAATTATCAGACATTAAACCTAACATTGCAGAACTAATTAATCAAAAGCAGCTTCACCGTTCACATTAAGGAGTAAACTCTGTTTGATATTGTTATTTTGTCTATTGAATTTAATACATTTGAATCAAAGTATTTATTTAGTTTTTTACTTCAAAACCCAGAGGGGGTCCGCGAAATTTTAATTATTTTCAAGCGGTCCGCGTACTGAAAAGTTTGAAAAGACTGAAAAGTAGTGTAGGGCATATGTTGTGAAAGTATGTTCTTAATAGGTTCCTCTAAGTTTGTTGTAATTTAACTGTTTTATGTGGTCTGGAAATCTATTACAGATACTTATATCCCTTGTGTAGGATACTGTTTAACTCTTCTGCTTGGATGCTATATGATTATTTAACGACGGGGATTTACTGCAACTTAGGCCTGTGACCGTCGCCGGTGTGCCGGAATTTTGTCCCGCAGGAGTTCTTTTACATGCCAGTAAATGTACTGACATGGCCCTGTGACATGTAAGGACACATAAATGCTATCGACCTGGGCCGGGATCGAATCCGCAACCTTGGGAAGTCTTCTGGTAATTCTGTAGGATGAGAGATGAATATGACCAGCAGTTTTAGTTCAAGTTTCTGTTTCCGAATTCAGTGTAAAGTGATCTCCGTTTTGATTTTTAGCTTTCACTTTTATAATTTGACTTTATAATTTGACAGAGTGAGCTAAGGACTTATTTCAGGGAGACTGGATAACAATAAATCAATACTTCATACATAATTCAGTGAGAGAAATTGAGTTTTCCTCTTTCGCTTAGCGGGGTAAGTAAAGCTAATTTGATTCCATGATACGTGATAGCTGACTTGATTTCATGGAGTCTACCCAACCAAACCTGTATAACATCGCCAAGGGAAAATTTTCCCATTCAATTTATGTACAGATCTGCAGGTAGTGTCCTTAGAATAGCTCTTCGTCAAAAAGTTTGTTTTTTAGGGGGTAAGTCGTTAGTAGCGAATCAGCATTGGAAACGTTAAGATGTTGAGAGCACCGTGGACTCCGTATAATCAGGTGATGAAAAAATACAGAAGTTTTTCCGTGTAGAAATAGTATAGACCTATTTGCATATAAGTCACTTCAATTTCGTTTTTATATAGCCTACCTCATGAAGTCCCCATTGTATTGTAATACGCTTGAGGGGACATGTTTTGATGTACTTAAAGTATATTAAAATTCATATTATACTACGAGTATATCGTCGAGGTCGACCAGTAGGGTAACTTGATCAAGTGATGCCGTCAGCTCAACATTTTTATTATTTCAGTAGCAGATCCCCGCGGCTTCGCCCACAATAATTAATTGGAAGATTAAAAATTAAGAGCAACT
The DNA here is from genome assembly GCA_964059195.1 of Ectobius pallidus. Lineage (NCBI taxonomy): Eukaryota > Metazoa > Arthropoda > Insecta > Blattodea > Ectobiidae > Ectobius > Ectobius pallidus. Next base: position 85,560,267 of record CAXKWD010000009.1, read on the forward strand.
TAATTAAAACATTATATTTGTTAACATATGCACGTGAAACATCCATATGCCTAAACTAAACGATTAATATACTTAATGAAACAGCTAAAAATCCGGCTTTGAAGTGAATTCCACAATTAGAAAGCGCAGATGGGGAAAAGACCTCAGATACGAGTTCTCTGGCCCAGAAAACACTTGTATAGTGAGTTTCGTCCAAATCGAACAATGTTTGCCCATTTAGGCCTATGTTCATTATCCCTTTTCCGTGTAGGTTGACAATTTCAGATGTCAGCGGACCTTGGCATTATAAACAAATGAATCGACCAGGGCGGGCTTACAAAATTCAAGCGATCGCGATGCTTTTATTTTCAAGATATGACAAAAATAGGCAAAAGCACCTGCATTTGATTTGAAAATTGAAATGTATTACTGAAAACCAATACTTCGAAAGCGCAAAAAATGCATTTTTCTGCCCGTTTTTCATTCATAACTCGCGAACGATAGCTAAAATTAAAAATCTGGCTTCGAGGTGCATTCTCTCACCCTTCAGTCCATCTATGTTTAAAATTTCAGATCTGTGCGTTCAGTAGATTTCGCTGGGCATCGCGCACAGTCAGACAGACAGACAGAAAGAAAGACAAACACTTCCTTTTATTATTACAGATAAAGCCACCTTTATAATTATTAGTACATGTACATAAATAAATATATTAGATCATTAGTGAATAGTGCCAACTTTTAACCTTAACTGAGAGACTAAGATTGTATTGTAATAATTTTTATTTCCTTACTAAATCTGTCGACTCTGGTACAAGATGAAGAAAATCTTATTACAATGGGGTAGGGAAACTGATCTATCTTATTTTCAACATGATGCGCGAATACATAAAGGCTTTTATGCGTGGTTCCTCTTTTGTAAGCTCATATTATACTGCATCCCGGCTCCAGACTTCTGGGCGCTCGCTACGAAAATAATGCGGAGTTTACAGATACAATATCATACGGGAATTCTGCACCGTACTACAAACACAAGATGTCATAGATTTTGTTTTCCTCCTGTCTTATGTATTGTATGCTTTCAATAACATACACCAAATGGCCAGCAGCGTAAATAAAGCAGTTGCCTGTGCGTAAAGGACCAATGATACAAAATTTCGTTGGTAGCCAATGGGAGTGTTGGTATGCAAGCTACTACATGGAACACCTTGTGTAGAAACCCAGATGTGTAAACCCAAATTGTTGTTATTGTCAAAAATAGTCTTGTGTAGAGTTGGATTATTCCCACAAAGTCTCTGGCCTTGAAGACAAACCCAGCCAGCGAGCTTCTCGTTACGTCTCGTTACCAAGATGCGCGTAAGACAGTAAGCTACCGCTGGGCAGAGAGTGAACATCATGCAGCATTTCGTCAGTCGTAGAAAATACAATAATAGTTGAGTGGAGGAATGATGCCGCTGCGAGAGAGACAGACAACACGTGGAGTGGGATAGGAGAGCTGATCCATTCAGGGTGCAGCTACCTCCCCTAGCCAGGAACTCTACGAGCGGTGAGACTCGCTCCTAAGGTATATACGTAAAAACCCAGAGACGTTGTGGAGGTAATCCTACTCTATACATGTAAAGATCCCGCACGAAATCTGTGCCGATTGCCTACGTCATTGCATTATGTTTTCGTGGGGACTGTAGCGTCGACTGGCATGCTACCTATCTCTCTCGCACAACAGTACCTCCCTTTCTATTTGTGAATGCCAAGCTACCTCTCTCTCTCACACAATAGCATGTTTCTCTCTAGCGAATAACGGTCGTTATCGGCACAGATTTCGTGCGAGATCTTTAGCTTATTATGTACAATAGGCTACCTTGTTTACATGGGTTTTCGTATGTTGTTCAATTTGGGTATGCTTGTTATAGAACTCATAACTCAGTGTAGAATTGAGCGAATCCGAAGGCACGTAGAGTTTTTATGTGTAACAATTCCTAAAGAACTCCACAAGACATTTTTTAACGAGTTACTGGCGTGACGACCAAAAGTAAATGACTTGGCAATACCGCTGGACCTGACTTTTGTGATATGTATACGAAAACAAAAGCTCTTGAATTATGAAATTTACCGTAGGTGTCAGTGTGGCAAACCTGAGTAAATAATAGCCATAATAGGATTAAAAAATAGTGTCATATTACACATTTCTAGGCACGCTAAACAAAAATAAGGCATGGAATATTAATCTAATAGTGCACTTAATGGCATGCTGGTCCCTACTACAGATTTCTTTTATTAAGGTGAAGAAAGAAATTAGGACCGAGTCACGATTGTATGTACGTTCACCAGAATTCTATTTGAACACTATTGTTAAAAGCGTTTATACACATGCATTTCAGTTAGGGCTGAATATGATCCGATATCCCATTTCGACCGTATTCCGGATCAAATCTGATATTCAATCTCCGTTTACATCGCCATCACGATAGAGAAAACAAATTCAGATCGATCTATTTCCTCCATGTAAACATAGTCGATATTTACTAGAGAAAATTAAAACTACAAAAGCTCGTTGAGGGCTGCGATCGTATCACTGTTATAATAATATGTAAGCTGTGCTACTTGCTACAGACGGTTGTTTAACAGTTGAGTTCAGATTTTGCTTCTAGTATCAGTCAGTCAGTCACTCAGTCGTATAGTTGTGTTAGAGAATGCTCTAAATAGACGTCCACATCGCTAAATAAACAGTAAAGTGAAGTGAAGTATAGTTGTGTGTAGCCTATTCGTGCATTGATTTCAAACACAGAATAAAAAATGAGTGAAAATATGAATGTTATGTTAATAGTCAGAGATTTGAAATTGTTTCTAATCTTCATACCAGAAAAATTGAATATTGGATTGGACTTGCGAAACCAAATAACCAATTGGTAAGTTTAAAATATTACCCATAAAAAAACTGCATCTTACGTTTGGTAACTTTTTACTGTTTATTTAACATTGCGTGTTATACTTTGGATTTTCAAACTCCTATAAGTTACATTAATATATTTAAGGGGGCGAGAGGTCTTGGCCCCCCCCCCAATTTCTGTACGCAATAAAGACATAGAGGACATGTTCTAATGTAACTTATGTATGTTTATTACTAACTGCAATTAGAACGTAGTTTTACAATCATATTATACATAAACAGAATTATAATACATAATCACAGTAGTCTGTAATAATAAAAGGAAGTGTCTGTCCTCCGTCTGTCTGTCCGCGATGCCCAGCAAAATCTACTCAACGCAGAGATCTGAAATTTTATACATAGGCGGACTAAAGGGTCGGAATGTGCACCTCGAAGCCGTAATTTTAATTTTCGCTTTCGTTCGTGAGTTATGAGTGAAAAACGGGCAAAAAGTGCATTTTTTGCGTTTTCGAAGCATGATTTTTCAGTAATACAAATCAATTACACTAGGCTTTGGCTATTTTTGTCAGACCTTCGACATAAAAGCATCGCGATCTCTTGAATGTTGTAGCTCACGCTGGTCGATTCATTTGTTTTTAATGTCAAGGCACGCAAACATAATATGAAATTTTCAACCTACACCGAAGAGGATTATTATTATTATTATTATTATTATTATTATTATTATTATTATTATTATTATTATTATTATAGGGATAATCAATATTAGCCTAAATATGGTCAAACGTTGTTCGATTTGGACGAAACTCACTATACAGGGGTTTTCTGGGCCAAGGAACTCGAATCTGAGGTCGCTTTTACCAGGTGACGCTATCTAATCGTAATATGTAGTCCACATGATTTAGGTGTTAATATAATGATTTAACTATTATGCTCTTAATTTTTAACTTTTGAAATAATTATCGCGGCGAAGCCGCGGGCACATGCTTTCTTAAAATAATGAATGGACGAGTTTGCCTGTCTGTCCACAATGCCCAGCGAAATCTACTGAACGCAGAGATCTGAAATTTTAAACATAGGTGGGCTGAAAGGTGGGCGAATGCGCATCGAAGCCGGATTTTTAATTTTAGCTTTCGTTCGCGAGTTGTGAGTGAAAAACTGGCAGAAAACGTGATTTTAGCGCTGTCGAAGCATCAGATTTCAGTAATACATTTCAATGTCAAATCAATTGCAGTTGGCTTTGGCTATTTTTGTCATACCATGGTAATAAAAGCATCGCGATCGCTAGAATGTTGTAAGCCCACGCTGGTCAATTCATTTGTTTAGAATGTCAAGGCCCGTAGACATATGCAATTTTCAACCTACACGGAAGAGGGATAATCAACATAGACCTAAATATGGTTAAACATCGTTCGATTTGGACGAAACTCAGTATACAGGGATTTTCTGGGCCAAGGAACTCGAATCTGAGATCGCTTTTACCAGGCGACGCTATCTAATCGTGACATGTAGTCCACGTGATTTAGGTGTTAACAAATATAATGATTTTACTATTATGCTCTTAATTTTTAATTCTTGAAATAATTATCGCGGGCGATCGCTTGATTTTGTAAGTCCATCCTGGACGATTCATTTGTTTAGAATATCAAGGCCCGAAGACATGAAATTTTCAACCTACACGGAAGAGGGATAATCAATATAGGCCTAAATATGGTCAACATTGTTCGATTTGGACGAAACTCACTGTACAGGGGTATTCTGGGCCAAGGAACTCGAATCTGAGGTCGCTTTTACCAGGCGACGCTATCTAATCGTGGTATGTAGCCCACGTGATTTAGGTGTTAATAAATATAATGATTTAACTATTATGCTCTTAATTTTAAATTTTTGAAATAATTATCGCGGGCGAAGCTAGTGCTTTCCTCTTTAATTTCTAGCGGCTCCCATCCAATTTCTTTCACCTTTTTGGCTCCATCTTTCCAACTCCCTTTAACAAATTTTGTGCTCCTTTAAAAAATTTCCCAGTTCATTCTACCAACGGAGTTCGTTTGTTTTTATGTTCGAATGAGCATTAAGAGAATACTTTATTTCGTGATTACATCGTATCTGCATAATTCCCTATTTTATTTGCTGTTACATTTAATTGAGAGGTTAAGTTGAAGTGCATAGTGAATCTTGACTTCCAGATGACCGAAGCCACCTCAGTTCTTTCGCCCAGAGAACGGACAGATGATCAAGTGCATCGTATCGCCACGCAATATGACATTGTGGTGGACATTTAAGATGACATTAATCAAACTGTAAGTACACATCACAATATAATTATACCAATATCGTCTGGGAAGATTGTACTGCAGGTTCTCGAATTGCCTTTTTAATAAAAAAAGTTATAGTTTTTCCTTATTTTCGGTGTCAGTACAATGGCATTAAGGCAAGTTGTGACTGCTAGATTCTAGGTTAATGGCAGTTTTTAGGAATAGTGAAATTAGTGACATGTTTAGATTTAGCGGAAGTTAGGTTAGGAATAGCGAGATTAGTTTAGGAGGGCATACTGAATTTATTGTTTTTCGTAATGTGTCTAATCTACCGCGTGTTTTCTTCTGTTGGTCACCCTCTACCATTGACCTCCATATATATACCTGGACTAAGCACTAAATACAATCCCCTGTACTAAGATGTGAGGCCACTTTTTCGACTAGTCTCGCCCGGAAACTATGGCAAGAAACTATTTGTCTGCTCAATACAAAACGTCAAATCGCCTTTCTTGTATGGAATTATTACATGTTTGGTTTGGAAATTGAAGATCATTGTAAGACAGTTCTTCTTGCATGCGTTATAAGAATAATTAATATTAACATATTAAAAGTATGTCATTATTATAATTAAGATTAATATTAATACGTATGTTTTTACCCGTGACTTCTGTCGTTTCCATACATGTAGGCCTAACCGACAAAATAGCATGTATTCAATACTACACTTATTACATTAAATTAGTATTACGTTGAAATCTTAGAAATTGAAATATATTGTTCTACTTCCTAATCGTCATCATTCATTTTAAGTATATTTTATTGTGATAATAACGTTTAATACCATATTTAGTAATTAATCCTTAATCCAGATGTTAGCAATTTTTAGGATAGGCCTATATCATAATTCAGGTAGGATGGCAATGCATGGAAAAATCGAAGAACTAATAAAAAAACACAACAATGGGCAGACTTAGTTTTGCATAAAAGAATGAGCTGAGGTAGGTAATGATTGAAACTGATTAACTTAGATTAGAAGTATTTGTAATCTATTTAATAAGTAGATTAAAGAATTGTTTATCTGGGAGCAATAATTACAGACACAAATAATATTAAGGCCGAATTTAAGTGTAGACACAAATCAGGAAATGGTAGTTTTTATGCGGGTAAGAAACTCTTAACTTCTCGTCTAATGTCCACAAATCCAAAAATAAAAATTTATAATACAATTATCCTGCCGGTTGTATTATATGAGACATTATGTGAGACATGGTCGCTTACTCTTCGCGGAGAACAAAATCTGAAAGTGTTTGAAAACACGGTGCTTAGGAAAATATTTGGGCCTAAGAGAGATGAAAATGGGGACTGGAGAAAACGGCTTGATGACGAGCTTCATAACCTGTACTCGTCACCGGATATAGTAAAGCTAATTAAATCATTGAGGATGAAATGGGCTGGACTTGTTGCACGCATGGGGGAAGAAAGACATATTTAAAAAATATTGACGGGGAGACCCGAAAGGAATATACCACTTGGAAGACCTAGATGCAGGTGGGAGGACAATATTAGGATAGATTCAAGGGAAGTAGGATTTGCGAGTGATGGCTGGATGGAGTTAGCACAGAATAGGGTTGAATGGCGGACTCAAGTATGCGGGGCAATGAACCTTCGGGTTCCATAAAACATAATATTCATTTAGCTTGCTTAGGAATTGTCCATTGCCATAGAGTGAGTAAGTAAGTAAGTATCTTCAGATTATGTAAAGACTGCCTAATATGCATTTTTTCAGAGCATAATAATAAGGTGTGATCTAGTAGTAGCCTATGGGGAAATGGTGTAGGGATTAATCAAGTATTATTTATCCAGAAAAAAAACAATTAGAATAATAACCAATGTTAAAAAATAGAGCATTGCAAACTACTATTTATTGAGACAGGCTTACTAACAATAATAAATTTGTATATTTTTTATGTCTTGTCATTAGTAAAATATAACATAAAAAGCTATTAAACACGAAGTTCTTATTTATCAGACCAGAAATCAAAATAAATTTGGGACAACATTATATAAAAATACCATATAAACTTCAAGAAATGTCCCCAAATTTGTTTTCACAAAAAACTATATTCCTAGCTTTAAAAAATCCTTTTTTATAATGTTAAAGAATACTTAGAATCAGATTTACAAATAGAATAGAGCAACTTAGCGTAAGTAATTACATGTGTAATCTGCAAGTATATTATGTTATTCATTTAGTGTCACTTGGGTTATGACATTAGTATAACTTAGAATAATAATTTTGACTAATGTAATTAAGTTTGTAAGATTGTAAATATTCATAGCTTAGACTCTTAAAGATGTGTATTGATGTAAATAGCTAATGTGACCGATTGCAGTTGGTACTGCCTAAAAGTGTTATCAAATATCAAATATATTTTATTTTCTAAACATTTCAACGTAATATTAATTTAACGTAACTCTTGACAATGAAACGAATAATTATATTCAAACATCACACTTAACTAGCAAGGAATAAAATAGTTTAAAACATAAGAATCTGGGCCCTAGTACTAAATGTTGTATTGAATACGCGCGATTTTGTCGGTTAGACTTACATAATGAAAAGAGAAGTCACGGGTAAAACCATTCGTATTGATAAAAATAAATTATTTGGAGTTAAAGATAAGGTAATGTTCACTCTATCGCAATAAATTTTCAGGCATATATGCCTACTTGACATTTCTTGCTGAACAGACAAATAGCTTCTTGCCAGATTTTCCAGGCGGAGCTAGTCGAAACAGTCGACCTCACTTGCTGTACTGGACTCGTTTCTCGTCGGTTCTGCTAAGTAAATATGGCGGAAATTAGCTGTGTTCTGCCAGATCATCATATAAAAGGTCTATCGTTTATCAGCAGGCAGGTGGATTGGATTAAATCATTCGTCAAGACATCATCTCCTCCCCACAGAACTAAGCATAACGAAATAGAGTGATTTTAGATGTTTTATAAAGACTATTCCATACATACGCCGCGGGTTTTGTATTGACCAATAACGTTTAGCATTTCCTCGAATATAGATTTGTACTCTAATTTTGCAATTGCTGCTTGGCATTCTTGGTCATGTCAGATGATTTCCCAGTACCCTACCTTTTTCAGAGGTATTAAGCTTTTCTTATGTACATTCTTTGCTCAAATAGAGTTATTTCGTTATGGGCAGATAATAAATTTTGTAATTCTATTGTTATCATTATTATTTCAGGGAAAAAGCATTGTACCTAAAGATCGGCCGTGTTCCTTCTGTTCTAAACTTTTAGTGTTATAAAAATGTGTTACAAAATTGTGTATATAATTTACTTTTTCTATGGTTAACACGTATATGCGAGAAAGTTTGTGCAACATATTTTGCACCATTTATTTTCAAATCAAATCAAATCAAATCAAATAAAAAATATTAATGTAGAGACTCCAGAGAACATCAGAAGCGTTACAATAGTCAATATTAATATTAGCCTATATTACAGGTCCTAATGTATAAATATATGACAGAAACAGTACAAAAATATTTATCAGTTGAGAAAATATCACTACAAAAAAAACCATACAAAGCAAATTAATAGTTATTATAAATATGATTGCCCAATTTACATTAAAAATTGTAAACATTACACCATGTTTTTATTTGTCATCACTTCCGTTGTGTCTACCTAGTTAGCGCATAAAAATCCTCAACTCTGTATATTGGATTGTCTAATAAAATGATTTCACTTTCCTTTTAAAAATATCTACCTTAACATCTCTTACTGTTTTAGGAATGGAGTTGAATAATTTAGCAGATATGCCTAAAAACTTTTTGTGTCTTTGAATAATTGTAATAAGTTATCATTAGACTTCGGATTTTAGGTAAAAACCTATTTCAATCCTTAAGTGATATATGGACGAAAACTTGTATATGCATGTTTCATAAGTGAGTATGCCTAAAACTGGTACTTTTGTAGGACCTAAAACAGCCTATTTTTACGTTAGAGCCTAATATTGCCTTTTTGCTTGTTTTTCCTCTAAAGTACAAAATAAGTTATTTTTTGTTATAAATTCTAGCATTTATTTTCAGTTCGTACTAAATTTTTAGCTCGGAATGTGCAGTACAGGATACATTTATGACGTGGTTAAATAGAAAGGAATGTTTCGTCTTCAGTAGAAAAATTCCTTGGATTTACCAAGAAAATGTAGTGTTTTCTCCCGACTCCCACACCCAGAAAAAAAAAGTAGTTCTCTGAATCACTGAGGGATACAAGGGGTTGAATATACGTGCGTAGTTTCTGGGCGCAGGGATTAGGTTTTCACTGTTATGGTAGTAATACAGGCCCTAGTAATAGGTCTATATAATTCTGTGTACCATAGGCCTATATCTGTGTTTTATCATGAGTATTGATTAATGATGACTTCAATAAATATAATATTCTGCATTGCAATTGAGATATTTCAGAAAATTGGCAACTTAACGATTATATAAGAGACTATTTTAAGATTTTTAGAACCTATTTTACAATTTTTAGAGCCTATTTTAGGTACCTAAAACAGCATTTTTAACGACCTAAAAGTCCGAAGTCTAGTTATCATTATGTTATTTTTGTTCTTGGTATTATAGGAATGGTACATGGAGTGTTCAGGGTAGTTTTCCTGGGATTCTTTTTATATACAGTAGAGCCTCGGTAATTCGAGGTTCCGTGTAATTCGAGCTGGTCTTAAGAAAATTAAAATTTTCCATAAAACTAGAGTAAAATCCCATTTTTATACGGTATTCGCACGTAAGTATTACGCACTTCTGAATGTGTTACATTTTGAGCTTTCTTTCAATTTTTCCATGTACAAAAATGCAGGCAAAACTGTCCTACCTGTTAACGGGGTTTTCGTTCATAATCATAATACAGTACACAGAAATAACCTTGGCTTCAGACTGCTAATACATTTCTATTACAGATTGACAGAAACCAATAGGTTCGATCTTTCATTATCAGGACCTCATGTCAATAAATTGTACAGTGTATACCATCCTGTATTGTTACAGTAATCCATACTCAGCGACAATGGTAATTAAAAGTATTTTCCTAGTAGTGCCGCTTTCCCGGTCCACTCCATTAAGGGTCAGACAATGACTTAATCCTTAAAAGATACCGATGTAGCAAATTGGAAATATTTGCAATATACATACAGGCATAACACAGGTATGTAGGCCTACTATATTATTGATTTATTTTTTAAACCATTAAATATTTATTTATGATTTACCCATTGATTTAGTGATATTTCCGTATAATCCGAGTTTTTTGTAATTCGAGGTAGCCTCAGCCCCAATTAGCTCGAATTATCGGGGTTCTACTGTATATCGAACATTGAAAGACAAAAATCGCTGGTAGAGTCATGGAATTAGTCTTAATAAATCCAACTCGTAAACTCTCATGGGGTTACCTCTGAGAATCTCGTTTTGAAGTATGGGGCCCTCTTCATTGGAACTTTATTTACTCTGTAATTTTAGGAGTATCCGCAAGGGAGGCTCCTCCTATCGCTGAATTAATTGAACGTTTTCCGTGCTTTGACGTTTGTCGCGCTGTAATGTCTTCGTAGAAACGCTATTAATTTTCATCGCCTTTGTCGCTTCTCATAGAGGAGCAATTAGAAGCTCTAGACGGGGAGTTCGTTCGCTATTACCTTCCATCTTACATGCAACTGAAGCAGGAAGGAAAGAGTTATAATTAAGTTATAGTGTTTTAAACTTGAGCAGCAGAGAAAAATTGTGAATGGGGATGAAGGGTGATTAAGCGAGAGTTCATGATCCTCTTCTCGGGGGAATTTAAGTGAAAGTTTGTGGAGTCTGAAACTAAGGCTTCCAGGAAACTCGAAAATAATTACTGACTTCCAGAACGAGTGCGTACCATTATGATTTATTCTGAGGATTTTTGTCACATGTATACGACAAACTTTCATGTATGGCATTTCGCTGCATGTAGGATATTTTTATAGGGGACCATAGATACATACTATTAAAAAATCCCTTTAGGCAGGCCTATAGGCTGATGTAGATTTCGAAGTGCTTTTGGTATAATTTATTGTCGCTGCGCAGCACTCTTCTTCTTTAGCCTTGGCATGACAAACCCGCAATAATAACTGCAAAAAAGAGGAAAGAGCACTTTTTCAAACAGTCAAATCTCGCTTTATATGAGAGCTATCGAGAAACTAGTTATTGATTTGTAGAGTACTCATTAAAAGCTTTTCAGCGATACCCTAAAAGACGTGGTTTAAAAATGTTCGAATTTCCATCCCCCCACCACCACTCGTACCCCAAAAACCCGAATCATTGGTGTCACTGTGAACTCCATAGGGAGTACTCTAATTTATTCAAACAAAGTTTCCCTCTATACTTCATAGGGGCCGAGATATAAAGTTTTAATTTTCAACCTCCACCCTGACCCCCCCTCTTTGGCCAATTTTGCTCTTTAACGAACTTGTCCGAACTATTGGGCCTAGATTTTTCTTCGAAATCTACCTAAAAATCTTGTTCTCCTGTTCATTTTTCCGTATATCCGCAGTCAAAGGGCCGTACCACTTGGAGGTAGTACAGCTTACCGCTTTCAAAAAACGATTTTTTTTAAATATATATTTTTTTAAATATGCAGCAATAGACCATGGGCTGCCAATATGAAACCCTCCCCCCCCCGTGGGAATTTCCGACACATATATTTCTTTGTTGGTATTGTCATCTAGTTTAAGATTTTAGTTGTTTTCCCCTTATCAATTACAGCATTTAGCCGGAAACTCCGGAAAACTCCGGAAATTCGCAGAAAATGAATTTGTTTTAATTTTTTATTGTTCTTTGCTCCTAATATTCCCAGGGAATTTCTGACTCTCACATTTTTGTTGGTATTGGCATCTAGTATAATGCTACAGTTGTTTGCCCCTTACAAATTACAACATATCCCCGGAAAGCCCGGAAAACCACGTATATACGGAGAAAATTACTATGTTTTATTTTTTTAATCTTTGTTCTTTGCACCTAATATTCAAAGGGAATTTCTGACTTACATGTTTTTTTGTTGGCATTACCATCTAGATTAAGGTTTCAGTTGTTTGCCCCTTATCAATTACAGTATATCCCCGGAAAACACCGAAAACCACGGAAATCCGGAGAAAGGGACTTCGTTTTATTTTTTAAAAATCTTAGTTCTTTGCTCCTAGTATTCAAAGGGAATTGGTGAACCATATGTTTTTGTGTTAGTATTCCCATATAGATTAAGGTTCCAGTTGTTTGCCCCTTACCAATTACAGCATATCCCCGGAAACCCCGGAAAACCACGTATATACGGAGAAAATTACTATGTATTATTTTTTAAATCTTTTTTCTTTGCTCCTAATATTCAAAGGGAGTTTCTGATTCGTATGTTTTTTTGTTGGTATTGCCATCTAGATTAAGGTTTCAGTTGTTTGCCCCCTTATGAATTATAGCATATCTCCAGAAAACTCCGAAAACCACGGAAATCCGGAGGAATTGACTTTTTAAAAATTTCTTTAAAATCTTTGTTCTTTGCTCCTAATATTCCCAGGGAATTTCTGACTCATATGTTTTTTTTTTGTTGGTATTGCCATCTAGTTTAAGGTTTAAGTTGTTTTCCCCTTATCAATTACAGCATATCCACGTAAACCCTGAAAACCACGAAAATCCGCAGAAAATGAGATTGTTTTAATTTTTTTTTAATATTTGCTCTTCGATACTAATATTCCCAGGGAATTTCTGAATCACATAATTTTTGTTGCTATTGCCATATAGTTTAAGGTTTCAGTTGTTTTCCCCTTACCAATTACAGCATGACAAAGAATACTGGAAAAAATCCTGATGCTGAAGGAATGAAGGCGATTGGAAACCTGACAGAACACACTTCACATTCTAATTTGACATCTGTGAATGATAATTAATTTAACTTACCAAACCTTCCACAGTCACTACCAAACTTTCTTGACTGAAGTTAGAGAAGGGACATTCGGTAAAACAGCACAATTTTGGAATGGTAATATGGACAAAGTGTCATTGATTTTGAGATTTCAGCGAGCAACTAAAGAAAACAACTTTGACTCACACTTGGCATGTTTAGAAGATATGATTCCCCTTTTCTTTGCATGTGACCATCACAATTATGGCAGATATCTCGTAGTCCATATACTCACCCTTTTGAACCTGCAAGGGACACACTTGAAGCAGAAGAATTACTTCGCAATAACGGTTTCAGTGACCGTAGATCACAAGTTCCGAGTTCTAGAAATTCTATGGATTTCCGTGGTTTTCCGGGTTTTACGGGTTTTACGGGGATATGTTGTAATTGATAATGGACAAACAGCTGAAACCTTAATCTAGATTACAATGCCAACAACAACAAAAATATGTAAGTCAGAAGTTCCCTGGGAATATTAGGATCAAAGAACAAAGGTTTTTAAAAAATTAAAACGAACTCATTTTCTTCGGATTTTTTAGGTTTCCGGAGTTTTCCGGGGATATGCTGTAATTAATTAGGGGAAAACAACTGAAACCTTAATCTACATGGCAACATCAACACAAAACCATATGAGTCACCAATTCCCTTTGAATACTAGGAGCAAAGAACTAAGATTTAAAAAATTAAAACAAAGTCATTTTCTCCGGGCTTCCGTGGTTTTCGGAGTTTTCTGGGGATTTTCTGTAATTGATAAGGGGCAAACAACTGAAACCTTAATCTACATGGCAATACCAACACAAAACCATATGAGTCACCAATTCCCTTTGAATACTAGGAGCAAAGAACTAAGATTAAAAAAATTAAAACGAAGTCATTTTCTCCGAGCTTCCGTGGTTTTCGGAGTTTTCTGGGGATTTGCTGTAATTGATAAGGAGCAAACAACTGAAAACTTAATCTACATGGCAATACCAACACAAAACCATATTAGTCACTAATTCCCTTTGAATACTAGAAGTAAAAAACTAAGATTAAAAAAATTAAAACAAAGTCATTTTCTCCGGGCTTCCATGGTTTTCGGAGTTTTCTGGGGATTTGCTGTAATTGATAAGGGGCAAACAACTGAAACCTTAATCTGGATGGCAATACCAACAAAAGAACATATGATTCAGAAATTCCCTTTGAATATTAGAAGCAAAGAACAAAGATTTAAAAAATAAAACATTGTCATTTTCTCTGTATAAAAGTGGGTTTTCGGGTTTTCCGGGGATATGTTGTAATTTGTAAGGGGCAATCAACTGAAAACTTAAACTAGATGACAATACCAACAAAAAATATGTGAGTCAGAAATTCCCTGGGCATATTAGGAGCAAAGAACAAAGAAAAATTAAATCAAACTCATTTTCTCCAAATTTCCGTAGTTTTCCGGGGTTTCCGGGTAAATGCTGTAATTGATAATGGGCAAACAACTGAAAACTTAATCTAGATGGTAATACGAACAAAAAATATGTGAACCAGAAATTAGTTGGGCATATTAGGAGAAGAGAATAAAGAAAAATTAAAACAAACTCATTTTCTCCGGATTTCCGGGGTTTCCGGGTAAATGCTGTAATTGATAAGGGGCAAACAACTGAAAACTGAAACTAGATGGGAATACCAACAAAAAAATATATGTGTCGGAAATTCCCACGGGGGGGGGGGATGGGGGGTATACAGCAGCCTACGCTCTACAACTTTATAAGTTAATTTTAGTACAACTTTGTTTACATAAGTTATTATAAAGATCTTACACTTAAGCGAAGTGCAGATTCTTGCATTTAAAGTAGGCCTACCGTTGTTAACGGCAACCTATATAATTTTATGTTATAACTAGCTTTAAAGGCCCGGCGTCGCCCGGATTTTCTATTTTGCTTGTAATTCGAAATTAACTTCTGAATGGCATATGTTTTTCAAACTGTAGGCCCTTATATACGTATCTAGAGTTTGAAACGAACAACTTATATCAAACTATTTCCTCAGGAAACGCTACATATAGGCTAGCTTTTTATAGCTCATAGAAGACTTAAAATTATTTTGCAACCCATTGCTTCTACACGCCATGCCTGATAGATATTGAAATAGGTAACAGAAATTCCTGTAAAATCAAATGTTACTGTCTTGACGGAATATTTTATTTCCTACTCTCATTTTCCCATATAATTGTCTCGGGATTGAAATAAAATAGAAAAGCAATATTACTTCCCCAAAAACCCGGGATAGGCCTATACTGCGTTCATAGGACTAAAAATAGTCCATCCTATTTTCCCTCTTTTTATAGGTTAGGGCTTACAATAAAAACCCTCATTTCTCAACTGGTACAAAGCCTACATCGATGAATAACGCATCAGTGGACAGGACATTTACAGACTTCTATCGTAGCATACTCGCTACCTCAGGCTGAGTTAATTGAATAGGTCTTTTATGCTCTCTCTTATTCCATATCAAAATGTGAAGTGAGAAATTATCATGTGTGCCCGAGTAGAGCAATTTATGTGATGCATCACATCCGGCCTTTATTTATGTGGATTTACAAAAATGATTTATATCGGTAGGCTCTCTTAATTATTACTTATCTGTCAAAGCCCAGTATTTCATGCATTTAATGTTATTTAGTGTACAAAATTATTTGACACACGTTGTACGGTTTTGAACTTATAAAAGTTTGAAATAATCATTGTTCTTGACAAGCAGTAGCTGTATATAAGCCCTTTGAAAATTCGGAATATATTCTTCTTATTACAGGAGAAACCACAAAGGTTAATAAAATCAGGTAAACTGATGTAACAAAGTGCCAGTATGTTTTTCTTTAATCAGTTAAGACTGCAATTATGATATGCAGAATATATATATATATTTTTTTTTTTTTAAATTGATTTCCAAGTTAAGCTCCAGATTTATTCATTAAGCAGGGCTTACGGAAGAAGAAAGGTCTACCATCTCGGCCACCTGGGTCATTTTAACGGTCTAGTTGGATAAGCGCATGTAAATCAATATGTTTTTTGTCATAGCTACCTGTATTTTAATTTCCAAGGCCTTATAAGATCACAGTAAAACAATAGGCTATGTTGTCAAGATAACTGATTTTCATTTTTTTTTTTATAAATTCTTTCGAATACGTATATAACCATAAAATAGGCACTAAATTGAGCATTACTCCGAAACAGGTCAACCGATTTTATCCATTATGAATAGACGTCTTCCCACGGACATTATAAATGTGTATACCAAGTTTCATAAAAATCCGGTAAAGCGTATTTGAGTTACCGCGTCTTTAAAATATACACTAAATTGGGTTTTACTCCGGTACCGGTCTACCGATTTGGTCCAATATCAGTAGACGTCTTTCCACGTACATTATAAATGGGTATACAAAATTTCAGGAAAATCCAATAAAGCATATTTGAGTTATCGCGACTTCTTATATATTAACATAAAAACACTAAATTGGGCATTATTCCGGTGCTGGCCAACCGATTTGGTCCAATATCAATAAACGTCTTCCCATAGACATTATAAATGCGTATACGAAGTTTCATAAATATCCGATAAAGCGTATTTGAGTTATTGCGCCTTTAAAGTAGACACTAAATTGGGTTTTACTCCGGTACCGGTCAACAGATTAGGTTCAAATTCAATAGGGCACTTCTCATGGACGTCATAAATGGGTATACCAAGTTTCATGGAAATCCGATACAGCGTATTTGAGTGATGGCGCCTTTCTAAATTGGGCATTACTCCGGTACCGGTGAACCGATTTGGTTCAATATCAATAGGGTTCTTCCCATGGACATTATAAATGTGTTTTCCAAGTTTCATGAAAATCCGAAAAAGCGTATTTGAGTTATGGTGCGTACAGACACACGGACAGACGGACAGACAGACGGACAGACATTTTTTCGTCCACCACACAATCTCATAAAGTACCATACTGGCACTTAATAATGAATGCAAAATTGCAAAGCACAGAAAATCTTGTAAAACTATTTTTAAAACTTTGAAATATAACAAAATATGTAGTCTGAATATATGCAGTCAATATTAGGATTTATTCTTAGAAATCGTCACTGTTTGAAACCACAACCAAAACCATATAAATACAAGAAATCTTTACAATCTTCGTGCCCAGCAGCCAAGCTTATCTGCTTTTCAAAAAGTTATGTTATACTCAGGAGGACCTACCTCAGCATATTAAATTCTTCTGCACAGAATACAGTAGAGCTCGAAATGATAAACAGTGTCGAAATGAGTATCAATATGATACCGTTACGTCATACGTAATAACTAGGCTTGCCAAACGTCCCGGTTTGACCGGGACAGTCCCGGTTTTCAGACAAAATCCCGGTGTCCCGGCCGGTTTACTTCACGTCCTGGTAAAAATTAAATTTGATTTTCTAGATGACCATAAAAGTCTAAAAAAAAAGTCCTAGCCAATGAAAACTACATGTAAATATTGTTCAAATTGTTTTCCTCATTCAAAGTGTTTCTTCTTACTTAAGTAACTTTTAAATATTTACATGTTAGAAATAAAATGTTTAAATTTATATGTTTATGCCATTTATTACTACCCCTGGTTTAGGTTCCTAATCAGTAACCATTTATTTATAGCATTGAGAATAAACTATCCTCTAAAACACTCTAAAAACCCGCCAACGGTGTATACCCTTGAATACCCGCGACGCTTTGGGGGTATTCCGGTGTCCCGGTTGAACATTTCAGAATCTGGCAAGCCTAGTAATAACTAATAAGTTTATTATAGTATGGTCGAACGTATTTTTAATGCATAACTTTTACGAAGTGGAGGAGTTTCTGTCAAAATGTTAATAGTTTTAAAGCATTCCCATAATTTTTCTTCTTTTTACTTATATTTTATATTGCATTTGTATCCTTTTGTATTAATTTCGACTTCATATCCTATGACTTGCTGTATTTTGAAATCTTCTTGAACGCATTAATACATTACATTACAGACTATAGCTATCATTAATATGCCTTAATCTCTCCATCTTCCCCTGAACTAGAAACATAATAGTGGTGGTGGTGGTAGAAAAGTAGATCTTGTCTACCTCTGCCCTTACGTAAGTCGTTCAAGATAGGTCAAGGCTTCTGAACTTTATCTGAAGTCAAAACAAATTATCTATTGAGTAGATCAATGTCTTTCGCTTCCCCATTGTAGGAGTCTGTCAATAAATCATGAGACGATATTTATAGCATGTAACGTATTTATAGCATTGCAAGCATGATAGACGCAATGAATAGGAGACGACACGGCGTGTCACCAGACAATACACAATTGTAATGTTTTATAGAGGACACTAATCGTAATTCGTGAGAGGAAAGTAGGCTCACGGAATGAAATTAAAATTACTGAAGTTTTAAAACAGGTTCTATGACTTGTTTTCATTAACCCTTAAGCTAAATTCATAATGTAACCTACAGGATACAGTAGTTTGTCTTGCATTTTCAATAAAATGACGGAAAAGAAATCTGAAGGAAGATTTATATCTGAAGTAGAATTACGAATAAGGTACAGGAAATAAACAATTCATTGTGTTTCATTAAACTTGGTTTTCCTTGTTAAGCCATGTTATGTTAAATTCTGCAGTTTCTAACAGGATTTTGTGTACTTCAGACAATTAACTGAAAAACATCTTACGTGAAACACAAAACTTCTCTGCTCAAATAAAAGTTCTGTCTCTTAGTATAATATGATTATGTATGACATTCTCTTATTGTAAATTGTTTGTAAAAATTAGTAGAATGTCATTATCGCATCGCATCACATCCCCGAATAAAATCTGATAACACACTCCATAACTTTCTTTACCATAAGTGTGAGCAATTACACGTTTCTCATTTCACATTCTGACATAGAATAAAAAGCCGTATTCCGCTTTATTGTTTACCAGGCAAGATTAAGTTTCTACAAATAGTGGGTAGCTTAAAACTACCCTTCGTTTATTATTCGAAAAAAATGTTTCAAACAATTTTTAATTCTTAGTATAAGCCTCTCATGTACGATTTTTAAACAAAATCGTTAAAAATGAAATTTTCTTCATGTAAAGTGGCATTCAAAGTAAGGTAAAGTCATCGCCAATCTTCATGTCACATCCTCAGAAGATACCTACCCCAAATAAATTTTATTTTCATACGATTTTCCGTTCTTGAGCTATGTTGTTCACAGATACACATATGTTTCTGAAAACAGTATTTTTGGATTCAGGGTATTTCAAAACATGTAGGGCAAACATGACTAATTTCGCAGTACCCCCAATTTCGCAGTATCTTTTTATTTTATTTACTGCAAAATCAGGAACAGTAATGAAAAAAAAATGTATAAAATAGAAGAGAAGATGTCCTCTTTGATGAATAAGTTGAAATATTTCCACTACTGTTCCCAATTTTGCAATAAATAAAATAAAAAGGTACTGCGAAATTAGGCATGTTTGCTATATTTAGAAACTCCACTTCACTTCACTTTCGGGGTCCAACACAATACTTCCTGTACCTATAGTACCTATGGTACGGGCAGAGGAAGGAAAAACTAGGTGCTGTCGATACTTATGGTGACGTCAATGTTATCACATGTCCAGATATTTTGGAGTCTGGAAACAGCATCCCGCCAAATATCACTTACCCTGAAACTGTCGTCTCTATCAAGAAGGTAGTGGAGGATAGTGCTGGTATCATCTGATGACTTCTAGAAAGCTAGTGAGAAGTAAAACCCATTACAATACGCATTAAATAGCACATAATTAAATTCAGGATCCTTCATAAGTAGAGCTCGTAAGTTGATGACTTGAAAGTGCTTAGAAAATGACCTATAAAATATTCTTAAATTTATTAAAACATTACACGAAAAATTGAAAAACAAAGTAGTAATTCTAAATGTGTTTTAAAAAAGGGATATACAGTAGTATAGTAATAAATCATAGTATGCAAAGGACAAGATTTAAGTATTTTATTACCTATGAAAACAGGGTGCTTAGAAAAATATTTGGGCCCAAGAGGGATGAAAATGGGGACTGGAGAAAATTGCATAACGAAGAGTTTCAGGACCTGCACGCTTCACCGGATATAGTAAGGGTAATTAAATCGCGAAGGATGAAATGGGCTGTACATGTTGCGCTCATGGGGGAGGAAAAATATCCCAAAAATATTGATTGGGAGACCCGAAGGGAAAAGGCCACGTGGAAGACCTAGACCTAAGTGGGAGGACAATCTTAGAACGGATTTAAGGGAAGTAGGATTTGTGAGGGATGATTGGATGGAGTTAGCACAAAATAGGGTTGAATGGCGGACTCAGGTAAGCTCGACAATGAACCTTCGGGTTTCATAAAATAGATAATATTCCTTTAGCTTGCTTAGGAATTGTTTATTGTCATTAAGTAAGAAAGTAAGTAATTACTTATGGTGGTCTCCCGGTATTACAACAGGGTAAAAACATTTTCACCCGGTTGGAATTCCGAGAGACCATTATAAGTAACCTACGTCGGGAAAGCCTCAAGTCTCTTATTTTATTACTACTTTTATTATTATATTTTATATTCTTGTTATGTTTATTATATGTATTAATGAATGTTGTACATTTTTATCTGACGCGAAACTAGCAATGCAACTGAAGTGGATTTAGAGTCTTCTGATAATCAAATTCACTTGTGTACAGTTTTGGCCACTGTATTTTGAAAGTCAGTACATCCTCTGATGTGACCATGTGAACATCAAGCTTACCAAGAATAGATATTTCATAACTAGTTCATTAGTAATTATCTCCATTTCTGAGTACTCGCTTTAACTTCCTGGTACTAATATTAAAAGAGTACTGTAATAAGATTATTCGGAACTCCTTCAGAATAGCGTAGCCAGCCATGCACTGCCATTAGCGACCGTGCCCCTCCGAGCCGCAGGCAACAAACGAGAAACGATCGGCGCAAGGGTAAAATTTCCCGTCATATTCAATGTGAGACGTAATAAACTCACCGCTATTCAGTATATTGCTCCTAAACTAATACAAATGTTCCTAACCTAACATAACCTGTCACTGACCTAGAATTTGGCTGTCACTACTTCTAGAAGTCTTATTACCCTTCCACGTCTTTCTTAAAGATCGTTACATGGCATGAACCCCGCGCTATGCAGAATACTGCTGCTAAACTAACATGACTGTTCCTAACCTAACATAACCTGTCACGGACCTAGAATTCTTAATGCAGAAGCTTTTTTACCTCCACATCTTACATAAAACATCGCTACAACAGCCGTTTATCTACCGAATTCAATCGGCATGTAATCATGTTCGTAATATTGGCGACATTGTAAACTTGGTCCCACTCGGTACGGCCCGGTTATGGCGGCGGTCACCCTATTCTCAAGTTTAGTGGATTTTTCTAATAATGTTTGTTTGTTTATGAAGGGACGTAAGTCGGCTGGCTTGAGACGTTACGTAAACAAATGAAGTAAAAACAGGGCTTGTTCGTACACTTCTATGCATCAGACTTAAGCCCTTTCATTGCCAAACTGTGCATCTACCATCAAAGAAACAATTTTGGCCAATAACTCTTTTTCACAAAAAAAAATAAAAAAAATTGACATACGTCATTGCACAAATAAGCGATTCAATTAACTTACATTAAATTAGGTTCTTGCAAATGTCAAGATAACAAAATTTCACGTTGTCAAAATGTTAAAATGTAGCAAAATACATGAGTTATTTAATGAAAATGAGTATATCTGTTTAAATGAAAAAAAAAAAGAAAAGAAAAAAGATTTTTTTCTTATTCATTCAAACTTTAAAATTATTTTGTCTTTTTGGAATTATAACCTTGAAATGAAGAAATGTTTGGAATAGGTTTTATATGCCCTTCCATTCTATCGTCTAGTCTAATACAAGAAGCTATTGCATTTAATATTAGGGGTGTGTCTGCTGTCATTCCTTCGTGTTGTCTGCTGTAGCATGGAGAACCCGCATATGCTCGTTAGCATAACGACGGCATGCGGGCTGTAAATAAATTAATTCCCGGGGGCATGTTCATATGCAATGCATAATCATGCCGAGAATTGCCGTTATACAATACTGCGCCAAGAGCTTAGAGTGTGCAACCATCCGCCCTGTAGGCTTACAATCATTGCTAATTAGCTCTGAAAATACACACAAATTGTACAAATATAACCTCGTTATTAACAAAGCTCATTCGGGGTTATCCCGTTCTTGATATTCATATAAACGGTACAGATTTATTTTTAAGCTCATACATTGTTATATGTGATAGCCTATGGCCACATCCATAATTACATATGCAGGCTTTTTCAAGATTAGAAAATAGAACAGGTTTTAGCCTACAGAATGGAAGTAGTACAGTGTCATCACCAGGGCCCGGATTCTGATGACCTAATATTGTTTGAAAAATGACCTATAAAGTGGCCTTAAATTTTAAAGAAAATGACTTAATAATTATAAAGAATGACCTACAAACTGATATTTTATTTATAAAAATTATGATTGTATACACAAAGTTATAGACTAATTTGTACATAATTGTAAAAATTGTAAATGCAGGAAGGATGTTGTAGGTCTAAAAACTCTGTTCTCTGTTCTTGATTCGAACTTTTGAGAAGAGAAGTAAGAAAATTGTTTTAAAATAGATCCTACAAAAATGTTGCATCATGGTAACCTAGTAATTTATTTAAATATTACCCGCATGAAAAAAAAGCTTGTAAATTCTACCTTATTTAGGATTTCAGTAAATTACTGTCAGTATACGGAGATTATTGAAGGTATAAAAGTTAATATACTCAATGTAAATGCATGAAAATGACTATATAAGGAAGCAAATGACATGAAAATGACAAAATAATGACGTAAGAGTGAAATAAATGCCCTAAAAATATAAAACTGCATAAAATGACAAAAATGACCTAATAAAAATGCATTTCTGTAATCTAGAGCCCATGATTAGGATTTATCTACAAGTGTGCAATGTCTATTCAGCACCAATAAAAAGATGACATGTCATGAAAATCCGGGCCCTGGTCATCACTCATCAAGAAGTCTCTCCGTAGCTCTTGTTATGTTCGCCACTCACGCGAAGGTTGGTATTTCTCCCTACCTTCCTTCCAGTCTCGTAGAAAGTATACCAGAGTAGGCCGTGTTAACTATTCCTAGCCTATGCATCTCTTTGCTATTGCTGATGTATCAAAAACTGAAATAAGTAATTACATTATATCTAAGATTTCGGAAATAAATTAAATACATAAATTTGTATCGTCAAGAAAAATTTAAAGGTTTTCAACGTCTTCTATAAATAGGTGAGCTTTATGTTCGTTTTATTTCTTGCTTAATAAATAGACCTGGGATTTTAGGCTCTAAAAAATTTAGTTTTAGGCACCTAAAATAGGCTTTTAAAACAAGTAAATAGGCTTTTAAAAGAGAAAATAGGTACCGGTACTTAAAATATGCTTTTAAATGTGTAAATAGATAGAAAATAGATTTTAAAATATTACAATATACACTTAAAATGGTCTTTTTTTTACTGCAAGAAACGTGGTATACCTATTCTTAACAGAAGTAACTGCAAAATTAGGCATCACGAACTATATTCACTTAAACAGATGTTCCTTCACTGGTGACTTGACACAGTTGTCCTTTCCCCTTAATCCTCCCCCTCCCCTGTCAGTCAGCATTTCTTTAGCGACAATTGTTTGGAATAATCAAGTTTCTGTGAAAACCCCACCTCTGCTGTTCTGCTTTTCATTGAGGGATGTTCGTTATAAGATTGTGAAGTTGAATTTTATTTCAAATGTACAAAATAGGCATTCTAGGCACTAAAATAGTAAAATAGGTTCTAAAGGTCCAAATAGGAATTTTAGGGCACTATAAAACTCTATAAATTTAAGTGATCTATCACGAAACATCTACATATTTCAAAATTTTCATGTTATTTCATAAGGAACAAAATAGGCAATTGCCTTAAAATCCCAGGTCTATTAATAAATTAACTACTGTAGCAGGAATTAGATTATAACCATACGCTTGCGCTGCCAACTGAATTCCGATCCTTAGCGGATTCTCGCCTGCACAAGGGCTGTAAATTTCCCCCGTTAGAAGAATATTTTAAGCGGTCCATGCTTCCCATAAGGCTTACCTACCGCCGTTTGCACCCTCTTCTCTGACGTGAGTCCCCCCACGACCTTAGATGTTGCCGGGCCTCTAAACTCCAAAACACTCTCTCTCTGATGTGAGTCGATTCTCCTGATAATTTTTGTGTAAAATCAAGACTATTTATAGACCTGAACAACATTTTCAAATAATATTTTCATGGTACTTTTGCCTAAGAGCTTCTAAAAATATTAACAATAATAAGACTGGGTTGAATGTTCAACGTTTCTAATGCATAATTTTCTAGACAAATAAGTGAATATCAATGCTAAACAACTCTATTTTAGTCAGTTAATAAGTGGGTCATAATTTTTGTACCTTTGTATAACATGTATTTGTGTCATTCATAAATTATTTATATATAAAAACCTATGTAATTCAAGCAATCGGTTATTTTTTGTAAACATGTGTTCTCTTAGGTTGTTGACAGTGATTGATTAGGCGAAAACTATAACAAACCATTTTTCTTAAATATTTGTTTTATTAAGTTTCTGAAGCAAGCAAAGAACATGCTTTTATTATAATCAGTTGAGCTCAAATCTGTATGTCACTTTTAAGACTCAATGGTCAGTTGTTGTGTAGAGTACAGTTATTATTGCGGTGTCCCTAGCAGGCGAAAGGAAAATATGTTAGTTTGAAAAACTCCGATTTAAAGCGTGGATGGAAAAATGAAGACAATTTAATAATAAGGTGAGCTGTGTTTATTTAGGCATGAGGCGTACTTATTCTTGAACCACTGTGTTACTAATTGTCTCATTCCGCGCGCTGCTGGCCCAAAAACTGAAAGATAAATGACTGGGCGCCTCCACTGGCCTGCGCCATACAGTTTAGTGTTAGAATCAATATTTGCAAGCGGGGAACCAGTGTGGCATTGAGCCAGCTGTACCAGCAGTCCCCAACCTTCATGAATACATCAGTCACTACCACCAAGGCGGCCCAAATAGCAAATGTCAACAATGCCTACGTTCCCTGCTTCATTATTCAAATACAAAAAAAAAAAAAAAAAATTTAGCAGTTTACAATGAAGCATCGAAAAATAGACGAAAACTTTGCTACTGGAATTAAATGGGTATAATAACGGCCCTAATTGTATTAAGGCCAGAAGGTTGAGTTGTTCAACGCGTTGTTTGAGCCTACAAGATTGCACATAGCATGTAAAACATACTATAAACACAAAATTAGTCTATATACATATAAAATAATAATAATAAGATAGGCCTATTTAGAACTACGGCTCTCTTTATACATTATAGGACCAGAAAGTTGTGATGTAGCAAAGCGTTGTTGGGCCTACAAGATTGCACATAGCCCATAAAATATAAGAGAAACACAAAATTAGTATCTATTTAACCTTATGCGATATACTTAAAGTGTGTACATATATATAATGAGGTACTTTTAGTAACACGGCCATCTTCATATTTTATATGGCCAGAAGGTTAAGTTGTTGCAAAGTGTTGTTGGGTCCTACAAGATTGCGCGTAGCCTTTTTTCCCCTTCACCGCCCCCGGAGTCTTTGACCATAGGCGATACTCCGGTCCTAACAACTTTTCGGCGCATGATAAAACCAAAAATAGTTTCTATTTAACCTTATGCAGCTAATGAGATATAGTCCAGTCACCAGGTACTGAAAATTGGGGTTGCCTGGAAAAAGGTCCGAAGTTAATAATTTTTAAATATATTATATGTGAGTATTCTGTGGTGTAGAATCCAAGCTTTCCAATTCGAGAATCCTGTGCAAACATCAGGGCAGTCGAAAAACCCCGAAATTTTGGGGCTTTTTTCAGTGTTTTCCTTATAACTCCTAAACAATGCATTCTATCCTAAAATACTCCATTACAAAAGTTAAAGATCATAAAACGTCCTATTATTTGCACTATTTACACGTTTTCTAAAACCACATATGTACCGAGATATGGCGCTTCAAAGTTTTGTAAAAATTCAAAATATCGAAAACCTGCGAAAAAATGCAGCAATTTCCCTAGTAACTTTCATCTTTAAACATTTCTGTATGAATAATGTTCACTAACCTACACAATAGAAATCCCATCCTTAATGAGATGTTCATTTAAGAATAAAGTACACAATTATCGTTGTATAAAAATTATTTTATAAAAATGTATACTACATATGATATGTGGATATATTAACAAAGTAGAAAATGTGTGAATTATTACAAATTATCCGTTAATAGTGATTCATAAAAGCCTTAACCTCTTTGCTCCCGATGGCACATCGGCATCATCTCTCAGTAATTCCTCCTGAGCAATGATCTTATCGATGATGTCCTCCTTTGCTGCCATTTCAGCATTCACTCCTTACCTTTTTATAAACTACATTTTTATACGACGATAATTGTGTACTTTATTGTTGAAAATTTCGGAGTTTTTCGGCTGCCCTGAAGTTCGCACAGGGTTCTCGAATTGGAAAACTTGGATTCTACACCACATAATTATTAACTTCGAACCTTTTTCCAGGCAACCCCAATTTTCAGTACCTGGTGACTGGACTATAGGAAGCTATAAGGGAATTTATTATGTATGTAACGCCGTACAAGTTCAGGGGGCAGCAACTACTTCACCAGAAGAGTAATTCGGGTTGCATTAGGAAGCTATAAGGCGATTTATCATGTATGTAACGCCGTACAAGTTCAGGGGGAGGCAACTACTTCACCAGAAGAGTAATGCGGGTTGCATTAGGAAGCTATAAGGGGATTTATTATGTATGTAACGCCGTACAAGTTCAGGGGGCAGCAACTACTTCACCAGAAGAGTAATTCGGGTTGCATTAGGAAGCGATAAGGCGATTTATCATGTTTGTAACGCCGTACAAGTTCAGAGGGCAGCAACTACTTCACCAGAAGAGTAATGCGGGTTGCATTAGGAAGCTATAAGGGGATTTATCACGTATGTAGCGCCGTATATTTTAGCCTGAAACAAGGCTTTTATGAATCAATATTAATGGATAATTTGTAATAATTTACACATTTTCTACTTAGTTAATATATCCACATAACATCACACGTAGTATAATTTTTTTATAAAATACATTTTTATACAACGATAATTGTGTACTTTATTCTTAAATGAATATCTCATTAAGGATGGGATTTCTATTGTGTATGTTATTGAACGTTATTCATGCAGAAAATTTTAAAGATGAAATTTACTAGGGAAAATACTGCATTTTTCGCAGTTTTTCGATATTTTGAAAATTTTTCAAAACTTTGAAGCGCCATATCTCGGTACACATTTGGTTTTAGAAAACGTGTAAATAGTGAAAATAATAGAAAATTGTATGCTCTTTAACTTTTGTAATTGAGTGTTTCAGGCTAAAATGCATTGTTTAGGAGTTATAAGGAAAACACTGAAAAATGCCCCAAAATTTAGGGGGGGGGGTTTCGGCTGCCCTGAATTTCGCACAGGGTTCTCGAATTGGAAAACTTGGATTCTACACCACAGAATACCCACATACAACATATAAAAAATCATTAACTTCGGACCTTTTTCCAGGCAAAAGTACCTGGTGACTGGGCTAGTACTGAGAACTGCTGCTATTTTGTAAGGCGAGATGATTGAAATGTGGCAGCGAGCTCGAAGAGAGCAGATCAGTTCACACGAATTTTATTTGTGATTGATGGAGAAGTTTTATTCTTATTGAATGTAATGAAAGGGCTAGGAAAAAATAAAAGTTTAGAATAAAGCTATTATGTCATTTTATTGATCGAGCTCAACGGTACTACCCAGCATGATTTTAAATAATGTGACAACATGTTGTTAGGACTTACGATATTGCACATGGCCTATAAAATATACGGTGAACACAAAATTAGTCTCTACTTATTCTTATAAAATACAATGAACGCCGCTTAATGTAATCACGGATAATGTCCTCAATCGGGTGATGTTATCACTTTTATGAAGTCCCGTACGGATTATTACTGATACGTTGAAAAAATGCCGTTTATTGTGAGCAAAGATTCTGTTTATATTATCACATTTTCCTTTTTGCGGATTTTTTCCAAGTAGGCGTCCTGTACGCCATTCAAAATTTCGTTTTTAATAGATATGGAGTGTGACGATGCTACATCTAGTATTCTGGCCTGTATAAAGAAAGCCGTGGTATGATAAATACCATAGGCGTACCGAGGGGGGGGTTTTGGGGGTTTGAACCCCCCCCCCCCATTGATTAAAAAAAGGAAAATTATATAATTTTTTTAAGTCTGCCCATAAATTACTTAATGCAAGTATAAAGCGTGGGAAGCTTAAAACTCGTTATTTTGCGCCTTAATTTTTAAAATTTTCCGGGGGCGAACCCCCGGAAGCTTAAAACTCGTTATTTTTCATCTTAATTTTTAAATTTTTTTCCGGGGGAGACCCCCGGAAGCTTAAAACTCGTTATTTTGCATCTTAATTTTTAAAATTTTCCGGGGGAGGGCCCCCGGACCCCCCTCTCCCTGGGGGGTATTCCATACACCCCAGACCCCGCGGATGTTATAACCCCCCCATATGGTCGGCCTGGTTACGCCTATGATAAATACATATTGTATATTACGTGGATATATAGTGCAACTGATGTGTATGTCAAGATAAAAACAAAGAATGCTCATTAAAAATAATAATAATAATAATAATAATAATAATAATAATAATAATAATAATAATAATAAACTAGCCCTACCCCGAACTAACCCATCGGGACTTTTACAGGACTGTCTGATGCAAGAATGCTATTATGAGAAAACGAGGAATGTACAGAAATAATCCAGTACTTTAAAACCCTACGTCGCGAGAAAATAAAGAATGTTCTTGTGTATAAGCAGAGGAAAACAATGTAACTCGAATGGTCACAATGCTAATATTAATTATGGAAATAAAGTTTGTGAGCATATTTATAGTTTAAAATATTTATTTACTATTTTTTTAAATGTAGCTTGTATTTTTTTACCTTCCATATATCATTAATGCTGTAATTTGAAGTGGCTTAATAATGTAATTCTTGTAGGATGTTGCTTATGAACTTTCATTAGGCTTATCCAATATGTATATTTTCAAGAAATTGAATTAATCCTGCCATATATTGCGACATTCAAAGCACTACTACAGTGTTTTGCAGATGATAAGCCGCGTCTTCCTTCTCCTGCTTAGATACGCGGTCCAATCAGAGACGGCGAGACGGAGGGAAGACTCTTACTGCTAGCGGCATTCGTTAGCTCGTACACGTGATTGGTGGTGAAGGAAATGGCTTCTCATTTGAAAAATACTGTAGACATATAACTATGGTCGGAAGAAAACCAAGAAAGCACTGAAGTAATTTACTCTTAAAAGTGCATATCAGATAAAGACTGGCTGTCCCTGTGTAGGAAGGAGAAAAGATAACAACGATGTTTTCCAACGTTAATGTTTATCATTATTAGGGTGATCATACGTCCTCTTTTTCTAGGACATGCTCTCATTTTTATGTCTCGGTCCTCTGTCCACGAATAAAATTTTAGTCTTCCAAAATGTCCTTTCTTGTAATAGTTGATGCATTCGTCGTTTTTAATGGGTGCCATAACCCTACCTGGGATCATTTAGGTATATACATTCATAAATCTTTGTTATTTTCATCCCGTAAGTCGTAAAACATGTCATTAAGAATTGTAAAGTTGCTGTATTGTGTTCGCATCCCAGGCCACAACGTTAAAGTAGAGAGTGTTTTCATTTCTTTTTCATCTCAGTAGATAGATGAACGAAACAGGTTCAATTGAATCTGTCCAAGATATGTTGTTGGAGCAATATAACTTTAAGGAATGGGATTTTTATATGGTAAATCTTGAGAAAACCTAAACTCCTGCAAGGAAAATCATCCTGGGGAAATATCTGTGAACTTTACACTTTGGTTTTATCATCTGCGATTTAAGAAATTGTGAAAAAAAGTTTAATTTCATGTTTATTAGCAATATTAATGTCCTTTGATATATCTAAACTCCATATCTGAGTTATATCCATTTCTTCACGGCTTCCATTGGGCTTGTCATTTTTTATCCAATGTCCTTATTTTCCCACTCTATTGCCCTCTTTCGTGTAGATAGCTAAAAATATTTATTTACAATTTTCTTAACTTCTATATGACGTCAACGTTATACGAGTAATTTGAAGTTTGTTTCAATGACATTTATTACGTAGAATTTAATTTTCAAGAGCTCCGGACTGCCGTATCTTACACAACAAAGATTTTAAAACGCCTGTCTACTAGGTTTAGTCTACATTGCATAGCAAAATTTTCCTGTCGAATGATTATACCAGTGAAAATGTCTGATTTTAATGTTTTTGTAGCATAGGCTAATCGCACCAATAATTGTGCACATGTCTTATCCTTTGTCAATTGGTCAAGGTTCGACTCCAGATAGCCAATAATTCGGCTCCATAGTTCAAATGCGTCATCATAACAAATTCAAAATACGTGAATGTACTTTTCTCCGAAATCATATACAGTTTGTATTCAATTATTATTATTATTTTTTTTAACTTACTTGGATTTTATAAGCAGTTTTATAAGTCTTACTTTCAAAGGCTCATGTTACTTTTTATCTGCTAATCTTCCGGTTATCATGGGGATCTTAAACGCTTTTTATAGACCACTAAACGTATCCCCAATGATTAAATATTACTCAATTAACATTTACACTGCTACTGGCATATTAGCCACCGCAAAATTAAATTTAATTATAAGATTAATCGAGTAAATAATGTTTTATGTTAAAATGTGTTATATCCGTATTTAGACCTATATATTTCTGATAATAGAGGAGAGGAAATTGAATCCGTTTATTGGCAAGCCCTTCAATTCATACATAACATGTAATTACTGAAACACAAGTGCAGTGAAAATGTATTTGGTGTAGATGTAACCCCAGATCTGGAATAAAACTTGTGGGCCTCATATCGTTTCGAACACTCGCTGCGCGACTCGGTTGAAAGTGTCTGTGAGTAGATATGGGATTTATATGGAATCACTTCGCAGTGAAATGAGAGGACATTCCTATTCAGAGAGAATTGGAAATGACACTTCTCTGCATACATTTGCTCTTGCCTTACATGCGTGCCAGCGTTCGTGTAGATGTACTATAATTTGCATGACGGGTCCTCCAGAGAGAGAGAAAGGAAAAAACATTCAAGAAAGCACATATCGGCAAAGAGCTGCACGCATACATGTATTTTTTCTATTGTTTGTCTGAAAAGAATGCTGACAAAGTATATTACTTTCTGTCGTCGTTATTACTGGGAGTTCGGATTTTCTTATATAAATGGATATTAAGTTTTCTTGTGATACGAACTTGTAATCCAATTGCGAAAATCACTTCCTTAAAATTTTACTTTCTCTGCCCTTACCATGGGCACTATAGGTGGAGGAACTCTTGTCTTCGACCCCCAAATTGGAAGTTGAGTATTTGTATAATCCGTTACATTTGTATTCATGGAATAGTCTTAACTCGAGATTACGAGATTACGAGTTTCATCAGATAAATTCGCTCCTGCTACGTGGGATTGCCTATGATAAAAGATAATTGTTATCTTTTACGTACGTTGAATATGCTTGGGCCTTTGTGGTCCCCGGATATCATCTGGCCGTCATTATGATCTTCATCCCCATCCTCGCCTTATTCGGAGTGAGTGTGTGTGTGTGTGTGTGAATGGTGTGTCTCGTCCTATGTTTTCGTGTTGTCTCGGAGGTGGCCCCGGCATTGGGCTGATCACTCATCCGGGGAGGCCCTCCATGTCCTTGTCTGGTCAAAAAAGTATGTATGTGATCCAAAGATAATCCCTCTCCCGACAGATCGCGGCCCTGTAAGGCCCGGGCGGCTTGGGTCGCTTAAATCCTAAAAAGGAGAGGTAAAACTAAGATAAATAAATAAAAAAATAAATATAGAACATATTTGGTGAACCTAACCTTCCTGAAGTCTGTTTATAATAAATAATATTAGGTATTCAATAATGGAATGGAATGGAAAATTTTATCTATTACTATCAACCCCCAATTTCTCTTTCTCTCTCTTCCCCTCTCCCTCTCTCTTCCCCTCTCCCTCTCTCTTTTGCCATGAACTCTAAAAGGATTGCCACTAAATAAGGAAACTAGCGTATGTCTCGAGAATTTAGAAAAGAGATGTTTAGATGTAACTTTCGAACTTCACTGCCAAACTGAAATAACTGTCAAGTTCTTCCAGGCATTAACAAACTTGACGTTCTTGCTATACTCACACTCTTGAGAGAGCCCAGAAAACTTTCCGGTTTTGGACGCTTAAGATAGATATCTGCAAGGGAAAATTCTCTCTCTTTTCACCATTCGCGTAATACCTCAGGTGTCCTCTGAAGTGAACACCCAGCAGAGCCTAACGGGAAATTTGTGGTAAGAGTTTTAGAACTTGAAATAGGCCTGTGTAGCTTTAAAAAACACACACAAACTTCATTCTGAAGGGCGGCAGCCAAGGCAGTAAACTGTAATCCCCGCAGGCAGGAAGGGTAGGTATAATGAATAGGGCAAGGCATTTAATGATTTTGCATCTTTTTTTTTTATATGAAGGTTAAAAGATAGCTCGAATATATATAAATGTGTATAATGAAATAATTAATTAAATTAGGGCAATTTGATTTTGCATTTTGTTACTTTATTATTCATTTTAGTCTTTAACAAACGCTAGGTCATTTTTGGCAATTTTTAGGTCATTTTTGGAATTGTTAGGTCATTTTCGGCATTTTAGGTCTTTGTCAGTGGAGAGAGAGAGAGAAGCTTTTCCATGTACAAATCGTTATTTTCACATAACAGACAATCGTTTTTATTTGAGAATCTCCGCCAAATGTCCATAGTTCATTTTAATTCAGTTTTATTGTAAACGCCATAGCAGTTTGTAATGTAGCAATAAAGAATTATTTTTCTTTCTTTTTAAATTGCACATATTTGCTATTAATGGGCATGCCAGTTCAGAAATTTGTTTTTTTTCGCTAAAGGTGTCCAAGTATAATCAATTTACTTACTTCTATAGTAATAAAATAAGTCTGTTTTATATTGTAAATTCATATATAACGCATTGCCATCCATTAAATTTCTTTTAGCAATTCATTACTTAAAAATACTAAATATAAGTAATAATTGTAAATTTATTGGTCTTTTTTAATTTATGTGTTTTTTTCTCACTATTTTTAGGTCATAAATGTATTTTTCATTTTGCATTTTTCACTATTTTATGGCATTACCCTAATAATGAATAATCGATCAGACTCTCAAGACCATTATTACAGTTGTAAAGTAAAGTAAAGTAAAGTAAAAAAAAAAAAAAAAAAAAAAAAATTAATAATAAAAAAATGAAATGCTTGATAGTAAGAGGCATGAAAATTAAAAAGGGACGTATCTGGCTTGATATTTATTTCACTAAAAAGTTATGCATGACAAAAACTGCTTTTAATATTTTCGGCAACCTTCTTTAAACAGTTTGGATATTTGTATATGTGCGTATATTGAATAATATGCGTTATAACAAAATCGCATAGTGCATATTTCGTTAGAAATCATATGACCATAACGTGATATATTTCAATGGAAGTCATAGTGTCATACCTTGAAGTTACTAATATTATGGTTGTCTTGGAGTATTCAAAACGCTTTTTATTAAATGTGATATTATAGCATTTCAAGAGTTGGACCTATAACGCCTCCACCATGATTAAAATATTACTAATTTAAATTTTCTCTACTATTGACATATAAATTGGTCACCACAAAAATAGCATGAAATAGAGTTATAAGATAAATAAAATAATGCTTTATGTTCAAATGTGAGGAATTTTATATTGTCATATGATCAAGATTCCGCTGAAATTTTCCTCATAGATTCCAAAATTATTCTTCATTTGATAAATACTTATAATTAATATATAAATTTAGCTCCGAAAGGATCAAACCCCCTCCCCTATTTGTTTTTAAATTTTAAAAATATTAAACATATATCAGTTTTTAAAGATGAAAAATTAAATTAATTAATCAATTTCTAAACAACACATTCTAACTGACATACACCCTTATGTTTAAAATGACTACAAACAAATTTGTATTTTTTGCATGGTACCAAGTAATTTATAACAAATTATTAAAACAAACTAAATATTTTGGAAGTATTTTAATTTATTGTAAACGGGTCTACAAACAAAAGCTAGACACAAATTGCATGCTCTTCTTTTTTCTTGGGCCTACTTAAGAAGCTAGAGCAATGATTGGCTAACACACAGGAAACCGAAATCAATTAGAGTCGTGTGGGAATTTCTAATTATAAAGGTAACTTCCGGATATTTCCGAACACTTCCGAGTAAATAAAAATATTCAGGTGTATTTTGTTCATGTTAAAGTAACAGGCTATGCCACTATCTACTATTAAATTTGAAACTAAATACTGTACTAAAAATAGAATATTAGTCTTAACTAAAATAATAAAAGTAAATAAGATAGCAATCTTTTCATCTTTGTCGCCAGCCTCGAAGTTCTGGTCGCCAATGGCGATCTGGCGACCGGAAATTTCGCGCCCTGAGCTGTTGATTTGTGGATTCGAAGGTGATTTCTGAACTCATAAATCTATTGCAATAGGTAATTAATTTTATGCAATGGAAAGAAAATCAATCGAGTAAGAAAAATATTTTCTGTTTTTCTCATAAAAAAAATAATAATGAAATTTAGAATCTATCGCGGTCCCCATTGAAACTCTCCGAGGGCCGCTTCTGGCCTGCGGGTCATATTTTGTCTGTCACTACTCTGATTTTTATAGGCATGATGATATGAAGTCTAGCCTGTTCTTTGCATTAGTACACTCTGAATTCATTTTCTGAATTCTCTCATATTCAGTCCTGACTTAAGCGTAAACCGGAAAGTGTGTATGACCCCGTGGGTATAAAACAGATTCTGTATGACCCCATGAAACAGAGATCATGTAAAACAAAAGACGTGCCATTAAGGTTGATACATTCATCCTCTTCTATCAAACAAAAAGTAACCTTGGAGTCGTTATAATTATGGGAACACAATCTCAGAGGCACAAAGGTTTAGTTAATCTTAAATTTAAGAGGTCAAGGCTAGTGTTTCGTGCTGAAAAGTAATTCAGCAGTCATGATGACCAGCTATCAGCAAATTAACCTCGAGTACACCGCATACTTCGCGTTTTTTCTCTCTTTTTGCACCACTCGACAGCTCGGAACAAGGGCGCATCGTGTTTCGTTTTGTTGACGCAGAACCTTGTTACTTTTTACCGATTTTCCACTAATTTCTGTTTCTCTTTAGTTTACATTGCGTTTAGCTGCGCACATCCTACTGATGTGGTATCTCTGCTATAAACATCTGTTGATACACTCACATGATAAATTCAAATTATATCTAGGGCAAGGCATTTAATGACCATAAAATGGTTTCAAAATTCAAAATAAAAAATTCATTTATGACCTAAAATAGTGTAAAAATGACACAAAATTTAAAAAAATGACCAATAAATTTTCCACTATTACTTATATTAAGTGTTTTTAAAGTAATGAAAAGCTAAAAGCAATTTAACAGATGACAGTGCGTTAAATG
Organism: Ectobius pallidus; assembly: GCA_964059195.1. Lineage (NCBI taxonomy): Eukaryota > Metazoa > Arthropoda > Insecta > Blattodea > Ectobiidae > Ectobius > Ectobius pallidus. The sequence goes on from CAXKWD010000009.1 coordinate 85,596,138, forward strand.
TGAATTTACAATATAAAACACCCTTATTTCATTGCTAAAAAAGTAAGTAAATCTATACTACTAGGACACCCTTAGCGAAAAGTTTGCAATAAACCTGAATTAAAAGTAACTATAATTAACTTGGCGGGTATTCTCAAATAAAAGTTTGTCTATTGTCTGAAAGTAACGATTCGTACATAGAAAAGCTCCTCTCTACCTCCACTCAAACATGACCTAAAATGCCGAGAAAGACCTAACACCGCCGAAAATGGCCGAAAAATTGCCAAAAAAATTACCTAACTCTTGAAAATGACGAAAAATGAAAAATAAATCAAAAAATGCAAAAAACAAATAGCCCTTATTTAATTATTTCGTGATACAAATTTATTTATATTCGAGCTATCTTTTAACCTTCATATAAAAAAGAAGCAAAATCATCAAATGCCTTGCCCTACTTATATCTAATTGTGGTGATCTTACTGTTTGTGAAAGTCCTTTTCTGAAAGAATTTTCAGAAATAAAATGAATGGAGATTATCATTGACTATTTAGCCCATGAATCAGTGATCCAACATAAGAATACGTGGAATTTCACACAATCGCAAGTTCCTATCAACATACCTTCATCGTTATTTTTATCACATTCATTTTATTGCACCTACGGAGAACATATGAAAATCCGATTTGTTTACTTTTTGTACCTTGGAGATATTTTAATGCATGATAATATTCAAATCAGGATTTAAATATTACTGGTAATATTAATTTATATATATATATTAATATATTAAGGGGAGATGGTAGTTACCGCTAGCAAAATGATAGAAAATATAGCGTATGTTCAAGAAGCCATAACAGTCAGTGTTAACAGTCAGATTTAGTTGAATTTTTTATGCTTTGCAAGTGCACTCTGCAGTTTAAAATAAGCAGAGAATGGTTGTTCTAGAACTCGTGTTTGGTAGGAAAGAATTTTTTAACACATAGGTGATAATTTTCTTTTACAGTTACTTCCCTTGACATAGGTACGCTTTATTCAATTTCTGTAGCTTAGATTTTTGTGAAACTTTGGGAACTTACTAACGATAGGTACTACTATTTACCCTAGCACAATCAGTCTAATATGTACAATATTACTGCATGAAAAGTGCATGAAAACTTCACGACTAAAAAAATAATACTTTTTTTTTAATAAAAATAGTTGAAAATTCTGTATAGTCAAGACTTTTCCCATAATTCTGCTAAGGGAGATTTGCCATCCATTTATAATTAATTCCTGAAAGTTTCATTATTTTAGCATGAATAGCTTTTCAGAAAATGGTACCTGAAGTACAAAAAATGTAATTTTACAGGAGAGCGAAAAGAAAATGACGTGCCTTATGGTATTTTATCCATTTTAGAAATCTCCAGGTCGCTCTGCTTGGCTTAATAATAACGCAACATATAAGCCCTATATATATCAAAATGTTCACAAAACCATGCTCTATTACATGAGCCTAAGAAAAAAATCGATTTTTTGACACTGATAACTACCATCTCTCCAATTCCAGTTTTGTTACCCACATTAAGAAAACAATACAAAAGTAGGTGCGGATACAAAGTGAAATTACTTCAATAACATTTTAATAGAGACTTTTACTTGGACTTGAATAAATGCTTATAAACTCTACAAAAGTCTACTATATGACATTTAGATAGCCTGTTGTAAAACTGCTATTTTTTGCATCTTTAAAATTTTCATTTTTATTTTTAATTTAAATCTAGGTAGTTATACTGTTGGTACATATGGTGTGTAGGTCAGGAGTGCATTACTCGGAGAATAAGTGATTGAATGATTAAGTGATTAAATGAATGAGGGATTGAGAGTGAGACTGAGTGATTGTGCTTGTGTGTAGGGGGGGGCGGGAGGTGTGGTTATGAGTTTGTAGGTTGTATGAATATGTCGTTAAGTATGTAATATTTCATTTCGAGCTGTCGTTTTATCCAGAATCCTCTTGTTGTGAATCCCCTACTCCAATGGCATTTTCACACAACTGATCAAAGCAGATAATGCCGTGTCGGGATGAGTTGTACGTTGTCATCATGGGATGATGAATGGACAGATGTTTCGATTTTCAATGCGTTTCAATGCGTCCAGTATTCTAGTTTTTTTCCACTAAAGCATGTATCGCTCCAACGGAATGTCGTCAAATAAGCATGTTCAGAGGACAGATTTTGTGTCAATTCTGTCAGCTTGCAAAAGGAAGCACAATGCGTGATGAAGTATTGAAGCAGCGTGTCACTATCATTGTAAGTAAAACGTAAGGACAATTATTGCTTTTGAGAAGTATTGTACAGTTGGCCTAATCATGAATTACTCTGCATTACTCTGAAAATGACTGGAATTATAATTTTAATACCTTACTGAGAAAATAATAAGTAATGAAGAGAACGCCACAAGCTAAGGGCCCTTAGAAGTCACATTACGGACATTAAGATGCACCTAAGCTAAAATGTGTCAAGACTTTCTGTTAGTTAATATGCAACAAAAAAATACGATTTTGTGTGTGATTTTAGCTAATTTCACAGTTTGGTTATGTCTTTCTCTTACCTCCTACAAAATCTTATTGTATAAAGCGTGGATGGGCAAAAGGGTGGACCAGCACTTCCTGAAGTAGGCCTGGGCCCTTGGAACCTCTAAAGCCTCTGCATTATTATCCTTGCCTCAATAGATAACGGTGTAATATTGTCCCCAGTTGATCCCCTAATATTGTTTTACGTTAGTCTATTATGGTTGGACTGATTTAAACAGCAAGGCAGAGGGTTGCAGGCAGCCTAATCCAGGGAGTATTTCCAGAGAGATAAATATAATATTGACTCTACCCTCTGAGCAATGATATCGTACGATACTCCGCAGTGTCGTATAGGGACATGATTTATTCAGTCCAGCACCTGATCAAACTCTGCATTTTCTGCAGTCAATGTCGTAAAAGGAACCAGTGTAAACCAGTCGTTGGCCTCCCAGTTCTATATGACCTAATGAAATGTTTCGACAATCTTACTTACAAGAAGAGCATCAAAGCCTTCATGTTTTCATACCCACATTTTGTAACAGAGCCAGTAGTGAATCATGATAACTTAATACATTAGGGGGAGGGGGTGGAAATGTACTAGATTAGTAAAAAAATCTTACTTGAAATACTCACATAACTTCCTCTACTCTTAATACAGTGCACGTCGCTTATTGTGATCACTTCGGGACGCAGTTAATCTGATAATATTAACCGATTGATAACAGTAGCCGAAAGAATTAATTAAAAGTTATTTATTCACACTTCAGATAACACACTACAAAAAACAGAATTAAAAGCTATTTATTCATAAATACAAGGTAATACGTAACTGTGAATCATTCAACCACTCATAACAGCCTGCAAACAACTATTTTCGCAAGCAATAACAAGTTTTTATTGTTTCTGTTTTCCCTTTGTAGTCCATTAACCAATATTTAATACTCATTTTTTTACGTTTACTGACCTGTGGTGTACATGTTTACTGCTTAAAAAAGAAAGGCAGAGAATGCCACCCCTCTCGCACAGTACTTGATTCAGTTTTGGCTTTAAAAATTGTAGATCCTATATTAATAGAAATACTTACATTTTATGAATTATTATTATGAATTATTATTATTATTATTATTTTGAATTTTTATTTAATGACGATACAGTGATTAACCCATCCATATCACAACGTTTCTATTATTACCATGGGTCTCATGTAATTTAATAATACAGTCTACACGTCTAGGCCTACATTCATTATCCCCCTTCAGTCCATTATGTAACAAATCAGATCTCTGCGCATGCTCTCCGTCCCATAACATTATAAACAAATCAATCCATCATAGCAAGTCTACCTGCAATTCATTATACAATGGCTGAGTGGTTAGACCGCTCGCCTTCCACCGCTGGGACCCGGGATCGAATCTCGGTGGATCCATGTGAAATTTGTGGTGAACAAAATGGGGTTGGGCAGGTTCCCTCGAGGTACTCCTGTTTCCCCTGCCATATATCATTCCACCAGAGCCTCCATTCAACATACTATGACCATTGGTTGCAATAAAGGAATTATTAATTCATTAATTGAAATATTTTAGCGAAAGCGCACAAAAATTCACGAATGAAAGCAAAAATTATAAATCCGGCATTCGATCAACCTTCAGACCTTCTATGTTTAAACTTTCAGACCTCTGCGTGCAGTAGATTTGGCTGGATAGATAAACACAGATAAACACTTTCTTTTATTATAGGACTATAGATATTCACAACACGCATGTTACGGAAATATCGCTTGTACACAGTGTGCATGTAACTGGGTAAATCGTACTGGGGACGAATTTTGCAGGAAGTCCTGTTCGATGGACTATCAAAAAAACAATCAATGGAATGGAGCTATACTTTCGCAGGATTATGGCCGGCCTTACATTCATCATGGACAGATTACTTCCATTAGGGATTTCGGGACTATAATCTACAGTCCCGTGGGAATTACATCCCTTGCCTTGTCGCATGGAGCGGAGCTCAAACGCGGGTAAAGGCTGAAAAATACAAACATCCGTGCAGAATAATTAATAACGAGGATGTGAGGGGATTTTAAAAAACGCTTTCACATAATGGTTATTTCCACGAATCGTACATTGTTTAAAAATGTAATTGCATTAGAACATATTGTGGTACTCATGACATGGATACTAATATAATCCCGATTTTAATATGGATTAGAAAGCGTTGTACTTTATAATACAAGCTTATGAATTTTACCAGTGGCAAAGAATCTTTTGAGTTGACAAAGCAAGTATAAGCATAGGTAGATGCCCGCGATTATTTACTCAACTGCTAGATGTTTTGTTTAAATCATTTATTTAACAGAAAAATAATTAAAACATTATATTTACAAACACTGACATCGTTTTTACATAAATTGCAGGAATTACGTAATTTTATTCTTAATTACATTGTTTAGCGTTAAAAATATGGATAATTAAACGAAAAAAACAAATCTTATGCTGCCATATGGGTATACAAATTCGAAGTGAAACTATTACAATTAAACATAGATTAATGAACCTTACCCAAATCAAGCATAAACAGTTTTATTATAACGATTGGTAATTTAAAAAAAGCAATCGCTCGTGTACTTCTTATGGAAGGTATTTCGTCTCAAAAACATTTGATTTTTGGCATTGAAAATAAAAATTTTGCAAAATCCTTTCTTAGTGTGCATTTATATTATGAAACGAAGACACTGCCAAAATTCCAAGTCTCTACGTTGATCTCTGTCATCAATCAGTCATTCATTCATTCAGACAGACAGTCAGTCAGACATTCAGCCAGCCAACCAGTCAGTCAGTCAGTCAGAACAAAGTCGTTTATATAGATAGAGATTCCGGCAATAGACTTCAGTATGAATTTTTTCGCATTCTCGAAAGCAGCGAATGTATATCGGGCTTCGAGGCAAGAACCGAAACTATCACATATCTGATTTTATTATCAGTATAGTTCGATTCTCATTGGCTTATTTTAAAATTTTAACCTATTCTATTGGCCAAGAGAAGTTTAAGAGGAATTTTCCTAACAATGTGTACTTAAATATATAGGCCTGCTTTAACAAAAACTTCGAAATATATATACTTAATATGCAATATCAAAATTTCATAAATTATTTTAAAGACTATTTTATCTGATAAAACAGAAGCTCGTTATTGGACACGTAAGACGTCAATGTGCAGTGATTATTAGTCTACGTCACATGCTGACGTCCAGCAGAATGAAAACACGTTGTTTTGTACAACAAAACTTGTTTGGAAATTTAAGTAATATAAATGTGCATTGATTAAAAACACAATTTCGATTCGATGCAAGCCAATTCGTGTGCTGTTATTCTGTTCTGCTGTCAGCTTACCTGAATTAGGTTAACTATGTCTTATATGCACCATTGGTAGCATTGTTTACAACATGGTAACTCGAATCGATTCATTGACGGTTGGTTCATAGTATGCCGTGTTCTCGCAGCTGTTAGTTTTGTTTTTATATAACAAAGCACGAATGCAACTATTATTTGTATAATCCGTTACAGTTTTGTTCATGGAATAGTCTTAATAAATTCAACTCGAGTTTACGAGTTTCATCAGATAAATTCGCTTCTGCTGCGATAAACTCGTAAACTCTCGTGGGATTACATATGATCATTTTATTTGAATTGCAGTTAAGATATGGTATGGGTAGCGGAAATAAAAATCATAATATTCAAGAATGCTAGTAGGCCTACGTAAACGCTGTTGGACTGCATAAAATTAATGCGACATTTAAATTATTAATGCGACATTTAAATTATTTTACTAATATTTCCATGCAACATTTATTTGAAACTCTGATGTAAAATACATAACTTCCTCTATCCAAATATACGTTTTAGCTCTTAGTATACTATACTATATATATGCAATATATTACAATGTACTATGCATTTTATGCAATTCGTGTAGAAAATTCAAACAAAATCATTAGCGCCGTTTTCTAGAAAATGGATATTCTTTTTACGTAAAGTGGTTGTAAAAATGAAGAGAAATTCGTTGCCACATTTCGAGTTGCAACCCGGAAGAATACACAACCAAAATAAATTCTGATTAATGCACTCATGTAACTTTCTTTATCCTAAGCATGGGCAATATACCTCCTCACTAAGAGTCTGTATTGCAAAAAGCACAGAGTAGTCAGTTGTTTTAACCTGATACAAAGCTTTATTGTACTCCAGGCAAGATAATTATTATCTAAAAAAAATGTTTCAAATAAAAGAATTAGCTCTTAGTATAAGCATTTCGTGTAAAAGCAAAGTCGTTAGTGCCGTTTTAAAGAAAACCGCGAAAAATGACATTTTCCTCATGTAAAGGAGCATTAAAAATTAAAGTCGTCCTCAATGTTTGTGTCACATCCCCAGAAAATATTTAATCCCCCCCCCCCAAAAAAAAATTATACGATGTTTCGTTCTCGAGCTAGGCTGTAAGTAGTTTATTTATTTATTCAGGGACGCCAAACCGTACATTTATGTTGAAAACGCGACAGCAAGTTTCGGGGTCAAACCTATGGTATGGGTAGTGGAAATAAAAATCATAATATCCAAGAATACTAGTAGGCCTACGTAAACACTGTTGGACTGCATAAAATTAATGCGACATTTAAATTATTTCTGTGTGAAACAAAAAGGTATTACAAAATGGAAAAAAAAGAGTATTGTACAGATGATGCAGATTAAACATAGGCTACAATTGTCATTTCTACAGGTCTGCAAAATCATGAAAATATTAAATTGTAAAATTATCTAAATTTACGAAAGCTGCAAACACATCATTGTCGATTACAATACTACCTACGAACGGTATATAATGAAGAATGTCGAAATGAAAGTTGAACCTCAATAGAGAGAATTTTACCACTCTACCAGCAAGTCCGTTTTGATTCCTCATACATTTTTATAGGTCAGTTTCGTTTCTTTAGCAATTTGAAATTTCATCAATCACCCTCGTATACAATTTTAAAACTAAATTTCAATCCGATAGGTAGAGAGTGCTACTAGTAAGGATATTTCGGTACCGGTACATGTTTTTTTTCTCTCTAGTAAGAATTAGGGTTGAGCATCTATGGCCGATGTTTTCATGTCGATGATCGATGTTTTCTATACCGATGGAAAACAACCGATGTGTTTGCTACATCGATGTTTTAAAATATTTACAGTACTAAAATGACATTAATAGGCCTAACTTGGTTCTAAGATAAATTTTATTTACAGCAGCATAATTTACCAAAACATCGATAGTTTTCATGGAAATGATTCAGTTTATGAATTTTGTCTAATTTTCTGAAACCATGACTTTTTAAAAATATATACATCGATGTTTTTCGTCAAAATACAAACAATTTTAAAACTAAATTTCAATCCGATAGGTAGAGAGTGCTCATATAATTCTTACTACTAGTAAGGATTTTTCGGTACCGGTACATGTTTTTTTTCTCTCTAGTAAGAATTAGGGTTGAGCATCTATGGCCGATGTTTTCATGTCGATGATCGATGTTTTCTATACCGATGGAAAACAACCGATGTGTTTGCTACATCGATGTTTTAAAATATTTACAGTACTAAAATGACATTAATAGGCCTAACTTGGTTCTAAGATAAATTTTATTTACAGCAGCATAATTTACCAAAACATTGATAGTTTTCATGGAAATGATTCAGTTTATTTATGAATTTTGTCTAATTTTCTGAAACCATGACTTTTTAAAAATATATACATCGATGTTTTTCGTCAAAATACAAACAGACTTTCACATTTACATTTACTTTTACCCATTGAGAGAAAACTTTGTATATTTATTGTATTTATTGTATTGTATTTATTGTATTGTATTTATTTATTGTATTTTTATTATTTATATTTATTGTATAAGCAATCACCAACCGAAATCATTAGTGGGCAGTAATTTTGAAATAAATAAAAAAGATTTAAGTTAATTAGTTGACTTCTACAAATGACAATTCTTACACGCGAATAAAAATACTCACATTCTGGAATAAAACATTACTCCACCAACCTAATATCTCGGCTTTTATTACATTTTTTTGAGGTAACGCATTTATAACACTTGAAAGATCTGGACGTAGGTGAGAAGACAATGTTAGAAATTTTTAAGGGAAGGATTTACAGTGAACCTCCGGGTTCCATAAAGTAGATAATATTCCTTTAGGTTGCTTAGGAATTGTATATTGCCATTGGATAAGAAAGTATAATTATTGGAAGATAAACTAAAACTAATATATAAAAATGCAGTATACCCATGGGCGTAATTTCAGCTTTTTAACTGGGGTGGCAAGGTCTGTTAAGTCTGGGGGTATGGAAATTTTTTAAAATTTGGCGTTAAAATGATGTAAGTTAAGCATTTTTAAAACTTTTTTACATACCAGACCAGCATAAATGTTAAGTTTAATAAGGTTTAATAAAGAATCAAGATTGTGCCACGTTTATAAAATTGTAATTTTTAACTTGTTTGCAAACAACTGATATTTTTACTGCCGATTTTTGGGGTGGGAAAAAGAGGGGTTTTGGAATTCTGGGGTGGCAAATGCCACTCCTTGCCACCCCGTAATTACGCCACTGAGTATACCGTAATTATAGAATTTGAAACTCAAAATAATCCTGGCATAAGGGGTAGAAATTTAGCATTCAGAAAGGGATAACTCCGGTATAAATCTGGTATTTCCATACCCAAGTTGACGTTGCTATGTAAGGAATTAATCTTATTTGTCATGTACCAGTATCATTGAAAAGGCCCTAGGAAGCCTAAAAGATAAGAAGGCAACAGGTATAGACCAAATACCAGCTGAATTGCTGAAGAAAACAGGTGAGTCAACGAAAATAAAATTATTCAAAATTGTTTCTGACTACTATGAAAATGGAATGCTACCTCCAGACTTTATTAAAAGTAGAACTATAACCATTCCCAAGAAAGGTAATGCATCAGACTGCAGTAATTACAGAACTATATCAATTCTTTCGCATGCGTCAAAGATTTTACTAAACATAATAAAAGAGAGGCTAAAGGGAAAAATTGAACAGAATTTAGATGAAGATCAATTTGGGTTTAGAACAGGGAGAGGAACTAGAGAAGCAATTTTAGCCCTTAGACTAATTCTAGATAGAAGAATTGAAGTAAACAGAAGAACCTTTGCCACCTTCATAGACCTCGAAAAAGCCTTTGATAACGTAGACTGGGAATTACTATTCCAAACATTGAAAAAATTTGGAGTAGACTGGAGGGATAGAAGACTTATTCTAAACTTATACAAAACACAAACAACTGAAATAAATATTAATGGGAGCAGACAAGAAGCTAGAATAAGAAGAGGAGTGAGACAAGGCTGCCCATTATCGCCACATCTGTTTAATATGTTCATTGAGGAAGCAATCAGAGAAATGAAAAGAAAAACAAAGGGTATTAAAATAAATGGAGTCAGTATTCATAGCATTCGATTTGCAGATGACATAGTTATTTTGGCTGATTCAGAAAAGGAAATGAATAAAATGCTTAAAGTTCTATCAGATGCATTGAAAAATTTTAAAATGAAGATCAATAGAAAGAAAACAAAAACCATGGTGATCGGAAGAACAAATGAAAATTTTAAAATCAACATACAGCTTGACGGTACAGCCCTAGACCAGGTCGAAAGTTTTTGTTACTTGGGTAGCATTATCAATAAGTTTAACAAGTGTGACACAGAAATTAAGAGAAGAATAAACCTGGCTAAACAAGCATTTCAGAACAAAAGGAATCTTCTCACAAATAACCATTTAAGCATGGAAGTAAGGAAAAAATTTGCCAAAACATTTGTAAGTTGTGTATTAACTTATGGATGTGAAACATGGACAATAGGAAAAGCAGAAGCCAAGAAACTAGAAGCAGCAGAAATGTGGATATGGAGAAGGCTAACAAAGACGAGTTGGGTGGATAGGAAAACAAATGAAGAAGTGCTTAATGAAGTGATGGAAGAGAGATCCCTTCTGAATTCAATTAAGAGTAGAAGAGCAAAGTTAGTGGGTCATACATTTCGGCACAATGATCTACTCATTAACATTTTTGAAGGGAAAATACTGGGAAAGAAATCAAGAGGACGTCCAAGAAATTCATTTATTAAAAACATGATAAAGGATATGGACGTGCTGTCATACGAAAATCTAAAGAGAACAGCGATGAAGAGGAAGACATGGCTACTACAACAAGGCATTGCCTTTAGATCCTGATGACCAGTATCATGATCATGTCTCTAAAAATAAGATTTATTCTGAATTTTTACAGAAAGTAATGAAATTTTGATATTAATATAAGCCAGACTTTTAAGAAATAAACTACCTAGCCTACAAAACATAATTAGGTAATTTTGTAGAAGTAGCCATACTATAGCTTACAAGCATGCAAAATTTCATTCAGTACGTAACGTGAATAGTTCTCAAGTTAAAATGTAAACAGACTGCAAAATTGCAAGCTACAGAAAATAGGTGACAAACTGACCTGCTTACCTTCTAAAGCGGGTGATGCTTTCGAACAGTTATGGGCGTAAAATTGAAAGTAGGCTATAATAATAGGCTATTTTTTCTTTCACCAAATTATTAAAAGTGAAGGAAAATTCCAAAGTAAAAATAATTTAAAATTGCACTTTTTTTTTACTCTCAAAGATGAACCTCACCGCACAAGTTTTTGAGTCCCCTAAGTCCAATTTTTTTTTCTTTCGGAAACTGGTCTTTTTCTCTGAACACAGACTAAACCGAAAAATCATATTTGAACTAAGCATATTTCGGAGATGCGACATGAAGCATGTAGAAGACTAACTTTTCTTACTACACCACTTTTCAAGCAATATTTGAAAGAAAGAAAAAAAAACTTTGCAACGACTTTAAAGCTGCGAAGAGTTTTAGGGGTAAAAAATAAAAATTTGAACTTCTTGGAATTTTCCCGTCGCTTATACCGTTATAGGGTTAAAGATATAAGTGTGCCAAATTTCAAGTTTCTTGTTCATCCGTAATGTGTTACATGTTAATTAAGTTAGACATGTGGCTTCATAGTGCAGTGAATACCGCGATTGGTCAATATCTGAGGCATCGCTAAACATTATTGGTCAATATCCAGTATGCTTCGTACGAATGAAATAGTCTGCAAAAATTGTGCTGCCCGCCAGTCAACTTTCTAAAATGTCTAGACATAATATTGGCACTAAACCTCTTGAGGTCCACCTGTGAGACAAATGTCGGGTAATTTTAGGCCCTTGTGGTCCCCAGATATCATCTGGCCGTCATTATCATCTTCATCTCATCCTCGCCTTGTTTGACATGAGTGTGTGTGAATGGTGTGTTTCGTCCTATGTGTTCGTGTTGTCTCGGAGGTGGCCCCGGCATTGGGCTGATCACTAATCCGGGGAGGCCCTCCATATCCTTGTCTGGTCAAAAAAGTATGTATGTTAACTAAATATAATCCCTCTCCCGACAGCCCGGGCGGCTTGGGTCGCTTAAATATCCCTAAAAGGGAGAGTGAAACTCAGGTACAGATAGATAGAACCTCTTGAGGTTAGAAACCGCTGTTCTAAACTTAATGAACTCATAGGATTTGTTAAAATATATTTTCCAATAGGCTATTAGTTATTATACAGTTCTTTTGCGAAACATTATTTTGATAAGTTTGCCTTGCTGTTTGCGTTCTTATTATTACTTGAATCATCATAAAACCTAAATTATATTCTCCCTCTTTGGTGTTTTCTTAACTTCCTCCTAGGGGAGCTCTCAAATCAAAAGAACCCCTTGCTGGAATAGAATTTTAATGCCAGTTTATCGGATATGCTCGCTGGATGGAATTTCCCGTTCTCTCCATAATTCACAAACTGCATGCTATTGATTGTCTCTTGTTCGTATTTCCAGGCTGTACAAAGAAATGCTTTGCCTCACAGTAACAGACAGCGATTTTGACCAAAGTTTGATATCTGTCCATGTTCATTGTAAGTGGGAAAGAAAATCTGTCAATGCAATATAAGAATTCTTAGTCCAACCTAAGGTAACCTAACCTAACCTAACCCTGATCTATCCTAACCTAACTTAATCTGACATAAATCAACCTATCGCATTCTAATACAAAATATCTTAACCTGAGGCAACCTAACCTATCATATCTTAACGTAAAGTAAAGTAATACAAGCTAGATGAACTATCAATTCTTTTATGTAATCTTGGAATTATACCCAAGAAGAAGGCTTAAATTGTGCTTTTAAAAATGGCATTATAATTTCAGGACATACAACTCTTACAAAGAAAGACAAGGTAGCAATGATAGGTGAAAATTCTGTAATGCTATTAATGCTTTCTGATTGTCCTAGCAATCTCATTCATTTATATTACTACGTAAGTTCGTAAATTTATTTCATAAATTATTATAAATATAGCCTATAATGACATAAAGTGATGTGTTTCTGAGGTTGAATTATAATAGACACAGCGCTAATATGATCCAACCGTCCTACAACATCAAAATGCTTTCTTGCACGCAAGTAAATACAAGTAATTTAAATATAAACGCAGTATCATTGTGGACCAGGTGTTACGATACTATCTATAGATGGTAACATTACTGTAATACAGAATACCATTCTGAAGACGATTTAGAGGACAGTTTTCAAATTATGACAATAAAAAATAAGCCATAAACCAAAACTATCATATTTTGCGTATGGTCCTTCAATTAGGATCATACATCATCATAGATCATATGCGTAAGATCTTTATCGTATATCAAACAACCCTTTTCCTGATTTCACCTCACACCAATTTTAAGCCATTCAAATACATTAGCAGCGATATGTACAATGCTTTTTGAAGTAGCTACTCAAAGTTCATTTTATAATTTATTTGAGGAATAATTAACAATGGAACAGAAAAGAAAATCTTTGTGATTCTTAAGGGAACCCCGTTTAACTTCTGCAGCGGTCCCTGTGACGGAGGAAGATCATTTTTAAATCACTGAGGAAAATTTCAATAAAATACAGGGCACTAAGGGCCCGGACCCGAACCAAGAAAAAATATAATAAAAAAAGGAAACACATACAAAAATTTAAAAAGGCTGGGGGTGATGCGAGGTAGAACGATGTACGATGTTCGTACGCGTGATTCTATCATTGTGGGGTCTTACTCAAAGATTTAAAATTTCCCGAAAATATAGACATTTTTCAATCCCTATCCCTCCCTGTAGATGAAAATGAAATAGAAAAGCACAGCCTGTCTTTGTGTCTAAGTACATGAACTCTGAAATTTGCGAGAAATCAAACACCTAAAATCAATCTGTAAGACGAACTTGGATGAAACGTTTTTGCAATCTGTACAACTGGATTGCTATTCCCAAATAGGCCTATATGTACAGCAATCAGATTGCTCTGCTGCATCCCTGTATCAGTAAGTCACGTTGAAAGTAACTAAAAGTGTCAATCGATCAACGATGAACCAAGACAGGTTGAATGTTTTCAGCATCTTGGCGATGGAAACCGATTTGGCAAGGAGCTTGAAATATGACATTATTCATGACTTTGCAAGGAAGAGGGCCAGTAGATTTGTATTTTCATAAAGTAAAAAAAATATGGATCATGATTTACTATAATATGTTCAATTTTAACTAAGCCTAGTTTTGGATGTTGTACAATAAACTGTAAAAAAAAAAAAAAAAAAAAAAAAATAGCTAGAAAATGTTTTCCCATCCCACTGACTCATGAAAATTAAATTAAAATTAACAGTACTTCGAAAATGTTCAATAAATAGTGCATGATGGTACATATTTCTTCTGCAGATTAAGCTGATAGGCAAGTTTCGTGCATAAAATAACACAGGGGTTGGAATTTATTCAACATGATTTTATAAAATAAAATAAAACCTTGCCCAACCTTGGTAAAGCTAGAGTTGATTCTTAATTCACATAGTAGTTCTTAAAGAGCCCTACCAATGAAATTAGATGAATTGCCATTTTTAACAAAGTTATTTGGATTTTTGTCCGATATACCTATTTGTTATATTTAGAGAAGAGTTTCAGTAAAGTGTGACGAATATAAGTGAAACTGCTTCAAAGCTTCGATTTTTTAAAATATTTTAAACATTTTCTGAAGGATGATTTTGACGATCTAATTCCCATTATTACTTCTGAAATGTGTAATAAGACGGAATGTGTCCATTCGTGCAGAATATCGACCTAAGTTTAATGTCGCACATAAAGGACGTTGTATTCTCCAGCTTTATAACCCACCCTGTCTGCTTTATCTTTAATGAAGAAAGGAGCAAATTAAAATGTTGTAAGAAAGGTTTCATTGGAGAACCTTTTGTGTTTCACGTTATGTGAAGTTCCATTGTAGGCTATTATATTGTTCGGAATCAACATCAACACTGCATCAGCCATTGTCTCACTGTCTCTTTCAATGTTTTACTTCCTCCTGCAGTAGAGAAATTCAATATACACTTTTTGAAGTCTTCTTAAGATCAAAAATAAATTATTTTTCAGAAAAAATTAAAACAGTGAAATTAGCTAATATAATAAAAAGAATAGTAATTTGTTAAAAGTATATAATTATGTTCCCAAATTTTTAATTAAAAACAATAGTATTTTATTGACTACTCCATTCATATGACGCGTATTTTATATTGACCAATAACGTTTAGCAATGCCTCGGATATCGACCAATCACGATCGTTTATCTTATAATAATACGCTTACTAGGAATACAAGGATGCGATTTAGCTAATAAAACGTTACCTCGTTACTGGAAAAGTAAAGTATCAATATTAATACGTCACAGTGAACGGAAGAAAATATGTTACGCAACATAACTTGTCGGATATTGAAATAATATAAATGTAAAATGATTAGAATCACAATTTCGACTCAGTGCAAGCCCATTCGTGTGATTTTATTCTGTTCTAATGTTAGCTTATCTTTTTTTTTTTTTTTTTTTTTAATATATATTTTGACCGATCAGTAAAAAACTATACAGGCCATTGTTAAACTCTATAACATAATAATAACCTGTTGAGGTACGCCTTAGTCAGCTCCTCTAGCTAAAACACAAATTGATAACAAAATTTGCGTTAGTGCACGTACTGTTTTCTAATATTTAACAGTTAAGATAGTAGGCTTATTTACACAGGATTATCACTTTCTTCTAGTTCACTTAGTACATCTTGGGGAAGTTTTCTTTTCAGTCTTGATCTGTTCAATGACTTTTGTCCAATGTTATAAACAGATGCACCAGGAACATCTAGAAGTTTACTGTAAAATGATTTTGAGAGGGTTTGAATGTATTCTTGAATCGGGAGGATTCCAAGTTCATTATGTAGTTGACTATTTCTTACATACCAAGGCGCATTTGTAGCTTTACGAAGAAATTTATTTTGCACAACTTGTAATCGGTGAATGTGCGTCTTGCTAGCTGCACCCCATATTGGTGCTGCATATGTGATGAGAGGTCTTACAAGAGATGTGTACAGTAGCATAGAGCATTCCAATCCAAGTGATGTGCGTCTATTTACTAAGGGATAAAGTTTTATAATTCGAGAAGAAGCAAGTGTCACAATACGAGTTATATGTGCGTTCCATGTCAGTTTTGTGTCCAGTAGTACTCCCAGATACTTAACTGGTGATTGAGATTGTAACCATGGAATATGTTCATTCAGAAGATAGAGTAGAGCAGGATCTTGATAATATCTTAAAGAGAATATCTTTGCTTCTGTTTTGTTGACATTTAGCGATATGCGCCACATTTTGAACCATTCCGTCATTAAAGATAGTGATGTCTGAAGAAAACTGATAGCAGTATTTATATCAGAATGTGAACAGAAGAGAACTGTATCGTCTGCGTACATTGCTGTACACGTAGATTCTAATGTTGGAAGATCGTACATAAAGATGTTAAATAGTAAAGGAGCTAATATTGAGCCTTGTGGTACTCCAGAAGTTATTGGCCGGAGAGTTGATTTGAAACCATCAATACGTACCAGAAATTGGCGCTCTGTTAGAAAACTTTTGACAGTATGTATAAGGTAATCTGGTAGGCCAATTCTATATAATTTTAGCAGCAATCCTTCGTGCCAAACCCTGTCGAAGGCTTGAGCAATATCGAGAAAAATAGCAGCAGTATGTTCTCTTCTATCAAAACCTTTGAGGATGGATTCGGTGATTCTTAATAATTGATGCGTTGTAGAATGTTTTGGTCGAAAACCAAACTGGAATGCTGGGATAATGTTATTGGAGTAAACAAACTTTGACATCCTTTTATGTAGTATTTTTTCAAAGAGTTTTGATAATGTTGGAAGCAGACTGATTGGGCGGTAGCTAGATGGTAAATGTTTCGATTTGTTAGGTTTATGGAAAACAATTATTTCTGCGAGTTTCCATATCCGAGGGAAATACCCAATTCTCATTGAAGCATTGTAAATTGAAGTCAAATATGCTAACGCTTTTTTAGTAAGGTTTTTTAATACAATATTGGGTATTAGGTCATGTCCTGGAGCCTTTTTATTAGGAAGGCGTTTTATAACATCGATTAGTTCTTGGGGAGAGGTAAAGTCAACTTTATTTGGCACTGTGGGTTTGTTCATATTTTCCTGAAGTTCATTTTCAATGTTTTTGGTATTGGCATCATCATCACTCATATTAGGACTAAATGTAGTTTCAAAATGCATAGCTAGGATGTTGCATTTTGTTTCAGTATCTAAGTATACTTGAGAGGCTACACGCAGAGAAGGAATAGTTACGGGCTCGCGTAGAACTCGTTTTGTAGCCTGCCAGAGAGTATTATCATTAGTAGATAGAGTTGATAAATAAGTTTGGTAGGAATTTAGGCGATGCTTCTCTAGTTCAAATTTTACACTGCATATAAGTTTATTGAGTTTCGTTTTCTGCCATGGCCGCCTTTCACGCTGCCATTGTCTACGAATTCTATGTTTTTCTTGAATTAATTGAAGTATGTGTTTAGGTAGATAGAAACGAAATCTTGGCCTGTTAGAGATACATTTTGCGTCTTTAATGGAAGAGCAAATAGAATTTGTAAAGCACTGTACAGCATTGTCAATATCTGTTGTTTTTTGTAGATTATATGCTGAAGACAATTTTGAATCTAGTGTTGACTGAAAGTTATCCCAATTAACGTAACCATCTATGAGTCGAGGATTCTGGCTTATTACGTTTGGGTTTAATTGGAATGTAATCAGCACTGGGCAATGATCTGAGTCAAGTTCTGTTAAGGATGAGACGTATGTTGGATATTGCATATTTTTATGAATTCCAATGTCAAGAATATCAGGCTTTACAGCTGGATTATAAGAATAGTATGTTGGTTCACTCGGCGCTAATATATGTAATCCATGGGCATTGATGCAGTCTAAAAGACGAGTGCCATTAGGATTTGTAACTCTGCAGCCCCATGATACATGTTTGCAATTAAGGTCACCCAATAGGAGAGTTGAACCTGTTGTTGGAAAGAGTAGTGCCAGATATTGAACATTCAGTATAAATTTCGGAGGCTTATATGCGCATATGAGAACAAAGTCGTCACTGTCATGGCAATAAATTTTAATGCCAACTGTTTCAAGTTCATGAACGTCTGGTAAAAGCAATGCATGATGATTAATGCTACGCTTTATTATTATAGCTACTCCACCGGAGGCAGTGTCAGCAGTTCTATCTTTCCGATATATTTTATAACCAGGAACATTAAAAGTCTCATTTGATAAAAAGTGTGTTTCTGTGACGCATGCAATGTCAATGCTATGAATTGATAAAAAGGTGATGAAACAAGCTCGTTTCATTCGAAGACCATTGGCATTCCAGTTCACTATTGTTAATTGACGAATGGAAACAGATTTACGTGCTGCCATTTTGGAATGTAGATGACAAAAGAGAGATAACGAATTGCTGGATTGTTGGCAGATGCGAATTTATAAAACCGATAATGTGAGGGATCATTCTGTTTAAAAGATCACCAAGAAAAGATGAAACAGTGGAATCTGAAGGTGGAGGAATTGAGGGCTGACTTTCATTAAACACAGAATTATTCACCGCATCTGCAAAGCTGCGATGTGACAAACCTGACGACTGTCTAGACGATGGTTGTTGCTGATGTCTTTGTTCAGTATTTCCTTGAGAAGTTGATTGTTGAGACAGATGGGCTGAAGAAGTGGGAGTAGCACGAGAAGTTCTCTCCGTAGGCTGTTGCTGCCCTAATCTAGAATTGTTATGCGTCTGAGATAGTCTTTCTTTTAGTTGTAAATAGTGCCTACACCCTCTATAGTTTGCAGGGTGTTCTTCGTGGCAGTTCACACATTTCGGAGGATTTGTTTTGGGTTTGGGGCATTCAGAAAAATGATGAGCTTCCAAACACCTCACACAACGAGGTTGAAGCTGGCAATAGTTTTTAGTGTGCCCATAGTTTTGGCAACGACTACACTGCGGTATTTCTTTCGATTTTCTTCTGATTTCAACTTTAATTACACTATAGAGCAGTCGTGTTAAATTTAAAATAGATTTACCTTTATCATTTTCATCTAGTTCTACTGCGCAAAGTGGTGTTGGTTGCTTGTTTCTCCCTAGGAGACGTGTTACTTTATGTACTGGGTAATTCAGTTCTTGTAGTGCATCTTTAATCTCTTGCTCATCTAATGAGTAAGGCAAATTCCTTATAATCACTCCAAACTTCTTATCAGCAGGGTTTTTGTATGTAAAATATTGTTGTTTGATGGAATCAAAATACAAGGTCAGAGCTCGAAAATCGTCCGTTGTAGATGAGTAAACTTTTATTGTCGATCCTTTTAATTCAGTGTGAAACTCAGATTTAACATGATTGCGGATGTGTTGTATAAGGAGTTGATAATTTGCAATATTATGCAAACAGATGGGAGGTATTTTTACTTTACTATCCTTAGGGACATTATCTACTTCCCTTATATCATCATGTTTCGCTAATGCTTCAAATCTATTATGAACAGGAATAGTAGGTACAAATGAACTTTGCACTGATGAGTCAAAACAGGGACGCTTGTTACTTTGTGAAGTAGAAGCAACATTAAGCATGTCATTTGTGTTAAAACCCGTTTTGGTTGCGTTACTACTCTGTGATAGTAACAACTTGGAATGTTTGACAGGATTAATTCTTGCCATTTTCTTCGAATCCTGAACTGTCATTTGTTTTATATGAATATGCTGATTGTTGGGAAACTCATGAAGGTTATGTTGAGTAGGAGCTGTCTCACTCGCCTTATTTAATTCACAATCATTAATTGTAGTTTCCATTTGAGAACAGTCTTCTTGTATTGATAAGCACTGATCAGTCATGTTTAAACTCACGTGTATGTTTCCAGAGGAATCTTTATATGAGTTGACATCCATGCCGGTGGCTATGGAACTAGTGTTGAACTGACACAAATCAGTAAAAGTATTAATTATAACACTGCCACTAGTGTTTATAATTTACACACAAACGCCTTAAAGTAATATAACACCTTATTATCACTGAAAGTTTAATTTAATGTTCGTGTTATTAAAATTATCGCAATAAATACACTCTTTGAAATCGCTTTCAACCAACCATTACCATGGCCTTCTCAAACCCCGATAATCGTTAGCTTATCTGAATTAGGTTAACTTTCTCAAAGGCACTATTGGTGGCAATGGTTAGAATCGGTAACTCATTCGATTCATTGATCATTTAGTATGCCGTGATCTCACAGCTGGCAGAATATTGACTGATGTTAAACTTCAAAAGTTTGAAAGTAACTACTATTTATATAATCCGTCACATTTTATTCAAGGAAAAACCTCTTAATAAAACCTTCTCGAGATCAGATAAATTTGATCGAACTTCGATCTCGAAAATCCGTCAATAAACTCGCAATCACTCGTGTAATTAATTACCTATGATAATAGTGACTTAAAATGGAAAATACCTCAAAGGTTTCAAGCTACTTTTCTAACATACTTTAACCCTAAAATTTATAATACCCTATAGTGTAAAGTAGATTTTTTTTTAATTTGTAGTAAAAATATGAAAAGTAAAATCAGGTAAACTGATATAAAAAAGTGCCGGAATGCTTCTGTTTAATCAGTGATAGTAGCAATTATGATAGGCCTATGCAGAAAAGAAGTTATTTTTGTAATAGATCTCAGAGTTAAGCTCCTGATCGATTTATTAAGCAGACCTTTACGGAAGAGTAAAGGTCTATAGTTTGATAAGCATATGTGAAGGAATATGCATTATCTATTAATTTTGAGAATCCAAGTGCATTTAAACATTGCATTTGTATAATTTCGCCCAGTAACGTTATTTGATTGGTCATGTCTTAGTCTTCCTCTCCCATAATAATCTATTTATGCTTGCTAGATTCAGAAGTTATAGCCTATGCGTTAAAAACAACCTTAGCTCGAATAGCATTTTTCACAAAGTCATAAGCGTTATCTAAAACACAGCACGGCTTTAGAACCTTTCTTGGAGTTGTCACTGCACTAGAGTCTGTGTACTTATTACTCTACTTCTGGTAGATTAACCGGTGAATTCCGATATCAGTTTCCTCAATTGCAAGTGCAATCCTTTTAAAACATTCGGTATTATTTCCTCTTGTCCAATTCACAAAAATTTGCCTTCTTTCTTTAAATTATGCCACTCGGACCGGGTTGAATTTCAGTCATTATGTTTGTAATGATTCGCAATAATGCTTCTTGCAGACTGGGTTATATAAATGCCACGTTTCACCATATACTGAAAAACTAATAATATTATGTTTGTAATTATAGTATAGTCCTACATAACAATGCCTCTCGCAGACTGAAGGGTTATATTACGAATGCCACTTTTCGCCATATACTGAAACATTTGTAATAAATTGATATTGTTATCTTAATTTTCGTCCATATTATGAGCTCTTACTGTTACAAAAATCAGATCTAGTATGGGACTATATGGGCGTACGGTAAGGGGGGTTCAGGGGGTTGAAACCCCTCCCGAAATATCTGCATTATTTTGAATAATTATTAATCATGGAACGAATTTTTTAAAAAATAAATAAAAAGAATATAAAAAAACTTTGATTCGGTTGTTACATAGTTTACAATTTCGTACATATCAAAGCATTATTTAAGATTTATCGTAATTTATTTAAGATTCAAATTTCAAAACCTCGTGTGGTGATAGTTTTTCAGCTTAATAACAGTGATGTATTACTAGTAAACAAAAATCCCTTTGGAATCTCTCAAACGACAACTCGAATACTCCGCCGAAATCCATCAACCTGTTTGTATAGCCAACAGTAATCACGAGCCCATCACAAAATTATCATGAAGGAATCAGCATTAATCGGGCTTTTCCACCGGTGGATTTACATATGACTTTAAAAACGTGCCCTATGCACCATACAGTATTATGATAATTTTTCAAAAGAAAGTTTTTATTTATAGACTCTAGCTTAAACGAGAAATGGATAGAATCTCAAGAAAAACAGTTTCAATGACTGAGCTGCATATTAATTTATTACAGTGTATTAATTATCACAATGCAATTGTTCAGTAATTTAAAAAAGTAATAATTCACAATGTGCGCAAGGACATGAAGCTGAGACGACATTATATTGAACCCCCCCCCCCCGAACAAAATTTCACCGTACGCCCATGGACTATACTGTATTATTGCATGGTGTGTGCTGTGGTTCAAATCACGTGCATGTGTTTACATGAACTTGCATTTTCAAAATGAATGGATATTTGTCACCTTCCAAATCCGTATATGAACACTGTAAAACAATATGTTGCCATGAGAACTGATTTGCATTTGATACATTCAGTGTAATATTCTATCACAAAATAGCCGCTAAATTGAGCATTACTGAGGTAACGGTCAACCGATTGGGTAAAAAATCAATAGGCTTTTTCCCGTGGACGTTGTAAATTTACTCATTTATGCGTACACAAAGTTTCATGAAAATCCTATAAAGCGTATTTGAGTTATCGCGCGTACACACACACAGACGGACAGACATTTTCCCGTCCACCACACAACCTCAGAAAGTACCATTCCGGCACTTAATAAATAGGAAGAAAATTTTAAGTTTTCATAATTATTTTATTGTTTTATTTTCTTGTTACTATGGAAACAGAAAAATAGAGTTATTCAAATTGTAATTAAGTTGTGTTCTGATATTGTGCATTGAAGTCACATTTACTTCGTTACTGTATTGATGTCTATTAATTTTATAAAGAAGTGAATTTGACGAAAAATGTTAATTTTGTGTCTGCAACTTTACTGTGCTAGGTTTTCGTGTATCTTCAGCCGAAATGGAGATAACCTAGAAAAATCGAAAATGAACTCGAATGAACTACCCCCAAGTCATTTTTACAGAAAAGCGAAATAACCATTTAATCATAGATGTTTCAAAATTTACATTTTTATTAAAATCTTTAAAGCCATTTAAAAAATAATAATAAATAAAAATAATAATGTTTTCATGAAAAGCTCTTAATGTTTTTTTTATAGCAACCAAATTCAATTGATGCTGATAAAAGTCCAACGAGGTCTATAAAAAAAAGTATAACGGGTCTACAGACTAATTCGAAAAACACTTTTTTCTGCTTCTAGATAGACACGTTTTCCCGTTGTTACCTCGATTTCGAATTTGTCATGATCTCAATACTATATTATGTATATGCGAGAAAGTAATTTTTACAGAAAAACTAATATAGCCACTTTTTAGTCATAGACAGAATTTTTTATTAAAATCGTTAGTCTTTTCTCCAATAATCAAGATTTTCATAAAAGTTTTCGTGAAAAGTCCCCTTAATATTCCAGTTATAGGAACCAAACTCTAGGAGTACCGATAAAAAACCAACAAAGTCCATAATCCAAAACAAAGAAGTAAATACACTGTACCGTTTACCCGCATTGGGTCTACACAGACATGCAGACAAATATTCCAAAAACACTATTTTTGATTTCTAGGGATCATAAACATGTTTTCCGGGTGTAATATCTATTTCGATATTTTGTCACGATCACAATACTACCTCTAAACGGTATATCCGTATATATTTTTTCTTGAACTATTTCTCAAGGATCATCCCCATTTTTTCAAACGTGAATACATTCACTAGTTTATTCTTCTACTTGTGAATTTGAATTACTTTTAATTTAGTTTAATTTTATTTGATTTAATTAACTGTAAATAATTCCCTCTAAAAGAATTTGTTGGATACTTGAAAAAATAATTTCGCACGTTTGTCAGAAATTACAGATAGTCCAGTAGAATTAAAATCCAAATCGGAAATAATTGCTACAAAAGGTTTTATTGTTTTAATGACTTCATTTGTTGCCCAATATGACTATCCTAGGTTTTCCCCCTCGGCGGAGTTGTGCATAAGTGGTGGGGGGTAAAAATGTGGCCCCCAAAGGGGTAGTTTTGCGGTTTTACGGTTATATCTCGTAAAGGACTCACGATATCGAAAACATGGTGGTATTAAAAGTTGTAGGGCTTTACATTCTGCATTGAATGAGCCTAAACACTTATTTTTTGGACAACCCGTTCTCATAATACTGCTCATCAAAGTTGGACAAATTTTACATATTTATGAAAAATTTTCGTTTTAAGTTCTACTTTTTGGTAATATCATCTAACTTAACCCATCTATCAATAAAGTGGTCCATACAAAAGTAATAAAGGAATAAATTCTGCGTTCGATGAGATTAAAAGTGAATTTATTGGACCACCCGTATCCGTAAAGTTCTACATTTAGTCCAGTAGTGTAAAACCAAAAAATTAGACGAATCGGAAATCATTGCTACAAAAGGTTTTATTATTTTAATGGCTTCATTTGTTGCCCAATATGACTATCCTAGGTTTTCCCCCTCGGCGGAGTTGTGCTTAAGTGGTGGGGGGTAAAAATGTGACCCCCAAAGGGGTAGTTTTGCGGTTTTACGGTTATATCGCGTAAAGGACTCACGATATCGAAAACATGGACCTATTAAAAGTTGTAGGGCATTAAATTCTGCATTGAATGATACTAAACACATGTTTTTGGACAACCCATTCCCATACTACTGCTCATCAAATTTGGACAAATTTTACATATTTCTGAAAAACTTGTGTACCCGTGCTGCTCTGCAACACTTCTGAAAGAAGAAGAAGAAAATGTCTAGCCCCCATCACTTTTTTTTGTTAACTAAAAATATCTCTAAAAAAATTAAGAAAAGAAGAAGAAATTCTTGCACCCCCAACACAATTTTGTTTGTTTGTTATTATTCAAAATCTCTCTCTTTTTTTTTCCTTTTCAGTTTTATAAAAATTGATTGTCCGCGCATAACTTTCCTCTCACTCAACTGATTTGAGTGATCAATTCGGCATGTTAAAGAGCTGTTTCTGGTGAGTGTTCTTAGCCTATCACCGGCTGCCTGAGATATCGCCTCTCAAAGTTACAGTATTTCTGTATCTCGAAGATGGTGGTAGTTGGGTGATTTCCAATGCCCGATAACATCTGTGCTTGAATACCATTCGTTTAAAAAAAATGAAGCAAATTGGCCAAGAATTTTCTAATTCTTTTAATACGGTAATAGAGATGTGTAAACATAGTACTATAGCACTCCATTGTACTAGTCTTGTGCTTAGTAAATATATAAAGTATGAAAATTGTAGAAAAGAAACACAATTCTTCAAATCAATTAGTGATGATTTTATTTCATAACAAAAATTGTAGTTAAAAGTACGAAGATGAAAAGGGGAAAAATGGTAGATACACAAATTTTACAGACGTCGACGTTTCATTGTCGTTGGGCCACTCGGCTCCTCAAAATGTCTGTAATTTTCGATAAGGAGTCCGTCACCACATCACTCGACTCGTAAAAGTCTGTAATTGTCGTCGCCCCATATATGCAGTCCAGGTCTCGTCAACATCTGGTTCGTCAGTTACATCTGGTTGGAGGGAGTTCCCCTTGGAGTTGGCACAAATCGATGAGCAATTGATTCCAGCCTTCGACACCCACAACCACGTGCACACCCCTTGTTGCACTTGCAGAAAATTGTGGAGAGAAGAGATTGTGGAGCTGGTTCCTTGGAGGTAGGAACGGGATCAAGTCCAAACTTTGAAGCCTGCCATCCCCAGGGGAGCGGATCCATCTGGTGTCCTAACCACATTTGTACTTCTAGGTAAGTTCGCAAGCAATGTTGGCGGTAGGGATACCAGGTTAAATTTGGATTTCACGAGGGCTTTGGAAAATAGGTGAAATCGCAATTTATCTAAAGTATCTCCTGCCCTACCTTCGTAGAGGGTTGTTAAAAATTGTAGGCCAGCTTCGGCATTAGCTTCAGCTTGAGTGTCATGTTCGAAGAAAGGTTTGATTTCTTCGAGAAGACATATATTTTCGACCAACAGCTTGACCACCTTCTTCTTGCCCTGCCTGAAGAGTGCCGAAGTTGTGTCACATCCACTTATGGCGTGGAGAAGTATGAGTGGCCTTCTGATGTCTGCCAGTTCGAAGCTGTTGGGACTAAATACGTTTGTTGGGGTCGTTCCTCTTCCAGGTTTTGAGAAATATATGTTTGCTGATGGTGTGGCTAGGGCATTTAGCATGAGGAGGAGGTCTGTATCTTCACCAAATACCACAACCTTCTCATGCTCCTGTGATACCTCAAGAGCCGTGGCAACAATCAGGTGGTCTGCGTCTTCATCAGCTTGCTTGACCGAGAAGCATTCACCTTCAAGTCTTTCAGTAAGAGAGCTAATAAGACGTGCATTATTTCTGTCGTTGGAAAGAAATTGCTCCTGAGTCCCACCAATAACTCGATAAAGATGACCTCAGAAGTAGTATGTCTTTTGCTTCGGCGGAGGCGCTCAGCAGATTTAATTATCTAATTTGTCCAACTTTGATGAGCAGTGGTATGGGAATGGGTTGTCAAAAAAAATGTGTTTAGTATCATTCAATGCAGAATTTAATGCCCTACAACTTTTAATAGGGCCATGTTTTCGATATCGTGAGTCTTTTACGAGATATAACCGTAAAACCGTAAAACTACCCCTTTTGGGGTCACATTTTTACCCCCACCACTTAAGCACAATTCCGCGGGGGGGGGGGGGGAACCTAGGATAGTCATATTGGGCAACAAATGATACCATTAAAACAATAAAACCTTTTGTAGCAATTATTTCCGATTCGTCTAATTTTTTGGTTTTACACTACTGGACTAAATGTAGAACTTTACGGAAACGGGTGGTCCAATAAATTCACTTTTAATCTCATCGAACGCAGAATTTATTCCTTTATTACTTTTGTATGGACCACTTTATTGATATATGGGTTAAGTTAGATGATATTACCAAAAAGCAGAACTTAAAACGAAAATTTGTCATAAATATGTAAAATTTGTCCAACTTTGATGAGCAGTATTATGGGAACGGGTTGTCCAAAAAATATGTGTCTAGTCTCATTCAATGCAGAATTTAATGCCCTACAACTTTTAATACCACTATGTTTTCGATATCGTGAGTCCTTTACGAGATAAAACCGTAAAACCGCAAACCTACCCCTTTGGGGGTCACATTTTTACCCCCCACCACTTATGCACAACTCCGCCGAGGGGGAAAACCTAGGATAGTCATATTGGGCAACAAGTGAACCCATTAAAACAATAAAACCTTTTGTAGCAATTATTTCCGATTCGTCTAATTTTTTGGTTTTACGCTACTGAACTAAGAATGAAATTGTACATAATGTTAATTACTGACTATACTGACAAGTTTGGGATGGCTCTAAGCGGACAACTATGACAAGAACAATATCTTTATTTGGAGGCATAAGTTGATACCAAAATTATTACAAGACATGTTGAATTTCGTATAACTTTACATTCTAATTTTTACTCGATAATAATTGTGAACACTTAAATTGAAGGAACGCTCACACCAGAATTTTCCGGGCCTTTAGATGTGCAGCAATGTGGATCGGTGAGAAGAAAAGCTGCAATAATGAAGGTCGCTTGTTCGATTCCCGTTGCGGATGTTGCACTGAACTCTAACCACTGGAATAAAAACAATTATTTTTATGAACCTGCATAATAATCTGCTAGGGAAACGTCTTTATGAGCCTCCACGATTTTTGTAGGACCATATCCGCATTTACGAATCATAATGTGTATTAAATAAAATTTAATTTATTGTTCATATCTTGTTAGTAAACAGCAATTTAAAAGGATAATATATTTTGTGGAATATTTCCTACTTCCTTTATAGAAATAACATTGGAAGAATTGAAAACGTTAGGAATATTAAAGTTTTCAATTTCATTAAAATTCTTCGCAGTTAACAATTTTCTCAGGTTTATACTTCTGAAGCAAATTGAATCATGATAAATGTCGAAATATGCAAAGTTGTAATGCTTTTAAATATAGCAGAACTGATATGTAAGATCATTTATCAATAGGCCTACATTTTATGTAGCCTAGGTAATGGAATAGTAAAGTATTATTGAATTTATAAGTGTATTCAGTATAAATTTAATAAAGAATTACAGCGATAAAGGATTTAGAAGTATCCTACTAATTTCCATTACGGGGGCACAATGGGTGAAATTTCTAGGTTTCGGATTTTTAAAAAAATGAATATTTCATTGTGGGCACACATATTCCTCCTTCATGTCCCTCTAATTTTTTTTTTAGTTGCGCACTTTTTAAAGTGAGGAAATATTTTCAAAACCTCTTTCCTCGTACAAACTATAAAATGTATCAAGTTTTTAGACAATGTCCGCCACCACTATTGTACTTAAAAAACAGCTGAAGCCTAAATGAGATATTATAAAAGACCAGTTAAATAAAAACACGCTTTAAAATTAACTTTTATTGTAATTTAAAAAAAATACTGTTATAAGTGTCTATTAATTTGTGTAATCACTTAATGGAAGAACAGAGTAAA
Organism: Ectobius pallidus; assembly: GCA_964059195.1. Taxonomy (NCBI): domain Eukaryota; kingdom Metazoa; phylum Arthropoda; class Insecta; order Blattodea; family Ectobiidae; genus Ectobius; species Ectobius pallidus. The sequence goes on from CAXKWD010000009.1 coordinate 85,624,648, forward strand.
TAACCCAAAGGGGGTTCTGATCTAGTTACACTGAGCTCAATGTACTCTTAGTCAAATATTATTTGCAATGGTAAAATAATAAAAAATTAAAGCTTACAAAGTTAACATTGACAGAGTGACTAAAATATAACTTAAACATTAAAATCATACATAAAGATTAGATCAGCAGAATATTAAAACAATATTTGTCAGTTAATGTGGAAATACGAAGCATATCTCTATGCGTGTCTCTATAAAATGTATTCGAAATATAGTTGAAAGTTCCAAAATCACTTTCTAAGTTTATTAATCATAATTATTTCTAAATATACTCTTTAAGGACCTCAGAGGAGGCGTTCCAAGTATGACAAGGGTCTGAAGCTTTGAAGACCCATAGATTAGGGTCAATAGATTTTATGCACTATGATATGAAAGCTATTATTGACTGCAAATGACCCATTAGCTATAACATTATAACCTTCTATAAAAATGAAATTAACAAGTAATAAGGTATATTGAATCTTACCTTTCCAGCAAGCATGAAGACCGCAAGGATTCCCGCACCTACGAGTCCCGCTATAGACATATACATAATACAATGTTGCTGTCCCTACGGCACTTGCTGATAGTCCACGATATTCGAAAGCAGTGACCATACATTTTCTGCATCCCTTAAGCAAGGGACACAGTAAAAAACTAAATATTACAAACAAACAACACTAAGAAAAGAAACTCAAAAACACACAAAAAACATCAGTCTTGGGATCACATTAACCTGTCCAACACTACCCTTTCCCGATGTTGACCTACTGCTTGTTGGATATCGGGTCGCCAAAGAATACGTATAACTTAGAGATAAGTGAACCGAAATTAGTGTGATTCCGTGTACGATAGCCGTTAGTGGTGCATTGAAGTGGGTGCTGTAACAATCGCTGGAACGACCGGACTGGAGGGGGTGGAAAAGTGTTTGTTCTTCGCACCGTGTTCTTTGAGTTCGATACGGTCAGGCGCCTACGTCACTATTCAGCTAGTAGAGTTAGCGTCGGCGCCGTCGCGACGCCTAGTGGAGTGGGGAGATATTATCCAGCTGGGCAAATTGAAAGTCAACCGAGTATTTGTTAATGCCACAAAATCTAGTCACTTAAACCACGGTCTCTTTGTCGCCTTGCATTCCTGAACATTCTCTTCCTTTCGGGCTCTTTTGCTCGTCTTCGAACATTCTTGGTACTCTGGCTACGAATGTACGGTCGAATTCATTTGCTCATTCGATCCTTCTAAATCATGTGAATTTTGTTACTTATAATTTTCGTGGCCATTGGAAGATATAGGTTCCACTAAATTTTAGTCGATTTTAGACTTTAGAAAACGCTCTATCAAGATCTAAAAGTACAAAAGCATACTGTTATTTTGTGATTTCCTTAGCAATAATGAAAGAAATTATGCACTGATTAAATCAATTTTGATAACTGGAAAATTAATGAAATGTTCACAAAACAGAAAATAAACTTGATCTTCAAAGAGTCATTTCATACTGTTAATACGTGCCTAGGGGCCCACAATTTGAATGGGCCCAAAGGTGAGCCGTTGCAATTTTTATTTCCAAGAAAACGTTCTTAAAATTAAGGATTTTAAAAACACGACATTCATTTCTACAATAAATTATACCAATGCTTTTCACTCTTAAATCTTAATATCACCGAAAATAACTCTTAAGATTTCGTTTTATGTATGTTAAATCATCAGTATTTGCCTTAGAAATTTGAAGTTTGCGTTTGACACTTTGTAATGAAAACTCTAAAGTGACAACAATTAGTGAAGTAGCTTCTCTTTTGTTGAAAAATAACTTCTTTCGTCCAGCCTTTCAGAAGCTTGTGCAGCTTCGATGTTGTTTCTGACCATTCCTGTCACAATTATCAGTGCTCAAATTGCCAACTAAAAATTAAGAAAAAGTACTTGAGTGCACAAGGGGTCTGATTCAGAACAAATGCCCTTAACTGTTTGAAAATGGAAAGATCTGGCGAGATCTTAGATAGAATTAGTCGTCATACGTAAGTTTCTCAGTACAAAAACCTTGAGCTAATTGGAAGTTACGGTGCGAAGCAGAATGACCAACTCTGTGCTCTTTGTACCTTCCGTTGTGAAGATTTCTTTGTAGCTTGAATTTCAAGCCATGCGCCATGGCCCATGAACCAACGCTCTCAAAGTACTGTACAAGCATAATAGCAGGAAGACCACGGGTGCAGTGGCATAGGAAGGGGGGTGCGGGGGGTAAAAATGTCTTTGTAAGTAAAAATCGCTCAAGGCAATTTTAAAAAAATATTATTATTTAAAAGAATTAAATAAGCTTAACAACTTTCTACAAGTCAACTTGCGTATTGAAACTTCTTTTAGTTTTAAATTCTGTCAACAAAGGTAACAAAACGCGGCTGAACTGGCCGCTGTGTTGATACGAACAATAATATTATGGTTAGGGGAGGGGTGTTTATTTCTGTCGATGCTTGTCTCTGCAGTTTTATTAATTTAAATGAGACTTCAACAATCGGTGCTATTTTATATCACTTAAGCCGCAACCAATTCTACCCGCGGCGGCAGTCATGACTTTGACGATAATAAACTTCGAATGTGAGTTGACTCCGAAGTCTCCTTCAATCTAGATTTTGAACTGGGATGTGCGCATATTTAAGAATAATACAGTTCCGTAAAATAGTAACATTACTTGTTTATGAAATTTATTAGGATCAACCTAAAAAAAATTATGTATAATTCACATAACTTCCTCTGCCCAAATAAAAGTTAGCCTCCCCTTAAAAATAAGAGAAAGTTGTCGCCAAATCTTCTTGTCACATCCCCAAAAGGTGCCTAACCCAAATACAAAATTTTGTTTTTGTACGATTTTCCGTTGCAAGGGGCCGTACTGCAAAGAACCCGTATTCAGAGTGGATGGCTTATAACTACCCTTCAGAGAATTATTTCGAAAAAGGGTTTCAAATAAAAGTTTTTGCTCTATAAGCAACCCACGTGCAAAATTTAAAGAAAATCGTTAGAGCCGTTTTCGAGAAAACTTTCTTTATGTAAAAATAAGGAAAGCTTGTCTCCAATCTTCGGTTCACATCTTGAAAGGTATCTGACATTAATACAATTTTTCTTTCCTTTTATCAAAATTCATCTTTCCAAAATTCGAGATTTCGCTTGGAAAACAAAATATAAAAAAATCACTCAAGTGTATTTTGGCCTAGATGTTCGCTTTATTAACGGTAACACCTACAGCCTGCCGCTCACGAAAACAATATATATATCTGTCTGTCTATAACGTACTTCAGATTAATAATAATAATAATAATAATAATAATAATAATAATAATAGCATTTATTGTCGTTTAACAGTACAATGTACAGGGTGGTGTCCTTCACTATCAATGCATTATTGAATGCGACTTCGGAAATTCTCCACCGTTTTAACCAACATTTCTTGAGGAATAAGACCAATCTCTTCCTGTATTGCATTTCTTAGGGCTGGCAAAGTCCTCGGCCGATGTTTAAACACCTCAGCCTTAAGATATCCCCACGGAAAATAATCGCAGGATGTAAGGTCTGGTGATCGTGCTGGCCAGAGCATGTCGCCATGTAAAGAAATTAAGCGTCCGGGCATGGTTGGATACTGTACTGAATGTCAATCCCGCGATTTCAATATCCTATTCAATTTTTGAATACTGCTCATCACTTGTTTTTTTCGGTCGTTATGGCAACACAAGTTGACTGCTACTCCCATCTTGTGCGAATGTTGCGGTGTGGATATAGTGCCTAATGATATGGTGAACCTTGCTATAAGAGCACGGAGACAGGATTAAGGTCTATTTACACTTAGCAGTGAGGTGAACTAATGTAATATACTGAAAACCCTAAATTCCCACTGTGAAGATATCATTAATATTAATACAGTTTCTTTATTTTGATCCATCTGTTTTTTATTTGAAATTTAAAATAGGGATGATGTTTTGCCGCACCTGTACATTGTACTGCATAATATGCTTGATATGTATGTCTTTCCTTCTAACAAAATTGGCTGAATTAGCTTAACTATGCCTTATATGCACTGGTCACAATATGGTAACTCGAATCGATTCATAGTATACCATGATTTCGGAGCTTAATTTTGTTTCTATATAACAAAGTATTATTATTAATTTTGCATAATCCGTCGAGTTTACGAGTTACATCAGATAAATTCGTTGCAGCTGCATCCATCGATAAACTCTTACACTCTCGTGGGATTACCTTTGACTATTTCAGGGCCGAATACAATAACCTTATTTCCTCTTATCCTCTACGTATAATACGGGTAGATGAAGTAAAAATAGAAATGCGGTGAAGGGAATAGACAAGAAGCATGCCACCGTGTCTGTATCGTTAATTTAATTTTCGCGTACAAATTTTCAAAGAGCGAAATTTTATCCATCACGTAGGGAGATTCTATTCTTTCTGTTGGCAGCCCAGCTGCTTTGGCAGATTTCACAAGATGGCTGATGTGTAGTGAAAGTGGAGGTTGACAGATTGGGCGTATTTGGATTTTGATCCTTTAAAACCAGTTATTTAAGTAAATATTATTCCAATATTAATCAGTGAAAATGGGGAAAGGTTTTAACAATTATATGTGCAAGAAGTTCTTTCATCCTGCGTCCAGAGACAACTTGAAAAGGGTAAGTGTTTGCTGTCGTGAAATTACTACTTTCAGATACACATCCATATCTTCACAACATTTGGCAAATTGTGGTAGCATACCTATTTCTTCCCCAACATTTAAAGTATTGATGGAATTTATTCGTTATTTTTAGGTATGGATGGCAGAGCAGAAGGCAGAATCTTATAAGAAGAAGCAGGAAGAACTGAGGGTGCAATACGAAAAAGAGCAGGACTTGTATACAAACAAGTAAGGGCATTGATAATTTTTTGGTGAAACGGTGGCTCTCGCTCCACTCTTCACTGCTTAATGCCATGGCGACAACCCGCTTCCCCTATCTTCCCTTAGCCTGGCCTTCAGTCTTCAACTTTTCCCCTCGCAAAGTGTAATGCCAGTAATGCAGCTCACTGTTGTACTATGCTCTATTGGGAAACTGGGTACATGTAGGGCTCTTGGGTCTACGCAGGAAAGCAGCTGGTCTCCGCTATTTCTACCGTTCATCAGTCAATGTTCATCCGAGAGGCAGTGAAACACAACAGCCAACAAAACAAATGAAATGGCACTATACAGCCAACCTATCAGAATGGAAAACGCTTAAAAAAAACACGTTCTACTCACAGGTGACGGTTTAAATTGGAACAGGGACATGTAGTTAAAGGTTTAATACCAAAACTAGCGCAACAGCCCAGGTGACAGTTTAATTTGGAATAGGGACATGTAGTTAAAGGTTTAATACCAAAACTAGCGCAACAGCCCGTTCTACTCACAGGTGACAATTTAATTTGGAATAGGGACATGTAGTTAAAGGTTTAATACCAAAACTAGCGCAACAGCCCGTTCTACTTACAGGTAATGGTTAAAAAATCCCGTTATGCTCACAGGTGAAAATTTAATTTGGCATAGGCACTTGAACATGACGGTTATAATTAGCTCCTTCCGTATTTCGAGAAATTTCCGATTTTCGAACAGTTTATGCAGAAAACGAGGCAACGATAAAGAAAAAAAGTATTTATGTAGAGGAAGAATTTTGTTCTGACTTGACATACACGTGTTACCCACAATTCCATCCTTCTGAACACAAATATAACAATAATAATAATAACCAGTTCCTTCCGCCCTTCGAGAAAAAACCGATTTTCTATTACCGTCACACAGATTACACAAGAAAACTAGGAATGTTTTAAACAAAAATTAATTACATGGAGGCAAAATTTTTTCCCGATATGAGTTATTTGTTTTATCAATACATCGACCCTTCTAAACATGAATATAACAATAATAATAACCAGTTCCTTCCGCACTTCGAAAAAATTCCCATTTTCCATTACTGTCACAGAGTTTACGCTAGAAAAGTAGGACCGTTTCAAAACAAAAATTCATTAAGGAGGAAAAATTTTTTTCCGTCATGCCTTATATGTGTTATCTATAATTCGACCCTTCTGAACACGAATATAACAATAATCGTAACCAGTTCCTTCGACACTTTGAGGAAATTCCGATTTTCCATTAGTGTCACACAGCTTACTCAGAAAAAGTATCACCGTTTCAAAACAAAAATTCATTACATGGAGGGAAATTTTTTTTCCGACCTAAGTTACATGTGTTATCTATAATTCCACCCTTCTGAACACGAATATAACAATAATAATAACCAGTATCTTCCGCACTTCGAGAAAATTCCGGTTTTCCATTAAAATCACACATTTTTCGCAGAAAAAGTAGAACTATTTAAATAAAAATTGATTACATAGAGTAAAAATTTTTTCCCGACATGACTTACATGTGTTATCTATAATTCGACCCTTCTGAACACGAATATAACAATAATAATAACCGGTTTCTTCTGCCCTTCGAGAAAATTCCGATTTCCCATTAGTGTCACAGAGTTTACACGTAAACTCTGTGACACTAATGGGAAATCGGAATTTTCTCGAAGTACGTAGGGAACTGGTTATTATTATTGTTATATTCTTGTTCAGAAGGGTCGAATTATAGATAACACATGTAAGTCATGTCGGGAAAAAATTTTTACTCTATGTAATCAATTTTTATTTAAATAGTTCTACTTTTTCTGCGAAAAATGTGTGATTTTAATGGAAAACCGGAATTTTCTCGAAGTGCGGAAGAAACCGGTCATTATTATTGTTATATTCGTGTTCATAAGGGTCGAATTATAGATAACACATGTAACTTAGGTCGGAAAAAAAATTTCCCTCCATGTAATGAATTTTTGTTTTGAAACGGTGATACTTTTTCTGCGTAAGCTGTGTGACACTAATGGAAAATCGGAATTTCCTCAAAGTGTCGAAGGAACTGGTTACGATTATTGTTATATTCGTGTTCAGAAGGGTTGAATTATAGATAACACATGTAACTTAGGTCGGAAAAAAATTTTCCTTCAATGTAATGAATTTTTGTTTAAAGAATACCTACCTTTTTTGCGTAAAATGTGTGGTATTAATGGAAAACCGGAATTTTTTCGAAGTGCGGAAGAAACCGGTTATTATTATTGTTATATTCGTGATCAGAAGGATCTAATTATAGGTAACACATGTAACTTAGGTCGGAAAAAAATTTTCCCTCAATGTAATGAATTTTTGTTTAAAGAGTACCTACCTTTTTTGCGTAAAATGTGTGATATTAATGGAAAACCGGACTTTTCACGAAGTGCGGAAGAAACTGGTTATTATTATTGTTATATTCGTGTTCAGAAGGGTCGAATTATAGATAACACATGTAAGTCACGTCGGGAAAAAATTTTTACTCTTTGTAATCAATTTTTATTTAAATAGTTCTACTTTTTCTGCGAAAAATGTGTGATTTTAATGGAAAACAGGAATTTTCTCGAAGTGCGGAAGAAACCGGTTATTATTATTGTTATATTCGTGTTCAGAAGGGTCGAATTATAGATAACACATGTAAGTCATGTCGGGAAAAAATTTTTACTCTATGTAATCAATTTTTATTTAAATAGTTCTACTTTTTCTGCGAAAAATGTGTGATTTTAATGGAAAACAGGAATTTTCTCGAAGTGCGGAAGAAACCGGTCATTATTATTGTTATATTCGTGTTCATAAGGGTCGAATTATAGATAACACATGTAACTTAGGTCGGAAAAAAAATTTCCCTCCATGTAATGAATTTTTGTTTTGAAACGGTGATACTTTTTCTGCGTAAGCTGTGTGACACTAATGGAAAATCGGAATTTCCTCAAAGTGTCGAGGAACTGGTTATTATTATTGTTATATTCGTGTTCAGAAGGGTCGCATTACAGGTTACATACGTATTTTATGTGGGAAAAAAAATTTTCCTCCGCGTAATGAATTTTTGTTTGGAACATTCCTACTTTCTTTGCGTAAACTGTGTGACACGATTGTAAAATCGGAATTTTCCCGAAGTGGGAAAGGAACTGGTTATTATTATTGTTATATTCGTGTTCAGAAGGATCTAATTATAGGTAACACGTGTATGTCAAGTCAGAACAAAATTTTTCCTCTACATAAATACTTTTTTTTTATTATCGTTGCCTCGTTTTCTGCATAAACTGTTCGAAAATCGGAAATTTCTCGAAATACGGAAGGAGCTAATTATTACCGTTGTCATATTCATGTTCAAGAGCCTATGCCAAATTAAATTTTCACCTGTGAGCAGAACGGGATTTTTAACCATCACTTGTGAGTAGAAAGTGCCCTTGCGCTAGTTTTGATTTTAAACCTTTAACTACAAGTGCCTATGCCAAATTGAACTGTCACCCGTGAGCAGAATTGGGTATTTTAACTCTCACCCGTGAGTAGAACGGGCTGTTGCGCTAGTTTCGATATTAAACCTTTAACTACATGTCCCTATTCCAAATTAAACTGTCACCTGTGAGTAGAACGAGGTTATTTAACTGTCACCCGTGAGAAGAACGGGCTGTTGCGCTAGTTTTGATATTAAACCTTTAACTGCATGTCCCTATTCCAAATTAAACTGTCACCTGTGAGTAGAACGGGGTTATTTAACTGTCACCCGTGAGAAGAACGGGCTGTTGCGCTAGTTTTGATATTAAACCTTTAACTACATGTCCCTATTCCAAATTAAACTGTCACCTGTGAGTAGAACGGGCTGTTGCGCTAGTTTTGATATTAAACCTTTAACTACAAGTGCCTATTCTAAATTAAATTGTCACCTGTATGTAGAACGGGAATTACTCAATTTATCCTTTATTACGCTAGGGAATGCGTTTCTAGTGTAATGTATTCTGTTCTGTTGGCTATGCTGGTTAGTTCATTGCTACCTAGATCACAATATTGACTGAAAACTTGTGAAATATACGCAGACCCAAGAGCCAGACATCCAGACCCAAGAGCCCTACATGAACCGGAAACTGCTCTTTTCAGAGCCAACATAATATTTAACAATTATAAGAAAACAACCCTTGCACCATAATGGTCATTTCTCATTTCTCTCCAAACTTAAATAGATGATGAATTTTCCCTTCGCTGCTCAGAAATCACTCTGGCATAGGGGTTAAGGTTGCTAGTTACAGTGCTAGTGGTCTCGAGTTCAAATACCGGTCGATGCGAAAAATTGACGGTTAGGAATAAGTCCCAAATAGGTAGGTAGGTTGAAGAGGTGAGAGAAAGGAAGGAAAAGGAGAAGAAAGGAGAAATGAATTATTTAATTTTTTCCCCATTTGTCCTTTCGGATACAACATGGTGTTGCAGCCTGGCATTCCTACTAGCTCAAATCGTGCCACTAAGCAAGTCCCGTTAGTGAGTAGGAGTGGGGCCTAGGGTGCCACAGATTCTTCCTTTTTCCCAATTTGTTTAAATTCTAATTTTATTGCATTGAAAAACATAGCCTATTGTCCTGTTGCAATCAATAGAGATCATAAATTAGGTTATCTCTTCAGGGATTATATAACAGGTAAATATGGATAAACTTTGGTTTAGGATACTTGGATATGATGCCATTCTGTGTAGTAAAATTGACATAGTTATGCAGTAAGATAAACGGGAAGGCAAACATTTACAATAAATGGCTAATTTAATAAATTATGTGTTTAGACCTAATTAAATTTGAATATATTTTAATTTAGTAATCCCAAGTTCCAGTTAGCAGGCCTATTATTGGATGTGATCCAGTATTCTGTAATTAAGAATCAATTCTAGCATATGAAACATTCTGTTAAAAGCTGCTGCAAGTTACTTACCAGTAGGGCCTAGGCTTGATGTTAATATTTTCCTTAATGATACACAAAATAGAATATTTAATAATTGTGAGGCAACAGACTCTGTATTTGTACATATGGTAGGCTACCTTGTTTATACGTAGGTATACGCTAATAGCATTATTTCTGAACCCAAGTGTAGGCCATGCATTCCACGAGTGACGGACGGGACACATAAAGTTAGGAAATTCAAAACGAATAGCCTAATTTTTATTTAAATCCTTGAATTATTCCTCGGGTCCAAAGTTTTGTTATTTGGCAAATAAGAAAAACATGCAATTTTAATAATCCACCACCATTTCTATCTTCAATTCAGAAAAATAATGATGTGATGGATGGGATAAATACTGAGCCTTAAGTGTTGGAGAGTATAGAACATGACATTTCTGTGAGTTATGTATGCATATAAAACCAAATGTAACTTACACATGAAATTAAAACTCTAAGAATTACACACAGCACATTTTAGTGTAGGATCACTAACAAATTTAAGATTCTTAAAAAGTATATGATGTGTGATGAACAGAACAGGTAATGAGACGGACGGGACATGTCCAACAACTGTAGTCTGTAAAATTATGTTCAACACCTTTGAGACAGATAACCCTAAACAGAACTACAGTAGAACAAAAATGACTCTTCAGTGAAAGATCAGTGTATAAAAAATAGTCAACAGACTAAATTACACAACAGAAACACTGTCTACTTTAGAAGTCATCCACTGTCAATTGCAAACCTCACACACAAGCTCTTTACCACACTCCTGGGAGGGTACGGGCAATATCGGGAGAAAGAGCTTGCAGGCAATCACGTGCGGTGAAAAAATGCAGCTCAAAATACATGCACGTTCTTCCTCGCATGATAGTGTGTCAATAAAAGAGTAAGTGCAGAAGATTGCGCATGTAATTGCCAAACACGCGTGGATTCTCTCTCAAAAGAACGACTCATGGAGTGTCTAAATTTTGTACACGCCAGGTAAGGGCTTGCAGTATTGTTTAAAGTTCAGTACAGAGGCGTTGATGTGCTCTTGAAAAGTTTTGTTTGTTTGTCTTCTGCCTTTACACACATACACACACTTCCAGGCAAGAGTGCAGTGTTGCACGAATGATGTACCGCACTGTTTCTTTTGTTTGTCTATTGCCTTTACAACTCATGTTTTCACAAGCATTTGAGTGCGCACCTGCTTTAACCCGAGCGATAAAGCTTGTGTGTGAGGGAAGCTAATCTGACAACCTACTATGCACCCCTACCACCCAATGACTACTACCTTCCTAAGTTAATGGTGATAAACTAACGAAAAAAAAGAGTTGTAGATTGTTTCTCCCCCTTTACATGCAATTTCAATATGTTTCAATATTGCTCAAAGCAATGATTTCGAAGATAGGCTCACTCACTCATGGAATGCATGAGGCCTACCTAGGTGATCTGTTGTTTTTTAAGTACCCATCCTGACTATAAAGTTAAACCTTCCTTCTCTTAGGCCCGTTATTACCACCTCCAGTAAAATATTTACGGCTACTTTTACGGTTACTTTATTGACAGTTCGATTTTACAATATCTGGTTAGGAGTTAACTATAGGTAAGAATCCCTTAACTGGCAGTAATCTTTACTGTAGGAAAATGTACAGGTAAACTCCTAACCGGAGGATTTTTTGAGGTTATACTTCTCGCGAACTGAATTAAAATGGAAAGATGAAATTATTTAACTGCTTTCGTAATGTCAGTGGTGATGAGGAACTTTATGTAAAAAAGATTTTTAAAATATTGAAAACTAGATCAAACTATTATGAAAGTTTGGACAATCAATTATTTTACTGTATACTTCCTCTACCAGTACATCAGATGATATTTGGGTTTTGCATCCTTCCGGGATGGGGTTAGAAACTTGGTAACTTTCTTTTCATTTTTACAACTACTTTGAGGAGGATTTTTTTCTTCTATATTTTTTAGAAAATAGCTTAACAACTTTTGATTTTAACAGGAATTGTGTAATAATCGTAATATATAAAATATATAGGCCTATATATAATGTATTTCAATATGTTATGCTAAGAGCTAATAATTTCATTTGAAAACATCTCGTAATATATCCTGTAGTTGTTAGCTACACATTTCATACACAAACTTATTAGATTTTAGGTCTTGCCTCGCAAATTATGCGACCTTTTTAGGCTAAGATAACTGAATGCGCACTACTGTCCGTACTATATAGGCCTAGTGTATACTGGAATATATTAAGTTTAGATGAAGTTATGTGTTTAACATGATATTTTTTCTGATACGTCTTTCCGAGCTTTGCTCTTATGGCCACACCTTACTGTGAGTTTATTTAGTTTGAATTATAGGCCAATGACGCTTTTCGTCGATAATATTCAGAAACAATTATTCTTCACATGAAACGAATTTGCTGTCTCACTTTATTTTTTGACATCAGACATAACCTCATTATCCTTGCAAAATCAAACCAAACAATGAAAACAGATGAAAGACTGCTGCAAAAAACTGAGAAACGCTCGTACCAACTGCCATGACTTTTGTCTGATTGCGTTAACTGGGAGTAAACTTTAACTAGAAGATGATAAGAACAAAGAAGCATTTACTGGAACTTTACTCCAACCGTAAAATAAACTGTCAGTTATCATTTACTCCTACTTAACTGGACATCGTAAGAACGGGCCGCTTCTAAGAGTAGAATTAGAGTAAAGGGGGCATGCCAGAAATGCTGGAATTTGCTATATTTACTTATACATTATAAGCATAGGTAGAATAATTTTTCTGTGTTGGAAATAGTGTTCATATATACATATTTTTAAATGTTTTTTTTGTTTGTTTGTTCAGGGCTATATTGAGCAAAGAAAGCAAAGATAAGCTGAGTGTGAATTTTATGTACGAGCCTCCACCTGGAACCAAGAAGGAACGAGAAAGAGAGGATGACGAACCTGAGTATAAGTTTGAATGGCAACGGAAATTCAATGCCCCTAGAGAGGAGTAAGTTATTATAAATTATATTTTCTTTATAAAAACATTTGTTTTATTTTTCTCAATCCATGCACGTATTTGCAGCAGCTTGCTCCTTCCTCAACAAGCACTAGACTGTCCTGCATATCTGCAGTGGTACAGAGATCGCCTGGAATCTGAAAGCTTTGTGACCGTTAAAATTTGAACATGTCATTGGCAGTGCGCAGTCCACCATGAAAAAATAGTCCACGGTTCCATGCGCTTTAGTTAACCACATGGATACTAGTGTGAATGTTTTCTTGTCAGCACGTTTTGCTTGCATTCAAATTCCCGCCGCCTCTGTCTGTGATGTCGTCCATGCTTTTAGTTTGAGGGCGGGTATTGTACACAACATAAACTCAGCATTTGTTTCCTTGATTATAATAATTAAAGATCCATAAAATGCCCTTTGTTTTGAAACTTTAAAGATTTTGGTGTAATTTAATTGAAAATAATCTATAATTTGAAACTTTTATAATCCATACAAGCTATGAATTTATTTGCTGATAAAATTCTGGAGTGAAATGTGCTATCAAGGAAAAATTGGAATTATGAAAATACTTGTGTTAAGGTTTTATCCAAATAAAGCAATAGGGTTACTGTTCCAGTAGTTAACCATTTAAGGCGTTTTATTTCTTTGATAAAGACTATAATACACAATACTGCAAGAACTGAATAAGTAATTTATGTAAAAGAAAGTTTGAAAGCTGCTTTACAAAATGCATATAAAAGTTTTCAATATTAAACAATTGGTGTACTACTTATCTCAGTTCAAAAATCATTTGTTGTGATGTACCTGTAGTTGACCACTACTACCCAGTTCTTGACCACCGCTTGCACCAGTAGTTGACCACAATTTATATTAATGAATTTTGTTGGAAAATATATGAAACTGATATGTTTGCAGGTTGCAGAATACGTGTTGCATTTGGCAATAAAGTAGACTGCATAATGTCATTCTCAGAACAAAGTTTAGACACATTGTATGTAACATGTGCCTTACAACCATTCGCTAATAGAAGGATCGGAAACATAATTTGCTAACTCTCCACCCATGAAATCAACTCATTTGCAATATAGGCAATTCATAATAAATAGCACCTGTTATCTACCCATTTCTTGATCTACCAATTCCTAAGAAATTTAAGGGCCTTCATGTCCTGAATAGGAAACTTCCCCCCTTCCTTTTTCCACTTTTGGGGCAAGTTTGAAAGCCTAACTCGTTCACATTAAACATTCTTGAAGGATCTTTCAAAATATCCAGTACATTCTCTTCTTTTACATAAGCATGCAATTCATTGAACCAGTTTCTATTTCTTCCACATACCTTTCTGACATTATTGGATGACACATCATGAATGATTCGAACCAACGTCTACCTGGTTTGTTGTTTTAAAAAGAAATTTTTCTATTTGCATTTATCTTTAAAATCTTGTTTTACAGTTTCTTTAACAGTTTCAAACATTGTGTGCCTTTTTATTGTCGGGCACTTCTTTTGCACAAGGAAATATCCCAAGAAACAAGTAAATTTTCATAAATTTTTAATGGAATAGTACATTTTAGTTTAATTAGGAATGAAGAATTTGGTATGCCATATTTCCTTGCAGTTTTTCTTATGTTGGACCATAAATATCACTTGTAAGGTGCTGGTCAACTACTAGAGTAAGGGATTCCATTTGTTGACCACTAGTGGTCAACTACTAGATACCCGACCATTTTGGTGTTTCAGTAGTTGTCCAGCCTTTTCTTGCCCTAACAATCAAAAACTGGTTGTTAGCAATAGGTCATTAGCATTAAGTAATGTGCATTTTAATCATATGAAAAGAAATGAATATGTCATTAATCAGTATGGCTGTACAAGAATAATAGCAAAATGCGCAGGTTACCTTCTTTATTAATATCTGGAGCAAGCCACGTTGCACCACCAGAAAACAATGCTAAAGAATGGCAACCATTCAGTAGATTCAGTGCCTGATAATTGTATTTGGTGAGGCAATCCCTACTCTTTCAAGTGACACATAATTTAATAGTCTTTGGTTTAGCACAACAAAACACTGCCTTATTATATGCTGATTTGGTCAACTATAGGTGCATGGTCAACTACCGGTACAGTAACCCTATTTGCTGGAAGTTTTGGAAAACTTGGAATATGAAATTCAACTTCAAAGTGCATTCTTCTAGGATATGGGAAAAATAATAATTTTAATAATAATATAGCAAACTCCTGATTATCCTTGCTTACAAATTTGCATTTCCCACACTTAATTTCGAATTTTATGCACATCATTTCAAATTCCCCGCATTTAATTTCAACATATACCAGTACCGGTATGTACAGTATATACAATATCTAGTAAACTGGTTTAACACAAAATTACAAAACATGAAGAATTCAGTAATGTTGGCATACAACCTGTTTAAAATTTAAAGGAACACCACAGTAAAAAAATGTTTATGGTACCTTGAAGAAAGAATACAGAAATGAACTTAAAAAAAAAAACAAAATATGAATCAAATGCCTGCTTTATAGGCTAGAATCTGCTTCAAACAAATGCTCTTCTGCTTGGCATGTGATACTCATAAACTCAACCTCACTTCACGCTTCTCCTAGCATTAAATAATTTTAATGACTGTTTGAATACTTTTTATATGATTCTTTGTGTCTTGAGAACTTTCAAAAATTGAATAATTCTGATATGAGAAATTTCAAGAATTAAATAATTACGATTTTTTCATTCAAGAACTCCCATTACTAGGCCTAATAATAAACTTATTTAATACATTTTTGAAAAGTTCCCTCAACTTTCAGTCTGTGAAATTGACGTCAGAGTTCACCAGTGTGTCAGAAACTAGCATCCACAGTATTCATTTAGAGATGTAAACAGCCAACGAGGTTGGTTGTACAATGTAATGAGTATGTGAATGGAGGAATTCGAAAAATTGTGCATGTTTAACAACAAACTCCCTACATTAAGATAACTCTTGTCAACAGTAAATAGTGATCCTGATATTCCCAATTTAAATAGAACACCCTTCCAAAAATGACTGATAATCAGTTTTGAAGTTAACTGAAGTGATTCCTCCTAGGATTAAAGTAAGTAAGTTATTCCTCAGGTTCGCGAGCAACCCCTGGTGATCCCATAAGGGGATATTCTCAGTGGATTTGTTACCGGGGTGCGCCAGTCCCCTACCTACTTAAACCTAAGGACACACACACACACCCAGTCCTGAACCCGGGAAAGACATTTTTCACTACTGAAAAATCCCCGACCGGCCGGGAATCAAACCCGGGCCGCCCAGGTGGCTGGCAGTCACGCTACCAACTCACCCACGGCGGCGGACCCTCCTAGGATTAGCACAGTGTTAAAAAAACCTGACTTGGAAGGAGATAAGACTGATTTTGTTGCATATAGGAATTGATGGCAGCATTTTTTGTTCTTTTCATATTATAAACTAGGCATAATTATGTCATTTATGTATAGTCGACTCGCTCATAGCATTGACGGGTGGCTCCCATTGTTCTCATATTACAATGTTTGTTGTTACTGTAAAAGGTTTTCTCAAAAGAAACCGCTGACTGAATTCATGTTGCCAATTCTCTCATTGCTCAATGCCATTGCCACAAGTGTTTTGCTGCATCTATATCTTCCCACTCTTTTTTTACACTATGCAGTGTGGCAACTACTCCAAGCGACATGGTTGGGCGGCGACTTCTTTGATGTTAACTGTCAACGCAATGAGCGAGGCGACTATTCCTAGGCATTTATTTCAATTTATTGCAATAATTAAATTTTAATGTCAACACACCTTTCAGCTATTTGCTATTTCGTCAGCATTTTCCACATTAAATTCTACCTGGTCAGTGGAGTAATACCGGTAACTTATATTTGCTTTGTTTACATCTGCTTCAGTCTCTCGTTGGATAATAAGGACATCTATTTGCCATAAAAAGAGAACCATGTGTCCTGAATTTAAAAAAACTTCCAGGATCACTTTTTCAAATCTCTTCTTGCTGCAAGTTTCTATCAAGGGGAAAAAAAATTGCACGTCTTAATGAACTTTCAGTCTGTTATAAAAAAGTTGTATCCAATTTGTTTAGCATTGTGTATTAATCCTCTGTTTTACTTACAGTTACTGCAAAGGGGATTCTGAGATCAGAGATCAACCTTTTGGTATTCAGGTTCGCAATGTAAGATGCATCAAATGCCACAAATGGGGCCACATTAATACAGGTTTGTAATGTTTTTTTTTTTTTTTGGTGGAGTTTCCATACAGCTTAGCCCTATACTGAATTGTTTATGGGACAGACTGTACATTTGATCATCTTTTCTTCATAAAACAGCACGATATGTTAAGAATTTCTAGTTCTGATTTATACAATAAAATCATCAAACCAACATTATAAAATGAAAAATTGGGCTTCTTTAACTGGTCGTTAAGTAGTATTTAAGAAAGTACAATTGTTATACGTAATATTGTTCCACCTCATTGTTTTCCCATTCGAAAGTGAATTTAAGTACTTAGTCTGATGATGGGTGGAAGGTCCAGTAAGTAGTCAATTTAATGAAGTAGAGAGTGTTCTTGAAGATAATGCGTTTAATATTAAGTACAGTATTTACTACAGTGAGTGCCACGCAAGAGTTGGCCAATGACGCGGGTTTCTCCGTTGCGGCGGGCACAGCTCCAATTCCTGAGCGATTGAGTGAAATATCTACGCAAATAAAGCCGCAATAATAATAATAATAATAATACAATTTTATTGTCATTTGGCAATGAATTGCAATAGACAAAGTCAGTGTAGTTAAAAATAGAATAAAAATAAAAGTGTACATATACAGGCTACGGTTACAAAGATTGAATTAGAACTAACTGTGGTACACAACCCTTTATATCAGGTCGTTATGCCATGACACACACAAATTAACAAGATAATTCCCATTCGAAAAATTCTTGGCTATCATAAAATGGATTCCTAACAAGTAAAATAGAAAGCTTACTTTTGAATATGTTTACCGGAAGCTGAGTTATTTTTGATGGGAGCTTATTGTACATTTTTAGGCCTAAAACCTCATAACTGTTAAGTGATTTAGATAATCTATGATATGGAATATTGATAAGTTTGTTATTCCTAGTATTGTGAGAATGAATTTCCCGTCCGGTATAATAATCTGATATATTGTTTTTAATATATAACAAAACCTGGAAAATGTATAGATTTATAACTGTTAAACATTGTAACTTAATAAAGAGTGGTCTGCAATGTTCTGCATTGTGTGCGTCCGAAATGATCCTAATAGCTTTTTTCTGCAGTAACAATATTTTATTGACATGACTACTGTTTCCCCATAGTAAGATTCCATATGTAATTATACTTTGAAAAAATGCAAAGTATGCTCCTCTTACATAATTTCTTGGTACATGACTTTTTAAACTCCTCAACAAAAACACTACTCTCGAGAGTTTACCCGAAATGAAACTTACATAAGGCTCCCAGGTTAATTTGTTATCTACAATTGTTGTAATGATTCAGGTTCTCACATTTACAGTTAAAATTACACTGAAAATAACCACACCTCATCACAAGAGATGTTGGAAATGTTCTCCTCTTCCATCCACACAATACTGGCACCATTTTAGAAAATTTCCTTTCATGCGAGTAAGTTCAGCTTCCGAGACAGAGTTAATTTCTCTTGTGAAATTTTCTTTTAAGTTCTTCTAACAGTATGTGACTTATTTATGGGGAAACTTGAAAAATAAAGTGTATAGGACAATTTCCCAAACATTAGAAGAACTTAAAGACATTATTACAAGAGAAATTAACTCTACCTGAAATTTTAAAAAACGTTTCAAGTTACTTGAATTATGAAATTTAAATTTTATTAATCAAATGTTAAAGGAAACTATTGGAAAAGAAAAGAAAAATGAGGACTGTACACTTCGTGAGGCTTTCACTGTTGAATTTCGCACAATTATCTATTTTTCATAATTCTGCTCTCTCAATTCTAAAATTACCATTATTTGCAGTTTTATGCATTTTCTCAATGCCTCAACTTGAATCAATGTATTTTCGATGTTGAATTGATTAATATATAGATCCTTTTGGAAATTTGAGATAATCAGTTCTAGATACTTGTTAATTTTATGAAAATATAATAAATAAAATTTAATTGTCTCTATAATTTAATTTTTTCTGTGCTAACCTTTATCACATATATGTGAGAAAGTTTATGCACCATATTTTTGCACCATTTATTTTCCTTGTTTTGTTTACAAAGAAACTTGAAAACATTGATTCTTGTGGTCAAGGAAATGTAAGTTTCTCGTCTTGAAATTTCTGTGGATACCCTGATTTGTGTCCGATGATTCATGATTTTACTGATGTCTAACATCCTTTCAGAAACAAATTGAGTTTATATATGAATTCTATGAAGTCTAAAGAACATTACAACAAATTTGACTGTTTTTTGTGTTTCTGAAACAAAAGTTACTTGTTGCAGCAGGGTGTATAATCTCCCAAACAAACATTACACAATATTCTTAGAAAGAAACGGGGATAGAAGGCAGGCATGCTGAAAACTGTGCCCTGGCGACAGAGTTTCCATTATCTTTGATATCTTTCAAATGCCTCTACACGCACTAAGTATTATAGTACATGCAAGTTTGTTAGAAAGAAAACTTAGTGTATGTTGAGGCCCTTTGACAGATATTGAAGACAAGGACCAAAAAGTATGAAATAATAAATAAATGAAAATAAAATTTTGGGAGGAACTGGACAGTACACAAATGTAAAAATCAAGTCATGTAATCAAAGTTTTGTTTTGCTATGTAGAAAATCATATTTTTTTATAATATTGTGAATGATATGATGATAATTTTTGTTTGACAGATAAGGAATGTCCTATGTACAACCAGTCCTCAAGTTCAGACCAGACTGCTCCATCATTAGATCCATTAACGCTGATGCAGCAGATGCGAGAGGATGGCCTTGCAATGAAGAAAAGTGCACTCAGTTTACAGCAACATATGAATTTCTCAGACAGCCAGGTGAGTTTTCTGTCATTAGTTTGCTGTGAAAGAATGTAATACCATCTAACACTGTGAAAATCTCCAATAAAATGTGCTGCCTCGCCATCGCAGGAAATGAAACTTGAGCCATCTGCAATACTTTGAAATCTGCAACTAATCCATTGTCGTTTAAACTTTCAAATAAGTTGCCAACCGATGACAGAGAAGTGTATTAAAAGAACAAATTCGTGACACTCCAGTCTACTTATTTTTGTAGATCAGAAGTGAATTGAGTGGTGTATTGAATAATTGTTTCATTAAAGGGTAAATATCTCAATTGTTTATGCATTTTTTCAGTGCCAATGTAAGAAATGGTTACTTGTTTATTTTGTATTAAAGAAAAAAAAAAACTAGAATAATTTTGTCAAAATTATAATACGCGATTTTTGGTGTTAATATTAGTGTTCAGTATATGTTTTATTAAGATGGCTGAAATTGTTTGTTTAAAGCCTAAAAAGGGCTATTCCATGCATAAATAAAAGGCTAAAAAACGTTTTGTAAAAGCCTAAAAATACGGGTCCTAATTATGACACTTCCCACTGCAGCAATACTATACAACACTGGCAGAATATGGCTTACTTCCATACCTAGCTCCATCATTATCTTCCATTAAATTTTCTCTCTCTTTTAAATGCTTTATTCTAGTTATGTGTGTGATACTAATAGTGCTAATCTTTTTTTTTTTCCCCCATAGAACCTTGTACAAAGTGATGATGAGAATGACGAAAGAACAAAGCAGTCTGAAATGGAGTTCCTAAAATCTCTCTCTGTAAAACAGAAGAGAAGATTGCTTAAGTAAGTATTTAATGCCTTTTTTAATATTTACATTTAAATGATAATTGTATATTCTTCACATCACATCAAATTAGTTTGAAAATTTATCTCATGAATCAGTGACCAATTCAAGATATGTAAAATTTTAACCAATCACTGCTGCTTGTTGCCTTAATTCCATCGCACATACATTTAGTTGTTTTTGTATGTGAATTCATGCTAGTGTACTGAAATATCTGTATAGCTTCTTTGATCTAAACAATTAATGGTAAACATAATCGCAACATCAAGGTCAATATCTTCCATATCCTACACATCCATAATATCAAAAGAGCAGGACTTCCATCATCATTTAATTTTGATAATTGAAGTGTTTACTTTTATAAGGGTCTAAGTGCCACAATCATGATTGTGTAGAAAACAAGACATAGACTCACACAAAAAGACGTGGCGGAGATAGACCCAGCACTATATCTTGGAATTTATTGCTACTAATGTGACTTTCTGGACCTTGGACCCTTCTGAAATGCATTAGTCTGGCTACATGGATCCATTTAAGTGATCAGCTGAAAAATCATGAATTTGGCACTTAGACCCTTATAAAAGTAAACGCTTTAATTGTCTTTTCAATATTAATTCTTAATTGGTGACCCTTTCACTGCTATCGACGGAGCTGTTCCGGCGCGGAGAATGGCACTTACGTGTGCTATCAACGGAGCTGTTCTGCCCGCGAAGTTGGTGCTATGAACGAGACGATTCCACAAGGCATGGAATTTTTTAACACGGTTTTAACAAAAGGATAGTGTCCTGCCATCTATTGGGGTTAGATAGAACTTAATTTCATTGCTTTCCCTGCTCTGTGGTGCAATCTGTAGACGAAAATGTGAGGCCTTGCACAATGTTGCCGCGAAGTTAGTGCTACGGATAACACAATTGCTCGTAGAATAGAATTTTTTAACATGGTTTCAACGAAAGGATAGTGTCCTGCCATCTCTTGGGGTTAGATAGAAATTAATTTCATTGCTTTCCTTGCCCTGTGGTGCAATCTGTAGACGAAAATGTGAGGCCTTGCACAATGTTGTGATATCTGAAGAAGCCAATGAACTCAAGAGTCATCTGACAAGCGGGGAATCACGTCAAGGCCATGGTATGTTCAATTTCAACACAGTCATTGCTTTCACGAGCAAGGAAAAGCATTTCTTACGTGATGACGAAATTCTGGCGTATTTTAAAACTGCCTTCGTATTTTTCGGATTTAGCGCAGAGTGACAGTGAAAATATCTCAGCAAGGAGGGTATGTCAGCTTGCCAATATCTCAGCAGTAAAGGGTTAATTCAATTAATATGGCCATAGCATTATTATTAGTAGCAAAGTGTACAATATAAAAATAAAACAGCTGATTTTTGTATTAAAAAGGTGTTACTAATAACCATTATGCCACTCATTATTTTGGGCACTCTCCATGTATATTAATTTATAATATTTCTTACCTACATGTCACCTCACAAGTTGTTTTGCGATCTGTTATGTTTGGTAGCTTCTCACCTTGTTTACGTTAGCTTTGTCTTCTTATTCTTCTTCTGTTCTCTCTAGTCTAATTTCAGCTAGTGTTTTGATGTGTCATGACATCATGCCCGTTTGTCCACATTCATATGTGTGCTTTTTTTCTTTCTTTCTTTTCTTATGTTGTGGGTTAAGGTCCCTAGTTGGCAAGAGATTCTGTACTAGGAAGTCAAGGGATCAGGACCTGTTTATTGGAGTGGTGTGTACGCCTACCTTACTCCAGCTGAGGTTGTAACCCTTCAGCAAGGTATGCTGAATTAATTTTTTGATTTTCTCATAGTTTTACTTATTTTATTTATTTCAATTTATATAGCTGTTATTTTAGTTAAATTATTTTTTCAGGCCACCAGTTCTTGGTTTATTTTATTAGTTTTATTTCCTTTTTGTTCATCTTTTCTTGAGTTCAGTAACCCTGTTATTTTCTGTTTCATTCTTTTCTCGTGAGGTGATATGGCCAGCGTAACCGAGGTTTACTGTTATTTTAGTGTATTCCATGTTGTGGCTTTTTAGATGATAAAATATTTCCAAGACCCAAGATTTTCTGTGATGTATGTATATTTTCCATAAAGCTATTCTTGGTGCCTAAACTATGACTGTTCTCAAGTTAATAAAATTGTTACATTTTCACTGTTTCTTACCGAATTATTCATAACGTTTAATACATTTCTTACATCTGTAATAATAAGAGGAAGTGTTTATCTGTCTGTGTGCAATGCCCAGCAAAATCTACTGCATGCAGAGATCTGAAAATTTAAACATAGGTGGACTGAAGGGTGGCCGAATGCACCTCAAAGCGAGATTTTTAATTTTTGCTCTTGTTCACGAGTTATGAGTGAAAAACTGGCAGAAAACGTGAATTTTTGCACTAACAAAGTATCATTTTTCAGTTATTACATTTAATACATTTCATTTGTAGGGTTTTGCTTTTTTTGTTGTTATAACTTGTAATAAGAGCATCACGATTTTTTCAACATATCTCATGGAATTATCGATCACTTCAACTGCCCACCCTTGTCAATTCATTTGTTTACAATTAAAGGCATGCAGACATCTGATTTGAAATTTTTGAACATAGATGAAGAAATCTAAATTGATCGATTTGGTTGGAATTCACTATGCAGGGGTTTTCTGGGACAGAAAACTCTCATCTGAGGTCATTTTCTTAGACAGCATTTTTTAATGTTGGAATGCACTCCAAAGCCAGGGTTTTAGATGTTTCATTATAATTATTAATCATTTAGTTTATGAATGATTCATAAATATAATGTTTTAATTACTTTTGCTCTTAATTGATAATTTTTTAATTCATTATCGTGGGCAAAGCTGCAGGCACCTGCTGCAGTGAATAAAATCTCGTAGAATGATTATCTTTTGCAATTATATGGGTTAAAGATTGGCACACCATTCACAGGATGACCATCGCTATAATATATAATATAATGTATAATATATTGGGGTCTGAATGTTGTCAATAAATTCACGAGCAATGAAGTTGTTATATTACCATACCTAAGAAAACTGAGTGGTATTGTTTCATGTAAGAGTATGTAATATCAGCTGCAGTGGTATAGAGGTAGTATGCTCGCCTCTGTATACAAAGGTTGCGGGATCAAACCCGGTGTCTAGAATTACGGCATGTAAAAGAACTTGAAGCCTAAATTACAGCCTCTGGACAAAATTCCTCTGCTCTTTCACGTCCAAGTAATACCTTGGTATCTGGAGGGATGTTCATGAGGCGATATGCTTACCACCTGTTCCTCTGTCCTCTTGGAAAATAAGTGTGCAAAATTAACCTAGGTGCTAAAACCTCCAATTGGAGGCCCTATGCCCTACCATTGGAGTTATAGGAAAAAGTCAGTCAGAGTATGTAACAGTATATGTAATGGTGCACAACCCCAGCAAGGTGGGGAGGGACCTAGTTAGTACTTGAAGAGTGAAGATGTGGCCCTCCTGGGAACACTTGCAAGTATGCTACACCATTACAAAAACAGCAATTTGGTTTTAAAACGAGCAGAATTTTAATGTTCTCCCTTTGATTTATTTCAGGAAATTGGAGAAGTTGGAGAAGAAAGGAAAAAGTAGTAAGTCAAGCAAGAAGAAGCAGAAAAAGAAGAAGAAATCTAAGAGAAAATCTAGGGACAGTGATAGTGATGGTAGTTCAGATGACAGTGATTCAGAGGATAATAAGAAAATACATAAGGAAAAGAAGTCAAAAAAAGACAGAAAGAAGAAAGAGAAGCACTACAAAAATGTGGCTGTGAAGAAAGAACCTGAGAGTTCTGATGGTGCTTCAGATACAGAATCTCCACACAGAAGCCTTAGGCACGTTTTGGGAAGGAGTATAGACTTTGATGGTCCTAACCCTCTAGCTAAACATCGCTCAAATAGTGATGGGTCTAGCAAAAATAGAGATAATCATAAGATTGGCAAGCATCATGAAAATAATAATCAGGTGAAAATAAAGATTGAGAAGGATTCTGATTCAGAAGCAGAGTCTCGCAAACAAAAAATCAGGGATCGAGAAAAGTTGTTGCAAAATGGAAGCAATCATAATAGTACAAAATACAGAAATGGAGATGATATCAGGCACTCTAGGAAAAGGTCAGCTGACAGAGACCCTAGTTCTTATGGAAAGAAACAAAGACAATCATTGTAACTGGTAAATGTAAATTGTATTATAATCTGTATATCTTTGCATCTTCTATAATGATGTATTATTAAGTAAAGAATTTATTAATCATAAAGTAATTTCTGTAAATGAATGAAGTAAATAAACTTAATTATCTAAATACTAATTATCTTGTATACAGGGAATTATGCACTCAAGAGATACTTCAATAAGAATTGTGGGTGTTCACTTATTGATAGGCTGACCATATTACCTTAGGCTGAAAACAGGACATTGGGATGATAAAAATGGGGCAACGGAAAAATAAACATTACAGTGTTGGCATACCACATTCAACCATCACTACACTGCTTGTCAACAGTATAAAATTTGAATACTTTCTGGAGATTGACATTGATACTTCAATTTTCCCTCTTTGACATCAAGAATAAAACTTTAAAAAGTGTGAAATTCAAACCATCGATGTTTAATAACAAGCCACCATTTTGTATACACACTGAAGAAGAAGGAAAGAGGAAAGAAAAAAAAGTCCAAAAGATATTCTAAATCTGACGACAAATTATAAAAAAAAAATTATAGATTTTCTTTTCAAACAAAAGACTGGTGCTTCTTCTCTAGGATTAATGCATTGCCTTCTTGTTCACAATGAAAGTACAAATGTTGCCAATATAAATTTCTTTATTTTCTCTGAATAAATTACAGTAATACGATCTCATCAGAATAGAACTTTGCTGTCGAAGTACCTCGTTCACTACACATGTGATATTTTCTCTGAATAAATAATTTCAGATATTGATACATACTTAGGGCCTGTACGATGACCACCTGATATCATATTTATCTGCCAGGTAGAGAACTTATCTGGAAGTTGGCCAAGAATTGCGTACTATGATCTATCAAAATCTGTCTGGAAAGACAACTCCCAGATAAGTTAGCAGGAGGATGGAGTGGCTGATAAACTACCAACTGCGAGTTAGGGAAGCTTGGTGGAAACAAGATGGCAGCACTCCTAAGCCTCAAAGCCACCTGAGTTTCAGAATCGATGCTGGAAAATTTAACTTGCAGAAAAATTACGTTTTAGGCTCACAGTGTGTATAACATAGCACAAAATTGATTAATGTGCGCTTAAAACGATATGTTCTTATGTAAGTTAATTGTAGAAAAATAAATTCGATCTGCCACACCTAGCAGAGGCATACCGAACTACAACAAACACACCTCTTCGCTCAACAAGCTAAGGATCATTATACAAAATTTTACTGCGTTCTTCCCAATAGCAGTTCCACGGTGGTATTAAGAGACATCTTCCATTTAAACTATCTGGAAATCACGTATCGGGAGGAATTTTCGTCAGGTGGTAATACAGGCCCTTAGTATCAAACAATGCAACTGCTTGGTTATTCAATTTACTGATAATCATTGATATACGAGTACAATAATAATAGGTTATGAATAATAAATTACACTTTATCAGTATTAAAATTTTTATTAAAAACTAAAAAATTTACATTTCCATTAAAACGATGGGACAACCGAAAAAACCATACAGTCCTGTTCAAAACAGTATACACAATCAGCTTACATATTGACCACATGCCTCCAATCCTACCTTTAAGTCATACATTTTCGGTTGTTGTATTTGGGTCATGCTTTTTCAGTCAGTCATTTTTGGGTTACTGCATATATTGGTCATGTTTTTTTAATCGTTATTCATGTTCTTCGGTTATTTGTCCTAGGTAAATGGAAAAAAAAAAAATACCCTCTGTGTATCATTTTTACCTAACAAATATATATTGTATTTTATAGTTATAACTAATTCTAATCTTCAATCAGCCTCATGACTGTTCTTTAAATATGCATGTAAATGTCTTCATTTTCTCGTGCCATTAAGGCATAACACAAAGGGAAAAATGTGCTCCAGGAAACGACCTTTCAAAGTGAATTCAGTGGAATTGACTAGGTACACAATTGAATGTACAGGTAGGGAAAAAATTGACCGACTAAAATATCTAAGTTGCTGATATGAGCCACTGCACATGCCTAGTGGCAGGGAATGTATTGAAATTGTTCTAGTGTCGACTGTTGACTTAGCCCATTTCGAAACCCATTAGAAAATAAGCTAGTAAAATTCATTTTCTGGGAATAATCCGTTAATTAAGACGAAAGCAGTAATGAACTACACAGGTCTAAGGAATATGCATGGACACTGGTGTGGACAAGGCTCTGAAATCAGCTACAAGAGTTGGTCCGCTTTTTTTCCCCCCCTACCTGTACAGTCTACATACATAGTGGAATTCTGCAATAGACTGAAGGTTTTGCAAGGTGGAAAATATTATACAATAACTAAAATAATTTCCAGAATCATATAGTTACCAATGTTCCCATATTGTTCTGCTACTTGAATGTCTGATAAATATTGAGGATATAATGGTCTCCCTTGATTTTGTATTCGGTTTACTTCAGTTTTAAGTAAGAGTTTGCAGATTTCTGTTTAGTGCACCAACAATGAAAATTGCTGTTACTGTTACACCTGCTTCTGTAAACTAACAGTGGTACATAATAGACCATACTACTAATCTGTAGTGAATTCCATTCACTTGTTAAATTACCATCATTTGGGGGCTTGCACATTCTTAGGCAAAAGCTCTTTCAGAAAATTTCCATTACTTAATGGATTGCATCATGGGCCTCTTTATATTTCATAACGCCAGAATGTTGAAATGGGGCAATGTGTTGTTGGGGCTAGTGGCTGATATAGGCCCTACGATAAAGCTCGTAAAATGTAGAAAACCCAGAATTAATCTCTAATTATCCTTGCACAGTATCTTTAAAGTGCAGTATGTAATATGCTACTTATTAAAAATGTTTGTTATAACTTTTGTCAATAGGAAAGAAAAAATAAATGACAGCATAGTACTTTCGGCTAGCTTACTGGGAAGACTTGAAAGGAATAAATTAGAATTACATTTCTCACATTGACAGTTGTCAGAAAGTGATGAAAATATACTGTTTGTTACCCAGACATTAAAGTCTGAGACAAAACTAAGAGTTATAAGTATATTAACTGAACAGTCGGCAAACTGTGGAAGTGTTAAGTATTGTCGTGACATTTTTCAGAACTCCACCTGTACAGATAGCACTGTTACTGTAATTTATTAACAAAATTCAATATCCTGTAAAAGGAAACGCATCATGTCCTTTAGTGGCATGCATCTCATGAAACAGATGATACTTTGAATTAAGAACTTGGCTTAGGGTTTCTCGAGAGCATCTATATTGAGACTATTTTAGCATAGTGACATTTGTGTTTGCTGGACAAAATTCTGCTAGTACATCCACATTGGTTCCAGGCTAGTAGTTGTAGATAATAGTCAATAAATGAGCGTAACAAAATTAATTGATTGTATGTATTGAAGCATTACCTATCTTTTCCCTTTATTTACTATGGTAATTCTTGTATTTTTTAGATTTGTAACCGAACATTTGTATTTAGTAGTTATATTATAAGAGGGAATTACTACATTCAAATTTTAACTGCAAACAACTGTGATTAGGTCTATATTACCTAATACCAAATTATTTAAAATTCCTCATTATTTAATGAAAAATTTATCATGTTGCAAAAGTTGAGCCTGTGAAAGTTCATACCAGTTGGTCTTAACAGCTGATCAAGTGTGACGATACTTCATCTAGCTTTCTGTCTTGAATAAAGAAGGCCATCCATTCAATTTTTTATTCTAGCAAGCATGGAAAGATATATTAATATTTTTATCTGTTATAGTATTGTAATTGCTCCAGCTAGTACGGTTAATGATGATAATAATAATTAATAATGTGGACTTCATTTTTTCTCTCCTGCATCACATCACTTCTAGATCGGTCATTTCATTGAAAGATTTTTCTCTCCCCTAATTCAGTAATATGATTGGCATGCTGGTAATTTACTAATAGGGGACTTCACATCATTAAAGAAAAAGTAGAGGTTGTGAAAACCAGACGTGTACAGTATATGGGTACTTGAAAATCATTAAGGAAAAGCAGAGGTTGTGAAAACTAGACATATATATTTTATAAATAAAATATAATTTTCTGATTACAGCATGAAAAACACTTTCTACTTTGAGTAAGAAGCTTTCATACCTTGGAGGATGAGCACTGGATTTGTAGGTAAAAGGTCCTGTTGGTAAAGGTTCGAGTCCGTCATTCAGCCAAAGGTAAGTAAAAATTCAATATTCATAAATATTTGTGGAAAAATTAAAAGTAGATAAAATCACAGAATACAGAAAGATAGATAAAAAAAAGAAAAAGGATGGATTAGTAGAGGTAGATAAAAAAAATACTGCTAAAATGTTTTCTCTTTTACTTTTCTCTACAAGATGTGATCTCCCACTCAAAACCATATAGTTCAAAATGCTCCCATTAGAGTATGTTATTGTTTGATCATGTCGATTTGCCAAGAGTTGCATAAGTCAGAGATTCTACAACTGACTGCCAAAAAATTATTTCTTAAGACCATCCTCACTTTGTTTCAAGTGGCTGTTGTTTTAAAACACTATAGAAATTTGAATTTCTTGATCTTCAAGTCAACTATTCATCTTCTTGTGATTAAAACTTTTCTGTTGGATGTTTAAAGCCAAAAAATAAGTGATAGCTTATAAGATAAAAATGAAAATATGAATAAAGAATTAGTAGTTTACTGGTTTTACACCCAATACAGTTTATGAAGAAATTTATTTTTCTGAATCATACAACTAAAGAAATTAAGTTGGCATAACTTTAATTTTTGATACAGCACATTGTCCATGTTAAGTCAAAATACAGAACTCTTTGATTATTATATAAGCATTCATGAGCCACAGATTATTGTCTCTGTTGGACACTACATGAGAATATTATCTGAGCTAATATGGTATGGGACCACAGCTACTAAAAGCTCAGAGCAAGCCTCCTCAAACCCTTATTTTTAAAATCTAGTATCTTAACCCCCATACATAGATATCTCACTGAAATCAGAATGTGTTGCTTTGTAATATATAGACTGTTCTGACATATCATTCATTAGATTAACTATTAATGAACATGTCTAAAATCCTCCAGGATATGTAAGTACATTTTAAAATGCCATGTAGCCTATATTTCTTTGTGTCGCTTCCTGTTTTAAAATATTACTGGTAATTCAGTACCTCTACAAATAATGGTCCATTATAAGCAAATAGGAAAGTCGCATTGGGATTAAGAGCATAGCATTCTATGACATATGTGATGTCATTGAGATATACATTGAGCAGCCAAGTATATCATTGCCTTAGCTTGTTTTTACACTTTCGTTTTTGGGTTGCAGATTTATGCCACAAACAAGCTGTTTCATTCACTCACATTTCAGAAGTGTTTGGAACTCTCAAATACTGTGCTTCTGTTTTTGACCAAAACCAATAAAAAAACCAATCACTATTCTGTGCAGGCCTCTTATTTATTATTACTTTCACAATAAATTAACATTAGTTGGCATAGTTTTATACTAACATGTAGAACATGCAATTTTCCACAAAAATAATCACCAAATTTGTAATAACACTCGTGTAAGTGAATCTTTCATTTACTGAAAATACTTTAAAATATACAACCATAAAACATTTCTATGTGTTACATAATTTATTTCGTTCACAAAAGGTCAAATTCAAAGTCTACAGTTCACACCATAAATTACATAAACATTCAAACCTAAGTGCATGAACTATCAACTGTTTACTGATACAATTCCTAATTGCTGAGTTCTAAGTGATGGTTTACCATAACGATTTGTAGCTTCATCCAGAAAAGCTCCTTCCATTTGTCTTACAACCTCATTAAAAAATATATGTGCCAACTGAGAATGAAGAAGGGATCGAAATTCAAACGAGACTGAAAAATCTATGACACAACTTTGTGGATTGCCTTTCAGGCCAGGACTAAATTTCCATTCAGTCAATAGATGATTGAACAATTTCCCTTCAGTACATATAGCCCTCACAAGATGAGGTTTGTGAAGAGTTATATTTGAAGTATAACTTTCATGAATTGGTGGAAATCCTATGACAAGGTCTGCTTTCATATGCTGCGGAGTTTTCGATAGAACAAGAGATTTCTTACAGAAAGGAACAAATTGTTTGTAGTTCTCGACATCAGCCACTACTGTGTACATCTGTTCCATAGAGTATCTGGAAAGCCAAATAAAATATAGTTAAAAGATCTTCTAAAATCTAATTAATCAAATAAATAAAATCGCACAGTTTTAAAAATAAGCTGTAAAGAGTTTACCCAACAAGTTTCCTCCCAGAGTATTCTTTCTTCCTATCAACCTTCCCTGGCATACTGAAGAATGACCGACTGGGGACTAACACTGTTCGTTCTGTGGCAACATGTTTATGTCTCACTGGCGTAGTTGTACCAGATTCTATCCAGCCTATTCTTGATATGCTGAAAAGAAATGTGATTTGTGTATAACAGAAGATGTCAAGTGGTCTAATGAATAAATAGAAGCATCATATTATAATATACATACGAGAAGTTCAGTAATGTTATGTTTATGATTAAAAGACACTGTCTTAAGTTCTGTCATCTGTCAAGGTTAGGTCATCAAAAGTGTTGGAGCACGGTTAACAGTGAACATCAGTTGTAATATACAAAGATAATTTTTTAATTAATTACAATCTTCATACCTATTCTTTGACAACACTCTCACTTCGCGGCAATAGCAATTAATAAGTCTCCAACATAGTACACAACTACTTTTAGTTGCCATGATGGGAGGTTCTGCCCTGGCCTAAACAGCTGGACCTGGATCTGCCTGCCTAATTTTCCCTACTTGCATCACAATTACCAAATCAACATTGAAATAAAAAAAAAGAGTGCACACTGCGGTATATTTCTATCGGAAAATAAATAAATTTCTCACCAGAAATATCTTTGGTGCTGGGGCGGCCGCCGTCCAATCAACGCCTTGTAGCAGCTTGTAGGGTCCAATCGGAAAGTTCGGTGATTGATCTCCATGGCTGAGTTCTATCTTCGCTGACTTCGGGTCCGGTTATATCTCTATGTATGTGTTCTGTGGTTTTATCTAGAGATGGGAATCTGTTACTTTTTTTGGAACAGTTACGTTACTGTTACAGTTACACGAAAGTAACTGTTATTTATAACCGTTACCTGTTACTTTTCTTGTATATTACGTAGTTAATCGTCAGATCACTTCCCACTTGTAGGGGAATGCCCTTTATCTCCCCCCCCCACAACGGTTATGGACGTAGCCAAGGCTGGGGCTCTAGGGAGGGACCCCCGAAATAAAAAACAGTTGTAAAATTAAGCTTTCAATTAGGGATGATAATCGATAGCTAAAATATCGAGGTTAAAATCGGAGATAACCATCGATATGACGATAATATCGGCCTGAAAACATCGATGTATTTAGACAAAAAACATCGATGTATATTTAAAAAGGGCCATGGTATCAGAAAATTAGGCAAAATTCATAAATAAACAGAAGAATTTCCATGAAAGCAATCGATGTAAAAAATCAATGTTTTGGGAAATTAAGCTCCTGTAAATAAAATTATATCGTAGAACCAAGGTAGCCTATTAATCTTCTTTTTGTTACAAAAACATCCATGTCGGGGAGAAACATCGATGTAGCAAAAACATCAGTTGTTTTCCATCGATGTAAAAAACATCGATTATCGTCATGAAAATAAACTTTTTGGAATTTTCCTGTGGTTTACAGCCTAAAAGATATAAGTATACAAAATTTCTAGTTTCTAGCTCATGTGGAAGTGGGCAAGCATTCATGTCAGTGAGCGAGCCCTTTTTTCGGAGGTTTTTAGGGCTAAAAATATAAAAACTACTTTTTGGCATTTTCCTGTGGTTTACAGCCTAAAAGTTATATGTGTACCAAATTTAAAGTTTCTAGCTGTAATGTCAGTGAGCGAGCCCTTTTTCGGGGATTATAGTGCTAAAAATTTAAAAAAAATACTTTTTTTGGAATTTTCCTATGGTTTACAGCCTAAAAGCAATGTGTGTACCAAATTTAAAGTTTCTAGCTCATCTGGAAGTGGGCAAACAGTAATGTCAGTGAGCGAGCCCTTTTTCGGGGGTTATAGGGCTAAACATTTTTAAAAATTACTTTTTTTTGGAATTTTCCTATGGTTTACAGCCTAAAAGCTACATGTGTACCAAATTTCAATTTTCTAGCTCTTCTGAAAGTGGGCAAACAGTAATGTCAGTGAGCGAGCCCTTTTTCGGGAGTTTTTAGAGCTAAAAATTAAAAAAAACACTTTTTGGAATTTTCCTGTGGTTTACAGCCTAATAGCTATATGTGTACCAAATTTCAAGTTTCTAGCTCATCTCGAAGTGAGCGAGCCCTTTTTCCGAGGTTTTTAGGGCTAAAAATTAAAAAAAAAAATACTTTTTGGAATTCGCCTGTGGTTTAGAGCCTAAAAGCTATATGTGTACCAAATTGAAAGTTTCTAGCTCATCTGGATGTGGGCAAACGTTAATGTGAGTGAGCGAGCCCTTACTCGGGGGTTTTTGGGCTAGAAATTAAAAAAAAAAACGTTTTGGAATTTTCCTGTGGTTTACAGCCTAAAAGCTATATGTGTACCAAATTTCAAGTTTCTAGCTCATCTGGAAGTGGGCAAACATTAATATCAGTGAGTCAGTCAGTCAGCCGTGTAGCTTTATATTATAGGGATTTTATTATTAGTAGTAAAATTATCAATATTATTTCGAATAATTTACTACAGTTATTGAATTCACATTTCATGCTATATACCCACATTCTAAGTTTAAATTGTCCAGTAAAGGCAATATCGTATTTTGACAAATTTTTAAGTGGTATGTAAAGCAAGAAATATATATGAGATCAGACAGCATGAATTCTATGCATGAACTCTTGACGCCCATTAATAATTAAAAAAATAACTTTTTAATTTTTTTTATTTTTTTTTATTCTTATTTTTATGTAATTTTTATTTTTTAATATTTTTATTTTTTAATATTTTTATTTTTTGTTTTTTTATTATTTTAATTTTTTATTTTTTTAATTATTTTTGTTTTAATTAAGAAAATAACTTTTTAATTTTTTTATTCTTTATTTATTTTTTATTCTTTTTTTTGAAATTTTAATTTTTTAATATTTTTATTTTTTAATATTTTTATTTTTATTTTTTGTTTTTTTATTATTTTAATTTTTTATTATTTTTTATTTTTTAATTATTTTTGTTTTTCAAATATTGGAAGTAACAGATGTAACGGAACGAGGCGAAAGTCACGGATAAAACACTTGTAACAGAAATATTAGAATTAACTGTAACAGGTCAGAGTAACTGGAGCAGGTGGAAATAACAGTAACGGGTCCAAATAACTGGAGCAGGTGGAAATAACAGTAACGGGTCCAAATAACTGGAGCAGGCGAGAGTATCAGTAACAGGTCAGAGTAACTGGAGCAGGTGGAAATAACAGTAACGGGTCCAAATAACTGGAGCAGGCGAGAGTATCAGTAACAGGTCAGATTAACTGGAGCAGGTGGAAATAACAGTAACGGGTCCGTGTAACTGGAGCAGGTGAAAATAATGTAACGGGTGTAACTCTCGACACGTTACTTTGTTCCAGACCAGTTACATTCGCTCGACACCGACAAATTTCTCAACGCAACTAATAATAACAATAATAATAAGTAAATAAATAAAATAAAAATAAAAATAAAAATAAAAGTATTAAAAAAACCCTGAGAAAAAGGAGAGCTGCTGAGAAATTTGGAGAAACTATACAGAATTCTTATATATTTATATATATTTACACGCTAGCGGCCGTAATTTTGAAGATATTTGAACCAAATTTTATTATGTTATTTCTAGGCCCAATAGTTAATGAGCAAAATTAGCCCAAGGGGGGTCGTGGGAGGGGGTTAAATTTTGAAAAAATTATATCTCGGCCCCTATGAAGTATAGAGAGAAACTTTGTTGGAATAAATTAGAGTACTCCCTATGGAGTTCACAGTGACAGTAACGATTCGGGGGTTTTAGGGGTACGAGTAGGGGTGGGGGATGGAAATTCGAAATTTTTGAAACCACGTCTTGTGGGGTATCGTTGAAAAGCTCTTGATGAGTACTCTACAAATCAATACCTAGTTTCTCGATAGCTCTCATATAAGGCAAGATTTGAATGTTTTAAACAAGTGCTCTTTCCTCTTTTTTGCAGTTATTATTGCGGGTTTATCATGCCAAGGCTAATGAAGAAGAGAACTGCGCAGTGACAATAAATTAAACCAAAAGTACTTCGAAATCTACCTCAGCCTGTAGGCCTGCCTAAAGGGATTTTATTTCACTTCACACAAATGCAATTAATAGGAAATGATCAATCCCCGCCATTTCATGCAGATGTCTAAACTTAAATAGATGAATTTTCGCTTCTCATTGCAATGATTGCTCGATGGCGTAGTGGGTAAGATGAAGGTTGAATAGTAGGAAAGGGTAAAGAAGTGGTGAAGGGGGGGAGTCAGAATTTCCAATACTGTTAGTTGTTCCACCATTCACATCTAGATGTCTGGAGTGGGAAGAGCTAAAGGGACGACCTGATTTTCCCTCGTTTTTTAATAAAAAAAATCCCGGGGGAGGACCCCCATTTTTTGGATTTCCAAATAATAGCAAACTTTCGTCTGTGTCGGTCCCTCCTTTCAGTATTTTCTGGTTCCGCCTTTGGTTGAGACGAAAATAAGCTATCCTAGGAGGAGCTTTGGTAACCGTTACTTTTGATTTTTTGTAACAGGTCGTTACCGTTACATACATGTAACAGTTACAAAGTAACAGTTACAAGAAATATTCCCCATCTCTAGTTAGAGATGGGAATCTGTTACTTTTTTTGGAACAGTTACGTTACTGTTACAGTTACACGAAAGTAACTGTTATTTATAACCGTTACCTGTTACTTTTCTTGTATATTACGTAGTTAATCGTCAGATCACTTCCCACTTGTAGGGGAATGCCCTTTATCTCCCCCCCCCACAACGGTTATGGACGTAGCCAAGGCTGGGGCTCTAGGGAGGGACCCCCGAAATAAAAAACAGTTGTAAAATTAAGCTTTCAATTAGGGATGATAATCGATAGCTAAAATATCGAGGTTACAATCGGAGATAACCATCGATATGACGATAATATCGGCCTGAAAACATCGATGTATTTAGACAAAAAACATCGATGTATATTTAAAAAGGGCCATGGTATCAGAAAATTAGGCAAAATTCATAAATAAACAGAAGAATTTCCATGAAAGCAATCGATGTAAAAAATCAATGTTTTGGGAAATTAAGCTCCTGTAAATAAAATTATATCGTAGAACCAAGGTAGCCTATTAATCTTCTTTTTGTTACAAAAACATCCATGTCGGGGAGAAACATCGATGTAGCAAAAACATCAGTTGTTTTCCATCGATGTAAAAAACATCGATTATCGTCATGAAAATAAACTTTTTGGAATTTTCCTGTGGTTTACAGCCTAAAAGATATAAGTATACAAAATTTCTAGTTTCTAGCTCATGTGGAAGTGGGCAAGCATTCATGTCAGTGAGCGAGCCCTTTTTTCGGAGGTTTTTAGGGCTAAAAATATAAAAACTACTTTTTGGCATTTTCCTGTGGTTTACAGCCTAAAAGTTATATGTGTACCAAATTTAAAGTTTCTAGCTGTAATGTCAGTGAGCGAGCCCTTTTTCGGGGATTATAGTGCTAAAAATTTAAAAAAAATACTTTTTTTGGAATTTTCCTATGGTTTACAGCCTAAAAGCAATGTGTGTACCAAATTTAAAGTTTCTAGCTCATCTGGAAGTGGGCAAACAGTAATGTCAGTGAGCGAGCCCTTTTTCGGGGGTTATAGGGCTAAACATTTTTAAAAATTACTTTTTTTTGGAATTTTCCTATGGTTTACAGCCTAAAAGCTACATGTGTACCAAATTTCAATTTTCTAGCTCTTCTGAAAGTGGGCAAACAGTAATGTCAGTGAGCGAGCCCTTTTTCGGGAGTTTTTAGAGCTAAAAATTAAAAAAAACACTTTTTGGAATTTTCCTGTGGTTTACAGCCTAATAGCTATATGTGTACCAAATTTCAAGTTTCTAGCTCATCTCGAAGTGAGCGAGCCCTTTTTCCGAGGTTTTTAGGGCTAAAAATTAAAAAAAAAAATACTTTTTGGAATTCGCCTGTGGTTTAGAGCCTAAAAGCTATATGTGTACCAAATTGAAAGTTTCTAGCTCATCTGGATGTGGGCAAACGTTAATGTGAGTGAGCGAGCCCTTACTCGGGGGTTTTTGGGCTAGAAATTAAAAAAAAAAACGTTTTGGAATTTTCCTGTGGTTTACAGCCTAAAAGCTATATGTGTACCAAATTTCAAGTTTCTAGCTCATCTGGAAGTGGGCAAACATTAATATCAGTGAGTCAGTCAGTCAGCCGTGTAGCTTTATATTATAGGGATTTTATTATTAGTAGTAAAATTATCAATATTATTTCGAATAATTTACTACAGTTATTGAATTCACATTTCATGCTATATACCCACATTCTAAGTTTAAATTGTCCAGTAAAGGCAATATCGTATTTTGACAAATTTTTAAGTGGTATGTAAAGCAAGAAATATATATGAGATCAGACAGCATGAATTCTATGCATGAACTCTTGACGCCCATTAATAATTAAAAAAATAACTTTTTAATTTTTTTTATTTTTTTTTATTCTTATTTTTATGTAATTTTTATTTTTTAATATTTTTATTTTTTAATATTTTTATTTTTTGTTTTTTTATTATTTTAATTTTTTATTTTTTTAATTATTTTTGTTTTAATTAAGAAAATAACTTTTTAATTTTTTTATTCTTTATTTATTTTTTATTCTTTTTTTTGAAATTTTAATTTTTTAATATTTTTATTTTTTAATATTTTTATTTTTATTTTTTGTTTTTTTATTATTTTAATTTTTTATTATTTTTTATTTTTTAATTATTTTTGTTTTTCAAATATTGGAAGTAACAGATGTAACGGAACGAGGCGAAAGTCACGGATAAAACACTTGTAACAGAAATATTAGAATTAACTGTAACAGGTCAGAGTAACTGGAGCAGGTGGAAATAACAGTAACGGGTCCAAATAACTGGAGCAGGTGGAAATAACAGTAACGGGTCCAAATAACTGGAGCAGGCGAGAGTATCAGTAACAGGTCAGAGTAACTGGAGCAGGTGGAAATAACAGTAACGGGTCCAAATAACTGGAGCAGGCGAGAGTATCAGTAACAGGTCAGATTAACTGGAGCAGGTGGAAATAACAGTAACGGGTCCGTGTAACTGGAGCAGGTGAAAATAATGTAACGGGTGTAACTCTCGACACGTTACTTTGTTCCAGACCAGTTACATTCGCTCGACACCGACAAATTTCTCAACGCAACTAATAATAACAATAATAATAAGTAAATAAATAAAATAAAAATAAAAATAAAAATAAAAGTATTAAAAAAACCCTGAGAAAAAGGAGAGCTGCTGAGAAATTTGGAGAAACTATACAGAATTCTTATATATTTATATATATTTACACGCTAGCGGCCGTAATTTTGAAGATATTTGAACCAAATTTTATTATGTTATTTCTAGGCCCAATAGTTAATGAGCAAAATTAGCCCAAGGGGGGTCGTGGGAGGGGGTTAAATTTTGAAAAAATTATATCTCGGCCCCTATGAAGTATAGAGAGAAACTTTGTTGGAATAAATTAGAGTACTCCCTATGGAGTTCACAGTGACAGTAACGATTCGGGGGTTTTAGGGGTACGAGTAGGGGTGGGGGATGGAAATTCGAAATTTTTGAAACCACGTCTTGTGGGGTATCGTTGAAAAGCTCTTGATGAGTACTCTACAAATCAATACCTAGTTTCTCGATAGCTCTCATATAAGGCAAGATTTGAATGTTTTAAACAAGTGCTCTTTCCTCTTTTTTGCAGTTATTATTGCGGGTTTATCATGCCAAGGCTAATGAAGAAGAGAACTGCGCAGTGACAATAAATTAAACCAAAAGTACTTCGAAATCTACCTCAGCCTGTAGGCCTGCCTAAAGGGATTTTATTTCACTTCACACAAATGCAATTAATAGGAAATGATCAATCCCCGCCATTTCATGCAGATGTCTAAACTTAAATAGATGAATTTTCGCTTCTCATTG
Organism: Ectobius pallidus; assembly: GCA_964059195.1. Lineage (NCBI taxonomy): Eukaryota > Metazoa > Arthropoda > Insecta > Blattodea > Ectobiidae > Ectobius > Ectobius pallidus. Next base: position 85,663,755 of record CAXKWD010000009.1, read on the forward strand.
CAATGATTGCTCGATGGCGTAGTGGGTAAGATGAAGGTTGAATAGTAGGAAAGGGTAAAGAAGTGGTGAAGGGGGGGAGTCAGAATTTCCAATACTGTTAGTTGTTCCACCATTCACATCTAGATGTCTGGAGTGGGAAGAGCTAAAGGGACGACCTGATTTTCCCTCGTTTTTTAATAAAAAAAATCCCGGGGGAGGACCCCCATTTTTTGGATTTCCAAATAATAGCAAACTTTCGTCTGTGTCGGTCCCTCCTTTCAGTATTTTCTGGTTCCGCCTTTGGTTGAGACGAAAATAAGCTATCCTAGGAGGAGCTTTGGTAACCGTTACTTTTGATTTTTTGTAACAGGTCGTTACCGTTACATACATGTAACAGTTACAAAGTAACAGTTACAAGAAATATTCCCCATCTCTAGTTTTATCTGGATTCTGGAGACAAGATGGCTACGATACCACGGACTCATGAAGGTAAATATAATAATTTGAAATTGTTTGATTCAGATTTAAAATAAGCCATATTTATACTTTTAAAGTGAAACTGTTTAGTCATTTTCTCTTTCTGTGTATCCTATACTATTATTTTATTTATACTATTGATTTTTTAGAGGATTGTTTTATGCCAACCTCGTCGTAGGTTTAACGGGTTTGTGTAAATAAACATTAATTTCTACATCCAAAATGTTTTTACAGATATCGAGGCACAAATTCGGGACATCCAGTCTCGAAAGAAGGACCTTGAAGAACTAAAAGAAAAGGAACGTGTAGGTCTTGGCGAAAGTGGATTTTTTGACAGAGATATATATGACGGAGGAGGCAACAAATATGACGGCTACGTTACATCTATTGCAGCCAACGATGAAGTTGATGTGAGTAATTGTTTACAGTTTTTTCTTTTTACTATATATCGTATACTGTTAAGATTTCTGTATGTCATACCATTGTATCTGAGTAATTTGTGCATATTTCTAAATAAGATTAGATGTGTAGACAAGGAAAATCGGAGGTGTGGGTAGGGTGACCACTTTGTAGAGTCAACCTGGTACGCCTTCCAGTAGTGATGGGAAAAATCGAATGATTTTAACAATCGAATGATCATTCGAATACAGAACTAAACATTTCGAATGAATGTTTCGAATGAAATCATTCGAAGTGTTTTATTCATAGAGGGACATGCAACTATGAGATGTTCGTTCGCTAGCTTCAATATTCTTCGAATGAAATCTTCCGTTCTCACTTCACTTCATTGGCATTCGAAAGCGGGTAGATTTAAATTTAGTGCGCATATTTCCGGCAGAGAACAATGCGGCCAGCTTACAACAAATGCGGCCTCCAGAGATGTTTATTATTTTAGTCATGTAGTCCTGAACAAGTGCTGTAGTAAATACAGTAAATTAGGCCTAACATGAAATTTCTTGAAGTCCTACAAATATAAATTGCTTAATCTTATAAATGTGGGTGATTCTGAAATTATGTGGAAATCTCAGCAGTGTACTTTCGAAAAAACAAAAATTTAAATTGTTAAGTTAAAGTTGTATTTTTAGTTTCCTTGTAACACTTTGAATACATAAAAACAGAAAACCAAGGTCAAGGTTAGTAATATTTTATATAAAATAACAAGTTTTTTTTTCTTTCGACATGGAGGTGACACAGTATTCCATGGAGCTGACATGTTCATGATATTGACAAGAGAAGTTTGTGAGTTAATCACATTGATAAATTATTATTAATGGTGATGCAGGGGAATCTGCTGCTGGTTTGAAAATATACATCTGCTTACATAAAAATTACATGGAAATGAAAAAAATTGTTTATTAAGCTCAATAGGCTCAATCCTTAAACTAAGTTACATTTAGTAGGAATCGCATCAAAAATATAATGGAAACGATTGTTGACTTTTGGTTGTTCAAGTAACTTATACAAATTAGTTCATCATATGCCACAACAGCCTCAGACTCTTCTGTGAAAACGAATTTGTTTTTAGAATCAGGGCACCTTTTCATAAATCTGACTTGAAAATAGTCTTCCTCAAGAGAGGTCACATTTCCCAAATACTGCTTAACATTTTTTTTGCCCAACACTTCGACCACAACATAGTCGTTTAATTTAATGCCTGAGTGTCTCATGTGCTCATTACCAGGTTGCATGCTTAGAATATTTTTATCTCCAGGACAGGAATAAGTTTTCATCATGTCTTCTTCTGATTCACTGCTGGGATATATTGTTCTCACCCAGTTCCTTCGACTTAGTCGATCATTAACTGTTATACTGTTAAAGAAAAACTGAAAGTTTGGTGATAACTAATTAGTTGAATTATATATAATGTGGCTGTCAATTTAATGTCTAATCAATTAAATATTTAGTTGCAATTTTAAAATAACATTTTTAATCAACATTAAATTAGCTAACTATTGAACTGAAAGACTTTTATATATTCTAAATTTATGTGTGAAAAGAACTGACTTTTAAAATATTTTATTTACTACTACTTTATTAATCTAGCTTGATATATAGAATAAATAATAATAATAATCTTAAACTGAAACATGCAAAAGGATACTGTTTGAAGAACTCTTAGCACTCTTGCCAATTTCAAATACTCCAATGTAGAAATGAGCACATTTTGAACCTGGTGCACATTCGTTGCAAGTCAAACAGCGAAGCTCTAGTCTGTCTTCCTTAATGCAGCTCCAGACAGCTTGATGCACTTGCATTGTACCAGTGAATGGCAGAATATTGGGTGGAATAAATGCATCAATTTCTTCTATTTCTTCTTTTGTTACTATAAAAAGTTTTACGTTTGAAACTTCCCTTGATAGAACTTTCACAAATTCTCTGAAGTTTGGTATGTCTGTCCCTTCACCAACTAACCTGTTTGCGGTTCTCTTTAATGTCCCTCCAATTCCATCAGGAGCCCCCTTTCCGTGGCCACTTTCAGAATAGTTCCAAGTTAATGCCATCGTACAGAACTTTCGAAGATAAGTCAACATGAATTGAAACATTGTCTTATTACGATATTGAGTTGAAGGACTGTCACTTAAAAAGTGGATAGTATGTGCTTCTGTGACAACAGTCTGGACATGTGTTAGTATCTTTTTAAGATGCGCACAAATTGCACTTGGATCATGACGTAAAGACTCTGACAAAGAACAGAATGATAAGACCCTGATATCCTCAGAAGAGTCTCTATAGTATACAACACCAGTATGAAGAGTCACTTGTTCGTGTGATCCTCCAAAGTGTACACTTTGTATTTCCCTAGAATATTTGCAGTCATAATTTTGGCTGAAATCTACATGTAGTAGAATTTCATTTTTTGTAAGCTGTTTCTTGATGTCACGCAATGCTTTATATTGATGGACAATATTATATACGTGTTGCATAAATTTAGGAATATTCTCAATCAGCTTACCTACTAGATCTTTAGTTGACATTTGTTTGTTCTCTTTGACAACCTTAACCATTTGCTTTTTATTTCCTCTGATAATAAGACTTATTTTTTTCCTTACCCACTGGTCTACATTTGTTACCTTATCTTCGAATTCTTGAATTATGATAACTTTTTCCAGGCATTTTTCACATTTTCTTCCCAAGCATTCTTCTTTGGTCTTTACAACATTTTCACAGCAAAGTGACTTAATCATCTGATCTGAATCTTGGTACTGGATAATCCTGAGCTGTTTTAACTTTGTGAATATCAAATCAAAGTTATCATGCTTCTCACAAACACAGGTGTTTCTCTTTTTGTAATCAGAAAAACAGACCCAAAATGGTCTGGATGCACAGAAAGTAGAATAAGGAACATTGTAACCGAACTCTACTTCAATTTTTTTGTGTAAACTCTTTAGACTTGCATTGAGTGTTCTCTTTTGCTTCTTTACTCCGTTTTTTTACTTAAAATCTTTTACACCAGGTTCAACTCTACTATTATCATCTTGCTCCAAAAATCTTACAACATCAGCTTTCACTTTCATTTCATTTCGTGTCATATATTTGGTAGATCTTTTAATAGCATCGAAAATGCCATTCTCAGATTCATTTTGACATAGTCTCTTCCAATATGACTTAATTTGAACCTTATGCATGCACTTATATTTCTTTATTATTTTTCCAGAAAGAACTAATCCAAATGCTCTTTTCGATTTTCTAGATTTGAAATTCTTTTCAAAATTTTCCTCAATCTGAGTTGTCAATGCTGAGCCAAATTCAAGGAATTTCCTAACTTTAGGTGAAACTTTTTCCCCTTTCAACATTGCATGTATCTTATGTTTTGGACTGTTTAAATTCTTATTTGCATTTATGAAACGCTGAAGTCTTTTTTTATATCTATCCCTTCCTTTTTTGAAATGTAACTTTTCTTGTCGCTCTTTATGAAGTACCTTTTCAAGCAATTTTATTCTTTTGTATGCCTTTGTTTTATTTCTATTTACAGCCTTGCGTCCAATATTCTTCCGACTGCTTCCTGCTCTTCCTATCATAGCTATATTATTCTGAATGCCAATTATTTCTGAATCATTATCACCACTTTCTGGAGGTGTGGCATTCAAGAGATGTTCCTGCAATTTTCTCTGATTTTTCATCTTCTCTCGACTTTTTCTTTTCTTTTGAACCCAGTTCTTTCTTTGAGCACGCTTCTCTCTATCAGTCAAGTCAGAAACAATTTTTATTTTTCCTTCTTGTTTTCTCCTGTAGTATCTATCTCTTTCCTTTCTCTTCATTTCTTCATACAGTTCAGGGTTTTCTTTAATCCTGTCACGTCTTCTTTGTTCCGATTCCCTCTTAATTTTTCTTGTTTTGTCAACAGCTGTGTCTTTTTTAATTTTCACTCGTGCCATTGCAACTATGAAAATAAAATAAAAATCTATTGTAGATTAAGTAGCCTTATAGATTAATAATATTAAGATGATAAGAAAAATATAAAAATATGGTTTATGTTGGTTTATATATCAATAGGTGTCACTTCCATGGATTACTGTCACCACCATGCTGCAATATTGGCACGGAGGTGACATCCATGGAGGTGACATATCTGAGGTGTGACTTAAAAGAATCCTAACCTACAAATAGCATTGCCATGCTGCTTGGATTTGGGATAAATATACACGATTAAGAACTGTGCATATACATAATTATATGTTATTTTGAAATCTGACTGATATAAAGAGGCCATGGAAGTGACATTCAATAAAAGTACCCAGCAATTTTTACAATTATATGTCTTACAACTAGAAGAATTGATAGCTTACCTCTTACAGCAAACAACCAGTAATCAAAATGGCTACCAACAACTTCTCCTCATGTATGTGTTCTTGATTCTGCTGCCTCTTAGTGGATTTTTATGGAATTTTTAAACTAGTCCATGTAGGTGACCATACATCTCGGGACAGAACTTTCTGAGTCCATAACAAAATATATTTTATTATTTTTCAATCCATTTTGCAAATAAAGAATAAAAGAAGTTCCCTTGATTAACTTTACTTATTTTATTAAGTTTTTCCGCTTCTATATTAGAAGCAACAGGTACAATATTATGTTAAAATGCAAGTGGGGACATTCCATGGAGGTGGACATCCAGCACATTAAACATTTTTTAAAAATGTTTAATCATATACATTTCCTCAAATTCAGTTGGAATAAAGCAAAATGATACTTCTTAATGAGTATATTATATTTAGCTGACTCATACTTAAATTACTTTTTTCTTAAATTGCCAGGGACATGATTTGCCACGAAATTTCAGAATCACCCATGTATCAAATATAAAGATTTGAATGGCTGTATTTAATATCATAATTCATAATATACGGTAATTAATCAAATAAATAATCCATATGAAAATGCATATGTTTCATGTAGAAGCTAATTATGGATGTAAAACAGGAACAATCTTTGAAAAATTGAACTTTTTAATACTCGAGAGAATGGCTATTTTATTGTCAAAATATATTTTGTAGCCTGGGGTTGAAACTCATGAAAATAAATCTTCGCTCTAGCTCTGCGTCATGCCATCCCCGCTTGGAATGGGAGAGACGGAAGTTACCGAACGCTTTGCTAACGGGGACACGATGGAACACGAAAACAATCGAATGAACAAGAGAATGAGTCGAGATGCCAGATTCCGAGAGGTTGAAGAAGCATTCGAATGAATTCATTCGCTTTCACACTTCAGTTCAGTAAGCGAAGCGCTCGGCAAGATAACACTTTGCGACCCACCCGGCTCCCCTTTCCATCAGCCCGGTCGCCTTCTCCGCCAGGCAGGCTTCCCCTCCGCCTACCGCGCATCGTCCCGCGCGCATCTACCCCGCTATTGCTCTTGCCGGCCGCTACTAAGCGCCGGTAATGCAGCTTCCTGTGTTAAGCCGCAGCTTACTCTAATGATTGCCTTGCACCATGCATAATATTTCACAATTTTTAAAAACGATTATAAAAAACAAAATAAAATATCACAAATTATAGAAAATGTCGAACAATTAAAAAAATTCCCTTGTACCAAACATCTCCCCTAATATTTCATGCCAACAGGATATTTCATAATTATATATATATATATAAAAAATCAAAATTTACATAATATTTCCCAATTTTAAAAAATGCCGTGTTAATTGATGCAGAAAAATTCCCTTGCACCAACACTACTCTTTTCATAACAAACAAACAATCTCAAAATTAGAAAACCCGATTCTTGCGTTAACACTCGCTAGCGCCAACTAAATTAGATAACTAAAATATACCGGAACTTCCTTCAGTGCTCAACTGTCCTTCGTGGTGTAACGGATAAGTCTCTTGGATACGATGCTAAGGGTCATGCGTTCGATCCCCGTTCAATCCAAAATTTACTGATAGGAATAGGTCTCGAATAGGTAGGTAGGGTGAAGAGGAGGTGAGAGGAAGAGAGGAAAGAGACGGGAAAGGAAGAGAAGAAGAGAATAAAGGAGAAATAAATTATTTTTCTCTTTCACCATTTCCTTACTAGATGTCGCCACCGTCGCTACTCTCCTAGTAGTTCTAATGCCGCCGCTAGGTTTAGAGAGTAGTGTGGGGGGCTCGGGTGGGTCGCAATGTGTTATTTTCCCAAGCGCTCTAATGCTAGCCTGGAGCAGAGCAAAATCATTTGAATGATTTTTTAACATTTCGAATGATTTTAACAATCGAATATTTCGAATGAATTCATTCGAATGGTTCCCATCACTACCTTCCAGTGCTTATTACGATGTTGTTAGGTATTATTTTGTGGAAAAGGGAAGTGAAAAAATAGTTTTATGTTGCACACTAGGCTCCTCCCACCAACTCTCTAATGGGTCCTGCCTCTGAAGGCGGGATTTAGGGTTTCATCGCAGAAGAGATTCAATGTGAGACATAATAAACCTCGCGCTATTCAGTATATTGCTCCTAAACTAACATAACGTTGCTAACCTAACAAAATCTGTCACTGACCTAGAATTTACCTATCATTATTTAACTAAATGCAGAAGCTTTTTACCCTTCCACACCTTTCATGAAACATCATTACGACTGTCAAGGAAGCCATGGTGCATGCGCAAGCTCGGAAGCAAGGGGAAGGAACCGGTGGGCAGATCTTTGGAAGTTTATAGTATCCGACTCACCCTGCTCCCCTTTCCATCGGCGTGGTCGCCTTCCCCGCCGGCCTGCCTGCATGCTCGCTTCCCCTCACCGCTTCCCCTTCCCCTACTAAGCGCCGGTAATGCAGCTCGCTGTGTTAAGCCCGCAGCTTGCTCTAATAATTGCAATTACCATTATAAATAACAAAATAAAATTTCACGAATTATAGAAAATGTCGAACAATTAAAAAAATACCCTTGTACCAAACATCATATTTCACGATCTTTAAACACCGATTTGAAAGAAAAAAAATTCACAATAACAAAAGACCCTTTCACCATACATAATATTTCACAATTTTTAAAAACGATTATAAAAAACAAAATAAAATTTCACGAATTATAGAAAATGTTGAACAATTAAAAAAATACCCTTGTACCAAACATCATATTTCACGATCTTTAAACACCGATTTGATATATAAAAAATAAAAATTTACATAATATTTCCCAATTTTTAAAAACGCCCTGTTATGACATAAAACATGGCTTAATTGATGCAGAAAAATTCCCTTGCACCAACACTACTCTTTTCGTAACGAACAAAACATTTCAAAATTTGAAAAAGCGATTCTTGCGTTAACACTCGTGAATGCATGAAATCACCCCTACAGTAATTCAAATATATGAAATCTTTCTTCACTGCTCAACTGTCACTCGTGGCGTAGTGGGTTAAGACTCCTAGCTATAACGCTAGGGGTTCCGAGTTCGAATCCCGGTCGATCCAAAATTTACGGTTAGGAATAGGTCTCGAATAGGTAGGTAGGGTGAAGAGGAGGTGAGAGGAAGAGAGGAAAGAGACGGGAAAGAAAGAGAAGAAGAGAATAAAGGAGAAATAAATTATTCTTCTCTTTCACCATTTCCATACTAGATGCCGCCACTGTCTCTACTCTGCTAGTAGTTCTAATGCCGCCGCTAGGATGTCCCCACCCAAAACCCTACTTTCCACGCGGGTCCCGTTAGAGTAGTAGTGGTGGGGGACTCGGGTGAGTCGCAATATATATTTTTGCCCAGATCTTGCCTTGTGTGCAGCATAAATCTATCTTTACTGTATGCATTAATATTACTTTCATCCACTACTGCTAACAAGCAACACAGCCATCTTAGCATCTTCATTTACAACAGGAAAAGAGTAGGGCAGCCAATCAGCGCACTGCATTTGAACTACTAGTGTGTAGTACAGTGGCGTATCGTGAGGATAGACTTTGAGACTGAGTCTACCTAATTAAAGTGCTAAGAAAAGTAGAATCATAAAGAAATAAATAAAATCATCATCAAGCAAGTTATTAATCATTATAAACCCATTAGTACCGGTACTTCCATTAAAATATTTTTTGCTGCTCATACCCCACTTCTACTGTTATTATGCGTCAATTGTGTTTCCGCGTGCTGAGGCAGCTTCAAAATCTCATGATGCGGCAGCGGAGCCGAGTTGAGAATGGATAGTGGTCAACCAAGTTACAGTCTCATTCAACTGCGAGTTATATGACTTTTCCCACTAAATGTTAACCTACATTGTTGAGAGAAGGCAGGCAAATTCCTTGTGCTAGAGTGACATATGGCACCACCGCAGAGACTAGAAAGATTTATCGGGGTCGTAATCTCAACCCTCAGATACTTGCTCGCTTGAAACTGGGTTAACATAAACATTACCTTCTCATTGCTGACCTAAACTGTGTGTTTCATTATTTCTCAGTGTTCATGGACAATTCCACCGATATACAGTTGATCACCTATTAAAAACCCTGTTTTCAGTTCTGTCTTATGACGAAACATGTGAAACTAAAGTAAATTACCAATTCCTGATCTTGACATTGTCTTGCATGAAAATAAACATTTCAAACATCTTAGTACAGTAAATTTAACAGGTTAACTAATAGTTAACAGCCATAAATATTGTACGTTATTTGCTATTTGGCGGGGAAATGGATGGAGTGATGAAGGAATATAAAATGTAAATAATAATAATAATACCGTTAGTAATGCTTTATATAGGTATAGGCCTATATGAAATCGAATACATGTGCAAACATTCCCAGTATTTAAAATGCTATTAATATTTGAGAATTCGTGTGTCGTTTAAACAATTATTATAATTTAACTTTTAAAATATAGTTTACCCAGAACACAGTGGAAAGCTACCTCTGGCATAGTAACTGCCTGGTACAACTAACCGCCGTGTTTTCAAGGCGATGACTCCGGTTTTCATCAATAGCTCTCATTTTTAATTAAAATACTTTTCGTGGATAAAATAAAATACGGTAAAACAATATATTCAAATATGAGTTTATTTGAAGTAGAATTTTTACATTAGTCCGTATTTTGCATAAAAATGGGATAAAACCTTAAAAACACGGTATTTTGCAAAACTTCACAAGAGAATAAACACATATTTTCAGTACAAAAACACAGAAACGAATTTATTACAGTAATTTGAACTTCTATTACTAATTTTTTGTTTTGGGGATTAACGAAATGTGACTATCCTTAGCTATACTATATGTAACAATAATGGCGACCAAAATTCTTAATTTGGCTGCTGCCTTCAGACTTAAAATTTTGTACCATGCAATACTGAGGCCGGTACTTAAAATGGATCAGGAGGGAGCTGTGGTGGAACTTGGGGTCAAAGCCCTCAATATAGAAACAGGAAGGGGATATCAGGCAGATATCAAATGTTTTTCCCCAGCAAATCAATATATAATGGGCTGCAACCTGTATATTTATAAGTTAAAACACTACTAGGGTTTGGTTGAGGTTTTACTTGAGGTTTTACTTTACCCGGAAATAAGTGCGGCTCTTTTCATAGTTCGTCCCTTAGATTGCAGTTCCCAAAAGTCTGTCTCGATTCATAAACTGCACTTTTTCTGTGCATGATGCTTAGACCCACTCGATTCAGTTGGACTTCATTGACATGGTTTGTCTGCCCTTTAATAGATGTAATACAGAACTAAGATCTTAAAAACACTGTCTAGAACTCATCTCCACCCTGTCCACACTGGAATGACATAGGACAGGTTTAATTAGGTGGCAGGACACCAGGAGGTGATAGATATTCTATCCCAAGTTGCTTGTATTAACAATACCTCGGCAGTTCCCCTGATCTGCACTATGCAGTGCACATGAAATTAGACATCATCCCTCTCAGACAGCCTAATGAATTTAAGCCTTTGCAAGCAGCGATGTTTTATGGCTGTAGGCAGAAGGCATTTTAAAATAAAAAATAAGTTATAATAAAAAACCAATTGAAAATAACTTAAATCAGGCATTCATGCGTAAAAACAACATATACCTTCAATTTTTGCCGAATTCTGTCATTAATCTGCTCCAGGAATGATGTTTGTAGCCGCTTGGTCTAGAGGTAGCGTGCCCGCCTCTAGATCCGAAGGTCGTGGGATCAAACCCGGCCGTGGTCGATGGATTTTTCAGGACGTAAAAATCCTGGGCATGGTGTCCTCCGGGAGGGACTTTAAGCAGGGGGGCCCATGTTGTAGATTTACGGCACGTAAAAGAACTCCAAGCCTAAATTAAAGCCTCTGGACAAAATTTCTCGGCCCTTTCAAGTCCAAGTAATACCTTAGTTTCCGGAGGGGGGTTGAGAGGCAGTGGGCTTACCACCTGTCCCTCTGCTCTCTCTCAGAAAATAAGCGTAACAAAATTAGTATACGTAATGCAACCTCCACTTGGAGGCCCTATGCCCCACCATAGGGGTTACAGGAACGAGTCAGTCAGTCAGGAATGATGTTTTACTATTTCATGTGAAAATGTTTATGCAGAAACGGCACAAGTCTCACTGAGCGCATTACGTAGGCCTACTGTAGGCTATGATTTTCAATTGGATCAGTATCTTGATCAAAATCAGAAGGCAGAACTGTCCCTTGCTAGATATTGTATATTGTAGTGGTAGATGGGCCTTCATTGAAATTCACTTCCATTGCCTCCGGTGTCACTTACGCTGCTCTTGCATTCACTAACGCTGCCATTAGCAATGTCGGGGAAATATCCCTTACTATCACTAAATGATAATTCTGACACTTCACTATCACTTTGAATAATTAATTCGTCAATTTCAGATCCTGTAAGACACTTTCTTCCAGCCATTTTACAAAAATAAGGGGAAAACATGACACAAAGAAAGCACACCATTCACTAGATATGCACGCCCAGTGAAATACTCTGCTAAAATCATCCTGGGCTTGTGTATAAGGGAATTCCCGAGTCAGAGTGGTTAAGAGAACATTCTCCTGCAATGTTTTGAAGTTTTTATGTACCTCGTGTATGAGAAGAGTCAGTCACATTATGAGTCGGTCATAGAACTCGTATATGAGTTTCTGCCCATGAGCATGAAAACAGGCCTCCCATATAAGCTCCTTTTCTGTTGGATTTTGTGACCAATGTGCTATGTGTACTTTTATTAAGTTGTCTGATAAGGTTCAAGGTTTTTTAATACCGGTACTCTTTAAGTTCAGATTTGTTAATTTTTTGTGGGAGTGTGAAATATTATCAGGTGTTTCCATCTTACATATAAACCTTAGATTGATGTTGAGTATTGTTTTGAATTTTGCAGGATGAAGACGATGTGGTGTCTTTAAGTCAGAACAAACGTCCTGGCTACACAGCTCCAGCAGCTTTACTCAACGATGTTGCTCAGGTAATACAGCTTTGCTTTATAGTGTTTCTAAGCTAATTCATCTGCCTCAAAATGTAGGGCTGTATCTTATGACTTCCATATAAACCTGTATCCAGATTTATCTGGCATAGCCTATAGCTCATTTTTTCATAAAATAGCTGTATTATCATTCACAGGAATCAGATTTAATTTCTTGTAGTCAAACCTTTTGCAAACAAGCTTGTACAGCAAAGATTTTTGTATAACCAAAGTTTGAAAGAGAATCATTCCAAAAGAATAGGGAATGAACTTTAGTGTCATCCCTGAAGGAAAGAAGATATAATATGATATTAAATCAGACAATGCATTAATTTAATTTGTTCTGCTACATGTCCTCTAGCTTGAGCCACAGAATTGCTCCCTTCTTTGAAGCCGTTAGGTTAATTATCTGTATGTAACAAGAAAGATAGATTCAGACTGAGAAATTTAATGGCATAGCTGGGATTTAAACCAGAATATTTGGCTCTATGTGCTGCTGCTCTACAATTGAGCTACCATGGCAACTTGCCAATACAACGTTAAATTCTCCAACTGACCCACATGTCCCCTGACAATTTAATGTTGTACTGTCATGTTGCCATTGTAGCTCAATGGTAGAGCAGTGGCATGGAGAGCCTAACAGCCACAGTAATAGACAGTACTCAGATCTCATCTCAAGAGCGTATCACCTGAGTAGCTCTCAAGTATGCATTCTCATCTTGAGATGAGGACAGAGTAATAGTCCCGTTTCAAGCTCTTCTCAGCTGATAATTTACTCACACGATACTAGATCCGGTACTCAGGTGATACACGATCTGATGCGCTGTTTTTCTATAAACCTTGAGCCCGCGTGTTAAGAAGCTGAGAATAGAAGGCAGTGGAGGTAAGTTACAGCCTTCGCCAACAGATGGTGCTACAATAACCGCCCCCTAAGGCTTGTTTGGTTGGTCTGTCATCTGCAATTTCGCAACATTCGTTTGCAATAAGGTCTTTCCTTTTGTATCTTTGTACATAGATCATCATCATCAGGATCTAAAGGCAATGCCTTGTTGTAGTAGCCATGTCTTCCTCTTCATCGCTGTTCTCTTTAGATTTTCGTATGACAGCACGTCCATATCCTTTATCATGTTTTTAATAAATGAATTTCTTGGACGTCCTCTTGATTTCTTTCCCAGTATTTTCCCTTCAAAAATGTTAATGAGTAGACCATTGTGCCGAAATGTATGACCCACTAACTTTGCTCTTCTACTCTTAATTGAATTCAGAAGGGATCTCTCTTCCATCACTTCATTAAGCACTTCTTCATTTGTTTTCCTATCCACCCAACTCGTCTTTGTTAGCCTTCTCCATATCCACATTTCTGCTGCTTCTAGTTTCTTGGCTTCTGCTTTTCCTATTGTCCATGTTTCACATCCATAAGTTAATACACAACTTACAAATGTTTTGGCAAATCTTTTCCTTACTTCCATGTTTAAATGGTTATTTGTGAGAAGATTCCTTTTGTTCTGAAATGCTTGTTTAGCCAGGTTTATTCTTCTCTTAATTTCTGTGTCACACTTGTTAAACTTATTGATAATGCTACCCAAGTAACAAAAACTTTCGACCTGGTCTAGGGCTGTACCGTCAAGCTGTATGTTGATTTTAAAATTTTCATTTGTTCTTCCGATCACCATGGTTTTTGTTTTCTTTTTATTGATCTTCATTTTAAAATTTTTCAATGCATCTGATAGAACTTTAAGCATTTTATTCATTTCCTTTTCTGAATCAGCCAAAATAACTATGTCATCTGCAAATCGAATGCTATGAATACTGACTCCATTTATTTTAATACCCTTTGTTTTTCTTTTCATTTCTCTGATTGCTTCCTCAATGAACATATTAAACAGATGTGGCGATAATGGGCAGCCTTGTCTCACTCCTCTTCTTATTCTGGCTTCTTGTCTGCTCCCATTAATATTTATTTCAGTTGTTTGTGTTTTGTATAAGTTTAGAATAAGTCTTCTATCCCTCCAGTCTACTCCAAATTTTTTCAATGTTTGGAATAGTAATTCCCAGTCTACGTTATCAAAAGCTTTTTCGAGGTCTATGAAGGTGGCAAAGGTTCTTCTGTTTACTTCAATTCTTCTATCTAGAATTAGTCTAAGGGCTAAAATTGCTTCTCTAGTTCCTCTCCCTGTTCTAAACCCAAATTGATCTTCATCTAAATTCTGTTCAATTTTTCCCTTTAGCCTCTCTTTTATTATGTTTAGTAAAATCTTTGACGCATGCGAAAGAATTGATATAGTTCTGTAATTACTGCAGTCTGATGCATTACCTTTCTTGGGAATGGTTATAGTTCTACTTTTAATAAAGTCTGGAGGTAGCATTCCATTTTCATAGTAGTCAGAAACAATTTTGAATAATTTTATTTTCGTTGACTCACCTGTTTTCTTCAGCAATTCAGCTGGTATTTGGTCTATACCTGTTGCCTTCTTATGTTTTAGGCTTCCTAGGGCCTTTTCAAATTCACCCATAGTTATGGAGGGACCGATCATTTCCTCATCCACACCATCCTCCGTTTCTATGTAATCATTGACGTTTTGTATATCTTTGCCATTGTACAAATCTTCCAAGTATTCCTTCCACCTTCTACTCACCTCAGTATTATCAAAAAGCAGTTTACCATTTGTGTCTTTTACAATGTTTGATTTTGTTCTTTGATTAGGTATCAATGATTTAATTGTATTATAAGCTTTATCTGATCTTCCCTTTAATAAATCTTCTTCAATTCCCTCGCTTACTTCATGCATCCATTTTTCTTTTTCTTCCCTACATTTTTGTGTGATTTTATTCTTAATTATTTTGTATTCTCCAAAGTCTTTATTCCTTAGGGTATTCCTTTCTTCAATCAGATCTAATATTTCCTTGGTCATCCATGGTTTCCTTGGTACTAGTTTGTTCTTGCCAAGAATGTCATCTGCTACTTTTATTATCGTTTCTTTTACATCTTCCCACTTTTCTCTTCCTTCCAGCTTATTGTCCATTTCTTCTTTCAGTCTGTCCACTGTTTCAGTATTCTTAAGTTTTTCTAAACACCATTTACTATTCTTCTTCCTTGGAATTTTCTTAATAATAATATTGCATTTTGCCACCACCAGGACATGATCACTGTCCACTTTAAAACCTGGGTAAGAATGACTAGACTTGATTTGGTTCATGTATCTCTTCCTCACTAGTATGAAATCAATTTGGTGTCTCCTTAAGTCCCCCGGTGCCTTCCAAGTGTATCTTCTTCTGATGGGAACTTGAAAGTATGTGTTAGTTATTTTCATTTCATGTTGTTCACAAAATTCCAGTAGTCTTTCACCCCTTCCATTTATTTTACCCAGACCAAACTTCCCAACCCACTGATTTTCTTTATCACCAACTGATGCGTTAAAGTCTCCCAATATAATCAAATTATCTTGCATTTTTACTAATTTTATTAAGTCTTCTAATTGTTCATATATTTCTTCAACTTCTTCATTCTTGCTGTTTGTAGTTGGAAAGTAGGCTGCTATTATACATAAGTCAACAGGAAAAGCTTTAATTTTGATCATTAAAAGTCGGTCATTGTAGTGGTATGTGTTTAAAATATTATTTTTCCATTTACCTCTAACAATAATTGCTACTCCATTTTTCCCAGACTTCAAACTTCCACTGTGGATTACTCTAAAATTATCTGATATGAAGTCACCATTTCCGCCCCATCTAGTTTCGCAGACACCCAGTATGTCAAGGTCTGCTTTCTCCATTTCCTTTTTCAGTTCATCAAGTCTTCCCAGTTTTAAAAGTGTTCTCACATTCCATGTTCCAATTTTGATGTTCCTTTTGCATTCGCTAACAGCTTTATCCAAGACCTTCCCCCCCGGAGATCCGATTGGGGGAATAGAAACTCCGGAATAATTTGGGTTGGACATGGCCATCTTGAATTAGGGATATCCTTGGGATCTTTAATGCAGTGGTCTCCCGTTGCCTTCTGCATCCTCATGCCTTGGCCTTGCTGGTGGCTCATCGCCTTTAGGGAGGGTTTCTCCTCCCAGGGGCAAGAGAGTGCCCCCGACCTCTACCCGCTCTTCAGTCCCACTAAGGAGGCCGCTGGCACTTGATAGAGGGGGACTCCTTATACCGGGAGTCATTCGGTCGTCAGAGCCTCGTCAGTGAGAACAGGGTGCACCGTGCTGTAGTCCTTAACAGCCACACGTGAAGGAGAGGTTGACAGTTATATGGGAGAGGCTTTTAGTTGCGCGTCCCATACCTTACACCCCTTGTACATAGAAACTAGTAAAATGGAAGATATAAAGAGATTAAATGGAATACATGTTAAGATTTTTTGCAAATATCGCCATATATTGTGATTCCAATTTTAAATTATTATTAATTTGGACAATTATATTTAGGCCTATACTATGGTCGGGACTGAAATATTAAGGAATTTAGGAACGGAAATATACTTAAATATAATAATATAATTAATTAAGGCACTTGAGTATAATAATAATATTACAAGAAACATAAATAAACAGGGTATGAACTGTAATATAATTATAAGATATTTGTTTATTTAAACCAAATAATATAAACAATAAGTGTCACAAGAGCTGCAGATTTATTTTCGTCTTTTAAGTGAATTTGGTTTAAATTACACTTTGTTAACAATAATGTGTTTTTTACATATAAAACCTAATAAAAGATACAATTAATTTTAATAACTAATCTAATTACTATTTCTTAGGCTTAGACTTCTTAGGTTGTATTTAAATTATTCTGTTTTAACGGGGTTATAAGGTGGCGTTGTTTATATTTTAGCTAATTATTTTTGTGTATTCAACAAACGAGAATGACAAACATTAATAATAAAAATAAACAGTTCGACAGTTGCTGATATTTACATCTGCAGTAGTTGGTAAATAAGCGGTTTAACTTAGCCATTTCTAACTTTGAAAACATAGGCCTAACATATTTATTTAACAGTTCTAACTTATTTTGTCCTTAAACATTAGCTTTTCACATTGAATCATTCCTTTTTTAGAATGGCTTTACTCTCTAAATTATCCTATTTTTTCAGTATGTAATGCAAATAAAACAGAAACAAACAAAAAAACTGACCCACTGACTCTATACAAACAATTTTATTTTATTGATGTAAAATATGTGCACTAGTCGTATTAAACTTGTGTCAGAGTTTGATAGAATTAGGTTCATATTTGCTGGTGAAACGGATTGTATTTTAAGCAAGGAAGCTATAATTCCAAGTAATCTTACTAAAAAATTTAGCTAAAACAGGAGTAAACCCACATATAACTTAAATAATATACACCTGTTTTGCTTAATTTTTTAAAAATTGTTAAGGGATGCAGATTTCGAAAATGATACCCAAGAAAAAAAAAAAAATTTGCCGATGAGTGTTTGAACTCAGGACCTTTGGAACATAAAGCCGGCACGCTACCACAGAGCTAAACTTTCTACATACCAAGTTGCTGCGCTTGAACGTATTACCTGGACACAAAGGTTACTGTTAGGACGCTGCCTACGGCTGAAGCGCAGAATTTGCCTTAATTAAGAGGATTTCTTTGTTGTATGTTTCTGGTGTTTATTATTTTCTGAATCCTTATCGACCAATGCATCTAATGACTGCCCCCCACTGTCGATTAGGATTGTATATTGTGTACAATAAGGGTGATAAGCTAAATATGCTGTCAATAGAACGCGATCTTGAGTCGTCCCCAGACTGCACTTGCGTGAAACGAGATTTTCCCTACTTCAAACGGCTCTCAAGTCTAGTTTCAGCGACTATTACTATGCACGCTGGGAATCTTGACTTGAGACTCGACTATTACTCTGCGTGATACTGGTATCAGCTGATCAGCTCTCACGTGATACGTTCTGAAGCGAGAGGCTTCCGGCAGTACTCAAGATGCGTTTATTTCTCTGCACGGCGTCTCAAGTCTGATTTTACGTGAGTTTCTCAGGTGAAACAGGACTATTTCTATGGCCCTAAGATCCTGATTCTTACCCTGGCTATGGCATTGAAAGTTTTAGTCTGACACTACCTTTACCTTAGCCTACACACGGCCAGTGTGAAAGAATTATCAATCTGTATGGAAGTAGAATTTGTTACCAGTAATTACTAGACTTCGGACTTTTAGGTCGCTAAAATGCTGTTTTAGGTACCTAAAATAGGCTCTAAAAATTGGAAAATAGGTTTTAAAAATCGTAAAATAGTCTCTTATAAAATTCTTAAGTTGACAATTTTCTGAAATATCTCAATTGCAATGCAGAATATTATATTTATTGAAGTCACAATCAATCAATAACCATGATAAAACACAGATATAGGCTACCATAACTTTCATTTAGGCCTACTATATAATTTTAGAAAGCATTGTTCATGAATTATTGGACCTGTAAACAACACTGATCAATTCCTTACAATTCTTGTCCGTAATTGGCTTCACAGTAAACAACTAGCACTTTTTCTAGATTTTCTAATGCAAAACAATGTCGCCTATCGCTCAGTACTAACTTATAGGCTGAAAATGAACGCTCCACATCTACTGAAGTAACAGGAGCATATTTCAATTTTGGCACTAAGTTGATTGGAATATCACACTGAATGTCCGTTGTCTTGCCTGCTGGAATGTCTGAAGCAGCACAAAGGCTTTTTAGACCTTTATTTCTCAGCAGAACTTTCTCCAGTTTATCCCTTACTATATCCCCTATAGGACCAGGAACTGTTTCGATCTTTTTCTTCATATCATTGAATACGTCCATCTGCTCATACAATGCTTTCCCGGCAGCTTCCAGTGATGCAATGACATGCACAAGAAAAGTATAATGTGACCTAATAAATACTAGGTCCCTCTGAATTCTAGAATCTTCCATGAGTTCCTTTGCTGAGATAATGCTAGCAGAATCATCTGGTAGATTTATCACAACATCTTTAACTTCAATAAAGTGATTGCTGTAATAGTCGGCAGCCTCCAACCATGTTCCCCAGCGAGTAAGTACAGGTTCTGGTGGAAGAGCAACGTTCGGTAACCTCTCTCGGAAAGCCTGAACCCTTGTTGGTGCCTTCACAAATACCTTTTTTACAGTAGAAATCAATTTATTTACCCTTGGAAACTGTAGCCTGATCTGCTCTGCAACACGATTCACGCCGTGAGCAAGGCAAGTAATATGAGTGACAGAGGGATAAAACACTTTCAGTAATTGTACTGCAGCAATCATGTAGGCCGCCGCATCAGTGTAGACAGTAGTATCTTATTCTCATCGAAACTGTTGGGAAACAATACTTTGATGCCAGTGTTCACGAATTGTGCTACTGTCTCTTGGTTGGTTCGGGTCAATTGTTTGCTGCATATTAAATAGGCTTTAGAAGGGGAATCAGAACTCAGCTTTCCAACAATTAAATGAGCTATGTAGCGTCCCATACTGTCAGTAGTCTCATCTACCGAAAGCCATTATGTGAATCACCAATGTCTGAATGTATTCTACAAAGAGCCTCTTCGTATGTACAGTCGGTCAAATAAAAAACGTCGGGACTCGTATGGAGTTAAAATTAAAGTTTTAACGCATTAGTTCACAAGTTTCCTATAAAAAACATAAAATACAGGTCATTTTCGGAACATATGAGGCCATGCGACAGGAGGGAAAAATGAAAAATGCGGAAAGCGCAATACACGATATTCAACTTAATGTATTGTCATAATTCATTTTGCTTTGTGTCATCGGACCACATGAAAATGCTAGCTTGAGAGAAAGTGTAGTTAGGGCTGTAATTGAACTGCATTTTTCGGCCTCTGAAGCAGCGAGAAGGTTCCATATTTCTTAAAGAGGTGGGTAAATACTTCACTGGTATAATGCGACCGGAAGTTTTCATAGGATCTGATTGGTTGCAGAAGTTGAACGTAATTTATTGATTTTGCACTACAAGTACCGGTATTATAAAATAAAATCTTTAAAAAATGCTCCTTGAATAATCATATTCCTTGCGAATTTATTAATTATTAATATTATAAGAATTTGCAACCAAGAATATGGAGACATATAGCCACAGCCTTCTATACACGTTTGTTTTGGAACAAAACTGACTACATAATCAAGAAAATACATGGATAGACAAGAGGCAGTTGTGAATCTAACCTTAAGCCTTCCTGTACATGCGCATATGCTCGTTCGTGATACTTAATAAAATACCGCCTGACGTTTTTTATTTGACCGACTGTACTGTCCACATAGTTTTTTCTGATGGTGGATTCTGAAGGAATATTCATCTGGCAATATTTTTGCAAGAAACCTTTCAAATGGGGATTGTCAAGAGCATTAAACGGGATGTTTGCTGCAATGATGGGTCGGCAGAGGTCTGCGTGAAATTCATTTTTGATTGTTGAACTGTTTGGTTGAGTTAGAAGAGACTGTTTTGATTTTAATTTTCGCGTCACGTTTCTCTGATGTGTAGCACCTTGCACATGTTGAGTAAAATGAGAGTTTTTGTCACTGGATACCTACAAAAAACGAAATGAAAACTGATTGAAACCCTTTTACTACCTTTGCATCAAAATAAATTAGTGTAAATAAGTTATAAAATAATCGTATTTATTAAATATTTCGTACTTAGAATAGGCATAAAATTTTAGCGATGCTAGTTTTTAAAATAAAAATCTTGAGAAAATTCTAAACATTACCTTAGCTTCAGTGTTAAAGTACTGGTTTGAAGTTTCAAGACATTAAATCCGTCCCAATAGGGAACGAAAGGACATAGCTACTCCAATTTATTCCCTTCCAGTTAGCGGATTTTTTCCATAAATAATAATAAAACTATAATTAATATACTCACGTGTTTGCTACAAGCTTCACAATAAACAACACGTCCATCTGTTGTAAAATGTGGAAATTCTTGTAGCCATTGGTGTATCAGAGAAGCCCTCGAAGTTTTAATTTTCGGCATTTCAGAATTCTTTAAACACCACAGTACACACGAAAGTGAAGACCATACCAAACAAAACTGTTAACAGAACTGAAACCTTCCGTATGTAGCATTGTCGGCAAAATTCCAATATAATTCGCCCCATAAGCTCCGCCCATTCGATATTCACATTTGCACGGACTGTGTGATCTATTTTGTTTCTGAGCGAAGCTAGAATCAAAGACACCGACAATGAAAACCTAATCCCTGTGCTCAGAAGCTAAGCACGCTAGCATATTCAACCCCTTGTATCCCTCAGTGATTCAGAGAACCAGTTTTTTTTTGTTACTGGATGTGGGAGTTGAAATGGTTTATAATGGTTTGATTACCATTGTAATGATATAATGTTTAGGTATACACTGCTATCATAGTTACATTATAATTTTTAGATATTAAGTATAGTATATTCCTAGCGATGCAACCATTGTAAATTATTAATTTTAAATTGGATACTTTGAAATATAAAGAATAAGGTTTCATTAATACTTATTACTATGAATATATTGTGGAAAGACATGCTAAGGAATTAGGGCCAACATAATTTAAAGAATAGGTTTCCATTATCAAGTTTAATTATAACAAAGATCTATATACAGTCATATTATATACAATATTTACAAATGATTAACTTTATAGTGCCTTGTGATTTTTACTTAGTGACTTTCATTATTGAGTTTATATTCATAAGAGAAAGGAAGAAGAAAGGAAAGATAGAAAAGAATAAACACTCACGCAAGATATACTCCTGTTATGCTGGGTTCGTGGAACAACGGGTCTCTACTGGCAAATATACGTAGTGGAAATCCAAAACAAATATAATATAGCTGTATTATATGTCACATCAACTACTTACATTGGCCAGCAGGACAGTCGCGACACGAAGGCAGCATAACTCCATCCATCATGATACATACGAAGGAACAAGCACGCAGTCGGAAGCGAAGAGTAGATGAGACGACAGTAGAAGATTCAAGAGTGACGATACGGATATTTTGTAGCTAACAGGAAAACTTTCCTAATCCCTACTCCTATCATGTGATCAGACATCAGCGCCATGAAACAAATATTACTGATGACGTCACAGCGTCGTAATACAACCTTTCTATTTCAAGCCAAGTAGTAAACAAAGTTAACCTTAATTAATTTGACTCGCATACTCGCAGTATGTATACAAAAAAATGTTTTAAGGTACTGTGCACTAGAATTATTGCAGTTTTTAAGGTAAGGCACAGTACAGCTCCCCCGCCGAAACAAGCACCACCACAAAAATTTTTCCGAGTGTCTGGCACAAAGTGTATATGGTCTCAGTATAGTTTGATATATGAATGTAGAGAATGCGTAAATGTGTATAGTCAATTATCACATGAGTAATTTATCTGCAAGAATGTCCTAATTCCTTTGCAGTAATATATATAGTGCTACCAAATAGTCCAACTATATCGGTGACATATGTTCATGCATACAGTACATCCAGGTTGCTAGTTGCTGTAGATGCGATGCTCAAGTAGGATGTCCAACAATACCGGACCCAACCAATAGCCAGGTCAAAACAAACTGGGCTGATCCTTCCCAATGCAGAGCGGAGTCCTCTTGAATAATCTTGCAACCTTGTAGCGAAGTGAATACTGCACAAACAGTGTCTTTCACACTAACAGTAGTTTCACATCTTGAGACTTCTTTTGGCACGGGGTATTATTACTGGAAATGCAAACAAACTGCGAGCAGATTCTGTCCCATAGAAAATGTATAACAAATAAATATTTTAACCCTCTTATTATGAAGCAAAAACCTTATGATAATTTGAATTTTATATATAGGCTTGAAATAGAATAATAACAAGTTTACATTAATTGAATAACCTTACATTATTTGTGTTTAAACTGTGAATTATATACAATTTGCAATGGCACCTTTCTTTGAAAAACCTATGGCACTTAATTAGTTAATTTACACTCAATGAAACTTTAGACTTGTTAATTTACATTTCTATGAATTTAACCTTACAAAATCTTATTTGAAACAGCTCCTTTTATATCTGTATTTATACCATACAATATATAATCTTTTTTTTGTTAAACATCTCCCTTATGCGGAAGAAGAAAAAACAGAAGTACTACAACTGGCACACAACTTGAGATTTGAAAATTAATTCTTTTTCAAACTTGAAAAATAACCAGAGGACAAAATAGAATTAACGTAAGAGAGAGATTGTTAAGAAATTACAATGAAAATGGCTAATAGTGAAATTTTTATGAATTTAAGCCTTACCAAAATTAATTTTATATGTATATATAATAATGAATGGCACGAAAATTTCAGAGGATAGACTGAACTATAGCACAAGTTTTATTAAATAGGCACTTAAGATTGTTTATATACATAATATCTTTCAAACAGTATATTTAAATGCATTTCAATTTAGTTTTCATTCATTATAATTGTGATCAAAAATATTTATCATTGTTTTTATTACTGAAAATATATACTTTATAGAATACGCACTAAATTTTACTGAAAAGAAGAACAAGCAGAAATGACTTACGACTGGCAAACCAACATGAAATTAGAAAAATCCTTTTTCCAACTAGAAAAATACCAGAAGACACGAAAGAATGCATAAATATGAAAAACTATAAATGACCAGGCTGCTACATACCAAATTCGAATAATTAGACTTAAATTTGAATTGTAATCAAACAATGAATAGGATTAAATCGAAAAAATCAGAAAAGATAGAACAATAGAATAAACAACCCGCTCACTAAAGATCCCATACTCTCTCGCGCCCTGAAGATCCCATACTCTCCAATCGGGAGGAAACTCAATCGTCCACTTATCAGATAATAATAGAATAATTTATAAGTTTAAATGAATGGAAACCCCAAGCTTTACAGAATTATAACGTAATGAAAAAAATATAAAACAAATTTAGAAAATTACAGATGTAATAATAATATAACATAGTAGCTCACCATAGGCTGAGAAGTTGCATATGAAGATCGAAAACCTTGAAACCCAGTCACACTCGAAATGAGTAGACTACATTACCCACCAATACCGTAGAAGGGTCATTCCATGTCAAGTGAACCAATGGAAAAACGTGACCACCTCCGATTTTAGTCATACTTGGTTGTCATGAAGTACCACCTGAGATATGTTGAAGTACAAAATATCAGATTTTTATGTGTTGTAGTTTTCCAGTTATACCCTTCTGAAATATGGAAAAAAACCAAATTTTCTGCATAAGTGCAATCACAAAATGACGCATAAATCAAGCTGGAATTGACATAGATGAGTGGGAAAAGTATCAAAATGTAGCTTATATTATGAGCTTTAATTTGATACGTCACACGACTACTTTCGAAAAAAAATATTTTCAAGGTTACCCAAAAAAAATTTGAAAACTGAATTTTTCAAAAACCTATATTTTGAAAATTTTGAAACAATTCTCATAGAAACATACATATTTCAGCATCATGTCCTACAAGTTTTGATAAGGGATCGCAATGGGATCATATTTTTTTACATTTATAACAAATACTATGCACGCTGGGTAAGAATATATGACACAGGAATATTGCACTTAATTCTAAAATCCATTCCTTTGTCCAGGGAGTTGTTTACCAACATGCATATACCAACTTGTGCAAGTGGTCAAATGGGTATGAGTAAACACAGTCTGCAAGCATGTGAGTCAGCCAGGGAATGCAAGTTGTAACCTGTTGGACCTGGCTTCAGTTGTGCCTTGACTCTCATGCAGTGTGCTTCCTTTCTTCAAAGGCTGTACAAAGACTGTATTGCTGCATGTAAAGTAGTGGGTTCAGTGATTAAAATAGGCATTGTGTATTTCCCCAGTATGGCTGAAAAAGTAAGTGAAACAGCAAAGATTTTCTGCTGCAACCCTTTCAAGAAAGACAGACATCAGGGTGTGAAAAGAAGTGTGAGGCCTGTTACTGACTGGATGTGTGACATGTTTGACACCATTGTGGTAGGTATGAAAATTTGTGACAGTTGTAGGAAAGAACTATCAAAGCAGAAACAGGTTACAGATACAACAGATGACTGTTTAGTACCAGTAGCCAATACCACTAGGCCTACTAATGTTGATGAATCATTTGTAGCTTTAGATGTTACCTTAGAGTACCTTAATAAGTCTCTAAGCTCTCTAGAGGAGTCACCTGTTGCTAAGAGGAAGTTGCAAATGAAATCATACTGTGATAAAAAATACAGTAAAATAAAAAAATGTTTGACAGAAAAGGTACTAACAGCAGCAAGTACAAATACAGAGAAAACTGTTGACCATAAATCAGAATCATGTGAAGTCATTTGTCAGCTAAAAGAAAAGTTTCAAGAAGAAAATATAAGTGTTAGTGAAAAATTGCAAATTTTAACAGTACTACCTAAAAGCTGGTCATGCAGTGAAATACAAAATGAATTTCAGGTTAGCAACAGAATGGCAAGAAAAGCTAAAGCATTGGTGAAAGCGAAGGGTATTCTGGCAACACCAAATCCTAAACCAGGAAAGGTTTTAAATGAATCTGTGATTGAGAAGGTAATAGGGTTCTACAACAGTGATGATGTCAGCCGTCTTATGCCTGGAAAAAAAGATTTTGTTTCTGTGAAAACGGGTGACAGTAGTAGAATTCATGTACAGAAGAGGCTAGTGATGGGCAACTTGAAGGAAGTGTACGAGCTGTTCAAAAACAAAAATCCTACTGATAAGATTGGATTTTCGAAATTTGCTGATTTACGACCTAAACATTGCGTCTTGGCTGGAGGAAGTGGTACCCACACAGTATGCGTTTGTACAGTGCATCAGAATGTTAAATTAATGCTACAAGTGTTGAAATCCAAACAAATTACACTGAATGATGGCACAGATATAAGTAATTATAATTCCTGTTTAGCGAAGTTAATGTGTGAAGAGCCAGGCACAGCATGCCACCTTAATGAATGTCCTTCATGTCCAGGTGTAGATAATTTGAAAGATGAGTTACAGTTGCTGCTAGATAATGAACTGGTGGACAACATTACATACAAGCAGTGGGTTTCTGTTGACAGATGTAATTTAGTAACCTTCATCAAAACTGCAGATGAGTTTATAGAAACTTTGTGTGAACAGTTGTTGATTTTGAAGAGACATTCTTTTATTGCAAGAAGACAGGCAGAATATTATAATCACTTGAAGCAGAATATTGGAGTAAATGAAGCTGTGGTATGTATGGACTTTGCAGAAAATTATTCGTTTGTACTACAGGATGAAGCCCAGTCTTTTCATTGGAACAATGATCAAGCAACTATTTTTCCTATAGCAGTCTACTACAATGATCATAATATACACTACAAAAGTATTGTATGTATCTCTGAATGTCTACAGCATGACACCACTGCTGTTCATTTATTCCAGAAAAGGCTTATCTCTCATTAGAAGTTGGAAGTAATTAGAGATTTGAAAAAAATTTACTACTTCTCAGATGGTGCAGCTGCGCAATTTAAAAACAGAAAAAACTTTTCAAACTTATGCCACCATGTTCATGATTTTGGAATTGAGGCAGAGTGGCATTTCTATGCAACAGCCCATGGGAAAGGAGTATGTGACGGTCTGGGTGGTACTGTGAAAAGACTTGCAGGAAAGGCAAGCCTACAGCGGCCATACGAGCATCAAATCATGACACCAGCACAGCTGTTTACATGGAGTGAGGAAAACATCGACTCCATGCAGTTCTTCTTCTTCAATGAAGCACAATACAACAAAGAGGAAAAAATACTTGCAGACAGATTTCTGTCTACAAAAGCAATACCAGGCACACAGAAGTTCCACAGTTTCATCCCATTGTCAGATAAAGTGTTGTTGACAAAGGTATTTTCAAGAAGTGAACAGTCATCCACTTTTTCAGTGTTAGGACCACGTGTGCAACAGAGGCTGAAGCTAGCAGAAGTAAAAGGATATGTTACATGTGAGAACAACAATCATTGGTGGCTTGGTGTAGTTGTGGACAAAAATGAGACAGCACAGATAGTGGAACTGATGTTTCTGCACCCTGCAGGTCCTTCTCCATCATTTACTTTCAAAAGTGACTGTCCAAATAAACTGACTGTGCCTCTCTCTCAGATCCTCACCCTTGTGCAACCTACATGTCCCACTGGCCGTAGTTATTACCTCTCGAAGGAAGAGATGGATGCGGCAACCATGGCTCTAGAAAATTACTGTAGACAATAAATTCACGTTTTTGTCATTGAAGAAGGGAAGGTAACATGTTTTCTGTAAGTTTTTCTTTTTGATTGTAATGAAATTTTAGAATTATTATTATTATTGAATCTCCGAATCTTCTAAACCCTACTTTACCGGGTATGTTAGGGTTATAATTAATTACAAAGTATGTATAATTGTATTATATGATTCACTGTTGGCCTAGCCTAATGTCTTTCATAATCTATGAAATATATGTATGATAAATTTTGTAAATGTGCTATAACAGCAGCTGCTTGTAAATGTTTCTGTTTTGACTTTCTTATTAGATACTGTAAAGCAGATGTGTGGATGAAGTTCCAGTTCTAGTCTTTTCCTGTAAAATACAGGGCACTCAAAAATCAAGTGTTTTACATCCTGTGGATACTCAGAACATATACAGTTATAATTATTACTCGGAGTTTCTATGTGAAATCGTTCAAAATAAGCACCAAATTTTCCGTGTCCCGAAAGGAACTGGGTTAAAATAAAGTTTGGTTTCAACAGTTTGCATTTTTGGCGATCATAGACCGTTGGAAAGAAAACTTTTTAGAATTAAGTGCAAGATTACGGTGCCATATATTCTTACCCAGCGTGCATAGTATTTGTTATAAATGTAAAAAAATATGATCCCATTGCGATCCCTTATCAAAACTTGTAGGACATGATGCTGAAATATGTATGTTTCTATGAGAATTGTTTCAAAATTTTCAAAATATAGGTTTTTGAAAAATTCAGTTTTCAAATTTTTTTTGGGTAACCTTGAAAATATTTTTTTTCGAAAGTACTCGTGTGACGTATCAAATTAAAGCTCATAATATAAGCTACATTTTGATACTTTTCCCACTCATCTATGTCAATTCCAGCTTGATTTATGCGTCATTTTGTGATTGCACTTATGCAGAAAATTTGGTTTTTTTCCATATTTCAGAAGGGTATAACTGGAAAACTACAACACATAAAAATCTGATATTTTGCACTTTAACATATCTCAGGTGGTACTTCATGACAACCAAGTATGACTAAAATCGGAGATGGTCATGTTCAAAATTGACAAAAAATTGGTTCACTTGACATGGAATGACCCAGAATCAACATTGACTCAGGAACAGAAGTTCCAAAAGTACAGCAAGCAGTAACTCCCACTTCACAGGACTAGATTCATTCTGAAGACTGTGCAACGTCGAATCACTCGAACCAAGGATGATTACATGAAAAGTAAACAATACCATATTACATAGTTGAAATTACAAATGCACGTGAAATACCAAGAAAAATGCCAAAAAAGGTCATTAATACAGCAACGAAATCACAAGAATATAAGTGAAAAAATTCAATCACAAGAGACCCACTGCAATACAGTAATTTAGGAACTATATAGCCTGTGAAAGAACCAAACACTGATATCTGAGATAAGTCACTACGACAGAAGACCAATTAATAGATTATCAAATTTTAAAAAAAATTCCTTTTAATTATAATTTCCATTATCAATCACAATCGAATTTTAATTCTGAGAAGACCATCAAAAATTTTCACTGTTGCAAAATACTGGCATAATTGATTTAAATTAGAATTATCAAAATATAAGCAAGCATAGAATAATTTTGGCATCTAATAAGAAATATATGCACTCACATTGGCATGTATCTGAAAAATACTGATCCCACAATAAATACTCATACAAACCACAAAATAGGGAAGAATGTTTTATATAAATAGGCCTATCATAACAGACCAAAACAACTCCCATCATAATATATACCTCAAACACACCACAAAAGAATGAGAAGAATATTTCCCAATAAAGCCTATTCAGACCAGAAATAACTCTCATATAAATTTACAAATAACGCCTATCACAGGCAAAATCTCACAAAAAAATGGGGAATACAGCAAGAAAAAGAGAACTAGCCGCGGTCTAGCCTCACTTAAACTTTACGATGCCAAAATACGCTCATAATCAAGATCCTTCATTAATGCTGCTAGAAAAATATGCCCCAAAAAGAGAACTGCCAGATAATACCATATCATATAGCGGAATAGAATTTAAGCAAGCAGAAGTATTACCTAAGTGACCCAATATGAATACTGAAAAATAGCCTAGAATGCTGACAAAATCAGGAATAACTATAATAACAATATAATGATGAGAAAAAAATTACGTATCAGAAATTACTTAATAACACGGAACTATTAATGAAAAATGCTAACGGAAGCACAGAGAAATGCAACACGTTACTGCAGCAATGGAATAGCGTAACCAAAATAAGACGCGTAGTCCATCACGCTCCCCACACCACAGCAAAAATGTCACACACACCATAACATTCAGTCAGCAAAAATTTCAAAAATAGAAAAAAAAATTGAAAATAGGCATTTCATATTTAGCAAAATAGGAACTATTAAAGTAATATTGAAATTGTTACATGAAATATTAATTTTGATAATAGATTAATTAAATATAGAAAAATTCATCAGTACCTTGTTATTATAGAATTCACGTAAAGATGAGAAACCAGGACTTGCACTTCAACCAACTCCAGCAGAAATTGTAGAAGATATCGTACGATGATTGTACAACATACTGAAGATCATAGCATCCACAGGTAATAATCTTGAAATGCAGGAAGAAGTTCTTCATGATGGCGAAATTCCAAGAAACTCGTTGATATTCAATATGAAATAGAGAAAAAACTTACGTGAATAATTAGATTAATACAGAAAACCTCCCCCACTGAATTATACTGCGCATATACGCAGAAAGACGTTGAACCAGGAAAACATACGAGACGATGAAGGTCACAGCAAGATAGCGATCGGAGAAAAAACAGGTCAATGTCCGTGATGACGACATGAAAGTAGAAAAAGACACTATTAATAACTAGAAATACTTAGTCAGCATACTTATTAAACATGACGCGAAGGCACTGAATTATTATAGAAAGGTTAGAGAATTTGAAAGATATTACGTAGCAAAACTAATAAATGAAATTGGGAGGCACGTAAGATCGGTTTACTCTGCTACCATTGAAATGGTTTATAATGGTTTGATTACCATTGTAATGATATAATGTTTAGGTATACACTGCTATCATAGTTACATTATAATTTTTAGATATTAAGTATAGTATATTCCTAGCGATGCAACCATTGTAAATTATTAATTTTAAATTGGATACTTTGAAATATAAAGAATAAGGTTTCATTAATACTTATTACTATGAATATATTGTGGAAAGACATGCTAAGGAATTAGGGCCAACATAATTTAAAGAATAGGTTTCCATTATCAAGTTTAATTATAACAAAGATCTATATACAGTCATATTATATACAATATTTACAAATGATTAACTTTATAGTGCCTTGTGATTTTTACTTAGTGACTTTCATTATTGAGTTTATATTCATAAGAGAAAGGAAGAAGAAAGGAAAGATAGAAAAGAATAAACACTCACGCAAGATATACTCCTGTTATGCTGGGTTCGTGGAACAACGGGTCTCTACCGGCAAATATACGTAGTGGAAATCCAAAACAAATATAATATAGCTGTATTATATGTCACATCAACTACTTACATTGGCCAGCAGGACAGTCGCGACACGAAGGCAGCATAACTCCATCCATCATGATACATACGAAGGAACAAGCACGCAGTCGGAAGCGAAGAGTAGATGAGACGACAGTAGAAGATTCAAGAGTGACGATACGGATATTTTGTAGCTAACAGGAAAACTTTCCTAATCCCTACTCCTATCATGTGATCAGACATCAGCGCCATGAAACAAATATTACTGATGACGTCACAGCGTCTTAATACAACCTTTCTATTTCAAGCCAAGTAGTAAACAAAGTTAACCTTAATTAATTTGACTCGCATACTCGCAGTATGTATACAAAAAAATGTTTTAAGGTACTGTGCACTAGAATTATTGCAGTTTTTAAGGTAAGGCACAGTACAGAGTCGGAATAAAAACGCTACATTTTCTTGGGAATTCCAAGGAATTTTTCTACTGAAGACGGAACATTCTTTACTATTTAACCACGTCACAAATGTGTCATGTATTGCACATTCCGAGCTAAAAATTTAGTACGAACTGAAAATCAATGCTAGAATTTATAACAAAAACTAACTTATTTTTAACTTTAGAGGAAAAAAAAGCAAAATAGGCAATATTAGGCTCTAACGTAAAAATAGTCTGTTTTAGGTCCTATAAAAGTATCAGTTTTAGGCATAGTCACTTAGAAACATGCATATACAAATTTTCGTCCATATATCACTTAAGGATTAAAATAGGTTTTTACCTAAAATCCGAAGTCTAGTAATTACATTCTGAAACCCTTTTAACTTTCACATAAATTATAGAAATCATACTGACATAAGTTGTATTTTCATTTCTTAACACCTAATATATATTTATTTGTTATTACAGAGTGAGAAGGATTATGATCCATTTGCAGAGCGACGACGTCCAACAATTGCAGAAAAAGAAGATGAATATAGACAGAAAAGGCGAAGGATGATTATATCACCTGAGCGAATTGATCCATTTGCTGAAGGTTTGTCCTCCCGCACAGTTTAATCTTTATTCTCTGGGTTTTCTAGTCTGTATTTTGGTATCATAGTTCATCATTTTTCCCTACCATACTTGTGCTGCTGTTAATACTTTAATGATGTGAAAAAAGTAGGGTCAGTTTTCTGTTGGCTTTTTTTTTTAAAGGTGGAGGAATGTGTTAGAAGTTATGTTTGTAAATGGAGTTGTTTGCATTGTTGTTTTTTATTAAAATTTAATATACTTTTTATAATCGGGAGAAGTTGTTTAGTTAAAATTGTTATTTTTCATCCAACCTGCCCTAAGTGAGTAGCTAGTCTTTGATATTATTGTAAGCTAACGGCTGTTGGTTTAGTAGGTCTTGCAGTAAACATTCTCTAGTATAAAATTAATTGTAATCTAAAGGAAAAAATTTTCTTGCCTTCTTCAGGCTTAAAAAGTCTCACATTCTTCTGGGTGTCCCCCCCCCCCCCCAGGGTGTCCACATTCTGGAAAGTCAGGGAACTAGAAATCAGGCAAGTCACGATATTTTGTAAAGTAAAGGGAAGAAATCGGGGAAATTTGTAAAAAATAATAATAATAACAATAATAATAATTTTACATATTGGAATGTATGGAATATTTATAATTTTTCAATAACTGCTCTAACCCTTGCGGTGCCCCTTGACTATAGAGCCAACCCTTTCTCTTTAGAGAAATGATCACTAGGGGTAAAGGCAGATCATTGTGTAAAGTTGACCACTTTATGCACCAATTGTCTAAAATCTGAGAGCCTTAACCTCCGAGAATCCTAAGGTCCTCCAACTGTTAGCTTCTTTGAGGTGAGCTTCCATCAGTATGCCAGCAGCGTGAGTCGACACTTACTGCCAAACAGACACTCATGCCTGCTTTCTGGTACATCAGATATCAAGTCAGCTATCAGTGTTGGTAAATTAACCACATTAATTACTGTGATGTCCGAAAGGTTAATTGTGTGCTGGGTAATGATATTTTCAGCATGTGCATGCTTTTTCCATTGCATTCAAATGGTAGGCCTATATAAGTTTCGTTGTAATGACAGAGTAGGAATTACTTTAATTAACATTTTGGTTAGAAAAGCAACGTAGAAGAACTTAATTCTGTTAGTAGAATTGTATTTAGCAAAGCAAAGTTACAAAATTCATATGCATGAAATTGCTGTAGCATGTGTTCTTACTTACCTGATTAGTTTCAGTAATAACTGATTAGCGTTATTTTCAGAAGACATAGGGAAGGATTGGTTCTAAATAAATTACAGTAGAACTCTTGTTGATGCATTTCTAGACCCAGAAACTTTGTTTAATTCCTCAAAATGTACACATACATTTGACCAAGTTCTTATTTACAAAAAAGTCTGATATTTTACTTTTCTCTCTTTAAAGGAGGGGTGGTTCTCACAAGAATTACATCTGTTTGTCTAGTTCATGAAGTTTCTCAAATGTGTAGTGTCATAACTCGGGGGGTGGATTTCTTGACAGTAAAAACCAAAATAGGTAGGCAATATTAAATTTATTTTTTACTATATGAGTTGAGTCCTTTAGTCTTGAGGCAATATTACCTATCTTTGGCATTTTCACTACAAAGAATATGTATATAAGAAGCAATGAACTGATGCTCATAGAATAGCCCCTGAGAAAAAACTGACAGTTGGTGTTTCCTTTTTTAATTGAATTTATAAATAAAATAAACTCACTTGCCAATATTGTAACCCACTGGGCATGGTGTGCACAATTCAAATAGAATGCTA
Organism: Ectobius pallidus; assembly: GCA_964059195.1. Classification (NCBI taxonomy): domain Eukaryota; kingdom Metazoa; phylum Arthropoda; class Insecta; order Blattodea; family Ectobiidae; genus Ectobius; species Ectobius pallidus. The sequence goes on from CAXKWD010000009.1 coordinate 85,697,556, forward strand.
GCACCTTCTTAGATATCATAATTTGTGGTTAAGGCTTCTATATCTGTGTAAAACCGATTGCTTAAATTCTCATTCTGATTTGACAAATACTGTGTTGAGTTCAATTTATTTTTTGTTTCTTGCTTTTGGCCACTTCCAGAAATCATAAAGTTATTCCTCGTAAATATTGTTAATTGAGTAGTAAAAATTCTTGTCATTCTAACCTACTCTGTCTCTTAGGAAAATTCAAATTGTAGAAATCAGTGCATTAAAGGAGGATTCAGTGGTAAATCATTGTGTTAGTGTTTATGCTACTGTGTTAGTGAATCTGCATTGTACTGAATTTGCAGTGTAGAATTACAAAACAGTGAATAAAATCTTTTCTCATAGGGGAGGGGATAAACAAGACAGTATAACGAAAGAGAAATCTTTGAAAAATGCACTTTAAACAAATATTGCCAATAGGCATACATATAGGCACTATATGATTACAATAAGCTCAGATCAACATGAAATTATCTTAAAACAAAATTCTCACCTTAGTCTTAACATAACCATAGGCAACAGGGATTGTAATCTAGTCTGTGATAAGTGCTTCTACAAAATTTTCAAGTAATCACCCACAAAATATTAAATGTTGCAAGAACATACATAGCTAGCGTTGTAAGGAAATCTGTAATCATGTAAGGCATTTTAGCCATTCCTTTGCGTTATTCAGCTTTCCTTTTGTGAAAAATGCAACCATGCCAATAGCATGCTAATAGGTGAAATGATTGACCTAGAAATGTAGGTTTTTTATAATTATTGACACTAAATCTAAATTGACACTACTTTTGCCAAGGACTAAATAGGGGTCTATTAGCAAACCCGGAAATCTCCATTTTGATGAAAGATAGAGATGCTGATTTCTAATGAAAGTTTCTTGCATTTCCTGGTACATATTTAATGTATGTGTTCCAAATCTGAGTTCCTCCCTTGTGTGGGAAGTTGGATTTGCATCACATACACTAAATATGTAGCAGGAAATGCATTAAACTTTCATTAGAAGTTAGCATTTCTATCTTTTCTCAAAATGGTGATTGCTGGGTTTGCTAATAACTCATAAACTCATTAGAATCTTGGAAGACACCATTTTAAGTTGAGTGTAGCATTGTTAATTGAAAGAAAATTAACAACATAAATGCATTCATAATTGACAATCTGATAAATAATAGTGTAAAAGCCAGAAAGATGCCGATTACAGAAATGTAAAAGCAGGGATCTACTGTATGTTGAAAGAAGCATAACACTTTTGTCTGTGTTAACTGAACGGTGTTTAAATGAATCTTGTGGCCAAACAATGAGATAAGCACCAGCTGCTCATGTTGTCAATTATCCTGTTGTTTGACTGCCTGTCTGAATCATACTGCCGAACAGCGGCAGACTGGCAGTCAAACAACAGGATACAACTTTAACTTGTCCTGTTATTCAACCACACGATTCAATTACAACCTGATCATGTTGATTCCAACTAATTTTGTCTTTATTGCTGCTTTTTAATGCACAGATTAATTACCACTGCTTTGTTTGATTGTATATGCACATTTTTGTTTTTGGGAAGGAATATTATTAATTTGATTCTCATTATTTGCACACCATGTTCAAACTTACTTCTAAATATGCTCATTTTCTACATTATCTGCCATGTTCTAAGTAATGGGATTAACATAGAATTTGTGGTTTAATTTTGTGATATTTCATGTCACAATAATGTAAAATTCAGCATCGGTGATAGCTCTTAGTTGTAATACTTTCTTTTTCATAGTGGCCTGTTTCTTGTTCTGAGCACAGGAAAAGAAATAGAAATTTCATCTGATATTAAGATAATGCACTACTAAGCCGTTGTCATGTGAGGGCTGCCCAAGCTTAATCCATGAGTTGTCATTCGTGTTCATTGTTTGGTGATATGGATTTCCTCGACCAAATTATTAGCCTGTTAGAAATTTCATTGAAGAAGGGAGTTTGCGATATCAGTGTAGTACTTTTTGTCAATTCAGAGTTCTGACCGCATTAATCTTGGCATTAATCCCATATATGTGAATAGCTCTTTTAGGGTCTATAAAGGCAAAATTCTCTATAAAAATTACGGAACATTTCAGAATAGTAATTCACTCCATGTAGGCCTACCTTCCCTTAATAGCAGGATGTTAGATTCAGTTTCCCAGACAATGTTAGAAATGTACATTAGCACAGGTTATACTTAAAACATGTTAAGTTATCTAGCTATTTATGTATTAAGTATGCAAAATAAGGCTTTAGCAGATGATTTAAGTATTTCAGTACTGTGTTTAGCACCGTATGAAAGAACTATTGTTAAATAGTATCACATTAATAAAGTAGAACAAATATTATATAACAAGTGATGACTTATCAAGGCTTTGTACTTGATCATAACTCATCTATTTTACTCTCCTGACATGCCATTCTGTTTTCTACGGTGCTGTCAGTATGAGTCACCCTGCAGCACTTGTACAGGCAAGAAACAGAGAATTAAGTTGGCAGCACTGGCATATGGTTTATAATGTTATAATTTGAGTCCTTTTCTGAGTGCTCTATGTGGGGAACCGAAAGAAATACTAGTTTGTTCGGCCAGTTAGCTTATCGATTTCGAGGGTCTTCTTAGTGTCATGACCGAAAATACCAGCCAGTTTTCTTCCGTTACCACTCTATACTCATCTTGGCATCATGCAGTAAATCTGTTTCTCGAAATTCCTTTATTAAATCATGCACAATTTCTCTATGTGATACTGAATTTGGAACTTTTGGGCAAATTTTTTGGTAATTTTACTGTGTAATTTCCACGTTCTGCAAAATTATTTTCCACTAAAAGCACACACTTCTTGGTTTACTTAACCACCGTCTGCAAGGCATACAGATACACACAGATCAACCAATCTACCGAGCAAGTTGGCTAAGATGGTGGAATCGTAAAGGCAGTTTGATATTTACTTACTGCAACTCATCACCGTTGTGTCACCACATCCATTAAAATTGAATATCACTTGAATTTAACCGATGCAATAAAGTAATCAACAAAAGAAAGTAGACAAAAGTCAATAGTTAGCATGGTCTATTCTGCATGATCTATTATGCTATCTGCTATAAGTCCGAAAGAAAGAAATACTAACCTTTGCCTGGATAGCAAACTTAACCCAAGCTGCAAAGCTACTTATTGAAGGCATTGTACATAAATTATTGAAATTGAAAGTATTGTCAAAATATAACTTTCTGAGAGACATTAAATATGGTGTGTAAATAGTGCAAATTTAGTATTCTTCATTGAAAAATTCTCATTAAAGTATTAACAGCAAGCACTTAATGTTTGTCAGTTGCTTGGAGCGTATGAGTTGAGAATGAAAGTGTGTGTGAATGTTCCATACAAGGGAAACGAGAATATAGCACAAATAGAGGTAACAAAACAGAAATGGTTATTATATATAATTAGTTAAGACTTTTAAGTAAATACTGTCAAGGAAAAGCTCAGAAATTAAGTTAAACAAGGAAAGAATAGTTAAATATTGTTTCCAATAAAAGTTCATACTGTTATATGACCAACTGTTTGTGTTTAGTATGAATTAATTTTAAATAAATATTTTTTTATATATATAGGTTGTGAAGAAATCATGTATCTTGCAATGGAAAATTAATATTTTTTTTCCCCTCTTTAACTCGTTAATCTGTGTATTTGTTAGATAATAATTAATAGAGTTTTTCCCTCACTTGTAGACGTGGGATTTGCTTAAATGAACTCTGTATGTTGCTCTTAAAATAGAATTATCAATGCCCATATTTTGACCAGAGTATATGCAGACAGTTAAGTACAAATAAATTGCTGCTTGGTATTAGGCATGGAAATTAAAAAAAAAAAAGGATAGGTTACTTGCTTACAATGATATGTATCCATTTTTAAATTTGTGTTTACTTATAGTTAAATAGATGTTTCTGACTGCTTTTAAATTTAAATGGGTTTCTTAAGGCAAATGGAGTATTTTTTACCCACAGTATATTAAGCAACAGTATGTTCTTTTGTTGGAATTAATGAATAAACTGCTCATTTCCTTTCACCAGAATATATTTATTAATAAGAGGTGGAAAAATTTAATTTCCTGTGCTGAGCACTTGGGTGGGATAATAATTTAATAAGCATTATTTATAGAAGTATATATAGTATATATATTTTTTTTATCATGGAAGGGTGGGTAGGGAATCGAGTGAGTCACTTCTACTAATGATCTTCAATTTTCTTTCCCCTCCGAGGATTTTCCACAGCGGAGTCTTGGATCTGCATCGCCAATCTGGGAAATTGAAGCACAGTTCAGTGTTAAACAATACAAAAGTTCCTTGGAATATCCACTAACAGTGGATGTTCTTGTCTCATAATGGGTTTGATTATTTATATTAACTTAATTTATCTTATTACTCAAGTAGTTATTAAATTTTTTTAATACAAGTTAATAAAGAGAATTATATTTCATTTTAATAGTATTCTAAGTAAGCAATTCATTTTGAAATTTTACTGGTTTACACTTAGTTCCAAAGGAAGTTATTAAAATCATGGCTTGAATTTCATTGGAATCCATGGATGTCTTCACTCTGGTTGGAATCTGCAGCTATCAAGATCAGTTATTAGATGTGTGGCAGAACTCTGGTTGTCAACTCAACTTAAGTTCCCTTGGTGTGAGAGTGTGTGCGAGCTATCAGAAAATTATTAATCACCCCAGCTTTTTTCTAGGTGGCTAGTAAAATACATCATGCAGCTCAAGATGTTTGAAAACTCAACCGTTTTGATGAAGGGCTGGAGATTTGTTCACGTACGTATCTAGGAAAATTACTTCATTTACCCAAATGCTGAGGCATCAAACAATTTGTGAAGATAGCAACTCTGTTCTGTAAAATAGTATTCAGCGTATTTGTTTAAATGAAGACAATATGTCATTAAAAACTCTTCAGTGCACAAAGACAAATTAAAATTTAAAAACAAAACTGTAATAAGGTATTCACTTATGTAAAACTTATTTTGAAAGCTCTCGACTTTATCTAACTTTAGCCTAACATCTGCTAATAAGTTTGTCTCCATTTCTTGAAGATAGTTGCTTGCTCTTTAGATTTATTTTAAGCACTTGTGTAAATTGTTTGTGTCTTGGATTTGGATAAATGTAGTGAAGAGTTTTTAGAAGTATTTAATTTCAAGGAGATATTATAAATATTAGTACATAAGAAAATTATACTACTTTGGTTATTATTGTGAATGAGTTTCTTGGGGATTGATGTATCAAATAATAATCTCTGAAGGTGTGCGTATACCTACATTCATGGGAAATTAAAATTGGGCTTATATCATATTGGAGTTAATCACACTATTGCACCCTAGTAAATTCTTGTTAAGAAAGTTTGTCGATTTAGGTTACTGGCCTGGCTTCTGTGAAATATTTTATATAGAATACATAGAAATTCAATGTCTCAAATGAAAAGAAATTTAAAAAAATACGGTATAATTGTCTAACTAGCTTTTGTTCATAAACTTCTTAGCAAGAATTTACTGAACTTTCTTTCACATATTTCCTCTTTTTCAATAACACAATTATGCAGTGTGTAATTGAACAGAGGTCTGCTTCTGTCTGTGGGTTTTCTAAATGATAACAGCTCAATTTTATTCTCATGAAACTAAAGCACAGTAATAAATTACTTCGCCCTTCAACTAAAACTACTATTAATACATCTTCTTGAAATTACTTCTGAAAACAGTACAGCAGATATTCTACCAATTTGAAATTAGAGTCATTTGCTTTAACACTTAACAGAAGTCTCTAAAAATTTCACATACATTCAGTTCACTTTTTTCTATACAAAAAGTACAGTGTAAATGGGGAATTCTGCAATTAGGACAATACTACTTTAACATGGGGTAGCATGAAAAATTTACGCCTTTTAACTAATTGTTGCGCTCGGCGTGACTTGAATTGCTCATTTCAGGTGGGAAGACTCCTGATCTTGGATCGCGAACTTACACAGAGATCATGAAGGAGCAGTTGCTGCGAGGAGAAGAGACAGAGGTAAGTTTCTTCCCCCCTTCCTTTCACTATTATACTAATACACAGGGTGTTAATGAAGGATGTAAAAAAATGTTCATTTTGTATAATCCTGGATGGAAAAGTCAGGCACAAGTTGCTGTTCCCACAATTGTCAATTTAGTCAAGGTGGGTTTAGAGATTTTAAAAGGCCTCTTGCAGGACAAAATGGCATTTCAACAGCATGGTTAACAGACATACATAGAAATACAAAACCATCATTAAATAACCATAACAGAAGCGTTCACAACCCACAGCAGCTTGCACACCATACATAACAAACCTTATTTCCCATACTCACCTCAAGAGCACAAACATGGCTTGAGTATAAGTTATAATTTATAATGCATGTGTTATTTATTAATATTAATATTAATATTTTTCTTTTTCATAGCTAAGAAAACAACTTGTTGAGAAGTCTAAGGATGGAACTCTGAAGGCCGTAAGCAATGGTGAGGTAGCAAAGTCAGCTCCCAAGAAACGAGGACGTTGGGATCAAACTGGAGGTGATGAGGGTGGAACACCGGTGAAGAAAAAGGCTACAAGCAACAGTGTATCTGTGGCGTCTTCATGGGATAAAGAAGATGTAAGTAGTATTTTTCTTAAATCGGAAATATATATAGTTACATGAAAGTTGTAAGAAACAATAACCCTAGTTGTTCTCTATTTTGACAAATGTTTGCAAACTTTTACCTCCCCCCCCCCAGAAAAAAATGCACTTTTGAATAGTGAAATAACATTAAATATAATCATGGTTTTTAAACAAATTCTAGGAAAAAATTGTTTTGTTTGGGCAAAATCTTATCATTAATTCTTTTAAGGAATATTTTCATAATTTTCAGGATTCTCTTTTGATTTTATTGACAAATAAATGCATCAGCCATGTTGCTAAGGATGGATGTTCCTCCATGGTGTAATCTTCACTCCAAAACAAACTACTCATTCCACAACTTGCAGGAGGACCATAGGATCAATCTTGTGATGCAATGCATATTCTGGCACAGAATATAAGCTATTGAGCTCGATAAATTCAAAGTTTTATAACTATTCAAACTTTTTGTTTTTTGGTATAGTGAAATATAAATTCAGTTCAATTTTTAAGAACTGTTATGCAGCCCACACTATATGAAGGAAAATGCTGTGCGGCAATCCCTGCGTACTCTTTGTGCACTGATGTCACACTTGCCAGAAGAAAGAAAGAGAGCATAGGTTTCCTGGGGCTACTCTCGGGAGGTGCGTGATTGATCAACAATGTTACTTATCATTCAGATCCTCATAACTCAACGATCACTTGTTGTAAAAACATAGGTTTTGTAAAGCTTTCTTCTTTCTCATGGTACACTTGATAATTTTGGTTTCTGTATAGCTTTTTGCTGCACAATTGAAATTGCACAATATACCACTTCTGTTAGGTGCAGAGTTATCTGAACTGGGCAACGTTGCCTTGCTGTCATTTGTTACTCACATGAGCGGGTCGCGTTAAGGCTCCACCCAATTTTCCTTCATATAGCGTGAGCCATATAACTTTTTTTTTTATTCTTGCAGATATCAATACCTATGTATGAGTATACCCTACGAACTTACCAAAAATGTGAAGTGAATATTTCCTGCAATAAATGAAAATACAAGCAGGAGGGAAATTTGAATTGCTGGCAGTAAGGACAGCTGGTTTTTAATGAAAATAGTGTGGGTTTTTCCACTATTTGAAATTTTAATTATGATCAACGTAAAAACAATTTTATTTTATTTATTTATTTTTTAACTGAATTATTCACACACTGGGAGTACTTTTACAACATGTGATGCAATTTTTATTTGCTGCCTCTTATACTCCTTTCAATTAATAATTTTTTCAGATGGCAGTGGCAACATTGACAATGGACGTTTTGTTCAGATTGTGCCCATTGCTTCAACCATGCCGTGATATTTCTTTTTCCATAGTATTCTGTTTATATGTATTAAATAATTATAATAAATTATAATATATATATAATTATTATATATATATATATATATATGATTTTAGGACCACAGGTTAAAATCCTACAAATGTATGGATAGTATTGGCAACAACATTAAAATACATTGATTCTTTATAAAATAACTTTATATTAATTTTAAATATCTATTTTTTATTACTATTTTTTGTGACAGAAAAAGTATCAAAAAATATAATAAGGTAACAGTTACAAGATTAAACTAAGAATTTTTCAGGATATTTTAAATGAGCATAAGTTCATTTTATCAAAACTCTATATTTTCATCCTCCAAGTTTGAGCAGTTTTCAGATCAGTATTACCATTTCTGTCACTAGCTGAATGTCTTACGTTCTCTCAATATTCAAACTGTTTTATTTGTTTTTGTTTGCTAATTATGGAAACAAAATGTTTTATTTTTTAGGCTACTCCTGCTTCGACAAGATGGGATGAAACACCAGGACATGGTAAAGGTGGTGAGACTCCCGGAGCCACTCCGGGCCAGAGTACTCGAATGTGGGATGCCACCCCAGGTCATGCAACTCCTGGTCATGCCACACCAGGGCGAGACACTCCAAGTCATGATAAGGGAGCCTCTAGCAGGAGGAACCGATGGGATGAAACTCCTAAAACTGAGAGAGGTAAAAATTGCTTAACAGATTGTCAAAAATATAATTGTACAATTCTCAGAAATTTAACATCTTTGGGCCTGTATTTTTATTGTACACATTACATCATTGGCACAGAAAACCAGTCAAACTGTAACTTTCTAATTAGTGAAATTACTAATTAGTTCATGTACATGTAAAACTCGGAGCAGATATTTACTGTACATATACTGGCATCTACTGTGTTTAAGCGTGTTATAAAATTCAAGTGAAAAAATCGAGTTTGCTTAACACTTCTCACAAATTTAAGTTCATTTGTATAATAATACGAGTAATATAGGGACTTCATTAATTTACTAACATATTCTTTTAATTATAAATAAAATTTAAAATAATAGTATCCAATTGTTATATATTTATCTAATTATTTATTATCTATTTATATCTTATTAATTTATTTATGGCATTTTTTTTTTCATATATCTAACTCTTTAATTTTTGCTAGCCATTTTATACTTAATTAAAAATAACATTTTGCCTAAATTTTTTTAATAGCTTACATTTATAGCATTGCTGATCATCTTGAGTGCTACGGTGTTATTTAAGTTTAAAAATTTATTGTCAATAAGAATCTTTCTCCAGTGTTCTGTTTTCCTGCATTTAAGCAATATGTTTTTGGCATCTTCTACTATATTGCGTAGTAGACAAACTCCTTTCCTTGCATTAAGTTTACCTCTAATATTTCTTAATTTTCAGATACCTCATTTCCTCCATGCCAATCCTTCTTTCTTCTTTCTATTGCAGTTAAATAAGTAAATTTCTGTCTCCCATTGCATTTTTATTTCACTGTAATATTCTAGCAATTTAATTTTTTGTATTTCATTAAGTATTTCTTATCTAGCAGTATCATTACAGCATCAATTACATTATCAATTTACATAATACATTAGCCAATCTGTATAAATAAATTTGAGAAAATAAATATTGTTTACTTTTCAGAAAGATTGAAGTGAAACCAGAAAATAAATTCTAATTAATTTTGTATTGTTTATGCTCTTTGTAATAACGTCCTGTTTGACAAGGACATTAATCTTAGTGTTCATCCAAATAGATTTTTGTGTGTGTTAACATTCTCATATAAATTACTTGAAAAGAAAACAAATGTTTATTTTTCAGAAACTCCTGGTCACAATAGTGGTTGGGCAGAAACTCCAAGAACAGATAGAACTGGAGGGGGAGATCTCATTCAGGAAACACCAACTCCTTCTGCCAGTAAGCGAAGAAGTCGTTGGGATGAGACTCCATCCAGTCAGATGACACCAGGTGCCATGACACCCACGACTCCTGGAACCCCGCACACACCTCATGGCACACCACATGGTACCCCACATGCTACACCATCCATGATGACACCAAGTGGAGTTACACCAACTGGCAGTAAAGCCATGGCTATGGCTACACCTACTCCTGGTAAGTAAAAAATTATCATTATTCACTTTTCCTATTACTTGCATTAAATTTTGTTGTTAGCTACCTGAACAGTAGGTTTATTCGTAGCAGCAAATAAAAATTTGTATTGCCGATCATGTTTGAACAGTGACAGAATATTTAAGAATTTAATTAAATTAAAATTATGAACAGGATGTGACTGCTGTAGATGGTAGTGGTAGGAAGTGTGTAGTACATACTACTAGAGAAAAACTGATTTTGTATGATCTTCAGAACTGCTAATTTAGCCACTTCATGAAAAAAGATAATTACTGTATACTGATATGTAGAGGTCTCTGAAATTCACGAGATGCGATACCGCGAATTGCTCTCAATTCCACAAATATTTGCATAATTTTATTTTACTGCAGTCTATAACCCCAAAAACAGCACTTTTGAATTGTGAAATAATGCGAATTTCACATAATAATGAGGAAAGTTAACATAATTTCAGTTTTTAGACAAATTTTGGCAATAATATTGTTTTATTTGGACGAATTAATCCATTTTTAAATGTTTTTGTAATTTCCACCATTTCCTCGTGATGTGAAATTAATACAACAGCCATGATTGCATACAAGAATATTTTCTCATGGTGAGGTAGATCAACAATTTTTCATAGGTAATCCCACGAGAGGTTACGAGTTTATCGATAGATTCGCGACTGCGCAGCAGGAGCGAATTTATCTTATGAAACTCGTAACCTCGAGTTGGATTTATTAAGACTATTTCACGAATAAAATGTAATAGATTACATGAATAATAATTACTTTCTTCTTGTTAGTTTAAAATGAAATAATTAATACTGTCAGTTGTCAGATCACGGCATACTAAATAAATGAACAGTCTCCATAATGGATTACTAATCAATGCTACCAACGTATATTGACAAAATACCGTAGTGAACCACTACCAACGTATATTGATAAAATGCCGTAGTTAACCTAAAAATCAAGATACGAAATAAAGACACATTTTAATTCAAGAACGTAATTTTAACATATGAGCAATCTGTTGCATTTCAGTTTCATTAGTCAATTTGTACTTACGTTCCTCACAAAACTATTGGAACTGGATCCATATGCATTTTCTATTTCTTTCGGTATTTTGTGGCCTAGCTTCCTTTATAATAATGTCAATTTCGTCAACAGATGCATTACCAAACTTGAGGCTGCCATTTCTGTTTTCAATTTAGTGCCGACAATGGATGACGTAATTTAGTATTACTGCATACCGATACTGTTACAGTTCAGTAACGAACAGCGTGTTTTACCCGATAAAATGCTATCCTCGCGATTCCTACAAGAATATTGTAAGATAAACGGCCGTGATTGGTCTATATCCGAGGATTTGCTAAACGTTATTGGTCAATATCAAACACGCGGCATATGAGTGGAATAGTCACTTTAAAACGAACAGCTCACTTAGAAAGCCAAAGAGGAAGAAATTTAGGATCAACGTACCAAGTGCACTCTGGTGCACTCTGGACTTTTTTATTAATTAAGATTGTCTATTAAGAAAATCCATAACAATCCAATTTTCAAGTAATGTTTGTTTTCAAAATCCTTGCAGACATAATTCATTATGAAGGAAATCAAAATCAATATTTCCTATAATCAACTAAAATACAAGCAGCGAAATGTTCAATTAAGCTAAGAGTGACAATAGAAATTAGAAATAGAAAGTTCGTGGTAATTGTAATTGATGATTTATAAAATTTACATTATGTATAGAATTTTTAAAATAACCCCACCAAATTAGTAACAACAACGAAATATTTAAGTTTTAAAACAAATTTTCCCTAATAATGAAACCACTTTCATGGACTTCTACTGATAAAGTAATACAGTGGAACCTCGTTAGCACGTTCCTCATTACCACGTTTTCCCGCATAGTACATCGATTTTTGGAAGTCCCGGTCCCAATCTTAATAATTACATGTTTAAATGTTTCTTTAACACGTTTTGGTTTCACGCTTAGTACGTTTGTATTAGGCTCGCCAACCACACATTGCCGAACACAAACCTTGTTTTTCGCATCCGATTGGGTGTTCTCGATGCCAGAATTCTTGTACTCTCTGGTGTCCAAATCTCAAACTTTGCTCTATGGGACCAAACGTCAGCCATTTTGATCCTTTAGAGTTGCTTCTCATTGGTGAGTTTAACTTCGCGCGAATTTTCCATCATCAGCTGTTAGCCGCCATTTTTATCATGATAATTTTGTTTTCTAGGTAATGAAATATGTTTTAAATTTCGTATGGTACGTGTGTAGAGAAATATTAGAATCTTGAAGAAATGTAGGCCAAAAGAACAGATCGTGCTTCTCGTGTGGATATTGCATCGCATTCCATTAGCAATTTGTGTCTGTGGCTGTGACTGTGATTTGTTTACCATGTTTGTCTCGTGTGAAATTTTGCACAATAATTTACACTTCCACTTATTTTATGTTTGTTAATAGATTGTGGAATGCAACTTGTTTCATGTGTGATCTTTCAGAATAAAGTGGATGCTTTTTGTTAATTTCGTCTGGTTTTTCATTAAATATGGCTCTCATACATTCCTTCAATTTCAGTAAGTTATTTTTTCAAATCAAATTATTAGGCCTACGTATTCATTTATGTAATATAAATCTCTTGTAACCGGTGCACGTAACTAATGGCTGGGCATAGAAGCTCCTGTGTGTCACTGTGGGTAATTGCGAGCCATTTGGATGCACTTTAGGCTGTATTGAGCAACTTAGAAAACATATCTAGATATTCCCACCGATTTGTTTAAATTTTCAATAGTACGTTTTCCCGTTTAAGACGTTTATTTTTTTTGGTCCCATAAAAAACGTGTTATCGAGGTTCCACTGTATATATACACACACACACACACACACGTATTTCTATTTACATTTTAACAAGAGAAAACAGATTTTTACACTTGTTGAAAATATCACCTTGTGCATAAATACTGTTTACTCCATACCAAGTATTCAGTCTAACATGTTTCACCTTGATCATTAACAAAATTAATGTAAGTTTACGTTATCGGGTGTTTTTTGTTCAAAATTTCCATTTTGTTTAAACACGTTCATAGTTGTTATTAATATTGATGATGATTAAATAAATATACATATTTGTATTATAATAATACATTTAATTCCTCAGATTTATAAATTTCCTAGCACTTCACTTCTATTTCTTATAGTTCACTTCTGTCATGACAAATTTTGTAGGAATGTGATACTTAAATTACATTTGTTTTGCAGGACATCTTGCAACAATGACACCAGAACAGCTACAAGCATATCGTTGGGAAAGAGAAATTGATGAAAGAAACCGTCCACTTTCTGATGATGAATTGGATTCCATGTTCCCACCTGGTTATAAGGTCCTTCAACCTCCTGCAGGTAGGTAATATCAAACAAGCCAGTAATCTCTAGAATGTCATATACTAATGATCATACTACATCAGAGATTCCCAAAGTGTGATCCATAGTCCCTTGGGGACCTAATCTAATCTAATCTGTATTCACCTTTAAATACAATATATTTGTACAATAGGCTTCGTCAGTTTTTGGATAGTTTTATATAATAACAAAAAAAGCTAAGAATACAAATTTATATCCATAATATTTTCTGGTATATTACTCTCTAAAAATTCTTCTACGGTGTATATCGCTTTGCTTTTGAACCAAATAGATAGAATATTGTACAGTTGTTTTTTTTTTCAAGATTTCTTATCTTTAATGGAATTTTATTTAAAAAAATTATCTGTTGATAGCAGTGACTTTTTATATTTGTACTTAAGTGAAGTTGTGGTTTATCTAAATCATTTTTCCTTCGCGTGTTGTAGTTATGCATTGACGATGGACATGGGGTCCGCAGCAGTGTTTTAGAGATCCATAGACACTTTTAAGGGGGGGGGAACAATAGAATGTGACTATAATTTTGTTTTTGTGTTATATATTCTATAATCTGTGGGGAGTAATCATAAGCAACTGTAAATTTGCTGTGAAGTAAGATGGCTTTTCCGAGGAAGGGTACTGAGGAGATTAGTATGTGTGGAGTGAAGTAAAGCTCTTTTTATATGATTCCAAGTTCGGACTGAAAGATTTCATGACTTCGACTAGATTTTGAAGCTTATTTCATGTTGATATCTTTATCCATCTGAATGCTCTCAATTTAAGCCTACAAGCTCGAGCATAACTATTTTGTAGGTTCAAGATAAAAGTGGAGGGATGATAAAGAAACTGAATCCATTTTATTAAGTGCCAGAATGGTATTTTATAAGATTGTGTGGAGGAAGGGAAAATGTCTGTCTCGCACAATAACTCAAATATGCTTTATCAGATTTTCATTTTCATATGCATTTATAATGTCCATGGGAAGAAGCCTATTGATATTGCACCATGACATCCTATAATCTCTTCAGTGCTGTAATATACTTTGTTTAGCAGATATCATTTCAACATGCCCTTAAATTGATTGTGTCTTTCACTTTCTTTTATCTTTCAGGTAGCATTTTGAATACCGTATATACTCGAATACTACTCGCATATTTTTTTTTTCAGAAATCGCAAACGAAAAACTGGGGTGTGGGTATTATTTGAATACTAGACTCCTTTCATCTGTATTTCAACCTTTTATACCATATCGGCTCGAGTATTAATGTATGTTATGCATTAATGTATGTTAATGCTTAATGTCCCATAGCATGTATTTGCTCAGAGGACTAAACAATTAAACAATATAGCACAGTCCTTTGTAGTAGCGTCACAGTACAATATAACAGTAGCAAAGCTGTAATGAAAGGAAAATGAGACAAAAAAATGCTTTCTTATGCACATGGTCTGCCATGACTGGCGGTGAAACAAAGCTTTATACGCATAGAGACGCCAAGCAAACAATGCAGTACAAGCAGAACCACTAATTTGGGAAAAGTTTGGTAAAGTTCGGTGAATTTCCACACGACTTTAACCTTGGGTCGGACCAGTTGGATGCACATCATCGCATGTTATCCCCGCAGAACAGCTGGAGAGTGTTGTGGTTGTTGAAAGTTTATGCTGTGCATATAAGACGGCTAGATTTCCGACTAGCTGTTGCTATGTACGTTATTTTTATAATTACATTTTAGCCTACCATATTTAATTCTTTTATGATAAGTAATTTTAATTATAACTGTTTAAAAACAAAGCTGGCAAAATACTTTTATATAGAGTCCTGTAAATTTCATTTTTTTTTCTCCCCAAAAAATTTGGGTGCGGTTATTATTCGGGGGCGGGTAGTATTCGGGTATATATGGTAGCTTTGCACCAATATATTGAGGTAACTTTTCAAGTAGCTTCAATTTATGAGTGGTGACTGCAAAATTATCTTTATTTCTTGTATCATGGCTGTGGATATGAGAAATTTTGGCAGGGTGTCTGCGTTTATTTAATAAGATTATGCTTCTGTAATTGTAAATGCTCGCTAGTGTCATAATTTTTAACTCTCTGAAAGCATGTCTACATGTCTTGTGCTTCAGTTTTGCCAAGTACGTAATACTGTAGCTCTCTTTTGCAAGACAAAAATTTCTTGAAAGTTATTTGAAGAAGTAGAGCCCTATAATCCCTATGTAATGTGCAATTGGATAAGTGAGAAATAAATAATTTTTGTCACTGTGGGAATCATTTTATTAAGGTATCTGGAAATGGATTACTCTTTCATCTCAGTTTATACTTATCAATCATGTATATACAACAGCTTCTAAGAAGGTCAGTCAGTAAATCAGGATCAACAACTGTACTGTTCTCTCTAGCCTTACTGAAATATAGCTACTGGAATTTTTAAGTGTTTAATTTTACTGTACATGTGTTTTCTTTTTTTACAACAGGTTACATTCCTATACGAACACCAGCCCGAAAACTAACAGCAACACCAACGCCTATTGCTGGCACCCCTGCAGGTTTCTTTATTCAACAAGAAGACAAATCTGCAAAATACATGGATAATCAACCAAAAGGAAATCTGCCATTCATGAAACCAGAAGATGCTCAGTATTTTGATAAATTGCTGGTAAGTATGTGTTTACTGTTGAGGAATTTATTTCATCATTCATTTTTCATTAGTAATTTTTCTCATGTTCAGCTTCTTTAAATTAGCTATTTTAAAAAGAAAAATAATGCTCTGTTTTTTTAATTTAATGTATTGAATGCAGACAGGCTATTTTTAACTTGTTGTTAACCTGTCTGTCAATTTCATTGATTGCTTGGGCTAACATTACATTAAATTAAGCTACAGTGAAATGCTCGGATTAATTTATTAAAATGCAATAAGAGTAATTGTTTCTTCATCCACTGTTTCTTCCAGCACTTACTACCAGGTTTGTACTATGTTGTCCAGCATAAATCATTCTTTTTACTTCCCCCTCCCCTAAATGTTATGAGTCTAGCTTCTTGTTTAGTTTTTGATTCATGCCATTTTATGTGCATTTCTATCTTGCACTGCTCCTGCAGTACGCCTTTTTGTTGATAACCAGGTCAGCAATTATGGTATTAATAGATTAATCCACCACTGGACACCGTAAGGCCAGTTTATCTTTATATTTCGGAATCAATTTTCCAAGTCAAGCAACCGATCACAAACAAAGTATGCTAAGCAATTTTGTTGGTGGAAAATCTGCTATCAATAACTAAATAAATTAATACCATTAACAGAATTTGTATTACCTTTTGAAAATACAAAGTTCACTGCATCAAAACAAATTTTATATTATGTTACTATTGTAGTATCTGTTATACCAATGTTTTCAGTTGGTATGAATAAAGATGTTCTTCCACCATAGTCACCTATGAAACGCGTAGATACAAACTTTTAACATATATGTGAAGTATTTCAAAAAACTCTGGTCGGAACGTTCACAGTGGAGTGTAACAACATTTGAAAATGATGCGAGTTGACTACACACTATTTTCTCCACTTACCAAATTTTTTTGGTAAAACATGTTTCGCATATGTTCATATGCATCCTCAACTACTTGTCAACTGCCGAGCCTTGCTTGCTAGGAGAATCTCCATGAGTCCCTGGTGGCAGTTTTATGTATTTCCTGACCACATTATTACAGCAGCTAAGAAGAATGGATTCCAAAGAAGCCTAGTAGACAAGACAGATTCAAAAAACAAAAAAAGGTGTTGGAAACTACGACATTGTCATCCCCAAGAGAAAAAACAAAGTTTAAAAAATTCACTTACCATCCATGGGCAACTCAGAAGTTTCAGAAGATTTTTAAGGAATATGGCATCACTCTAGCTACGAAAAATAGTTTCAGCATAAAGAACACTATCAAATGCAAACAAGCTTACAATATACCCTCCGGCAAGAAGCCAGGCATATACAAAATAGATTGCAAAGACTGTGATAATGTTTACATAGGACAGACAAGGAGAAACATGGATGTCAGGCTAAAAGAGCACATTAGGAACATAAAATTTAAACAGACTGAAAAATCAGCAGTTGCTATGCATTATTGGGATGGGGGTCATGAAATTAATAGAGAAGCAAAATTATTGAAATCAGTCCATACACCGGCAGAACTGTTAGTCTGGGAAATTTGAAAACCAGCTAATGAATTTTGAAATTCCCGCAGAAGATAATTTGATCAGGAAATACATAAAACCGCCACCAGGGATTCTCCCAGCAAGCATGGCTCGGCAGTTGACAAGTAGTTGAGGATGCATATGAACATATGCGAAACATGTTCTACCAAAAAAATTTGGTAAGTGGAGAAAATAGTGTGTAGTCAACTCGCATCATTTTCAAATATATGTGAAGTTTAGTTATAATGCAAATTAATAGTTATTCTTATGCTGGAATACTCTTGAACTCCCCCTTAGCTGCTAATTCTGTAACAGTTTTCAGATATGAGTTTGCTTTACCTGAATAATATGCATACCGCTATTTTTGTAGTCAACCTTAAGGGGGTACACAGATTACTAGTATGTTTATGTGGGGAGGCACAGTCAGCTATTCATAGCTTGTCAAATATCAGAATCTTAACTGATTTGAAATGGTAATTCTGGAAAGAGTTTTATTCATTATCACAATGATTCTTTAATTTTGTTTTAGACTTTGTAAATGGAATTAATTTTTTTTCTGTAAGTATAAAGAAGAATGTAAATAGGTGGCTTTTTTTTAATAAACTTTGCCAAAGACAGGGAAATATAGTAATTATTAATACTACACTTCACTTGGGCACATTTATGTATTGAGTAAGTTCAGAACCTTTTCATTTACTTGCAATGTATGTGCCTTTGATTTTTACTTGTCATTGTAAGTTCTGGAAAATTGAAAGACAACCGATAGGATAAAGTACCCATTGCTCAATTAATTCTTCCCCATTTTTTGTACTTTTCCTTCATATCTCTGTTGGTATATAGAGTCTTTATCTATTACAAGGCAAGGAATAGATTTGATAATAATTCTGCTTCTAATATTTTTAGGTTGAAGTTGATGAAGAAAGCTTGAGCCCAGAAGAGCAGAAAGAACGCAAGATTATGAAGCTGTTACTGAAGATTAAAAACGGAACACCACCTATGCGTAAGGCTGCTCTTCGACAGATAACCGATAAAGCTCGTGAATTTGGAGCAGGACCTCTTTTCAACCAGATTTTGCCTCTCCTTATGTCACCCACATTGGAAGATCAAGAGCGTCATTTGCTGGTGAAAGTTATTGACCGTATTTTGTACAAGTTGGATGATCTTGTCCGACCATATGTGCACAAGGTGAGAATTTATTGTATAATAACTTACGTAAAAAGTTATTTTAATTAAGTGAACAGATTTTTTTATAAGTTGTAGTAAATGGAAGCCTTATACTTTTATTTTAGTTTTCACGGTATTTATTAAATTATTAACTTTTACTCAATACAATTCACTAAATAAAAACGAAAGAGGTAAAATCTTTATCCAGAACTTCATGCTTACTTTATTGTGAAAAAAGTAAGTTATACTATGTTTGTTTGTTTGTTTGTCATACTACAATATATTATGTTACACTTTGCTTTGTAATTCTGTATTTTGTACTTTAGAATTTTTGTATTTCTATTTATATTTGTATTGACGTGTCCATTATCTTATGTAAGATAGAAGGATGAAAATAAACTAAACTAAACTAAACTAAACTGAGAAACGTTTTCTGATTCGTGAATAGATATTGTATTACCAGGAAATGATATTGAGTTGGGTCTAGCATGCATAGTTCACTTCTTGTATAAATACGTGAACTAGTTTCAAAAACCATCATTCTTAATCGTCAGATTAACACCAACTTCTGGCTGGATGTTTGTGTTGCCCTCTCGGGGAAGTTTGTTGCATTTGGCAATGAGACCTTCATCTGATCGAATGTCGAAGTTCATGAGCTATTCTTTATGTTTGTGGATGAATGTCCTCTCCTAAACTGAAAGTTCCTTGTGACCTGCAACATATTTAATCAATTTTGCATCCCAATTGATTTCATGACCATCATTCCAAAAGTATTGAGTATTATATCCTGTATAATATAGCTTCACTGTGTAAACTTCCAAAATATTTTTGAATCTGTATTACCAGTTATTCCACAATCACAAAGTTGCATCAACCCTGGATTTTGCTAAAATTGTAATTCTTCCTTGAGACTTGCCTGTTTCAGATTGCTAGTATTGTTTGGTCAAAGAGTTTATCCTGTAAGTAGGCTTGCCCTTAGACACTGAATAATTTTGTGTATAAATGAAGGTTCACAAATCAAAATTGAACATTTAGTTTAGACAAGTAAATCAAATTATTTTATTCAGAATTCATATTAGCCTAAGTGGGTCCCCCTTTGATTAAAAAGTATTTCTCAGGAGTCCCCGCTAACATTATTAACACAATAATTAGGTATACCTTATCCTTGACAGCTTTTTAGTTTTAACTTGTGTTCTCTTACCAACTGTTGTATGTTAGAGTCAGTATCTGAATAACTGTTGACAAGGCTACTTCCCCAGGTCAAGCAGTGCTGATACACTGCAATCCGATCAAATCATTCAACACTTCACATGCTGAACATATTAAGTAAATTTTAATGTCTTGCCATGCTTGTAATTACAAATTTAAAGTGTGTGTGAAGATATAACAAACTTATAAAATAAAGAAATTTACATTTAATTACTAATTAACATTAACCTCCTCCCTCCTGTTCATTTGCTATGGATATATTAATAAGAAGAGAAATGAAATTATTATATTAACATTACTGATAATAGTAATAATAATGATAATAAGTGATAATAGTGATAGTAATAATAGTAATTATATATTATCATGATCTTCATCCTCGTCCTCCTCCTCCTCCTCCTCCTTTGTGTGTCCCCCTCAGTTTTATATAATTAAGTAGTAAGTTTACAATACTAGTAATTTTTAACAATGGCAATTGAATATTATCTTTTCAGATTCTTGTTGTCATTGAACCATTGCTCATTGATGAAGATTACTATGCTCGTGTAGAAGGTCGTGAAATCATTTCTAATTTGGCTAAAGCTGCTGGTCTGGCCACTATGATTTCCACAATGAGACCTGATATTGACAACATTGATGAATACGTTCGTAACACGACTGCTCGAGCTTTTGCAGTGGTGGCATCTGCATTGGGAATTCCATCACTCCTGCCTTTCTTAAAAGCTGTGTGTCGCAGTAAAAAGTCTTGGCAGGCAAGGCATACTGGTATTAAAATTGTACAACAAATTGCCATCTTGATGGGTTGTGCCATTCTTCCACATCTTAAAAGTTTGGTGGAAATTATAGAACATGGTGAGTAAACTTTTTTCCATTTTTATTTTATTTGTTTATTTATTTTAAATACACACACATAGTACAAGAGAAAAAAAAAAATTAAATCAAGAAAACTTTGGAAAAACATGTTATGTGAATTAATCAATTTTAAACAGTGAATTAATGGAAATTGAATTTAACATGCTACTTCACTTATTATAAAGTTTGCACTTACACAGGACATGTTTTGATGGTCCTTGCCTTTGTGATCTAAGATCAACTTATAAGCTTCCCCCATTTATAGTAGATGTCTCCATATTATGAACCAATCTTAACCCTTGCGGACAGTGATGTTTTATGGCTGTGGGGGAAAAGCATTTTAAAAGAAAAAATAAGTTAATGAAAAATTATTGAAAGTAACTTAAATCATACATTCGTGCATAAAAATAATGTAGACCATAGATTTTTGTTGAATTCTGCCACTAATCTGCTCCAGGAACGATGTTCTATCATTTTGCATGAAAATGTTTATGTGTAAATGGCACTGAGAGTGCATTATAATTTTAAAAATGCCATTAATAGGCTATGATTTTCAGTTAGATTAGTATCTTGATCAAAATCAGAAGGCAGAACTGTCCCTTGGTGGTTTTTATGTATATATTTTTTTAGTAAATTTATTATCATGTCCCATTACACTAGTAATACTACATGATTGATTGTTACAAATACACAACAATACACGTTCTAGTACACCTTACTACAGTAGTTATTTAAGAATTTAGAAAGATAATGTTATATACAGTACAGCTAGTATTAATTAGATGATAATATGTGTACAATCATTCTGTGATTTTTTTTACAGCATTAACATGAATTGTTAACTTGTTCTATATATATATATATATATATTTTTTTTTATTGATTGATGTAACATACATCTTATCCTTCTTAATTATAGAGTAGGCCTATTTTGAGTCATAAGGACATTCTCCTGCATCTTTTGAAGTTTTTATGTACTACATGCTTGAGAAGAACCAGTTATGAGTTGTTCAGAGAACTCATACATGGGTTTCTGCCCACGAAGGGTTAGGATGAAGTCATTGTCCTTTGAGTTAGCTTAATCTTTTCTTTTCTTCTGAATAAGCACTTTTTCTCGCAATGTGAGTTACATTGGTTTTTGCATGACCTTTAAGAATTGTATTGCTTCTTTAAATTCAATAAAAGAAAATTGACAGTTGGGGAAAGTATCCAGAAAAATATAAATGATTTGTCTGATTTTGGTACCTTAAAAAGGCCTCATTTCAAAACTTAGAAATGTGGGAAACTCATCAGTTGATTTTAACTGAGGATGAAGGTCAGTTGATCTGCTGAGATCAACTAACGAGTTTGTGTATATAATAAGAAAGTCTGTGGCCATTTTTATGTTTTATTTTATTTTATTTATTTATGAATTTGCGTAAGTTTTGAAAATAGAATAGATAGTCATTACAGTGTATGTAGGCCTACTCAATTTCCATTTTAACTTGTCGTTCAACTTGACTGATTTTTGTGTCTCTCTCCTCCAGGATTGGTCGATGAACAACAGAAGGTTCGAACTATCACTGCCTTGGCTATTGCTGCACTCGCTGAAGCTGCTACTCCATATGGTATCGAAAGTTTTGATTCTGTGCTCAAACCTTTGTGGAAGGGTATTAGAACTCACAGAGGAAAGGTGAGATAACTATAATATATTTTTCTCATTCATACTTCTTAATATTGCTTTGTTGAACATCTAAATCCTAGCCTTAACATCTAATTTTTTTATTATTTCTAACTGTTCTTATTAGTGAAGGAGTAGGTTCATTTGTCAGTTCAGCAAAAAGAACATACTTAAATTCATTTGGAATAGGAAACAGTGAAATAGAACAATTAACTTGTAATACCTCCAATACACTTGCTACTTAATTAAAATTTACTACTTACTAGTAACCAGTTTTCGAGAGGGCTACTTAATTAAAATTTACTACTTATCCTTCTGCCAGACTTCTATTTTAAACCACCCGAAGTTGTTGCTGCAGTTTGAGTTTTCCAATTCAGCCTAACTCATTCTCTCCTGAGATGCCAAAGTTTTGAAGATTATTCCTCTGTATCTATATATATATATTCTTCCAAATGATGCATTGAATCGGAAGATGAAGATTTGTAAGCAGAACTGCTTCCTTCACCACACAGTGATCAGAATTCCATACTTGTGCAGCTACTTTGGACATTTCAGTTCCCCCATTTTATATTTCTAAAGTGTTCTTTCCATTTAATGTTGAGGTTCCCTTTTGTTTTGCTAATGTATACATTATTGCAGTCATTACAAGTTATCTTATAAATGCTTGATTTTTGTCCTTCACAATTCTGATCTGAGCAGAGTCTTAAAGTTGAATTTATGCTGTGATGCCAATTTTATACTATGTCCTTTGAAGGTTTTCTCAAATTGGGGTTTTGCTCAAGGGTGAAGTGTCATCTTTGCAAAACTATTTTTTTCTTTTCTTTTTTTCTTTAATAGGGTTCAATCCAGTGACTTTTCTAACATTAATTGAAAACATGAGTTATACCGTATTTACTCACCTATAACACCCCCCTTTTTTCACAGTATTCAACTTCTAAAATAGGGGAGGGTATAATAGGTGAAAATTTTCACATGACATAGGTTGGATTGTCATGCTTTAAAAGCAGAAAAAGACACATTTAGCGCCTTTAAATCAACATGCAAAATAGTTGTTTAAATCCATTTTTTTATTTACAAAAAGTTAAATTATCATGTCAATTTAACTTTAGAGTTTTAAACAGTTTGGTATAGCTCCCTCCTGCATTACCGCAGCTGACTGGGGTTACGTGACTAAATGCTGCGCGTGCCCGCATGGTGTTCAAGGTTAACTCAGCATTGCAATGTTGTCATCCAACTGGGCAGCAACTGCCCGAATTTCGTATCTCCCTTTCTTCACACCATGGAATGATTTCAACATTGTCTTTGCTCCTGATAATTTGTCTTTCTGTTTACGCCAATAAGATATCATACATGGCTGCATATTCTAACACATTCAACTTGAAGGATGACGTAAAACTTGCTCTCCAACTCATTTTTTATGTACTTACTCTCAGGCAACAATACAATACACGCGTATGGTGGAAATTGAACTCAGAAACCTGAAGGGCATTGAGAAATCTATGGGGGAGGTGAGAGTAACTAAGGCCAACACAAAGGTGGCAGGGAAGCGTGGGTTTTACCGTTAACAGGAATGTTGCAGTTGCCGATCACTTTAAAAGATTTTCTGTTATTTTTTTGGGGGGGGGGGGGGTATTATAGGTGAGGGGGTGCTATAGACGAGTAAATACGGTATTATGTTAGAAACATAAAACTCATCTACACTGTTATGCATAGCTCCAAATAGGTTTAATATTAAGCAGGAATATTAAAACAATCTTTCATTGTCCTATCACAATCCCCAAATAGGTTAAAAGCAGGATTATGAAAACAGTCTTTCACTGTCCTATCACAATCCCAAAATTTTCTCTTTTGCCATAATGATTTTAGTTTAGTTTAGTTTATTTTCATCCTTCTATCTTACATAAGCTAATGGACACATCAATACAAATATATATACAGAAATTCTAAAGTACAAAATACAGAATTACAAAGCAAAGCAGTGTAACATAATATATTGTAGTATAGTCTCATACTTAGCCTATTCATGAAATACAATATTACAGTACATGAGAAAATGGAGTGAATTAGGTTTCTAGAAACTCTTCTGTAGAATAGAAGCATTTTTCAATTAAAAATTTGTGAAGACTATCTTTAAAAGTTTTATCTGTGCGCTGCTCTTTTATATAAAGTGGAAGCTTATTATACATTTTTATACCATTATAGGTAAAGGAGTGTTTATACAATGCAGTATTATAACTAACTGTTGATAGATTTGAGCTTCCTCTTGTATCATGCTGATGCGTTTCTGAGTATGTCTTAAAATTTTTTATGGATGCTTTAGTATGTAAAACCTTGCGTTTCGTTTTAAAGCAAAACTGTAAAGCGCTTTACGAGTGATGCACGATTGATTTACGACCACTGCAGGCAAAAAAGAACGGCAAAGTTGATCAGCTGAGAGCATGCTGGATGACACCGGCAATGTTTACATCCCTTTAATGTGGTTAAGACACGTGCAAATAACAATTATACGGGGATGGGAGTAATAATTATTGTACAATATGATGTACAGGTAAAATCACATGATACTAACTGTGCTGAAGAAGGCGTTCGTACTCGGGAATTTGAACAATGATGTTAAATCCATCAAGGAAATTTTCGATGATCACCTAGTCCGCCATGACAGTTCGTGCAGCGAAACCATGCAGCAGTCGTAAAGCGAGTTTTGAGTTCACTGCTAGTAGAATGGGAGTGAAGCGAAGCTGCAGCCAAATGTAAAAAAGAACGGTTTTGATGCAGCAATGGTAAAGCGCTTTAGCTCCGCTTTAAAAAGAAATGCACTGAAAGAACGTCATATACATATAAACTTGGAAGAATCATAATTTTATGTTCTATAAAATAAGTTCTGCAGCTCACATGGGTTGGTTGATTGACCATTGTCCTTATAGCTCTCTTTTGCATTTTGAATATTTTATATGATATGCATGGTGTTAAGAGTTGAAAAATTACATTTTTCTTTGTTTTATAGGGCTTGGCTGCCTTTTTGAAGGCAATTGGTTATCTAATTCCTTTGATGGATGCAGAGTATGCAAACTACTATACCAGGGAAGTGATGTTGATCCTTATCAGAGAGTTTCAGTCTCCTGATGAGGAAATGAAGAAAATTGTGTTGAAAGTAGTGAAACAGTGTTGTGGTACCGATGGTGTGGAATCTCAGTACATCAAAGATGAAATTCTTCCACATTTTTTCAAACATTTCTGGAACCACAGAATGGCTTTGGACCGCAGAAATTATAGACAGGTAATCTTCAGTTTCAGATTTTATTTTATTTGAAAATACTCCTTTTAAGAAGTTATATAGGCCTAAATGTTTTATATATTAAACTTTAAACCATTCAACTTCACATATTTATTGTGTAACTAAAAACTTACCAAATCTGCTATTGTAAAAACCGTCCTGCAAATATGTGTCAGGAACGCACAGCCAATATTGCATATTAAGAAGACAGTATTCAATTGTGAGATTAATTGCCATAGCATCCCGGGGCGGGGGGGGGCGGGGGGGGGGGGGGGGAGAGCATTGAATGACTTTGATGAAACTCACTATGCAGGGGTCTTTGGGCTAGGAACTTGAATCTGAGGTCTTTTTTTACCATGGGCATCACACTTTAATCATAAAAGTACAATGACCGGGATTTTAGTTTTTAATTATAAATTGTTTTAATTGTTTATGCATGATTTGGGTAAGGTTCATGAGTCTCTGGTGTGTTTTAACTGTTTCATTTCTAATCTTTATGCCCATACAAGGTTCATTCTGTTTGTTGAATTATTTATATTTGTTAAGGAAAAACAATGTAATAACTTTATGTAATTCATGCAACTTAGGTAAAAATGATGTTAAGTGTTTATAAATAATATAATGTTATAATTATTATTCTGTTAAATAAATTATTTAAATAAATCATCTAGCTGTTGAGTAAATAACACTAGTCAACAAATTTCAACTTCTTGTCTGCCACATGGACAAAAACAGGTCATTTTATATAAATCAGACCGCCTGAACACGAAAATGACATTAAAAAGTCCGTAACACGTAACGTTTTTGTGTGACAGAACTGAGTTCGATTCTAGCAAAAAATTAAGAAAATTTAGCTTAATTTAATCATAATTCTAAAAATGTCACAAGTATAATTAATTTATTTATAGAATTATGTTATAAAATGCCTTACTTTTACATATTAGGTAATATAAAAGGAATAAATTGTTGCTACTATTGACAAATTGACTTTCATCCTCAGTAAAATGTAATAAAATTATGTAATTTTTGCTATAAAATAAAACAATTTGAAATTGTGACTTGGAATTAAGAAATCCTAAGAATTAATAGTCCAAAACCCTTTGTAGTACTACTTAGTAACTTGAACATGCATGATAGGGATTATAAATGTGACAGCTACTTTTAATTTTAAGAATTACGGTTAATTCTTCCTCTTGTAGTGCGTGTCAGTCTCCCTAACTAAAAACCAGCAATAGTCACCCTTCATGTGAGGATCCCATCTACATTGATGTCTCTGCTCCATTTTCTGAATGTCCTGGTGAAATCTTTCCCCTTGCTCATCACTGACAGCACCCAAATTCTCAGGGAAAAATTCCAGGTTCGAAAGGAGAAAATTAATTTTCAGAGACATTCTGCATCCTAGTTGTTTGTAACTCTCCAGAAGTTCTTGAACCAATTGTCGGCAATTTTCTGCTGTATTATTTCCCAGAAACCCATTCACTACCTCAGAAAAGGCCTTCCAGGCTGTGTAACAATACTGCTTTGAGACTTGCTTTCAAGGACTCAATAAACAATCTCCATTCTTCAAAAATCCAAACTTATCCAAACTTATCCATTAAACTGTCTATATGGGTATTTATACATGCACAGAGGGCATTTTCCATTAAATAATAACCAGAAAATTGTTCATGTCTCTTCCAGAAAGAAGAAATTCTAGTACTGGGGGAAAGTAGATTCCATTCTTGAAGTCGCGATCCAAGCACTTCAGCCTGCTATTGCGTGAGATACTCGTACATATCTCTACCTAAGTCGTTCAGTCTGGATTGATTAATCAGGAGGGGTTTATTTTTATATTCTGGGCTGTAGTTTGGATCAGAGGAAGTGGATGGTTTCGGTAACTCGTCTGCTTGTTCTTCTCCTAGAGAGGACTCTTCTAACTGTGTAGGTGGACTAGGGCTTGGGAGTTCAGGCCCATGTGGAACAGGTCTTATAGCAGAAGGAACATTGGGATACTCAGTATTAGATGTTGTCCTTTTAGAATGTCCTCCAATTTTTGTTAAGCAAAAATAACAATCTTGTGCGTGGCTAGTTGGTTCACGCCAGACCACTGGGACCGCGAAAGGCATAGCACAGGTTTTGTCACCATTTTCCCACTTAATTAGATTTGAATAACATGTTATACAGCACACGTTCGGGGCCCACACTTTGCCTTCATCACAAACACAACATCCAAAATAACTGTAGTACGCCTCTTTTAATGTTTCTGTTAAAGATCAATGTTGATTTTTAATAGTAAACTGTTCACACACGTAACAGAAAGTATTTGGCGAATTAACATAAGCACGGCGTAATTTCTTCTTTGCAGTGAAAGTGAAAACTACAGGCAGAAAAACTCACAACACTTTTCAGAGGCACAGTCAAACTCAAACTAAACAAAAAAACCTGAACATTTCATGTTGACACCCTATCTCACCCAATACACTCAGCCATTTCCTATCCGCCAAGCACTTCACTAATCCCTACCTCGAAAGGTACCGCACATCCCTATGCCTCTTCAGGCATGTAAGAATGGACAAATTGTTGTGCAAACTGGCTTTAAGAAAGATAATAAAGCTCCACAATTGGTTAATAATTAATTATAATAATTTTTGTATACTAGTTATAATTATAAAAAGAAGAGGTTGTAATAATTATTACTACTATTCTTCATATTTTTAGATATATTTTAGTGATTTTCTAAAAATTTGAGGGTGATGGATCATTTTGATGTTCATATTCGTAAATAACACATAAAACTTGATCTGATACACATAGTTTCAACCATGTGGCAAAAACCTTGTTAACTAGTGTAATCGCAGCCAAAGCCGCAGGCACATGCTTGTTAGAACATATGTTTTCAGCTGAGATCAACTGACAAGTTTGCTTCTCTGTCCACCAAATGTCCCTCCTAGTTGTGTGAATTTGAAGTCCTTGGGGTTGTCAAAATTTAAATGTATCTTTGTTTTTTGGATGTATAGTTATCCCAAATAGTTAAATCAAGTGGTTTCTGAACACATTTCAATAATTTGGCCTCACTATTGAAATTATGACCTGTAGACGAGAAATGATAGCCAGTGCAGATTTTTCTGTTGGTTGGTTTTAATATTTCTCATGTGTTCCTTGTACGTAGGATTTTAAAATGTCTCTTCATTTTGTCAATGTATACTTTTTCACAAGTATTACAGTCAGTTTCATAAATGCCTAAATTTTTACTTGATGGAATTTAGTCTTTATTGAAAGGTGCCAACGCAATTTCAGCCCTTTGGATTTAAAAAAACAAAAAAGCAACAACAAAAAAGATGCAATAAAGAATGGAAAGTGGATTTCTTAAAAGCTGTTTCATATTTAATGTTTCAATGTTTTCCAGATTAATTTAATCAAATATAAATGTTTATTCTACTTCTAGCTTGTGGATACTACAGTGGAAATTGCCAACAAAGTTGGTGCTTCTGAGATCATCAATCGGGTGGTAGATGATCTCAAAGATGAGAATGAACAGTACCGTAAGATGGTGATGGAAACTATTGAAAAAATCATGGGTAATCTTGGAGCAGCTGATATAGACTCCCGCCTTGAAGAACAGCTTATTGATGGTATTCTCTACGCATTTCAAGAACAAACAACAGAGGTAATTATTGTAATTTGCTTGTTGATATTACTTCTGGTACATATAATGAATACTGGATGACCTTTTTCCAAAAAAATTAAATAAATAAGAAAATGATCTTCAAATTGCATAAAATGCGACTTATTTAAAGCTCGGCTTATAGAATGTAGGCTGTAGTTATGGATAGTACATCATGAAACCCGGGGCAGGCTGTGATCTGGAGATGTCACACCCATTGCGGCATGGTAGGGCATGTGGACAGCTAGAAAAGCCACTTGTTTTTTGTCAGCAGGAGAGAGACATACACAAATATGTGGTGGTCCTTCTGTTGAAGAGGAAATGCTAGTTTTATTTATTCTTATGAGAAAGACCAAAAAGCTGAAGTGGGTTCATGAAATAAATTTGTAATGAGAACAATTAGGCGAATGTCACAAAATGTCAAGAATTAGAGAGTTTTGGACATACATTTTTTACTTACTTTCGAATGTCTCATGAGTAGACTTCGGACTTTTAGGTTGCTAAAAATGCTGTTTTAGGTACCTAAAATAGGCTCTAAAAGTTGGAAAATAGGTTCTAAAAATCGTAAAATAGTCTCTTATAAAATCGTTAAGTTGCCAATTTTCTGAAATATCTCAATTGCAATGCAGAATATTATATTTATTGAAACAGATTTAGGCCTATGGTACACAGAATTATATAGACCTATTACTAGAGCCTGTATTACTACCATAAGTGAAAACCTAATCCTTGCACCCAGAAGTTATGCACGCTAGCATATTCAACCCCTTGTACCCCCTCAGTGATTCAGAGAACTACTTTTTTTATTTTTATTTTATTTTTATACTGGATGTGGGAGTCTGGAGAAAAACACTAATTTTCTTTGGGATTCCAAGGAATTTTTCTACTGAAGACGAAACATTCCTTACTATTTAACCACGTCATAAATGTGTCATGTACTGCACATTCCGAGCTAAAAATTTAGTATAAACTGAAAATAAATTCTAGAATTTATAACAAAAAATAACTTATTTTGAACTTTAGAGGAAAAACAAGCAAAAAGGCAATATTAGGCTCTAACGTAAAAATAGGCTGTTTTAGGTCCTATAAAAGTATCACTTTTAGGCATAGTCACTTATGAAACACGCATATACAAGTTTTCGTCCATATATCACTTAAGGATTAAAATAGGTTTTTACCTAAAATCCGAAGTCTACTCATGAGTGTTTTGAAATGTTTATAATCTACTGGAAACAACTATAAAGAAATTCACAATAAACTGGAGGAGCCTATTCCTGCAAGGCATAGTACCATATTATAAAAATGCGTATGTTTTTATCTATGTTTAATTAAGTGAAATGGTTGACATTGAAACACTTTGTACTTCATAGGTCCGGTCCCATCTAGTCTGCATTAGTGGGACTCTCCTAAGGGATACCTACAATCATTGAAATGTCTGGATCAGAAATATTTTAAATTTAACTTTCTTTTGAAATGTTGAAATTTTTAATGTTTAAATAATGACTGTAGGCATTACTATTCACTAGTATGGAAGACGGTTGCATGCAAAACTAATCAAAACTAATGCAAGTCGCTTGGTAAATTCAAATTAATATAATTAGTTCCAAGTGCATTCAAGTAAATACTTAGTCAAGTTCATTTCAAAATATCTAGTATTAAATTAATTGTTTTGTTGCATAAACTAAAGTAATGAAAGTAAATAGAATAGTATCATTTCAAAATTGAAACTTCAGTTTCAGAATTCTGGTCACCAGTGGTGATGTGGCGACCAGAAATTTTGCACCCTGTTTTATGAAATATTCAGTACAATATAACTTGAAAGTGTTTGTGATTAATTGAATAACTTTCTTTTTGTTATTTCAGGATGTAGTTATGCTGAATGGTTTTGGTACAATTGTTAACCAATTAGGAAAACGTGTAAAGCCATACTTGCCACAGATTTGTGGTACAATTCTTTGGCGATTGAATAACAAATCTGCAAAAGTTCGGCAACAAGCAGCTGATCTCATATCAAGGATAGCAGTAGTCATGAAAACTTGTCAAGAGGTAAGATCTTACATTTAAACACTGATTGAGATAAAAGTTAATATGAATATAACATGTAAATAATACCACATAATACATGGAAAATTACTTGATACAATTTACCCCCAAGATCCGTACTAGTAGTAGACAACGCATCATACCACAACACTCGACAAAACACCAAATTTGAACAGATTATTAAAAGACATGAAATCCTGGTTGCAGGATAATATTCCTTTCAATGATAAGATGAATTTGTTGATCAATTCATTAGAGGCAGAGTACAGTCAAGTAGCAACAGGAACAAGGAGCAGTTAACATGGAATGAATATGGGAAGAAATTTTTCCCGAACCTAGGACTTAAGTGAAGTGTCACAAAAATTGACTCAGTTCTTATATTACTATAGTGGAACATGTCTGTGCGTGTACAGCATTTTGTAAGTGAGTCTCACGCTGGAAGACAACTAGGCACCTCTGTGGAGCAATGGGCTGTATGCCATCCATTTGTTATTGTATTGTTTTAGTACAATTTGTTATTTCTCTTTTCAGGAAAAACTTATGGGCCATCTTGGTGTGGTGCTATATGAATATTTGGGAGAAGAATATCCAGAAGTACTGGGTAGCATTCTTGGAGCTCTAAAAGCCATAGTTAATGTTATTGGAATGACCAAAATGACCCCTCCCATCAAAGATCTTCTTCCTAGATTGACACCCATTCTCAAAAATAGGCACGAAAAGGTATGTATAATTGTTCTTCTCATTATGGTACGGACATGCCAGAGATTCCTTGACGATCACAGTGAAAATTTATATTGCGGTCGATATATCAATGTCACCTCCTTGTAACAATAGTAAATGTTAAAAAAGAAAACAGTATATGTCGAGGATGCCCACGACCATTCATCCTTGCGGTCTACATAGAGCTCTACTGTGATCACAAAATAGTTTGTCTTTTCATCGCTGTAGAATGGAAGACCTCACTGTAACTTGATCCCGTTCTTATTTGTGCAGCTAACACAGCATTCCATTGTTGAGACTTAAACACAAGCTCTGCACATGGTGAACGACCTGTTGAGTTTGTGATATAGGGTCCTGCTAATTCGGATCCTGTCTTATTGGACACCCATCTTAACTGCTGTGGTTTGATCGTGAGGAAAGTTTTGTTAAATGTGCCCACATAGAGCCAACAATTATAAAATTTAATATATAGTAATGCTTTAAGTTAAAAAGTGCAGATAGTTATCCATGTGTTACAAATATCACTCATGAAACAGTTATTTTATTGAAATTTTCCTCATTGTTTTAAAAATTATCGTCTGCTGTCACAATTCAATTCACTTTATTAACCCATTTGATCAAAGTACATTTGATATAGGATATCTCAAACTTGACCTAAGAAATTTAAGAAACAATTAGAACATTGAAAATAAGTAAACTCCTCTACTGATAGTCATAACAATGAAAAAAAGAAGTTACAAAATTAGGAAAGAAAAGGTTACAGCAGTTAAGAGGTTTGTAGATCATTTTACTGATACCTCTGTCATTATGATGATACTCTATATGAATAACCTCTCTGAGAAGAACACTGCATTACGGACAAAAATCTATATAAAAATACTTAACGGACACACAACTTGAGAAAATTACCGTATATCTGTATGCACTTGTTTCTTTATAAAAGAATCTTCTGATAACTTAGTTTTGATGCAGTCTGTATTTGTTGGACTACTGCTGATACTCTATATGAATAACCTCTCTGAGAAGAACACTGCATTACAGGCAAAAATCTATATAAAAATACTTAACGGACACACAACTTGAGAAAATTACCGTATATCTGTATGCACCTTGTTTCTTTATAAAAGAATCTTCTGATAACTTAGTTTTGATGCAGTCTGTATTTGTTGGAATACTGCTTCAACTATGTTCTCACCCCTTTGTAATGCATAAAAATACCTTAATCTAATGGTACTGATTTCATTGTTTTTAAATTATAATAGTTGGAGGTGTGGGAATTCATTTCTTTTTGCCTGATTAAATTTAAAACTTAAAGCTTCTTCATTGTCAGGTGTTAGTTGTGTTATATCAGTGTGTTTTTGATGAATATTGAATGTATTTAAAAGAAATGTGGACAACTTAGATTATAGTGCTCTTCAGCCAAAAACGAGCGTCAAGGACAAACCAGTGTTGTCAATATGATGACAGAAGCACTGAAGGAAGGTCAAGATTTCTTCCAGGAATTCCCAAAAAGCAATAAACCAGTCGATTCATTCAGTGTTATGGATCTTTTGAAAACATTTGACCCTCTGTTTCCAACACAATTCTTTTAAAACAATTTGCAATGTAACGAATGACCAATACGAATAACTGTTATAAATTATAATTCTATTGAATATTTTAATTTTAGACAGTATTGTATGTATGCTATGTATATATACCTACTTACTTAATGGCAACAAACAATTCCTCAGTAAGCGAAAGGATATTATCTATTTTATGGAACCCGAAGGTTCATTGCCGCGCATACCTGAGCCCGCCATTCAACCCTATTCTTTGCTAACTCTATCCAACCATCCTTTTCAAATCCTCTTTTTACTGTTGTAGTAAGATTAGGAGCAGGGCCGTATTTCTAAATAGGCTAAGTAGGCTGCAGCCTAGAGCGGCAAATTTTCAGGGGCGGCAGTTTGGCAATTTATTCAAAAGTTAAAATGAAGTTTTTCAGACAATAATAATAATTTCGGTACGAATTTAAGAATACATGTTATTTAAAAATATGTTTTAGTCCTTCTACATAGCCTTCTTTCTAAAACTATAACATAATACAAATTCACAGCACATAATCTTGCATTATAACTTTCTTAGTAATGAAAGATAATGAAGGTAGTAGATAACGAAGTAAGTAAAAAAAAGTAGATAACTAATTTGATTATATAATTTATTATGTAAACCATTAAAATTGTAGTTTTATCTAAACTAAATGAACTTTATGTTTAAAAAAGATGAAAACACCAATGGACTCTATCCTTTTGTTGTATAAAACAAATGTCTTAAGCAAACATTAACTATAGAGGTGGCGGCAAATGAACCTTAGCCTATAAACGGCATACTCTTAAATCCGGCCCTGATTAGGAGAACGTTCAATACTTCCCGGCATCACGTTTATAAATGTACGAATAAAAATTATAGAAAAACTAACAAAGCATAAAAATTATATATGATTAATAAAACAATAAACAATAAACATGAAAACATATATCAATGAAACAAAACAAAAAAGTAACGATATCGTTGAAAATTCGCTTCTCACAGAACAACCTGCAACCACTAAGATTTCTGAAAAGAGACTGATAGTTTCAAGATGTACAGTAGCTCCTTTAGGCTAAATTCCTCTTTTCGGAGGGTTGGAGGCGGGGGAGCGAACCAGTTTTCTTGTATTGAAACATGAGGGTGTTGAACTTGGAAGGGTGCACCTGTTCTCCGGATTGGCAACGTAGTGTTAAACATTTAGAGTTGGGGGGTCAGGGGGTTGAAGACAGCCAGCGACCTTGACGCTCGTTTTTGGCTGAAGAGCACTATAGTGAAAATATGAATTTCATAGATAGTCGAGACTTTTTTAAGATTGCACAGAAGCAAATAACGGAAACAGTGAGGAACAAAAGTGCCAAATTAAGGAATGCCCTAGTATTAAGAAATTCACAAATACTGTATAACTTTCTGAGTTCCAAGATGCTCTTTAATATACAGTATTTCTTTGTTTTTCAAACCTTCTCCCAAAAGGGATGCCGTTCTTTAGCAGACAATTTTTACAGTACCAAGCGTTGTCAGTTTTAGAGAGATTAATACACAGGGCTTCACTAACTTTTGTAAACTGACCTGCATTATAAATATAATTATCACTCCATCGTCTTTAGTTGGAGTGTACTTAAGATGTGTGAGTGTGTTAAGGACAATTTTGTGCATTAATCTCCATATTTAATGTTTTGTGCCCGTCCTAAGTTCACAGTATTACACTCATAAAAGAATGATAAAATATAAGCTCTTAGAGAATTTTTTCTTTTAAGATGGAATTTTTATTTTTATTTGCCTCATTACATTTATTAATGTATATGTAAATATCTAGCAGAAAAGTGCTGTATTTATTCTATGTTCTTCTAAACTCTTACATTCTACAGTAAATTTGAAATACAGTAGATTTTTAATAATTTATTTATTATCATCCGGGACAAAGCTTTCGAGAACCCATTCAGTTGCTTCCTCCAGTGAAGTTCCTGATTTACGGTATTTTATCCGAATATAAGCCACCCCTAAATTTAAGCCATGTCTGCCTTTTTAACACCAAAGTAAGAGGTGGGGTGGAAATTAATTAATCGCACAGTGAAATAATAAACTGCCTCATTTTCTTACTATTAAAGTTGCTGTAACACCATTTCTTAGGGTCAGCCTGGGTGGCGCAGTTAGTATCGTGCTGGCTTTATATGCCCAAGGTTGCGGGTTCGATCCCGGCCCAGGTCGATGGCATTTATGTGTGCATAAATGTGACATGCCCATGACTAGATTTACAGGCATGTAAAAGAACTCCCATAGGACAAAATTCCGGCACACCGGCGACGGTCACAGGTCTAAGTTGCAGTACAACCCCGTTGTTCAATAATCATATATCAACCAGCCATTTCTTAGGAAAAATATACCTGAAATCAGAAAAAGAAAGATCAAATTACTTTCAAGCATTAAATGAAACTGACTGAAAACAAAATAGAAATCAATACTGTACACACATGACTATTGTTGAATTCTGTGTGGTTTGTCTATTCTTTCATAATTCTGCATTTTCAATTACCATCGGTTTAAAATTACCATTACTTGAATTTCTTTATTTTTGAGCACCTCATACATAGCATGGGAATATTTCATAACACCGCTATCACAAAAGATGAAGTGGAACATGTATCATAATGCTTTTCCAGTTTAACACATTTTCTATGATGCTTCAATTGGAATTGATGTGTTTTCAATGTTGAATTGATTATTATGGCAATGCTTTGGGGGATTCGAGATACGTGTTAGGTGGTGATGCTGGGAAGTAGGGTTAATCGGTAGATTAACTGGCTATGTTGTGCATGATTTTTTACCGTTACTACTTAAAAGCAGTTGTATGCAGTTTTAAGCCACAGTCACATTTCTTCAGGCTTAATACAGGGAAAAATGTGAGCTTATAACTGGGTAAGTGCAGTACTGTATTGTTAGAAGTTCCTTTGATGTTGCCAACAGTCTTGATTGCCAATAGCTAGGGATAGGAATTTTTCGCGATCGCGAATTTAACGATTTTTATTAAAAACTGTATTAGGAATGATAACGAGCTTCAACACACACAACAGTACCCTGAAATATGTTTTTTGTACTCGCGAATTGATGCGAATTTTGCATGAAACCGCGAATTTTGCATGAAAATGCGATTTTGTCGCGAATTTTTACTTTAAAGTGCGATTTTGGCACGAACTTTTACTTTTTTGCGAGAAAGAGGCCGAAAACGAAAAAGCCGGCTGATCTACCGTAGCTGGTTACCCTCTTCCAAGCACCGCCACCTATCGATTATCTCGAATCGCCAAGACTATCGATATATGAATCGATTTAACATCGAAAATATATCGATTTTAATAAACATCGTAGAAGAGGCGTAAAATTGCGCAAGCAAGTGATGTTAATTTTATTAGCTATGTTTTGCGTATTTTGCCATTTTTTATAGCGGTATTACAGAATATGCGTGTTATGAGTTACTCAGAAGTAAAAAAATGCTGTAACATAGGGGAATGCAAATAATGGTAACTGAAAGTGGTTATGAAAAATTTAAAAATCGCGCGAAATTCAACACTGAAAGTCATATTAAGTGTAAAGTACAGTTTTCTGTTTTCCTTTCCGTCAGTTTTATTTAATTTTACTAACTTAAGTCAGCTGATATCGGTACTTTCTTTTTCTTATTTCAGGCATACTTCAGCTAAGAAATGTGTTACTTTAATATTATGAATATGAGGCAATTGATTGTTTCACTTTGGGGTTAATTTAATTATTTTTCCTTTACGTTACTGTTAAAAAGGCAGGTGAGGCTTAAATTCAGGGGTGGCTTATATTTGGATAAATACGGTATTAGGATTCGATTAGTATTAGTATGACGTATTTAGTTCTCCTTGGAGTTTGGCGTCGTGGATGCCGTGTGCATATGCAGACTGCGAAAGATTTTTTTTCTGCAAACACTAGCGTAATGAGTGACAGGCGCCATCGTTTGTCACAAGAGAATGTTGAACTTTTTAGTGAGATGTTCTCTGAAGGATAAACTTTACTTAGCCTTGTACATATTGTGTCTTGATCGAGTTTAAATGTGTATTATTTAGCCTTTTGTAAATATTGTGTCTTGATTGGGTTTAAATGTGTATAAGTTAATTTGATTGTATGGTTTAAGCACTTAAAAGGTATGCTTTCCCGTGAAGCTGCTATAGTTTTGAAAGTACCGAAAAGTTCAATTGAAACCACCGAATTTCACATTTCAAAGTACCGCTTTCTTCGATTTGAAAACACCGAAAAATTCCTATCTCTACCAATAGCTTGGGTATTGAATTTTTAAATAATCCTTTTCACTGCTACTGACATGTTAATTAGTCATTTCAATTTATATATATATATATATATATATATAAATAAAAAGAGAGAGATAAGAGGGATAGATTATTGCTTTGTGTAAAATCTGAGGATTTTTGTACACATGTTACGATGGTTATGGTATACTGAAATTTTCCTCATCAGTTCCAAACGTAAAGCCCACTGATGATTTCACTTGATAATTCCGGGGTGCGCGGGAAAAGAGAGCTAGGTCCACCATCCTAAAAAAATTGAGATATGTCCATAGAGTAATAGATAAAAATGTTCTCTACATTTGTGTTAAATCCAGTAAGTCATATTCAAAATTGTACGGTAGTTATGGATGTGTCCCTTATAGGTTTATCCATCTCTAAAGCTGTGTTGGGCTGGTATAGTGTGTTAAGTCACTCTATTTCTCAGTAACAAGAAAGTGGATTTAACTCTTTTTGCCCGTGCACCCCGAAATTGCTTATATCTGAATATATATTCAGCTCTGAAAGGATTAATAGAAGTACTGAAGTGGATTCCAAAACATCTGTGTATCATACTTAATATGTGAAACAAATTTGGTACTTTCTGCATAGGATTTAAACTGGATTTGCAAATTATTTTTTTCTTCCGGGTTAGGGTTTTTCTGACAACCGACTTTTACACACACACATGATTACTTCTCTTCCTTAATTAAAAGAGTACTTGAGCATCTCTGTAATTAAATGAACACAAAAACTTATTATTGTGTCATTTTATACAAGCAGTAAGTTTTAAATACAGTACTTTTTTCCCCCCCTTTTTTCTTTTTGTTATATGTTTAATAACAGACATATTAAATACAAATTTCCTTTTAGTTGTGATTTGTTGAGTCAAATCAGAATTTAAAATTATTACATTATGAAAAAAGTCTTGCTTCTATAATTAGAAGACAATCTATTTGTTTTTTTTTTCCGTTAGGTACAAGAAAACTGTATAGATCTGGTTGGCAGGATTGCAGACAGAGGTCCTGAATATGTGTCTGCTCGAGAGTGGATGCGAATATGTTTTGAATTGCTTGAGTTACTTAAAGCGCACAAAAAGGCAATTCGAAGAGCTACAGTCAACACATTCGGTTATATTGCAAAGGCTATTGGGTAAGTACTACTGAAAGTCAGAATTCTGTTAATGTGTTCTAATATGCTTCCTTAACCTGTTTACTAATTTATTTTCAGTTTAGTGCACTTTTTTTTTAAAATTTTTATTTTATGTATGAAGGTAATAGCTGTTTTCATCATTGTATACTGTATTTACCCATGTAATAGATACACTTTTACCACCAATTTTTATAAAACATTAGGGGGGATCCTTTATGCAAGGAAACAATTTTAGTGAAACAACATGTATTGAAAGATGTACCAGCTAACGATCAATAGTTAGCAGTTTCATAAACAGACTAAAAACACTTTTGCACGTTACTCTCAGACACTGTAAATTCTCATCCAGTCCCTCTGTTACCATGATCTTCCTCAAATTTGATAACTTTCAACCTAAAACTTGCCTATTTTGGTCTGTTCTTATCCATTGTCAAAACAAAAGTTTACCAACAACTGTCTACTGTAGATCTGCAGATGTCCTAAGAATACTGCAATATTAATCGACAATCATTGAGTATACCAGTATTTTGTGCGTTAATGAAAACCAATCACGATTAATGTTTCCATGTTGTTGTTTAAAAACTTGAATATAAAGATAAACTATTTAACTATTTTTTGTTAAAAATGAGAAGTACCTGTAGAGCGGAGGATCCCCTCCCCCCCCCCCCCCACACACACACACAAAAAGAGTTGGAATGCATCTATTCTGTGAGTAATTACAGTGATTTTTTTGTTAAATTTCTTGAGGCCATAGTGAACCAAAAACTTGCTAAAAAGAGTTAAGCTTAAAACAGAGCACCCTACATTTCAAAATCTGCTGGGACTTAGTAGTAAATATAAAGGTTCTCAGGCTTTTTGTCTGTTACATTGTGAAATACTTTTTCCTTTGTTTCTAACTTAATTATGTTAAGTTATTTTGTATTCTATTTGCCATAGCACCTTATCTTCTTTTATTGTTGGAAGGGGATCGAATTCATCTGACATACATTTCTCTTATTAGTACCATTGCTTGAGAATTTAAGATAAACATATACTTAAAATTATTTAAAACATTTGTTTCCTACTTCGCTTACTTTTCCTTCTCTAGTGCTTTTGCTTCTAGTTCGAAGCATGGTCAGATGCAAATATATAATTTTTGCAGCTCCAATTGAAACAGTGATTTCAAAAAGGTCCCAAGTCTGCATTTTTGGGAAATTGGTCTTTTGGCATCATGTTGTAGTTTGAAGTGGAATACTTCTAGTGATACCAATAAACATCCAACTTGATACTCCATTTGAATATAACCACAGCTGAATATTGCAATGATTTCAAGAAAATCCCAAGTTCAGACCTTAAAAAATATTAAAATTTGGCATAGTTTGCTCTTAAAATGTTTGGAATATAGTGAGTTATTTTTGTCCATCGGTGTGGCTTAGGTGCGTGTGTTTGCTCTTCTCATGCAGTGGATCCAGGTTTGATTCCTGGTCGGGTCAGGTTTCCTAGGTAGCGCTTTTACGGGGTTTTCCTTACCTGTGAGACGAATGTTGGGAAACTTTAGGCCCTTATGGTCCCTGGACATCTGTCCGTCATCACTTTCATCACATTCACCTTCTTCAGAATAAGTGTGTGTGTGACTGATGTCTCATCCCATGTATTTGTGTTGCCTAGGATTGGGGTGATCACTCATCCAGAGAGGCCCTTCATGTCCTTGTTAGGTGAAAAAAGTTGACCCTTTTTTCACCAGAAGATCAGGGTCCTATTGAATACTCTTGGGAATTACCTAGTAATTTTGAGTGGCTTGTGGTTGTTCTGTAACTTCTTCTTCTGTTTTCATTTTCAATGAGAATTAACCCATTAGCGCACTTCCCCGTCTGCGGGACGGGCGGTAAATCCAAGTTGAAACGCACTTTGCCGGCTGCCAGACGGGTTGAGCAACCGACACCTTTTCTTGTAGTTCTAGCTTTCTCTGAGTAGATGGCATAACATTCCATATACAATTTTAAAGCTGTATAAATTCTCTATGCAATGGTATGCAATATGATATGCTTCATATCGATCTTCAAGGTATAAATCGATCGTGAATATGTGGTCGATATGCACTTTGGCGGCTGCCAGACGGGCTGAGCAACCGACACTTCTTCTTTTAGTTCTAGCTTTCTCTGAGTAGATGGCATAACATTCCATATACCATTTTAAAGCTGAATAAATTCTCTATGCAATGTTATGCAACACGATATGCTTCATATCGATCTTCAAGGTATAAATCGATCGTGAATATGAGGTTATTCCCGCTTTCCGTTAGTAGATGGCATGACATGCCTTATTATCGTATTATACCCACAAAAGTTATCTACCTTATTGTATTCAACACAATAAGTCAAGTTTAAGTTATAAATCGATATAATGATCACATGATCATGGGATTCCGAGGCACTCAGTTCGAAAAATGGCTTCGAGGAAGAAATTGTGTTTGGCGTTCCAGACTGTTTTAGGGTGTATCACACCACAAAATACCTGTAAACAAACATTCCAGGGATCAACAAAACATCACAGCATAAAAAGGGGTATGCAGTTTAGTCCATAAAATTGAATTTGCATGAAGTAATAATAAATGTAAAGAAATCAATTTTTGCCTGAAAATATTAGTGTTTATGGGTGCGCTGTGCATAAGAAAAGTAGTGTGCCAATGGGTTAAAGCAGTAGTATCTTTGATGTATTTTTTTTTCAATCTATTTTATTTCTATCTTAAAACCAAAGACTGTGAAAATGTACCTTATGAGTCAATTTGGCATTCATGTGCCTTGCGTTTCCCCCCCCCCCCCCTCTTCCACCTCCTGACAACTTGTTAGGAACAACAATGATGCAGACAATAGTGATTGAAGCAGCCCTTCCTCCACCCAGTTTACCCCCTACTACCCTGTTCTCTGCAGGTGGTATCGTAGTGTCTCTGGGCAGGCTTAAAACCACCTTCTACTCCAGTTTCTAATACTTTTTAAATTAATTTAATTGCAACTTCTCCCAAAGAAACATCTAACATTCAGTGATACATATATATTTTTTATTCATGATAATTTACTAATTAACTTGCATATTTTATTTTTTAGCCCACATGATGTATTGGCAACACTGCTGAACAATTTGAAAGTCCAGGAGCGACAGAATCGTGTGTGCACAACTGTAGCCATTGCCATTGTAGCTGAGACATGTTCACCATTCACAGTTCTTCCTGCTCTTATGAATGAATACAGAGTACCAGAACTTAATGTCCAGAACGGTGTTCTCAAATCTTTGTCTTTCCTGTTTGAATATATCGGGGAGATGGGCAAGGATTATATCTATGCTGTGACCCCTCTGTTGGAAGATGCCTTGATGGACAGGTTGGTATTGCATAATATACTGTATTTATTTTTAAGTTTAATGTTGATATTACTTAATAATAATAATACTTAGATGCAGCAGTACAACTTACATTCAGAAAGGTTATAATCGTGAAATGAGTGATGGTATTCTTTGATAATATATTAAAGCACAAACAATACTGTCTCTCCATGATAATATTTT
Source organism: Ectobius pallidus (assembly GCA_964059195.1). Classification (NCBI taxonomy): domain Eukaryota; kingdom Metazoa; phylum Arthropoda; class Insecta; order Blattodea; family Ectobiidae; genus Ectobius; species Ectobius pallidus. The sequence goes on from CAXKWD010000009.1 coordinate 85,740,396, forward strand.
ACAAATTATTACATTGTGTACAACAGCGAGAACAAACTTGCAGCCCTCGTATTGATTTTGTTCGCCTGCAGACCTCTTGTAATTTTTTTAATATACAGTAGAATCCTGCCAGTTTGACTGCAGCTGCACCGGAAGTATGAAACACTTATCAGGATTATCAGAGAAACACTTTATTTATGTAAAATCGTGCTAGAAAGACAACATAATTTAATGTGTTGTTGATAGTACTGTATTACATATTTTGAAGGAAACATAATAATTGTAAACAGCACTGAAAAATATTTTTCAACACATAGGTATCTACACACAACCATAAACTGTTTATAAACACACATTATTATCACAAAACAATCCGGATAGCACATTGTCAACGTTCGTGGTGTTGATGGCATCGTGATCAGACTAAGTGGGGAGTTGGACCATTAGAGGTTGGACTAACCAGGGTTCTACTGTAATATTACACCTAAAAGATAAATTATTGCAAATCAGTTTGTGGTATAACATTTTACGTCTAGCCTTTTGTGATTTTTGTTAAATGGCAATTCACTCAATTATGCTTTAATAGTATATCTTCCTCCTATTGATATGACAGATTCCTTAGAATTTTTGGAAAATTCTATCAAAATAGCGTATTCCTAAACCACTCCAGTATCCTTTCTTTCATGCATTGAGGTGTGTATTATTTAATTAATTCAATATTAATTTTATCATTCCCTGGAGCCTTTTTTTTTTTGTTACACTCAAAGCTATTGCTTCTGTTAGTCCAGATAAAGTGAGAGGGTCAAAATTTTTATTTACCTTAAAATAGGATCCCTTGTCAAAAATCCTATGTGTATTACCGGTAATAATGATGAGAGCAACCTAAAAGCTTAAAGAGCACAGCAGGGCTTTAAACATGTGGTTGCTTCCCAGAATATGATTTTGGAGGTCTAAGGGTCTTCCTCAAGTACTGTAGGCCAAAGCAGAGTACTTCTCTGTGGGGTGCACTGCTGATTAGAGGGGCAAGAGGCGATATATTTCTCCGGTGGAGGAGGAGGAGTTGAGGGGTACCATCACAGGTGGCTAGGCAGATTCTTATTGGTCGCCGGCATGCTTGCGCGTGCAACGGTCACATTCCTTGCATTCCTCACAGGGAAGTTCTTTGCTTTGGAGAACAGTATGCAGCGTATGGAAGGTTCAAAGGATAATATGAAAAAAATGGTCATTCTAGAGATACTGGGTTTAAATCAAATGCAATTCAAGTATCTCTGGTGAACAAAATATGTTAAGGTCTCTGCTGACTGACATTGCTTACATTCACAGAAAATCGTTCAAGATATGGAATCAACTGCAAAGCTTTTCTCTGCTTTTGGAGTATAATATACTGTAGTTAGTTGCTTTAATTCTTAAATTTAACAGTAACCTGGTGTTTCAGGGATCTGGTACATAGACAAACAGCTTGTGCTGCCATTAAACACATGGCTTTAGGAGTTTATGGTTTTGGATGCGAGGATGCATTAATACATTTACTGAACCATGTGTGGCCAAACATATTTGAAACATCACCACATCTTGTACAAGCATTTATGGATTCCATTGAAGGGCTCCGTGTTGCTTTGGGACCAAACAAGATACTTCAGTACGTGTTGCAAGTAAGTAACATCAGTAATTATTAACTTTTCTATTCCAAAGTCGTATATGAACACTGTAAAACAATTTTTAGTCATGAGAATTGATTTGCATTTGATAAATTCTGTCTAAACTAAACCTATTACTATAAAATAGGCACTAAATTGGACATTACTGCAGTACCAGTCAACCGATTTGGTCCAAAATCAATATACTTCATCCCATGGACATTATAAATGTGTATACTAAGTTTCATGAAAATCCGATAAAGCATATTCGAGTTATCACGCATACAGACACACGGATGGTTGGACATTTCCTATCCACCACACAATCTCAGAAAGTTCCAATCTGGCTCTTCATAAATTACCATATTTAACCGACTAAGATGATGTTTTTCCCCCAAGTTTGTCATTAAAAAATTGTGGGGTCACCTTACATTCACAGATTAAGCTTTGGTAGATGAAGTCAATGTTTTTTCATTGTGTAATAGCTTATACCGATTATTAAATTTACTACATAGTCATTGTTACGTAAGAAAATAAACACAAAGTGGATTTTAATGCATTAAACCATTTATGTCGATAATTTTATCGATTGTTACGTTTCAGTGGTGTCACAATAGAAACTGCATGCAATTAGATTGATAGAATTTTTCCTCGATTTTTCCATTACTTTTTTGGGGGGGGTTTTGGACGATATTTTGTGTAAAATGATAAAGTTCATTTCTTAATACTCATTGACTAGATAATTAACCAGTTTCTTTCTCCTTTCCTATTGATTCTAAAATTATTATAAATGGATACATTAACATGATCGGTAAAGCATTTAATGGCATTTCCTGACACCATTATTGCCAGCGATGGTAGTAGTCTGACAAATGAATATGATGTTATCAGTGATTGATGAAGAAGAATTTATTATACCGCAGACTATTAGCTTAGGTTAGCATAACGAAGGCAACCAATAACTAACAAGTTTACAATAGGCATTGTTAACCTTTTTTGGTGTAAATACGGTAGGTCAATTTTTTCATACAACTGCAAATATCAAGTGAGTGAAACAGTGACTTGTTGTTTTAAACAGATGATACTCATTTCGTTTCGAAACTGATTTTCATTATGACATGGGTGTGGTATCGATTAATTATTATTGAACACTGAACGATAAACTGAAAACTGCATATTAATCAAACCTTTATTTAAAATAGAATTAATTCTGGTCATATTAATTTTAATGAATTCATTTAGTCATGTCAAAATCTGTTTGTTTCAAGAAAACAAACAAAAAGAAGCTTCAATTTGACTGTTGCCATGAGCTGCCATCTGTTACAGATGACAAGAACTGCGACAACCAGCTCATGCGAAAGTCAGTTTAACCGTTTGATTGAGTGAATCTAAAATCTCAAAACTTAGACATTTAGACAAAAACATTTCAAGAAAACAAACAAAAAGAAGCTTCAATTTGACTGTTGCCATGAGCTGCCATCTGTTACAGATGACAAGAACTGCGACAACCAGCTCATGCGAAAGTCAGTTTGACCGTTTGATTGAGTGAATCTAAAATCTCAAAACTTAGACATTTAGACAAAAACAGTCATATGCAACTTGCCTATTGTAATTAAAATTCTCTTATCTTAATAAATGCTTGTTGCATAGTGTGCTATTTTGATAGGTAATATAAGAAATTGCTGCAATATTATGAGTGTTTAACACCTTCACTCCACGGGCAACATAACTTGCCCAAGAATTCTCAGATCCAATGTACCATTGGCAACGTAACTCGCTTAAAGGATGGATGTTAACATTTTGCTGTATATCTTGTGGCCGGAATTGAACAGGAAGGTAATTCTTTTTTCAGACGATAGATGGTGTTTGCGTGCATATATCCTCTTCTTTCCAGATAGAAACAAGCTTTTTTTGAGGTTTCTTTTGTGTTTGGAAAAACACGTGAAATCCATGTGACCGAAGGTACACTCCGTGCAGGAGTAAGTGATATTGCCAGTTCTTGCAGTATAAATAAAAGTAGGTTTTGTTCTAAAAAAGGCATTTAATGATGAAGTGTTTGAAATATCAACCAGAGCTGAGAAAAATAATTGTCATTAGAAACCATCCTCTTAAATAATTATGCTCATTGTTCATATTGTACACAATCTTTTACAAAATGACTTAACATACTATGGTTGTTTTCAGGGACTTTTCCATCCTGCAAGAAAAGTACGTGACGTTTATTGGAAAATATACAACTCCCTTTATATTGGTGGACAAGATGCTTTGGTAGCTGGATACCCCAGGATAGCCAATGATCCGAAGAATCAGTATGTTCGTTATGAGTTGGACTATGTTCTGTAAAAAAGTGTATGTAATTTATAAGGTTAACTAGAAACTATTCAAAAATTCAAGTATGGTAGTTATATCATTTATAGCACTGTCTTTTTACCCAATAATGTTACATGTGATGTAGAATAACACAGTCCTTGTTTATACTTCATAATGAAATTACATTTCCTTTCAACCTAATAATTAGCATTGTGTTTGAGGTCAGTACAGTGTTTCTTATTGAGGTTGGAAATAAAGTAAAATATCTTGATTGTGTATGTAACTTTGCAGGTACAATCATTTTGTATGAGCCCACTCCTTTAAATTTTATTAAATGAAACGGGGAAAACATTCAGCTTCACACATTGTAAGTATTGTATTGCATTGTAAGTTATACTAAATGAGACATATGTTTCAAAGACATATGGTAGTGAAAGTTGGACTCTTCATAAAGAGGACAAAAAGAGACTAGACCTATTGGTAATACCGGAGTTGACGGGTCCCTGTACGCAGCAAGCCATGTTGCCTTCATTCTGGCAGCGTTCCGTAACGACAACTCCAACCGCCGCCGCCACCAAATTTGAATGTGTTATATTCAGAATCCACAACGCCGATTTTGAGTGGTTAAAGATTTAATATTAAAAATAGCGCAAAAGCCCGTCCTTCTCACAGGTGCTCCCGGTTGATAGTTTAAATTGGCGTAGGGACTAGTACTTAAAGGTTTAATATTAAAACGACCGCAAGAGCCCGTTCTATTCACAGGTGACAGTTAAATAACCCCGTTCTGCTCGCGGGTGATAGTTTAAATTGTCGTAGGGACTAGTACTTAAAGGTTTAATATTAAAACGACCGCAAAAGCCCGTTCTATTCACTGGTGACAGTTAAATAACCCCGTTCTGCTCGCGGGTGATAGATTAAGTTGGCATAGAAACTAGTACTTAAAGGTTTAATATTAAAACGACCGCAAGAGCCCGTTCTATTCACAGGTGACAGTTAAATAACTCCGTTCTGCTCGCGGGTGATAGATTAAGTTGGCGTAGGGACTAGTACTTAAAGGTTTAAAATTAAAACGAGCGCAAGAGCCCGTTCTATTCACAGGTGACAGTTAAATAACCCCGTTCTGCTCGCGGGTGATAGTTTAAATTGGCGTAGGGACTAGTACTTAAAGGTTTAATATTAAAACGACCGCAAGAGCCCGTTCTATTAACAGGTGACAGTTAAATAACCTCGTTCCGCTCACGGGTCACTCTGTATATATTTTTATAATTTCCTAGCCGGTGGTCCTGGTGTTATAAAATCTTCACACGGCTTTCTCTACTCGGTATATTTTTAACCATTTTTAACTAATATGTCTTTCTGCAGAGCAAAGAATGAATGAACATATTATGTATATTTTCTTTGAGAACATCTCGTTTGTTGCCATAACTTTTACAAAGCCTACAGCATATTTTACCGACTTCATGCATGTAGGCCTACCTAATACGCCTACTCAGATTTATCGAATATTTTGTTTGTTTAAAATTATCATATGTAATAATAAAGGTTATTATCCTGACTTTACGACATGAAAATCACGCCGATTAAAGAAAAATTCATTATATGGAGGAACTTTTTTTTCCGACATGAGTTACATGTTTTATCCATAATTCGACCCTTCTCAACTCGAATATAACAATAATAATAACCAGTTCCTTGTGCACTTTGAGAAAATTCCAATTTTCCATTAATATCACAGATTTTGAACAGAAAAAGTAGGAACAATTTCAAAAAAAAATTCACTACATGGAAGAAACGTTTTCTCCCGACATGAGTTACATGTTTTATCTATAAATCGACCCTTGTCAACTCGAATATAAAAAAAAAATAATCACTTCAATCCGCACTTCGAGAAAATACCGATTAGCCATTAGTGTCACACAGTTTACGCAGAAAAAGTAGGACCGTTTCAAAACAAAAATTCATTACATAGAGGGAAAATTTTTTTCCGACGTGAGTGACATGTGTTATCTATAATTCGACCCACCTGAACACGAATATAATAATAATAATAACCAGTTCCTACCGCCCTTCGAGAAAAAACCGATTTTCCATTACCGTCACACAGTTTACACAAGAAAAGTAGGACCGTTTAAAACCAAAAATTCATTACATGGAGGGGAATTTTTTTTCCGACCTAAATTACATGTGTTATCTATAATTCGACCCTTCTGAACACGAATATAACAATAATAATAACCAGTTCCATCCGCACATCGACAAAATACCGATTTTCCATTAGTGTCACACAGTTTACGCAGAAGAAATAGGACAATTTCATAACAAAAATTCATTACATGGAGGGGAAATTTTTTTCCGACCTAAATTACATGTGTTATCTATAATTCGACCCTTATGAACACGAATATAACAATAATAATAACCAGTTCTATCCGCACTTCGAGAAAATAACGATTTTCCATTACCGTCATACAGTTTACACAAGAAAAGTAGGAACGTTTCATAACAAAAATTTATTACATGGAGGGGAAATTTTTTTTCCGACCTAAATTGCATGTGTTATCTATAATTCGACCCTTCTGAACATGAATATAACAATAATAATAACCAGTTCTATCCGCACTTCGAGAAAAAACCGATTTTCCATTACTGTCACACAGTTTACACAAGAAAAGTTGGACCGTTTCAAAACAAAAATTCATTACATGCAGGGGAAATTTTTTTCCGACCTAAATTACATGTGATATCTATAATTCGACCCTTCTGAACACGAATATAACAATAATAATAACCAGTTCCTTCCGCACTTCGAGAAAATACCGATTTTTCATTAGTGACTCAGCGGCTAACCGCTTTGAAAATTTCGAAAAATGCGCCCAGAATTCCGAGAAGGCTAACCCCTTTGAAAATATCGAAAAATGCGCCCAGAATTCCGAGAAGGCTAACCCCTTTGAAAATTTCGAAAAATGCGCCCAGAATTCCTAAAAGGCTAACCCCTTTGAAAATTTCGAAAAATGCGCCCAGAATGCCGAGAAGGCTAACCCCTTTGAAAATTTCGAAAAATGCAACCAGAATTCCGAGAAGGCTAACCCCTTTGAAAATTTCGAAAAATGCGCCCAGAATTCCGAGAAGGATAACCCCTTTGAAAATTTCGAAAAATGCGCCCAGAATTCCGAGAAGGCTAACCCCTTTGAAAATTTCGAAAAATGCGCCCAGAATTCCGAGAAGGCTAACCCCTTTGAAAATTTCGAAAAATGCCCCCAGAATTCCGAGAAGGCTACCCCCTTTGAAAATTTCGAAAAATGCGCCCAGAATTCCGAGAAGGCTACCCCCTTTGAAAATTTCGAAAAATGCGCCCAGAATTCCGAGAAGGCTAACCCCTTTGAAAATTTCGAAAAATGCGCCCAGAATTCCGAGAAGGCTAACCCCTTTGAAAATTTCGAAAAATGCGCCCAGAATTCCGAGAAGGCTAACCCCTTTGAAAATTTCGAAAAATGCGCCCAGAATTCCGAGAAGGCAAACCCCTTTGAAAATTTCGAAAAATGCGCCCACAATTCCGAGAAGGCTAACCCATTTGAAAATTTCGAAAAATGCGCCTTGAATTCCGAGAAGGCTAACCCCTTTGAAAATTTCGAAAAATGCGCCCAGAATTCCGATAAGGCTAACCCCTTTGAAAATTTCAAAAAATGCGCCCACAATTCCGAGAAGGCTAACCCCTTTGAAAATTTCAAAAAATGCGCCCACAATTCCGAGAACGCTAACCCCATTGAAAATTTCGAAAAATGCGCCCAGAATTCCGAGAAGGCTAACCCCTTTGGAAACTTCGAAAAATGCGCCCAGAATTACGAGAAGGCTACCCCCTTTGAAAATTTCGAAAAATGCGCCCAGAATTCCGAGAAGGCTACCCCCTTTGAAAATTTCGAAAAATGCGCCCAGAATTCCAAGAAGGCTAACCCCTTTGAAAATTTCGAAAAATGCGCCCACAATTCCGAGAAGGCTAACCCCTTTGAAAATTTCGAAAAATGCGCCCAGAATTCCGGGAAGTCTAACCCCTTTGAAAATTTCGAAAAATGCGCCCAGAATTACGAGAAGGCTGACCCCTTTGAAAATTTCGAGAAATGCGCCTTGAATTCCGAGAAGGCTAACCCCTTTGAAAATTTCGAAAAATGCGCCCAGAATTCCGAGAAGGCTAACCCCTTTGAAAATTTCGAAAAATGCGCCGGGAATTCCGAGAAGGCTAACCCCTTTGAAAATTTCGAAAAATGCGCCCAGAATTCCGAGAAGGCAAACCCCTTTGAAAATTTCGAAAAATGCGCCCAGAATTCCGAGAAGGCTAACCCCTTTGAAAATTTCGAAAAATGCGCCTTGAATTCCGAGAAGGCTAACCCCTTTGAAAATTTCGAAAAATGCGCCCAGAATTCCGAGAAGGCTAACCCCTTTGAAAATTTCAAAAAATGCGCCCACAATTCCGAGAAGGCTAACCCCTTTGAAAATTTCAAAAAATGCGCCCACAATTCCAAGAAGGCTAACCCCATTGAAAATTTCGAAAAATGCGCCCAGAATTCCGAGAAGGCTAACCCCTTTGAAAATTTCGAAAAATGCGCCCAGAATTCCGAGAGAATTTCTAAAAATGCGCCTTGAATTCTGAGAAGGCCCCCTTTGAAAATTTCGAAAAATGCGCCCAGAATTCCGAGAAGGCTACCCCCTTTGAAAATTTCGAAAAATGCGCCTTGAATTCCGAGAAGGCTAACCCCTTTGAAAATTTCGAAAAATGCGCCCAGAATTCCGAGAAGGCTAACCCCTTTGAAAATTTCGAAAAATGCGCCCAGAATTCCGAGAAGGCTAACCCCTTTGAAAATTTCGAAAAATGCGCCCAGAATTCCAAGAAGGCTAACCCCTTTGAAAATTTCGAAAAATGCGCCCAGAATTCCGAGAAGGCAAACCCCTTTGAAAATTTCGAAAAATGCGCCCACAATTCCGAGAAGGCTAACCCCTTTGAAAATTTCGAAAAATGTGCCTAGAATTCCGAGAAGGCTAACACCTTTGAAAATTTCGAAAAATGTGCCGAGAATTCCGAGAAGGCTAACCCCTTTGAAAATTTCGAAAAATGCGCCTTGAATTCCGAGAAGGCTAACCCCTTTGAAAATTTCAAAAAATGCGCCCACAATTCCAAGAAGGCTAACCCCATTGAAAATTTCGAAAAATGCGCCCAGAATTCCGAGAAGGCTAACCCCTTTGAAAATTTCGAAAAATGCGCCCAGAATTCCGAGAGAATTTCTAAAAATGCGCCTTGAATTCTGAGAAGGCCCACTTTGAAAATTTCGAAAAATGCGCCCAGAATTCCGAGAAGGCTACCCCCTTTGAAAATTTCGAAAAATGCGCCTTGAATTCCGAGAAGGCTAACCCCTTTGAAAATTTCGAAAAATGCGCCCAGAATTCCGAGAAGGCTAACCCCTTTCAAAATTTCGAAAAATGCGCCCAGAATTCCGAGAAGGCTACCCCCTTTGAAAATTTCGAAAAATGCGCCTTGAATTCCGAGAAGGCTAACCCCTTTGAAAATTTCGAAAAATGCGCCCAGAATTCCGAGAAGGCTAACCCCTTTGAAAATTTCGAAAAATGCGCCCAGAATTCCGAGAAGGCCCCTTTGAAAATTTCGAAAAATGCGCCCAGAATTCCAAGAAGGCTAACCCCTTTGAAAATTTCGAAAAATGCGCCCAGAATTCCGAGAAGGCAAACCCCTTTGAAAATTTCGAAAAATGCGCCCACAATTCCGAGAAGGCTAACCCCTTTGAAAGTTTCGAAAAATGCGCCTTGAATTCCGAGAAGGCTAACACCTTTGAAAATTTCGAAAAATGTGCCCAGAATTCCGAGAAGGCTAACCCCTTTGAAAATTTCAAAAAATGCGCCCACAATTCCGAGAAGGCTAACCCCTTTGAAAATTTCAAAAAATGCGCCCATAATTCCAAGAAGGCTAACCCCATTGAAAATTTCGAAAAATGCGCCCAGAATTTTTCGCATTTTTCGAAATTTTCAAAGGGGTTAGCCTTCTCGGAATTCTGGGCGCATTTTTCGAAATTTTCAAAGGGGTTAGCCTTCTCGGATTTCATGGCGCATTTTTGGAAATTTTCAAAGGGGTTAGCCTTCTCGTAATTCTGGGCGCATTTTTCGAAATTTTCAAAGGGGTTAGCCTTCTCGGAATTCTGGGCGCATTTTTCGAAATTTTCAAAGGGGTTAGCCTTCTCGGAATTCTGGGCGCATTTTTCGAAATTTTCAAAGGGGTTAGCCTTCTCGGAATTCTGGGTGCATATTTCGAAATTTTCAAAGGGGTTGTTAGCCTTCTCGGAATTCTGGGCGCATTTTTCGAAATTTTCAAAGGGGTTAGCCTTCTCGGAATTCTGGGCGCATTTTTCGAAATTTTCAAAGGGGTTAGCCTTCTCGGAATTCTGGGCGCATTTTTCGAAATTTTCAAAGGGGTTAGCCTTCTCGGAATTCTGGGCGCATTTATGGAAATTTTCAAAGGGGTTAGCCTTCTCGGAATTCAGGCGCATTTTTCGAAATTTTCTCGGAATTCTGGGCGCATTTTTCGAAATTTCCAAAGGGGTTAGCTTTCTCGGAATTCTGGGCGCATTTTTCGAAATTTTCAAAGGGGTTAGCCTTCTCGGAATTGTGGGCGCATTTATGGAAATTTTCAAAGGGGTTAGCCTTCCCGGAATTCTGGGCGCATTTTTCGAAATTGTCAAAGGGGTTAGCCTTCTCGGAATTCAAGGAGCATTTTTCGAAATTTTCAAAGGGGTTAGCCTTCTCGGAATTCAAGGCGCATTTTTCGAAATTTTCTCGGATTCTGGGCGCATTTTTCGAAATTTTCAAAGGGGTTAGCCTTCTCGGAATTCTGGGCGCATTTTTCGAAATTTTCAAAGGGGTTAGCCTTCTCGGAATTCTGGGCGCATTTTTCGAAATTTTCAAATGGGTTAGCCTTCTCGGAATTCAAGGCGCATTTTTCGAAATTTTCAAAGGGGGTAGCCTTCTCGGAATTCTGGGCGCATTTTTCGAAATTTTCAAAGGGGGTAGCCTTCTCGGAATTCTGGGCGCATTTTTCGAAATTTTCAAAGGGGGTAGCCTTCTCAGAATTCAAGGCGCATTTTTCGAAATTTTCAAAGGGGTTAGCCTTCTTGGAATTCTGGGCGCATTTTTCGAAATTTTCAAAGGGGGTAGCCTTCTCGGAATTCTGGGCGCATTTTTCGAAATTTTCAAAGGGGGTAGCCTTCTCGGAATTCTGGTTGCAATTTTCGAAATTTTCAAAGGGGTTAGTTAGCCTTCTCGGAATTCTGGGTGCATTTTTCGAAATTTTCAAAGGGGTTAGCCTTCTCGGAATTCTGGGCGCATTTTTCGAAATTTTCAAAGGGGTTAGCCTTCTCGGAATTCTGGGCGCATTTTTCGAAATTTTCAAAGGGGTTAGCCTTCTCGGAATTCTGGGCGCATTTTTCGAAATTTTCAAAGGGGTTAGCCTTCTCGGAATTCTGGGCGCATTTTTCGAAATTTTCAAAGGGGTTAGCCTTCCTGGATTTCAAGGCGCATTTTTGGAAATTTTCAAAGGGGTTAGCCTTCTCGGAATTCTGGGCGCATTTTTCGAAATTTTCAAAGGGGTTAGTCTTCTCGGAATTCAAGGCGCATTTTTCGAAATTTTCAAAGGGGGTAGCCTTCTCGGAATTCTGGGCGCATTTTTCGAAATTTTCAAAGGGGGCCTTCTCAGAATTCAAGGCGCATTTTTAGAAATTCTCTCGGAATTCTGGGCGCATTTTTCGAAATTTTCAAAGGGGTTAGCCTTCTCGGAATTCTGGGCGCATTTTTCGAAATTTTCAATGGGGTTAGCCTTCTTGGAATTGTGGGCGCATTTTTTGAAATTTTCAAAGGGGTTAGCCTTCTCGGAATTGTGGGCGCATTTTTTGAAATTTTCAAAGGGGTTAGCCTTCTCGGAATTCTGGGCGCATTTTTCGAAATTTTCAAAGGGGTTTGCCTTCTCGGAATTCTGGGCGCATTTATCGAAATTTTCAAAGGGGTTAGCCTTCTCGGAATTCCGGGCGCATTTTTCGAAATTTTCAAAGGGGTTAGCCTTCTCGGAATTCTGGGCGCATTTTTCGAAATTTTCAATGGGGTTAGCGTTCTCGGAATTGTGGGCGCATTTTTTGAAATTTTCAAAGGGGTTAGCCTTCTCGGAATTGTGGGCGCATTTTTTGAAATTTTCAAAGGGGTTAGCCTTCTCGGAATTCTGGGCGCATTTTTCGAAATTTTCAAAGGGGTTAGCCTTCTCGGAATTCAAGGCGCATTTTTCGAAATTTTCAAAGGGGTTAGCCTTCTCGGAATTCTAGGCGCATTTTTCGAAATTTTCAAAGGGGGTAGCCTTCTCGGAATTCTGGGCGCATTTTTCGAAATTTTCAAAGGGGGTAGCCTTCTCGGAATTCTGGGGGCATTTTTCGAAATTTTCAAAGGGGTTAGCCGTCTCGGAATTCTGGGCGCATTTTTCGAAATTTTCAAAGGGGTTAGCCTTCTCGGAATTCTGGGCGCATTTTTCGAAATTTTCAAAGGGGTTAGCCTTCTCGGAATTCTGGGCGCATTTTTCGAAATTTTCAAAGGGGTTAGCCTTCTCGGTATTCTGGGTGCATATTTCGAAATTTTCAAAGGGGTTGTTAGCCTTCTCGGAATTCTGGGCGCATTTTTCGAAATTTTCAAAGGGGTTAGCCTTCTCGGAATTCTGGGCGCATTTTTCGAAATTTTCAAAGGGGTTATCCTTCTCGGAATTCTGGGCGCATTTTTCGAAATTTTCAAAGGGGTTAAGCCTTCTCGAAATTCTGGTTGCATTTTTCGAAATTTTCAAAGGGGTTAGCCTTCTCGGCATTCTGGGCGCATTTTTCGAAATTTTCAAAGGGGTTAGCCTTTTAGGAATTCTGGGCGCATTTTTCGAAATTTTCATAGGGGTTAGCCTTCTCGGAATTCTGGGCGCATTTTTCGAAATTTTCAAAGGGGTTAGCCTTCTCGGAATTCTGGGCGCATTTTTGGAAATTTTCAAAGGGGTTAGCCTTCTCGGAATTCTGGGCGCATTTTTCGATATTTTCAAAGGGGTTAGCCTTCTCGGAATTCTGGGCGCATTTTTATGAAATTTTCAAAGGGGGTTAGCCTTCTCGGAATTCTGGGCGCATTTTTCGAAATTTTCAAAGCGGTTAGCCGCTGAGTCACTAATGAAAAATCGGTATTTTCTCGAAGTGCGGAAGGAACTGGTTATTATTATTGTTATATTCGTGTTCAGAAGGGTCGAATTATAGATATCACATGTAGTTTGGGTCGGAAAAAAATTTCCCCTCCATGTAATGAATTTTTGTTTTGAAACGGTCCTACTTTTCTTGTGTAAACTGGGTGACGGTAATGGAAAATCGGTTTTTTCTCGAAGTGCGGATAGAACTGGTTATTATTATTGTTATATTCATGTTCAGAAGGGTCGAATTATAGATAACACAAGTAATTTAGGTCGGAAAAAAATTTCCCCTCCATGTAATGAATTTTTGTTATGAAATGGTCCTACTTCTTCTGCGTAAACTGTGTGTCACTAATGGAAAATCGGTATTTTCTCGAAGTGCGGAAGGAACTGGTTATTATTATTGTTATATTCGTGTTCAGAAGGGTCGAGTTATATTTATCACATGTAATTTAGGTCGGAAAAAAATTTCCCCTCCATGTAATGAATTTTTGTTATGGAACTGTCCTACTTTTCTTGTGTAAACTGTGTGACAGTAATGGAAAATCGGTATTTTCTCGAAGTGCGGAAGGAACTGGTTATTATTATTGTTATATTCGTGTTCAGAAGGGTCGAATTATAGATATCACATGTAATTTAGGTCGGAAAAAAATTTCCCCTGCATGTAATGAATTTTTGTTTTGAAACGGTCCTACTTTTCTTGTGTAAACTGTGTGACGGTAATGGAAAATCGGTTTTTTCTCGAAGTGCGGATAGAACTGGTTATTATTATTGTTATATTCATGTTCAGAAGGGTCGAATTATAGATAACACATGTAATTTAGGTCGGAAAAAAAATTTCCCCTCCATGTAATAAATTTTTGTTATGAAACGTTCCTACTTTTCTTGTGTAAACTGTATGACGGTAATGGAAAATCGTTATTTTCTCGAAGTGCGGAGAGAACTGGTTATTATTATTGTTATATTCGTGTTCATAAGGGTCGAATTATAGATAACACATGTAATTTAGGTCGGAAAAAAATTTCCCCTCCATGTAATGAATTTTTGTTATGAAATTGTCCTATTTCTTCTGCGTAAACTGTGTGACACTAATGGAAAATCGGTATTTTCTCGAAGTGCGGATGGAACTGGTTATTATTATCAAAGGGGTTAGCCTTCTCGGAATTCTGGGTGCATTTTTCGAAATTTTCAAAGGGGTTAGCCTTCTCGTAACTCTGGCTGCATTTTTCGAAATTTTCAAAGGGGTTAGCCTTCTCGGAATTCTGGGTGATTTTTTCGAAATTTTCAAAGGTGTTAGCCTTCTCGCAATTCATGGTGCATTTTTCGAAATTTTCAAAGGGGTTAGCCTTCTCGGAATTCATGGTGCATTTTTCGAAATTTTCAAAGGGTTAGCCTTCTCGGAATTCTGGGTTCATTTTTCGAAATTTTCAAAAGGGCTAGCCTTTTCGGAATGCTGGGTGCATTTTTCGAAATTTTCAAAGGGGTTAGCATTCTCGGAATTCTGGGTGCATTTTTCGAAATTTTCAAAGGGGTTAGCCTTCTGGGAATTCTGGGTGAATTTTTCGAAATTTTCAAAGGGGTTAGCCTTCTGGGAATTCTGGGTGCATTTTTCGAAACTTTCGAAGGGGTTAGCCTTCTCGGAATTCTGGGTGCATTTTTCGTAATTTTCAAAGGGGTTTGGCTTCTCGGAATTCTGGGTGCATTTTTCGAAATTTTCAAATGGTTGGCCTTCTCGGTATTCTGGGCGCAATTTTCAAAATTTTCAAAGGGTTTAGCCTTCTCGGAATTCTGGGCACATTTTTCGAAATTTTCAAGGGGGTTAGCCTTCTCGGAATTCTGGGTGCATTTTTCGAAATTTTCAAAGGGGTTAGCCTTCTCGGAATTCTGGGTACATTTTTCGAAATTTTCAAAGGGGTTAGCCTTCTCGGAATTCTGGGTGCATTTTTCGAAATTTTTAAAGGAATTAGCCTTCTCGGAATTCTTGGTGCATTTTTCGAAATTTTCAAAGGGGTTAGCCTTCTCGGAATTCTGGTTGCAATTTTCGAAATTTTCAAAGGGGTTAGTTACCCTTCTCGGAATTCTGGGTGCATTTTTCGAAATTTTCAAAGGGGTTAGCCTTCTCGGAATTCTGGGAGCATTTTTCGAAATTTTCAAAGGGGCTAGCCTTCTCGGAATTCTGGGTGCATTTTTCGAAATTTTCAAAGGGGTTAGCATTCTCGGAATTCTGGGTGCATTTTTCGAAATTTTCAAAACGGTTAGGCTTCTCGGAATTCTGGGTGCATTTTTCGAAATTTTCAAAGGGTTTAGCCTTCTCGGAATTCTGGGCACATTTTTCGAAATTTTCAAAGGGGTTAGCCTTCTCGGAATTCTGGGTGCATTTTTCGAAATTTTCAAAGGGGTTAGCCTTCTCGGAATTCTGGGTGCATTTTTCGAAATTTTGAAAGGGGTTTCCTTCTCGGAATTCTGGGTGCATTTTTCGAAATTTTCAAAGGGGCCTTCTCGGAATTCTGGTTGCATTTTTCGAAATTTTCAAACGGGTTAGCCTTCTCGGAATTCTGGGTGCATTTTTCGAAATTTTCAAAGTGGTTAGCCTTCTCGGAATTCTGGGTGCATTTTTCGAAATTTTCAAAGGGGTTAGTTAGCCTTCTCGGAATTCCGGGTGCATTTTTCGAAATTTTCAAAGGGGTTAGCCTTCTCGGAATTCTGGGTGCATATTTCGAAATTTTCAAAGGGGTTAGCCATCTCGGAATTCTGGGTGCATTTTTCGAAATTTTCAGAGGGGTTAGCCTTCTCGGAATTCTGTGTGCATTTTTCGAAATTTTCAAAGGGGTTAGCCTTCTCGGAATTCTGGGTGCATTTTTCGAAATTTTCAAAGGGGTCAGCCTTCTCGGAATTCTGGGTGCATTTTCCGAAATTTTCAAAGGGGTTAGCCTTCTCGGAATTCTGGGTGCATTTTTCGAAATTTTCAAAGGGGTTAGCCTTCTCGGAATTCTGGGTGCATTTTTCGAAATTTTCAAAGGGGTTAGCCTTCTCGTAACTCTGGCTGCATTTTTCGAAATTTTCAAAGGGGTTAGCCTTCTCGGAATTCTGGGTGATTTTTTCGAAATTTTCAAAGGTGTTAGCCTTCTCGCAATTCATGGTGCATTTTTCGAAATTTTCAAAGGGGTTAGCCTTCTCGGAATTCTGGGTTCATTTTTCGAAATTTTCAAAAGGGCTATCCTTTTCGGAATGCTGGGTGCATTTTTCGAAATTTTCAAAGGGGTTAGCATTCTCGGAATTCTGGGTGCATTTTTCGAAATTTTCGAAGGGGTTAGCCTTCTGGGAATTCTGGGTGAATTTTTCGAAATTTTCAAAGGGGTTAGCCTTCTGGGAATTCTGGGTGCATTTTTCGAAACTTTCGAAGGGGTTAGCCTTCTCGGAATTCTGGGTGCATTTTTCGTAATTTTCAAAGGGGTTTGGCTTCTCGGAATTCTGGGTGCATTTTTCGAAATTTTCAAATGGTTGGCCTTCTCGGAATTCTGGGCGCAATTTTCAAAATTTTCAAAGGGTTTAGCCTTCTCGGAATTCTGGGCCCATTTTTCGAAATTTTCAAGGGGGTTAGCCTTCTCGGAATTCTGGGTGCATTTTTCGAAATTTTCAAAGGGGTTAGTCTTCTCGGAATTCTGGGTACATTTTTCGAAATTTTCAAAGGGGTTAGCCTTCTCGGAATTCTGGGTGCATTTTTCGAAATTTTTAAAGGGGTTAGCCTTCTCGGAATTCTGGGGACATTTTTCGATTTTTTCAAAAGGGTTAGCCTTCTCGGAATTCTGGGCGCATTTTTCGAAATTTTCAAAGGGGTTAGCCTTCTCGGAATTCTAGGCGCATTTTTCGAAATTTTCAATGGGGTTAGCCTTCTTGGAATTATGGGCGCATTTTTTGAAATTTTCAAAGGGGTTAGCCTTCTCGGAATTGTGGGCGCATTTTTTGAAATTTTCAAAGGGGTTAGCCTTCTCGGAATTCTGGGCGCATTTTTCGAAATTTTCAAAGGGGTTAGCCTTCTCGGAATTCAAGGCGCATTTTTCGAAATTTTCAAAGGGGTTAGCCTTCTCGGAATTGTGGGCGCATTTTTCGAAATTTTCAAAGGGGTTAGCCTTCTCGGAATTCTGGGCGCATATTTCGAAATTTTCAAAGGGGTTAGCCTTCTCGGAATTCTGGGCGCATTTTTCGAAATTTTCAAAGGGGTTAGCCTTCTCGGAATTCAAGGCGCGTTTTTCGAAATTTTCAAAGGGGGTAGCCTTCTCGGAATTCTGGGCGCATTTTTCGAAATTTTCAAAGGGGGCCTTCTCAGAATTCAAGGCGCATTTTTAGAAATTCTCTCGGAATTCTGGGCGCATTTTTCGAAATTTTCAAAGGGGTTAGCCTTCTCGGAATTCTGGGCGCATTTTTCGAAATTTTCAATGGGGTTAGCCTTCTTGGAATTGTGGGCGCATTTTTTGAAATTTTCAAAGGGGTTAGCCTTCTCGGAATTGTGGGCGCATTTTTTGAAATTTTCAAAGGGGTTAGCCTTCTCGGAATTCTGGGCGCATTTTTCGAAATTTTCAAAGGGGTTAGCCTTCTCGGAATTCAAGGCGCATTTTTCGAAATTTTCAAAGGGGTTAGCCTTCTCGGAATTGTGGGCGCATTTTTCGAAATTTTCAAAGGGGTTTGCCTTCTCGGAATTCTGGGCGCATTTATCGAAATTTTCAAAGGGGTTAGCCTTCTCGGAATTCCGGGCGCATTTTTCGAAATTTTCAAAGGGGTTAGCCTTCTCGGAATTCTGGGCGCATTTTTCGAAATTTTCAATGGGGTTAGCGTTCTCGGAATTGTGGGCGCATTTTTTGAAATTTTCAAAGGAATCTCGGAATTGTGGGCGCATTTTTTGAAATTTTCAAAGGGGTTAGCCTTCTCGGAATTCTGGGCGCATTTTTCGAAATTTTCAAAGGGGTTAGCCTTCTCGGAATTCAAGGCGCATTTTTCGAAATTTTCAAAGGGGTTAGCCTTCTCGGAATTGTGGGCGCATTTTTCGAAATTTTCAAAGGGGTTTGCCTTCTCGGAATTCTGGGCGCATTTTTCGAAATTTTCAAAGGGGTTAGCCTTCTCGGAATTCTGGGCGCGTTTTTCGAAATTTTCAATGGGGTTAGCGTTCTCGGAATTCTGGGCGCATTTTTTGAAATTTTCAAAGGGGTTAGCCTTCTCGGATTTCAAGGCGCATTTTTGGAAATTTTCAAAGGAGTTAGCCTTCTCGGAATTGTGGGCGCATTTTTCGAAATTTTCAAAGGGGTTAGCCTTCTCGGAATTCTGGGCGCATATTTCGAAATTTTCAAAGGAGTTAGCCTTCTCGGAATTCTGGGCGCATTTTTCGAAATTTTCAAAGGGGTTAGCCTTCTCGGAATTCAAGGCGCATTTTTCGAAATTTTCAAAGGGGGTAGCCTTCTCGGAATTCTGGGCGCATTTTTCGAAATTTTCAAAGGGGGCCTTCTCAGAATTCAAGGCGCATTTTTAGAAATTCTCTCGGAATTCTGGGCGCATTTTTCGAAATTTTCAAAGGGGTTAGCCTTCTCGGAATTCTGGGCGCATTTTTCGAAATTTTCAATGGGGTTAGCCTTCTTGGAATTGTGGGCGCATTTTTTGAAATTTTCAAAGGGGTTAGCCTTCTCGGAATTGTGGGCGCATTTTTTGAAATTTTCAAAGGGGTTAGCCTTCTCGGAATTCTGGGCGCATTTTTCGAAATTTTCAAAGGGGTTAGCCTTCTCGGAATTCAAGGCGCATTTTTCGAAATTTTCAAAGGGGTTAGCCTTCTCGGAATTGTGGGCGCATTTTTCGAAATTTTCAAAGGGGTTTGCCTTCTCGGAATTCTGGGCGCATTTATCGAAATTTTCAAAGGGGTTAGCCTTCTCGGAATTCCGGGCGCATTTTTCGAAATTTTCAAAGGGGTTAGCCTTCTCGGAATTCTGGGCGCATTTTTCGAAATTTTCAATGGGGTTAGCGTTCTCGGAATTGTGGGCGCATTTTTTGAAATTTTCAAAGGAATCTCGGAATTGTGGGCGCATTTTTTGAAATTTTCAAAGGGGTTAGCCTTCTCGGAATTCTGGGCGCATTTTTCGAAATTTTCAAAGGGGTTAGCCTTCTCGGAATTCAAGGCGCATTTTTCGAAATTTTCAAAGGGGTTAGCCTTCTCGGAATTGTGGGCGCATTTTTCGAAATTTTCAAAGGGGTTTGCCTTCTCGGAATTCTGGGCGCATTTTTCGAAATTTTCAAAGGGGTTAGCCTTCTCGGAATTCTGGGCGCGTTTTTCGAAATTTTCAATGGGGTTAGCGTTCTCGGAATTCTGGGCGCATTTTTTGAAATTTTCAAAGGGGTTAGCCTTCTCGGATTTCAAGGCGCATTTTTGGAAATTTTCAAAGGAGTTAGCCTTCTCGGAATTGTGGGCGCAATTTTCGAAATTTTCAAAGGGGTTTGCCTTCTCGGAATTCTTGGTGCATTTTTCGAAATTTTCAAAGGGGTTAGCCTTCTCGGAATTCTGGTTGCAATTTTCGAAATTTTCAAAGGGGTTAGTTAGCCTTCTCGGAATTCTGGGTGCATTTTTCGAAATTTTCAAAGGGGTTAGCCTTCTCGGAATTCTGGGTGCATTTTTCGAAATTTTCAAAGGGGGTAGCCTTCTCGGAATTCTGGGCGCATATTCTGAAATTTTCAAAGGGGGTAGCCTTCTCGGAATTCTGGGCGCATTTTTCGAAATTTTCAAAGGGGGTAGCCTTCTCGGAATTCTGGGCCCATTTTTCGAAATTTTCAATGGGGTTAGCCTTCTTGGAATTATGGGCGCATTTTTTGAAATTTTCAAAGGGGTTAGCCTTCTCGGAATTGTGGGCGCATTTTTTGAAATTTTCAAAGGGGTTAGCCTTCTCGGAATTCTGGGCGCATTTTTCGAAATTTTCAAAGGGGTTAGCCTTCTCGGAAATCAAGGCGCATTTTTCGAAATTTTCAAAGGGGTTAGCCTTCTCGGAATTGTGGGCGCATTTTTCGAAATTTTCAAAGGGGTTAGCCTTCTCGGAATTCTGGGCGCATATTTCGAAATTTTCAAAGGGGTTAGCCTTCTCGGAATTCTGGGCGCATTTTTCGAAATTTTCAAAGGGGTTAGCCTTCTCGGAATTCAAGGCGCATTTTTCGAAATTATCAAAGGGGGTAGCCTTCTCGGAATTCTGGGCGCATTTTTCGAAATTTTCAAAGGGGGCCTTCTCAGAATTCAAGGCGCATTTTTAGAAATTCTCTCGGAATTCTGGGCGCATTTTTCGAAATTTTCAAAGGGGTTAGCCTTCTCGGAATTCTGGGCGCATTTTTCGAAATTTTCAATGGGGTTAGCCTTCTTGGAATTGTGGGCGCATTTTTTGAAATTTTCAAAGGGGTTAGACTTCTCGGAATTGTGGGCGCATTTTTTGAAATTTTCAAAGGGGTTAGCCTTCTCGGAATTCTGGGCGCATTTTTCGAAATTTTCAAAGGGGTTTGCCTTCTCGGAATTCTGGGCGCATTTATCGAAATTTTCAAAGGGGTTAGCCTTCTCGGAATTCCGGGCGCATTTTTCGAAATTTTCAAAGGGGTTAGCCTTCTCGGAATTCTGGGCGCATTTTTCGAAATTTTCAATGGGGTTAGCGTTCTCGGAATTGTGGGCGCATTTTTTGAAATTTTCAAAGGGGTTAGCCTTCTCGGAATTGTGGGCGCATTTTTTGAAATTTTCAAAGGGGTTAGCCTTCTCGGAATTCTGGGCGCATTTTTCGAAATTTTCAAAGGGGTTAGCCTTCTCGGAATTCAAGGCGCATTTTTCGAAATTTTCAAAGGGGTTAGCCTTCTCGGAATTGTGGGCGCATTTTTCGAAATTTTCAAAGGGGTTTGCCTTCTCGGAATTCTGGGCGCATTTTTCGAAATTTTCAAAGGGTTTAGCCTTCTCGGAATTCTGGGCGCATTTTTCGAAATTTTCAAAGGGGTTAGCCTTCTCGGAATTCTGGGCGCATTTTTCGAAATTTTCAAAGGGGTTAGCCTTCTCGGAATTCTGGGCGCATTTTTCGAAATTTTCAAAGGGGTTAGCCTTCTCGGAATTCTGGGCGCATTTTTCGAAATTTTCAAAGGGGGTAGCCTTCTCGGAATTCTGGGCGCATTTTTCGAAATTTTCAAAGGGGGTAGCCTTCTCGGAATTCTGGGCGCATTTTTCGAAATTTTCAAAGGGGGTAGCCTTCTCGGAATTCTGGGGGCATTTTTCGAAATTTTCAAAGGGGTTAGCCGTCTCGGAATTCTGGGCGCATTTTTCGAAATTTTCAAAGGGGTTAGCCTTCTCGGAATTCTGGGCGCATTTTTCGAAATTTTCTAAGGGGTTAGCCTTCTCGGAATTCTGGGCGCATTTTTCGAAATTTTCAAAGGGGTTAGCCTTCTCGGAATTCTGGGTGCATATTTCGAAATTTTCAAAGGGGTTGTTAGCCTTCTCGGAATTCTGGGCGCATTTTTCGAAATTTTCAAAGGGGTTAGCCTTCTCGGAATTCTGGGCGCATTTTTCGAAATTTTCAAAGGGGTTATCCTTCTCGGAATTCTGGGCGCATTTTTCGAAATTTTCAAAGGGGTTAAGCCTTCTCGGAATTCTGGTTGCATTTTTCGAAATTTTCAAAGGGGTTAGCCTTCTCGGCATTCTGGGCGCATTTTTCGAAATTTTCAAAGGGGTTAGCCTTTTAGGAATTCTGGGCGCATTTTTCGAAATTTTCATAGGGGTTAGCCTTCTCGGAATTCTGGGCGCATTTTTCGAAATTTTCAAAGGGGTTAGCCTTCTCGGAATTCTGGGCGCATTTTTGGAAATTTTCAAAGGGGTTAGCCTTCTCGGAATTCTGGGCGCATTTTTCGATATTTTCAAAGGGGTTAGCCTTCTCGGAATTCTGGGCGCATTTTTCGAAATTTTCAAAGGGGGTTAGCCTTCTCGGAATTCTGGGCGCATTTTTCGAAATTTTCAAAGCGGTTAGCCGCTGAGTCACTAATGAAAAATCGGTATTTTCTCGAAGTGCGGAAGGAACTGGTTATTATTATTGTTATATTCGTGTTCAGAAGGGTCGAATTATAGATATCACATGTAGTTTGGGTCGGAAAAAAATTTCCCCTCCATGTAATGAATTTTTGTTTTGAAACGGTCCTACTTTTCTTGTGTAAACTGGGTGACGGTAATGGAAAATCGGTTTTTTCTCGAAGTGCGGATAGAACTGGTTATTATTATTGTTATATTCATGTTCAGAAGGGTCGAATTATAGATAACGCAAGTAATTTAGGTCGGAAAAAAATTTCCCCTCCATGTAATGAATTTTTGTTATGAAATGGTCCTACTTCTTCTGCGTAAACTGTGTGTCACTAATGGAAAATCGGTATTTTCTCGAAGTGCGGAAGGAACTGGTTATTATTATTGTTATATTCGTGTTCAGAAGGGTCGAGTTATATTTATCACATGTAATTTAGGTCGGAAAAAAATTTCCCCTCCATGTAATGAATTTTTGTTATGAAACTGTCCTACTTTTCTTGTGTAAACTGTGTGACAGTAATGGAAAATCGGTATTTTCTCGAAGTGCGGAAGGAACTGGTTATTATTATTGTTATATTCGTGTTCAGAAGGGTCGAGTTATAGATATCACATGTAATTTAGGTCGGAAAAAAATTTCCCCTGCATGTAATGAATTTTTGTTTTGAAACGGTCCTACTTTTCTTGTGTAAACTGTGTGACGGTAATGGAAAATCGGTTTTTTCTCGAAGTGCGGATAGAACTGGTTATTATTATTGTTATATTCATGTTCAGAAGGGTCGAATTATAGATAACACATGTAATTTAGGTCGGAAAAAAAATTTCCCCTCCATGTAATAAATTTTTGTTATGAAACGTTCCTACTTTTCTTGTGTAAACTGTATGACGGTAATGGAAAATCGTTATTTTCTCGAAGTGCGGAGAGAACTGGTTATTATTATTGTTATATTCGTGTTCATAAGGGTCGAATTATAGATAACACATGTAATTTAGGTCGGAAAAAAATTTCCCCTCCATGTAATGAATTTTTGTTATGAAATTGTCCTATTTCTTCTGCGTAAACTGTGTGACACTAATGGAAAATCGGTATTTTCTCGAAGTGCGGATGGAACTGGTTATTATTATCAAAGGGGTTAGCCTTCTCGGAATTCTGGGTGCATTTTTCGAAATTTTCAAAGGGGTTAGCCTTCTCGTAACTCTGGCTGCATTTTTCGAAATTTTCAAAGGGGTTAGCCTTCTCGGAATTCTGGGTGATTTTTTCGAAATTTTCAAAGGTGTTAGCCTTCTCGCAATTCATGGTGCATTTTTCGAAATTTTCAAAGGGGTTAGCCTTCTCGGAATTCATGGTGCATTTTTCGAAATTTTCAAAGGGTTAGCCTTCTCGGAATTCTGGGTTCATTTTTCGAAATTTTCAAAAGGGCTAGCCTTTTCGGAATGCTGGGTGCATTTTTCGAAATTTTCAAAGGGGTTAGCATTCTCGGAATTCTGGGTGCATTTTTCGAAATTTTCAAAGGGGTTAGCCTTCTGGGAATTCTGGGTGAATTTTTCGAAATTTTCAAAGGGGTTAGCCTTCTGGGAATTCTGGGTGCATTTTTCGAAACTTTCGAAGGGGTTAGCCTTCTCGGAATTCTGGGTGCATTTTTCGTAATTTTCAAAGGGGTTTGGCTTCTCGGAATTCTGGGTGCATTTTTCGAAATTTTCAAATGGTTGGCCTTCTCGGTATTCTGGGCGCAATTTTCAAAATTTTCAAAGGGTTTAGCCTTCTCGGAATTCTGGGCACATTTTTCGAAATTTTCAAGGGGGTTAGCCTTCTCGGAATTCTGGGTGCATTTTTCGAAATTTTCAAAGGGGTTAGCCTTCTCGGAATTCTGGGTACATTTTTCGAAATTTTCAAAGGGGTTAGCCTTCTCGGAATTCTGGGTGCATTTTTCGAAATTTTTAAAGGAATTAGCCTTCTCGGAATTCTTGGTGCATTTTTCGAAATTTTCAAAGGGGTTAGCCTTCTCGGAATTCTGGTTGCAATTTTCGAAATTTTCAAAGGGGTTAGTTAGCCTTCTCGGAATTCTGGGTGCATTTTTCGAAATTTTCAAAGGGGTTAGCCTTCTCGGAATTCTGGGAGCATTTTTCGAAATTTTCAAAGGGGCTAGCCTTCTCGGAATTCTGGGTGCATTTTTCGAAATTTTCAAAGGGGTTAGCATTCTCGGAATTCTGGGTGCATTTTTCGAAATTTTCAAAACGGTTAGGCTTCTCGGAATTCTGGGTGCATTTTTCGAAATTTTCAAAGGGTTTAGCCTTCTCGGAATTCTGGGCACATTTTTCGAAATTTTCAAAGGGGTTAGCCTTCTCGGAATTCTGGGTGCATTTTTCGAAATTTTCAAAGGGGTTAGCCTTCTCGGAATTCTGGGTGCATTTTTCGAAATTTTGAAAGGGGTTAGCCTTCTCGGAATTCTGGGTGCATTTTTCGAAATTTTCAAAGGGGCCTTCTCGGAATTCTGGTTGCATTTTTCGAAATTTTCAAACGGGTTAGCCTTCTCGGAATTCTGGGTGCATTTTTCGAAATTTTCAAAGTGGTTAGCCTTCTCGGAATTCTGGGTGCATTTTTCGAAATTTTCAAAGGGGTTAGTTAGCCTTCTCGGAATTCCGGGTGCATTTTTCGAAATTTTCAAAGGGGTTAGCCTTCTCGGAATTCTGGGTGCATATTTCGAAATTTTCAAAGGGGTTAGCCATCTCGGAATTCTGGGTGCATTTTTCGAAATTTTCAGAGGGGTTAGCCTTCTCGGAATTCTGTGTGCATTTTTCGAAATTTTCAAAGGGGTTAGCCTTCTCGGAATTCTGGGTGCATTTTTCGAAATTTTCAAAGGGGTCAGCCTTCTCGGAATTCTGGGTGCATTTTCCGAAATTTTCAAAGGGGTTAGCCTTCTCGGAATTCTGGGTGCATTTTTCGAAATTTTCAAAGGGGTTAGCCTTCTCGGAATTCTGGGTGCATTTTTCGAAATTTTCAAAGGGGTTAGCCTTCTCGTAACTCTGGCTGCATTTTTCGAAATTTTCAAAGGGGTTAGCCTTCTCGGAATTCTGGGTGATTTTTTCGAAATTTTCAAAGGTGTTAGCCTTCTCGCAATTCATGGTGCATTTTTCGAAATTTTCAAAGGGGTTAGCCTTCTCGGAATTCTGGGTTCATTTTTCGAAATTTTCAAAAGGGCTATCCTTTTCGGAATGCTGGGTGCATTTTTCGAAATTTTCAAAGGGGTTAGCATTCTCGGAATTCTGGGTGCATTTTTCGAAATTTTCAAAGGGGTTAGCCTTCTGGGAATTCTGGGTGAATTTTTCGAAATTTTCAAAGGGGTTAGCCTTCTGGGAATTCTGGGTGCATTTTTCGAAACTTTCGAAAGGGTTAGCCTTCTCGGAATTCTGGGTGCATTTTTCGTAATTTTCAAAGGGGTTTGGCTTCTCGGAATTCTGGGTGCATTTTTCGAAATTTTCAAATGGTTGGCCTTCTCGGAATTCTGGGCGCAATTTTCAAAATTTTCAAAGGGTTTAGCCTTCTCGGAATTCTGGGCCCATTTTTCGAAATTTTCAAGGGGGTTAGCCTTCTCGGAATTCTGGGTGCATTTTTCGAAATTTTCAAAGGGGTTAGTCTTCTCGGAATTCTGGGTACATTTTTCGAAATTTTCAAAGGGGTTAGCCTTCTCGGAATTCTGGGTGCATTTTTCGAAATTTTTAAAGGGGTTAGCCTTCTCGGAATTCTGGGGACATTTTTCGATTTTTTCAAAAGGGTTAGCCTTCTCGGAATTCTGGGCGCATTTTTCGAAATTTTCAAAGGGGTTAGCCTTCTCGGAATTCTAGGCGCATTTTTCGAAATTTTCAATGGGGTTAGCCTTCTTGGAATTATGGGCGCATTTTTTGAAATTTTCAAAGGGGTTAGCCTTCTCGGAATTGTGGGCGCATTTTTTGAAATTTTCAAAGGGGTTAGCCTTCTCGGAATTCTGGGCGCATTTTTCGAAATTTTCAAAGGGGTTAGCCTTCTCGGAATTCAAGGCGCATTTTTCGAAATTTTCAAAGGGGTTAGCCTTCTCGGAATTGTGGGCGCATTTTTCGAAATTTTCAAAGGGGTTAGCCTTCTCGGAATTCTGGGCGCATATTTCGAAATTTTCAAAGGGGTTAGCCTTCTCGGAATTCAAGGCGCATTTTTCGAAATTTTCAAAGGGGGTAGCCTTCTCGGAATTCTGGGCGCATTTTTCGAAATTTTCAAAGGGGGCCTTCTCAGAATTCAAGGCGCATTTTTAGAAATTCTCTCGGAATTCTGGGCGCATTTTTCGAAATTTTCAAAGGGGTTAGCCTTCTCGGAATTCTGGGCGCATTTTTCGAAATTTTCAATGGGGTTAGCCTTCTTGGAATTGTGGGCGCATTTTTTGAAATTTTCAAAGGGGTTAGCCTTCTCGGAATTGTGGGCGCATTTTTTGAAATTTTCAAAGGGGTTAGCCTTCTCGGAATTCTGGGCGCATTTTTCGAAATTTTCAAAGGGGTTAGCCTTCTCGGAATTCAAGGCGCATTTTTCGAAATTTTCAAAGGGGTTAGCCTTCTCGGAATTGTGGGCGCATTTTTCGAAATTTTCAAAGGGGTTTGCCTTCTCGGAATTCTGGGCGCATTTATCGAAATTTTCAAAGGGGTTAGCCTTCTCGGAATTCCGGGCGCATTTTTCGAAATTTTCAAAGGGGTTAGCCTTCTCGGAATTCTGGGCGCATTTTTCGAAATTTTCAAAGGGGTTAGCCTTCTCGGAATTCTGGGCGCATTTTTCGAAATTTTCAAAGGGGTTAGCCTTCTCGGAATTCTGGGCGCATTTTTCGAAATTTTCAAAGGGGTTAGCCTTCTCGGAATTCTGGGCGCATTTTTCGAAATTTTCAAAGGGGGTAGCCTTCTCGGAATTCTGGGCGCATTTTTCGAAATTTTCAAAGGGGGTAGCCTTCTCGGAATTCTGGGCGCATTTTTCGAAATTTTCAAAGGGGGTAGCCTTCTCGGAATTCTGGGGGCATTTTTCGAAATTTTCAAAGGGGTTAGCCTTCTCGGAATTCTGGGCGCATTTTTCGAAATTTTCAAAGGGGTTAGCCTTCTCGGAATTCTGGGCGCATTTTTCGAAATTTTCAAAGGGGTTAGCCTTCTCGGAATTCTGGGCGCATTTTTCGAAATTTTCAAAGGGGTTAGCCTTCTCGGAATTCTGGGTGCATATTTCGAAATTTTCAAAGGGGTTGTTAGCCTTCTCGGAATTCTGGGCGCATTTTTCGAAATTTTCAAAGGGGTTAGCCTTCTCGGAATTCTGGGCGCATTTTTCGAAATTTTCAAAGGGGTTATCCTTCTCGGAATTCTGGGCGCATTTTTCGAAATTTTCAAAGGGGTTAAGCCTTCTCGGAATTCTGGTTGCATTTTTCGAAATTTTCAAAGGGGTTAGCCTTCTCGGCATTCTGGGCGCATTTTTCGAAATTTTCAAAGGGGTTAGCCTTTTAGGAATTCTGGGCGCATTTTTCGAAATTTTCATAGGGGTTAGCCTTCTCGGAATTCTGGGCGCATTTTTCGAAATTTTCAAAGGGGTTAGCCTTCTCGGAATTCTGGGCGCATTTTTGGAAATTTTCAAAGGGGTTAGCCTTCTCGGAATTCTGGGCGCATTTTTCGATATTTTCAAAGGGGTTAGCCTTCTCGGAATTCTGGGCGCATTTTTCGAAATTTTCAAAGGGGGTTAGCCTTCTCGGAATTCTGGGCGCATTTTTCGAAATTTTCAAAGCGGTTAGCCGCTGAGTCACTAATGAATAATCGGTATTTTCTCGAAGTGCGGAAGGAACTGGTTATTATTATTGTTATATTCGTGTTCAGAAGGGTCGAATTATAGATATCACATGTAGTTTGGGTCGGAAAAAAATTTCCCCTCCATGTAATGAATTTTTGTTTTGAAACGGTCCTACTTTTCTTGTGTAAACTGGGTGACGGTAATGGAAAATCGGTTTTTTCTCGAAGTGCGGATAGAACTGGTTATTATTATTGTTATATTCATGTTCAGAAGGGTCGAATTATAGATAACACAAGTAATTTAGGTCGGAAAAAAATTTCCCCTCCATGTAATGAATTTTTGTTATGAAATGGTCCTACTTCTTCTGCGTAAACTGTGTGTCACTAATGGAAAATCGGTATTTTCTCGAAGTGCGGAAGGAACTGGTTATTATTATTGTTATATTCGTGTTCAGAAGGGTCGAGTTATATTTATCACATGTAATTTAGGTCGGAAAAAAATTTCCCCTCCATGTAATGAATTTTTGTTATGGAACTGTCCTACTTTTCTTGTGTAAACTGTGTGACAGTAATGGAAAATCGGTATTTTCTCGAAGTGCGGAAGGAACTGGTTATTATTATTGTTATATTCGTGTTCAGAAGGGTCGAATTATAGATATCACATGTAATTTAGGTCGGAAAAAAATTTCCCCTGCATGTAATGAATTTTTGTTTTGAAACGGTCCTACTTTTCTTGTGTAAACTGTGTGACGGTAATGGAAAATCGGTTTTTTCTCGAAGTGCGGATAGAACTGGTTATTATTATTGTTATATTCATGTTCAGAAGGGTCGAATTATAGATAACACATGTAATTTAGGTCGGAAAAAAAATTTCCCCTCCATGTAATAAATTTTTGTTATGAAACGTTCCTACTTTTCTTGTGTAAACTGTATGACGGTAATGGAAAATCGTTATTTTCTCGAAGTGCGGAGAGAACTGGTTATTATTATTGTTATATTCGTGTTCATAAGGGTCGAATTATAGATAACACATGTAATTTAGGTCGGAAAAAAATTTCCCCTCCATGTAATGAATTTTTGTTATGAAATTGTCCTATTTCTTCTGCGTAAACTGTGTGACACTAATGGAAAATCGGTATTTTCTCGAAGTGCGGATGGAACTGGTTATTATTATCAAAGGGGTTAGCCTTCTCCGAATTCTGGGTGCATTTTTCGAAATTTTCAAAGGGGTTAGCCTTCTCGTAACTCTGGCTGCATTTTTCGAAATTTTCAAAGGGGTTAGCCTTCTCGGAATTCTGGGTGATTTTTTCGAAATTTTCAAAGGTGTTAGCCTTCTCGCAATTCATGGTGCATTTTTCGAAATTTTCAAAGGGGTTAGCCTTCTCGGAATTCATGGTGCATTTTTCGAAATTTTCAAAGGGTTAGCCTTCTCGGAATTCTGGGTTCATTTTTCGAAATTTTCAAAAGGGCTAGCCTTTTCGGAATGCTGGGTGCATTTTTCGAAATTTTCAAAGGGGTTAGCATTCTCGGAATTCTGGGTGCATTTTTCGAAATTTTCAAAGGGGTTAGCCTTCTGGGAATTCTGGGTGAATTTTTCGAAATTTTCAAAGGGGTTAGCCTTCTGGGAATTCTGGGTGCATTTTTCGAAACTTTCGAAGGGGTTAGCCTTCTCGGAATTCTGGGTGCATTTTTCGTAATTTTCAAAGGGGTTTGGCTTCTCGGAATTCTGGGTGCATTTTTCGAAATTTTCAAATGGTTGGCCTTCTCGGTATTCTGGGCGCAATTTTCAAAATTTTCAAAGGGTTTAGCCTTCTCGGAATTCTGGGCACATTTTTCGAAATTTTCAAGGAGGTTAGCCTTCTCGGAATTCTGGGTGCATTTTTCGAAATTTTCAAAGGGGTTAGCCTTCTCGGAATTCTGGGTACATTTTTCGAAATTTTCAAAGGGGTTAGCCTTCTCGGAATTCTGGGTGCATTTTTCGAAATTTTTAAAGGAATTAGCCTTCTCGGAATTCTTGGTGCATTTTTCGAAATTTTCAAAGGGGTTAGCCTTCTCGGAATTCTGGTTGCAATTTTCGAAATTTTCAAAGGGGTTAGTTAGCCTTCTCGGAATTCTGGGTGCATTTTTCGAAATTTTCAAAGGGGTTAGCCTTCTCGGAATTCTGGGAGCATTTTTCGAAATTTTCAAAGGGGCTAGCCTTCTCGGAATTCTGGGTGCATTTTTCGAAATTTTCAAAGGGGTTAGCATTCTCGGAATTCTGGGTGCATTTTTCGAAATTTTCAAAACGGTTAGGCTTCTCGGAATTCTGGGTGCATTTTTCGAAATTTTCAAAGGGTTTAGCCTTCTCGGAATTCTGGGCACATTTTTCGACATTTTCAAAGGGGTTAGCCTTCTCGGAATTCTGGGTGCATTTTTCGAAATTTTCAAAGGGGTTAGCCTTCTCGGAATTCTGGGTGCATTTTTCGAAATTTTGAAAGGGGTTAGCCTTCTCGGAATTCTGGGTGCATTTTTCGAAATTTTCAAAGGGGCCTTCTCGGAATTCTGGTTGCATTTTTCGAAATTTTCAAACGGGTTAGCCTTCTCGGAATTCTGGGTGCATTTTTCGAAATTTTCAAAGTGGTTAGCCTTCTCGGAATTCTGGGTGCATTTTTCGAAATTTTCAAAGGGGTTAGTTAGCCTTCTCGGAATTCCGGGTGCATTTTTCGAAATTTTCAAAGGGGTTAGCCTTCTCGGAATTCTGGGTGCATATTTCGAAATTTTCAAAGGGGTTAGCCATCTCGGAATTCTGGGTGCATTTTTCGAAATTTTCAGAGGGGTTAGCCTTCTCGGAATTCTGTGTGCATTTTTCGAAATTTTCAAAGGGGTTAGCCTTCTCGGAATTCTGGGTGCATTTTTCGAAATTTTCAAAGGGGTCAGCCTTCTCGGAATTCTGGGTGCATTTTCCGAAATTTTCAAAGGGGTTAGCCTTCTCGGAATTCTGGGTGCATTTTTCGAAATTTTCAAAGGGGTTAGCCTTCTCGGAATTCTGGGTGCATTTTTCGAAATTTTCAAAGGGGTTAGCCTTCTCGTAACTCTGGCTGCATTTTTCGAAATTTTCAAAGGGGTTAGCCTTCTCGGAATTCTGGGTGATTTTTTCGAAATTTTCAAAGGTGTTAGCCTTCTCGCAATTCATGGTGCATTTTTCGAAATTTTCAAAGGGGTTAGCCTTCTCGGAATTCTGGGTTCATTTTTCGAAATTTTCAAAAGGGCTATCCTTTTCGGAATGCTGGGTGCATTTTTCGAAATTTTCAAAGGGGTTAGCATTCTCGGAATTCTGGGTGCATTTTTCGAAATTTTCAAAGGGGTTAGCCTTCTGGGAATTCTGGGTGAATTTTTCGAAATTTTCAAAGGGGTTAGCCTTCTGGGAATTCTGGGTGCATTTTTCGAAACTTTCGAAGGGGTTAGCCTTCTCGGAATTCTGGGTGCATTTTTCGTAATTTTCAAAGGGGTTTGGCTTCTCGGAATTCTGGGTGCATTTTTCGAAATTTTCAAATGGTTGGCCTTCTCGGAATTCTGGGCGCAATTTTCAAAATTTTCAAAGGGTTTAGCCTTCTCGGAATTCTGGGCCCATTTTTCGAAATTTTCAAGGGGGTTAGCCTTCTCGGAATTCTGGGTGCATTTTTCGAAATTTTCAAAGGGGTTAGTCTTCTCGGAATTCTGGGTACATTTTTCGAAATTTTCAAAGGGGTTAGCCTTCTCGGAATTCTGGGTGCATTTTTCGAAATTTTTAAAGGGGTTAGCCTTCTCGGAATTCTGGGTGCATTTTTCGAAATTTTCAAAGGGGTTAGTTAGCCTTCTCGGAATTATGGGTGCATTTTTCGAAATTTTCAAAGGGGTTAGCCTTCTCGGAATTTTGTGTGCATTTTTCGAAATTTTCAAAGGGGTTAGCCTTCTCGGAATTCTGGGGACATTTTTCGATTTTTTCAAAAGGGTTAGCCTTCTCGGAATTCTGGGCGCATTTTTCGAAATTTTCAAAGGGGTTAGCCTTCTCGGAATTCTAGGCGCATTTTTCGAAATTTTCAATGGGGTTAGCCTTCTTGGAATTATGGGCGCATTTTTTGAAATTTTCAAAGGGGTTAGCCTTCTCGGAATTGTGGGCGCATTTTTCGAAATTTTCAAAGGGGTTAGCCTTCTCGGAATTCAAGGCGCATTTTTCGAAATTTTCAAAGGGGTTAGCCTTCTCGGAATTGTGGGCGCATTTTTCGAAATTTTCAAAGGGGTTAGCCTTCTCGGAATTCTGGGCGCATATTTCGAAATTTTCAAAGGGGTTAGCCTTCTCGGAATTCTGGGCGCATTTTTCGAAATTTTCAAAGGGGTTAGCCTTCTCGGAATTCAAGGCGCATTTTTCGAAATTTTCAAAGGGGGTAGCCTTCTCGGAATTCTGGGCGCATTTTTCGAAATTTTCAAAGGGGGCCTTCTCAGAATTCAAGGCGCATTTTTAGAAATTCTCTCGGAATTCTGGGCGCATTTTTCGAAATTTTCAAAGGGGTTAGCCTTCTCGGAATTCTGGGCGCATTTTTCGAAATTTTCAATGGGGTTAGCCTTCTTGGAATTGTGGGCGCATTTTTTGAAATTTTCAAAGGGGTTAGCCTTCTCGGAATTGTGGGCGCATTTTTTGAAATTTTCAAAGGGGTTAGCCTTCTCGGAATTCTGGGCGCATTTTTCGAAATTTTCAAAGGGGTTAGCCTTCTCGGAATTCAAGGCGCATTTTTCGAAATTTTCAAAGGGGTTAGCCTTCTCGGAATTGTGGGCGCATTTTTCGAAATTTTCAAAGGGGTTTGCCTTCTCGGAATTCTGGGCGCATTTATCGAAATTTTCAAAGGGGTTAGCCTTCTCGGAATTCCGGGCGCATTTTTCGAAATTTTCAAAGGGATTAGCCTTCTCGGAATTCTGGGCGCATTTTTCGAAATTTTCAATGGGGTTAGCGTTCTCGGAATTGTGGGCGCATTTTTTGAAATTTTCAAAGGGGTTAGCCTTCTCGGAATTGTGGGCGCATTTTTTGAAATTTTCAAAGGGGTTAGCCTTCTCGGAATTCTGGGCGCATTTTTCGAAATTTTCAAAGGGGTTAGCCTTCTCGGAATTCAAGGCGCATTTTTCGAAATTTTCAAAGGGGTTAGCCTTCTCGGAATTGTGGGCGCATTTTTCGAAATTTTCAAAGGGGTTTGCCTTCTCGGAATTCTGGGCGCATTTATCGAAATTTTCAAAGGGGTTAGCCTTCTCGGAATTCTGGGCGCATTGTTCGAAATTTTCAAAGGGGTTAGCCTTCTCGGAATTCTGGGCGCATTTTTCGAAATTTTCAAAGGGGGTAGCCTTCTCGGAATTCTGGGCGCATTTTTCGAAATTTTCAAAGGGGTTAGCCTTCTCGGAATTCTGGGCGCATTTTTCGAAATTTTCAAAGGGGTTAGCCTTCTCGGAATTCTGGGTGCATATTTCGAAATTTTCAAAGGGGTTGTTAGCCTTCTCGGAATTCTGGGCGCATTTTTCGAAATTTTCAAAGGGGTTAGCCTTCTCGGAATTCTGGGCGCATTTTTCGAAATTTTCAAAGGGGTTATCCTTCTCGGAATTCTGGGCGCATTTTTCGAAATTTTCAAAGGGGTTAAGCCTTCTCGGAATTCTGGTTGCATTTTTCGAAATTTTCAAAGGGGTTAGCCTTCTCGGCATTCTGGGCGCATTTTTCGAAATTTTCAAAGGGGTTAGCCTTTTAGGAATTCTGGGCGCATTTTTCGAAATTTTCATAGGGGTTAGCCTTCTCGGAATTCTGGGCGCATTTTTCGAAATTTTCAAAGGGGTTAGCCTTCTCGGAATTCTGGGCGCATTTTTGGAAATTTTCAAAGGGGTTAGCCTTCTCGGAATTCTGGGCGCATTTTTCGAAATTTTCAAAGGGGGTTAGCCTTCTCGGAATTCTGGGCGCATTTTTCGAAATTTTCAAAGCGGTTAGCCGCTGAGTCACTAATGAAAAATCGGTATTTTCTCGAAGTGCGGAAGGAACTGGTTATTATTATTGTTATATTCGTGTTCAGAAGGGTCGAATTATAGATATCACATGTAGTTTGGGTCGGAAAAAAATTTCCCCTCCATGTAATGAGTTTTTGTTTTGAAACGGTCCTACTTTTCTTGTGTAAACTGGGTGACGGTAATGGAAAATCGGTTTTTTCTCGAAGTGCGGATAGAACTGGTTATTATTATTGTTATATTCATGTTCAGAAGGGTCGAATTATAGATAACACAAGTAATTTAGGTCGGAAAAAAATTTCCCCTCCATGTAATGAATTTTTGTTATGAAATGGTCCTACTTCTTCTGCGTAAACTGTGTGTCACTAATGGAAAATCGGTATTTTCTCGAAGTGCGGAAGGAACTGGTTATTATTATTGTTATATTCGTGTTCAGAAGGGTCGAGTTATATATATCACATGTAATTTAGGTCGGAAAAAAATTTCCCCTCCATGTAATGAATTTTTGTTATGAAACTGTCCTACTTTTCTTGTGTAAACTGTGTGACAGTAATGGAAAATCGGTATTTTCTCGAAGTGCGGAAGGAACTGGTTATTATTATTGTTATATTCGTGTTCAGAAGGGTCGAATTATAGATATCACATGTAATTTAGGTCGGAAAAAAATTTCCCCTGCATGTAATGAATTTTTGTTTTGAAACGGTCCTACTTTTCTTGTGTAAACTGTGTGACGGTAATGGAAAATCGGTTTTTTCTCGAAGTGCGGATAGAACTGGTTATTATTATTGTTATATTCATGTTCAGAAGGGTCGAATTATAGATAACACATGTAATTTAGGTCGGAAAAAAAATTTCCCCTCCATGTAATAAATTTTTGTTATGAAACGTTCCTACTTTTCTTGTGTAAACTGTATGACGGTAATGGAAAATCGTTATTTTCTCGAAGTGCGGAGAGAACTGGTTATTATTATTGTTATATTCGTGTTCATAAGGGTCGAATTATAGATAACACATGTAATTTAGGTCGGAAAAAAATTTCCCCTCCATGTAATGAATTTTTGTTATGAAATTGTCCTATTTCTTCTGCGTAAACTGTGTGACACTAATGGAAAATCGGTATTTTCTCGAAGTGCGGATGGAACTGGTTATTATTATCAAAGGGGTTAGCCTTCTCGGAATTCTGGGTGCATTTTTCGAAATTTTCAAAGGGGTTAGCCTTCTCGTAACTCTGGCTGCATTTTTCGAAATTTTCAAAGGGGTTAGCCTTCTCGGAATTCTGGGTGATTTTTTCGAAATTTTCAAAGGTGTTAGCCTTCTCGCAATTCATGGTGCATTTTTCGAAATTTTCAAAGGGGTTAGCCTTCTCGGAATTCATGGTGCATTTTTCGAAATTTTCAAAGGGTTAGCCTTCTCGGAATTCTGGGTTCATTTTTCGAAATTTTCAAAAGGGCTAGCCTTTTCGGAATGCTGGGTGCATTTTTCGAAATTTTCAAAGGGGTTAGCATTCTCGGAATTCTGGGTGCATTTTTCGAAATTTTCAAAGGGGTTAGCCTTCTGGGAATTCTGGGTGAATTTTTCGAAATTTTCAAAGGGGTTAGCCTTCTGGGAATTCTGGGTGCATTTTTCGAAACTTTCGAAGGGGTTAGCCTTCTCGGAATTCTGGGTGCATTTTTCGTAATTTTCAAAGGGGTTTGGCTTCTCGGAATTCTGGGTGCATTTTTCGAAATTTTCAAATGGTTGGCCTTCTCGGTATTCTGGGCGCAATTTTCAAAATTTTCAAAGGGTTTAGCCTTCTCGGAATTCTGGGCACATTTTTCGAAATTTTCAAGGGGGTTAGCCTTCTCGGAATTCTGGGTGCATTTTTCGAAATTTTCAAAGGGGTTAGCCTTCTCGGAATTCTGGGTACATTTTTCGAAATTTTCAAAGGGGTTAGCCTTCTCGGAATTCTGGGTGCATTTTTCGAAATTTTTAAAGGAATTAGCCTTCTCGGAATTCTTGGTGCATTTTTCGAAATTTTCAAAGGGGTTAGCCTTCTCGGAATTCTGGTTGCAATTTTCGAAATTTTCAAAGGGGTTAGTTAGCCTTCTCGGAATTCTGGGTGCATTTTTCGAAATTTTCAAAGGGGTTAGCCTTCTCGGAATTCTGGGAGCATTTTTCGAAATTTTCAAAGGGGCTAGCCTTCTCGGAATTCTGGGTGCATTTTTCGAAATTTTCAAAGGGGTTAGCATTCTCGGAATTCTGGGTGCATTTTTCGAAATTTTCAAAACGGTTAGGCTTCTCGGAATTCTGGGTGCATTTTTCGAAATTTTCAAAGGGTTTAGCCTTCTCGGAATTCTGGGCACATTTTTCGAAATTTTCAAAGGGGTTAGCCTTCTCGGAATTCTGGGTGCATTTTTCGAAATTTTCAAAGGGGTTAGCCTTCTCGGAATTCTGGGTGCATTTTTCGAAATTTTGAAAGGGGTTAGCCTTCTCGGACTCTGGGTGCATTTTTCGAAATTTTCAAAGGGGCCTTCTCGGAATTCTGGTTGCATTTTTCGAAATTTTCAAACGGGTTAGCCTTCTCGGAATTCTGGGTGCATTTTTCGAAATTTTCAAAGTGGTTAGCCTTCTCGGAATTCTGGGTGCATTTTTCGAAATTTTCAAAGGGGTTAGTTAGCCTTCTCGGAATTCCGGGTGCATTTTTCGAAATTTTCAAAGGGGTTAGCCTTCTCGGAATTCTGGGTGCATATTTCGAAATTTTCAAAGGGGTTAGCCATCTCGGAATTCTGGGTGCATTTTTCGAAATTTTCAGAGGGGTTAGCCTTCTCGGAATTCTGTGTGCATTTTTCGAAATTTTCAAAGGGGTTAGCCTTCTCGGAATTCTGGTTGCAATTTTCGAAATTTTCAAAGGGGTTAGTTAGCCTTCTCGGAATTCTGGGTGCATTTTTCGAAATTTTCAAAGGGGTTAGCCTTCTCGGAATTCTGGGAGCATTTTTCGAAATTTTCAAAGGGGCTAGCCTTCTCGGAATTCTGGGTGCATTTTTCGAAATTTTCAAAGGGGTTAGCATTCTCGGAATTCTGGGTGCATTTTTCGAAATTTTCAAAACGGTTAGGCTTCTCGGAATTCTGGGTGCATTTTTCGAAATTTTCAAAGGGTTTAGCCTTCTCGGAATTCTGGGCACATTTTTCGAAATTTTCAAAGGGGTTAGCCTTCTCGGAATTCTGGGTGCATTTTTCGAAATTTTCAAAGGGGTTAGCCTTCTCGGAATTCTGGGTGCATTTTTCGAAATTTTGAAAGGGGTTAGCCTTCTCGGAATTCTGGGTGCATTTTTCGAAATTTTCAAAGGGGCCTTCTCGGAATTCTGGTTGCATTTTTCGAAATTTTCAAACGGGTTAGCCTTCTCGGAATTCTGGGTGCATTTTTCGAAATTTTCAAAGTGGTTAGCCTTCTCGGAATTCTGGGTGCATTTTTCGAAATTTTCAAAGGGGTTAGTTAGCCTTCTCGGAATTCCGGGTGCATTTTTCGAAATTTTCAAAGGGGTTAGCCTTCTCGGAATTCTGGGTGCATATTTCGAAATTTTCAAAGGGGTTAGCCATCTCGGAATTCTGGGTGCATTTTTCGAAATTTTCAGAGGGGTTAGCCTTCTCGGAATTCTGTGTGCATTTTTCGAAATTTTCAAAGGGGTTAGCCTTCTCGGAATTCTGGGTGCATTTTTCGAAATTTTCAAAGGGGTCAGCCTTCTCGGAATTCTGGGTGCATTTTCCGAAATTTTCAAAGGGGTTAGCCTTCTCGGAATTCTGGGTGCATTTTTCGAAATTTTCAAAGGGGTTAGCCTTCTCGGAATTCTGGGTGCATTTTTCGAAATTTTCAAAGGGGTTAGCCTTCTCGTAACTCTGGCTGCATTTTTCGAAATTTTCAAAGGGGTTAGCCTTCTCGGAATTCTGGGTGATTTTTTCGAAATTTTCAAAGGTGTTAGCCTTCTCGCAATTCATGGTGCATTTCTCGAAATTTTCAAAGGGGTTAGCCTTCTCGGAATTCTGGGTTCATTTTTCGAAATTTTCAAAAGGGCTATCCTTTTCGGAATGCTGGGTGCATTTTTCGAAATTTTCAAAGGGGTTAGCATTCTCGGAATTCTGGGTGCATTTTTCGAAATTTTCAAAGGGGTTAGCCTTCTGGGAATTCTGGGTGAATTTTTCGAAATTTTCAAAGGGGTTAGCCTTCTGGGAATTCTGGGTGCATTTTTCGAAACTTTCGAAGGGGTTAGCCTTCTCGGAATTCTGGGTGCATTTTTCGTAATTTTCAAAGGGGTTTGGCTTCTCGGAATTCTGGGTGCATTTTTCGAAATTTTCAAATGGTTGGCCTTCTCGGAATTCTGGGCGCAATTTTCAAAATTTTCAAAGGGTTTAGCCTTCTCGGAATTCTGGGCCCATTTTTCGAAATTTTCAAGGGGGTTAGCCTTCTCGGAATTCTGGGTGCATTTTTCGAAATTTTCAAAGGGGTTAGTCTTCTCGGAATTCTGGGTACATTTTTCGAAATTTTCAAAGGGGTTAGCCTTCTCGGAATTCTGGGTGCATTTTTCGAAATTTTTAAAGGGGTTAGCCTTCTCGGAATTCTGGGTGCATTTTTCGAAATTTTAAAAGGGGTTAGTTAGCCTTCTCGGAATTATGGGTGCATTTTTCGAAATTTTCAAAGGGGTTAGCCTTCTCGGAATTTTGTGTGCATTTTTCGAAATTTTCAAAGGGGTTAGCCTTCTCGGAATTCTGGGGACATTTTTCGATTTTTTCAAAAGGGTTAGCCTTCTCGGAATTCTGGGCGCATTTTTCGAAATTTTCAAAGGGGTTAGCCTTCTCGGAATTCTAGGCGCATTTTTCGAAATTTTCAAAAGGGTTAACCTTCTCGGACTTCTGGGCGCATTTTTCGAAATTTTCAAAGGGGTTAGCCTTCTCGGAATTCTGGGCGCATTTTTCGAAATTTTCAAAGGGGTTTGCCTTCGTGGAATTCTGGGCGCATTTTTCGAAAATTTCAAAAGGGTTAGACTTCTCGGCATTCTGGGCGCATTTTTCGAAATTTTCAAAGGGGTTAGCATTCTCGGAATTCTGGGTGCGTTTTTCGAAATTTTCAAAGGGGTTAGACTTCTCGGCATTCTGGGCGCATTTATCGAAATTTTCAATTGGGTTAGCCTTCTCGGAATTCTGGGCGCATTTTTCGAAATTTTGAATGGGCCTTCTCTGAATTCTGTGCACATTTTTCGAAATTTTCAAAGGGGTTAGCCTTCTCGGAATTCTGGGCGCATTTTTCGAAATTTTCAAAGTGGTTAGCCTTCTCGGAATTCTGGGCGCATTTATCGAAATTTTCAAAGGGGTTAGCCTTCTCGGAATTCTGGGCGAATTTTTCGAAATTTTCAAAGGGGTTAGCCTTCTCGGAATTCTGGGCCCAAAACTTGAAAATGAAAACTTCGAAAAATGAGCCCAGAATTCCGAGAAGGCTAACCCCTTTGAAAATTTCGAAAAATGCGCCCAGAATTCCGAGAAGGCTAACCCCTTTGAAAATTTCGAAAAATGCGCCCAGAATTCCGTGAAGGCTAACCCCTTTGAAAATTACGAAAAATGCGCCCAGAATTCCGAGAAGGCTAACCCCTTGGAAAATTTCGAAAAATGCGTCCAGAATTCCGAGAAGGCTAACCCCTTTGAAAATATAGATAAATGCGCCCAGAATTCCGAGAAGGCTAAACCCTTTGAAAATTTCAAAAAATGCGCCCAGAATTCCGAGAAGGCTAACCCCTTTGAAAATTTCGAAGAATGCGCCCAGAATACCGAGAAGGCTAACCTCTTTGAAAATTTCGAAGAATGCGCTCAGAATTCCGAGAAGGCTAACCCCTTGGAAAATTTCGAAAAATTCGTCCAGAATTCCGAGAAGGCTAACCCCTTGGAAAATTTAGATAAATTCGCCCAGAATTCCGAGAAGGCTAAACCCTTTGAAAATTTCAAAAAATGCGCCCAGAATTCCGAGAAGGCTAACCCCTTGGAAAATTTAGATAAATGCGCCCAGAATTCCGAGAAGGCTAAACCCTTTGAAAATTTCAAAAAATGCGCCCAGAATTCCGAGAAGGCTAACCCCTTTTAAAATTTCAAAAAATGCGCCCATAATTCCGAGAAGGCTAACCCCTTTGAAAATTTCGAAAAATGCGCCCAGAATTCCGAGAAGGCTAACCCTTTTGGAAATTTCGAAAAATGCGCCCAGAATTCCGAGAAGGCTAACCCCTTTGAAAATTTCGAAAAATGCGCCCAGAATTCCGAGAAGGCTAACCCCTTTGAAAATTTCGAAAAATGCGCCCAGAATTCCGAGAAGGCTAACCCCTTTGAAAATTTCGAAAAATGCGCCTAGAATTCCGAGAGAGCTAACCCCTTTGAAAATTTCGAAAAATGCGCCCAGAATTCCGAGAAGGCTAACCCTTTGAAAATTTCGAAAAATGCGCCCAGAATTCCGAGATGGCTAACCCCTTTGAAAATTTCGAAAAATGTGCCCAGAATGCCGAGAAGTATTGTAAAACTGAGTGGTCTGCCAAATTGCCCAGTTGGGTGAAATAGTTAAAACAACAGGTAAGTGTTCTGTACGATGCTGGTTGAAATCTCCCTTCTGCAAAGTTTTAAGTTATTTATTTATACTGGAAAAAGCAGAGCGCGATATAAGAGCTAAAAAGAAATACAATTTCAACAGTCATTGCTGGCTGAGGTGGTTAAACAGAATGCTTCTGAGCGAAAAGTTCCAGGTTCGATCCCAGGGGGGTTAGAAAGTTTTTCAATAAATCTCTA
Source organism: Ectobius pallidus (assembly GCA_964059195.1). Taxonomy (NCBI): domain Eukaryota; kingdom Metazoa; phylum Arthropoda; class Insecta; order Blattodea; family Ectobiidae; genus Ectobius; species Ectobius pallidus. Next base: position 85,781,179 of record CAXKWD010000009.1, read on the forward strand.
AAATATTATAAAAACTAGAGCGGAATATAAGACAGCTGAAAGAACATTTAACTTCAGCAATATCCGGTGGTTGAAGTGACGGAAGGATTTTAAGTAAAAAAGATTAAAATTAGAAATAATGAAAATCCCATAGCTCCATACATGATGGCTAAAAAGAAAGGTGCAAGCAACATGTTGTGGTGGCCGAAGCGGTTAAAGAGACGTGCTTCGGAAGAGAAGGTCCCGGGTTCGATCCCCGGGACGAAGAATTTTAAGTAAAAAAGATTAAAATTAAAAATAATTAAAATCCCAGAGCTCCATACAAGAAGGCTAAAAAGGAAGGTGCAAGCACAAGTTGTTGTGGCCGAAGCGGTTAAAGAGACGTGCTTCGAAAGAGAAGGTCCTGGGTTCAATCCCCGGGACGGAAGGATTTTAAGTAAAACAGATTGAAATTAAAAATAATTAAAATCCCAGAGCTCCGTACAAGAATGTTAAAAAGGAAAGTACTTACAACTAGTTGTTGTAGCCGAAGCGGTTAAAGAGACGTGCTTCGGAAGAGAAGGTCCCGGGTTCGATCCCCGGGACTGAAGGATTTTAAGTAAAAAAGATTGAAATTAAAAATAATTAAAATCCCAGATCTCCATACAAGAAGGCTAAAAAGGAAGGTGAAAGCAGTAAGTTGTTGTGGCCGAAGCGGTTAAAGAGACGTGCTTCGGAAGAGAAGGTCCCGGGTTCGATCCCCGGGACTGAAGGATTTTAAGTAAAAAAGATTAAAATTAAAAATAATTAAAATCCCAGATCTCCATACAAGAAGGCTAAAAAGGAAGGTGAAAGCAATAAGTTGTTGTGGCCGAAGCGGTTAAAGAGACGTGCTTCGGAAGAGAAGGTCCCTGGTTCGATCCCCGGGACGGAAGGATTTTAAGTAAAAAAGATTAAAATTAAAAATAATTAAAATCCCAGATCTCCATACAAGAAGGCTAAAAAGGAAGCTGAAAGCAATAAGTTGTTGTGGCCGAAGCGGTTAAAGAGACGTGCTTCGGAAGAGAAGGTCCCGGGTTCAATCCCCGGGACGGAAGGATTTTAAGTAAAAAAGATTAAAATTAAAAATAATTAAAATCCCAGAGCTCCGTACAAGAATGTTAAAAAGGAAAGTGCTTATAACAAGTTGTTGTGGCCGAAGCGGTTAAAGAGACGTGCTTCGGAAGAGAAGGTCCCGGGTTCGATCCCCGGGACTGAAAGATTTTAAGTAAAAAAGATTAAAATTAAAAATAATTAAAATCCCAGATCTCCATACAAGAAGGCTAAAAAGGAAGGTGAAAGCAATAATTTGTTGTGGCCGAAGCGGTTAAAGAGACGTGCTTCGGAAGAGAAGGTCCCGGGTTCAATCCCCGGGACGGAAGGATTTTAAGTAAAAAAGATTAAAGTAGAAATAATTAAAATCCCAGAGCTCCATACATGATGGCTAAAAAGGAAGGTCCAAGCAACAAGTTGTGGTGGCCGAAGCGGTTAAAGAGACGTGCTTCGGAAGACAAGGTCCAGGGTTCGATCCCCGGGACGGAAGGTTTTTAAGTAAAAAAGGTTAAAATTAAAAATAATTAAAATCCCAGAGCTCCATACAAGAATGTTAAAAAGGAAAGTGCTTACAACAAGTTGTTGTGGCCGAAGCGGTTAAAGAGACGTTCTTCGGAAGAGAAGGTCCCGGGTTCGATCCCCGGGACTGAAGGATTTTAAGTAAAAAAGATTAAAATTAAAAATAATTAAAATCCCAGATCTCCATACAAGAAGGCTAAAAAGGAAGGTGAAAGCAATAAGTTGTTGTGGCCGAAGCGGTTAAAGAGACGTGCTTCGGAAGAGAAGGTCCCTGGTTCGATCCCCGGGACGGAAGGATTTTAAGTAAAAAAGATTAAAATTAAAAATAATTAAAATCCCAGATCTCCATACAAGAAGGCTAAAAAGGAAGGTGAAAGCAGTAAGTTGTTGTGGCCGAAGCGGTTACAGAGACGTGCTTCGGAAGAGAAGGTCCCGGGTTCAATCCCCGGGACGGAAGGATTTTAAGTAAAAAAGATTAAAATTAAAAATAATTAAAATCCCAGAGCTCCGTACAAGAATGTTAAAAAGGAAGGTGCAAGCAACAAGTTGTGGTGGCCGAAGCGGTTAAAGAGACGTGCTTCGGAATAGAAGGTCCCTGGTTCGATCCCCGGGACGGAAGGATTTTAAGTAAAAAAGATTAAAATTAAAAATAATTAAAATCCCAGATCTCCATACAAGAAGGCTAAAATGGAAGGTGTAAGCAATAAATTGTTGTGGCCGAAGCGGTTAAAGAGACGTGCTTCGGAATAGAAGGTCCCTGGTTCGATCCCCGGGACGGAAGGATTTTAAGTAAAAAAGATTAAAATTAAAAATAATTAAAATCCCAGATCTCCATACAAGAAGGCTAAAATGGAAGGTGTAAGCAATAAATTGTTGTGGCCGAAGCGGTTAAAGAGACGTGCTTCGGAAGAGAAGGTCCCTGTATCGATACCCGGGACGGAAGGATTTTAAGTAAAAAAGATTAAAATTAAAAATAATTAAAATTCCAGAGCTCCGTACAAGAATGTTAAAAAGGAAGGTGCAAGCAACAAGATGTGGTAGCCGAAGCGGTTAAAGAGACGTGCTTCGGAGCAGAAGGTGGTGGGTTCGATTCCCGGCACGGAATGATTTTAAGTAAAATATACAAGTTAAAAATAATTAAAATCCCAGAATTCCGTATAAGAGAGCTAAAAAAGAAAATATAAGTACCAAGTTGTGATGGCCGAAGCGGTTAGAGATACCTGCTTCGGAGGAGAAGGTGGTGCGTTCGATTCCCGGCACGGAGTGATTTTAAGTAAAAGATAGAAAATTAAAAATAATTAAAATTTCAGTGTTCCGTGTAAGAGGGATAAAAAGGATGGTGTAAGCAATAAGTTGCGGTGGCCTACCAGGCCTACATTCCAAAAAATATACCTTCTAGGCCTAGATTCCAAAAAATAGGCCTACAATCCAAATTAAGCGTATTTTTTGGAATGTAGGCCTAGTAGGCCTATTTTTTGGAATGTAGGCCTAGTAGGCCTATTTTTGGAATGTAGGCCTAGTAGGCCTATTTTTTGGAATGTAGGCCTAGTAGGCCTAGTAGGCCTATTTTTTGGAATGTAGGCCTAGTAGGCCTATTTATTGGAATGTAGGCCTAGTAGGCCTATTTTTGGGGTGTAGGCCTACTAGGCCTACATTCAAAAAAATAGGCCTACTAGGCCTACATTCCAAAAAATAGGCCTAGTAGGCCTACATTCCAAAAAATAGGCCTATTTTTTGGATTGTAGGCCTAGTAGGCCTACTAGGCCTACATTCAAAAAAATAGGCCTACTAGGCCTACATTCCAAAAAATAGGCCTATTTTTTGGAATGTAGGCCTAGTAGGCCTATTTTTTTTAATGTAGGCCTAGTAGGCCTATTTTTTGAATGTAGGCCTAGTAGGCCTATTTTTTGGAATGTAGGCCTAGTAGGCCTATTTTTTGGAATGTAGGCCTAGTAGGCCTATTTTTTGGGATGTAGGCCTAGTAGGCCTAGTAGGCCTATTTTTTGGAATGTAGGCCTAGTAGGCCTATTTATTGGAATGTAGGCCTAGTAGGCCTATTTTTTGGGGTGTAGGCCTACTAGGCCTACATTAAAAAAAATAGGCCTACTAGGCCTACATTCCAAAAAATAGGCCTACTAGGCCTACATTCCAAAAAATAGGCCTACTAGGCCTACATTCCAAAAAATACGCTTAATTTGGATTGTAGGCCTATTTTTGGAATCTAGGCCTAATAGGCCTATTTTGGATAGTAGGCTTATTTTTTGGAATCTAGGCCTAGAAGGTATATTTTTTGGAATGTAGGCCTGGTAGGCCACCGCAACTTATTGCTTACACCATCCATTTTATCCCTCTTACACGGAACACTGAAATTTTAATTATTTTTAATTTTCTATCTTTTACTTAAAATCACTCCGTGCCGGGAATCGAACGCACCACCTTCTCCTCCGAAGCAGGTATCTCTAACCGCTTCGGCCATCACAACTTGGTACTTATATTTTCTTTTTTAGCTCTCTTATACGGAATTCTGGGATTTTAATTATTTTTAACTTGTATATTTTACTTAAAATCATTCCGTGCCGGGAATCGAACCCACCACCTTCTGCTCCGAAGCATGTCTCTTTAACCGCTTCGGCTACCACATCTTGTTGCTTGCACCTTCCTTTTTAACATTCTTGTACGGAGCTCTGGAATTTTAATTATTTTTAATTTTAATCTTTTTTACTTAAAATCCTTCCGTCCCGGGTATCGATACAGGGACCTTCTCTTCCGAAGCACGTCTCTTTAACCGCTTCGGCCACAACAACTTATTGCTTACACCTTCCATTTTAGCCTTCTTGTATGGAGATCTGGGATTTTAATTATTTTTAATTTTAATCTTTTTTACTTAAAATCCTTCCGTCCCGGGGATCGAACCAGGGACCTTCTATTCCGAAGCACGTCTCTTTAACCGCTTCGGCCACCACAACTTGTTGCTTGCACCTTCCTTTTTTACATTCTTGTACGGAGCTCTGGGATTTTAATTATTTTTAATTTTAATCTTTTTTACTTAAAATCCTTCCGTCCCGGGGATTGAACCCGGGACCTTCTCTTCCGAAGCACGTCTCTGTAACCGCTTCGGCCACAACAACTTACTGCTTTCACCTTCCTTTTTAGCCTTCTTGTATGGAGAACTGGGATTTTAATTATTTTTAATTTTAATCTTTTTTACTTAAAATCCTTCCGTCCCGGGGATCGAACCAGGGACCTTCTCTTCCGAAGCACGTCTCTTTAACCGCTTCGGCCACAACAACTTATTGCTTTCACCTTCCTTTTTAGCCTTCTTGTATGGAGATCTGGGATTTTAATTATTTTTAATTTTAATCTTTTTTACTTAAAATCCTTCAGTCCCGGGGATCGAACCCGGGACCTTCTCTTCCGAAGCACGTCTCTTTAACCGCTTCGGCCACAACAACTTGTTGTAAGCACTTTCCTTTTTAACATTCTTGTACGGAGCTCTGGGATTTTAATTATTTTTAATTTCAATCTGCTTTACTTAAAATCCTTCCGTCCCGGGGATTGAACCCAGGACCTTCTCTTTCGAAGCACGTCTCTTTAACCGCTTCGGCCACAACAACTTGTTGCTTGCACCTTCCTTTTTAGCCATCATGTATGGAGCTCTGGGATTTTAATTATTTCTACTTTAATCTTTTTTACTTAAAATCCTTCCGTCCCGGGGATTGAACCCGGGACCTTCTCTTCCGAAGCACGTCTCTTTAACCGCTTCGGCCAAAACAACTTATTGCTTTCACCTTCCTTTTTAGCCTTCTTGTATGGAGATCTGGGATTTTAATTATTTTTAATTTTAATCTTTTTTACTTAAAATCCTTCCGTCCCGGGGATCGAACCAGGGACCTTCTCTTCCGAAGCACGTCTCTTTAACCGCTTCGGCCACAACAACTTATTGCTTTCACCTTCCTTTTTAGCCTTCTTGTATGGAGATCTGGGATTTTAATTATTTTTAATTTTAATCTTTTTTACTTAAAATCCTTCAGTCCCGGGGATCGAACCCGGGACCTTCTCTTCCGAAGCACGTCTCTTTAACCGCTTCGGCCACAACAACTTGTTGTAAGCACTTTCCTTTTTAACATTCTTGTATGGAGCTCTGGGATTTTAATTATTTTTAATTTTAACCTTTTTTACTTAAAATCCTTCCGTCCCGGGGATCGAACCCTGGACCTTGTCTTCCGAAGCACGTCTCTTTAACCGCTTCGGCCACCACAACTTGTTGCTTGCACCTTCCTTTTTAGCCATCATGTATGGAGCTCTGGGATTTTAATTATTTCTACTTTAATCTTTTTTACTTAAAATCCTTCCGTCCCGGGGATTGAACCCGGGACCTTCTCTTCCGAAGCACGTCTCTTTAACCGCTTCGGCCACAACAAATTATTGCTTTCACCTTCCTTTTTAGCCTTCTTGTATGGAGATCTGGGATTTTAATTATTTTTAATTTTAATCTTTTTTACTTAAAATCCTTCCGTCCCGGGGATCGAACCAGGGACCTTCTCTTCCGAAGCACGTCTCTTTAACCGATTCGGCCACAACAACTTATTGCTTTCACCTTCCTTTTTAGCCTTCTTGTATGGAGATCTGGGATTTTAATTATTTTTAATTTTAATCTTTTTTACTTAAAATCCTTCAGTCCCGGGGATCGAACCCGGGACCTTCTGTTCCGAAGCACGTCTCTTTAACCGCTTCGGCCACAACAACTTGTTGTAAGCACTTTCCTTTTTAACATTCTTGTACGGAGCTCTGGGATTTTAATTATTTTTAATTTCAATCTGTTTTACTTAAAATCCTTCCGTCCCGGGGATTGAACCCAGGACCTTCTCTTTCGAAGCACGTCTCTTTAACCGCTTCGTCCACAACAACTTGTTGCTTGCACCTTCCTTTTTAGCCATCATGTATGGAGCTCTGGGATTTTAATTATTTCTACTTTAATCTTTTTTACTTAAAATCCTTCCGTCCCGGGGATTGAACCCGGGACCTTCTCTTCCGAAGAACGTCTCTTTAACCGCTTCGGCCACAACAACTTATTGCTTTCACCTTCCTTTTTAGCCTTCTTGTATGGAGATCTGGGATTTTAATTATTTTTAATTTCAATCTTTTTTACTTAAAATCCTTCAGTCCCGGGGATCGAACCCGGGACCTTCTCTTCCGAAGCACGTCTCTTTAACCGCTTCGGCTACAACAACTAGTTGTAAGCACTTTCCTTTTTAACATTCTTGTACGGAGCTCTGGGATTTTAATTATTTTAAATTTCAATCTGTTTTACTTAAAATCCTTCCGTCCCGGGGATTGAACCCAGGACCTTCTCTTTCGAAGCACGTCTCTTTAACCGCTTCGGCCACAACAACTTGTGCTTGCACCTTCCTTTTTAGCCTTCTTGTATGGAGCTCTGGGATTTTAATTATTTTTAATTTTAATCTTTTTTACTTAAAATTCTACGTCCCGGGGATCGAACCCTGGACCTTGTCTTCCGAAGCACGTCTCTTTAACCGCTTCGGCCACCACAACATGTTGCTTGCACCTTCCTTTTTAGCCATCATGTATGGAGCTATGGGATTTTCATTATTTCTAATTTTAATCTTTTTTACTTAAAATCCTTCCGTCACTTCAACCACCGGATATTGCTGAAGTTAAATGTTCTTTCAGCTGTCTTATATTCCGCTCTAGTTTTTATAATATTTTAGAGATTTATTGAAAAACTTTCTAACCCCCCTGGGATCGAACCTGGGACTTTTCGCTCAGAAGCATTCTGTATTAACCACCTCAGCCAGCAATGACTGTTGAAATTGTATTTCTTTTTAGCTCTTATATCGCGCTCTGCTTTTTCCAGTATAAATAAATAACTTAAAACTTTGCAGAAGGGAGATTTCAACCAGCATCGTACAGAACACTTACCTGTTGTTTTAACTATTTCACCCAACTGGGCAATTTGGCAGACCACTCAGTTTTACAATACTTCTCGGCATTCTGGGCACATTTTGCGAAATTTTCAAAGGGGTTAGCCATCTCGGAATTCTGGGCGCATTTTTCGAAATTTTCAAAGGGTTAGCCTTCTCGGAATTCTGGGCGCATTTTTCGAAATTTTCAAAGGGGTTAGCTCTCTCGGAATTCTAGGCGCATTTTTCGAAATTTTCAAAGGGGTTAGCCTTCTCGGAATTCTGGGCGCATTTTTCGAAATTTTCAAAGGGGTTAGCCTTCTCGGAATTCTGGGCGCATTTTTCGAAATTTTCAAAGGGGTTAGCCTTCTCGGAATTCTGGGCGCATTTTTCGAAATTTCCAAAAGGGTTAGCCTTCTCGGAATTCTGGGCGCATTTTTCGAAATTTTCAAAGGGGTTAGCCTTCTCGGAATTATGGGCGCATTTTTTGAAATTTTAAAAGGGGTTAGCCTTCTCGGAATTCTGGACGCATTTTTCGAAATTTTCCAAGGGGTTAGCCTTCTCGGAATTCTGGGCGCATTCTTCGAAATTTTCAAAGATGTTAGCCTTCTCGGAATTCTGGGCGCATTCTTCGAAATTTTCAAAGGGGTTAGCCTTCTCGTAATTCTGGGCGCATTTTTCGAAATTTCCAAAGGGGTTAGCCTTCTCGGAATTGTGGGCGCATTTTATGAAATTTTCAAAGGGGTTAGCCTTCTCGGAATTCTGGGCGCATTTTTTTAAATTTTCAAAGGGGTTAGCCTTCTCGGTATTCTGGGCGCATTTTTCGAAATTTTCAAAGGGGTTAGCCTTCTCGGAATTGTGGGCGCATTTTTCGGAATTTTCAAAGGGGTTAGCCTTCTCGGAATTGTGGGCGCATTTTTCGAAATTTTCAGAGAAGTTAGCCTTCTCGGAATTCTGGGCGCATTTTTCGAAATTTTCAAAGGGGTTAGCCTTCTCGGAATTCTGGGCGCATTTTTCGAAATTTTCAAAGGGGTTAGCCTTCTCGGAATTCTGGGCTCATTTTTCGAAGTTTTCATTTTCAAGTTTTGGGCCCAGAATTCCGAGAAGGCTAACCCCTTTGAAAATTTCGAAAAATGCACCCAGAATTCCGAGAAGGCTAACAACCTTGAAAATTTCGAAAAATGCGCTAAGAATTCCGAGAAGGCTAACCCCTTTGAAAATTTTGAAAAATGCGCCCAGAATTCCGAGAAGGCAGCCCATTTGAAAATTTCGAAAAATGCACCCAGAATTCCCAGAAGGCTAACCCCTTTGAAAATTTCGAAAAATGCACCCAGAATTCCGAGAAGGCTAGCCCCTTTGAAAATTTCGAAAAATGCAGCCAGAATTACGAGAAGGCTAACCCCTTTGAAAATTTCGAAAAATGCACACAGAATTACGAGAAGGCTAACCCCTTTGAAAATTTCGAATAATGCACCCAGAATTCCGAGAAGGCTAACCCCATTGAAAATTTCGAAAAATGTTCCCAGAATTCCGAGAAGGCTAACCCCTTTGAAAATTTCGAAAAATGCACCATGAATTGCGAGAAAGCTAACACCTTTGAAAATTTCGAAAAAATCACCCAGAATTCTGAGAAGGCTAACCCCTTTGAAAATTTCGAAAAATGAAGCCAGAGTTACGAGAAGGCTAACCCCTTTGAAAATTTCGAAAAATGCACCCAGCATTCCGAAAAGGCTAGCCCTTTTGAAAATTTCGAAAAATGAACCCAGAATTCCGAGAAGGCTAACCCTTTGAAAATTTCGAAAAATGCACCATGAATTCCGAGAAGGCTAACCCCTTTGAAAATTTCGAAAAATGCACCATGAATTGCGAGAAGGCTAACACCTTTGAAAGTTTCGAAAAAATCACCCAGAATTCCGAGAAGGCTAACCCTTTTGAAAATTTCGAAAAATGCAGCCAGAGTTACGAGAAGGCTAACCCCTTTGAAAATTTCGAAAAATGCACCCAGAATTCCGAGAAGGCTAACCCCTTTGAAAATTTCGAAAAATGCACCCAGAATTCCGAGAAGGCTAACTAACCCCTTTGAAAATTTCGAAAATTGCAACCAGAATTCCGAGAAGGCTAACCCCTTTGAAAATTTCGAAAAATGCACCAAGAATTCCGAGAAGGCTAACCCCTTTGAAAATTTCGAAAAATGTGCCCAGAATTCCGAGAAGGCTAAACCCTTTGAAAATTTCGAAAAATGCACCCAGACTTCCGAGAAGCCTAACCGTTTTGAAAATTTCGAAAAATGCACCCAGAATTCCGAGAATGCTAACCCCTTTGAAAATTTCGAAAAATGCACCCAGAATTCCGAGAACGCTAACCCCTTTGAAAATTTCGAAAAATGCACCCAAAATTCCGAGAATAATGCACCCAGAATTCCGAGAAGGCCATCCCCTTTGAAAATTTCGAAAAATGCACCCAGAATTTTGAGAAGGCTAACACCTTTGAAAATTTCGAAAAATGCACCCAGAATTCCGAGAAGGCTAACCCCTTTGAAAATTTCGAAAAATGCACCCAGAATTCCGAGAAGGCTAACCCCTTGAAAATTTCGAAAAATGCGCCCACAATTCCGAGAAGGCTAACCCCTTTGAAAATTTTGAAAAATGCGCCCAGAATTCCGAGAAGGCCAACCATTTGAAAATTTCGAAAAATGCACCCAGAATTCCCAGAAGGCTAACCAATTTGAAAATTTCGAAAAATGCACCCAGAATTCCGAGAAGGCTAGCCCCTTTGAAAATTTCGAAAAATGCAGCCAGAATTACGAGAAGGCTAACCCCTTTGAAAATGTCGAAAAATGCACCCAGAATTCCGAGAAGGCTAACCCCTTTGAAAATTTCGAATAATGCACCCAGAATTCCGAGAAGGCTAACCCCTATGAAAATTTCGAAAAATGCTCCCAGAATTCCGAGAAGGCTAACCCCTTTGAAAATTTCGAAAAATGCACCATGAATTGCGAGAAAGCTAACACCTTTGAAAATTTCGAAAAAATCACCCAGAATTCTGAGAACGCTAACCCCTTGGGAAATTTCGAAAAATGCAGCCAGAGTTACGAGAAGGATAACCCCTTTGAAAATTTCGAAAAATGCACCCAGCATTCCGAAAAGGCTAGCCCTTTTGAAAATTTCGAAAAATGAACCCAGAATTCCGAGAAGGCTAACCCTTTGAAAATTTCGAAAAATGCACCATGAATTCCGAGAAGGCTAACCCCTTTGAAAATTTCGAAAAATGCACCATGAATTGCGAGAAGGCTAACACCTTTCAAAGTTTCAAAAAAATCACCCAGAATTCCGAGAAGGCTAACCCTTTTGAAAATTTCGAAAAATGCAGCCAGAGTTACGAGAAGGCTAACCCCTTTGAAAATTTCGAAAAATGCACCCAGAATTCCGAGAAGGCTAACCCCTTTGAAAATTTCGAAAAATGCACCCAGATTTCCGAGAAGGCTAACCCCTTTGAAAATTTCGAAAAATGCACCCAGAATTCCGAGAAGGCTAACCCCTTTGAAAATTTCGAAAAATGCACACAGAATTCCGAGAAGGCTAACCCCTTTGAAATTTCGAAAAATGCACCCAGAATTCCGAGATGGCTAACCCCTTTGAAAATTTCGAAATATACACCCAGAATTCCGAGAAGACTAACCCCTTTGAAAATTTCGAAAAATGCACCCAGAATTCCGAGAAGGCTAACCCCTTTGAAAATTTCGAAAAATGTACCCAGAATTCCGAGAAGGCTAACCCCTTTGAAAATTTCGAAAAATGCACCCAGAATTCCGAGAAGGCTAACCCTCTTGAAAATTTCGAAAAATGGGCCCAGAATTCCGAGAAGGCTAAACCCTTTGAAAATTTTGAAAATTGCGCCCAGAATTCCGAGAAGGCCAACCATTTGAAAATTTCGAAAAATGCACCCAGAATTCCGAGAAGCCAAACCCCTTTGAAAATTACGAAAAATGCACCCAGAATTCCGAGAAGGCTAACCCCTTCGAAAGTTTCGAAAAATGCACCCAGAATTCCCAGAAGGCTAACCCCTTTGAAAATTTCGAAAAATTCACCCAGAATTCCCAGAAGGCTAACCCCTTTGAAAATTTCGAAAAATGCACCCAGAATTCCGAGAATGCTAACCCCTTTGAAAATTTCGAAAAATGCACCCAGCATTCCGAAAAGGATAGCCCTTTTGAAAATTTCGAAAAATGAACCCAGAATTCCGAGAAGGCTAACCCTTTGAAAATTTCGAAAAATGCACCATGAATTCCGAGAAGGCTAACCCCTTTGAAAATTTCGAAAAATGCACCATGAATTGCGAGAAGGCTAACACCTTTGAAAATTTCGAAAAAATCACCCAGAATTCCGAGAAGGCTAACCCCTTTGAAAATTTCGAAAAATGCAGCCAGAAAAAAGCCAGAGTTACGAGAAGGCTAACCCCTTTGAAAATTTCGAAAAATGCACCCAGAATTCCGAGAAGGCTAACCCCTTTGAAAATTTCGAAAAATGCACCCAGAATTCCGAGAAGGCTAACCCCTTTGAAAATTTCGAAAAAAGCACCCAGAATTCCGAGAAGGCTAACCACTTTGAAAATTTCGAAAAACGCACCCAGAATTCCGAGAAGGCTAACCCCTTTGAAAATTTCGAAAAATGCACCCAGAATTCCGAGAAGGCTAACCCCTTTCAAAATTTCGAAAAATGCACTCAGAATTCCGAGAAGGCTAACCCCTTTGAAAATTTCGAAAAATGCACCCAGAATTCCGAGAAGGCTAACACCTTTGAAAATTTCGAAAAATGCACCCAGAATTCCGAGAAGGCTAACCCCTTTGAAAATTTCGAAAAATGTGCCCAGAATTTCGAGAAGGCTAAACCCTTTGAAAATTTCGAAAAATGCACCCAGAATTCCGAGAAGCCTAACCGTTTTGAAAATTTCGAAAAATGCACCCAGAATTCCGAGAATGCTAACCCCTTTGAAAATTTCGAAAAATGCACCCAGAATTCCGAGAAGGCTAGCCCCTTTGAAAATTTCGAAAAATGCACCCAGAATTCCGAGAAGGCTAACCCCTTTGAAAATTTCGAAAAATGCACCCAGAATTCCGAGAAGGCTAACTAACCCCTTTGAAAATTTCGAAAATTGCAACCAGAATTCCGAGAAGGCTAACCCCTTTGAAAATTTCGAAAAATGCACCAAGAATTCCGAGAAGGCTAACCCCTTTAAAAATTTCGAAAAATGCACCCAGAATTCCGAGAAGGCTAACCCCTTTGAAAATTTCGAAAAATGTACCCAGAATTCCGAGAAGGCTAACCCCTTTGAAAATTTCGAAAAATGCACCCAGAATTCCGAGAAGGCTAACCCCTTTGAAAATTTCGAAAAATGTGCCCAGAATTCCGAGAAGGCTAAACCCTTTGAAAATTTTGAAAATTGCGCCCAGAATTCCGAGAAGGCCAACCATTTGAAAATTTCGAAAAATGCACCCAGAATTCCGAGAAGCCAAACCCCTTTGAAAATTACGAAAAATGCACCCAGAATTCCGAGAAGGCTAACCCCTTCGAAAGTTTCGAAAAATGCACCCAGAATTCCCAGAAGGCTAACCCCTTTGAAAATTTCGAAAAATTCACCCAGAATTCCCAGAAGGCTAACCCCTTTGAAAATTTCGAAAAATGCACCCAGAATTCCGAGAATGCTAACCCCTTTGAAAATTTCGAAAAATGCACCCAGCATTCCGAAAAGGCTAGCCCTTTTGAAAATTTCGAAAAATGAACCCAGAATTCCGAGAAGGCTAACCCTTTGAAAATTTCGAAAAATGCACCATGAATTCCGAGAAGGCTAACCCCTTTGAAAATTTCGAAAAATGCACCATGAATTGCGAGAAGGCTAACACCTTTGAAAATTTCGAAAAAATCACCCAGAATTCCGAGAAGGCTAACCCCTTTGAAAATTTCGAAAAATGCACCCAGAATTCCGAGAAGGCTAACCCCTTTGAAAATTTCGAAAAATGCACCCAGAATTCCGAGAAGGCTAACCCCTTTGAAAATTTCGAAAAATGTACCCAGAATTCCGAGAAGGCTAACCCCTTTGAAAATTTCGAAAAATGCTCCCAGAATTCCGAGAAGGCTAACCCCTTTGAAAATTTCGAAAAATGCACCATGAATTGCGAGAAAGCTAACACCTTTGAAAATTTCGAAAAAATCACCCAGAATTCTGAGAACGCTAACCCCTTGGGAAATTTCGAAAAATGCAGCCAGAGTTACGAGAAGGATAACCCCTTTGAAAATTTCGAAAAATGCACCCAGCATTCCGAAAAGGCTAGCCCTTTTGAAAATTTCGAAAAATGAACCCAGAATTCCGAGAAGGCTAACCCTTTGAAAATTTCGAAAAATGCACCATGAATTCCGAGAAGGCTAACCCCTTTGAAAATTTCGAAAAATGCACCATGAATTCCGAGAAGGCTAACCCCCTTGAAAATTTCGAAAAATGCGCCCAGAATTCCGAGAAGGCTAACCCCTTTGAAAATTTTGAAAAATGCGCCCAGAATTCCGAGAAGGCCAACCATTTGAAAATTTCGAAAAATGCACCCAGAATTCCCAGAAGGCTAACTAATTTGAAAATTTCGAAAAATGCACCCAGAATTCCGAGAAGGCTAGCCCCTTTGAAAATTTCGAAAAATGCAGCCAGAATTACGAGAAGGCTAACCCCTTTGAAAATGTCGAAAAATGCACCCAGAATTCCGAGAAGGCTAACCCCTTTGAAAATTTCGAATAATGCACCCAGAATTCCGAGAAGGCTAACCCCTATGAAAATTTCGAAAAATGCTCCCAGAATTCCGAGAAGGCTAACCCCTTTGAAAATTTCGAAAAATGCACCATGAATTGCGAGAAAGCTAACACCTTTGAAAATTTCGAAAAAATCACCCAGAATTCTGAGAACGCTAACCCCTTGGGAAATTTCGAAAAATGCAGCCAGAGTTACGAGAAGGATAACCCCTTTGAAAATTTCGAAAAATGCACCCAGCATTCCGAAAAGGCTAGCCCTTTTGAAAATTTCGAAAAATGAACCCAGAATTCCGAGAAGGCTAACCCTTTGAAAATTTCGAAAAATGCACCATGAATTCCGAGAAGGCTAACCCCTTTGAAAATTTCGAAAAATGCACCATGAATTGCGAGAAGGCTAACACCTTTCAAAGTTTCGAAAAAATCACCCAGAATTCCGAGAAGGCTAACCCTTTTGAAAATTTCGAAAAATGCAGCCAGAGTTACGAGAAGGCTAACCCCTTTGAAAATTTCGAAAAATGCACCCAGAATTCCGAGAAGGCTAACCCCTTTGAAAATTTCGAAAAATGCACCCAGAATTCCGAGAAGGCTAACCCCTTTGAAAATTTCGAAAAATGCACCCAGAATTCCGAGAAGGCTAACCCCTTTGAAAATTTCGAAAAATGCACACAGAATTCCGAGAAGGCTAACCCCTTTGAAATTTCGAAAAATGCACCCAGAATTCCGAGATGGCTAACCCCTTTGAAAATTTCGAAATATACACCCAGAATTCCGAGAAGACTAACCCCTTTGAAAATTTCGAAAAATGCACCCAGAATTCCGAGAAGGCTAACCCCTTTGAAAATTTCGAAAAATGTACCCAGAATTCCGAGAAGGCTAACCCCTTTGAAAATTTCGAAAAATGCACCCAGAATTCCGAGAAGGCTAACCCTCTTGAAAATTTCGAAAAATGGGCCCAGAATTCCGAGAAGGCTAAACCCTTTGAAAATTTTGAAAATTGCGCCCAGAATTCCGAGAAGGCCAACCATTTGAAAATTTCGAAAAATGCACCCAGAATTCCGAGAAGCCAAACCCCTTTGAAAATTACGAAAAATGCACCCAGAATTCCGAGAAGGCTAACCCCTTCGAAAGTTTCGAAAAATGCACCCAGAATTCCCAGAAGGCTAACCCCTTTGAAAATTTCGAAAAATTCACCCAGAATTCCCAGAAGGCTAACCCCTTTTAAATTTCGAAAAATGCACCCAGAATTCCGAGAATGCTAACCCCTTTGAAAATTTCGAAAAATGCACCCAGCATTCCGAAAAGGATAGCCCTTTTGAAAATTTCGAAAAATGAACCCAGAATTCCGAGAAGGCTAACCCTTTGAAAATTTCGAAAAATGCACCATGAATTCCGAGAAGGCTAACCCCTTTGAAAATTTCGAAAAATGCACCATGAATTGCGAGAAGGCTAACACCTTTGAAAATTTCGAAAAAATCACCCAGAATTCCGAGAAGGCTAACCCCTTTGAAAATTTCGAAAAATGCAGCCAGAAAAAAGCCAGAGTTACGAGAAGGCTAACCCCTTTGAAAATTTCGAAAAATGCACCCAGAATTCCGAGAAGGCTAACCCCTTTGAAAATTTCGAAAAATGCACCCAGAATTCCGAGAAGGCTAACCCCTTTGAAAATTTCGAAAAAAGCACCCAGAATTCCGAGAAGGCTAACCACTTTGAAAATTTCGAAAAATGCACCCAGAATTCCGAGAAGGCTAACCCCTTTGAAAATTTCGAAAAATGCACCCAGAATTCCGAGAAGGCTAACCCCTTTCAAAATTTCGAAAAATGCACTCAGAATTCCGAGAAGGCTAACCCCTTTGAAAATTTCGAAAAATGCACCCAGAATTCCGAGAAGGCTAACCCCTTTGAAAATTTCGAAAAATGCACCCAGAATTCCGAGAAGGCTAACCCCTTTGAAAATTTCGAAAAATGTGCCCAGAATTCCGAGAAGGCTAAACCCTTTGAAAATTTCGAAAAATGCACCCAGAATTCCGAGAAGCCTAACCGTTTTGAAAATTTCGAAAAATGCACCCAGAATTCCGAGAATGCTAACCCCTTTGAAAATTTCGAAAAATGCACCCAGAATTCCGAGAAGGCTAGCCCCTTTGAAAATTTCGAAAAATGCACCCAGAATTCCGAGAAGGCTAACCCCTTTGAAAATTTCGAAAAATGCACCCAGAATTCCGAGAAGGCTAACTAACCCCTTTGAAAATTTCGAAAATTGCAACCAGAATTCCGAGAAGGCTAACCCCTTTGAAAATTTCGAAAAATGCACCAAGAATTCCGAGAAGGCTAACCCCTTTAAAAATTTCGAAAAATGCACCCAGAATTCCGAGAAGGCTAACCCCTTTGAAAATTTCGAAAAATGTACCCAGAATTCCGAGAAGGCTAACCCCTTTGAAAATTTTGAAAATTGCGCCCAGAATTCCGAGAAGGCCAACCATTTGAAAATTTCGAAAAATGCACCCAGAATTCCGAGAAGCCAAACCCCTTTGAAAATTACGAAAAATGCACCCAGAATTCCGAGAAGGCTAACCCCTTCGAAAATTTCGAAAAATTCACCCAGAATTCCCAGAAGGCTAACCCCTTTGAAAATTTCGAAAAATGCACCCAGAATTCCGAGAATGCTAACCCCTTTGAAAATTTCGAAAAATGCACCCAGCATTCCGAAAAGGCTAGCCCTTTTGAAAATTTCGAAAAATGAACCCAGAATTCCGAGAAGGCTAACCCTTTGAAAATTTCGAAAAATGCACCATGAATTCCGAGAAGGCTAACCCCTTTGAAAATTTCGAAAAATGCACCATGAATTGCGAGAAGGCTAACACCTTTGAAAATTTCGAAAAAGTCACCCAGAATTCCGAGAAGGCTAACCCCTTTGAAAATTTCGAAAAATGCACCCAGAATTCCGAGAAGGCTAACCCCTTTGAAAATTTCGAAAAATGCACCCAGAATTCCGAGAAGGCTAACCCCTTTGAAAATTTCGAAAAATGTACCCAGAATTCCGAGAAGGCTAACCCCTTTGAAAATTTCGAAAAATGCTCCCAGAATTCCGAGAAGGCTAACCCCTTTGAAAATTTCGAAAAATGCACCATGAATTGCGAGAAAGCTAACACCTTTGAAAATTTCGAAAAAATCACCCAGAATTCTGAGAACGCTAACCCCTTGGGAAATTTCGAAAAATGCAGCCAGAGTTACGAGAAGGATAACCCCTTTGAAAATTTCGAAAAATGCACCCAGCATTCCGAAAAGGCTAGCCCTTTTGAAAATTTCGAAAAATGAACCCAGAATTCCGAGAAGGCTAACCCTTTGAAAATTTCGAAAAATGCACCATGAATTCCGAGAAGGCTAACCCCTTTGAAAATTTCGAAAAATGCACCATGAATTGCGAGAAGGCTAACACCTTTGAAAGTTTCGAAAAAATCACCCAGAATTCCGAGAAGGCTAACCCTTTTGAAAATTTCGAAAAATGCAGCCAGAGTTACGAGAAGGCTAACCCCTTTGAAAATTTCGAAAAATGCACCCAGAATTCCGAGAAGGCTAACCCCTTTGAAAATTTCGAAAAATGCACCCAGAATTCCGAGAAGGCTAACCCCTTTGAAAATTTCGGAAAATGCACCCAGAATTCCGAGAAGGCTGACCCCTTTGAAAATTTCGAAAAATGCACCCAGAATTCCGAGAAGGCTAACCCCTTTGAAAATTTCGAAAAATGCACACAGAATTCCGAGAAGGCTAACCCCTTTGAAATTTCGAAAAATGCACCCAGAATTCCGAGATGGCTAACCCCTTTGAAAATTTCGAAATATACACCCAGAATTCCGAGAAGACTAACCCCTTTGAAAATTTCGAAAAATGCACCCAGAATTCCGAGAAGGCTAACCCCTTTGAAAATTTCGAAAAATGTACCCAGAATTCCGAGAAGGCTAACCCCTTTGAAAATTTCGAAAAATGCACCCAGAATTCCGAGAAGGCTAACCCCCTTGAAAATTTCGAAAAATGGGCCCAGAATTCCGAGAAGGCTAAACCCTTTGAAAATTTTGAAAATTGCGCCCAGAATTCCGAGAAGGCCAACCATTTGAAAATTTCGAAAAATGCACCCAGAATTCCGAGAAGCCAAACCCCTTTGAAAATTACGAAAAATGCACCCAGAATTCCGAGAAGGCTAACCCCTTCGAAGGTTTCGAAAAATGCACCCAGAATTCCCAGAAGGCTAACCCCTTTGAAAATTTCGAAAAATGCACCCAGAATTCCGAGAATGCTAACCCCTTTGAAAATTTCGAAAAATGCACCCAGCATTCCGAAAAGGATAGCCCTTTTGAAAATTTCGAAAAATGAACCCAGAATTCCGAGAAGGCTAACCCTTTGAAAATTTCGAAAAATGCACCATGAATTCCGAGAAGGCTAACCCCTTTGAAAATTTCGAAAAATGCACCATGAATTGCGAGAAGGCTAACACCTTTGAAAATTTCGAAAAAATCACCCAGAATTCCGAGAAGGCTAACCCCTTTGAAAATTTCGAAAAATGCAGCCAGAAAAAAGCCAGAGTTACGAGAAGGCTAACCCCTTTGAAAATTTCGAAAAATGCACCCAGAATTCCGAGAAGGCTAACCCCTTTGAAAATTTCGAAAAATGCACCCAGAATTCCGAGAAGGCTAACCCCTTTGAAAATTTCGAAAAAAGCACCCAGAATTCCGAGAAGGCTAAACACTTTGAAAATTTCGAAAAATGCACCCAGAATTCCGAGAAGGCTAACCCCTTTGAAAATTTCGAAAAATGCACCCAGAATTCCGAGAAGGCTAACCCCTTTGAAAATTTCGAAAAATGCACCCAGAATTCCGAGGAGGCTAACCCCTTTGAAAATTTCGAAAAATGCACCCAGAATTCCGAGAAGGCTAACCCCTTTGAAAATTTCGAAAAATGTGCCCAGAATTCCGAGAAGGCTAAACCCTTTGAAAATTTCGAAAAATGCACCCAGAATTCCGAGAAGCCTAACCGTTTTGAAAATTTCGAAAAATGCACCCAGAATTCCGAGAATGCTAACCCCTTTGAAAATTTCGAAAAATGCACCCAGAATTCCGAGAAGGCTAGCCCCTTTGAAAATTTCGAAAAATGCACCCAGAATTCCGAGAAGGCTAACCCCTTTGAAAATTTCGAAAAATGCACCCAGAATTCCGAGAAGGCTAACTCACCCCTTTGAAAATTTCGAAAATTGCAACCAGAATTCCGAGAAGGCTAACCCCTTTGAAAATTTCGAAAAATGCACCAAGAATTCCGAGAAGGCTAACCCCTTTAAAAATTTCGAAAAATGCACCCAGAATTCCGAGAAGGCTAACCCCTTTGAAAATTTCGAAAAATGCACCCAGAATTCCGAGAAGGCTAACCCCTTTGAAAATTTCAAAAAATGTGCCCAGAATTCCGAGAAGGCTAAACCCTTTGAAAATTTTGAAAATTGCGCCCAGAATTCCGAGAAGGCCAACCATTTGAAAATTTCGAAAAATGCACCCAGAATTCCGAGAAGCCAAACCCCTTTGAAAATTACGAAAAATGCACCCAGAATTCCGAGAAGGCTAACCCCTTCGAAAGTTTCGAAAAATGCACCCAGAATTCCCAGAAGGCTAACCCCTTTGAAAATTTCGAAAAATTCACCCAGAATTCCCAGAAGGCTAACCCCTTTGAAAATTTCGAAAAATGCACCCAGAATTCCGAGAATGCTAACCCCTTTGAAAATTTCGAAAAATGCACCCAGCATTCCGAAAAGGCTAGCCCTTTTGAAAATTTCGAAAAATGAACCCAGAATTCCGAGAAGGCTAACCCTTTGAAAATTTCGAAAAATGCACCATGAATTCCGAGAAGGCTAACCCCTTTGAAAATTTCGAAAAATGCACCATGAATTGCGAGAAGGCTAACACCTTTGAAAATTTCGAAAAAATCACCCAGAATTCCGAGAAGGCTAACCCCTTTGAAAATTTCGAAAAATGCACCCAGAATTCCGAGAAGGCTAACCCCTTTGAAAATTTCGAAAAATGCACCCAGAATTCCGAGAAGGCTAACCCCTTTGAAAATTTCGAAAAATGTACCCAGAATTCCGAGAAGGCTAACCCCTTTGAAAATTTCGAAAAATGCACCCAGAATTCCGAGAAGGCTAACCCCTTTGAAAATTTCGAAAAATGCACCCAGAATTCCGAGAAGGCTAACCACTTTGAGAATTTCGAAAAATGCACCCAGAATTCCGAGAAGGCTAACCCGTTTGAAAATTTCGAAAAATGCAACCAGAATTCCGAGAAGGCCCCTTTGAAAATTTCGAAAAATGCACCCAGAATTCCGAGAAGGCTAACCCCTTTCAAAATTTCGAAAAATGCACTCAGAATTCCGAGAAGGCTAACCCCTTTGAAAATTTCGAAAAATGCACCCAGAATTCCGAGAATGCTAACCCCTTTGAAAATTTCGAAAAATGCACCCAGAATTCCGAGAAGGCTAGCCCCTTTGAAAATTTCGAAAAATGCACCCAGAATTCCGAGAAGGCTAACCCCTTTGAAAATTTCGAAAAATGCACCCAGAATTCCGAGAAGGCTAACTAACCCCTTTGAAAATTTCGAAAATTGCAACCAGAATTCCGAGAAGGCTAACCCCTTTGAAAATTTCGAAAAATGCACCAAGAATTCCGAGAAGGCTAACCCCTTTAAAAATTTCGAAAAATGCACCCAGAATTCCGAGAAGGCTAACCCCTTTGAAAATTTCGAAAAATGTACCCAGAATTCCGAGAAGGCTAACCCCTTTGAAAATTTCGAAAAATGCACCCAGAATTCCGAGAAGGCTAACCCCTTTGAAAATTTCGAAAAATGTGCCCAGAATTCCGAGAAGGCTAAACCCTTTGAAAATTTTGAAAATTGCGCCCAGAATTCCGAGAAGGCCAACCATTTGAAAATTTCGAAAAATGCACCCAGAATTCCGAGAAGCCAAACCCCTTTGAAAATTACGAAAAATGCACCCAGAATTCCGAGAAGGCTAACCCTTTCGAAAGTTTCGAAAAATGCACCCAGAATTCCCAGAAGGCTAACCCCTTTGAAAATTTCGAAAAATTCACCCAGAATTCCCAGAAGGCTAACCCCTTTGAAAATTTCGAAAAATGCACCCAGAATTCCGAGAATGCTAACCCCTTTGAAAATTTCGAAAAATGCACCCAGCATTCCGAAAAGGCTAGCCCTTTTGAAAATTTCGAAAAATGAACCCAGGACTCCGAGAAGGCTAACCCTTTGAAAATTTCGAAAAATGCACCATGAATTCCGAGAAGGCTAACCCCTTTGAAAATTTCGAAAAATGCACCATGAATTGCGAGAAGGCTAACACCTTTGAAAATTTCGAAAAAATCACCCAGAATTCCGAGAAGGCTAACCCCTTTGAAAATTTCGAAAAATGCACCCAGAATTCCGAGAAGGCTAACCCCTTTGAAAATTTCGAAAAATGCACCCAGACTTCCGAGAAGGCTAACCCCTTTGAAAATTTCGGAAAATGCACCCAGAATTCCGAGAAGGCTGACCCCTTTGAAAATTTCGAAAAATGCACCCAGAATTCCGAGAAGGCTAACCCCTTTGAAAATTTCGAAAAATGCACACAGAATTCCGAGAAGGCTAACCCCTTTGAAAATTTCGAAAAATGCACCCAGAATTCCGAGATGGCTAACCCCTTTGAAAATTTCGAAATATGCACCCAGAATTCCGAGAAGGCTAACCCCTTTGAAAATTTCGAAAAATGCACCCGGAATTCCGAGAAGGCTAACTAACCCCTTTGAAAATTTCGAAAAATGCACCCAGAATTCCGAGAAGGCTAACCTCTTTGAAAATTTCGAAAAATGCACCCAGAATTCCGAGAAGGCTAACCCGTTTGAAAATTTCGAAAAATGCAACCAGAATTCCGAGAAGGCCCCTTTGAAAATTTCGAAAAATGCACACAGAATTCCGAGAAGGCTAACCCCTTTCAAAATTTCGAAAAATGCACCCAGAATTCCGAGAAGGCTAACCCCTTTGAAAATTTCGAAAAATGCACCCAGAATTCCGAGAAGGCTAACCCCTTTGAAAATTTCGAAAAATGCACCCAGAATTCCGAGAAGGCTAACCCCTTTGAAAATTTCGAAAAATGTGCCCAGAATTCCGAGAAGGCTAAACCCTTTGAAAATTTCGAAAAATGCACCCAGAATTCCGAGAAGCCTAACCGTTTTGAAAATTTCGAAAAATGCACCCAGAATTCCGAGAATGCTAACCCCTTTGAAAATTTCGAAAAATGCACCCAGAATTCCGAGAAGGCTAACCCCTTTGAAAATTTCGAAAAATGCACCCAGAATTCCGAGAAGGCTAACCCGTTTGAAAATTTCGAAAAATGCAACCAGAATTCCGAGAAGGCCCCTTTGAAAATTTCGAAAAATGCACCCAGAATTTCGAGAAGGCTAACCCCTTTCAAAATTTCGAAAAATGCACCCAGAATTCCGAGAAGGCTAACCCCTTTGAAAATTTCGAAAAATGCACCCAGAATTCCGAGAAGGCTAACTAACCCCTTTGAAAATTTCGAAAAATGCACCCAGAATTCAGAGAAGGCTAACCCGTTTGAAAATTTCGAAAAATGCACCCAGAATTCCGAGAAGGCTAACCCCTTTGAAAATTTCGAAAAATGCACCCAGAATTCCGAGAAGGCTAACCCCTTTGAAAATTTCGAAAATGCACCCAGAATTCCGAGAAGGCTAACCCCTTTGAAAATTTCGAAAAATGTGCCCAGAATTCCGAGAAGGCTAAACCCTTTGAAAATTTCGAAAAATGCACCCAGAATTCCGAGAAGCCTAACCGTTTTGAAAATTTCGAAAAATGCACCCAGAATTCCGAGAAGGCCAACCATTTGAAAATTTCGAAAAATGCACCCAGAATTCCGAGAAGCCAAACCCCTTTGAAAATTACGAAAAATGCACCCAGAATTCCGAGAAGGCTAACCCTTTCGAAAGTTTCGAAAAATGCACCCAGAATTCCCAGAAGGCTAACCCCTTTGAAAATTTCGAAAAATTCACCCAGAATTCCCAGAAGGCTAACCCCTTTGAAAATTTCGAAAAATGCACCCAGAATTCCGAGAATGCTAACCCCTTTGAAAATTTCGAAAAATGCACCCAGCATTCCGAAAAGGCTAGCCCTTTTGAAAATTTCGAAAAATGAACCCAGAATTCCGAGAAGGCTAACCCTTTGAAAATTTCGAAAAATGCACCATGAATTCCGAGAAGGCTAACCCCTTTGAAAATTTCGAAAAATGCACCATGAATTGCGAGAAGGCTAACACCTTTGAAAATTTCGAAAAAATCACCCAGAATTCCGAGAAGGCTAACCCCTTTGAAAATTTCGAAAAATGCACCCAGAATTCCGAGAAGGCTAACCCCTTTGAAAATTTCGAAAAATGCACCCAGACTTCCGAGAAGGCTAACCCCTTTGAAAATTTCGGAAAATGCACCCAGAATTCCGAGAAGGCTGACCCCTTTGAAAATTTCGAAAAATGCACCCAGAATTCCCAGAAGGCTAACCGCTTTGAAAATTTCGAAAAATGCACCCAGAATTCCGAGAAGGCTAGCCCCTTTGAAAATTTCGAAAAATGCAGCCAGAATTACGAGAAGGCTAACCCCTTTGAAAATTTCGAAAAATGCACCCAGAATTCCGAGAAGGCTAACCCCTTTGAAAATTTCGAATAATGCACCCAGAATTCCGAGAAGGCTAACCCCTTTGAAAATTTCGAAAAATGCTCCCAGAATTCCGAGAAGGCTAACCCCTTTGAAAATTTCGAAAAATGCACCATGAATTGCGAGAAAGCTAACACCTTTGAAAATTTCGAAAAAATCACCCAGAATTCTGAGAAGGCTTTGAAAATTTCGAAAAATGCAGCCAGTTTTACGAGAAGGCTAACACCTTTGAAAATTTCGAAAAATGCACCCAGCATTCCGAAAAGGCTAGCCCTTTTGAAAATTTCGAAAAATGAACCCAGAATTCCGAGAAGGCTAACCCTTTGAAAATTTCGAAAAATGCACCATGAATTCCGAGAAGGCTAACCCCTTTGAAAGTTTCGAAAAAATCACCCAGAATTCCGAGAAGGCTAACCCTTTTGAAAATTTCGAAAAATGCAGCCAGAGTTACGAGAAGGCTAACCCCTTTGAAAATTTCGAAAAATGCACCCAGAATTCCGAGATGGCTAACCCCTTTGAAAATTTCGAAAAATGCACCCAGAATTCCGAGAAGGCTAACTAACCCCTTTGAAAATTTCGAAAATTGCAACCAGAATTCCGTGAAGGCTAACCCCTTTGAAAATTTCGAAAAATGCACCAAGAATTCCGAGAAGGCTAACCCCTTTGAAAATTTCGAAAAATGCACCCAGCATTCCGAAAAGGCTAGCCCTTTTGAAAATTTCGAAAAATGAACCCAGAATTCCGAGAAGGCTAACCCTTTGAAAATTTCGAAAAATGCACCATGAATTCCGAGAAGGCTAACCCCTTTGAAAATTTCGAAAAATGCACCATGAATTGCGAGAAGGCTAACACCTTTGAAAGTTTCGAAAAAATCACCCAGAATTCCGAGAAGGCTAACCCTTTTGAAAATTTCGAAAAATGCAGCCAGAGTTACGAGAAGGCTAACCCCTTTGAAAATCTCGAAAAATGCACCCAGAATTCCGAGAAGGCTAACCCCTTTGAAAATTTCGAAAAATGCACCCAGAATTCCGAGAAGGCTAACCCCTTTGAAAATTTCGGAAAATGCACCCAGAATTCCGAGAAGGCTGACCCCTTTGAAAATTTCGAAAAATGCACCCAGAATTCCGAGAAGGCTAACCCGTTTGAAAATTTCGAAAAATGCAACCAGAATTCCGAGAAGGCCCCTTTGAAAATTTCGAAAAATGCACCCAGAATTCCGAGAAGGCTAACCCCTTTGAAAATTTCGAAAAATGTACCCAGAATTCCGAGAAGGCTAACACCTTTGAAAATTTCGAAAAATGCACCCAGAATTCCGAGAAGGCTAACTAACCCCTTTGAAAATTTCGAAAAATGCACCCAGAATTCAGAGAAGGCTAACCCGTTTGAAAATTTCGAAAAATGCACCCAGAATTCCGAGAAGGCTAACCCCTTTGAAAATTTCGAAAAATGCACCCAGAATTCCGAGAAGGCTAACCCCTTTGAAAATTTCGAAAATGCACCCAGAATTCCGAGAAGGCTAACCCCTTTGAAAATTTCGAAAAATGTGCCCAGAATTCCGAGAAGGCTAAACCCTTTGAAAATTTCGAAAAATGCACCCAGAATTCCGAGAAGCCTAACCGTTTTGAAAATTTCGAAAAATGCACCCAGAATTCCGAGAATGCTAACCCCTTTGAAAATTTCGAAAAATGCACCCAGAATTCCGAGAAGGCTAGCCCCTTTGAAAATTTCGAAAAATGCACCCAGAATTCCGAGAAGGCTAACCCCTTTGAAAATTTCGAAAAATGCACCCAGAATTCTGAGAAGGCTAACCCCTTTGAAAATTTCGAAAAATGCACCCAGAATTCCGAGAATAATGCACCCAGAATTCCGAGAAGGCCATCCCCTTTGAAAATTTCGAAAAATGCACCCAGAATTCCGAGAAGGCTAACCCCTTTGAAAATTTCGAAAAATGCACCCAGAATTCCGAGAAGGCTAACCCCTTTGAAAATTTCGAAAAATGCACCCAGAATTCCGAGAAGGCTAACCCCCTTGAAAATTTCGAAAAATTCGCCCAGAATTCCGAGAAGGCTAACCCCTTTGAAAATTTTGAAAAATGCACCCAGAATTCCGAGAAGGCCAACCATTTGAAAATTTCGAAAAATGCACCCAGAATTCCCAGAAGGCTAACCCCTTTGAAAATTTCGAAAAATGCACCCAGAATTCCGAGAAGGCTAGCCCCTTTGAAAATTTCGAAAAATGCAGCCAGAATTACGAGAAGGCTAACCCCTTTGAAAATTTCGAAAAATGCACCCAGAATTCCGAGAAGGCTAACCCCTTTGAAAATTTCGAATAATGCACCCAGAATTCCGAGAAGGCTAACCCCTTTGAAAATTTCGAAAAATGCTCCCAGAATTCCGAGAAGGCTAACCCCTTTGAAAATTTCGAAAAATGCACCATGAATTGCGAGAAAGCTAACACCTTTGAAAATTTCGAAAAAATCACCCAGCATTCCGAAAAGGATAGCCCTTTTGAAAATTTCGAAAAATGAACCCAGAATTCCGAGAAGGCTAACCCTTTGAAAATTTCGAAAAATGCACCATGAATTCCGAGAAGGCTAACCCCTTTGAAAGTTTCGAAAAAATCACCCAGAATTCCGAGAAGGCTAACCCTTTTGAAAATTTCGAAAAATGCAGCCAGAGTTACGAGAAGGCTAACCCCTTTGAAAATTTCGAAAAATGCAATCAGAATTCCGAGATGGCTAACCCCTTTGAAAATTTCGAAAAATGCACCCAGAATTCCGAGAAGGCTAACTAACCCCTTTGAAAATTTCGAAAATTGCAACCAGAATTCCGTGAAGGCTAACCCCTTTGAAAATTTCGAAAAATGCACCAAGAATTCCGAGAAGGCTAACCCCTTTGAAAATTTCGAAAAATGCACCCAGCATTCCGAAAAGGCTAGCCCTTTTGAAAATTTCGAAAAATGAACCCAGAATTCCGAGAAGGCTAACCCTTTGAAAATTTCGAAAAATGCACCATGAATTCCGAGAAGGCTAACCCCTTTGAAAATTTCGAAAAATGCACCATGAATTGCGAGAAGGCTAACACCTTTGAAAGTTTCGAAAAAATCACCCAGAATTCCGAGAAGGCTAACCCTTTTGAAAATTTCGAAAAATGCAGCCAGAGTTACGAGAAGGCTAACCCCTTTGAAAATTTCGAAAAATGCACCCAGAATTCCGAGAAGGCTAACCCCTTTGAAAATTTCGAAAAATGCACCCAGAATTCCGAGAAGGCTAACCCCTTTGAAAATTTCGGAAAATGCACCCAGAATTCCGAGAAGGCTGACCCCTTTCAAAATTTCGAAAAATGCACCCAGAATTCCGAGAAGGCTAACCCCTTTGAAAATTTCGAAAAATGCACACAGAATTCCGAGAAGGCTAACCCCTTTGAAAATTTCGAAAAATGCACCCAGAATTCCGAGATGGCTAACCCCTTTGAAAATTTCGAAATATGCACCTAGAATTCCGAGAAGACTAACCCCTATGAAAATTTCAAAAATGCACCCGGAATTCCGAGAAGGCTAACTAACCCCTTTGAAAATTTCGAAAAATGCACCCAGAATTCCGTGAAGGCTAACCCCTTTGAAAATTTCGAAAAATGCACCATGAATTCCGAGAAGGCTAACCCCTTTGAAAGTTTCGAAAAAATCACCCAGAATTCCGAGAAGGCTAACCCTTTTGAAAATTTCGAAAAATGCAGCCAGAGTTACGAGAAGGCTAACCCCTTTGAAAATTTCGAAAAATGCACCCAGAATTCCGAGATGGCTAACCCCTTTGAAAATTTCGAAAAATGCACCCAGAATTCCGAGAAGGCTAACTAACCCCTTTGAAAATTTCGAAAATTGCAACCAGAATTCCGTGAAGGCTAACCCCTTTGAAAATTTCGAAAAATGCACCAAGAATTCCGAGAAGGCTAACCCCTTTGAAAATTTCGAAAAATGCACCCAGCATTCCGAAAAGGCTAGCCCTTTTGAAAATTTCGAAAAATGAACCCAGAATTCCGAGAAGGCTAACCCTTTGAAAATTTCGAAAAATGCACCATGAATTCCGAGAAGGCTAACCCCTTTGAAAATTTCGAAAAATGCACCATGAATTGCGAGAAGGCTAACACCTTTGAAAGTTTCGAAAAAATCACCCAGAATTCCGAGAAGGCTAACCCTTTTGAAAATTTCGAAAAA
This sequence comes from Ectobius pallidus, assembly GCA_964059195.1. Taxonomy (NCBI): domain Eukaryota; kingdom Metazoa; phylum Arthropoda; class Insecta; order Blattodea; family Ectobiidae; genus Ectobius; species Ectobius pallidus. Next base: position 85,809,405 of record CAXKWD010000009.1, read on the forward strand.
TGCAGCCAGAGTTACGAGAAGGCTAACCCCTTTGAAAATTTCGAAAAATGCACCCAGAATTCCGAGAAGGCTAACCCCTTTGAAAATTTCGAAAAATGCACCCAGAATTCCGAGAAGGCTAACCCCTTTGAAAATTTCGGAAAATGCACCCAGAATTCCGAGAAGGCTGACCCCTTTGAAAATTTCGAAAAATGCACCCAGAATTCCGAGAAGGCTAACCCCTTTGAAAATTTCGAAAAATGCACACAGAATTCCGAGAAGGCTAACCCCTTTGAAAATTTCGAAAAATGCACCCAGAATTCCGAGATGGCTAACCCCTTTGAAAATTTCGAAATATGCACCTAGAATTCCGAGAAGACTAACCCCTTTGAAAATTTCAAAAATGCACCCGGAATTCCGAGAAGGCTAACTAACCCCTTTGAAAATTTCGAAAAATGCACCCAGAATTCCGTGAAGGCTAACCCCTTTGAAAATTTCGAAAAATGCACCCAGAAATCCGAGAAGGCTAACACGTTTGAAAATTTCGAAAAATGCAACCAGAATTCCGAGAAGGCCCCTTTGAAAATTTCGAAAAATGCACCCAGAATTCCGAGAAGGCTAACCCCTTTCAAAATTTCGAAAAATGCACCCAGAATTCCGAGAAGGCTAACCCCTTTGAAAATTTCGAAAAATGCACCCAGAATTCCGAGAAGGCTAACTAACCCCTTTGAAAATTTCGAAAAATGCACCCAGAATTCAGAGAAGGCTAACCCGTATGAAAATTTCGAAAAATGCACCCAGAATTCCGAGAAGGCTAACCCCTTTGAAAATTTCGAAAAATGCACCCAGAATTCCGAGAAGGCTAACCCCTTTGAAAATTTCGAAAATGCACCCAGAATTCCGAGAAGGCTAAACCCTTTGAAAATTTCGAAAAATGCTCCCAGAATTCCGAGAAGCCTAACCGTTTTGAAAATTTCGAAAAATGCCCTCAGAATTCCGAGAATGCTAACCCCTTTTAAAATTTCGAAAAATGCACCCAGAATTCCGAGAAGGCTAGCCCCTTTGAAAATTTCGAAAAATGCACCCAGAATTCCGAGAAGGCTAACCCCTTTGAAAATTTCGAAAAATGCACCCAGAATTCCGAGAAGGCTAACTAACCCCTTTGAAAATTTCGAAAATTGCAACCAGAATTCCGAGAAGGCTAACCCCTTTGAAAATTTCGAAAAATGCACCAAGAATTCCGAGAAGGCTAACCCCTTTGAAAATTTCGAAAAATGCACCCAGAATTCCGAGAATAATGCACCCAGAATTCCGAGAAGGCCATCCCCTTTGAAAATTTCGAAAAATGCACCCAGAATTCCGAGAAGGCTAACCCCTTTGAAAATTTCGAAAAATGCACCCAGAATTCCGAGAAGGCTAACCCCTTTGAAAATTTCGAAAAATGCACCCAGAACTCCGAGAAGGCTAACCCCCTTGAAAATTTCGAAAAATGCGCCCAGAATTCCGAGAAGGCTAACCCCTTTGAAAATTTTGAAAAATGTGCCCAGAATTCCGAGAAGGCCAACCATTTGAAAATTTCGAAAAATTCACCCAGAATTCCCAGAAGGCTAACACCTTTGAAAATTTCGAAAAATGCACCCAGAATTCCGAGAATGCTAACCCCTTTGAAAATTTCGAAAAATGCACCCAGCATTCCGAAAAGGCTAGCCCTTTTGAAAATTTCGAAAAATGAACCCAGAGCTACGAGAAGGCTAACCCCTTTGAAAATTTCAAAAAATGCACCCAGAATTCCCAGAAGGCTAACCCCTTTGAAAATTTCGAAAAATGCACCCAGAATTCCGAGAAGGCTAGCCCCTTTGAAAATATCGAAAAATGCAGCCAGAATTACGAGAAGGCTAACCCCTTTGAAAATTTCGAAAAATGCACCCAGAATTCCGAGAAGGCTAACCCCTTTGAAAATTTCGAATAATGCACCCAGAAGGCTAACCCCTTTGAAAATTTCGAAAAATTCACCTAGAATTCCCAGAAGGCTAACCCCTTTGAAAATTTCGAAAAATGCACCCAGAATTCCGAGAATGCTAACCCCTTTGAAAATTTCGAAAAATGCACCCAGCATTCCGAAAAGGCTAGCCCTTTTGAAAATTTCGAAAAATGAACCCAGAATTCCGAGAAGGCTAACCAATTGAAAATTTCGAAAAATGCACCATGAATTCCGAGAAGGCTAACCCCTTTGAAAATTTCGAAAAATGCACCCATAATTCCGAGAAGGCTAACTAACCCCTTTGAAAATTTCGAAAAATTCACCTAGAATTCCCAGAAGGCTAAACCCTTTGAAAATTTCGAAAAATGCTCCCAGAATTCCGAGAAGCCTAACCGTTTTGAAAATTTCGAAAAATGCCCTCAGAATTCCGAGAATGCTAACCCCTTTTAAAATTTCGAAAAATGCACCCAGAATTCCGAGAAGGCTAGCCCCTTTGAAAATTTCGAAAAATGCACCCAGAATTCCGAGAAGGCTAACCCCTTTGAAAATTTCGAAAAATGCACCCAGAATTCCGAGAAGGCTAACTAACCCCTTTGAAAATTTCGAAAATTGCAACCAGAATTCCGAGAAGGCTAACCCCTTTGAAAATTTCGAAAAATGCACCAAGAATTCCGAGAAGGCTAACCCCTTTGAAAATTTCGAAAAATGCACCCAGAATTCCGAGAATAATGCACCCAGAATTCCGAGAAGGCCATCCCCTTTGAAAATTTCGAAAAATGCACCCAGAATTCCGAGAAGGCTAACCCCTTTGAAAATTTCGAAAAATGCACCCAGAATTCCGAGAAGGCTAACCCCTTTGAAAATTTCGAAAAATGCACCCAGAACTCCGAGAAGGCTAACCCCCTTGAAAATTTCGAAAAATGCGCCCAGAATTCCGAGAAGGCTAACCCCTTTGAAAATTTTGAAAAATGTGCCCAGAATTCCGAGAAGGCCAACCATTTGAAAATTTCGAAAAATTCACCCAGAATTCCCAGAAGGCTAACACCTTTGAAAATTTCGAAAAATGCACCCAGAATTCCGAGAATGCTAACCCCTTTGAAAATTTCGAAAAATGCACCCAGCATTCCGAAAAGGCTAGCCCTTTTGAAAATTTCGAAAAATGAACCCAGAGCTACGAGAAGGCTAACCCCTTTGAAAATTTCAAAAAATGCACCCAGAATTCCCAGAAGGCTAACCCCTTTGAAAATTTCGAAAAATGCACCCAGAATTCCGAGAAGGCTAGCCCCTTTGAAAATATCGAAAAATGCAGCCAGAATTACGAGAAGGCTAACCCCTTTGAAAATTTCGAAAAATGCACCCAGAATTCCGAGAAGGCTAACCCCTTTGAAAATTTCGAATAATGCACCCAGAAGGCTAACCCCTTTGAAAATTTCGAAAAATTCACCTAGAATTCCCAGAAGGCTAACCCCTTTGAAAATTTCGAAAAATGCACCCAGAATTCCGAGAATGCTAACCCCTTTGAAAATTTCGAAAAATGCACCCAGCATTCCGAAAAGGCTAGCCCTTTTGAAAATTTCGAAAAATGAACCCAGAATTCCGAGAAGGCTAACCAATTGAAAATTTCGAAAAATGCACCATGAATTCCGAGAAGGCTAACCCCTTTGAAAACTTCGAAAAATGCACCATGAATTGCGAGAAGGCTAACACCTTTGAAAATTTCGAAAAAATCACCCAGAATTCCGAGAAGGCTAACACCTTTGAAAATTTCGGAAAATGCACCCAGAATTCCGAGAAGGCTGACCCCTTTGAAAATTTCGAAAAATGCACCCAGAATTCCGAGAAGGCTAACCCCTTTGAAAATTTCGAAAAATGCACACAGAATTCCGAGAAGGCTAACCCCTTTGAAAATTTCGAAAAATGCACCCAGAATTCCGAGAAGGCTAACCCCTTTGAAAATTTCGAAATATGCACCCAGAATTCCGAGAAGGCTAACCCCTTTGAAAATTTCGAAAAATGCACCCGGAATTCCGAGAAGGCTAACTAACCCCTTTGAAAATTTTGAAAAATGCACCCAGAATTCCGAGAAGGCTAACCCCTTTGAAAATTTCGAAAAATGCACCCAGAATTCCTAGAAGGCTAACCCGTTTGAAAATTTCGAAAAATGCAACCAGAATTCCGAGAAGGCCCCTTTGAAAATTTCGAAAAATGCACCCAGAATTCCGAGAAGGCTAACCCCTTTCAAAATTTCGAAAAATGCACCCAGAATTCCGAGAAGGCTAACCCCTTTGAAAATTTCGAAAAATGCACCCAGAATTCCGAGAAGGCTAACTAACCCCTTTGAAAATTTCGAAAAATGCACCCAGAATTCAGAGAAGGCTAACCCGTTTGAAAATTTCGAAAAATGCACCCAGAATTCCGAGAAGGCTAACCCCTTTGAAAATTTCGAAAAATGCACCCAGAATTCCGAGAAGGCTAACCCCTTTGAAAATTTCGAAAAATGCACCCAGAATTCCGAGAAGGCTAACCGCTTTGAAAATTTCGAAAAAAGTGCCCAGAATTCCGAGAAGGCTAAACCCTTTGAAAATTTCGAAAAATGCACCCAGAATTCCGAGAAGCCTAATCGTTTTGAAAATTTCGAAAAATGCACCCAGAATTCCGAGAATGCTAACCCCTTTGAAAATTTCGAAAAATGCACCCAGAATTCCGAGAAGGCTAGCCCCTTTGAAAATTTCGAAAAATGCACCCAGAATTCCGAGAAGGCTAACCCCCTTGAAAATATCGAAAAATCCACCCAGAATTTCGAGAAGGCTAACCCCTTTGAAAATTTCGAAAAATGCACCCAGAATTCCGAGAAGGCTAACCCCTTTGAAAATTTCGAAAAATGCACCCAGAATTCCGAGAATAATGCACCCAGAATTCCGAGAAGGCCATCCCCTTTGAAAATTTCGAAAAATGCACCCAGAATTCCGAGAAGGCTAGCCCCTTTGAAAATTTCGAAAAATGCACCCAGAATTCCGAGAAGGCTAACCCTTTTGAAAATTTCGAAAAATGCACCCAGAATTCCGAGAAGGCTAACCCCTTTGAAAATTTCGAAAAATGCACCCAGAATTCCGAGAATAATGCACCCAGAATTCCGAGAAGGCCATCCCCTTTGAAAATTTCGAAAAATGCACCCAGAATTCCGAGAAGGCTAACCCCTTTGAAAATTTCGAAAAATGCACCCAGAATTCCGAGAAGGCTAACCCCTTTGAAAATTTCGAAAAATGCACCCAGAATTCCGAGAAGGCTAACCCCCTTGAAAATTTCGAAAAATGCGCCCAGAATTCCGAGAAGGCTAACCCCTTTGAAAATTTTGAAAAATGCGCCCAGAATTCCGAGAAGGCCAACCATTTGAAAATTTCGAAAAATGCACCCAGAATTCCCAGAAGGCTAACCCCTTTGAAAATTTCGAAAAATGCACCCAGAATTCCGAGAAGGCTAGCCCCTTTGAAAATTTCGAAAAATGCAGCCAGAATTACGAGAAGGCTAACCCCTTTGAAAATTTCGAAAAATGCACCCAGAATTCCGAGAAGGCTAACCCCTTTGAAAATTTCGAATAATGCACCCAGAATTCCGAGAAGCCAAACCCCTTTGAAAATTACGAAAAATGCACCCAGAATTCCGAGAAGGCTAACCCCTTTGAAAATTTCGAAAAATGCACCCAGAATTCCGAGAATAATGCACCCAGAATTCCGAGAAGGCCATCCCCTTTGAAAATTTCGAAAAATGCACCCAGAATTCCGAGAAGGCTAACACCTTTGAAAATTTCGAAAAAATCACCCAGAATTCCGAGAAGGCTAACACCTTTGAAAATTTCGGAAAATGCACCCAGAATTCCGAGAAGGCTGACCCCTTTGAAAATTTCGAAAAATGCACCCAGAATTCCGAGAAGGCTAACCCCTTTGAAAATTTCGAAAAATGCACACAGAATTCCGAGAAGGCTAACCCCTTTGAAAATTTCGAAAAATGCACCCAGAATTCCGAGAAGGCTAACCCCTTTGAAAATTTCGAAATATGCACCCAGAATTCCGAGAAGGCTAACCCCTTTGAAAATTTCGAAAAATGCACCCGGAATTCCGAGAAGGCTAACTAACCCCTTTGAAAATTTTGAAAAATGCACCCAGAATTCCGAGAAGGCTAACCCCTTTGAAAATTTCGAAAAATGCACCCAGAATTCCTAGAAGGCTAACCCGTTTGAAAATTTCGAAAAATGCAACCAGAATTCCGAGAAGGCCCCTTTGAAAATTTCGAAAAATGCACCCAGAATTCCGAGAAGGCTAACCCCTTTCAAAATTTCGAAAAATGCACCCAGAATTCCGAGAAGGCTAACCCCTTTGAAAATTTCGAAAAATGCACCCAGAATTCCGAGAAGGCTAACTAACCCCTTTGAAAATTTCGAAAAATGCACCCAGAATTCAGAGAAGGCTAACCCGTTTGAAAATTTCGAAAAATGCACCCAGAATTCCGAGAAGGCTAACCCCTTTGAAAATTTCGAAAAATGCACCCAGAATTCCGAGAAGGCTAACCCCTTTGAAAATTTCGAAAAATGCACCCAGAATTCCGAGAAGGCTAACCGCTTTGAAAATTTCGAAAAAAGTGCCCAGAATTCCGAGAAGGCTAAACCCTTTGAAAATTTCGAAAAATGCACCCAGAATTCCGAGAAGCCTAATCGTTTTGAAAATTTCGAAAAATGCACCCAGAATTCCGAGAATGCTAACCCCTTTGAAAATTTCGAAAAATGCACCCAGAATTCCGAGAAGGCTAGCCCCTTTGAAAATTTCGAAAAATGCACCCAGAATTCCGAGAAGGCTAACCCCCTTGAAAATATCGAAAAATCCACCCAGAATTCCAAGAAGGCTAACCCTTTGAAAATATCGAAAAATGCACCCAGAATTCCAAGAAGGCTAACCTCTTTGAAAATTTCGAAAAATGCACCCAGAATTCCAAGAAGGCTAACCCCTTTGAAAATTTCGAAAAATGCACCCAGAATTCCAAGAAGGCTAACCCCTTTGAAAATTTCGAAAAATGCACCCAGAATTTCGAGAAGGCTAACCCCTTTGAAAATTTCGAAAAATGCACCCAGAATTCCGAGAAGGCTAACCCCTTTGAAAATTTCGAAAAATGAACCCAGAATTCCGAGAATAATGCACCCAGAATTCCGAGAAGGCCATCCCCTTTGAAAATTTCGAAAAATGCACCCAGAATTCCGAGAAGGCTAGCCCCTTTGAAAATTTCGAAAAATGCACCCAGAATTCCGAGAAGGCTAACCCTTTTGAAAATTTCGAAAAATGCACCCAGAATTCCGAGAAGGCTAACCCCTTTGAAAATTTCGAAAAATGCACCCAGAATTCCGAGAATAATGCACCCAGAATTCCGAGAAGGCCATCCCCTTTGAAAATTTCGAAAAATGCACCCAGAATTCCGAGAAGGCTAACCCCTTTGAAAATTTCGAAAAATGCACCCAGAATTCCGAGAAGGCTAACCCCCTTGAAAATTTCGAAAAATGCGCCCAGAATTCCGAGAAGGCTAACCCCTTTGAAAATTTTGAAAAATGCGCCCAGAATTCCGAGAAGGCCAACCATTTGAAAATTTCGAAAAATGCACCCAGAATTCCCAGAAGGCTAACCCCTTTGAAAATTTCGAAAAATGCACCCAGAATTCCGAGAAGGCTAGCCCCTTTGAAAATTTCGAAAAATGCAGCCAGAATTACGAGAAGGCTAACCCCTTTGAAAATTTCGAAAAATGCACCCAGAATTCCGAGAAGGCTAACCCCTTTGAAAATTTCGAATAATGCACCCAGAATTCCGAGAAGCCAAACCCCTTTGAAAATTACGAAAAATGCACCCAGAATTCCGAGAAGGCTAACCCCTTCGAAAGTTTCGAAAAATGCACCCAGAATTCCCAGAAGGCTAACCCCTTTGAAAATTTCGAAAAATTCACCCAGAATTCCCAGAAGGGTAACCCCTTTGAAAATTTCGAAAAATGCACCCAGAATTCCGAGAATGCTAACCCCTTTGAAAATTTCGAAAAATGCACCCAGCATTCCGAAAAGGCTAGCCCTTTTGAAAATTTCGAAAAATGAACCCAGAATTCCGAGAAGGCTAACCCTTTGAAAATTTCGAAAAATGCACCATGAATTCCGAGAAGGCTAACCCCTTTGAAAATTTCGAAAAATGCACCATGAATTGCGAGAAGGCTAATTTCGAAAAAATCACCCAGAATTCCGAGAAGGCTAACCCCTTTGAAAATTTCGAAAAATGCAGCCAGAAAAAAGCCCGAGTTACGAGAAGGCTAACCCCTTTGAAAATTTCGAAAAATGCACCCAGAATTCCGAGAAGGCTAACCCCTTTGAAAATTTCGAAAAATGCACCCAGAATTCCGAGAAGGCTAACCCCTTTGAAAATTTCGGAAAATGCACCCAGAATTCCGAGAAGGCTGACCCCTTTGAAAATTTCGAAAAATGCACCCAGAATTCCGAGAAGGCTAACCCCTTTGAAAATTTCGAAAAATGCACACAGAATTCCGAGAAGGCTAACCCCTTTGAAAATTTCGAAAAATGCACCCGGAATTCCGAGAAGGCTAACTAACCCCTTTGAAAATTTCGAAAAATGCACCCAGAATTCCGAGAAGGCTAACCACTTTGAAAATTTCGAAAAATGCACCCAGAATTCCGAGAAGGCTAACCCGTTTGAAAATTTCGAAAAATGCAATCAGAATTCCGAGAAGGCCCCTTTGAAAATTTCGAAAAATGCACCCAGAATTCCGAGAAGGCTAACCCCTTTCAAAATTTCGAAAAATGCACCCAGAATTCCGAGAAGGCTAACCCCTTTGAAAATTTCGAAAAATGCACCCAGAATTCCGAGAAGGCTAAACCCCTTTGAAAATTTCGAAAAATGCACCCGGAATTCCGAGAAGGCTAACCCCTTTGAAAATTTCGAAAAATGTGCCCAGAATTCCGAGAAGGCTAAACCCTTTGAAAATTTCGAAAAATGCACCCAGAATTCCGCGAAGCCTAACCGTTTTGAAAATTTTTAAAAATGCACCCAGAATTCCGAGAATGCTAACCCCTTTGAAAATTTCGAAAAATGCACCCAGAATTCCGAGAAGGCTAGCCCCTTTGAAAATTTCGAAAAATGCACCCAGAATTCCGAGAAGGCTAACTAACCCCTTTGAAAATTTCGAAAATTGCAACCAGAATTCCGAGAAGGCTAACCCCTTTGAAAATTTCGAAAAATGCACCAAGAATTCCGAGAAGGCTAACCCCTTTAAAAATTTCGAAAAATGCACCCAGAATTCCGAGAAGGCTAACCCCTTTGAAAATTTCGAAAAATGTACCCAGAATTCCGAGAAGGCTAACCCCTTTGAAAATTTCGAAAAATGCACCCAGAATTCCGAGAAGGCTAGCCCCTTTGAAAATTTCGAAAAATGCACCCAGAATTCCGAGAAGGCTAACCCCTTTGAAAATTTCGAAAAATGCACCCAGAATTCCGAGAAGGCTAACTAACCCCTTTGAAAATTTCGAAAATTGCAACCAGAATTCCGAGAAGGCTAACCCCTTTGAAAATTTCGAAAAATGCACCAAGAATTCCGAGAAGGCTAACCCCTTTGAAAATTTCGAAAAATGCACCCAGAATTCCGAGAATAATGCACCCAGAATTCCGAGACGGCCATCCCCTTTGAAAATTTCGAAAAATGCACCCAGAATTCCGAGAAGGCTAACCCCTTTGAAAATTTCGAAAAATGCACCCAGAATTCCTCGAAGGCTAACCCCTTTGAAAATTTCGAAAAATGCACCCAGAATTCCGAGAAGGCTAACCCCCTTGAAAATTTCGAAAAATGCGCCCAGAATTCCGAGAAGGCTAACCCCTTTGAAAATTTTGAAAAATGTGCCCAGAATTCCGAGAAGGCCAACCATTTGAAAATTTCGAAAAATTCACCCAGAATTCCCAGAAGGCTAACACCTTTGAAAATTTCGAAAAATGCACCCAGAATTCCGAGAATGCTAACCCCTTTGAAAATTTCGAAAAATGCACCCAGAATTCCGAGAAGGCTAGCCCCTTTGAAAATTTCGAAAAATGCACCCAGAATTCCGAGAAGGCTAACCCCTTTGAAAATTTCGAAAAATGCACCCAGAATTCCGAGAAGGCTAACTAACCCCTTTGAAAATTTCGAAAATTGCAACCAGAATTCCGAGAAGGCTAACCCCTTTGAAAATTTCGAAAAATGCACCAAGAATTCCGAGAAGGCTAACCCCTTTGAAAATTTCGAAAAATGCACCCAGAATTCCGAGAATAATGCACCCAGAATTCCGAGACGGCCATCCCCTTTGAAAATTTCGAAAAATGCACCCAGAATTCCGAGAAGGCTAACCCCTTTGAAAATTTCGAAAAATGCACCCAGAATTCCGAGAAGGCTAACCCCTTTGAAAATTTCGAAAAATGCACCCAGAATTCCGAGAAGGCTAACCCCCTTGAAAATTTCGAAAAATGCGCCCAGAATTCCGAGAAGGCTAACCCCTTTGAAAATTTTGAAAAATGTGCCCAGAATTCCGAGAAGGCCAACCATTTGAAAATTTCGAAAAATTCACCCAGAATTCCCAGAAGGCTAACACCTTTGAAAATTTCGGAAAATGCACCCAGAATTCCGAGAAGGCTGACCCCTTTGAAAATTTCGAAAAATGCACCCAGAATTCCGAGAAGGCTAACCCCTTTGATAATTTCGAAAAATGCACACAGAATTCCGAGAAGGCTAACCCCTTTGAAAATTTCGAAAAATGCACCCAGAATTCCGAGAAGGCTAACCCCTTTGAAAATTTCGAAATATGCACCTAGAATTCCGAGAAGGCTAACCCCTTTGAAAATTTCGAAAAATGCACCCGGAATTCCGAGAAGGCTAACTAACCCCTTTGAAAATTTTGAAAAATGCACCCAGAATTCCGAGAAGGCTAACCCCTTTGAAAATTTCGAAAACTGCACCCAGAATTCCTAGAAGGCTAACCCGTTTGAAAATTTCGAAAAATGCAACCAGAATTCCGAGAAGGCCCCTTTGAAAATTTCGAAAAATGCACCCAGAATTCCGAGAAGGCTAACCCCTTTCAAAATTTCGAAAAATGCACCCAGAATTCCGAGAAGGCTAACCCCTTTGAAAATTTCGAAAAATGCACCCAGAATTCCGAGAAGGCTAACTAACCCCTTTGAAAATTTCGAAAAATGCACCCAGAATTCAGAGAAGGCTAACCCGTTTGAAAATTTCGAAAAATGCACCCAGAATTCCGAGAAGGCTAACCCCTTTGAAAATTTCGAAAAATGCACCCAGAATTCCGAGAAGGCTAACCCCTTTGAAAATTTCGAAAAATGCACCCAGAATTCCGAGAAGGCTAACGCCTTTGAAAATTTCGAAAAATGTGCCCAGAATTCCGAGAAGGCTAAACCCTTTGAAAATTTCGAAAAATGCACCCAGAATTCCGAGAATGCTAACCCCTTTGAAAATTTCGAAAAATGCACCCAGAATTCCGAGAAGGCTAGCCCCTTTGAAAATTTCGAAAAATGCACCCAGAATTCCGAGAAGGCTAACCCCCTTGAAAATTTCGAAAAATCCACCCAGAATTCCAAGAAGGCTAACCCTTTGAAAATATCGAAAAATGCACCCAGAATTCCAAGAAGGCTAACCTCTTTGAAAATTTCGAAAAATGCACCCAGAATTCCAAGAAGGCTAACCCCTTTGAAAATTTCGAAAAATGCACCCAGAATTTCGAGAAGGCTAACCCCTTTGAAAATTTCGAAAAATGCACCCAGAATTCCGAGAAAGCTAACCCCTTTGAAAATTTCGAAAAATGCACCCAGAATTCCGAGAATAATGCACCCAGAATTCCGAGAAGGCCATCCCCTTTGAAAATTTCGAAAAATGCACCCAGAATTCCGAGAAGGCTAGCCCCTTTGAAAATTTCGAAAAATGCACCCAGAATTCCGAGAAGGCTAACCCCTTTGAAAATTTCGAAAAATGCACCCAGAATTCCGAGAAGACTAACCCCTTTGAAAATTTCGAAAAATGCACCCAGAATTCCGAGAATAATGCACCCAGAATTCCGAGAAGGCCATCCCCTTTGAAAATTTCGAAAAATGCACCCAGAATTCCGAGAAGGCTAACCCCTTTGAAAATTTCGAAAAATGCACCCAGAATTCCGAGAAGGCTAACCCCTTTGAAAATTTCGAAAAATGCACCCAGAATTCCGAGAAGGCTAACCCCCTTGAAAATTTCGAAAAATGCGCCCAGAATTCCGAGAAGGCTAACCCCTTTGAAAATTTTGAAAAATGCGCCCAGAATTCCGAGAAGGCCAACCATTTGAAAATTTCGAAAAATGCACCCAGAATTCCCAGAAGGCTAACCCCTTTGAAAATTTCGAAAAATGCACCCAGAATTCCGAGAAGGCTAGCCCCTTTGAAAATTTCGAAAAATGCAGCCAGAATTACGAGAAGGCTAACCCCTTTGAAAATTTCGAAAAATGCACCCAGAATTCCGAGAAGGCTAACCCCTTTGAAAATTTCGAATAATGCACCCAGAATTCCGAGAAGACTAACCCCTTTGAAAATTTCGAAAAATGCTCCCAGAATTCCGAGAAGGCTAACCCCTTTGAAAATTTCGAAAAATGCACCATGAATTGCGAGAAAGCTAACACCTTTGAAAATTTCGAAAAAATCACCCAGAATTCTGAGAAGGCTAACCCCTTTGAAAATTTCGAAAAATGCAGCCAGAGTTACGAGAAGGCTAACACCTTTGAAAATTTCGAAAAATGCACCCAGCATTCCGAAAAGGCTAGCCCTTTTGAAAATTTCGAAAAATGAACCCAGAATTCCGAGAAGGCTAACCCTTTGAACATTTCGAAAAATGCACCATGAATTCCGAGAAGGCTAACCCCTTTGAAAATTTCGAAAAATGCACCATGAATTGCGAAAAGGCTAACACCTTTGAAAGTTTCGAAAAAATCACCCAGAATTCCGAGAAGGCTAACCCTTTTGAAAATTTCGAAAAATGCAGCCAGAGTTACGAGAAGGCTAACCCCTTTGAAAATTTCGAAAAATGCACCCAGAATTCCGAGAAGGCTAACCCCTTTTAAAATTTCGAAAAATGCACCCAGAATTCCGAGAAGGCTAACTAACCCCTTTGAAAATTTCGAAAATTGCAACCAGAATTCCGAGAAGGCTAACCCCTTTGAAAATTTCGAAAAATGCATCAAGAATTCCGAGAAGGCTAACCCCTTTGAAAATTTCGAAAAATGCACCCAGCATTCCGAAAAGGCTAGCTCTTTTGAAAATTTCGAAAAATGAACCCAGAATTCCGAGAAGGCTAACCCTTTGAAAATTTCGAAAAATGCACCATGAATTCCGAGAAGGCTAACCCCTTTGAAAATTTCAAAAATGCACCCGGAATTCCGAGAAGGCTAACTAACCCCTTTGAAAATTTCGAAAAATGCACCCAGAATTCCGAGAAGGCTAAGCCCTTTGAAAATTTCGAAAAATGCACCCAGAATTCCGAGAAGGCTAACCCGTTTGAAAATTTCGAAAAATGCAACCAGAATTCCGAGAAGGCCCCTTTGAAAATTTCGAAAAATGCACCCAGAATTCCGAGAAGGCTAACCCCTTTGAAAATTTCGAAAAATGCACCCAGAATTCCGAGAAGGCTAACTAACCCCTTTGAAAATTTCGAAAAATGCACCCAGAATTCAGAGAAGGCTAACCCGTTTGAAAATTTCGAAAAATGCACCCAGAATTCCGAGAAGGCTAACCCCATTGAAAATTTCGAAAAATGCACCCAGAATTCCGAGAAGGCTAACCCCTTTGAAAATTTCGAAAATGCACCCAGAATTCCGAGAATGCTAAACCCTTTGAAAATTTCGAAAAATGCACCCAGAATTCCGAGAAGCCTAACCGTTTTGAAAATTTCGAACAATGCACCCAGAATTCCGAGAATGCTAACCCCTTTGAAAATTTCGAAAAATGCACCCAGAATTCCGAGAAGGCTAGCCCCTTTGAAAATTTCGAAAAATGCACCCAGAATTCCGAGAAGGCTAACCCCTTTGAAAATTTCGAAAAATGCACCCAGAATTCCGAGAAGGCTAACTAACCCCTTTGAAAATTTCGAAAAATGCACCCAGAATTCCGAGAAGGCTAACCCCTTTGAAAATTTCGAAAAATGCACCCAGAATTCCGAGAAGACTAACCCCTTTGAAAATTTCGAAAAATGCACCCAGAATTCCGAGAATAATGCACCCAGAATTCCGAGAAGGCCATCCCCTTTGAAAATTTCGAAAAATGCACCCAGAATTCCGAGAAGGCTAACCCCTTTGAAAATTTCGAAAAATGCACCCAGAATTCCGAGAAGGCTAACCCCTTTGAAAATTTCGAAAAATGCACCCAGAATTCCGAGAAGGCTAACCCCCTTGAAAATTTCGAAAAATGCGCCCAGAATTCCGAGAAGGCTAACCCCTTTGAAAATTTTGAAAAATGCGCCCAGAATTCCGAGAAGGCCAACCATTTGAAAATTTCGAAAAATGCACCCAGAATTCCCAGAAGGCTAACCCCTTTGAAAATTTCGAAAAATGCACCCAGAATTCCGAGAAGGCTAGCCCCTTTGAAAATTTCGAAAAATGCAGCCAGAATTACGAGAAGGCTAACCCCTTTGAAAATTTCGAAAAATGCACCCAGAATTCCGAGAAGGCTAACCCCTTTGAAAATTTCGAATAATGCACCCAGAATTCCGAGAAGACTAACCCCTTTGAAAATTTCGAAAAATGCTCCCAGAATTCCGAGAAGGCTAACCCCTTTGAAAATTTCGAAAAATGCACCATGAATTGCGAGAAAGCTAACACCTTTGAAAATTTCGAAAAAATCACCCAGAATTCTGAGAAGGCTAACCCCTTTGAAAATTTCGAAAAATGCAGCCAGAGTTACGAGAAGGCTAACACCTTTGAAAATTTCGAAAAATGCACCCAGCATTCCGAAAAGGCTAGCCCTTTTGAAAATTTCGAAAAATGAACCCAGAATTCCGAGAAGGCTAACCCTTTGAACATTTCGAAAAATGCACCATGAATTCCGAGAAGGCTAACCCCTTTGAAAATTTCGAAAAATGCACCATGAATTGCGAAAAGGCTAACACCTTTGAAAGTTTCGAAAAAATCACCCAGAATTCCGAGAAGGCTAACCCTTTTGAAAATTTCGAAAAATGCAGCCAGAGTTACGAGAAGGCTAACCCCTTTGAAAATTTCGAAAAATGCACCCAGAATTCCGAGAAGGCTAACCCCTTTTAAAATTTCGAAAAATGCACCCAGAATTCCGAGAAGGCTAACTAACCCCTTTGAAAATTTCGAAAATTGCAACCAGAATTCCGAGAAGGCTAACCCCTTTGAAAATTTCGAAAAATGCATCAAGAATTCCGAGAAGGCTAACCCCTTTGAAAATTTCGAAAAATGCACCCAGCATTCCGAAAAGGCTAGCTCTTTTGAAAATTTCGAAAAATGAACCCAGAATTCCGAGAAGGCTAACCCTTTGAAAATTTCGAAAAATGCACCATGAATTCCGAGAAGGCTAACCCCTTTGAAAATTTCAAAAATGCACCCGGAATTCCGAGAAGGCTAACTAACCCCTTTGAAAATTTCGAAAAATGCACCCAGAATTCCGAGAAGGCTAAGCCCTTTGAAAATTTCGAAAAATGCACCCAGAATTCCGAGAAGGCTAACCCGTTTGAAAATTTCGAAAAATGCAACCAGAATTCCGAGAAGGCCCCTTTGAAAATTTCGAAAAATGCACCCAGAATTCCGAGAAGGCTAACCCCTTTGAAAATTTCGAAAAATGCACCCAGAATTCCGAGAAGGCTAACTAACCCCTTTGAAAATTTCGAAAAATGCACCCAGAATTCAGAGAAGGCTAACCCGTTTGAAAATTTCGAAAAATGCACCCAGAATTCCGAGAAGGCTAACCCCATTGAAAATTTCGAAAAATGCACCCAGAATTCCGAGAAGGCTAACCCCTTTGAAAATTTCGAAAATGCACCCAGAATTCCGAGAATGCTAAACCCTTTGAAAATTTCGAAAAATGCACCCAGAATTCCGAGAAGCCTAACCGTTTTGAAAATTTCGAACAATGCACCCAGAATTCCGAGAATGCTAACCCCTTTGAAAATTTCGAAAAATGCACCCAGAATTCCGAGAAGGCTAGCCCCTTTGAAAATTTCGAAAAATGCACCCAGAATTCCGAGAAGGCTAACCCCTTTGAAAATTTCGAAAAATGCACCCAGAATTCCGAGAAGGCTAACTAACCCCTTTGAAAATTTCGAAAATTGCAACCAGAATTCCGAGAAGGCTAACCCCTTTGAAAATTTCGAAAAATGCACCAAGAATTCCGAGAAGGCTAACCCGTTAGAAAATTTCGAAAAATGCACCCAGAATTCCGAGAATAATGCACCCAGAATTCCGAGAAGGCCATCCCCTTTGAAAATTTCGAAAAATGCACCCAGAATTCCGAGAAGGCTAACCCCTTTGAAAATTTCGAAAAATGCACCCAGAATTCCGAGAAGGCTAACCCCCTTGAAAATTTCGAAAAATGCGCCCAGAATTCCGAGAAGGCTAACCCCTTTGAAAATTTTGAAAAATGTGCCCAGAATTCCGAGAAGGCCAACCATTTGAATATTTCGAAAAATTCACCCAGAATTCCCAGAAGGCTAACACCTTTGAAAATTTCGAAAAATGCACCCAGAATTCCGAGAATGCTAACCCCTTTGAAAATTTCGAAAAATGCACCCAGCATTCCGAAAAGGCTAGCCCTTTTGTTAATTTCGAAAAATGAACCCAGAGTTACGAGAAGGCTAACCCCTTTGAAAATTTCGAAAAATGCACCCAGAATTCCCAGAAGGCTAACCCCTTTGAAAATTTCGAAAAATGCACCCAGAATTCCGAGAAGGCTAGCCCCTTTGAAAATTTCGAAAAATGCAGCCAGAATTACGAGAAGGCTAACCCCTTTTAAAATTTCGAAAAATGCACCCAGAATTCCGAGAAGGCTAACCCCTTTGAAAATTTCGAAAAATTCACCCAGAATTCCCAGAAGGCTAACCCCTTTGAAAATTTCGAAAAATGCACCCAGAATTCCGAGAATGCTAACCCCTTTGAAAATTTCGAAAAATGCACCCAGCATTCCGAAAAGGCTAGCCCTTTTGAAAATTTCGAAAAATGAACCCAGAATTCCGAGAAGGCTAACCAATTGAAAATTTCGAAAAATGCACCATGAATTCCGAGAAGGCTAACCCCTTTGAAAATTTCGGAAAATGCACCCAGAATTCCGAGAAGGCTGACCCCTTTGAAAATTTCGAAAAATGCACCCAGAATTCCGAGAAGGCTAACCCCTTTGAAAATTTCGAAAAATGCACACAGAATTCCGAGAAGGCTTTCCCCTTTGAAAATTTCGAAAAATGCACCCAGAATTCCGAGAAGGCTAACCCCTTTGAAAATTTCGAAATATGCACCCAGAGTTCCGAGAAGGCTAACCCCTTTGAAAATTTCGAAAAATGCACCCGGAATTCCGAGAAGGCTAACTAACCCCTTTGAAAATTTTGAAAAATGCACCCAGAATTCCGAGAAGGCTAACCCCTTTGAAAATTTCGAAAAATGCACCCAGAATTCCTAGAAGGCTAACCCGTTTGAAAATTACGAAAAATGCAACCAGAATTCCGAGAAGGCCCCTTTGAAAATTTCGAAAAATGCACCCAGAATTCCGAGAAGGCTAACCCCTTTCAAAATTTCGAAAAATGCACCCAGAATTCCGAGAAGGCTAACCCCTTTGAAAATTTCGAAAAATGCACCCAGAATTCCGAGAAGGCTAACTAACCCCTTTGAAAATTTCGAAAATGCACCCAGAATTCAGAGAAGGCTAACCCGTTTGAAAATTTCGAAAAATGCACCCAGAATTCCGAGAAGGCTAACCCCTTTGAAAATTTCGAAAAATGCACCCAGAATTCCGAGAAGGCTAACCCCTTTGAAAATTTCGAAAAATGCACCCAGAATTCCGAGAAGGCTAACCCCTTTCAAAATTTCGAAAAATGCACCCAGAATTCCGAGAAGGCTAACCCCTTTGAAAATTTCGAAAAATGCACCCAGAATTCCGAGAAGGCTAACTAACCCCTTTGAAAATTTCGAAAAATGCACCCAGAATTCCGAGAAGGCTAACCCCTTTGAAAATTTCGAAAAATGTGCCCAGAATTCCGAGAAGGCTAAACCCTTTGAAAATTTCGAAAAATGCACCCAGAATTCCGAGAAGCCTAATCGTTTTGAAAATTTCGAAAAATGCACCCAGAATTCCGAGAATGCTAACCCCTTTGAAAATTTCGAAAAATGCACCCAGAATTCCGAGAAGGCTAGCCCCTTTGAAAATTTCGAAAAATGCACCCAGAATTCCAAGAAGGCTAACCCTTTGAAAATATCGAAAAATGCACCCAGAATTCCAAGAAGGCTAACCTCTTTGAAAATTTCGAAAAATGCACCCAGAATTCCAAGAAGGCTAACCCCTTTGAAAATTTCGAAAAATGCACCCAGAATTCCAAGAAGGCTAACCCCTTTGAAAATTTCGAAAAATGCACCCAGAATTTCGAGAAGGCTAACCCCTTTGAAAATTTCGAAAAAATGCACCCTCAATTCCGAGAAGGCTAACCCCTTTGAAGATTTCGAAAAATGCACCCACAATTCCGAGAAGGCTAACCCCTTTGATAATTTCGAAAAATGCACCCAGAATTACGAGAAGGCTAACCCCTTTGAAAATTTCGAAAAATGCACCCAGAATTCCGAGAAGGCTAACCCCTTTGAAAATTTCGAAAAATGCACCATGAATTGCGAGAAAGCTAACACCTTTGAAAATTTCGAAAAAATCACCCAGAATTCTGAGAAGGCTAACCCCTTTGAAAATTTCGAAAAATGCAGCCAGAGTTACGAGAAGGCTAACACCTTTGAAAATTTCGAAAAATGCACCCAGCATTCCGAAAAGGCTAGCCCTTTTGAAAATTTCGAAAAATGAACCCAGAATTCCGAGAAGGCTAACCCTTTGAACATTTCGAAAAATGCACCATGAATTCCGAGAAGGCTAACCCCTTTGAAAATTTCGAAAAATGCACCATGAATTGCGAAAAGGCTAACACCTTTGAAAGTTTCGAAAAAATCACCCAGAATTCCGAGAAGGCTAACCCTTTTGAAAATTTCGAAAAATGCAGCCAGAGTTACGAGAAGGCTAACCCGTTTGAAAATTTCGAAAAATGCACCCAGAATTCCGAGAAGGCTAACCCCTTTGAAAATTTCGAAAAATGCACCCAGAATTCCGAGAAGGCTAACCCCTTTGAAAATTTCGAAAATGCACCCAGAATTCCGAGAAGGCTAACCCCTTTGAAAATTTCGAAAAATGTGCCCAGAATTCCGAGAAGGCTAAACCCTTTGAAAATTTCGAAAAATGCACCCAGAATTCCGAGAAGCCTAACCGTTTTGAAAATTTCGAAAAATGCACCCAGAATTCCGAGAAGGCCAACCATTTGAAAATTTCGAAAAATGCACCCAGAATTCCGAGAAGCCAAACCCCTTTGAAAATTACGAAAAATGCACCCAGAATTCCGAGAAGGCTAACCCTTTCGAAAGTTTCGAAAAATGCACCCAGAATTCCCAGAAGGCTAACCCCTTTGAAAATTTCGAAAAATTCACCCAGAATTCCCAGAAGGCTAACCCCTTTGAAAATTTCGAAAAATGCACCCAGAATTCCGAGAATGCTAACCCCTTTGAAAATTTCGAAAAATGCACCCAGCATTCCGAAAAGGCTAGCCCTTTTGAAAATTTCGAAAAATGAACCCAGAATTCCGAGAAGGCTAACCCTTTGAAAATTTCGAAAAATGCACCATGAATTCCGAGAAGGCTAACCCCTTTGAAAATTTCGAAAAATGCACCATGAATTGCGAGAAGGCTAACACCTTTGAAAATTTCGAAAAAATCACCCAGAATTCCGAGAAGGCTAACCCCTTTGAAAATTTCGAAAAATGCACCCAGAATTCCGAGAAGGCTAACCCCTTTGAAAATTTCGAAAAATGCACCCAGACTTCCGAGAAGGCTAACCCCTTTGAAAATTTCGGAAAATGCACCCAGAATTCCGAGAAGGCTGACCCCTTTGAAAATTTCGAAAAATGCACCCAGAATTCCCAGAAGGCTAACCGCTTTGAAAATTTCGAAAAATGCACCCAGAATTCCGAGAAGGCTAGCCCCTTTGAAAATTTCGAAAAATGCAGCCAGAATTACGAGAAGGCTAACCCCTTTGAAAATTTCGAAAAATGCACCCAGAATTCCGAGAAGGCTAACCCCTTTGAAAATTTCGAATAATGCACCCAGAATTCCGAGAAGGCTAACCCCTTTGAAAATTTCGAAAAATGCTCCCAGAATTCCGAGAAGGCTAACCCCTTTGAAAATTTCGAAAAATGCACCATGAATTGCGAGAAAGCTAACACCTTTGAAAATTTCGAAAAAATCACCCAGAATTCTGAGAAGGCTTTGAAAATTTCGAAAAATGCAGCCAGTTTTACGAGAAGGCTAACACCTTTGAAAATTTCGAAAAATGCACCCAGCATTCCGAAAAGGCTAGCCCTTTTGAAAATTTCGAAAAATGAACCCAGAATTCCGAGAAGGCTAACCCTTTGAAAATTTCGAAAAATGCACCATGAATTCCGAGAAGGCTAACCCCTTTGAAAGTTTCGAAAAAATCACCCAGAATTCCGAGAAGGCTAACCCTTTTGAAAATTTCGAAAAATGCAGCCAGAGTTACGAGAAGGCTAACCCCTTTGAAAATTTCGAAAAATGCACCCAGAATTCCGAGATGGCTAACCCCTTTGAAAATTTCGAAAAATGCACCCAGAATTCCGAGAAGGCTAACTAACCCCTTTGAAAATTTCGAAAATTGCAACCAGAATTCCGTGAAGGCTAACCCCTTTGAAAATTTCGAAAAATGCACCAAGAATTCCGAGAAGGCTAACCCCTTTGAAAATTTCGAAAAATGCACCCAGCATTCCGAAAAGGCTAGCCCTTTTGAAAATTTCGAAAAATGAACCCAGAATTCCGAGAAGGCTAACCCTTTGAAAATTTCGAAAAATGCACCATGAATTCCGAGAAGGCTAACCCCTTTGAAAATTTCGAAAAATGCACCATGAATTGCGAGAAGGCTAACACCTTTGAAAGTTTCGAAAAAATCACCCAGAATTCCGAGAAGGCTAACCCTTTTGAAAATTTCGAAAAATGCAGCCAGAGTTACGAGAAGGCTAACCCCTTTGAAAATTTCGAAAAATGCACCCAGAATTCCGAGAAGGCTAACCCCTTTGAAAATTTCGAAAAATGCACCCAGAATTCCGAGAAGGCTAACCCCTTTGAAAATTTCGGAAAATGCACCCAGAATTCCGAGAAGGCTGACCCCTTTGAAAATTTCGAAAAATGCACCCAGAATTCCGAGAAGGCTAACCCGTTTGAAAATTTCGAAAAATGCAACCAGAATTCCGAGAAGGCCCCTTTGAAAATTTCGAAAAATGCACCCAGAATTCCGAGAAGGCTAACCCCTTTCAAAATTTCGAAAAATGCACCCAGAATTCCGAGAAGGCTAACACCTTTGAAAATTTCGAAAAATGCACCCAGAATTCCGAGAAGGCTAACTAACCCCTTTGAAAATTTCGAAAAATGCACCCAGAATTCAGAGAAGGCTAACCCGTTTGAAAATTTCGAAAAATGCACCCAGAATTCCGAGAAGGCTAACCCCTTTGAAAATTTCGAAAAATGCACCCAGAATTCCGAGAAGGCTAACCCCTTTGAAAATTTCGAAAATGCACCCAGAATTCCGAGAAGGCTAACCCCTTTGAAAATTTCGAAAAATGTGCCCAGAATTCCGAGAAGGCTAAACCCTTTGAAAATTTCGAAAAATGCACCCAGAATTCCGAGAAGCCTAACCGTTTTGAAAATTTCGAAAAATGCACCCAGAATTCCGAGAATGCTAACCCCTTTGAAAATTTCGAAAAATGCACCCAGAATTCCGAGAAGGCTAGCCCCTTTGAAAATTTCGAAAAATGCACCCAGAATTCCGAGAAGGCTAACCCCTTTGAAAATTTCGAAAAATGCACCCAGAATTCTGAGAAGGCTAACCCCTTTGAAAATTTCGAAAAATGCACCCAGAATTCCGAGAATAATGCACCCAGAATTCCGAGAAGGCCATCCCCTTTGAAAATTTCGAAAAATGCACCCAGAATTCCGAGAAGGCTAACCCCTTTGAAAATTTCGAAAAATGCACCCAGAATTCCGAGAAGGCTAACCCCTTTGAAAATTTCGAAAAATGCACCCAGAATTCCGAGAAGGCTAACCCCCTTGAAAATTTCGAAAAATTCGCCCAGAATTCCGAGAAGGCTAACCCCTTTGAAAATTTTGAAAAATGCACCCAGAATTCCGAGAAGGCCAACCATTTGAAAATTTCGAAAAATGCACCCAGAATTCCCAGAAGGCTAACCCCTTTGAAAATTTCGAAAAATGCACCCAGAATTCCGAGAAGGCTAGCCCCTTTGAAAATTTCGAAAAATGCAGCCAGAATTACGAGAAGGCTAACCCCTTTGAAAATTTCGAAAAATGCACCCAGAATTCCGAGAAGGCTAACCCCTTTGAAAATTTCGAATAATGCACCCAGAATTCCGAGAAGGCTAACCCCTTTGAAAATTTCGAAAAATGCTCCCAGAATTCCGAGAAGGCTAACCCCTTTGAAAATTTCGAAAAATGCACCATGAATTGCGAGAAAGCTAACACCTTTGAAAATTTCGAAAAAATCACCCAGCATTCCGAAAAGGATAGCCCTTTTGAAAATTTCGAAAAATGAACCCAGAATTCCGAGAAGGCTAACCCTTTGAAAATTTCGAAAAATGCACCATGAATTCCGAGAAGGCTAACCCCTTTGAAAGTTTCGAAAAAATCACCCAGAATTCCGAGAAGGCTAACCCTTTTGAAAATTTCGAAAAATGCAGCCAGAGTTACGAGAAGGCTAACCCCTTTGAAAATTTCGAAAAATGCAATCAGAATTCCGAGATGGCTAACCCCTTTGAAAATTTCGAAAAATGCACCCAGAATTCCGAGAAGGCTAACTAACCCCTTTGAAAATTTCGAAAATTGCAACCAGAATTCCGTGAAGGCTAACCCCTTTGAAAATTTCGAAAAATGCACCAAGAATTCCGAGAAGGCTAACCCCTTTGAAAATTTCGAAAAATGCACCCAGCATTCCGAAAAGGCTAGCCCTTTTGAAAATTTCGAAAAATGAACCCAGAATTCCGAGAAGGCTAACCCTTTGAAAATTTCGAAAAATGCACCATGAATTCCGAGAAGGCTAACCCCTTTGAAAATTTCGAAAAATGCACCATGAATTGCGAGAAGGCTAACACCTTTGAAAGTTTCGAAAAAATCACCCAGAATTCCGAGAAGGCTAACCCTTTTGAAAATTTCGAAAAATGCAGCCAGAGTTACGAGAAGGCTAACCCCTTTGAAAATTTCGAAAAATGCACCCAGAATTCCGAGAAGGCTAACCCCTTTGAAAATTTCGAAAAATGCACCCAGAATTCCGAGAAGGCTAACCCCTTTGAAAATTTCGGAAAATGCACCCAGAATTCCGAGAAGGCTGACCCCTTTGAAAATTTCGAAAAATGCACCCAGAATTCCGAGAAGGCTAACCCCTTTGAAAATTTCGAAAAATGCACACAGAATTCCGAGAAGGCTAACCCCTTTGAAAATTTCGAAAAATGCACCCAGAATTCCGAGATGGCTAACCCCTTTGAAAATTTCGAAATATGCACCTAGAATTCCGAGAAGACTAACCCCTATGAAAATTTCAAAAATGCACCCGGAATTCCGAGAAGGCTAACTAACCCCTTTGAAAATTTCGAAAAATGCACCCAGAATTCCGTGAAGGCTAACCCCTTTGAAAATTTCGAAAAATGCACCATGAATTCCGAGAAGGCTAACCCCTTTGAAAGTTTCGAAAAAATCACCCAGAATTCCGAGAAGGCTAACCCTTTTGAAAATTTCGAAAAATGCAGCCAGAGTTACGAGAAGGCTAACCCCTTTGAAAATTTCGAAAAATGCACCCAGAATTCCGAGATGGCTAACCCCTTTGAAAATTTCGAAAAATGCACCCAGAATTCCGAGAAGGCTAACTAACCCCTTTGAAAATTTCGAAAATTGCAACCAGAATTCCGTGAAGGCTAACCCCTTTGAAAATTTCGAAAAATGCACCAAGAATTCCGAGAAGGCTAACCCCTTTGAAAATTTCGAAAAATGCACCCAGCATTCCGAAAAGGCTAGCCCTTTTGAAAATTTCGAAAAATGAACCCAGAATTCCGAGAAGGCTAACCCTTTGAAAATTTCGAAAAATGCACCATGAATTCCGAGAAGGCTAACCCCTTTGAAAATTTCGAAAAATGCACCATGAATTGCGAGAAGGCTAACACCTTTGAAAGTTTCGAAAAAATCACCCAGAATTCCGAGAAGGCTAACCCTTTTGAAAATTTCGAAAAATGCAGCCAGAGTTACGAGAAGGCTAACCCCTTTGAAAATTTCGAAAAATGCACCCAGAATTCCGAGAAGGCTAACCCCTTTGAAAATTTCGAAAAATGCACCCAGAATTCCGAGAAGGCTAACCCCTTTGAAAATTTCGGAAAATGCACCCAGAATTCCGAGAAGGCTGACCCCTTTGAAAATTTCGAAAAATGCACCCAGAATTCCGAGAAGGCTAACCCCTTTGAAAATTTCGAAAAATGCACACAGAATTCCGAGAAGGCTAACCCCTTTGAAAATTTCGAAAAATGCACCCAGAATTCCGAGATGGCTAACCCCTTTGAAAATTTCGAAATATGCACCTAGAATTCCGAGAAGACTAACCCCTTTGAAAATTTCAAAAATGCACCCGGAATTCCGAGAAGGCTAACTAACCCCTTTGAAAATTTCGAAAAATGCACCCAGAATTCCGTGAAGGCTAACCCCTTTGAAAATTTCGAAAAATGCACCCAGAAATCCGAGAAGGCTAACACGTTTGAAAATTTCGAAAAATGCAACCAGAATTCCGAGAAGGCCCCTTTGAAAATTTCGAAAAATGCACCCAGAATTCCGAGAAGGCTAACCCCTTTCAAAATTTCGAAAAATGCACCCAGAATTCCGAGAAGGCTAACCCCTTTGAAAATTTCGAAAAATGCACCCAGAATTCCGAGAAGGCTAACTAACCCCTTTGAAAATTTCGAAAAATGCACCCAGAATTCAGAGAAGGCTAACCCGTATGAAAATTTCGAAAAATGCACCCAGAATTCCGAGAAGGCTAACCCCTTTGAAAATTTCGAAAAATGCACCCAGAATTCCGAGAAGGCTAACCCCTTTGAAAATTTCGAAAATGCACCCAGAATTCCGAGAAGGCTAAACCCTTTGAAAATTTCGAAAAATGCTCCCAGAATTCCGAGAAGCCTAACCGTTTTGAAAATTTCGAAAAATGCCCTCAGAATTCCGAGAATGCTAACCCCTTTTAAAATTTCGAAAAATGCACCCAGAATTCCGAGAAGGCTAGCCCCTTTGAAAATTTCGAAAAATGCACCCAGAATTCCGAGAAGGCTAACCCCTTTGAAAATTTCGAAAAATGCACCCAGAATTCCGAGAAGGCTAACTAACCCCTTTGAAAATTTCGAAAATTGCAACCAGAATTCCGAGAAGGCTAACCCCTTTGAAAATTTCGAAAAATGCACCAAGAATTCCGAGAAGGCTAACCCCTTTGAAAATTTCGAAAAATGCACCCAGAATTCCGAGAATAATGCACCCAGAATTCCGAGAAGGCCATCCCCTTTGAAAATTTCGAAAAATGCACCCAGAATTCCGAGAAGGCTAACCCCTTTGAAAATTTCGAAAAATGCACCCAGAATTCCGAGAAGGCTAACCCCTTTGAAAATTTCGAAAAATGCACCCAGAACTCCGAGAAGGCTAACCCCCTTGAAAATTTCGAAAAATGCGCCCAGAATTCCGAGAAGGCTAACCCCTTTGAAAATTTTGAAAAATGTGCCCAGAATTCCGAGAAGGCCAACCATTTGAAAATTTCGAAAAATTCACCCAGAATTCCCAGAAGGCTAACACCTTTGAAAATTTCGAAAAATGCACCCAGAATTCCGAGAATGCTAACCCCTTTGAAAATTTCGAAAAATGCACCCAGCATTCCGAAAAGGCTAGCCCTTTTGAAAATTTCGAAAAATGAACCCAGAGCTACGAGAAGGCTAACCCCTTTGAAAATTTCAAAAAATGCACCCAGAATTCCCAGAAGGCTAACCCCTTTGAAAATTTCGAAAAATGCACACAGAATTCCGAGAAGGCTAACCCCTTTGAAAATTTCGAAAAATGCACCCAGAATTCCGAGATGGCTAACCCCTTTGAAAATTTCGAAATATGCACCTAGAATTCCGAGAAGACTAACCCCTTTGAAAATTTCAAAAATGCACCCGGAATTCCGAGAAGGCTAACTAACCCCTTTGAAAATTTCGAAAAATGCACCCAGAATTCCGTGAAGGCTAACCCCTTTGAAAATTTCGAAAAATGCACCCAGAAATCCGAGAAGGCTAACACGTTTGAAAATTTCGAAAAATGCAACCAGAATTCCGAGAAGGCCCCTTTGAAAATTTCGAAAAATGCACCCAGAATTCCGAGAAGGCTAACCCCTTTCAAAATTTCGAAAAATGCACCCAGAATTCCGAGAAGGCTAACCCCTTTGAAAATTTCGAAAAATGCACCCAGAATTCCGAGAAGGCTAACTAACCCCTTTGAAAATTTCGAAAAATGCACCCAGAATTCAGAGAAGGCTAACCCGTATGAAAATTTCGAAAAATGCACCCAGAATTCCGAGAAGGCTAACCCCTTTGAAAATTTCGAAAAATGCACCCAGAATTCCGAGAAGGCTAACCCCTTTGAAAATTTCGAAAATGCACCCAGAATTCCGAGAAGGCTAAACCCTTTGAAAATTTCGAAAAATGCTCCCAGAATTCCGAGAAGCCTAACCGTTTTGAAAATTTCGAAAAATGCCCTCAGAATTCCGAGAATGCTAACCCCTTTTAAAATTTCGAAAAATGCACCCAGAATTCCGAGAAGGCTAGCCCCTTTGAAAATTTCGAAAAATGCACCCAGAATTCCGAGAAGGCTAACCCCTTTGAAAATTTCGAAAAATGCACCCAGAATTCCGAGAATGCTAACCCCTTTGAAAATTTCGAAAAATGCACCCAGCATTCCGAAAAGGCTAGCCCTTTTGAAAATTTCGAAAAATGAACCCAGAGCTACGAGAAGGCTAACCCCTTTGAAAATTTCAAAAAATGCACCCAGAATTCCCAGAAGGCTAACCCCTTTGAAAATTTCGAAAAATGCACCCAGAATTCCGAGAAGGCTAACCCCTTTGAAAATTTCGAAAATGCACCCAGAATTCCGAGAAGGCTAAACCCTTTGAAAATTTCGAAAATTGCAACCAGAATTCCGAGAAGGCTAACCCCTTTGAAAATTTCGAAAAATGCACCAAGAATTCCGAGAAGGCTAACCCCTTTGAAAATTTCGAAAAATGCACCCAGCATTCCGAAAAGGCTAGCTCTTTTGAAAATTTCGAAAAATGAACCCAGAATTCCGAGAAGGCTAACCCTTTGAAAATTTCGAAAAATGCACCATGAATTCCGAGAAGGCTAACCCCTTTGAAAATTTCAAAAATGCACCCGGAATTCCGAGAAGGCTAACTAACCCCTTTGAAAATTTCGAAAAATGCACCCAGAATTCCGAGAAGGCTAAGCCCTTTGAAAATTTCGAAAAATGCACCCAGAATTCCGAGAAGGCTAACCCGTTTGAAAATTTCGAAAAATGCAACCAGAATTCCGAGAAGGCCCCTTTGAAAATTTCGAAAAATGCACCCAGAATTCCGAGAAGGCTAACCCCTTTGAAAATTTCGAAAAATGCACCCAGAATTCCGAGAAGGCTAACTAACCCCTTTGAAAATTTCGAAAAATGCACCCAGAATTCAGAGAAGGCTAACCCGTTTGAAAATTTCGAAAAATGCACCCAGAATTCCGAGAAGGCTAACCCCATTGAAAATTTCGAAAAATGCACCCAGAATTCCGAGAAGGCTAACCCCTTTGAAAATTTCGAAAATGCACCCAGAATTCCGAGAATGCTAAACCCTTTGAAAATTTCGAAAAATGCACCCAGAATTCCGAGAAGCCTAACCGTTTTGAAAATTTCGAACAATGCACCCAGAATTCCGAGAATGCTAACCCCTTTGAAAATTTCGAAAAATGCACCCAGAATTCCGAGAAGGCTAGCCCCTTTGAAAATTTCGAAAAATGCACCCAGAATTCCGAGAAGGCTAACCCCTTTGAAAATTTCGAAAAATGCACCCAGAATTCCGAGAAGGCTAACTAACCCCTTTGAAAATTTCGAAAATTGCAACCAGAATTCCGAGAAGGCTAACCCCTTTGAAAATTTCGAAAAATGCACCAAGAATTCCGAGAAGGCTAACCCGTTAGAAAATTTCGAAAAATGCACCCAGAATTCCGAGAATAATGCACCCAGAATTCCGAGAAGGCCATCCCCTTTGAAAATTTCGAAAAATGCACCCAGAATTCCGAGAAGGCTAACCCCTTTGAAAATTTCGAAAAATGCACCCAGAATTCCGAGAAGGCTAACCCCTTTGAAAATTTCGAAAAATGCACCCAGCATTCCGAAAAGGCTAGCCCTTTTGTTAATTTCGAAAAATGAACCCAGAGTTACGAGAAGGCTAACCCCTTTGAAAATTTCGAAAAATGCACCCAGAATTCCCAGAAGGCTAACCCCTTTGAAAATTTCGAAAAATGCACCCAGAATTCCGAGAAGGCTAGCCCCTTTGAAAATTTCGAAAAATGCAGCCAGAATTACGAGAAGGCTAACCCCTTTTAAAATTTCGAAAAATGCACCCAGAATTCCGAGAAGGCTAACCCCTTTGAAAATTTCGAAAAATTCACCCAGAATTCCCAGAAGGCTAACCCCTTTGAAAATTTCGAAAAATGCACCCAGAATTCCGAGAATGCTAACCCCTTTGAAAATTTCGAAAAATGCACCCAGCATTCCGAAAAGGCTAGCCCTTTTGAAAATTTCGAAAAATGAACCCAGAATTCCGAGAAGGCTAACCAATTGAAAATTTCGAAAAATGCACCATGAATTCCGAGAAGGCTAACCCCTTTGAAAATTTCGAAAAATGCACCATGAATTGCGAGAAGGCTAACACCTTTGAAAATTTCGAAAAAATCACCCAGAATTCCGAGAAGGCTAACACCTTTGAAAATTTCGAAAAATGCAGCCTGAGTTACGAGAAGGCTAACCCCTTTGAAAATTTCGAAAAATGCACCCAGAATTCCGAGAAGGCTAACCCCTTTGAAAATTTCGGAAAATGCACCCAGAATTCCGAGAAGGCTGACCCCTTTGAAAATTTCGAAAAATGCACCCAGAATTCCGAGAAGGCTAACCCCTTTGAAAATTTCGAAAAATGCACACAGAATTCCGAGAAGGCTTTCCCCTTTGAAAATTTCGAAAAATGCACCCAGAATTCCGAGAAGGCTAACCCCTTTGAAAATTTCGAAATATGCACCCAGAGTTCCGAGAAGGCTAACCCCTTTGAAAATTTCGAAAAATGCACCCGGAATTCCGAGAAGGCTAACTAACCCCTTTGAAAATTTTGAAAAATGCACCCAGAATTCCGAGAAGGCTAACCCCTTTGAAAATTTCGAAAAATGCACCCAGAATTCCTAGAAGGCTAACCCGTTTGAAAATTACGAAAAATGCAACCAGAATTCCGAGAAGGCCCCTTTGAAAATTTCGAAAAATGCACCCAGAATTCCGAGAAGGCTAACCCCTTTCAAAATTTCGAAAAATGCACCCAGAATTCCGAGAAGGCTAACCCCTTTGAAAATTTCGAAAAATGCACCCAGAATTCCGAGAAGGCTAACTAACCCCTTTGAAAATTTCGAAAATGCACCCAGAATTCAGAGAAGGCTAACCCGTTTGAAAATTTCGAAAAATGCACCCAGAATTCCGAGAAGGCTAACCCCTTTGAAAATTTCGAAAAATGCACCCAGAATTCCGAGAAGGCTAACCCCTTTGAAAATTTCGAAAAATGCACCCAGAATTCCGAGAAGGCTAACCCCTTTCAAAATTTCGAAAAATGCACCCAGAATTCCGAGAAGGCTAACCCCTTTGAAAATTTCGAAAAATGCACCCAGAATTCCGAGAAGGCTAACTAACCCCTTTGAAAATTTCGAAAAATGCACCCAGAATTCAGAGAAGGCTAACCCGTTTGAAAATTTCGAAAAATGCACCCAGAATTCCGAGAAGGCTAACCCCTTTGAAAATTTCGAAAAATGCACCCAGAATTCCGAGAAGGCTAACCCCTTTGAAAATTTCGAAAAATGTGCCCAGAATTCCGAGAAGGCTAAACCCTTTGAAAATTTCGAAAAATGCACCCAGAATTCCGAGAAGCCTAATCGTTTTGAAAATTTCGAAAAATGCACCCAGAATTCCGAGAATGCTAACCCCTTTGAAAATTTCGAAAAATGCACCCAGAATTCCGAGAAGGCTAGCCCCTTTGAAAATTTCGAAAAATGCACCCAGAATTCCAAGAAGGCTAACCCTTTGAAAATATCGAAAAATGCACCCAGAATTCCAAGAAGGCTAACCTCTTTGAAAATTTCGAAAAATGCACCCAGAATTCCAAGAAGGCTAACCCCTTTGAAAATTTCGAAAAATGCACCCAGAATTCCAAGAAGGCTAACCCCTTTGAAAATTTCGAAAAATGCACCCAGAATTTCGAGAAGGCTAACCCCTTTGAAAATTTCGAAAAAATGCACCCTCAATTCCGAGAAGGCTAACCCCTTTGAAGATTTCGAAAAATGCACCCACAATTCCGAGAAGGCTAACCCCTTTGATAATTTCGAAAAATGCACCCAGAATTACGAGAAGGCTAACCCCTTTGAAAATTTCGAAAAATGCACCCAGAATTCCGAGAAGGCTAACCCCTTTGAAAATTTCGAAAAATGCACCATGAATTGCGAGAAAGCTAACACCTTTGAAAATTTCGAAAAAATCACCCAGAATTCTGAGAAGGCTAACCCCTTTGAAAATTTCGAAAAATGCAGCCAGAGTTACGAGAAGGCTAACACCTTTGAAAATTTCGAAAAATGCACCCAGCATTCCGAAAAGGCTAGCCCTTTTGAAAATTTCGAAAAATGAACCCAGAATTCCGAGAAGGCTAACCCTTTGAACATTTCGAAAAATGCACCATGAATTCCGAGAAGGCTAACCCCTTTGAAAATTTCGAAAAATGCACCATGAATTGCGAAAAGGCTAACACCTTTGAAAGTTTCGAAAAAATCACCCAGAATTCCGAGAAGGCTAACCCTTTTGAAAATTTCGAAAAATGCAGCCAGAGTTACGAGAAGGCTAACCCGTTTGAAAATTTCGAAAAATGCACCCAGAATTCCGAGAAGGCTAACCCCTTTGAAAATTTCGAAAAATGCACCCAGAATTCCGAGAAGGCTAACCCCTTTGAAAATTTCGAAAATGCACCCAGAATTCCGAGAAGGCTAACCCCTTTGAAAATTTCGAAAAATGTGCCCAGAATTCCGAGAAGGCTAAACCCTTTGAAAATTTCGAAAAATGCACCCAGAATTCCGAGAAGCCTAACCGTTTTGAAAATTTCGAAAAATGCACCCAGAATTCCGAGAAGGCCAACCATTTGAAAATTTCGAAAAATGCACCCAGAATTCCGAGAAGCCAAACCCCTTTGAAAATTACGAAAAATGCACCCAGAATTCCGAGAAGGCTAACCCTTTCGAAAGTTTCGAAAAATGCACCCAGAATTCCCAGAAGGCTAACCCCTTTGAAAATTTCGAAAAATTCACCCAGAATTCCCAGAAGGCTAACCCCTTTGAAAATTTCGAAAAATGCACCCAGAATTCCGAGAATGCTAACCCCTTTGAAAATTTCGAAAAATGCACCCAGCATTCCGAAAAGGCTAGCCCTTTTGAAAATTTCGAAAAATGAACCCAGAATTCCGAGAAGGCTAACCCTTTGAAAATTTCGAAAAATGCACCATGAATTCCGAGAAGGCTAACCCCTTTGAAAATTTCGAAAAATGCACCATGAATTGCGAGAAGGCTAACACCTTTGAAAATTTCGAAAAAATCACCCAGAATTCCGAGAAGGCTAACCCCTTTGAAAATTTCGAAAAATGCACCCAGAATTCCGAGAAGGCTAACCCCTTTGAAAATTTCGAAAAATGCACCCAGACTTCCGAGAAGGCTAACCCCTTTGAAAATTTCGGAAAATGCACCCAGAATTCCGAGAAGGCTGACCCCTTTGAAAATTTCGAAAAATGCACCCAGAATTCCCAGAAGGCTAACCGCTTTGAAAATTTCGAAAAATGCACCCAGAATTCCGAGAAGGCTAGCCCCTTTGAAAATTTCGAAAAATGCAGCCAGAATTACGAGAAGGCTAACCCCTTTGAAAATTTCGAAAAATGCACCCAGAATTCCGAGAAGGCTAACCCCTTTGAAAATTTCGAATAATGCACCCAGAATTCCGAGAAGGCTAACCCCTTTGAAAATTTCGAAAAATGCTCCCAGAATTCCGAGAAGGCTAACCCCTTTGAAAATTTCGAAAAATGCACCATGAATTGCGAGAAAGCTAACACCTTTGAAAATTTCGAAAAAATCACCCAGAATTCTGAGAAGGCTTTGAAAATTTCGAAAAATGCAGCCAGTTTTACGAGAAGGCTAACACCTTTGAAAATTTCGAAAAATGCACCCAGCATTCCGAAAAGGCTAGCCCTTTTGAAAATTTCGAAAAATGAACCCAGAATTCCGAGAAGGCTAACCCTTTGAAAATTTCGAAAAATGCACCATGAATTCCGAGAAGGCTAACCCCTTTGAAAGTTTCGAAAAAATCACCCAGAATTCCGAGAAGGCTAACCCTTTTGAAAATTTCGAAAAATGCAGCCAGAGTTACGAGAAGGCTAACCCCTTTGAAAATTTCGAAAAATGCACCCAGAATTCCGAGATGGCTAACCCCTTTGAAAATTTCGAAAAATGCACCCAGAATTCCGAGAAGGCTAACTAACCCCTTTGAAAATTTCGAAAATTGCAACCAGAATTCCGTGAAGGCTAACCCCTTTGAAAATTTCGAAAAATGCACCAAGAATTCCGAGAAGGCTAACCCCTTTGAAAATTTCGAAAAATGCACCCAGCATTCCGAAAAGGCTAGCCCTTTTGAAAATTTCGAAAAATGAACCCAGAATTCCGAGAAGGCTAACCCTTTGAAAATTTCGAAAAATGCACCATGAATTCCGAGAAGGCTAACCCCTTTGAAAATTTCGAAAAATGCACCATGAATTGCGAGAAGGCTAACACCTTTGAAAGTTTCGAAAAAATCACCCAGAATTCCGAGAAGGCTAACCCTTTTGAAAATTTCGAAAAATGCAGCCAGAGTTACGAGAAGGCTAACCCCTTTGAAAATTTCGAAAAATGCACCCAGAATTCCGAGAAGGCTAACCCCTTTGAAAATTTCGAAAAATGCACCCAGAATTCCGAGAAGGCTAACCCCTTTGAAAATTTCGGAAAATGCACCCAGAATTCCGAGAAGGCTGACCCCTTTGAAAATTTCGAAAAATGCACCCAGAATTCCGAGAAGGCTAACCCGTTTGAAAATTTCGAAAAATGCAACCAGAATTCCGAGAAGGCCCCTTTGAAAATTTCGAAAAATGCACCCAGAATTCCGAGAAGGCTAACCCCTTTCAAAATTTCGAAAAATGCACCCAGAATTCCGAGAAGGCTAACACCTTTGAAAATTTCGAAAAATGCACCCAGAATTCCGAGAAGGCTAACTAACCCCTTTGAAAATTTCGAAAAATGCACCCAGAATTCAGAGAAGGCTAACCCGTTTGAAAATTTCGAAAAATGCACCCAGAATTCCGAGAAGGCTAACCCCTTTGAAAATTTCGAAAAATGCACCCAGAATTCCGAGAAGGCTAACCCCTTTGAAAATTTCGAAAATGCACCCAGAATTCCGAGAAGGCTAACCCCTTTGAAAATTTCGAAAAATGTGCCCAGAATTCCGAGAAGGCTAAACCCTTTGAAAATTTCGAAAAATGCACCCAGAATTCCGAGAAGCCTAACCGTTTTGAAAATTTCGAAAAATGCACCCAGAATTCCGAGAATGCTAACCCCTTTGAAAATTTCGAAAAATGCACCCAGAATTCCGAGAAGGCTAGCCCCTTTGAAAATTTCGAAAAATGCACCCAGAATTCCGAGAAGGCTAACCCCTTTGAAAATTTCGAAAAATGCACCCAGAATTCTGAGAAGGCTAACCCCTTTGAAAATTTCGAAAAATGCACCCAGAATTCCGAGAATAATGCACCCAGAATTCCGAGAAGGCCATCCCCTTTGAAAATTTCGAAAAATGCACCCAGAATTCCGAGAAGGCTAACCCCTTTGAAAATTTCGAAAAATGCACCCAGAATTCCGAGAAGGCTAACCCCTTTGAAAATTTCGAAAAATGCACCCAGAATTCCGAGAAGGCTAACCCCCTTGAAAATTTCGAAAAATTCGCCCAGAATTCCGAGAAGGCTAACCCCTTTGAAAATTTTGAAAAATGCACCCAGAATTCCGAGAAGGCCAACCATTTGAAAATTTCGAAAAATGCACCCAGAATTCCCAGAAGGCTAACCCCTTTGAAAATTTCGAAAAATGCACCCAGAATTCCGAGAAGGCTAGCCCCTTTGAAAATTTCGAAAAATGCAGCCAGAATTACGAGAAGGCTAACCCCTTTGAAAATTTCGAAAAATGCACCCAGAATTCCGAGAAGGCTAACCCCTTTGAAAATTTCGAATAATGCACCCAGAATTCCGAGAAGGCTAACCCCTTTGAAAATTTCGAAAAATGCTCCCAGAATTCCGAGAAGGCTAACCCCTTTGAAAATTTCGAAAAATGCACCATGAATTGCGAGAAAGCTAACACCTTTGAAAATTTCGAAAAAATCACCCAGCATTCCGAAAAGGATAGCCCTTTTGAAAATTTCGAAAAATGAACCCAGAATTCCGAGAAGGCTAACCCTTTGAAAATTTCGAAAAATGCACCATGAATTCCGAGAAGGCTAACCCCTTTGAAAGTTTCGAAAAAATCACCCAGAATTCCGAGAAGGCTAACCCTTTTGAAAATTTCGAAAAATGCAGCCAGAGTTACGAGAAGGCTAACCCCTTTGAAAATTTCGAAAAATGCAATCAGAATTCCGAGATGGCTAACCCCTTTGAAAATTTCGAAAAATGCACCCAGAATTCCGAGAAGGCTAACTAACCCCTTTGAAAATTTCGAAAATTGCAACCAGAATTCCGTGAAGGCTAACCCCTTTGAAAATTTCGAAAAATGCACCAAGAATTCCGAGAAGGCTAACCCCTTTGAAAATTTCGAAAAATGCACCCAGCATTCCGAAAAGGCTAGCCCTTTTGAAAATTTCGAAAAATGAACCCAGAATTCCGAGAAGGCTAACCCTTTGAAAATTTCGAAAAATGCACCATGAATTCCGAGAAGGCTAACCCCTTTGAAAATTTCGAAAAATGCACCATGAATTGCGAGAAGGCTAACACCTTTGAAAGTTTCGAAAAAATCACCCAGAATTCCGAGAAGGCTAACCCTTTTGAAAATTTCGAAAAATGCAGCCAGAGTTACGAGAAGGCTAACCCCTTTGAAAATTTCGAAAAATGCACCCAGAATTCCGAGAAGGCTAACCCCTTTGAAAATTTCGAAAAATGCACCCAGAATTCCGAGAAGGCTAACCCCTTTGAAAATTTCGGAAAATGCACCCAGAATTCCGAGAAGGCTGACCCCTTTGAAAATTTCGAAAAATGCACCCAGAATTCCGAGAAGGCTAACCCCTTTGAAAATTTCGAAAAATGCACACAGAATTCCGAGAAGGCTAACCCCTTTGAAAATTTCGAAAAATGCACCCAGAATTCCGAGATGGCTAACCCCTTTGAAAATTTCGAAATATGCACCTAGAATTCCGAGAAGACTAACCCCTATGAAAATTTCAAAAATGCACCCGGAATTCCGAGAAGGCTAACTAACCCCTTTGAAAATTTCGAAAAATGCACCCAGAATTCCGTGAAGGCTAACCCCTTTGAAAATTTCGAAAAATGCACCATGAATTCCGAGAAGGCTAACCCCTTTGAAAGTTTCGAAAAAATCACCCAGAATTCCGAGAAGGCTAACCCTTTTGAAAATTTCGAAAAATGCAGCCAGAGTTACGAGAAGGCTAACCCCTTTGAAAATTTCGAAAAATGCACCCAGAATTCCGAGATGGCTAACCCCTTTGAAAATTTCGAAAAATGCACCCAGAATTCCGAGAAGGCTAACTAACCCCTTTGAAAATTTCGAAAATTGCAACCAGAATTCCGTGAAGGCTAACCCCTTTGAAAATTTCGAAAAATGCACCAAGAATTCCGAGAAGGCTAACCCCTTTGAAAATTTCGAAAAATGCACCCAGCATTCCGAAAAGGCTAGCCCTTTTGAAAATTTCGAAAAATGAACCCAGAATTCCGAGAAGGCTAACCCTTTGAAAATTTCGAAAAATGCACCATGAATTCCGAGAAGGCTAACCCCTTTGAAAATTTCGAAAAATGCACCATGAATTGCGAGAAGGCTAACACCTTTGAAAGTTTCGAAAAAATCACCCAGAATTCCGAGAAGGCTAACCCTTTTGAAAATTTCGAAAAATGCAGCCAGAGTTACGAGAAGGCTAACCCCTTTGAAAATTTCGAAAAATGCACCCAGAATTCCGAGAAGGCTAACCCCTTTGAAAATTTCGAAAAATGCACCCAGAATTCCGAGAAGGCTAACCCCTTTGAAAATTTCGGAAAATGCACCCAGAATTCCGAGAAGGCTGACCCCTTTGAAAATTTCGAAAAATGCACCCAGAATTCCGAGAAGGCTAACCCCTTTGAAAATTTCGAAAAATGCACACAGAATTCCGAGAAGGCTAACCCCTTTGAAAATTTCGAAAAATGCACCCAGAATTCCGAGATGGCTAACCCCTTTGAAAATTTCGAAATATGCACCTAGAATTCCGAGAAGACTAACCCCTTTGAAAATTTCAAAAATGCACCCGGAATTCCGAGAAGGCTAACTAACCCCTTTGAAAATTTCGAAAAATGCACCCAGAATTCCGTGAAGGCTAACCCCTTTGAAAATTTCGAAAAATGCACCCAGAAATCCGAGAAGGCTAACACGTTTGAAAATTTCGAAAAATGCAACCAGAATTCCGAGAAGGCCCCTTTGAAAATTTCGAAAAATGCACCCAGAATTCCGAGAAGGCTAACCCCTTTCAAAATTTCGAAAAATGCACCCAGAATTCCGAGAAGGCTAACCCCTTTGAAAATTTCGAAAAATGCACCCAGAATTCCGAGAAGGCTAACTAACCCCTTTGAAAATTTCGAAAAATGCACCCAGAATTCAGAGAAGGCTAACCCGTATGAAAATTTCGAAAAATGCACCCAGAATTCCGAGAAGGCTAACCCCTTTGAAAATTTCGAAAAATGCACCCAGAATTCCGAGAAGGCTAACCCCTTTGAAAATTTCGAAAATGCACCCAGAATTCCGAGAAGGCTAAACCCTTTGAAAATTTCGAAAAATGCTCCCAGAATTCCGAGAAGCCTAACCGTTTTGAAAATTTCGAAAAATGCCCTCAGAATTCCGAGAATGCTAACCCCTTTTAAAATTTCGAAAAATGCACCCAGAATTCCGAGAAGGCTAGCCCCTTTGAAAATTTCGAAAAATGCACCCAGAATTCCGAGAAGGCTAACCCCTTTGAAAATTTCGAAAAATGCACCCAGAATTCCGAGAAGGCTAACTA
Source organism: Ectobius pallidus (assembly GCA_964059195.1). NCBI lineage: Eukaryota > Metazoa > Arthropoda > Insecta > Blattodea > Ectobiidae > Ectobius > Ectobius pallidus. The sequence continues at coordinate 85,847,402 of CAXKWD010000009.1, forward strand.
ACCCCTTTGAAAATTTCGAAAATTGCAACCAGAATTCCGAGAAGGCTAACCCCTTTGAAAATTTCGAAAAATGCACCAAGAATTCCGAGAAGGCTAACCCCTTTGAAAATTTCGAAAAATGCACCCAGAATTCCGAGAATAATGCACCCAGAATTCCGAGAAGGCCATCCCCTTTGAAAATTTCGAAAAATGCACCCAGAATTCCGAGAAGGCTAACCCCTTTGAAAATTTCGAAAAATGCACCCAGAATTCCGAGAAGGCTAACCCCTTTGAAAATTTCGAAAAATGCACCCAGAACTCCGAGAAGGCTAACCCCCTTGAAAATTTCGAAAAATGCGCCCAGAATTCCGAGAAGGCTAACCCCTTTGAAAATTTTGAAAAATGTGCCCAGAATTCCGAGAAGGCCAACCATTTGAAAATTTCGAAAAATTCACCCAGAATTCCCAGAAGGCTAACACCTTTGAAAATTTCGAAAAATGCACCCAGAATTCCGAGAATGCTAACCCCTTTGAAAATTTCGAAAAATGCACCCAGCATTCCGAAAAGGCTAGCCCTTTTGAAAATTTCGAAAAATGAACCCAGAGCTACGAGAAGGCTAACCCCTTTGAAAATTTCAAAAAATGCACCCAGAATTCCCAGAAGGCTAACCCCTTTGAAAATTTCGAAAAATGCACACAGAATTCCGAGAAGGCTAACCCCTTTGAAAATTTCGAAAAATGCACCCAGAATTCCGAGATGGCTAACCCCTTTGAAAATTTCGAAATATGCACCTAGAATTCCGAGAAGACTAACCCCTTTGAAAATTTCAAAAATGCACCCGGAATTCCGAGAAGGCTAACTAACCCCTTTGAAAATTTCGAAAAATGCACCCAGAATTCCGTGAAGGCTAACCCCTTTGAAAATTTCGAAAAATGCACCCAGAAATCCGAGAAGGCTAACACGTTTGAAAATTTCGAAAAATGCAACCAGAATTCCGAGAAGGCCCCTTTGAAAATTTCGAAAAATGCACCCAGAATTCCGAGAAGGCTAACCCCTTTCAAAATTTCGAAAAATGCACCCAGAATTCCGAGAAGGCTAACCCCTTTGAAAATTTCGAAAAATGCACCCAGAATTCCGAGAAGGCTAACTAACCCCTTTGAAAATTTCGAAAAATGCACCCAGAATTCAGAGAAGGCTAACCCGTATGAAAATTTCGAAAAATGCACCCAGAATTCCGAGAAGGCTAACCCCTTTGAAAATTTCGAAAAATGCACCCAGAATTCCGAGAAGGCTAACCCCTTTGAAAATTTCGAAAATGCACCCAGAATTCCGAGAAGGCTAAACCCTTTGAAAATTTCGAAAAATGCTCCCAGAATTCCGAGAAGCCTAACCGTTTTGAAAATTTCGAAAAATGCCCTCAGAATTCCGAGAATGCTAACCCCTTTTAAAATTTCGAAAAATGCACCCAGAATTCCGAGAAGGCTAGCCCCTTTGAAAATTTCGAAAAATGCACCCAGAATTCCGAGAAGGCTAACCCCTTTGAAAATTTCGAAAAATGCACCCAGAATTCCGAGAATGCTAACCCCTTTGAAAATTTCGAAAAATGCACCCAGCATTCCGAAAAGGCTAGCCCTTTTGAAAATTTCGAAAAATGAACCCAGAGCTACGAGAAGGCTAACCCCTTTGAAAATTTCAAAAAATGCACCCAGAATTCCCAGAAGGCTAACCCCTTTGAAAATTTCGAAAAATGCACCCAGAATTCCGAGAAGGCTAACCCCTTTGAAAATTTCGAAAATGCACCCAGAATTCCGAGAAGGCTAAACCCTTTGAAAATTTCGAAAATTGCAACCAGAATTCCGAGAAGGCTAACCCCTTTGAAAATTTCGAAAAATGCACCAAGAATTCCGAGAAGGCTAACCCCTTTGAAAATTTCGAAAAATGCACCCAGAATTCCGAGAATAATGCACCCAGAATTCCGAGAAGGCCATCCCCTTTGAAAATTTCGAAAAATGCACCCAGAATTCCGAGAAGGCTAACCCCTTTGAAAATTTCGAAAAATGCACCCAGAATTCCGAGAAGGCTAACCCCTTTGAAAATTTCGAAAAATGCGCCCAGAATTCCGAGAAGGCTAACCCCTTTGAAAATTTTGAAAAATGTGCCCAGAATTCCGAGAAGGCCAACCATTTGAAAATTTCGAAAAATTCACCCAGAATTCCCAGAAGGCTAACACCTTTGAAAATTTCGAAAAATGCACCCAGAATTCCGAGAATGCTAACCCCTTTGAAAATTTCGAAAAATGCACCCAGCATTCCGAAAAGGCTAGCCCTTTTGAAAATTTCGAAAAATGAACCCAGAGCTACGAGAAGGCTAACCCCTTTGAAAATTTCAAAAAATGCACCCAGAATTCCCAGAAGGCTAACCCCTTTGAAAATTTCGAAAAATGCACCCAGAATTCCGAGAAGGCTAGCCCCTTTGAAAATATCGAAAAATGCAGCCAGAATTACGAGAAGGCTAACCCCTTTGAAAATTTCGAAAAATGCACCCAGAATTCCGAGAAGGCTAACCCCTTTGAAAATTTCGAATAATGCACCCAGAAGGCTAACCCCTTTGAAAATTTCGAAAAATTCACCTAGAATTCCCAGAAGGCTAACCCCTTTGAAAATTTCGAAAAATGCACCCAGAATTCCGAGAATGCTAACCCCTTTGAAAATTTCGAAAAATGCACCCAGCATTCCGAAAAGGCTAGCCCTTTTGAAAATTTCGAAAAATGAACCCAGAATTCCGAGAAGGCTAACCAATTGAAAATTTCGAAAAATGCACCATGAATTCCGAGAATAATGCACCCAGAATTCCGAGAAGGCCATCCCCTTTGAAAATTTCGAAAAATGCACCCAGAATTCCGAGAAGGCTAACCCCTTTGAAAATTTCGAAAAATGCACCCAGAATTCCGAGAAGGCTAACCCCTTTGAAAATTTCGAAAAATGCACCCAGAACTCCGAGAAGGCTAACCCCCTTGAAAATTTCGAAAAATGCGCCCAGAATTCCGAGAAGGCTAACCCCTTTGAAAATTTTGAAAAATGTGCCCAGAATTCCGAGAAGGCCAACCATTTGAAAATTTCGAAAAATTCACCCAGAATTCCCAGAAGGCTAACACCTTTGAAAATTTCGAAAAATGCACCCAGAATTCCGAGAATGCTAACCCCTTTGAAAATTTCGAAAAATGCACCCAGCATTCCGAAAAGGCTAGCCCTTTTGAAAATTTCGAAAAATGAACCCAGAGCTACGAGAAGGCTAACCCCTTTGAAAATTTCAAAAAATGCACCCAGAATTCCCAGAAGGCTAACCCCTTTGAAAATTTCGAAAAATGCACCCAGAATTCCGAGAAGGCTAGCCCCTTTGAAAATATCGAAAAATGCAGCCAGAATTACGAGAAGGCTAACCCCTTTGAAAATTTCGAAAAATGCACCCAGAATTCCGAGAAGGCTAACCCCTTTGAAAATTTCGAATAATGCACCCAGAAGGCTAACCCCTTTGAAAATTTCGAAAAATTCACCTAGAATTCCCAGAAGGCTAACCCCTTTGAAAATTTCGAAAAATGCACCCAGAATTCCGAGAATGCTAACCCCTTTGAAAATTTCGAAAAATGCACCCAGCATTCCGAAAAGGCTAGCCCTTTTGAAAATTTCGAAAAATGAACCCAGAATTCCGAGAAGGCTAACCAATTGAAAATTTCGAAAAATGCACCATGAATTCCGAGAAGGCTAACCCCTTTGAAAATTTCGAAAAATGCACCCATAATTCCGAGAAGGCTAACTAACCCCTTTGAAAATTTCGAAAAATTCACCTAGAATTCCCAGAAGGCTAAACCCTTTGAAAATTTCGAAAAATGCTCCCAGAATTCCGAGAAGCCTAACCGTTTTGAAAATTTCGAAAAATGCCCTCAGAATTCCGAGAATGCTAACCCCTTTTAAAATTTCGAAAAATGCACCCAGAATTCCGAGAAGGCTAGCCCCTTTGAAAATTTCGAAAAATGCACCCAGAATTCCGAGAAGGCTAACCCCTTTGAAAATTTCGAAAAATGCACCCAGAATTCCGAGAAGGCTAACTAACCCCTTTGAAAATTTCGAAAATTGCAACCAGAATTCCGAGAAGGCTAACCCCTTTGAAAATTTCGAAAAATGCACCAAGAATTCCGAGAAGGCTAACCCCTTTGAAAATTTCGAAAAATGCACCCAGAATTCCGAGAATAATGCACCCAGAATTCCGAGAAGGCCATCCCCTTTGAAAATTTCGAAAAATGCACCCAGAATTCCGAGAAGGCTAACCCCTTTGAAAATTTCGAAAAATGCACCCAGAATTCCGAGAAGGCTAACCCCTTTGAAAATTTCGAAAAATGCACCCAGAACTCCGAGAAGGCTAACCCCCTTGAAAATTTCGAAAAATGCGCCCAGAATTCCGAGAAGGCTAACCCCTTTGAAAATTTTGAAAAATGTGCCCAGAATTCCGAGAAGGCCAACCATTTGAAAATTTCGAAAAATTCACCCAGAATTCCCAGAAGGCTAACACCTTTGAAAATTTCGAAAAATGCACCCAGAATTCCGAGAATGCTAACCCCTTTGAAAATTTCGAAAAATGCACCCAGCATTCCGAAAAGGCTAGCCCTTTTGAAAATTTCGAAAAATGAACCCAGAGCTACGAGAAGGCTAACCCCTTTGAAAATTTCAAAAAATGCACCCAGAATTCCCAGAAGGCTAACCCCTTTGAAAATTTCGAAAAATGCACACAGAATTCCGAGAAGGCTAACCCCTTTGAAAATTTCGAAAAATGCACCCAGAATTCCGAGATGGCTAACCCCTTTGAAAATTTCGAAATATGCACCTAGAATTCCGAGAAGACTAACCCCTTTGAAAATTTCAAAAATGCACCCGGAATTCCGAGAAGGCTAACTAACCCCTTTGAAAATTTCGAAAAATGCACCCAGAATTCCGTGAAGGCTAACCCCTTTGAAAATTTCGAAAAATGCACCCAGAAATCCGAGAAGGCTAACACGTTTGAAAATTTCGAAAAATGCAACCAGAATTCCGAGAAGGCCCCTTTGAAAATTTCGAAAAATGCACCCAGAATTCCGAGAAGGCTAACCCCTTTCAAAATTTCGAAAAATGCACCCAGAATTCCGAGAAGGCTAACCCCTTTGAAAATTTCGAAAAATGCACCCAGAATTCCGAGAAGGCTAACTAACCCCTTTGAAAATTTCGAAAAATGCACCCAGAATTCAGAGAAGGCTAACCCGTATGAAAATTTCGAAAAATGCACCCAGAATTCCGAGAAGGCTAACCCCTTTGAAAATTTCGAAAAATGCACCCAGAATTCCGAGAAGGCTAACCCCTTTGAAAATTTCGAAAATGCACCCAGAATTCCGAGAAGGCTAAACCCTTTGAAAATTTCGAAAAATGCTCCCAGAATTCCGAGAAGCCTAACCGTTTTGAAAATTTCGAAAAATGCCCTCAGAATTCCGAGAATGCTAACCCCTTTTAAAATGCACCCAGAATTCCGAGAAGGCTAGCCCCTTTGAAAATTTCGAAAAATGCACCCAGAATTCCGAGAAGGCTAACCCCTTTGAAAATTTCGAAAAATGCACCCAGAATTCCGAGAAGGCTAACTAACCCCTTTGAAAATTTCGAAAATTGCAACCAGAATTCCGAGAAGGCTAACCCCTTTGAAAATTTCGAAAAATGCACCAAGAATTCCGAGAAGGCTAACCCCTTTGAAAATTTCGAAAAATGCACCCAGAATTCCGAGAATAATGCACCCAGAATTCCGAGAAGGCCATCCCCTTTGAAAATTTCGAAAAATGCACCCAGAATTCCGAGAAGGCTAACCCCTTTGAAAATTTCGAAAAATGCACCCAGAATTCCGAGAAGGCTAACCCCTTTGAAAATTTCGAAAAATGCACCCAGAACTCCGAGAAGGCTAACCCCCTTGAAAATTTCGAAAAATGCGCCCAGAATTCCGAGAAGGCTAACCCCTTTGAAAATTTTGAAAAATGTGCCCAGAATTCCGAGAAGGCCAACCATTTGAAAATTTCGAAAAATTCACCCAGAATTCCCAGAAGGCTAACACCTTTGAAAATTTCGAAAAATGCACCCAGAATTCCGAGAATGCTAACCCCTTTGAAAATTTCGAAAAATGCACCCAGCATTCCGAAAAGGCTAGCCCTTTTGAAAATTTCGAAAAATGAACCCAGAGCTACGAGAAGGCTAACCCCTTTGAAAATTTCAAAAAATGCACCCAGAATTCCCAGAAGGCTAACCCCTTTGAAAATTTCGAAAAATGCACCCAGAATTCCGAGAAGGCTAGCCCCTTTGAAAATATCGAAAAATGCAGCCAGAATTACGAGAAGGCTAACCCCTTTGAAAATTTCGAAAAATGCACCCAGAATTCCGAGAAGGCTAACCCCTTTGAAAATTTCGAATAATGCACCCAGAAGGCTAACCCCTTTGAAAATTTCGAAAAATTCACCTAGAATTCCCAGAAGGCTAACCCCTTTGAAAATTTCGAAAAATGCACCCAGAATTCCGAGAATGCTAACCCCTTTGAAAATTTCGAAAAATGCACCCAGCATTCCGAAAAGGCTAGCCCTTTTGAAAATTTCGAAAAATGAACCCAGAATTCCGAGAAGGCTAACCAATTGAAAATTTCGAAAAATGCACCATGAATTCCGAGAATAATGCACCCAGAATTCCGAGAAGGCCATCCCCTTTGAAAATTTCGAAAAATGCACCCAGAATTCCGAGAAGGCTAACCCCTTTGAAAATTTCGAAAAATGCACCCAGAATTCCGAGAAGGCTAACCCCTTTGAAAATTTCGAAAAATGCACCCAGAACTCCGAGAAGGCTAACCCCCTTGAAAATTTCGAAAAATGCGCCCAGAATTCCGAGAAGGCTAACCCCTTTGAAAATTTTGAAAAATGTGCCCAGAATTCCGAGAAGGCCAACCATTTGAAAATTTCGAAAAATTCACCCAGAATTCCCAGAAGGCTAACACCTTTGAAAATTTCGAAAAATGCACCCAGAATTCCGAGAATGCTAACCCCTTTGAAAATTTCGAAAAATGCACCCAGAATTCCGAGAAGGCTAACCCCTTTGAAAATTTCGAATAATGCACCCAGCATTCCGAAAAGGCTAGCCCTTTTGAAAATTTCGAAAAATGAACCCAGAATTCCGAGAAGGCTAACCAATTGAAAATTTCGAAAAATGCACCATGAATTCCGAGAAGGCTAACCCCTTTGAAAATTTCGAAAAATGCACCCATAATTCCGAGAAGGCTAGCCCCTTTGAAAATATCGAAAAATGCAGCCAGAATTACGAGAAGGCTAACCCCTTTGAAAATTTCGAAAAATGCACCCAGAATTCCGAGAAGCCTAACCGTTTTGAAAATTTCGAAAAATGCCCTCAGAATTCCGAGAATGCTAACCCCTTTGAAAATTTCGAAAAATGCACCCAGCATTCCGAAAAGGCTAGCCCTTTTGAAAATTTCGAAAAATGAACCCAGAGCTACGAGAAGGCTAACCCCTTTGAAAATTTCAAAAAATGCACCCAGAATTCCCAGAAGGCTAACCCCTTTGAAAATTTCGAAAAATGCACCCAGAATTCCGAGAAGGCTAGCCCCTTTGAAAATATCGAAAAATGCAGCCAGAATTACGAGAAGGCTAACCCCTTTGAAAATTTCGAAAAATGCACCCAGAATTCCGAGAAGGCTAACCCCCTTGAAAATTTCGAATAATGCACCCAGAAGGCTAACCCCTTTGAAAATTTCGAAAAATTCACCTAGAATTCCCAGAAGGCTAACCCCTTTGAAAATTTCGAAAAATGCACCCAGAATTCCGAGAATGCTAACCCCTTTGAAAATTTCGAAAAATGCACCCAGCATTCCGAAAAGGCTAGCCCTTTTGAAAATTTCGAAAAATGAACCCAGAATTCCGAGAAGGCTAACCAATTGAAAATTTCGAAAAATGCACCATGAATTCCGAGAAGGCTAACCCCTTTGAAAATTTCGAAAAATGCACCCATAATTCCGAGAAGGCTAACTAACCCCTTTGAAAATTTCGAAAAATTCACCTAGAATTCCCAGAAGGCTAAACCCTTTGAAAATTTCGAAAAATGCTCCCAGAATTCCGAGAAGCCTAACCGTTTTGAAAATTTCGAAAAATGCCCTCAGAATTCCGAGAATGCTAACCCCTTTTAAAATTTCGAAAAATGCACCCAGAATTCCGAGAAGGCTAGCCCCTTTGAAAATTTCGAAAAATGCACCCAGAATTCCGAGAAGGCTAACCCCTTTGAAAATTTCGAAAAATGCACCCAGAATTCCGAGAAGGCTAACTAACCCCTTTGAAAATTTCGAAAATTGCAACCAGAATTCCGAGAAGGCTAACCCCTTTGAAAATTTCGAAAAATGCACCAAGAATTCCGAGAAGGCTAACCCCTTTGAAAATTTCGAAAAATGCACCCAGAATTCCGAGAATAATGCACCCAGAATTCCGAGAAGGCCATCCCCTTTGAAAATTTCGAAAAATGCACCCAGAATTCCGAGAAGGCTAACCCCTTTGAAAATTTCGAAAAATGCACCCAGAATTCCGAGAAGGCTAACCCCTTTGAAAATTTCGAAAAATGCACCCAGAACTCCGAGAAGGCTAACCCCCTTGAAAATTTCGAAAAATGCGCCCAGAATTCCGAGAAGGCTAACCCCTTTGAAAATTTTGAAAAATGTGCCCAGAATTCCGAGAAGGCCAACCATTTGAAAATTTCGAAAAATTCACCCAGAATTCCCAGAAGGCTAACACCTTTGAAAATTTCGAAAAATGCACCCAGAATTCCGAGAATGCTAACCCCTTTGAAAATTTCGAAAAATGCACCCAGCATTCCGAAAAGGCTAGCCCTTTTGAAAATTTCGAAAAATGAACCCAGAGCTACGAGAAGGCTAACCCCTTTGAAAATTTCAAAAAATGCACCCAGAATTCCCAGAAGGCTAACCCCTTTGAAAATTTCGAAAAATGCACCCAGAATTCCGAGAAGGCTAGCCCCTTTGAAAATATCGAAAAATGCAGCCAGAATTACGAGAAGGCTAACCCCTTTGAAAATTTCGAAAAATGCACCCAGAATTCCGAGAAGGCTAACCCCTTTGAAAATTTCGAATAATGCACCCAGAAGGCTAACCCCTTTGAAAATTTCGAAAAATTCACCTAGAATTCCCAGAAGGCTAACCCCTTTGAAAATTTCGAAAAATGCACCCAGAATTCCGAGAATGCTAACCCCTTTGAAAATTTTGAAAAATGCACCCAGCATTCCGAAAAGGCTAGCCCTTTTGAAAATTTCGAAAAATGAACCCAGAATTCCGAGAAGGCTAACCAATTGAAAATTTCGAAAAATGCACCATGAATTCCGAGAAGGCTAACCCCTTTGAAAATTTCGAAAAATGCACCATGAATTGCGAGAAGGCTAACACCTTTGAAAATTTCGAAAAAATCACCCAGAATTCCGAGAAGGCTAACACCTTTGAAAATTTCGGAAAATGCACCCAGAATTCCGAGAAGGCTGACCCCTTTGAAAATTTCGAAAAATGCACCCAGAATTCCGAGAAGGCTAACCCCTTTGAAAATTTCGAAAAATGCACACAGAATTCCGAGAAGGCTAACCCCTTTGAAAATTTCGAAAAATGCACCCAGAATTCCGAGAAGGCTAACCCCTTTGAAAATTTCGAAATATGCACCCAGAATTCCGAGAAGGCTAACCCCTTTGAAAATTTCGAAAAATGCACCCGGAATTCCGAGAAGGCTAACTAACCCCTTTGAAAATTTTGAAAAATGCACCCAGAATTCCGAGAAGGCTAACCCCTTTGAAAATTTCGAAAAATGCACCCAGAATTCCTAGAAGGCTAACCCGTTTGAAAATTTCGAAAAATGCAACCAGAATTCCGAGAAGGCCCCTTTGAAAATTTCGAAAAATGCACCCAGAATTCCGAGAAGGCTAACCCCTTTCAAAATTTCGAAAAATGCACCCAGAATTCCGAGAAGGCTAACCCCTTTGAAAATTTCGAAAAATGCACCCAGAATTCCGAGAAGGCTAACTAACCCCTTTGAAAATTTCGAAAAATGCACCCAGAATTCAGAGAAGGCTAACCCGTTTGAAAATTTCGAAAAATGCACCCAGAATTCCGAGAAGGCTAACCCCTTTGAAAATTTCGAAAAATGCACCCAGAATTCCGAGAAGGCTAACCCCTTTGAAAATTTCGAAAAATGCACCCAGAATTCCGAGAAGGCTAACCGCTTTGAAAATTTCGAAAAAAGTGCCCAGAATTCCGAGAAGGCTAAACCCTTTGAAAATTTCGAAAAATGCACCCAGAATTCCGAGAAGCCTAATCGTTTTGAAAATTTCGAAAAATGCACCCAGAATTCCGAGAATGCTAACCCCTTTGAAAATTTCGAAAAATGCACCCAGAATTCCGAGAAGGCTAGCCCCTTTGAAAATTTCGAAAAATGCACCCAGAATTCCGAGAAGGCTAACCCCCTTGAAAATATCGAAAAATCCACCCAGAATTTCGAGAAGGCTAACCCCTTTGAAAATTTCGAAAAATGCACCCAGAATTCCGAGAAGGCTAACCCCTTTGAAAATTTCGAAAAATGCACCCAGAATTCCGAGAATAATGCACCCAGAATTCCGAGAAGGCCATCCCCTTTGAAAATTTCGAAAAATGCACCCAGAATTCCGAGAAGGCTAGCCCCTTTGAAAATTTCGAAAAATGCACCCAGAATTCCGAGAAGGCTAACCCTTTTGAAAATTTCGAAAAATGCACCCAGAATTCCGAGAAGGCTAACCCCTTTGAAAATTTCGAAAAATGCACCCAGAATTCCGAGAATAATGCACCCAGAATTCCGAGAAGGCCATCCCCTTTGAAAATTTCGAAAAATGCACCCAGAATTCCGAGAAGGCTAACCCCTTTGAAAATTTCGAAAAATGCACCCAGAATTCCGAGAAGGCTAACCCCTTTGAAAATTTCGAAAAATGCACCCAGAATTCCGAGAAGGCTAACCCCCTTGAAAATTTCGAAAAATGCGCCCAGAATTCCGAGAAGGCTAACCCCTTTGAAAATTTTGAAAAATGCGCCCAGAATTCCGAGAAGGCCAACCATTTGAAAATTTCGAAAAATGCACCCAGAATTCCCAGAAGGCTAACCCCTTTGAAAATTTCGAAAAATGCACCCAGAATTCCGAGAAGGCTAGCCCCTTTGAAAATTTCGAAAAATGCAGCCAGAATTACGAGAAGGCTAACCCCTTTGAAAATTTCGAAAAATGCACCCAGAATTCCGAGAAGGCTAACCCCTTTGAAAATTTCGAATAATGCACCCAGAATTCCGAGAAGCCAAACCCCTTTGAAAATTACGAAAAATGCACCCAGAATTCCGAGAAGGCTAACCCCTTTGAAAATTTCGAAAAATGCACCCAGAATTCCGAGAATAATGCACCCAGAATTCCGAGAAGGCCATCCCCTTTGAAAATTTCGAAAAATGCACCCAGAATTCCGAGAAGGCTAACACCTTTGAAAATTTCGAAAAAATCACCCAGAATTCCGAGAAGGCTAACACCTTTGAAAATTTCGGAAAATGCACCCAGAATTCCGAGAAGGCTGACCCCTTTGAAAATTTCGAAAAATGCACCCAGAATTCCGAGAAGGCTAACCCCTTTGAAAATTTCGAAAAATGCACACAGAATTCCGAGAAGGCTAACCCCTTTGAAAATTTCGAAAAATGCACCCAGAATTCCGAGAAGGCTAACCCCTTTGAAAATTTCGAAATATGCACCCAGAATTCCGAGAAGGCTAACCCCTTTGAAAATTTCGAAAAATGCACCCGGAATTCCGAGAAGGCTAACTAACCCCTTTGAAAATTTTGAAAAATGCACCCAGAATTCCGAGAAGGCTAACCCCTTTGAAAATTTCGAAAAATGCACCCAGAATTCCTAGAAGGCTAACCCGTTTGAAAATTTCGAAAAATGCAACCAGAATTCCGAGAAGGCCCCTTTGAAAATTTCGAAAAATGCACCCAGAATTCCGAGAAGGCTAACCCCTTTCAAAATTTCGAAAAATGCACCCAGAATTCCGAGAAGGCTAACCCCTTTGAAAATTTCGAAAAATGCACCCAGAATTCCGAGAAGGCTAACTAACCCCTTTGAAAATTTCGAAAAATGCACCCAGAATTCAGAGAAGGCTAACCCGTTTGAAAATTTCGAAAAATGCACCCAGAATTCCGAGAAGGCTAACCCCTTTGAAAATTTCGAAAAATGCACCCAGAATTCCGAGAAGGCTAACCCCTTTGAAAATTTCGAAAAATGCACCCAGAATTCCGAGAAGGCTAACCGCTTTGAAAATTTCGAAAAAAGTGCCCAGAATTCCGAGAAGGCTAAACCCTTTGAAAATTTCGAAAAATGCACCCAGAATTCCGAGAAGCCTAATCGTTTTGAAAATTTCGAAAAATGCACCCAGAATTCCGAGAATGCTAACCCCTTTGAAAATTTCGAAAAATGCACCCAGAATTCCGAGAAGGCTAGCCCCTTTGAAAATTTCGAAAAATGCACCCAGAATTCCGAGAAGGCTAACCCCCTTGAAAATATCGAAAAATCCACCCAGAATTCCAAGAAGGCTAACCCTTTGAAAATATCGAAAAATGCACCCAGAATTCCAAGAAGGCTAACCTCTTTGAAAATTTCGAAAAATGCACCCAGAATTCCAAGAAGGCTAACCCCTTTGAAAATTTCGAAAAATGCACCCAGAATTCCAAGAAGGCTAACCCCTTTGAAAATTTCGAAAAATGCACCCAGAATTTCGAGAAGGCTAACCCCTTTGAAAATTTCGAAAAATGCACCCAGAATTCCGAGAAGGCTAACCCCTTTGAAAATTTCGAAAAATGAACCCAGAATTCCGAGAATAATGCACCCAGAATTCCGAGAAGGCCATCCCCTTTGAAAATTTCGAAAAATGCACCCAGAATTCCGAGAAGGCTAGCCCCTTTGAAAATTTCGAAAAATGCACCCAGAATTCCGAGAAGGCTAACCCTTTTGAAAATTTCGAAAAATGCACCCAGAATTCCGAGAAGGCTAACCCCTTTGAAAATTTCGAAAAATGCACCCAGAATTCCGAGAATAATGCACCCAGAATTCCGAGAAGGCCATCCCCTTTGAAAATTTTGAAAAATGCGCCCAGAATTCCGAGAAGGCCAACCATTTGAAAATTTCGAAAAATGCACCCAGAATTCCCAGAAGGCTAACCCCTTTGAAAATTTCGAAAAATGCACCCAGAATTCCGAGAAGGCTAGCCCCTTTGAAAATTTCGAAAAATGCAGCCAGAATTACGAGAAGGCTAACCCCTTTGAAAATTTCGAAAAATGCACCCAGAATTCCGAGAAGGCTAACCCCTTTGAAAATTTCGAATAATGCACCCAGAATTCCGAGAAGCCAAACCCCTTTGAAAATTACGAAAAATGCACCCAGAATTCCGAGAAGGCTAACCCCTTCGAAAGTTTCGAAAAATGCACCCAGAATTCCCAGAAGGCTAACCCCTTTGAAAATTTCGAAAAATTCACCCAGAATTCCCAGAAGGGTAACCCCTTTGAAAATTTCGAAAAATGCACCCAGAATTCCGAGAATGCTAACCCCTTTGAAAATTTCGAAAAATGCACCCAGCATTCCGAAAAGGCTAGCCCTTTTGAAAATTTCGAAAAATGAACCCAGAATTCCGAGAAGGCTAACCCTTTGAAAATTTCGAAAAATGCACCATGAATTCCGAGAAGGCTAACCCCTTTGAAAATTTCGAAAAATGCACCATGAATTGCGAGAAGGCTAATTTCGAAAAAATCACCCAGAATTCCGAGAAGGCTAACCCCTTTGAAAATTTCGAAAAATGCAGCCAGAAAAAAGCCCGAGTTACGAGAAGGCTAACCCCTTTGAAAATTTCGAAAAATGCACCCAGAATTCCGAGAAGGCTAACCCCTTTGAAAATTTCGAAAAATGCACCCAGAATTCCGAGAAGGCTAACCCCTTTGAAAATTTCGGAAAATGCACCCAGAATTCCGAGAAGGCTGACCCCTTTGAAAATTTCGAAAAATGCACCCAGAATTCCGAGAAGGCTAACCCCTTTGAAAATTTCGAAAAATGCACACAGAATTCCGAGAAGGCTAACCCCTTTGAAAATTTCGAAAAATGCACCCGGAATTCCGAGAAGGCTAACTAACCCCTTTGAAAATTTCGAAAAATGCACCCAGAATTCCGAGAAGGCTAACCACTTTGAAAATTTCGAAAAATGCACCCAGAATTCCGAGAAGGCTAACCCGTTTGAAAATTTCGAAAAATGCAATCAGAATTCCGAGAAGGCCCCTTTGAAAATTTCGAAAAATGCACCCAGAATTCCGAGAAGGCTAACCCCTTTCAAAATTTCGAAAAATGCACCCAGAATTCCGAGAAGGCTAACCAATTTGAAAATTTCGAAAAATGCACCCAGAATTCCGAGAAGGCTAACCCCTTTGAAAATTTCGAAAAATGCACCCGGAATTCCGAGAAGGCTAACCCCTTTGAAAATTTCGAAAAATGTGCCCAGAATTCCGAGAAGGCTAAACCCTTTGAAAATTTCGAAAAATGCACCCAGAATTCCGCGAAGCCTAACCGTTTTGAAAATTTTTAAAAATGCACCCAGAATTCCGAGAATGCTAACCCCTTTGAAAATTTCGAAAAATGCACCCAGAATTCCGAGAAGGCTAGCCCCTTTGAAAATTTCGAAAAATGCACCCAGAATTCCGAGAAGGCTAACTAACCCCTTTGAAAATTTCGAAAATTGCAACCAGAATTCCGAGAAGGCTAACCCCTTTGAAAATTTCGAAAAATGCACCAAGAATTCCGAGAAGGCTAACCCCTTTAAAAATTTCGAAAAATGCACCCAGAATTCCGAGAAGGCTAACCCCTTTGAAAATTTCGAAAAATGTACCCAGAATTCCGAGAAGGCTAACCCCTTTGAAAATTTCGAAAAATGCACCCAGAATTCCGAGAAGGCTAGCCCCTTTGAAAATTTCGAAAAATGCACCCAGAATTCCGAGAAGGCTAACCCCTTTGAAAATTTCGAAAAATGCACCCAGAATTCCGAGAAGGCTAACTAACCCCTTTGAAAATTTCGAAAATTGCAACCAGAATTCCGAGAAGGCTAACCCCTTTGAAAATTTCGAAAAATGCACCAAGAATTCCGAGAAGGCTAACCCCTTTGAAAATTTCGAAAAATGCACCCAGAATTCCGAGAATAATGCACCCAGAATTCCGAGACGGCCATCCCCTTTGAAAATTTCGAAAAATGCACCCAGAATTCCGAGAAGGCTAACCCCTTTGAAAATTTCGAAAAATGCACCCAGAATTCCGAGAAGGCTAACCCCTTTGAAAATTTCGAAAAATGCACCCAGAATTCCGAGAAGGCTAACCCCCTTGAAAATTTCGAAAAATGCGCCCAGAATTCCGAGAAGGCTAACCCCTTTGAAAATTTTGAAAAATGTGCCCAGAATTCCGAGAAGGCCAACCATTTGAAAATTTCGAAAAATTCACCCAGAATTCCCAGAAGGCTAACACCTTTGAAAATTTCGAAAAATGCACCCAGAATTCCGAGAATGCTAACCCCTTTGAAAATTTCGAAAAATGCACCCAGAATTCCGAGAAGGCTAGCCCCTTTGAAAATTTCGAAAAATGCACCCAGAATTCCGAGAAGGCTAACCCCTTTGAAAATTTCGAAAAATGCACCCAGAATTCCGAGAAGGCTAACTAACCCCTTTGAAAATTTCGAAAATTGCAACCAGAATTCCGAGAAGGCTAACCCCTTTGAAAATTTCGAAAAATGCACCAAGAATTCCGAGAAGGCTAACCCCTTTGAAAATTTCGAAAAATGCACCCAGAATTCCGAGAATAATGCACCCAGAATTCCGAGACGGCCATCCCCTTTGAAAATTTCGAAAAATGCACCCAGAATTCCGAGAAGGCTAACCCCTTTGAAAATTTCGAAAAATGCACCCAGAATTCCGAGAAGGCTAACCCCTTTGAAAATTTCGAAAAATGCACCCAGAATTCCGAGAAGGCTAACCCCCTTGAAAATTTCGAAAAATGCGCCCAGAATTCCGAGAAGGCTAACCCCTTTGAAAATTTTGAAAAATGTGCCCAGAATTCCGAGAAGGCCAACCATTTGAAAATTTCGAAAAATTCACCCAGAATTCCCAGAAGGCTAACACCTTTGAAAATTTCGGAAAATGCACCCAGAATTCCGAGAAGGCTGACCCCTTTGAAAATTTCGAAAAATGCACCCAGAATTCCGAGAAGGCTAACCCCTTTGATAATTTCGAAAAATGCACACAGAATTCCGAGAAGGCTAACCCCTTTGAAAATTTCGAAAAATGCACCCAGAATTCCGAGAAGGCTAACCCCTTTGAAAATTTCGAAATATGCACCTAGAATTCCGAGAAGGCTAACCCCTTTGAAAATTTCGAAAAATGCACCCGGAATTCCGAGAAGGCTAACTAACCCCTTTGAAAATTTTGAAAAATGCACCCAGAATTCCGAGAAGGCTAACCCCTTTGAAAATTTCGAAAACTGCACCCAGAATTCCTAGAAGGCTAACCCGTTTGAAAATTTCGAAAAATGCAACCAGAATTTCGAGAAGGCCCCTTTGAAAATTTCGAAAAATGCACCCAGAATTCCGAGAAGGCTAACCCCTTTCAAAATTTCGAAAAATGCACCCAGAATTCCGAGAAGGCTAACCCCTTTGAAAATTTCGAAAAATGCACCCAGAATTCCGAGAAGGCTAACTAACCCCTTTGAAAATTTCGAAAAATGCACCCAGAATTCAGAGAAGGCTAACCCGTTTGAAAATTTCGAAAAATGCACCCAGAATTCCGAGAAGGCTAACCCCTTTGAAAATTTCGAAAAATGCACCCAGAATTCCGAGAAGGCTAACCCCTTTGAAAATTTCGAAAAATGCACCCAGAATTCCGAGAAGGCTAACGCCTTTGAAAATTTCGAAAAATGTGCCCAGAATTCCGAGAAGGCTAAACCCTTTGAAAATTTCGAAAAATGCACCCAGAATTCCGAGAATGCTAACCCCTTTGAAAATTTCGAAAAATGCACCCAGAATTCCGAGAAGGCTAGCCCCTTTGAAAATTTCGAAAAATGCACCCAGAATTCCGAGAAGGCTAACCCCCTTGAAAATTTCGAAAAATCCACCCAGAATTCCAAGAAGGCTAACCCTTTGAAAATATCGAAAAATGCACCCAGAATTCCAAGAAGGCTAACCTCTTTGAAAATTTCGAAAAATGCACCCAGAATTCCAAGAAGGCTAACCCCTTTGAAAATTTCGAAAAATGCACCCAGAATTTCGAGAAGGCTAACCCCTTTGAAAATTTCGAAAAATGCACCCGGAATTCCGAGAAGGCTAACCCCTTTGAAAATTTCGAAAAATGTGCCCAGAATTCCGAGAAGGCTAAACCCTTTGAAAATTTCGAAAAATGCACCCAGAATTCCGCGAAGCCTAACCGTTTTGAAAATTTTTAAAAATGCACCCAGAATTCCGAGAATGCTAACCCCTTTGAAAATTTCGAAAAATGCACCCAGAATTCCGAGAAGGCTAGCCCCTTTGAAAATTTCGAAAAATGCACCCAGAATTCCGAGAAGGCTAACTAACCCCTTTGAAAATTTCGAAAATTGCAACCAGAATTCCGAGAAGGCTAACCCCTTTGAAAATTTCGAAAAATGCACCAAGAATTCCGAGAAGGCTAACCCCTTTAAAAATTTCGAAAAATGCACCCAGAATTCCGAGAAGGCTAACCCCTTTGAAAATTTCGAAAAATGTACCCAGAATTCCGAGAAGGCTAACCCCTTTGAAAATTTCGAAAAATGCACCCAGAATTCCGAGAAGGCTAGCCCCTTTGAAAATTTCGAAAAATGCACCCAGAATTCCGAGAAGGCTAACCCCTTTGAAAATTTCGAAAAATGCACCCAGAATTCCGAGAAGGCTAACTAACCCCTTTGAAAATTTCGAAAATTGCAACCAGAATTCCGAGAAGGCTAACCCCTTTGAAAATTTCGAAAAATGCACCAAGAATTCCGAGAAGGCTAACCCCTTTGAAAATTTCGAAAAATGCACCCAGAATTCCGAGAATAATGCACCCAGAATTCCGAGACGGCCATCCCCTTTGAAAATTTCGAAAAATGCACCCAGAATTCCGAGAAGGCTAACCCCTTTGAAAATTTCGAAAAATGCACCCAGAATTCCGAGAAGGCTAACCCCTTTGAAAATTTCGAAAAATGCACCCAGAATTCCGAGAAGGCTAACCCCCTTGAAAATTTCGAAAAATGCGCCCAGAATTCCGAGAAGGCTAACCCCTTTGAAAATTTTGAAAAATGTGCCCAGAATTCCGAGAAGGCCAACCATTTGAAAATTTCGAAAAATTCACCCAGAATTCCCAGAAGGCTAACACCTTTGAAAATTTCGAAAAATGCACCCAGAATTCCGAGAATGCTAACCCCTTTGAAAATTTCGAAAAATGCACCCAGAATTCCGAGAAGGCTAGCCCCTTTGAAAATTTCGAAAAATGCACCCAGAATTCCGAGAAGGCTAACCCCTTTGAAAATTTCGAAAAATGCACCCAGAATTCCGAGAAGGCTAACTAACCCCTTTGAAAATTTCGAAAATTGCAACCAGAATTCCGAGAAGGCTAACCCCTTTGAAAATTTCGAAAAATGCACCAAGAATTCCGAGAAGGCTAACCCCTTTGAAAATTTCGAAAAATGCACCCAGAATTCCGAGAATAATGCACCCAGAATTCCGAGACGGCCATCCCCTTTGAAAATTTCGAAAAATGCACCCAGAATTCCGAGAAGGCTAACCCCTTTGAAAATTTCGAAAAATGCACCCAGAATTCCGAGAAGGCTAACCCCTTTGAAAATTTCGAAAAATGCACCCAGAATTCCGAGAAGGCTAACCCCCTTGAAAATTTCGAAAAATGCGCCCAGAATTCCGAGAAGGCTAACCCCTTTGAAAATTTTGAAAAATGTGCCCAGAATTCCGAGAAGGCCAACCATTTGAAAATTTCGAAAAATTCACCCAGAATTCCCAGAAGGCTAACACCTTTGAAAATTTCGGAAAATGCACCCAGAATTCCGAGAAGGCTGACCCCTTTGAAAATTTCGAAAAATGCACCCAGAATTCCGAGAAGGCTAACCCCTTTGATAATTTCGAAAAATGCACACAGAATTCCGAGAAGGCTAACCCCTTTGAAAATTTCGAAAAATGCACCCAGAATTCCGAGAAGGCTAACCCCTTTGAAAATTTCGAAATATGCACCTAGAATTCCGAGAAGGCTAACCCCTTTGAAAATTTCGAAAAATGCACCCGGAATTCCGAGAAGGCTAACTAACCCCTTTGAAAATTTTGAAAAATGCACCCAGAATTCCGAGAAGGCTAACCCCTTTGAAAATTTCGAAAACTGCACCCAGAATTCCTAGAAGGCTAACCCGTTTGAAAATTTCGAAAAATGCAACCAGAATTTCGAGAAGGCCCCTTTGAAAATTTCGAAAAATGCACCCAGAATTCCGAGAAGGCTAACCCCTTTCAAAATTTCGAAAAATGCACCCAGAATTCCGAGAAGGCTAACCCCTTTGAAAATTTCGAAAAATGCACCCAGAATTCCGAGAAGGCTAACTAACCCCTTTGAAAATTTCGAAAAATGCACCCAGAATTCAGAGAAGGCTAACCCGTTTGAAAATTTCGAAAAATGCACCCAGAATTCCGAGAAGGCTAACCCCTTTGAAAATTTCGAAAAATGCACCCAGAATTCCGAGAAGGCTAACCCCTTTGAAAATTTCGAAAAATGCACCCAGAATTCCGAGAAGGCTAACGCCTTTGAAAATTTCGAAAAATGTGCCCAGAATTCCGAGAAGGCTAAACCCTTTGAAAATTTCGAAAAATGCACCCAGAATTCCGAGAATGCTAACCCCTTTGAAAATTTCGAAAAATGCACCCAGAATTCCGAGAAGGCTAGCCCCTTTGAAAATTTCGAAAAATGCACCCAGAATTCCGAGAAGGCTAACCCCCTTGAAAATTTCGAAAAATCCACCCAGAATTCCAAGAAGGCTAACCCTTTGAAAATATCGAAAAATGCACCCAGAATTCCAAGAAGGCTAACCTCTTTGAAAATTTCGAAAAATGCACCCAGAATTCCAAGAAGGCTAACCCCTTTGAAAATTTCGAAAAATGCACCCAGAATTTCGAGAAGGCTAACCCCTTTGAAAATTTCGAAAAATGCACCCAGAATTCCGAGAAAGCTAACCCCTTTGAAAATTTCGAAAAATGCACCCAGAATTCCGAGAATAATGCACCCAGAATTCCGAGAAGGCCATCCCCTTTGAAAATTTCGAAAAATGCACCCAGAATTCCGAGAAGGCTAGCCCCTTTGAAAATTTCGAAAAATGCACCCAGAATTCCGAGAAGGCTAACCCCTTTGAAAATTTCGAAAAATGCACCCAGAATTCCGAGAAGACTAACCCCTTTGAAAATTTCGAAAAATGCACCCAGAATTCCGAGAATAATGCACCCAGAATTCCGAGAAGGCCATCCCCTTTGAAAATTTCGAAAAATGCACCCAGAATTCCGAGAAGGCTAACCCCTTTGAAAATTTCGAAAAATGCACCCAGAATTCCGAGAAGGCTAACCCCCTTGAAAATTTCGAAAATTGCGCCCAGAATTCCGAGAAGGCTAACCCCTTTGAAAATTTTGAAAAATGCGCCCAGAATTCCGAGAAGGCCAACCATTTGAAAATTTCGAAAAATGCACCCAGAATTCCCAGAAGGCTAACCCCTTTGAAAATTTCGAAAAATGCACCCAGAATTCCGAGAAGGCTAGCCCCTTTGAAAATTTCGAAAAATGCAGCCAGAATTACGAGAAGGCTAACCCCTTTGAAAATTTCGAAAAATGCACCCAGAATTCCGAGAAGGCTAACCCCTTTGAAAATTTCGAATAATGCACCCAGAATTCCGAGAAGACTAACCCCTTTGAAAATTTCGAAAAATGCTCCCAGAATTCCGAGAAGGCTAACCCCTTTGAAAATTTCGAAAAATGCACCATGAATTGCGAGAAAGCTAACACCTTTGAAAATTTCGAAAAAATCACCCAGAATTCTGAGAAGGCTAACCCCTTTGAAAATTTCGAAAAATGCAGCCAGAGTTACGAGAAGGCTAACACCTTTGAAAATTTCGAAAAATGCACCCAGCATTCCGAAAAGGCTAGCCCTTTTGAAAATTTCGAAAAATGAACCCAGAATTCCGAGAAGGCTAACCCTTTGAACATTTCGAAAAATGCACCATGAATTCCGAGAAGGCTAACCCCTTTGAAAATTTCGAAAAATGCACCATGAATTGCGAAAAGGCTAACACCTTTGAAAGTTTCGAAAAAATCACCCAGAATTCCGAGAAGGCTAACCCTTTTGAAAATTTCGAAAAATGCAGCCAGAGTTACGAGAAGGCTAACCCCTTTGAAAATTTCGAAAAATGCACCCAGAATTCCGAGAAGGCTAACCCCTTTTAAAATTTCGAAAAATGCACCCAGAATTCCGAGAAGGCTAACTAACCCCTTTGAAAATTTCGAAAATTGCAACCAGAATTCCGAGAAGGCTAACCCCTTTGAAAATTTCGAAAAATGCATCAAGAATTCCGAGAAGGCTAACCCCTTTGAAAATTTCGAAAAATGCACCCAGCATTCCGAAAAGGCTAGCTCTTTTGAAAATTTCGAAAAATGAACCCAGAATTCCGAGAAGGCTAACCCTTTGAAAATTTCGAAAAATGCACCATGAATTCCGAGAAGGCTAACCCCTTTGAAAATTTCAAAAATGCACCCGGAATTCCGAGAAGGCTAACTAACCCCTTTGAAAATTTCGAAAAATGCACCCAGAATTCCGAGAAGGCTAAGCCCTTTGAAAATTTCGAAAAATGCACCCAGAATTCCGAGAAGGCTAACCCGTTTGAAAATTTCGAAAAATGCAACCAGAATTCCGAGAAGGCCCCTTTGAAAATTTCGAAAAATGCACCCAGAATTCCGAGAAGGCTAACGCCTTTGAAAATTTCGAAAAATGCACCCAGAATTCCGAGAAGGCTAACTAACCCCTTTGAAAATTTCGAAAAATGCACCCAGAATTCAGAGAAGGCTAACCCGTTTGAAAATTTCGAAAAATGCACCCAGAATTCCGAGAAGGCTAACCCCATTGAAAATTTCGAAAAATGCACCCAGAATTCCGAGAAGGCTAACCCCTTTGAAAATTTCGAAAATGCACCCAGAATTCCGAGAATGCTAAACCCTTTGAAAATTTCGAAAAATGCACCCAGAATTCCGAGAAGCCTAACCGTTTTGAAAATTTCGAACAATGCACCCAGAATTCCGAGAATGCTAACCCCTTTGAAAATTTCGAAAAATGCACCCAGAATTCCGAGAAGGCTAGCCCCTTTGAAAATTTCGAAAAATGCACCCAGAATTCCGAGAAGGCTAACCCCTTTGAAAATTTCGAAAAATGCACCCAGAATTCCGAGAAGGCTAACTAACCCCTTTGAAAATTTCGAAAATTGCAACCAGAATTCCGAGAAGGCTAACCCCTTTGAAAATTTCGAAAAATGCACCAAGAATTCCGAGAAGGCTAACCCGTTAGAAAATTTCGAAAAATGCACCCAGAATTCCGAGAATAATGCACCCAGAATTCCGAGAAGGCCATCCCCTTTGAAAATTTCGAAAAATGCACCCAGAATTCCGAGAAGGCTAACCCCTTTGAAAATTTCGAAAAATGCACCCAGAATTCCGAGAAGGCTAACCCCCTTGAAAATTTCGAAAAATGCGCCCAGAATTCCGAGAAGGCTAACCCCTTTGAAAATTTTGAAAAATGTGCCCAGAATTCCGAGAAGGCCAACCATTTGAATATTTCGAAAAATTCACCCAGAATTCCCAGAAGGCTAACACCTTTGAAAATTTCGAAAAATGCACCCAGAATTCCGAGAATGCTAACCCCTTTGAAAATTTCGAAAAATGCACCCAGCATTCCGAAAAGGCTAGCCCTTTTGAAAATTTCGAAAAATGAACCCAGAGTTACGAGAAGGCTAACCCCTTTGAAAATTTCGAAAAATGCACCCAGAATTCCCAGAAGGCTAACCCCTTTGAAAATTTCGAAAAATGCACCCAGAATTCCGAGAAGGCTAGCCCCTTTGAAAATTTCGAAAAATGCAGCCAGAATTACGAGAAGGCTAACCCCTTTTAAAATTTCGAAAAATGCACCCAGAATTCCGAGAAGGCTAACCCCTTTGAAAATTTCGAAAAATTCACCCAGAATTCCCAGAAGGCTAACCCCTTTGAAAATTTCGAAAAATGCACCCAGAATTCCGAGAATGCTAACCCCTTTGAAAATTTCGAAAAATGCACCCAGCATTCCGAAAAGGCTAGCCCTTTTGAAAATTTCGAAAAATGAACCCAGAATTCCGAGAAGGCTAACCAATTGAAAATTTCGAAAAATGCACCATGAATTCCGAGAAGGCTAACCCCTTTGAAAATTTCGAAAAATGCACCATGAATTGCGAGAAGGCTAACACCTTTGAAAATTTCGAAAAAATCACCCAGAATTCCGAGAAGGCTAACACCTTTGAAAATTTCGAAAAATGCAGCCTGAGTTACGAGAAGGCTAACCCCTTTGAAAATTTCGAAAAATGCACCCAGAATTCCGAGAAGGCTAACCCCTTTGAAAATTTCGGAAAATGCACCCAGAATTCCGAGAAGGCTGACCCCTTTGAAAATTTCGAAAAATGCACCCAGAATTCCGAGAAGGCTAACCCCTTTGAAAATTTCGAAAAATGCACACAGAATTCCGAGAAGGCTTTCCCCTTTGAAAATTTCGAAAAATGCACCCAGAATTCCGAGAAGGCTAACCCCTTTGAAAATTTCGAAATATGCACCCAGAGTTCCGAGAAGGCTAACCCCTTTGAAAATTTCGAAAAATGCACCAAGAATTCCGAGAAGGCTAACCCCTTTGAAAATTTCGAAAAATGCACCCAGAATTCCGAGAATAATGCACCCAGAATTCCGAGACGGCCATCCCCTTTGAAAATTTCGAAAAATGCACCCAGAATTCCGAGAAGGCTAACCCCTTTGAAAATTTCGAAAAATGCACCCAGAATTCCGAGAAGGCTAACCCCTTTGAAAATTTCGAAAAATGCACCCAGAATTCCGAGAAGGCTAACCCCCTTGAAAATTTCGAAAAATGCGCCCAGAATTCCGAGAAGGCTAACCCCTTTGAAAATTTTGAAAAATGTGCCCAGAATTCCGAGAAGGCCAACCATTTGAAAATTTCGAAAAATTCACCCAGAATTCCCAGAAGGCTAACACCTTTGAAAATTTCGAAAAATGCACCCAGAATTCCGAGAATGCTAACCCCTTTGAAAATTTCGAAAAATGCACCCAGAATTCCGAGAAGGCTAGCCCCTTTGAAAATTTCGAAAAATGCACCCAGAATTCCGAGAAGGCTAACCCCTTTGAAAATTTCGAAAAATGCACCCAGAATTCCGAGAAGGCTAACTAACCCCTTTGAAAATTTCGAAAATTGCAACCAGAATTCCGAGAAGGCTAACCCCTTTGAAAATTTCGAAAAATGCACCAAGAATTCCGAGAAGGCTAACCCCTTTGAAAATTTCGAAAAATGCACCCAGAATTCCGAGAATAATGCACCCAGAATTCCGAGACGGCCATCCCCTTTGAAAATTTCGAAAAATGCACCCAGAATTCCGAGAAGGCTAACCCCTTTGAAAATTTCGAAAAATGCACCCAGAATTCCGAGAAGGCTAACCCCTTTGAAAATTTCGAAAAATGCACCCAGAATTCCGAGAAGGCTAACCCCCTTGAAAATTTCGAAAAATGCGCCCAGAATTCCGAGAAGGCTAACCCCTTTGAAAATTTTGAAAAATGTGCCCAGAATTCCGAGAAGGCCAACCATTTGAAAATTTCGAAAAATTCACCCAGAATTCCCAGAAGGCTAACACCTTTGAAAATTTCGGAAAATGCACCCAGAATTCCGAGAAGGCTGACCCCTTTGAAAATTTCGAAAAATGCACCCAGAATTCCGAGAAGGCTAACCCCTTTGATAATTTCGAAAAATGCACACAGAATTCCGAGAAGGCTAACCCCTTTGAAAATTTCGAAAAATGCACCCAGAATTCCGAGAAGGCTAACCCCTTTGAAAATTTCGAAATATGCACCTAGAATTCCGAGAAGGCTAACCCCTTTGAAAATTTCGAAAAATGCACCCGGAATTCCGAGAAGGCTAACTAACCCCTTTGAAAATTTTGAAAAATGCACCCAGAATTCCGAGAAGGCTAACCCCTTTGAAAATTTCGAAAACTGCACCCAGAATTCCTAGAAGGCTAACCCGTTTGAAAATTTCGAAAAATGCAACCAGAATTTCGAGAAGGCCCCTTTGAAAATTTCGAAAAATGCACCCAGAATTCCGAGAAGGCTAACCCCTTTCAAAATTTCGAAAAATGCACCCAGAATTCCGAGAAGGCTAACCCCTTTGAAAATTTCGAAAAATGCACCCAGAATTCCGAGAAGGCTAACTAACCCCTTTGAAAATTTCGAAAAATGCACCCAGAATTCAGAGAAGGCTAACCCGTTTGAAAATTTCGAAAAATGCACCCAGAATTCCGAGAAGGCTAACCCCTTTGAAAATTTCGAAAAATGCACCCAGAATTCCGAGAAGGCTAACGCCTTTGAAAATTTCGAAAAATGTGCCCAGAATTCCGAGAAGGCTAAACCCTTTGAAAATTTCGAAAAATGCACCCAGAATTCCGAGAATGCTAACCCCTTTGAAAATTTCGAAAAATGCACCCAGAATTCCGAGAAGGCTAGCCCCTTTGAAAATTTCGAAAAATGCACCCAGAATTCCGAGAAGGCTAACCCCCTTGAAAATTTCGAAAAATCCACCCAGAATTCCAAGAAGGCTAACCCTTTGAAAATATCGAAAAATGCACCCAGAATTCCAAGAAGGCTAACCTCTTTGAAAATTTCGAAAAATGCACCCAGAATTCCAAGAAGGCTAACCCCTTTGAAAATTTCGAAAAATGCACCCAGAATTTCGAGAAGGCTAACCCCTTTGAAAATTTCGAAAAATGCACCCAGAATTCCGAGAAAGCTAACCCCTTTGAAAATTTCGAAAAATGCACCCAGAATTCCGAGAATAATGCACCCAGAATTCCGAGAAGGCCATCCCCTTTGAAAATTTCGAAAAATGCACCCAGAATTCCGAGAAGGCTAGCCCCTTTGAAAATTTCGAAAAATGCACCCAGAATTCCGAGAAGGCTAACCCCTTTGAAAATTTCGAAAAATGCACCCAGAATTCCGAGAAGACTAACCCCTTTGAAAATTTCGAAAAATGCACCCAGAATTCCGAGAATAATGCACCCAGAATTCCGAGAAGGCCATCCCCTTTGAAAATTTCGAAAAATGCACCCAGAATTCCGAGAAGGCTAACCCCTTTGAAAATTTCGAAAAATGCACCCAGAATTCCGAGAAGGCTAACCCCCTTGAAAATTTCGAAAATTGCGCCCAGAATTCCGAGAAGGCTAACCCCTTTGAAAATTTTGAAAAATGCGCCCAGAATTCCGAGAAGGCCAACCATTTGAAAATTTCGAAAAATGCACCCAGAATTCCCAGAAGGCTAACCCCTTTGAAAATTTCGAAAAATGCACCCAGAATTCCGAGAAGGCTAGCCCCTTTGAAAATTTCGAAAAATGCAGCCAGAATTACGAGAAGGCTAACCCCTTTGAAAATTTCGAAAAATGCACCCAGAATTCCGAGAAGGCTAACCCCTTTGAAAATTTCGAATAATGCACCCAGAATTCCGAGAAGACTAACCCCTTTGAAAATTTCGAAAAATGCTCCCAGAATTCCGAGAAGGCTAACCCCTTTGAAAATTTCGAAAAATGCACCATGAATTGCGAGAAAGCTAACACCTTTGAAAATTTCGAAAAAATCACCCAGAATTCTGAGAAGGCTAACCCCTTTGAAAATTTCGAAAAATGCAGCCAGAGTTACGAGAAGGCTAACACCTTTGAAAATTTCGAAAAATGCACCCAGCATTCCGAAAAGGCTAGCCCTTTTGAAAATTTCGAAAAATGAACCCAGAATTCCGAGAAGGCTAACCCTTTGAACATTTCGAAAAATGCACCATGAATTCCGAGAAGGCTAACCCCTTTGAAAATTTCGAAAAATGCACCATGAATTGCGAAAAGGCTAACACCTTTGAAAGTTTCGAAAAAATCACCCAGAATTCCGAGAAGGCTAACCCTTTTGAAAATTTCGAAAAATGCAGCCAGAGTTACGAGAAGGCTAACCCCTTTGAAAATTTCGAAAAATGCACCCAGAATTCCGAGAAGGCTAACCCCTTTTAAAATTTCGAAAAATGCACCCAGAATTCCGAGAAGGCTAACTAACCCCTTTGAAAATTTCGAAAATTGCAACCAGAATTCCGAGAAGGCTAACCCCTTTGAAAATTTCGAAAAATGCATCAAGAATTCCGAGAAGGCTAACCCCTTTGAAAATTTCGAAAAATGCACCCAGCATTCCGAAAAGGCTAGCTCTTTTGAAAATTTCGAAAAATGAACCCAGAATTCCGAGAAGGCTAACCCTTTGAAAATTTCGAAAAATGCACCATGAATTCCGAGAAGGCTAACCCCTTTGAAAATTTCAAAAATGCACCCGGAATTCCGAGAAGGCTAACTAACCCCTTTGAAAATTTCGAAAAATGCACCCAGAATTCCGAGAAGGCTAAGCCCTTTGAAAATTTCGAAAAATGCACCCAGAATTCCGAGAAGGCTAACCCGTTTGAAAATTTCGAAAAATGCAACCAGAATTCCGAGAAGGCCCCTTTGAAAATTTCGAAAAATGCACCCAGAATTCCGAGAAGGCTAACGCCTTTGAAAATTTCGAAAAATGCACCCAGAATTCCGAGAAGGCTAACTAACCCCTTTGAAAATTTCGAAAAATGCACCCAGAATTCAGAGAAGGCTAACCCGTTTGAAAATTTCGAAAAATGCACCCAGAATTCCGAGAAGGCTAACCCCATTGAAAATTTCGAAAAATGCACCCAGAATTCCGAGAAGGCTAACCCCTTTGAAAATTTCGAAAATGCACCCAGAATTCCGAGAATGCTAAACCCTTTGAAAATTTCGAAAAATGCACCCAGAATTCCGAGAAGCCTAACCGTTTTGAAAATTTCGAACAATGCACCCAGAATTCCGAGAATGCTAACCCCTTTGAAAATTTCGAAAAATGCACCCAGAATTCCGAGAAGGCTAGCCCCTTTGAAAATTTCGAAAAATGCACCCAGAATTCCGAGAAGGCTAACCCCTTTGAAAATTTCGAAAAATGCACCCAGAATTCCGAGAAGGCTAACTAACCCCTTTGAAAATTTCGAAAATTGCAACCAGAATTCCGAGAAGGCTAACCCCTTTGAAAATTTCGAAAAATGCACCAAGAATTCCGAGAAGGCTAACCCGTTAGAAAATTTCGAAAAATGCACCCAGAATTCCGAGAATAATGCACCCAGAATTCCGAGAAGGCCATCCCCTTTGAAAATTTCGAAAAATGCACCCAGAATTCCGAGAAGGCTAACCCCTTTGAAAATTTCGAAAAATGCACCCAGAATTCCGAGAAGGCTAACCCCCTTGAAAATTTCGAAAAATGCGCCCAGAATTCCGAGAAGGCTAACCCCTTTGAAAATTTTGAAAAATGTGCCCAGAATTCCGAGAAGGCCAACCATTTGAATATTTCGAAAAATTCACCCAGAATTCCCAGAAGGCTAACACCTTTGAAAATTTCGAAAAATGCACCCAGAATTCCGAGAATGCTAACCCCTTTGAAAATTTCGAAAAATGCACCCAGCATTCCGAAAAGGCTAGCCCTTTTGAAAATTTCGAAAAATGAACCCAGAGTTACGAGAAGGCTAACCCCTTTGAAAATTTCGAAAAATGCACCCAGAATTCCCAGAAGGCTAACCCCTTTGAAAATTTCGAAAAATGCACCCAGAATTCCGAGAAGGCTAGCCCCTTTGAAAATTTCGAAAAATGCAGCCAGAATTACGAGAAGGCTAACCCCTTTTAAAATTTCGAAAAATGCACCCAGAATTCCGAGAAGGCTAACCCCTTTGAAAATTTCGAAAAATTCACCCAGAATTCCCAGAAGGCTAACCCCTTTGAAAATTTCGAAAAATGCACCCAGAATTCCGAGAATG
Source organism: Ectobius pallidus (assembly GCA_964059195.1). Classification (NCBI taxonomy): domain Eukaryota; kingdom Metazoa; phylum Arthropoda; class Insecta; order Blattodea; family Ectobiidae; genus Ectobius; species Ectobius pallidus. Next base: position 85,876,751 of record CAXKWD010000009.1, read on the forward strand.
CTAACCCCTTTGAAAATTTCGAAAAATGCACCCAGCATTCCGAAAAGGCTAGCCCTTTTGAAAATTTCGAAAAATGAACCCAGAATTCCGAGAAGGCTAACCAATTGAAAATTTCGAAAAATGCACCATGAATTCCGAGAAGGCTAACCCCTTTGAAAATTTCGAAAAATGCACCATGAATTGCGAGAAGGCTAACACCTTTGAAAATTTCGAAAAAATCACCCAGAATTCCGAGAAGGCTAACACCTTTGAAAATTTCGAAAAATGCAGCCTGAGTTACGAGAAGGCTAACCCCTTTGAAAATTTCGAAAAATGCACCCAGAATTCCGAGAAGGCTAACCCCTTTGAAAATTTCGGAAAATGCACCCAGAATTCCGAGAAGGCTGACCCCTTTGAAAATTTCGAAAAATGCACCCAGAATTCCGAGAAGGCTAACCCCTTTGAAAATTTCGAAAAATGCACACAGAATTCCGAGAAGGCTTTCCCCTTTGAAAATTTCGAAAAATGCACCCAGAATTCCGAGAAGGCTAACCCCTTTGAAAATTTCGAAATATGCACCCAGAGTTCCGAGAAGGCTAACCCCTTTGAAAATTTCGAAAAATGCACCAAGAATTCCGAGAAGGCTAACCCCTTTGAAAATTTCGAAAAATGCACCCAGAATTCCGAGAATAATGCACCCAGAATTCCGAGACGGCCATCCCCTTTGAAAATTTCGAAAAATGCACCCAGAATTCCGAGAAGGCTAACCCCTTTGAAAATTTCGAAAAATGCACCCAGAATTCCGAGAAGGCTAACCCCTTTGAAAATTTCGAAAAATGCACCCAGAATTCCGAGAAGGCTAACCCCCTTGAAAATTTCGAAAAATGCGCCCAGAATTCCGAGAAGGCTAACCCCTTTGAAAATTTTGAAAAATGTGCCCAGAATTCCGAGAAGGCCAACCATTTGAAAATTTCGAAAAATTCACCCAGAATTCCCAGAAGGCTAACACCTTTGAAAATTTCGAAAAATGCACCCAGAATTCCGAGAATGCTAACCCCTTTGAAAATTTCGAAAAATGCACCCAGAATTCCGAGAAGGCTAGCCCCTTTGAAAATTTCGAAAAATGCACCCAGAATTCCGAGAAGGCTAACCCCTTTGAAAATTTCGAAAAATGCACCCAGAATTCCGAGAAGGCTAACTAACCCCTTTGAAAATTTCGAAAATTGCAACCAGAATTCCGAGAAGGCTAACCCCTTTGAAAATTTCGAAAAATGCACCAAGAATTCCGAGAAGGCTAACCCCTTTGAAAATTTCGAAAAATGCACCCAGAATTCCGAGAATAATGCACCCAGAATTCCGAGACGGCCATCCCCTTTGAAAATTTCGAAAAATGCACCCAGAATTCCGAGAAGGCTAACCCCTTTGAAAATTTCGAAAAATGCACCCAGAATTCCGAGAAGGCTAACCCCTTTGAAAATTTCGAAAAATGCACCCAGAATTCCGAGAAGGCTAACCCCCTTGAAAATTTCGAAAAATGCGCCCAGAATTCCGAGAAGGCTAACCCCTTTGAAAATTTTGAAAAATGTGCCCAGAATTCCGAGAAGGCCAACCATTTGAAAATTTCGAAAAATTCACCCAGAATTCCCAGAAGGCTAACACCTTTGAAAATTTCGGAAAATGCACCCAGAATTCCGAGAAGGCTGACCCCTTTGAAAATTTCGAAAAATGCACCCAGAATTCCGAGAAGGCTAACCCCTTTGATAATTTCGAAAAATGCACACAGAATTCCGAGAAGGCTAACCCCTTTGAAAATTTCGAAAAATGCACCCAGAATTCCGAGAAGGCTAACCCCTTTGAAAATTTCGAAATATGCACCTAGAATTCCGAGAAGGCTAACCCCTTTGAAAATTTCGAAAAATGCACCCGGAATTCCGAGAAGGCTAACTAACCCCTTTGAAAATTTTGAAAAATGCACCCAGAATTCCGAGAAGGCTAACCCCTTTGAAAATTTCGAAAACTGCACCCAGAATTCCTAGAAGGCTAACCCGTTTGAAAATTTCGAAAAATGCAACCAGAATTCCGAGAAGGCCCCTTTGAAAATTTCGAAAAATGCACCCAGAATTCCGAGAAGGCTAACCCCTTTCAAAATTTCGAAAAATGCACCCAGAATTCCGAGAAGGCTAACCCCTTTGAAAATTTCGAAAAATGCACCCAGAATTCCGAGAAGGCTAACCCCTTTGAAAATTTCGAAAAATGCACCCAGAATTCCGAGAATAATGCACCCAGAATTCCGAGACGGCCATCCCCTTTGAAAATTTCGAAAAATGCACCCAGAATTCCGAGAAGGCTAACCCCTTTGAAAATTTCGAAAAATGCACCCAGAATTCCGAGAAGGCTAACCCCTTTGAAAATTTCGAAAAATGCACCCAGAATTCCGAGAAGGCTAACCCCCTTGAAAATTTCGAAAAATGCGCCCAGAATTCCGAGAAGGCTAACCCCTTTGAAAATTTTGAAAAATGTGCCCAGAATTCCGAGAAGGCCAACCATTTGAAAATTTCGAAAAATTCACCCAGAATTCCCAGAAGGCTAACACCTTTGAAAATTTCGGAAAATGCACCCAGAATTCCGAGAAGGCTGACCCCTTTGAAAATTTCGAAAAATGCACCCAGCATTCCGAAAAGGCTAGCTCTTTTGAAAATTTCGAAAAATGAACCCAGAATTCCGAGAAGGCTAACCCTTTGAAAATTTCGAAAAATGCACCATGAATTCCGAGAAGGCTAACCCCTTTGAAAATTTCAAAAATGCACCCGGAATTCCGAGAAGGCTAACTAACCCCTTTGAAAATTTCGAAAAATGCACCCAGAATTCCGAGAAGGCTAAGCCCTTTGAAAATTTCGAAAAATGCACCCAGAATTCCGAGAAGGCTAACCCGTTTGAAAATTTCGAAAAATGCAACCAGAATTCCGAGAAGGCCCCTTTGAAAATTTCGAAAAATGCACCCAGAATTCCGAGAAGGCTAACGCCTTTGAAAATTTCGAAAAATGCACCCAGAATTCCGAGAAGGCTAACTAACCCCTTTGAAAATTTCGAAAAATGCACCCAGAATTCAGAGAAGGCTAACCCGTTTGAAAATTTCGAAAAATGCACCCAGAATTCCGAGAAGGCTAACCCCATTGAAAATTTCGAAAAATGCACCCAGAATTCCGAGAAGGCTAACCCCTTTGAAAATTTCGAAAATGCACCCAGAATTCCGAGAATGCTAAACCCTTTGAAAATTTCGAAAAATGCACCCAGAATTCCGAGAAGCCTAACCGTTTTGAAAATTTCGAACAATGCACCCAGAATTCCGAGAATGCTAACCCCTTTGAAAATTTCGAAAAATGCACCCAGAATTCCGAGAAGGCTAGCCCCTTTGAAAATTTCGAAAAATGCACCCAGAATTCCGAGAAGGCTAACCCCTTTGAAAATTTCGAAAAATGCACCCAGAATTCCGAGAAGGCTAACTAACCCCTTTGAAAATTTCGAAAATTGCAACCAGAATTCCGAGAAGGCTAACCCCTTTGAAAATTTCGAAAAATGCACCAAGAATTCCGAGAAGGCTAACCCGTTAGAAAATTTCGAAAAATGCACCCAGAATTCCGAGAATAATGCACCCAGAATTCCGAGAAGGCCATCCCCTTTGAAAATTTCGAAAAATGCACCCAGAATTCCGAGAAGGCTAACCCCTTTGAAAATTTCGAAAAATGCACCCAGAATTCCGAGAAGGCTAACCCCCTTGAAAATTTCGAAAAATGCGCCCAGAATTCCGAGAAGGCTAACCCCTTTGAAAATTTTGAAAAATGTGCCCAGAATTCCGAGAAGGCCAACCATTTGAATATTTCGAAAAATTCACCCAGAATTCCCAGAAGGCTAACACCTTTGAAAATTTCGAAAAATGCACCCAGAATTCCGAGAATGCTAACCCCTTTGAAAATTTCGAAAAATGCACCCAGCATTCCGAAAAGGCTAGCCCTTTTGAAAATTTCGAAAAATGAACCCAGAGTTACGAGAAGGCTAACCCCTTTGAAAATTTCGAAAAATGCACCCAGAATTCCCAGAAGGCTAACCCCTTTGAAAATTTCGAAAAATGCACCCAGAATTCCGAGAAGGCTAGCCCCTTTGAAAATTTCGAAAAATGCAGCCAGAATTACGAGAAGGCTAACCCCTTTTAAAATTTCGAAAAATGCACCCAGAATTCCGAGAAGGCTAACCCCTTTGAAAATTTCGAAAAATTCACCCAGAATTCCCAGAAGGCTAACCCCTTTGAAAATTTCGAAAAATGCACCCAGAATTCCGAGAATGCTAACCCCTTTGAAAATTTCGAAAAATGCACCCAGCATTCCGAAAAGGCTAGCCCTTTTGAAAATTTCGAAAAATGAACCCAGAATTCCGAGAAGGCTAACCAATTGAAAATTTCGAAAAATGCACCATGAATTCCGAGAAGGCTAACCCCTTTGAAAATTTCGAAAAATGCACCATGAATTGCGAGAAGGCTAACACCTTTGAAAATTTCGAAAAAATCACCCAGAATTCCGAGAAGGCTAACACCTTTGAAAATTTCGAAAAATGCAGCCTGAGTTACGAGAAGGCTAACCCCTTTGAAAATTTCGAAAAATGCACCCAGAATTCCGAGAAGGCTAACCCCTTTGAAAATTTCGGAAAATGCACCCAGAATTCCGAGAAGGCTGACCCCTTTGAAAATTTCGAAAAATGCACCCAGAATTCCGAGAAGGCTAACCCCTTTGAAAATTTCGAAAAATGCACACAGAATTCCGAGAAGGCTTTCCCCTTTGAAAATTTCGAAAAATGCACCCAGAATTCCGAGAAGGCTAACCCCTTTGAAAATTTCGAAATATGCACCCAGAGTTCCGAGAAGGCTAACCCCTTTGAAAATTTCGAAAAATGCACCAAGAATTCCGAGAAGGCTAACCCCTTTGAAAATTTCGAAAAATGCACCCAGAATTCCGAGAATAATGCACCCAGAATTCCGAGACGGCCATCCCCTTTGAAAATTTCGAAAAATGCACCCAGAATTCCGAGAAGGCTAACCCCTTTGAAAATTTCGAAAAATGCACCCAGAATTCCGAGAAGGCTAACCCCTTTGAAAATTTCGAAAAATGCACCCAGAATTCCGAGAAGGCTAACCCCCTTGAAAATTTCGAAAAATGCGCCCAGAATTCCGAGAAGGCTAACCCCTTTGAAAATTTTGAAAAATGTGCCCAGAATTCCGAGAAGGCCAACCATTTGAAAATTTCGAAAAATTCACCCAGAATTCCCAGAAGGCTAACACCTTTGAAAATTTCGAAAAATGCACCCAGAATTCCGAGAATGCTAACCCCTTTGAAAATTTCGAAAAATGCACCCAGAATTCCGAGAAGGCTAGCCCCTTTGAAAATTTCGAAAAATGCACCCAGAATTCCGAGAAGGCTAACCCCTTTGAAAATTTCGAAAAATGCACCCAGAATTCCGAGAAGGCTAACTAACCCCTTTGAAAATTTCGAAAATTGCAACCAGAATTCCGAGAAGGCTAACCCCTTTGAAAATTTCGAAAAATGCACCAAGAATTCCGAGAAGGCTAACCCCTTTGAAAATTTCGAAAAATGCACCCAGAATTCCGAGAATAATGCACCCAGAATTCCGAGACGGCCATCCCCTTTGAAAATTTCGAAAAATGCACCCAGAATTCCGAGAAGGCTAACCCCTTTGAAAATTTCGAAAAATGCACCCAGAATTCCGAGAAGGCTAACCCCCTTGAAAATTTCGAAAAATGCGCCCAGAATTCCGAGAAGGCTAACCCCTTTGAAAATTTTGAAAAATGTGCCCAGAATTCCGAGAAGGCCAACCATTTGAATATTTCGAAAAATTCACCCAGAATTCCCAGAAGGCTAACACCTTTGAAAATTTCGAAAAATGCACCCAGAATTCCGAGAATGCTAACCCCTTTGAAAATTTCGAAAAATGCACCCAGCATTCCGAAAAGGCTAGCCCTTTTGAAAATTTCGAAAAATGAACCCAGAGTTACGAGAAGGCTAACCCCTTTGAAAATTTCGAAAAATGCACCCAGAATTCCCAGAAGGCTAACCCCTTTGAAAATTTCGAAAAATGCACCCAGAATTCCGAGAAGGCTAGCCCCTTTGAAAATTTCGAAAAATGCAGCCAGAATTACGAGAAGGCTAACCCCTTTTAAAATTTCGAAAAATGCACCCAGAATTCCGAGAAGGCTAACCCCTTTGAAAATTTCGAAAAATTCACCCAGAATTCCCAGAAGGCTAACCCCTTTGAAAATTTCGAAAAATGCACCCAGAATTCCGAGAATGCTAACCCCTTTGAAAATTTCGAAAAATGCACCCAGCATTCCGAAAAGGCTAGCCCTTTTGAAAATTTCGAAAAATGAACCCAGAATTCCGAGAAGGCTAACCAATTGAAAATTTCGAAAAATGCACCATGAATTCCGAGAAGGCTAACCCCTTTGAAAATTTCGAAAAATGCACCATGAATTGCGAGAAGGCTAACACCTTTGAAAATTTCGAAAAAATCACCCAGAATTCCGAGAAGGCTAACACCTTTGAAAATTTCGAAAAATGCAGCCTGAGTTACGAGAAGGCTAACCCCTTTGAAAATTTCGAAAAATGCACCCAGAATTCCGAGAAGGCTAACCCCTTTGAAAATTTCGGAAAATGCACCCAGAATTCCGAGAAGGCTGACCCCTTTGAAAATTTCGAAAAATGCACCCAGAATTCCGAGAAGGCTAACCCCTTTGAAAATTTCGAAAAATGCACACAGAATTCCGAGAAGGCTTTCCCCTTTGAAAATTTCGAAAAATGCACCCAGAATTCCGAGAAGGCTAACCCCTTTGAAAATTTCGAAATATGCACCCAGAGTTCCGAGAAGGCTAACCCCTTTGAAAATTTCGAAAAATGCACCAAGAATTCCGAGAAGGCTAACCCCTTTGAAAATTTCGAAAAATGCACCCAGAATTCCGAGAATAATGCACCCAGAATTCCGAGACGGCCATCCCCTTTGAAAATTTCGAAAAATGCACCCAGAATTCCGAGAAGGCTAACCCCTTTGAAAATTTCGAAAAATGCACCCAGAATTCCGAGAAGGCTAACCCCTTTGAAAATTTCGAAAAATGCACCCAGAATTCCGAGAAGGCTAACCCCCTTGAAAATTTCGAAAAATGCGCCCAGAATTCCGAGAAGGCTAACCCCTTTGAAAATTTTGAAAAATGTGCCCAGAATTCCGAGAAGGCCAACCATTTGAAAATTTCGAAAAATTCACCCAGAATTCCCAGAAGGCTAACACCTTTGAAAATTTCGAAAAATGCACCCAGAATTCCGAGAATGCTAACCCCTTTGAAAATTTCGAAAAATGCACCCAGAATTCCGAGAAGGCTAGCCCCTTTGAAAATTTCGAAAAATGCACCCAGAATTCCGAGAAGGCTAACCCCTTTGAAAATTTCGAAAAATGCACCCAGAATTCCGAGAAGGCTAACTAACCCCTTTGAAAATTTCGAAAATTGCAACCAGAATTCCGAGAAGGCTAACCCCTTTGAAAATTTCGAAAAATGCACCAAGAATTCCGAGAAGGCTAACCCCTTTGAAAATTTCGAAAAATGCACCCAGAATTCCGAGAATAATGCACCCAGAATTCCGAGACGGCCATCCCCTTTGAAAATTTCGAAAAATGCACCCAGAATTCCGAGAAGGCTAACCCCTTTGAAAATTTCGAAAAATACACCCAGAATTCCGAGAAGGCTAACCCCTTTGAAAATTTCGAAAAATGCACCCAGAATTCCGAGAAGGCTAACCCCCTTGAAAATTTCGAAAAATGCGCCCAGAATTCCGAGAAGGCTAACCCCTTTGAAAATTTTGAAAAATGTGCCCAGAATTCCGAGAAGGCCAACCATTTGAAAATTTCGAAAAATTCACCCAGAATTCCCAGAAGGCTAACACCTTTGAAAATTTCGGAAAATGCACCCAGAATTCCGAGAAGGCTGACCCCTTTGAAAATTTCGAAAAATGCACCCAGAATTCCGAGAAGGCTAACCCCTTTGATAATTTCGAAAAATGCACACAGAATTCCGAGAAGGCTAACCCCTTTGAAAATTTCGAAAAATGCACCCAGAATTCCGAGAAGGCTAACCCCTTTGAAAATTTCGAAATATGCACCTAGAATTCCGAGAAGGCTAACCCCTTTGAAAATTTCGAAAAATGCACCCGGAATTCCGAGAAGGCTAACTAACCCCTTTGAAAATTTTGAAAAATGCACCCAGAATTCCGAGAAGGCTAACCCCTTTGAAAATTTCGAAAACTGCACCCAGAATTCCTAGAAGGCTAACCCGTTTGAAAATTTCGAAAAATGCAACCAGAATTCCGAGAAGGCCCCTTTGAAAATTTCGAAAAATGCACCCAGAATTCCGAGAAGGCTAACCCCTTTCAAAATTTCGAAAAATGCACCCAGAATTCCGAGAAGGCTAACCCCTTTGAAAATTTCGAAAAATGCACCCAGAATTCCGAGAAGGCTAACTAACCCCTTTGAAAATTTCGAAAAATGCACCCAGAATTCAGAGAAGGCTAACCCGTTTGAAAATTTCGAAAAATGCACCCAGAATTCCGAGAAGGCTAACCCCTTTGAAAATTTCGAAAAATGCACCCAGAATTCCGAGAAGGCTAACCCCTTTGAAAATTTCGAAAAATGCACCCAGAATTCCGAGAAGGCTAACGCCTTTGAAAATTTCGAAAAATGTGCCCAGAATTCCGAGAAGGCTAAACCCTTTGAAAATTTCGAAAAATGCACCCAGAATTCCGAGAATGCTAACCCCTTTGAAAATTTCGAAAAATGCACCCAGAATTCCGAGAAGGCTAGCCCCTTTGAAAATTTCGAAAAATGCACCCAGAATTCCGAGAAGGCTAACCCCCTTGAAAATTTCGAAAAATCCACCCAGAATTCCAAGAAGGCTAACCCTTTGAAAATATCGAAAAATGCACCCAGAATTCCAAGAAGGCTAACCTCTTTGAAAATTTCGAAAAATGCACCCAGAATTCCAAGAAGGCTAACCCCTTTGAAAATTTCGAAAAATGCACCCAGAATTTCGAGAAGGCTAACCCCTTTGAAAATTTCGAAAAATGCACCCAGAATTCCGAGAAAGCTAACCCCTTTGAAAATTTCGAAAAATGCACCCAGAATTCCGAGAATAATGCACCCAGAATTCCGAGAAGGCCATCCCCTTTGAAAATTTCGAAAAATGCACCCAGAATTCCGAGAAGGCTAGCCCCTTTGAAAATTTCGAAAAATGCACCCAGAATTCCGAGAAGGCTAACCCCTTTGAAAATTTCGAAAAATGCACCCAGAATTCCGAGAAGACTAACCCCTTTGAAAATTTCGAAAAATGCACCCAGAATTCCGAGAATATTGCACCCAGAATTCCGAGAAGGCCATCCCCTTTGAAAATTTCGAAAAATGCACCCAGAATTCCGAGAAGGCTAACCCCTTTGAAAATTTCGAAAAATGCACCCAGAATTCCGAGAAGGCTAACCCCTTTGAAAATTTCGAAAAATGCACCCAGAATTCCGAGAAGGCTAACCCCCTTGAAAATTTCGAAAAATGCGCCCAGAATTCCGAGAAGGCTAACCCCTTTGAAAATTTTGAAAAATGCGCCCAGAATTCCGAGAAGGCCAACCATTTGACAATTTCGAAAAATGCACCCAGAATTCCCAGAAGGCTAACCCCTTTGAAAATTTCGAAAAATGCACCCAGAATTCCGAGAAGGCTAGCCCCTTTGAAAATTTCGAAAAATGCAGCCAGAATTACGAGAAGGCTAACCCCTTTGAAAATTTCGAAAAATGCACCCAGAATTCCGAGAAGGCTAACCCCTTTGAAAATTTCGAATAATGCACCCAGAATTCCGAGAAGACTAACCCCTTTGAAAATTTCGAAAAATGCTCCCAGAATTCCGAGAAGGCTAACCCCTTTGAAAATTTCGAAAAATGCACCATGAATTGCGAGAAAGCTAACACCTTTGAAAATTTCGAAAAAATCACCCAGAATTCTGAGAAGGCTAACCCCTTTGAAAATTTCGAAAAATGCAGCCAGAGTTACGAGAAGGCTAACACCTTTGAAAATTTCGAAAAATGCACCCAGCATTCCGAAAAGGCTAGCCCTTTTGAAAATTTCGAAAAATGAACCCAGAATTCCGAGAAGGCTAACCCTTTGAACATTTCGAAAAATGCACCATGAATTCCGAGAAGGCTAACCCCTTTGAAAATTTCGAAAAATGCACCATGAATTGCGAAAAGGCTAACACCTTTGAAAGTTTCGAAAAAATCACCCAGAATTCCGAGAAGGCTAACCCTTTTGAAAATTTCGAAAAATGCAGCCAGAGTTACGAGAAGGCTAACCCCTTTGAAAATTTCGAAAAATGCACCCAGAATTCCGAGAAGGCTAACCCCTTTTAAAATTTCGAAAAATGCACCCAGAATTCCGAGAAGGCTAACTAACCCCTTTGAAAATTTCGAAAATTGCAACCAGAATTCCGAGAAGGCTAACCCCTTTGAAAATTTCGAAAAATGCATCAAGAATTCCGAGAAGGCTAACCCCTTTGAAAATTTCGAAAAATGCACCCAGCATTCCGAAAAGGCTAGCTCTTTTGAAAATTTCGAAAAATGAACCCAGAATTCCGAGAAGGCTAACCCTTTGAAAATTTCGAAAAATGCACCATGAATTCCGAGAAGGCTAACCCCTTTGAAAATTTCAAAAATGCACCCGGAATTCCGAGAAGGCTAACTAACCCCTTTGAAAATTTCGAAAAATGCACCCAGAATTCCGAGAAGGCTAAGCCCTTTGAAAATTTCGAAAAATGCACCCAGAATTCCGAGAAGGCTAACCCGTTTGAAAATTTCGAAAAATGCAACCAGAATTCCGAGAAGGCCCCTTTGAAAATTTCGAAAAATGCACCCAGAATTCCGAGAAGGCTAACGCCTTTGAAAATTTCGAAAAATGCACCCAGAATTCCGAGAAGGCTAACTAACCCCTTTGAAAATTTCGAAAAATGCACCCAGAATTCAGAGAAGGCTAACCCGTTTGAAAATTTCGAAAAATGCACCCAGAATTCCGAGAAGGCTAACCCCATTGAAAATTTCGAAAAATGCACCCAGAATTCCGAGAAGGCTAACCCCTTTGAAAATTTCGAAAATGCACCCAGAATTCCGAGAATGCTAAACCCTTTGAAAATTTCGAAAAATGCACCCAGAATTCCGAGAAGCCTAACCGTTTTGAAAATTTCGAACAATGCACCCAGAATTCCGAGAATGCTAACCCCTTTGAAAATTTCGAAAAATGCACCCAGAATTCCGAGAAGGCTAGCCCCTTTGAAAATTTCGAAAAATGCACCCAGAATTCCGAGAAGGCTAACCCCTTTGAAAATTTCGAAAAATGCACCCAGAATTCCGAGAAGGCTAACTAACCCCTTTGAAAATTTCGAAAATTGCAACCAGAATTCCGAGAAGGCTAACCCCTTTGAAAATTTCGAAAAATGCACCAAGAATTCCGAGAAGGCTAACCCGTTAGAAAATTTCGAAAAATGCACCCAGAATTCCGAGAATAATGCACCCAGAATTCCGAGAAGGCCATCCCCTTTGAAAATTTCGAAAAATGCACCCAGAATTCCGAGAAGGCTAACCCCTTTGAAAATTTCGAAAAATGCACCCAGAATTCCGAGAAGGCTAACCCCCTTGAAAATTTCGAAAAATGCGCCCAGAATTCCGAGAAGGCTAACCCCTTTGAAAATTTTGAAAAATGTGCCCAGAATTCCGAGAAGGCCAACCATTTGAATATTTCGAAAAATTCACCCAGAATTCCCAGAAGGCTAACACCTTTGAAAATTTCGAAAAATGCACCCAGAATTCCGAGAATGCTAACCCCTTTGAAAATTTCGAAAAATGCACCCAGCATTCCGAAAAGGCTAGCCCTTTTGAAAATTTCGAAAAATGAACCCAGAGTTACGAGAAGGCTAACCCCTTTGAAAATTTCGAAAAATGCACCCAGAATTCCCAGAAGGCTAACCCCTTTGAAAATTTCGAAAAATGCACCCAGAATTCCGAGAAGGCTAGCCCCTTTGAAAATTTCGAAAAATGCAGCCAGAATTACGAGAAGGCTAACCCCTTTTAAAATTTCGAAAAATGCACCCAGAATTCCGAGAAGGCTAACCCCTTTGAAAATTTCGAAAAATTCACCCAGAATTCCCAGAAGGCTAACCCCTTTGAAAATTTCGAAAAATGCACCCAGAATTCCGAGAATGCTAACCCCTTTGAAAATTTCGAAAAATGCACCCAGCATTCCGAAAAGGCTAGCCCTTTTGAAAATTTCGAAAAATGAACCCAGAATTCCGAGAAGGCTAACCAATTGAAAATTTCGAAAAATGCACCATGAATTCCGAGAAGGCTAACCCCTTTGAAAATTTCGAAAAATGCACCATGAATTGCGAGAAGGCTAACACCTTTGAAAATTTCGAAAAAATCACCCAGAATTCCGAGAAGGCTAACACCTTTGAAAATTTCGAAAAATGCAGCCTGAGTTACGAGAAGGCTAACCCCTTTGAAAATTTCGAAAAATGCACCCAGAATTCCGAGAAGGCTAACCCCTTTGAAAATTTCGGAAAATGCACCCAGAATTCCGAGAAGGCTGACCCCTTTGAAAATTTCGAAAAATGCACCCAGAATTCCGAGAAGGCTAACCCCTTTGAAAATTTCGAAAAATGCACACAGAATTCCGAGAAGGCTTTCCCCTTTGAAAATTTCGAAAAATGCACCCAGAATTCCGAGAAGGCTAACCCCTTTGAAAATTTCGAAATATGCACCCAGAGTTCCGAGAAGGCTAACCCCTTTGAAAATTTCGAAAAATGCACCCGGAATTCCGAGAAGGCTAACTAACCCCTTTGAAAATTTTGAAAAATGCACCCAGAATTCCGAGAAGGCTAACCCCTTTGAAAATTTCGAAAAATGCACCCAGAATTCCTAGAAGGCTAACCCGTTTGAAAATTACGAAAAATGCAACCAGAATTCCGAGAAGGCCCCTTTGAAAATTTCGAAAAATGCACCCAGAATTCCGAGAAGGCTAACCCCTTTCAAAATTTCGAAAAATGCACCCAGAATTCCGAGAAGGCTAACCCCTTTGAAAATTTCGAAAAATGCACCCAGAATTCCGAGAAGGCTAACTAACCCCTTTGAAAATTTCGAAAATGCACCCAGAATTCAGAGAAGGCTAACCCGTTTGAAAATTTCGAAAAATGCACCCAGAATTCCGAGAAGGCTAACCCCTTTGAAAATTTCGAAAAATGCACCCAGAATTCCGAGAAGGCTAACCCCTTTGAAAATTTCGAAAAATGCACCCAGAATTCCGAGAAGGCTAACCCCTTTGAAAATTTCGAAAAATGTGCCCAGAATTCCGAGAAGGCTAAACCCTTTGAAAATTTCGAAAAATGCACCCAGAATTCCGAGAAGCCTAATCGTTTTGAAAATTTCGAAAAATGCACCCAGAATTCCGAGAATGCTAACCCCTTTGAAAATTTCGAAAAATGCACCCAGAATTCCGAGAAGGCTAGCCCCTTTGAAAATTTCGAAAAATGCACCCAGAATTCCAAGAAGGCTAACCCTTTGAAAATATCGAAAAATGCACCCAGAATTCCAAGAAGGCTAACCTCTTTGAAAATTTCGAAAAATGCACCCAGAATTCCAAGAAGGCTAACCCCTTTGAAAATTTCGAAAAATGCACCCAGAATTCCAAGAAGGCTAACCCCTTTGAAAATTTCGAAAAATGCACCCAGAATTTCGAGAAGGCTAACCCCTTTGAAAATTTCGAAAAAATGCACCCTCAATTCCGAGAAGGCTAACCCCTTTGAAGATTTCGAAAAATGCACCCACAATTCCGAGAAGGCTAACCCCTTTGATAATTTCGAAAAATGCACCCAGAATTACGAGAAGGCTAACCCCTTTGAAAATTTCGAAAAATGCACCCAGAATTCCGAGAAGGCTAACCCCTTTGAAAATTTCGAAAAATGCACCATGAATTGCGAGAAAGCTAACACCTTTGAAAATTTCGAAAAAATCACCCAGAATTCTGAGAAGGCTAACCCCTTTGAAAATTTCGAAAAATGCAGCCAGAGTTACGAGAAGGCTAACACCTTTGAAAATTTCGAAAAATGCACCCAGCATTCCGAAAAGGCTAGCCCTTTTGAAAATTTCGAAAAATGAACCCAGAATTCCGAGAAGGCTAACCCTTTGAACATTTCGAAAAATGCACCATGAATTCCGAGAAGGCTAACCCCTTTGAAAATTTCGAAAAATGCACCATGAATTGCGAAAAGGCTAACACCTTTGAAAGTTTCGAAAAAATCACCCAGAATTCCGAGAAGGCTAACCCTTTTGAAAATTTCGAAAAATGCAGCCAGAGTTACGAGAAGGCTAACCCCTTTGAAAATTTCGAAAAATGCACCCAGAATTCCGAGAAGGCTAACCCCTTTTAAAATTTCGAAAAATGCACCCAGAATTCCGAGAAGGCTAACTAACCCCTTTGAAAATTTCGAAAATTGCAACCAGAATTCCGAGAAGGCTAACCCCTTTGAAAATTTCGAAAAATGCATCAAGAATTCCGAGAAGGCTAACCCCTTTGAAAATTTCGAAAAATGCACCCAGCATTCCGAAAAGGCTAGCTCTTTTGAAAATTTCGAAAAATGAACCCAGAATTCCGAGAAGGCTAACCCTTTGAAAATTTCGAAAAATGCACCATGAATTCCGAGAAGGCTAACCCCTTTGAAAATTTCAAAAATGCACCCGGAATTCCGAGAAGGCTAACTAACCCCTTTGAAAATTTCGAAAAATGCACCCAGAATTCCGAGAAGGCTAAGCCCTTTGAAAATTTCGAAAAATGCACCCAGAATTCCGAGAAGGCTAACCCGTTTGAAAATTTCGAAAAATGCAACCAGAATTCCGAGAAGGCCCCTTTGAAAATTTCGAAAAATGCACCCAGAATTCCGAGAAGGCTAACCCCTTTGAAAATTTCGAAAAATGCACCCAGAATTCCGAGAAGGCTAACTAACCCCTTTGAAAATTTCGAAAAATGCACCCAGAATTCAGAGAAGGCTAACCCGTTTGAAAATTTCGAAAAATGCACCCAGAATTCCGAGAAGGCTAACCCCATTGAAAATTTCGAAAAATGCACCCAGAATTCCGAGAAGGCTAACCCCTTTGAAAATTTCGAAAATGCACCCAGAATTCCGAGAAGGCTAAACCCTTTGAAAATTTCGAAAAATGCACCCAGAATTCCGAGAAGCCTAACCGTTTTGAAAATTTCGAACAATGCACCCAGAATTCCGAGAATGCTAACCCCTTTGAAAATTTCGAAAAATGCACTCAGAATTCCGAGAAGGCTAGCCCCTTTGAAAATTTCGAAAAATGCACCCAGAATTCCGAGAAGGCTAACCCCTTTGAAAATTTCGAAAAATGCACCCAGAATTCCGAGAAGGCTAACTAACCCCTTTGAAAATTTCGAAAATTGCAACCAGAATTCCGAGAAGGCTAACCCCTTTGAAAATTTCGAAAAATGCACCAAGAATTCCGAGAAGGCTAACCCGTTAGAAAATTTCGAAAAATGCACCCAGAATTCCGAGAATAATGCACCCAGAATTCCGAGAAGGCCATCCCCTTTGAAAATTTCGAAAAATGCACCCAGAATTCCGAGAAGGCTAACCCCTTTGAAAATTTCGAAAAATGCACCCAGAATTCCGAGAAGGCTAACCCCCTTGAAAATTTCGAAAAATGCGCCCAGAATTCCGAGAAGGCTAACCCCTTTGAAAATTTTGAAAAATGTGCCCAGAATTCCGAGAAGGCCAACCATTTGAATATTTCGAAAAATTCACCCAGAATTCCCAGAAGGCTAACACCTTTGAAAATTTCGAAAAATGCACCCAGAATTCCGAGAATGCTAACCCCTTTGAAAATTTCGAAAAATGCACCCAGCATTCCGAAAAGGCTAGCCCTTTTGAAAATTTCGAAAAATGAACCCAGAGTTACGAGAAGGCTAACCCCTTTGAAAATTTCGAAAAATGCACCCAGAATTCCCAGAAGGCTAACCCCTTTGAAAATTTCGAAAAATGCACCCAGAATTCCGAGAAGGCTAGCCCCTTTGAAAATTTCGAAAAATGCAGCCAGAATTACGAGAAGGCTAACCCCTTTTAAAATTTCGAAAAATGCACCCAGAATTCCGAGAAGGCTAACCCCTTTGAAAATTTCGAAAAATTCACCCAGAATTCCCAGAAGGCTAACCCCTTTGAAAATTTCGAAAAATGCACCCAGAATTCCGAGAATGCTAACCCCTTTGAAAATTTCGAAAAATGCACCCAGCATTCCGAAAAGGCTAGCCCTTTTGAAAATTTCGAAAAATGAACCCAGAATTCCGAGAAGGCTAACCAATTGAAAATTTCGAAAAATGCACCATGAATTCCGAGAAGGCTAACCCCTTTGAAAATTTCGAAAAATGCACCATGAATTGCGAGAAGGCTAACACCTTTGAAAATTTCGAAAAAATCACCCAGAATTCCGAGAAGGCTAACACCTTTGAAAATTTCGAAAAATGCAGCCTGAGTTACGAGAAGGCTAACCCCTTTGAAAATTTCGAAAAATGCACCCAGAATTCCGAGAAGGCTAACCCCTTTGAAAATTTCGGAAAATGCACCCAGAATTCCGAGAAGGCTGACCCCTTTGAAAATTTCGAAAAATGCACCCAGAATTCCGAGAAGGCTAACCCCTTTGAAAATTTCGAAAAATGCACACAGAATTCCGAGAAGGCTTTCCCCTTTGAAAATTTCGAAAAATGCACCCAGAATTCCGAGAAGGCTAACCCCTTTGAAAATTTCGAAATATGCACCCAGAATTCCGAGAAGGCTAACCCCTTTGAAAATTTCGAAAAATGCACCCGGAATTCCGAGAAGGCTAACTAACCCCTTTGAAAATTTTGAAAAATGCACCCAGAATTCCGAGAAGGCTAACCCCTTTGAAAATTTCGAAAAATGCACCCAGAATTCCTAGAAGGCTAACCCGTTTGAAAATTACGAAAAATGCAACCAGAATTCCGAGAAGGCCCCTTTGAAAATTTCGAAAAATGCACCCAGAATTCCGAGAAGGCTAACCCCTTTCAAAATTTCGAAAAATGCACCCAGAATTCCGAGAAGGCTAACCCCTTTGAAAATTTCGAAAAATGCACCCAGAATTCCGAGAAGGCTAACTAACCCCTTTGAAAATTTCGAAAATGCACCCAGAATTCAGAGAAGGCTAACCCGTTTGAAAATTTCGAAAAATGCACCCAGAATTCCGAGAAGGCTAACCCCTTTGAAAATTTCGAAAAATGCACCCAGAATTCCGAGAAGGCTAACCCCTTTGAAAATTTCGAAAAATGCACCCAGAATTCCGAGAAGGCTAACCCCTTTGAAAATTTCGAAAAATGTGCCCAGAATTCCGAGAAGGCTAAACCCTTTGAAAATTTCGAAAAATGCACCCAGAATTCCGAGAAGCCTAATCGTTTTGAAAATTTCGAAAAATGCACCCAGAATTCCGAGAATGCTAACCCCTTTGAAAATTTCGAAAAATGCACCCAGAATTCCGAGAAGGCTAGCCCCTTTGAAAATTTCGAAAAATGCACCCAGAATTCCAAGAAGGCTAACCCTTTGAAAATATCGAAAAATGCACCCAGAATTCCAAGAAGGCTAACCTCTTTGAAAATTTCGAAAAATGCACCCAGAATTCCAAGAAGGCTAATCCCTTTGAAAATTTCGAAAAATGCACCCAGAATTCCAAGAAGGCTAACCCCTTTGAAAATTTCGAAAAATGCACCCAGAATTTCGAGAAGGCTAACCCCTTTGAAAATTTCGAAAAAATGCACCCTCAATTCCGAGAAGGCTAACCCCTTTGAAGATTTCGAAAAATGCACCCTCAATTCCGAGAAGGCTAACCCCTTTGAAGATTTCGAAAAATGCACCCACAATTCCGAGAAGGCTAACCCCTTTGATAATTTCGAAAAATGCACCCAGAATTACGAGAAGGCTAACCCCTTTGAAAATTTCGAAAAATGCACCCAGAATTCCGAGAAGGCTAACCCCTTTGAAAATTTCGATAAATGCACCCAGAATGCTAACCCCTTTGAAAATTTGGAAAAATGCATCCAGAATTCCAAGAAGGCTATCCCCTTTGAAAATTTCGAAAAATGCGCCCAGAATTCCGAGAAGGCTAACCCCTTTGAAAATTTCGAAAAATGCACCCAGAATTCCGAGAAGGCTAACCCCTTTGAAAATTTCGAAAATTGCACCCAGAATTCCGAGAAGGCTAACCCCTTTGGAAATTTCTAAAAATGCAACCAGAATTCCGAGAAGGCTTGCACCGACTGGTATTTGAGGCCGGTGCAATTAGTTCTTTTCTTCCCGCCAGAGTTCGCAATCTGCCTGACAGAACAGTTGGCTGCACTGGTTGCGGGCTTGTGCTGCTCTTGACTGAGTGTCACAAGCTGTGGCTAGTGCGCTGTACTGAGGGCCGCGGGCAGAATGTAGTGTGACTTTGTTCGCGCGTCGTCGCGACTTTGTCTTGTGCTGCTGTCTGAAGCTGAGGAAGCGTTCTTGTGGATTCTGATTCTCAAAATGGCGTTCATACAGGTATGTTGCTTTCGGGCGGTGGTCCAAACAATGGCAGGTTTTAATACCTGTTAGCCTGTAATTTAGCTGTGATTAGATCGCTTTATGTTTGTTTGTGATGTGTACTTTGCTTTGTCGTAGTTTTGTGATCTAAATACTGTTAAAATGAAGAAATATGTCCACGGCGTCATCATGCCGGGGGCAGAAGCCTAATTTCCTTGCTCTGCGCGCAGTGTAATATTTCCCCCCTGTTTTTGGTGACTGATTCAGTTTAGTTCCGGGTTCATTTTCTATCTAATTATGTACACATCACTTGTTCTTAATTAGTTTCCGTATTTTTTGCACATACCAATTTGCCTTTTAAGAATCCCGTGGCGTGGGTATGGAGGCGCCCATGTGGCGGTAATTTAGTGTTGCCTCCCATTTAGCTAATCTGTATTTATCTTCCAGAATCCCTCCTCTTTTTCCCATGTTTTCGTCTTAATGAAATAACTAATATTTTCTCTGTATGAATTTTTAACCAAAGCTGTATTTTAGAAAACAAAAATGTATAAAATTATTATGTAAATAGTTTGGTACCAACAAGTCTGAGATAATAATATAAACTATGTATAAGTAGTAAAAGAATTTATTTATTTTATTGTATACTAACAGCATATTTTGTTATAAATTGAAATAGATTTTATGAAGTGTTGAATCTCCAAAAGTTTAATTAAATTATTATTTAATTTGTATTCTTTGGTCTTAGAAATTTCTTTTTAGTAAATTGTTTTCTTTCAATATTTTAGATCTCATGAATCTGTAATATTAATTTTATATTGAAATTTTGTCAACCAAAAGAAAACATTTCTGTCAAAGATGTACTTTAAAGCAGAATCGACAAAAGAAAAACAAACCTAATTCTGCAAATATACTAAAACAAAAAAGAATTCTGTTCGCTCTGTTCAGCCTTGTTGCCCCACTCTGGGTTCACATTTATCCTTTGGGCGGGCTCACTAGTAAGGTTAGGTTAGCTTTCCTGCGGGTGGTGACCTTTGCACTCCTTCCACATTCCCATAGGGGTGGGCGCAATAGTTGTATGCAGAGCGTGGTTCAGTCCACAATTATCTGCAGCCCTTATCTTTTGCATTTTCTTTTTGTCCCATTAGTCATTGGTGAATTTGAGCAACATGAATCCTTTCTTGGTTTGGTTTTAGAATTATTTTATTTTAAACGACCGGTTTTGCTCTATTATTTGCTTTTTTTGCCTGTTAAATATTCTAAAGTCTGTTTAATTTGCTTTTCATGTCCAAAATGCAACGAGTACCAGTGCCTTCTCAGTATTTGCTGAGGGATGATCTAGAATACGAGTTAAGAATAAGAAAAGTATCGTTTGCTGCTAGTGAAAAAGTGGCTAAATTGAGAGAAAAACTGGACAAGATGGCCCAGGCACCAGTGGATCTACAATGCCTAGGTGAGTCCGATGCAGAAACTCAATTGAAAATAATAAGTGATAAACTAAATAATATTAAAAATTTAACTAGGATTGGGAGACTAACTCCACTACAAGAAGTTAAATAAGCTCAAAAGCTGAAGCAGCTTTTTAATGTTGTTAGCGATAGGCTGCATGTAATAAAGAAACCTGAGGTTTATGCTCAGTTCTTAATGATTCTGGAGGAAATCACAGAAGTTTTGGAAGGATTTGAAGGGGTGAGAGACCTTCCTCAGCTGTCTGTTTGTCCAGAATTCAGTGAAAATTTGTTAATGCCTCCCAGTAAAGATATCACTAGTCAAGTCCAAAATGAGATCCCTTTGCTCACACCTAGTGCTGTTGAGCCGAAGCGTTTTTCCCCTGAAAATCAATTTGAATTTTTCTCTCCTGAACGTGTCACCTTACCAGTCAGTCATGTGCAAATTCCTGACTCACCTGACTTTAGCCGCTTGCCTCATCCTTTGGCCCAATCCCTGGAGACGGTCTATCGGTTTAGTGATAATTCTTTAGAACATGTTTTAGAATTTTTGAAATTTATTTGTGAGCTGAAAAGACAAGCTGTTATTTTCAAATTTAACCAAGTTTCTCTACTGGCGATCATGGCGGCCAAGCTTAATGGTGGGCTTAGAGAAGTGGCAAATGACGCGGTATTTTCTGGTTCGGACTTAGAGAATTTTCATGTAAGATTACTCGAAATTTATTTTCCTGTTAGGGCAAGAAGCTCTCTCTTGAATAAGTATTTCTATCGTGTGCAGGAGGAGGGTGAATCTTTTGCTAGATATGTTTGCTCCATTAAACAGTATGCTGTAATCTTCCGCCTTGAGTTAAGCGAGTCAGAAATTGTTGATAATGTAATTGATGGCATGGCTCCGGCAACAAGGTCACAAGTTATTTTCCAAAGGAGGCCATCTTCTTTCAGAGAGTTGGAAAACTTATGTGCTCGAGTTAACAGTGTGAGCTATTCAGATTTACTTCGTGTAAGCTCACAGACTGTAAATGTAAATAATAATCCCAGATTTGACAGGAACCAGGGGAGGAATGTGGCTAATAGGAATTCTAATGACAGGCGTAGGTGTTATGAGTGCGGAAGTGAAGAGCATTTGAGGAATGTGTGTCCCGAGCGCAGGAGACCTTCTGGTGGTGAAGGTGGTGACCGGTCTGCTCAGAGGCGTTGATATCGCGCGCACCCCAGCCGGCAGGGCGTGCGTGGTATCGAGCGGAGCCACCGTCAGCATCTTCAACGACCTAGGTCGGGTTGTACTGCGGGTGTGCATGGATCTGTATATAGGGATGAATGTGAGGTTAGGGAAAAAGTTTCTTTTGTACATAGTTCTTCATCGCCTACTCAAGATAGTGTTGCTGCGGGCAGCAATATTGTAAATAGAGAAGCCCATGTGTTCCGAAGTAAACCGAAAGTGTCTTGTAAAAATGTTAATAGGCTTAAACATGTAAACTGTCTGCCGCACAGACAACGGAAGCATTTGTCTACTGGAGTGAAGGGCCTGGTTGATTCGAGTTTGCCGCTTATAGAAGTGGAGACTTGCAACCATCTCTTTTCAGCTCTTTTGGATAGTGGTGCGACTGTGAGTTTGCTCTCTTGGGAGTCTTACAATAGGTTGCGCTGTCGGGAGAAAGTACCTGAGTTGACCAATGACGTGGAACCTTGCAGCACTGCTGACTCAAGGTCCCTCGCCATTGCGGGGAGAACCAAGTTGAAAATCCGAGTCCTCGATTTTACCTGGATGGTAAATTTTGTGGTCGCGGACAACTTGGTTATGCCCTTGATACTTGGTGCTGACTTCATGCAGCGTACCGGCCTGTTGTTGGATGTGCAGGAGCGGCAGGCATTTTTCAGGTTTAGCCCAGCTTCTAAAGTAAAGTTTGTGAACTCATATTATTGTAGACAGGTAAAACCCACTAGGCCTATTGAGTCAGAAAGTCATAATTTATCGGTTGAGGTGGAGAGTTCAGTTAATGTTGTAGGCATTGATCTTACTCACTTGCCGCAAAAACAAAATGACCAGGTTACTTCACTGATTAATGATTTTCTCGACGTTTTGACTCCTGAATTGGGACTGACTAATGTACTTGAGTATGAAATTGAACTAATCGACGATCAGACTGTTAGGCGTCCTCCTTATAGGTTAAACCCAGTTAAATTAAAAATTCTGAAGGAACACATTCAAACTATGTTAGACCAAGGTGTCATTACAAAGTCCAAGTCTAACTACAGTAGCCCCATTTTTCTAGTCGAGAAGTCTGGCGGGAAGTTTCGTCCGGTGGTTGATTACCGATATTTGAATTCTAAGATTAAAATTGACTCAGTTCCATTTCCGGATATTCATTCGTCATTTAGTTTTTTTTCTAAAGCCAAATTTTTCACTTCTTTGGATTTGAACCAAGCTTATTATCAGATTCCATTGACGGAGAAGTCTAGGAGACTGACTGCCTTCGCAACGGACTGGAATTTATTCCAGTTCACCCGCGTGCCTTTCGGGTTAGCCACGGGTGCCCAAGTCCTGACCAGACTCCTGGATGACATTTTCTCAGACGTCAAGTTTGAATATGTCTTCCACTACCTAGATGACTTGGTTATCTATTCAGAATCGTTTGATGAACATCTAGGTCACGTACGGGTGGTGCTCGAGCGCTTGAGAGCGGCTGGACTCACAGTGAATCCGGAGAAAGTCACTATGGCTGCCCGGTCATTGTCGTTTCTTGGTCATATAGTTTCTGCGGATGGAGTGACTATTGACCCGGAACGCACTCGTGCGATCCGAGAGTTTCAGCCACCCAGAGATGTCAAGGGTGTAGCTAGATTCCTCGGCATGCTTAATTTTTTCAATAAATTTATTCCCAATTTTGCCCACATTGCTTCTCCATTAAATGCTTTGCGTCGAAAAGGTTCTAAATTTATTTGGTCTGAGGATTGTCAGAAGGCTTTTGATAATCTTAAACTTTGTATAGTTAATCCCCCAGTACTCATGATGCCAAATTTCAATAATAGGTTCATTTTGCAATCCGATGCTTCTCATGTTGCGGTTGGCTGTGTTCTGCTGCAAGAATCTCCTGATGGTCGTAGGCCAATTGCTTATGCTTCGAGAACTCTCACTGCCCAAGAGCGAGTGTATAGCACTTACGAGCTGGAAGCTTTGGCGGTTCTGTTTGGGGTAGAGAAATTCCGCATGTATTTAGAACATGTGGAGTTTGACCTGGAAACGGATTGCCAAGCTCTCAGCTGGGTGTTGGCTAAACCTCGAACGACTGGTCGCATTGGTAGATGGGCTATTAGACTTTCCGCTTTCAAGTTTTCGGCTAAACACATCAAAGGCTCAGATAACAAAATAGCGGACGCATTATCCCGTATGTTTTATCCAGACCAAATTCCAGAACCTCCCCCAGAAGTTACTTCCTATCCAGAACCCCCGCCTCAGTTAGTTGCTGGCATCTTGTGGGATTTCCCTCTAGCATTCAAGTCCATTCAGGAATTTCAGAGCAAAGATGAGGAGATTGGAGCTATTGTTGAGAATAAAAGCTGGTGAGCAGATGACTCAGTTTGTTCTAAAGACAGGCATTCTTTATAGTGCACCCTCTAGGAGAATGCCGCCTAGAATAATTCTGCCATCAGCACTGATTGATATTGTATTTAAGTTTTTTCATGAGTCTGCGATAGGAGGTCACCTTGGTTTTGATAAAACAAGGAGTAAGATCAAAGAGTATTTCGTGTGGAAGGGTATGGATGCCGACGTCAAGGCGCGTGTCAAAGCTTGTCAGGTTTGCTCCTGCTCTAAGCCGGCCCAAATGACGAAAGTTGGTTTTCTTGCCTCGGAAGTTCCGAAAGCTCCTTTGGATCGGCTATTCATTGATTACGTGGGAAAACTCCCTCGATCAAAATCAGGGAATGCTCATATTTTAGTCATTGTAGATTCTTTTACTAAATTTGTCTGGTTGTTTCCCGTGAGAGTGGCTAATTCTAATGTTACCATAGAATGTTTGAAAAAGGTCTTTGCTGTTGTTGGATTTCCTCGGTCCATAGTGTCGGACAATGCCGCGTACTTTGTGTCGAGGCAATTCAACAAGTTTTGTTTTGAATTAGGTATTAGACATATTACGACCTCTCCGTACCATCCTTCTCCCAGTTTTGCCGAGCGTTTTAATCGCAATCTGAAGGCTGCGCTGATTGCTTATCACTCGGAGGATCATTCCTCCTATGATAAGAATCTGTATTGGCTTCAGTTTGCTTTTAACTCCTCGAAGCATGAAGCACATATATGTTCCCACCTGTTTCACTCATGTTAGGTTTTCGTCCTAATAATCCATTATGTAATTTGTGGTCTATCAATGACCTTCTTCCAGACCCTAGAGATAATGTAAAAATTAAGGAGATGTGGAAGAAAGCTTCAGCAAATTTAAAACTTTCCCACGACAAAGTCATTAGTAGGTATAATAAAGGCAGGCAGAATGTAAAATTTAAGGTGGGAGATGAAGTTTTTGTTAAGAATTTTCCTCGCAGTGATGCTGCTGCCAAATTTACTTCGAAGCTCGCTCCCAAGTTCCATGGTCCTCACGTAGTCGTTGAGTTTCTGACACCGGTCACCGTCTTGGTAAGAAATAGAACCACTGGTAAGACCTTTAAGTGCCATGTCTCGCATGTCAAAACTAAATAAGATGTGAAAATTTAATAATCCTGATCACACTGGTTTTAAATTTCAATTTTAGTAAGGATTTTAAGATCTTGTCACAAAAGGATAATTTTAATTTAGATTGGAGTGTATTTTACTTGTACCCCCCCCCCCATTTTCATGAATTTGTTTTGTTCTTTTGGCTGCCGCTTGGAAATTAATGTTTCAGAAATACTGTAAGCTGTCGAATGGGAATGGTTTCTGACATGCTTTGGATGATGGATTGGTGAGGACAGAAAAGCTACCCTGTTTGCACTCATCAGTGATTGTTGGTCTGGCGCAGGCTCTGTACACGTGTAAAACATCAACTTGAGGATCCTCGCCTTGCTGCCTCCAACGAAAATCACAATCCTGCTCTAGTGTCGCTCAAGTATAGCTGCCAGGGACGGTCATATGTAAGTGTTCATAGGCTGTCGGAAGGACCTGACGCATCCAATCAGCAAAAAGGTATGGCACTTCATGTTTTAATGACCCCCACAAGTGTAGCTGAGTGACGCAGACAGGTGCTCCAATGTGTTCGATATTGATGTTTTGGAATGGCAAAAATTCCTCAACTGGGACCGGACGCGATAGTTGCTTGGATTTGCCGTCCAAGGGTGCTTCA
This sequence comes from Ectobius pallidus, assembly GCA_964059195.1. Classification (NCBI taxonomy): domain Eukaryota; kingdom Metazoa; phylum Arthropoda; class Insecta; order Blattodea; family Ectobiidae; genus Ectobius; species Ectobius pallidus. The sequence goes on from CAXKWD010000009.1 coordinate 85,902,199, forward strand.
TCAAGTATCGTTCAGTTTCTCGAAGAAGACTACACCGATTTAGACGAAGAAAATAGTGCAAACACAGTAGGGTAAGGCAAAATACACTAAAGAAATATAATACTCGCCATAACAATTTTGAACTGCTTCAAAACTTTTGTTTAAATCATGCATGTCAGTTTCCAATTTCTCTCCCAACAGCACCAAGAGGACTCTGATGTATTATGTTTTGTACAATAAGTGTCAGTGCAAATGTATAATGTTTAAAACCGGTGGTTTTAAAATAGGAGAGGGGTGTATTGCACCGACTGGTATTTGAGGCCGGTGCAATTAGTTCCTTTCTTCCCGCCAGAGTTCGCAATCTGCCTGACAGAACAGTTGGCTGCACTGGTTGCGGGCTTGTGCTGCTCTTGACTGAGTGTCACAAGCTGTGGCTAGTGCGCTGTACTGAGGGCCGCGGGCAGAATGTAGTGTGACTTTGTTCGCGCGTCGTCGCGACTTTGTCTTGTGCTGCTGTCTGGCGTCGGCTTCTGGCTAGGCTGAGGAAGCGTTCTTGTGGATTCTGATTCTCAAAATGGCGTTCATACAGGTATGTTGCTTTCGGGCGGTGGTCCAAACAATGGCAGGTTTTAATACCTGTTAGCCTGTAATTTAGCTGTGATTAGATCGCTTTATGTTTGTTTGTGATGTGTACTTTGCTTTGTCGTAGTTTTGTGATCTAAATACTGTTAAAATGAAGAAATATGTCCACGGCGTCATCATGCCGGGGGCAGAAGCCTAATTTCCTTGCTCTGCGCGCAGTGTAATATTTCCCCCCTGTTTTTGGTGACTGATTCAGTTTAGTTCCGGGTTCATTTTCTATCTAATTATGTACACATCACTTGTTCTTAATTAGTTTCCGTATTTTTTGCACATACCAATTTGCCTTTTAAGAATCCCGTGGCGTGGGTATGGAGGCGCCCATGTGGCGGTAATTTAGTGTTGCCTCCCATTTAGCTAATCTGTATTTATCTTCCAGAATCCCTCCTCTTTTTCCCATGTTTTCGTCTTAATGAAATAACTAATATTTTCTCTGTATGAATTTTTAACCAAAGCTGTATTTTAGAAAACAAAAATGTATAAAATTATTATGTAAATAGTTTGGTACCAACAAGTCTGAGATAATAATATAAACTATGTATAAATAGTAAAATTATTTATTTATTTTAGTGTATACTAACAGCAGATTTTGTTATAAATTGAAATAGATTTTATGAAGTGTTGAATCTCCACAAGTTTAATTAAATTATTATTTAATTTGTATTCTTTGGTCTTAGAAATTTCTTTTTAGTAAATTGCTTTCTTTCAATATTTTAGATCTCATGAATCTGTATTATTCATTTTATATTGAAATTTTGTCAACCAAAAGAAAACATTTCTGTCAAAGATGTACTTTAAAGCAGAATCGACAAAAGAAAAACAAACCTAATTCTGCAAATATACTAAAACAAAAAAGAATTCTGTTTGCTCTGTTCAGCCTTGTTGCCCCACTCTGGGTTCACATTTATCCTTTGGGCGGGCTCACTAGTAAGGTTAGGTTAGCTTTCCTGCGGGTGGTAACCTTTGCACTCCTTTCCACATTCCCATTCCCATTCCACATTCGAAAAATGCACCCAGAATTCCGAGAAGTTTAACCCCATTGAAAATTTCGAATAATGCACCCAGAATTCCGAGAAGGCTAAACCCTTTGAAAATTTCGAAAAATGCACCCAGAAATCCGAGAAGCCTAACCCCTTTGAAAATTTCGAAAAATGCACCCAGAATTCCGAGAAGGCTAACCCCTTTGAAAATTTCGAAAAATGCACCCAGAATTCCGAGAAGGCTAACCCCTTTGAAAATTTCGAATAATGCACCCAGAATTCCGAGAAGGCTAACCCCTTTGAAAATTTCGAAAAATGCACCCAGAATTCCGTGAAGGCTAACCCCTTTGAAAATTTCGAAAAATGCACCCAGAATTCCGAGAAGGCTAACCCCTTTGAAAATTTCGAAAAATGCACCCAGAATTCCGAGAAGGCTAACCCCCTTTGAAAATTTCGAAAAATGCTCCCAGAATTCCGAGAAGGCTAACCCCTTTGAAAATTTCGAAAGATGCACCCAGAATTCCGACAAGGCTAACCCCTTTGAAAATTTCGAAAAATGCACCAAGAATTCCGAGAAGGCTAACCCCTTTGAAAATTTCGAAAAATGCACCCAGAATTCCGAGAAGGCTAACCCCTTTGAAAATTTCGAAAAATGCACCCAGAATTCCGAGAAGGCTAACCCCTTTGAAAATTTCGAAAAATGCACCCAGAATTCCGAGAAGGCTAACTCCTTTGAAAATTTCGAAAAATGCGCCCAGAATTCCGAAAGGGCTAACCCCTTTGAAAATTTCGAAAAATGCGCCCAGAATTCCGAGAAGGCTAACCCCTCTGAAATTTTCGAAAATGCGCCCAGAATTCCGAGAAGGCTAACCCCTTTTAAAATTTCGAAAAATGCACCCAGAATTCCGAAAAGGCTAACCCCTTTGAAAATTTCGAAAAATGCGCCCAGAATTCCGAGAAGGCTAACCCCTTTGAAAATTTCGAAAAATGCGCCCAGAATTCCGAGAAGGCTAACCCCTTTGAAAATTTCGAAAAATGCGCCCAGAATTCCGAGAAGGCTAACCCCTTTGAAAATTTCGAAAAATGCACCCAGAATTCCGAGAAGGCTAACCCCTTTGAAAATTTCGAAAATTGCACCCAGAATTCCGAGAAGGCTGACCCCTTTGAAAATTTCTAAAAATGCACCCAGAATTCCGAGAAGGCTAACCCCTTTGAAAATTTCAAAAATGCACCCAGAATTCCGAGAAGGCTAAACCCTTTGAAAATTTCGAAAAATGCACCCAGAAATCCGAGAAGGCTAACCCCTTTGAAAATTTCGAAAAATGCACCCAGAATTCAGAGAAGGCTAACCCGTTTGAAAATTTCGAAAAATGCACCCAGAATTCCGAGAAGGCCCCTTTGAAAATTTCGAAAAATGCACTCAGAATTCCGAGAAGGCTAACCCCTTTGAAAATTTCGAAAAATGCACCCAGAATTATGAGAAGGCTAACCCCTTTGAAAATTTCGAAAAACGCACCCAGAATTCCGAGAAGGCTAACTAACCCCTTTGAAAATTTCGAAAAATGCACCCAGAATTCCGAGAAGGCTAACCCGTTTGAAAATTTCGAAAAATGCACCCAGAATTCCGAGAAGGCTAACCCCTTTGAAAATTTCGAAAAATGCACCCAGAATTCCGAGAAGGCTAACCCCTTTGAAAATTTCGAAAAATGCACCCAGAATTCCGAGAAGGCTAACCCCTTTGAAAATTTCGAAAAATGCACCCAGAATTCCGAGAAGGCTAACCCCTTTGAAAATTTCGAAAAATGCACCCAGAATTCCGAGAAGGCTAACCCCTTTGAAAATTTCGAAAAATGCACCCAGAATTCCTAGAATGCTAACCCCTTTGAAAATTTCGAAAAATGCATCCAGAATTCCCAGAAGGCTAACCCCTTTGAAAATTTCGAAAAATGCACCCAGAAGGCAAATTTCGAAATATTAACCCAGAATTCCAAGAAGGCTAACCCCTTTGAAAATTTCGAAAAATGCACCATGAATTCCGAGAAGGCTAACCCCTTTGAAAATTTCGAAAAATACACCATGAATTCCGAGAAGGCTAACACCTTTGAAAATTTCGAAAAATGCACCCAGAATTCTGAGAAGGCTAACTAACCCCTTTGAAAATTTCGAAAAATGCACCCAGAATTCCGAGAAGGCTAACCCGTTTGAAAATTTCGAAAAATGCACCCAGAATTCCGAGAAGGCTAACCCCTTTGAAAATTTCGAAAATGCACCCAGAATTCCGAGAAGGCTAACCCCTTTGAAAATTTCGAAAAATGCACCCAGAATTCCGAGAAGGCTAACCCCTTTGAAAATCTCGAAAAATGCACCCAGAATTCCGAGAAGGCTAACCCCTTTGAAAATTTCGAAAAATGCACCCAGAATTCCGAGAAGGCTAACCCCTTTGAAAATTTCGAAAAATGCACCCAGAATTCCTAGAATGCTAACCCCTTTGAAAATTTCGAAAAATGCACCCAGAATTCCGAGAAGGCTAGCCCCTTTGAAAATTTCGAAAAATGCACCATGAATTCCGAGAAGGCTAACACCTTTGAAAATTTCGAAAAATGCATCCGGAATTCCGAGAAGGCTAACCCCTTTGAAAATTTCGAAAAATGCAGCCAGAATTCCGAGAAGGCTAACCCCTTTGAAAATTTCGAAAAATGCATCCAGAATTCCCAGAAGGCTAACCCCTTTGAAAATTTCGAAAAATGCACCCAGAAGGCAAATTTCGAAAAATGCACCCAGAATTCCAAGAAGGCTAACCCCTTTGAAAATTTCGAAAAATGCACCCAGAATTCCAAGAAGGCTATCCCTTTGAAAATTTCGAAAAATGCACCCAGAATTCCAAGAAAGCTAACCTCTTTGAAAATTTCGAAAAATGCACCCAGAATTCCAAGAAGGCTAACCCCTTTGAAAATTTCGAAAAATGCACCCAGAATTCCGAGAAGGCTAACCCCTTTGAAAATTTCGAATTTATTTAAACAAACAATAAGACACACTCGACACTACACAAAATGAAAGAAATGTTTCATTATGATGGACGGTCACAAAGAATTGCAATAACAGATCACATGCATTTTAAAGTTTTCAAATAAAAACGATCTATTTTCACTCAGCATTGACTTATATCGGGAGAAAGACCGCTCAACGTCGCAGGATGTTATTGGGGCATATTTGAAATAAGTGAAATCATTACTGTTGAATTCAGGCTCACCTTCGTGGAATGTCACTGGCTTACCACTTAAAAATCACATTAAATTGCTTTTTAAATTCTACCTTAACTTCGCACAGCTTTCAGAACAGAATTGTGCCATCTGTACTGAAATGCTTATCTCCAAACTCCCGTACAAATGCTCTCAGTTTTTCACTTATCGGTTTTAGGCATGATAAACCAAGAATATTGAGATTGTGATTTAGCACACCATGCAGTGAAATCTTTTCAATAACTGAGGGATGGTTGTTCCTTCCTATCACCCCTTCCCCTTGGCACCCCCAAGAAGAACTTCTACCTGCTCAAGTTATTTACAGAAGCAGTTAGTTGACCTTGCTATGAAAACTGACAATAGCCATCCTAATATCTCCGTTCGCTTTCTTTGCATCTGTCCCTTTTTACGCATCTCTCTCTTTCTCCTAATTCTCAGAAATATACGTAGGCCAACGTATATTTTGTGAAAGTATTTTTAGAAAGAAAATACTGAGAAGTTACAAGCAACAATTCAGGGGTGTTCAAATTCCATCTCTGAGACGGCTGTAAGCAAATAAATGAGAATGGAATAAAAAAAAAACAAAAGCATGGGAATGGAAAAAATGAAAAATGATTGAAAATATGACCATAATATGAAAAATGACAAAAAATACTGAAAAAGCTAAGATATGACATTATATGACCAATGAAAATTGCATAATTCTAATCACATTAGATGATATCATGTTTAAATTATATTTTCTATTGTAACATCACAAAGGAAAAAAAAATATGACATGTCATAAACATCTGGGCCCTACTCATATGGATAGGGTATCTGTACTACAAAAGAAATCTTTAAGGGGCGACATACAGCTTTCAATGCTGTAAAATAGTTGAAGTTTCGTAATTCTTTTTCTCTAAGCAATGAATTGTTCTGTAGCCTTGCAATCTGGCATGATCTATATTGACTAGCTATACAATTGCGTACTATTTTCAGAATTATTTCAACTACTACAGTTAATGGGTAATTATCGTTACAAAATGGCAGCCAAATTTTATGCACTGAAGTGATATTTCCCTCATAACTCAAAAACATTTATTAACATATTGCAGTGAAATTTTGCATGCAAGTATATTTGATATTAATGAACAACATTGTCTAGAATAATTTATGTAACTTGAATAGTTTATTTAAAAAATATATATATTTATGATGTAAAAATTTCTAACAAAAATTAAAAAGTTGTAATCGGAATGCACAATCAGTTCCTGGAAGGGAAGTTCAAGGCTAGTGACAGCTCTGGATCGAACACGTAGCGCTCAGTAATGACATTCCAATTTACAGCGTCCGGCTATTGTTTTTAGCGCGTGTGTGCAGGCAGTCTTGTAGAAGCTCAAAAGGGAATTTGACGTTTTTATATATTAAGAGTTGAGACCCCGAGGGGGCAGGTTGAAGGGTTGAAGTAGGCGGAAACAGGGATGAGAGGTGTTGGAGACATGTAGTAGTTAGAGCAATGTACATTTGAAGCTGTAAATAAATGCTATGGGGTGTAGATAGAAAGTCACCTATTATTATTGTCAACATTGTCAAATATCCCTGTCCTGGGGGGGGGGGGTCACTCATGTATCCAAGAGCAGCTGACAGCATGGAACCAAGGGGATGAACGCCGCCACACAGAAATTACCCTCACAAAGTGATGAATTATTTTTTTTTAAATATTTGTACTGCAGATAATCCGAAGATTCTAAATTATGTTGTTTATATAATATTTACAAATCAGTAGAAAAAAGAATAGCTCAGAAATATTGGTATTTATGGAAATTACGTTGAGGGGTTGGTTATGATTGTTAGTGCGTGCGTGTGTGTTATAGACCACTCAATTTACGTGAATAAAACAAAGATTTTTCGCCATGTACAACAAAAACACTTCAAACAACCTGTTCTCAAAGTTGACTTTTCTTGTCCAGACAAAACTCTTTACGTTTTAAGAACTTGGACTAACCTATTTCGTATAGCACTTGTCATTATTGGCCAGAGTAAAATAGTAATAATAATTCACATTCAACCTGAATGATACTTCCTATTTGCCTATGCAATTCTACGTTCTATCCCCAATAAATTAGGAGGAGTAATCGCTTTAATTACATCAATTGCCATTCTATTTATTTTACCTCTATACAAATCTAACTTCCACAGAATTCGATTTTACCCATTTAATCAATTCATATTTTGAATATGGTTAGAATCGTTATTCTATTAACATGAACCAACTGAACCAATTTAAACAGCACACAAGGTTCATTTTTGCTAATCCTAAACACTTAAACAGGTATATTAATATTAGTTGGAAATCTACAGTGAAGTGTTGATATCTGTAGAAAGATTGAGATTGGAAATATTCACACAAACTTCACTAAAAGGTATATTTAGCCAGGATGATCATTTCAACGGTATTCCCATCATCATCAGCTGATTCTGACTGGTCCTCTAGCGGCGGGTGAATGAACTTGTCGATCAAAGCTCCATGTATGCCAACTGAAGTGTCGAAGTTTAAGAGATTTCTTCGGTTCTTTTTAATTAATATTTTTTCCCAAACTATAAGTTCTATTGGTTTTTCAACTTTTTTTAGTAGTGCAATTTCATTTTCAATTTCATGGCCTACTTCCCAGAAATGCATTGCCAAAGCGGATTTTTCAATTTGTTTATTCATGATGTTCCTAAAATGTTCTTTTCTCCTTGTTTCTAAATTCCTTTTTGTTTGGCCACCCGCCGCTAGAGGACCAGTCGGAATCAGCTGATGATGGTGGGAAGACCCATTGAAATGATCATCCTGGATAAATATACCTTTTAGTGAAGTTTAGTGTGTATATTTCCGATCTCAATCTTGCTACAGACTTAAACAGGTACTAATTACTGGAATAGAAATATATGTATCAGAGGAGGGTATTAATCATTATTATGTTATTCGTCCCTTAGTGCTAAGGAAAGACAAAGGAAGACCTACTTGGAAAGCGGGAACAGTGTCATGCAAAACGCAGCGGAGGCTTCACTATCCCCTCCCACCGACAGCCGTGTGAGGCTACTCAATGTTTTGAATTTGTGAAATTTGCAATTAATTTTTACCCACTTAAAGTTTAGAAGCTAATATTTTGCAACTGTCTATCTGCAACAAAGACCTACCAATGTGCAAAATTTGAGGACAGGTTTCGACATGACAAACATTTTTATTTGGGCAGAGGAAGTTATGCGTATCACTTACCTTTAAGCCTTATCCATGAAGGCTCGATCTTCCTGTTGAAGAGATCTAATTTGAGGCACTGTCTCATGTGATGGAGTAGGAGCTGGTAATTCCACCAGACGCACCTGAAAAGCGATCATATAATATCAACAAAAGGCATTATTTATTTGTTAATACTAGCAATAGAGAAAGTTTCACCTGATATTGCCTGTCATTCATGAAATTAGTTTGACATTAACATTTATTTACATTAATAGTCAAATTCAACACAATTATTATAAAACATTGTTTGCTATGCTAATATAATAAATCTGTAATTGCTTCCACAAAGTTCACCAGGGTGTTTTTTAAAGTTAGTTCTCCTTTCGTTATTTACACATACTAGGGGTATGAGGAGTGTCAACCTTTCTGTGATATTTCAATTTTCATTTTAGCCTAAGTTCTATTGTCCATGTGGCAGCCTCTAACAAGGAAAGATTCTGTTAATAAAAAATATCCATTTGCAAACAGAATTTGTTGAATATCAATCATTGCAGCAATTGACCATAAGTATCTATAACTTCTCGGCAGTCATATAGACAGCATAAAAGAATGAAAAAGAAATAGCAAACACTAACAATTACTACACAATTCTCAATATTCGTTCTTATTTTAAGTATCTATAAAGCTAAATACTGCAATGCCTCTCTTAGAAAGAATTTCAAACAGAGACAAAGGACTACTCATCAGAAAGAGAGACAGGTAAGTTATCGTATTTTATGGACTATAAGACACACTTGTTTCCCTTGAAAACACAGCCTTGAAAGTTGGTTTAATGGTCCAAAGAACACTAATTATGGTAAATATTGCCAGAATACCATAGTGATAAGCAAGGTGTTGTAAACGATAATATAGTTACAAATTTTGGCACAGACTGTACATCAGTACATTTGCCACATCGTAAAATGAGGGTGTTCAATGCGAAAGGAAAGGAATGTTGAGTTCTTTTATACAAAAGGAGTTGTCTCCGTCGGGTGGTTTAAATGAAGGCAATGACCTTTAAACAGCCTTGTCCTATACGCTTACCATATACTGAATTGAGGGTTAGAGGATGTAAAAGTATTTTCATTCTCTCATCAGAAATCAGTTCAGTTGTTAAAATTTACGCGTTGCCACCTGTAAAGAATAGACTTTCTTACAACGCAGGTTTTAAGTTAGAAGTGATTTACACTGATTTCATTGTACAAGGTTATAATTTGTTTATTTAATGAAGTATATTATTCCCTTTAAAATGTTTCGTTTAGATTCACATTAAATTTCTTTTCCTTTAAATTTCCATCGTAAAAGGTAGCCTATGTCTTATGGTCTGGAGCGTCTTATAGTCTGTAAAATACGGTAACAGGGAGGCATGCAGATTCCTGTACATTTTTACTTACATTGTATAGTTTCTACTGATAGATGTCCCTGCTGGCCGTACTTAATTTACTGAGTTTTGCACAGCTTTTAATAATTCGAGGTGAACAACAACAGATGTAACTTAACATCAGCTGAAGCCAATTGCACTTCTCTTCAAATAATTACAATACAAAACTACCATTAGATAAAAACAACTAAAGTATATTGCTAATTTAACATATTATTCACAGTGCAAACTGGTAAGGCTGAATTATTTTAAAAATGTCTTTTGTAGTCATAAATGAACAAACAATTGCAAACAATTTCTCAGTTTCCTTCTAAACAAGAGCACAGCAAGTATAGATTGATTTATGCAACCCTGACGTCACAACACAGGAGCTATGGTGCAGTACATTGCCTACAGATGGCAGTTCAAAGCAGAAAACAGGGAACCGATGGTGTCAGGATGTAGACAACAGATGACACAATAAGCTCGCAAACTTTGAATCTCTCTCACAGAGAATTTCTTTCGTCTATTGGCAGGCAAAACGGTATGCATCAGTAGCATCGTTAGCAGTGATGCGTGCTGTTAATGTTACCTAACCGTAATACTGAAATCAATCAAGTTAAATAGTTGAAGTTAAGTTCAAAAATGATAATATATGATACCATTTTTACTAAGTTCAGTAAGAGAAGAACTAGTTTATTTCTGATTACGATACTTTTGATGTTTATATCCACTGTAGTCAACTATAACTTTGAAGTAAGATATAAATGGAAAACACCTTCTGAAGTTAAAATAGAGAACATACGCAAATCGTAATGTCAGCATCCCAGTGCCCTCTTTTGAGGATGGATCTTATCTACATCATGTTTATGAAATTATGTATTTACAAACATTTATGTAAATTAAAAGCAGAAAATAATTTGTCATTTAATGGGTTAATAGTGACCTTTTGGTTTCTGTATATGAAATCCACGTAGGCATCTTCAGAGGGCAAGAGAATGACCAGAGCAGAGCCCTCATTGCCTATTCTTGCTGTACGACCACAGCGATGGACAAATGATGCTGCTGAACTCTGTGGGTCGTACTGTATCACCCAATGCACCTCGGGTATATCCACGCCTCTTGCCATCACATCCGTACAAATCAAGATTCCTGTTCAAACATGAAAACCACTCTTAATTCAATGCAAACAAAGATGGCTCTGCTGTGTGAGTTCAACTCCTCTCCGTAATATTTCCTTTCCTTTGGTTTTTATTACATTCAATGTTAATATTTCTATTTTTGCTTCAGTTTATATTGTTATTCTTACCCACCAGTTTTATTATTATCTATCGTTTAGTTCATATTTATTTGCTGATTACCATATTTTACAGACAATAAAATGCACGTTTTTGCTTTCAAAATAGAGCCTTGAAAGTTGGGTGCGTCTAATGGTCCGAAGTACACTAAAAAATTTAAATTATGTTAAATATTGCTGGAATACCAAGCTATAAACCAGATTTTTGTAAACGATAAGATGGTTACAAATTTTGGCACAGACTGTACATTAGTGCACTTGTCACAAACATAAAATAAGGGTAGCTGGAAGCCAGGTATGCAATGCGAAACGAAAGGAATGTTGAGTTCTTTTATACGAAAGGTGTGGTTTAACTGAAGGCAATGACCTCTAAACAGCCTTGTCCCGTTACACTTACCATATGCTTAATTGAGGGTTACAGGGTGTAAAAGTTCACAGTCTAGGCTGTCCGGGTAGCGCCGCGTCGAGTGTTGAGAGGCCAACGTTTCTACAGCCATGTTGCTGTCTTCTTCAGGGCCAAAAGGTCACTGACTAAGCCGTGCATCGGGCTCATATATAGCTGTGTGGTGTTGTGGAGCAGTAGCGGGCGTCCAGCCAATCACAGAAGAGGCATCTGTTGGAGCTCTGGGATTGGTCGGTCGACAGCAGCGGTTGGTCGGAGCTCCATTATCCCTATCTGCTGCGTCATGGTGTGTAAAAGTGTGTGTAAAAGACTTAGGGTGTAAAAGTATTTCCAGTCTTTCATGAGAAATCAGTTCAGTCGTTAAAATTCACGCGCTGCCACCTGTACTGAAGAGATTTTCGTACAACGCAAGTTTTAAGTTAGAAGTGCAAAACATTTGATTCCTTTAAGAAGGCCACCTCTGGTAAGTCAACTTTATTTCCTTTATCTTAATCTAAACGACTAACATAATTTATTATACACTCATTTGCAGAAGATTTCTGTTTTTGTAATTGTTCCGTCTAGCATTCCGTGTCTGGCCGGATTTGAAGCATCAGCTGTTTTCGCGAGGTCATTCGCCATGTTGCTATGGCGACAAGTGTACTGACTTTGTTTCTTTTATTTTTTGTGTCTTCAATATAATTTTAAATATGTTTATTATCTGGTTTGTTCTATCTTCCCATCAATTCTCATCAGAAAAAACAATTGACTGTCGCTTCTTTCATTTTTGGATAGTCATGTCTATAATCTCCAACCCAAAGTTTCAGTCTGATTATTTTTAGTATATTTTAATCATAATTTTTGTGTTTTTAAGGAAACAGTTCAGTTTTAAAGTAATGCTAATTAATTCTCTTATTTATGTTCTAGTATTTTAATGTAACTTATGTGATTTATTTCCAAGATTGATTTATTTATTGTATTCTTGGCCAATGGGATTCTTGCTTTTATGTCACATGTCGTGACGACTGTCATTCTTTTCTTAACATTTCATTCACTCTCATTCGAAGCATTCGCCATGCTGGTTCATTCAGTTCAGAATACTGAATCTAGTTTTATTGTCGTACTGGGAATTCTGTCATTCATAAAAACTTTATTTCAATACCGGTAAAGCATTCTTACATATTTGGTTTCCACACTATTCATTGTGATAAGCAACATTAGTTTGGGTCAGACGTTGGTTGGGTGACCTCAATGTTCAAAACTGATAGATCTTGTAAAGCAAAGAAAGAGAAATGTCAAAACTGAGGTAACCCTGGAAAACATACCTGGTGTCTTGACAAGAATGTTTTTTGAATCTTCTTGCATCTGCTAGAATTTTGTCTCTATTACTGTGGCGGCCCATTTGTAATTAGCCCAGAAGGTTCTATTCTGAATTAGTAAACAATCTATCCAGAACTGTACTGAGAATGAAGGAAAGATAAATTAAGAGCGGTCAGGAAGTTAATAATCAAGAGTAGGTATAAGCTTAATAAAATTTAGTAAAATATAAAGAATTTTAACAGGAGTTGTGACTTCATATTATTCAATGTATAAATTATATCCAATCACTCATCTCCATCGTACATGCTAGCGAGGGCCCCACAGAATATTTACCCTAGGCAGTTCATAAAGAGTGGAGTAGGCTAAAACTAACAGCAGTGGGAATAGTGTGCAGTCCCAGATGTTTACGAAAACAAACGTTAACGTGTAAATTGAGTCACGATGAACTGTTGTGAGATATATTATAGTTATGTAATGTGTTGAAAAGGACCCGTCAGAAACCGCAAGGTAGGTACAGACCCTTTTCTAAAGTAGAATTGTGGGCTAATGTAAAGTTGTTGTTTAGAACAAATAAATTCATTCATACTGAGAATGACGGCGTATAGTTTAAAATATACTTGTGTGCGAATTACAGAAAAGCCCTAACATAATTACAGGTAAATGTCTTCTCTCGGCAAACGAAACATAATCAGCAAATAATCATAAACTAAACGATAGGTAATAATAAATCTGAATTAATAATAAATAACTGGTGGGTAAGAATAACAATATAAACTAAAGGGAAAATAGAAATATTAACATTCAATGTTAAAGGGGTGTAAAGTAGTTCGCCTCCTTGTGGTGCACCCTGGTTAATACCAAATGAACTACAACAAAAAGCTCATGATGACTGGTCCCAAATGAAAACTATCCGGAGGTAAAATAGCCCCGCACTCGGTTCTCCGGACGGGAGCATCTTTGGGCGAAAATACAATCAAAATACTACAATGGAATGCAGGAGGTTTCACAAAAGTCAAGAAAGCAGCGACTTTGTAATTATTACATGAGAATAAAATTGATGTCCTCATAATACAGGAGTCTAATATATCCTTAGAAAATGAAAAATATTTTCACTTAAAAGATTACACTAACCATATACTACCTAAAGGTAGACAAATAGCAAGTGGTATTCTAACGGCAGTACATAAAAGCATTACTCATAACTTCAAGGTAATCAAGTCAATGAATTCTAATGACAAATCAGAAATCATAAAACTAAATGTATGGAAAAATAAATACCACTTATCAATATATGGCATATATAACGCTCCAAATAATATACCTGATATGCAACTAGTTACAGTTGACCAGACAACAATAATTGTTGGAGACTTCAATGCCCATTCTACAAAATGGGGATATTCAGACAACAACCAGACTGGCAGAACAATTACAGAGTTTCTTAACTCAAACAATTTAGAAATTCTCTACCATCCCAATGACATCCCAACATTCCTCCACTACAATGGAACAGCAACAAACCCTGACCTTACAATGGTTTCCTCATCACTCTTGGAAAAAGCACAAAGACAACTAATAGATGATCCAGGTTGTGGCCATCGACCAATAATCACAACAGTAACACTACAGATATCTCCAAACCTACACCATAAGACAAAACAGAAACAAAATTTTTCCTGGAACTACAAAAAAGCTAATTGGAAAAACTATAGAAAGGAGTTAGAATGTTCAGTATCTAATATGGACGTAAATAATTCTGATTCTATCGACAAAAGTCTGAAAAAGTTTGGCAACATAATCTTATCAGCAGCTAAACAGAATATACCAAGAGGATGAATGCCGCTTGTCTTTCATTTTGCCGTGAAGAGCAAATATTTCAACGTCTGGGGTAAGCCTAGAAACAAAGAATTATAGAAATTCAGAACAAATTTTGTATGAATGATGTTGCTTTAACATAGAAAGGAAGGCCTACCATCTTTAAATTATATTTTAATAACAAAATGAACAGTTCCGTATGGAACATACATGCATGTACAGTTTGCTAAAATTCTCAGAATTTATTTCAGGTACAGGTATGCATTTTTTAAACTAGACACATAAACAATAAAGTCTTTTTGAAACACAATAATTAAACCTTTAATGAGAATCAATTTATAGGAAAACGTGAAAAACTCAAACTCTGTCAAATGTTTCGTATTTTAAATTCTGTAACATTGAAACTACATAAGTTATACGAGACGTATTTGTATTAGGTATTTGTTTAGAAAATTGAATTTTACTCAATTTTCAGCTTTTATTAACCTGTACTTATATAGACTAATTATACATTTTAAAATGCATTTCTTTTACAGTTTCAACATTTCCAGTACCAGTACGGTATTTTAAAACAACATCTAGTGTCGTTTAAAGTACAGTTTGAAGGTGTTTATGTGTCCTGTACAGGACATGCCTTATGGTGAGAGAGATATAATTTTGTAATGTTTTAATCAGGGAAGAGTAATGTATACTCACTTACTCAATGGCAATAGACAAGTATTCCTCAGCAAGCTAAAGGAATATTATCTATTTTATGGAACCCACGCTTACCTGAGCCCGCCATTCAACCCCATTCTGTGCTAACTCCATCCAATCATCCCTCTCCCTTAAAACTATCGTAATATTGTTCTCCCAACTACTTCTAGATCATATGTTATTTAAAAAAATTATGAATAGCTGGTGGGCGAATACAAAATATTTGATCAATGGTTGATCTATTTCACCTAAGTCCACATTGGTGATGTCCAATGATTTTGTTCTCATATGGGGTTAATCTTGACAGTACTAAACCTATATTAGATAGAATTTTGTATGATGTTGACCAGAGGGAAATTCCTAGATAGTTATTACATTTGGCCCTATCTCCCTTTTTATGGATCGGTATAATAACAGATTCTTACCATTCCTTTGGCAATTCCTCCTTTCTCCAAATCATAAGAATGAATTTATGGTTCTCTGAATTTAATCTATCCCTGCCTGCCTAATTTAATTCTGCTGTAATTTGGTCAACGCCTGGAGATCTGTGCTTTTTTGGTTTACCTATAGCTGTTTCTACTTCTGTTAAGAGGTGGTTCATCAACCTACGGCTCTGCTGTGAATATTTCACTTTCTACTCTTTGGACATCTTTATGTACAGGTAGGGAAAAAAAAAGCGGACCTACTAAAATATCTAAGTTGCAGATATGAGCCACTGCGCATGCCTAGAACCTGCTAGAATCAAAGAAATTTTTCTATCTGTACAAAATATTGGAATGATAATTCTTTCACACTGGCCATGTGTAGCTAAGGTTGGTTGGTTGGTTGGTATATGGTTATTTAACGACGGGGAAGTATTGCAACTGAGGATTGTGACCATCGCTGGTGTGACAGAATTTTGTGCCGCCGGAATTCTTTTACATGCCAGTAAATCTACTGACATGGGCCTGTCACATTTATTAACACATAAATGCCATCGACCTGGGCCAGGATCGAACCCACAACCTTGGGCACAGAAAGCTGGCACGATACTAATTGCACAACCCAGGCCGACTGTAGGCTAAGGTGGGACTCTATCTTCCCCCCTAATCAAAATATTATTCGGAGATGCGAGTATAGTGCCATCATTGTCCTTAATCATGTTTGTTCTACATTGAAAACCTTTCTTGTACTCATTTATTCCCTTGTAGAGATACCTACCATTTTTGCCTTTACTATTTACTTCTAATTCATTTATTTGTCTTTGAGAAAGTTTATATTGTTTCTTCTAATGGTTCTACAGGTTTCTTGTTTAGCATTGTTGAGATTTTCAACTCCAAGCCTAAATTAGAGCCTCTGGACAAAATTTCTCGGCCCTTTCACGTCCCAGAAATACTTAGTTTCCAGAGGGGGGTTGCGAGGTGATGGGCTTACCACCTGTCCCTCTACCCTCTCTCGGAAAATAAGCATATCAAAATTAGTATAGATAATGAAACCTCCATTGGAGGCCCCTTCGCCCCACCTGGGGATCATAGGGTACCAGATGCATTTCTCAGAATTCATTCAGGCAGTGAATGAGGAGCTTTATTTGCTGTAACTATGTTCTGGTGTAAATGATTCTTTTGCTGGTCTTCCTTTTGGTTGACATTTCCTTGTACTTACGGTAATTGTGAACGTCGTCGGCTGACAGAGGTTGGCTGTACAGGTATATTACTAGCATATTTCTTAGAAGATGTCATTTTCCCAAAAGTGTGCATAGCTGAGCATAGTGCAGAATCACTATTTTTCACCTGTATGGAAATCCTGTGCATTGCATGTACAGCAGTAATGAAGTTACTGGGATCCCTCTCTAATTTTTCTGTCATAATTTCAAAAATCTCTTTCAGCTTCTCTTTTGCACAGTCTATGTCTTCCTCAGTAGGCCTGTCACCTTCTTCATTACTATCACTTACGGGGACGCTTGAAATACTGGTAGTGGCAGTTTGCATACCAGAGTTTGCATAAGTTGAAATTGTTTCTGAGGCTGGTTGGTTCAAATATAAGGGATCATACCAGTTACTGGGGACATCCTCGTTTCCTGTTGCTACCCAGTGATACATTTTCTTTTTTTCCAAAGTTATGGGCACAATATTAATATTATCACTTTTTCTGTTAACTGCTATGAAATGCTGGTGCTTACAAGGACCTCCTGTAGATCCAACAGGACATGTACAAGTCCCTGAATCAAAGTTTACATCATATCTGGTATTTAATTTTGTGTTCGTGACTTCATAAATACCACAATTTTCAAAAGTGATTTTTAGTCCTTCTATTTTGCTCTTCTTAGGCAAGTACCTCAAATGCAAATAGGAAGAATGCCTGCCAGTTATTATATCAAGTATCTTTCTGCTGTAATTATCGGGTAGTGTGGTGGTCAGGTAATGGAAGAGCTGTTTAATATTAAATGCTCGACATCTGTTTAAGATTTTGTCCTTCAGAACATTCATAGCAGATTCAACAATATTATTTGTATTGTTATTTCTGCTGTGTTCTCTAAATTTGTAGCGCCAAGCTTCTGATTTGTTTAAAAGTGAGTCAATGTACTTTTCAAAATTTGGATATAATTTTAAGACTTCATTTCCTTTGAATTCAGAAACAGCTGATTCGAAAGACTCACTTGTTTTAGATAACAACATTCTCTTGAACAGCATAAGAAGTATTTGCTTATGTTCAGTTTTAATGCTGTTCTTTTGACTGTTTAACCATCGCCACACTGCTAGTAAAACATGAAAAGAACAGAGCCATAGCTTAGCAGTTGGAAATGATGCTGCCAAAGCTTTTCTTAAAGCAACAGAGACACAGTGAGAAATATTTCTGGTCCTACGGGACCCCTGCCATGGAAGGCATTAGTTGGCATAATTTCCTTAAATAATTGAAAGCCACGTGTAATTACTTTTTCAACTTCTGATGTTCACAAAATAACACCTAATGGCAATCCCCCTACATTGCTGTCACACATTATTAAAAAAACTCTACAGTTGTGGTGGTCCATGTTGCCACTGCTGTCCACAAAAACAATATGCTCCGATAAATCTATACTGTGTACTCTCTCCATGAAAGGTGTTATTATGGCAACAACATTCTCTTCAATTTTATCAACCTTCACTTTTAAGTTGTTTGGATTACTATCAATAATTTCTTTTATGTTTTCATATACATCATTTCCTTCACCTCCAAATTCTTTTTAAAAAATTCCATAGTACAATCTAAATAAATACCCACTGGAGATCAGGGCAACGTGATTTGTCAGCTGATATTTTATAATAGTCATCCTCAAATTCTTCTAGCAAATCTTGCTTGTGAATTTCAAGTGCTCGGGATGGAGAATGATGACTCTTAAACAGTTCTATGAACTTCATCTTGACATCATCATCAACATCTTTGTATTTCATTGCTTCCGCACTGTGAATTGAGTGGTTGTGCTTTCTGTGAAAAATCACTTCCGTTGGGTACTGACTGCGCAGGACATCTTGTGATCTGAAAAAATACATTAGATTATGTGTCAGCTATATTATAAAATGAAGAACTAGAATTAATAAAATACAGAATATTTTGCACATTAATTACCTGATACGACGCCCATTTACAGACGACTTAATTCTCACTAAGCAGTTTGTTTCACAGCCTGTATTCTTTGAGGAATGGTGCTTCATGTGATGATTAGTTTCTGTGTTATGCTGGCACCGGTAACAAGCCTAAACATAACAATAACAAAAAACCTTTAAGCAGAAAAACAAAAATGATGTTAGTCTAACAAATGAAATATTTCTTCACATGTAGGTCTTAGATGTAACTTAACTTATAAGCTAACTTCATGAGGTAGTGCTCAGAAATAAGAAAAAGAGATGCTAATAATTTCAAACAATTCAGTTAATTACAGACCACAAGTCTGAGCAAACATAATTTGCTTTCCATAACTGAAATGGTGCGCCAAAATTCCGCTCCCACCACATAGTGCCTAATATCTTATGTATTTAATTCATAGATTATTTTCAGCTTACCTTATAAACAACAGTTTCCCCTACAGTTAGCTTCGCTTTACGATCTCTGCAACCAAAAAGAACAGCAAAGTCTATCAGCTGAGAGCTTGCTCAATGAAACCAGCACTTTGTACTGTCCTCCAACATGGTTAAGACATGTGCAAATAACAGTTATGTCAGGATGGAAATACCAATTATTGTACAATATGATATATAGGTAAAATCAAATGGTCTAACTGGACTGCAGAAGGCGTTCACACTTGGGAATTTGAACAATGATGTTAATCCATCAAGAAAATTTTCGATGAGCACTTACTCCGTCATGATAGTTCGTGCAGCAAAATCTTGCAGCACTCGTCAAGCGAGATTTGAGATCGCTGTACTGACTGTGAAGAGGACATAAAGCAAAGGTGCAGCAAAAAGTAAAACAGAATGAGTTTGATGCAGCAATGGTTAAGTGCTTTAGCAGCGCTTTAAAAAAGAATACTGAGTAGCATACAAGAAAATGGTTTAACATAGATAATAATTATGTATTGGGGTGAATGAGTCCTCATTGCAGCAAAAATCTAGAGCAGCGATGAGCAAAGCACAGTCCGCAGGCCAAATGCGGCCCTCGGATGGGTTCAATACGGCTCGCGACAGGAAAGGAAAAAATATATTTCTTACTTGATTGTTTTTCATTTTATTGCAAGACTCCATGGTAAATTTTAAAAGAAATTCAAGACTTTTCAACAATGGACAATCCTTGATTATTTTCATTATTCCATGTACTGTGGAATGCAAACAGTAAAACTGAGCATACAGCACAAATTAATTGAGTAGCAAAGTAACACCTAATTGTTTCTAAATGCCTTAAAACTTGAATTCTGTTAAGTCCTTACTGAAATCAAGTTTCCAAATTTTGAATTTGCATCTATCTAATTACATCTTCATACTTGCCTGTTCAAATGAAGAACTTTGAAAAAGATGTGTCAGAAACAGACTAACCGACAGATTTCTTACTAAACTCCTGAGCTTTAGGCCTATCTCCTTCCATTTGCAACCGGACTATGAAAACCTATTGTACGAGGGCTGGTCAATAAGTAAGGTCTCCAACACTCTAGCCCAAGCTCACAACGTCGGACGAGAGATTTGGCACCACTGCCATTTCCCGCTATCTCCCCTCTTTCAAACGAGCCATTGCTGCAGCCGCTGAACCTTTTAGTGTCCGAGATACAGCTGTTAGAAATGGATCTCCCGATTTCCGTCCCCGCCAAGTAATAAGTAAGTTCTCCAACACTCTAGCCCAAGCTCACATTCGTCCCCACAAAATGCGGCCTCCGCGTACCCACCTCGCACAAATCTTATGGAACATCAATTTGTCACTCAAAATGGTCTCTATGGAACCTTTAGAAACATCAGGAAGCAATAAACAAAGTTCACGAGTAGTGACGCGTCGATCTTGTCGCACCAATTCATTGCCACCATCTCATCTGTGACGGCTGTTGTTGGTCTCCCACTTCGTTCTTCATCATGAATAATTTTCCGGCCCTGTTTAAACTCACGAACCCATTTACGCACATTTTTTATGTGCATACATACTCTCCATAAACTTCGCAAAGCTGTCTGTGAATTTCAATCGGCGGAACTTTTTTTGCAGTAAGAAACCGGAGTCCACACTTGGCGGGGACGGAAATCGGGAGATCCATTTCAAATAGCTCTATCTCGGACACTAAAAGGTTCAGCGGCTGCAGCAATGGCTCGTTTGAAAGAGGAGAGATAGCGAGACATGGCAGTGGTGCCAAATCTCTCGTCTGACGTTGTGATCTTGACCTAGAGTGTTGGTGACCTTACTTATTGACCAACCCTTGTAAATACAGTCACAATTCCAATCAGCTTATAGGCCTACTACTTCGCATATAACGGACAAACAGCTCAGAAAATTGTACCATTTCACCTTGTAAAATTGTTCTGTCATTTGGCCCACTGCTATAGGAGTTTGCCCATCACTGATCTAGAGGATATTTACTATAGAACATTTACTATAGATATTAAAAGTGAGGACATGGATAAATTTCCAGAAACTTGTACTGGTGTTCAAGTAACTAAAATAGTGAAGTCTGTACTGTTTTTATCAACTTAATGTCTTTACACATGAACTATATTGCTTCACTGTAAAAAAGTTCCACTTGTAAGATAATAAATACAATCATTTATTCATATTTATACACTCGTATAACACAGTTGCTCTTCACATGATCACATCATAACAGTCTGTTCAAATATCACATCTGTCCACACTGTGATATTACAACAGGAATCTTGGGTTTGTTATTCGGTCCTGTAGGAACATTTTCTATCTTTCTCATTACAAGTAGTCCATCAATCACTCTACCAAACACAACATGCTTGCCATCCAAAAAATTGCATTTAGCACATGTGATGAAGAACTGGCATCCATTGGTATCTTTGCCACTGTTTGCCTAGAAAAAAAAAATAATAACAAGTTTTTTTCTTTCTTTCTTTCTGAAGAAGGTTTGAGCTTTTCCTTTCTTTATTTTGTAATCTGCCCTGCTAAGCAAAAATGTACCTGAAGAAAAATACGATTTTCACACATTTTAGGTTTTAAACTGTCAAGAAATTCTTTGGACTAAGAAAAAATGTGGTGTCTGGAATGGCAAATGTAATATCAGCATTTTATTTTGTCACATCTACATAAAGTTGCTGGTTTTACTAAGCAAAAATGTAGTAAGTGTCTCATACTATGCAAAAATGACATACTGTGAAATCTCGCTATAAAATGTATCAGAAAACTAATTATTTATATAAAATATAAATAAGCTATATAACATATTAATTATATAATGACAATGAGTTGAATTCCAAAACTAGTATTGGTAAACTATACCAAAAGTGAAGTTCAATGTTAAATTCAACTCATTGTATAATTATTAAATTATTTATACTTTATTTTGAAAAGTGTGTTATGCTGAAACAAGGAAATCTTATCAAAACCGGTAGGGAGGTCTGGAACGGGGTGCACTCAGCCTAGTGATCCAAATTGAGGAGCTATTTGGTAGAGAAGTAGCGGCTCCAGTCATGGAAACCACATTAATGGCCATAGGTGTCAGCATGATGACCATATGCCCCCAATCCTGCCATCTGCCTGTGGTAGATGATGCAGCGGTTGGGTGGTAGGCCAAGTCCCATCAGGGATTTATTTTATTTATTTATTTATTTATTCATATTTCCCTCTGGTGTAGTTAAGGCCTTAAGGCCTTCTCTTCCACTAACCAGAGGTGGATGTAGCACCACAGAGTTTAGTTTAGTGGTTTCTAGGTGTGATAATTCAGTGGGTAGATTCTGAGTGTAGGAAATGTCAATAGCTTGATTTATCAATATTGAAATTACTCTGTTTCTGGGAAAAGCGATGGAAACTCTGACCATTTAAATACATGTCAGTGTGAGTTGGCTTCCTGTATACTTTGTGTCCTAGTGTACCATCCATTATCTTGTAAATGCATTATCTTTGGGTGTATACCATTGAGGTGGGTGAGAAAATCCTGTAGTTTCTCCAATCCATGCAGCCACACAACAAATATATTGTCAACACAGAGAAAAAAATGTGATGGCTGGAACATGATCGTTCTGAGGGCAAGATTGTCAAACTGTTCCATGTAAAAACTGGCAATAGCAGGTGAGAAGGGTGAGCCCATTGTCAAGCTATCAGTCTGTTCATAAAAGGTGTCTCTGTAGATAAAAGTTGTTGAAATGAGCATGTGTTTGAAAGAGAGGACGATCTCTGGTGCAAAGTGAGCTTCCAACAGTCTGACAAGAAGATTTGTGGGATTTATCTCGATGTTGTCTAATGTCCTGATGAAATCGGTTGAGTTTTTCACATGGTGGGCACAGTTTCCCACGAAAGGCTGAAGTAGACCAGTGAGATGTTTGGCTAGCAGAGAGGTAGAAGACCCTATGGTACCGACTATTGGTCTAAGCAGTGGATTTTTGGTATTCCATATAGCCTTGGAGGAACTGCCATTTTTGGTGTCAAATGTTTTATGGCTTCTGGAGACAGGCCAGAAGTTTTTAGAAGCGCAGTTGTCTGTTTAACAACCTTGTTAGTGGGGTCTCCAGTCAATTTTCTGTAGGAATCATCGGACACTAAGCCCTAGATTTTGTTGTGGTATGAAGACAATTTCATAATGACTGTTAAATTCCCCTTGTCTGAAGGTAATACTACGAGATCTGTGTTGTCAAGCAGTGATCGAAGCACTTGGTATTCGTCTCTAGAGATGTTAGGTTTTTGTTTATCTGGTCTTAGTAGAGTTTTACCGACATCTTGGCGTACCTTCTCTGCTGCTTCGGTACCGAGATTGGAAATAGCTTGTTCTAGTCCACTAATTATATTCTTCACTGGAACAGAATTAGGGTTATTTTGGCTCCTAAATAACAATAAAGATTCCTTGATAAATTGTCAATTTCCATCATATACAGTCACTGTATTACTGTAGGGGTGAGAGATGAAGCTCTCAAAGTGGTTCCATTAGTTTTGGGGTGTCGAAAATTGTATTCAACGACACCAAACAATATTACTTATGAAGAACTACATACACATATACATGAAAATATATTATATAATACATATAATTTCTTTATGTGCAACTTATAATAGTACATACTATATACATATAAACACGAATAAATTGGCTTTTATATAGTTATAGCAGTGGTATGAAGGAAAATATGAAAGTTAAGTTTTTCTGCAAAATCTTGGAATTAATACATAAAGTTAAAATTGCTCTAAATTTTGAATAGTTAAAGATAAAAAATAAAATAAAATATATTCTGAAAGCAAATTTAATGCTCTATTTTGTTTGTCCGTTATATGCGAAGTAGTAGTAGGATTAGCCCAATTGAAAAATCTCAAAAACCTTACGGAAATTGAACCTGAGGGGATTTTTATGGGATAGACTTATAAGTAAATATAAGTGGAGTAGATAACTATGTGTGTAACTGTGTAAATAAAATTCTATTCTATTCTATTATCAATTTCTAAAGACAGCTAAGAAAGGATTAACACTTACCATTGACAGTAAACCTGGCGCATCATGTTTCAGATTAAAATTTTCATCTGCAAATGTCCCTCCGCCATATACACTCATCACTCCTGTACCATCACCCTGTAATAAATTTATATACTATTAGGGATCTTTTTTTTTGGGGGGGGGGAGGGATAACCAGGAATAAGCATGAAATTATAATTATAAAATAGTTTGCCCCCTCCAGGATGAATATTAACTTTTTTGCTGCAACTGACGTATAAATGCATCACATAAAAAAAAACTGCTTAAAAACAGAGATATAAGATTAAGGGCCGATTTCACCAGCCATACTTAATTTTAACTGCCCATTTAAAATCAGTTTAAGTAAGACTTAGCTAATAATGCATTTCACCACGTTCTTAATCACAGATTAGCGAGCTAATAGACACTTAAACTTAAGAGCTCGATTTCGGCCTGTTAGCGATTTAAGTGTGGTCAAGATGGCGGCTAGAATGGCTATGGAATGCCTTATAGACAGTGAAGGAGAGGAATATCTCGACCCACCTCCACGAAATAGACGAGCAAGATGGATCAGATAACGAAGTGATTATTTAACTGATCTAGATGATGAAGATTTTGAACTACGTTTTCGTCTAAGCAAAGCATCAGCCAACGAAATTCTGGAAAAGATTGAGCACGCCCTCGAGTTTGAGACCAATAGGTGAGTAGACCTACTGTTACATTTTAAATTTAATTTATGTAATGAGGAAGTGGTTTCTGCGTAAATTACAAAATAGAAAAGAAAATCGTTTAGTAAAATTCAATTCACCGCATGACATAACCTTTAACAATACTCTAGGCCCTATGTAACTCGCAATCTTTTATGATTTGCGAATAATTTAACTGTGAATGCATAAAGTTCATTTTTCTTTCTAGGAATCAAGCAGTTTCTCCAGTGAACCAGCTGCTTTGTGCCCTACGTTACTATGCCACAGGATCAACTCAGTTATCGGTCGCTGATTTTTCCGGCATCAGTGTATCAACTGCAAACAGAATAATCCGAAGAGTGTCGGAGGCAATTGCAGGTTTGAGGAATGAATACATCAAGTTCCCAAATAAAGAGGAGGATCTTATCCAAATACAAAGGGAATTCTACAACGTTGCAGCATTTCCGCGATGTATAGGCGCTATCGACTGCACGCATATTAAGATCTGTTCACCTGGTGGAAACCAAGCCAAAGTATTTAGAAACAGAAAGAACTACTTTTCAATTAACACCCAGGTTATATCGAATGCAAATATGGAAATAATGGATGTAGTAGCTCGCTGGCCAGGCAGTGCACATGACATGCACATATTTAATAGTTGTTCCCGCAAAGCACTGTTTGATGGCGGGTCTATGGAAATTGTGTCCTCGTCGCAGATAGTGGCTATCAAAATTTGCCCTATTTGATGATGCCTATAGATCAGCCGACACTACCCTATGAACAACTATACAATGAGTCACAAATGCGCACCAGGAATGTTGTGGAGAGACTCTTTGGCTGTTGGAAGCGACGTTTCCCTGTACTTTCCCTAGGAATAAACGTCAAATTGAGTTCTGCAATGGCGGTCATAGTGGCAACAGCTGTATTACACAATTTGCTTCGCAAAAGGAATGATCCTGTTCCTCCAGATGATCCTGAAGTCAGACTGCCTCTTCCCTGGACGAACCTGTTGAGAGAAGGTCAAGTAGCTGTTCATGATTCTCCTGGACGTCAGCGTAATAACAATGAAGTTAGAATGTCAATCGTTAATAATTATTTCAGAACTCTAGCATAGAAGGTTTGAAATATTGTGAAACCTCATACATGAATGGTTTTGTTATAGTTTGTTAGGGTGTGAATATTTAGCAATGATTATGAATGCTACTCTAGCTTTTGCCAATAGGAATATCATGGCTTTAAACCAACTGACATGAGATAACACATTTAATTATTTAGTATTCTGCCTAGTGGCAGGTCCGTGTCTTCGTACGAAGAATTTTGACGCCAGTGTTCCCTATCTCCAGCTTCGTCCTTCAATCTGCTGTATCTCCTCCCATATTTCATGTCATCGAGATGTTGTATTCTTCTCCTTCCTCTTCCAGCAGTTCCTTTGATCTTCCCTTCGAAGACATCATGTATGAGTCCCTCGTGTCCGATCCAATTGGCTTTCCTCTGAATAATTTAAATTATATTCACATAATTCACATTTAAATGTGAACATAAATTCAATCGGCCTGGGCCGGAATCAAACCTGCAGACTTGAAAACAGAAAGCCAGTCTCTTATGTACTAAAATATAATAAACGGTTAAGATTGTTTCAATTTCATTGTATTATTATTATTATTATTATTATTATTATTATTATTATTATTATTATTATTATCATCATCATCAGTAGTTTTGGTAGTATAATAGTTGCACCGAAGGAGTATACCTCATATTGAGATCACATTCAGCTAAAACAACACAAATGTCACTGAAACATCGATTTCAGAAATTGATATATTGTACCTCAAATTATACACACTCTTGGTACATGTGAAATATATGATGTGAGGTGAACAATAATTACTTTTCTGTTTAACAAAACAATAATATATAGACTTAGGCCTAATTACTACAGTAGTTATACAGAAACTAAAATAAAATCAGGTAAACCGATGGAACAAAGTGTCAGAATGCTTTTCTTTAATCAGTGATAGGCTAATAGCAATTATGATATGCTGAAAACAAGTTCCTTTTTTTTAATCGAATTCCGAGTTAAGTACCAGATCAATCCATTAAGCAGGGCTTACGGAAGAACAAAGATCGAGTTTGATAAGCATGTGTAAAGGAATATGTGGGTAGTGTTATTTGTCATAGCTAGGTGTATTGCAACTTCCAAAGCCGTATATGAACACTGTAAAACAATATGTTGTCATGAGAACTAATATGGATTTGATAAATCCTTTCTAATACATTACCATAAAATAGGCACTAAATTGGGCATTACTCCGGTACCGGTCAATCGATTTTGTTCAATATCAATAAGCTTCTTCCCATGGACGTTATAAATGGGTATACCAAGTTTCATACAAATTCGATAAAGCGTATTTGAGTTATCGCTCGTACAGACACAAGGACAGACGGACAGACATTTTCTCGGCCCCACACAATCTCATAAAGTACCATTCTGGCCTAGTACACTTTAAAATATATGGAACATAATGCAATATAGCTGGCTGTAAGCTGTGTTTTAAAACAAATCATCAATCTATCAATTGTCCTGCAATTTTTTAAGCTGCATTTCTAGTATTTTAGTTTTTAGTTCTTCTTGCTTTTTCCATTCTACGCTTAAAATCTCCCGAATTTCAATTTCTTGCTTTAGATGGAGAGAGCTTAGTCTAAAATATTCAATTTTTTCCCGCATCAACAATTGGTCTTTCACATTTGAAGGATGAAAACGAGAAGGCCGCCGTCTAGTGGATTTTTGTTTACCCAAATGGAACTGACCATCGCGAACCTCACGAACAGATGCTGGAGGCGAAGGGACTGTTGGACAGGGTACTGTGCTGGACCCTGCTTCTTCACTCAAGTTCATTAGGCCGATGTTTTCGTGAGTGGTTTGCTGTCCACCCAGTGCCTGCTTCAAAGGAGAAGATAGAGGGCGTTGGAGTATTTTGGGGGACCACTCGGACCAATCCTCAACGACGGAGATATTGTCTATTTCTGTGTTTGAAGCAGCGGTATGGTCTAGATTATCACTGTTTACAACTGGTAGCTCCATATCAAAAACTAAAGCTGAATTGGCTTCTGTCTCAGCCGATGCAATACCAGAATCGCTATCAAAGCGGTTGTAGAGACCATCTGCCGAGCAACCCAGAACTGATAATGTGACATCCATCAGTTGAGTAGGCTTCGGTACCACTCTAGGTCCACCACCTACAAAGAAATAAACTAGCTTAATAATTTTTAAAAGATCAATGACCTGATTATAACCTAAACTTAAATAAAAGCACGTAAACATAGATCTAAAGGTGAACGAAACTTACCTGTGCCTAAATATGCTTGGCGCTCGTGGCTCCTTATTTTTCTAATATCATGTTTGATATTTTCCCAAAGATTCTTAAGATTCAAGGCACTTCTGTTGTGCAGAGACGTTGCATTATATTCGTTCGTAATCTTCTCCCAGCACGCCTTCTTTTCTTTTAGTGTCGCCCCGTCTGTACTTTTATTTTCCACAATGTCCTTATATTTTGAAATTAGTTTTACTAGCATTATCTTATCACTTTCTTGATAATTAGGACCTCTAATTCGTTTCTTGTCCATCTTGTAAATAAGCTGTAACAAACACCTTCCCGCTTTTGTTTGAATGACTGTCGTTTGTTCATGGTATATTAGAAAGCAATGCTGTCTGTTCAACCTATACATAAATGCATCACGGCCAGCATAGTTCTATACTAGAATTCGTTGCGTTGGTATGAATGCAGAAATAATCTTCATTTAGCTAAGTGCCCCTTAAATTTCCGTGGTGAAATACGGACTCTTTTAAGAGAAGACTTAAATATAATAGAGCATTAACTAAGAGAGACTTAAGTTGTGACTGGTGAAATCGGCCCTAATACAGTAATGCTTTAAGTAAAGTGTGAGGATTTCTTTAACCAACGTGTGTTACATCAATCATGCATGGAAACCAGCTGTTTCAACAAAATTTTCCTCATTGATTAGCAGGGTTGTAAAAAAGCCGGCTAAAATTGAAAAAGACCTGACCAGCGGTTTTTTCAATTTTAGCCTGTTAAAATCATGATTTTAGCCGGCTAAAATCAATTTTTCCTGGTTGGGGGAGGTGGGAGCGGGTTGAAATTTTGAAAAAATTATATTTAGGGCCCTATGGGGTTTAGAGGGAAACTTTGTCAGCATAAATTAGACACCAATGATTCAGTGGTTGTGGGGGTGAGGGTGGAAATTAAAAATGTTTAAAACCATGTTTGTGGGGTTTCGTTGAAAAGCTCTTGATGAGTAATCTTTAAATCAACAACTAGTTTCTCAATAGCGCTCATATAAGGAGAGATTTGAATTTTTGAAAATCAAAAACACTTTAAAATATACCCCAGCCAATAGGCATGCCGAAATGAATTCATGAGGACCAACTGAGGCTAAAATTACCAATGAAATAAAGTTTGAAATATTAAAAATAATAGTTAAATATCTTTAGAACTATAATCCTTGGCCAAATTAAAAATGAAATAATAAAAGATATTTCAGTTTTTATTCTACACTTACCCCAATAAATTCATAAAAAGCACTATGAAATCTACCTCAGCCTGTGCCCTGTAGGCCTACCTAAAGGGATTTTTTATACTTATTTCTCCATCAATTACACAAATCTGAAGCGTAATCACCTATCGCTGGAATTTTGTCAAGCCATA
Organism: Ectobius pallidus; assembly: GCA_964059195.1. Taxonomy (NCBI): domain Eukaryota; kingdom Metazoa; phylum Arthropoda; class Insecta; order Blattodea; family Ectobiidae; genus Ectobius; species Ectobius pallidus. Next base: position 85,931,606 of record CAXKWD010000009.1, read on the forward strand.
GAATCTTTACATCATATGCCAGCCAGTTCTGCATCAATCGAAAGAGTATTTTCTTCATTTGGGTTAATACAAACAAAATTGAGAAACAGACTAGGCAATGAAAAAGCCCAGAAGCTTGTATACGGTACATCAACAGGCAGAATAAAGCAAATATGCAAGAGTCTTATGATGAATGGTGAATTTACCATATTTACTTGAATATAACGTGCCCTATTTTTGTCCATTTGTAGATTTCAATACTGAGGTGCGCGTTAAATTCTAGTACAAATCCGTTTCGTAGGTCGGAGGTAATATTGATCTACATAACAAGGCACTGCTATAATTCTCGACTTCGTTCATTTTATCGTTAGCCTACACCATATGAAATTTAATTTCTGAAAAGAATGAAAAAATAGTTTTTGTCAGTTCTATAGTGCAAATGTGGAATATTGTGCATTGTCGATTTTAAACTCATTTAAGAGTGGTATCAGCTTTTATTGTGAAACATGCATTTAACATTTTGTTTGTCCATTTAGCAATCAAAAATAAGCACCTCTGAGGATTCCAGTGATGAACACATTAGTGAATATTGATGAGCCATGCCTATAGGCCTACTTGTAGGCCTAAATCTGGCAGTTAACTGTAAATGTTTATGTGTTGGTTCATTATTCTATAAATACTAAGACAAAATTCCAAATAAAATATCCTCCTATTGATGCGCATTACATTCGCTAACAAACTCTTTTTTTATGATTTTAAGTTTCAAAATCAGGGTGCGCATTAAATTCGAGGGTGCATTATATTGGAGTAAATACGGTAATTAACTATTGCTGGGAATTACACAGTGAAGTGGTACAGTGAGTCCCACGCAAGAGTTGGCCAATGACGTGGGATTTTACGAAGCGGCGGGCACAGCTCCAACTCCCGAGCGATCGGGTGAAATATCTACGCAAATAAAGCCGCGATTGGTGTAATGATTCAGGTTCTCATATTTACAGTTAAAATTACAATGAAAATAACCACATACCTCATCACAACAGCTGCTGGAAATGTTCTTCTCTTGCATCCACACAATACTGGCACCTTTTTAGGAAATTTTCTTTCACACACATAATTTCAGCTTCCGAGACAGAGTTAATTTCTCTTGTGATATTGTCTTTAAGTTCTTCTAACAGTATGTGACTATTATTTATGGGGAAACTTCAAAAATAAAGTGTATAGGTCAATTTCCCATACATTAGAAGAACTTGAAGACAATATCACAAGAAAAATTAACTCTATTTCGGAAGCTGAACTTATGCGCGTAAAAGAAAATTTCCTAAAATGGTGCCAGTATTGTGTGGATGCAAGAGGAGAACATTTTTAACATCTCTTGTGATGAGGTATGTGGTTATTTTCATTGTAATTTTAACTGTAAATGTGAGAACCTGAATCATTACACCGATCGCGGTTTTATTTGCTGTGCCCGCCGCGACGCAGAAACCCGTGTCACTAACCAACTCTTGCATGAGACTCACTGTATTAAATTACACTAAATACAATTTTAGGTTTCTAGGCTTGTATCTTTTAAATTTGTGATGTTTGGAAATAAAAACAAGATAGGAACTTCAATTATTTTTATTCAATTTGATTTTAGCCGGATAAAATGTCTGGCTTTTTTCAAGTGGATAAAACTGAGGCCTACTACAGGTTCTGAGCTTGTACCTTTTAAAGCTTGTAACTGTTTGGAAATAAAAACATGAAAGGAACTTCAATTATTTTTATTCAATTTGATTTTAGCCGGATAAAATGCCTGGCTTTTTTCAAGTAGATAAAACTGGTAGCTCTGCATTTGCACTCAGTAAGTACTACAGGTTCTGAGCTTGTAACTTTTAAATTTGTGATGTTTGGAAATAAAAACATGAAAGAAACTTCAATTATTTTTATTCAATTTGATTTTATCCGGCCTGGCTTTTTTCAAGTGGATAAAACTGGTAGCTCTTCATTTGCACTCAGTAAGTATTACAGGTTCTGAGCTTGTAACTTTTAAATTTGTGATGTTTGGAAATAAAAACATGAAAGAAACTTCAATTATTTTTATTCAATTTGATTTTATCCGGCCTGGATTTTTTCAAGTGGATAAAACTGGTAGCTCTTCATTTGCACTCAGTAAGTATTACAGGTTCTGAGCTTGTAACTTTTAAATTTGTGATGTTTGGAAATAAAAACATGAAAGAAACTTCAATTATTTTTATTCAATTTGATTTTATCCGGCCTGGATTTTTTCAAGTGGATAAAACTGGTAGCTCTTCATTTGCACTCAGTAAGTATTACAGGTTCTGAGCTTGTAACTTTTAAATTTGTGATGTTTGGAAATAAAAACATGAAAGAAACTTCAATTATTTTTATTCAATATGATTTTATCCGGCCTGGCTTTTTTCAAGTGGATAAAACTGGTAGCTCTGCATTTGCACTCAGTAAGTATTACAGGTTCTGAGCTTGTAACTTTTAAATTTGTGATGTTTGGAAATAAAAGCATGTAAGAAACTTCAATTATTTTTATTCAATTTGATTTTATCCGGCCTGGCTTTTTTCAAGTGGATAAAACTGGTAGCTCTTCATTTGCACTCAGTAGGCCTAAGTAGGCCTACTACAGGTTCTGAGCTTGTAACTTTTAAATTTGTGATGTTTGGAAATAAAAACATGAAAGAAACTTGAATTATTTTTATTCAATTTGATTTTATCCGGCCTGGCTTTTTTCAAGTGGATAAAACTGGTAGCTCTACATTTGCACTCAGTACATTTGCACTAAGTAGGCCTACTACAGGTTCTGAGCTTGTAACTTAAATTTATGATGTTTGGAAATAAAAACATGAAAGAAACATGAATTATTTTTATTCTATTTGATTTTATCCGGATAAAATTGCCTGGCTTTTTTCAAGCGGATAAAACCGGTTAAAACCGGCCGGTTAAAACCAAGCCGGCTTTTTTCATAACAACCCTGTTGATTAGGGCCCATGATGCATTCACTTTATGATTGGTTATTTACCGGTAATTATAGCGTTACCTATCTGCCAGAACCACGAATGTGCAAAAATTGAGATTTTGAGTTAAGTACATTGGTGGCATCTACTGACATTTATTTATCTTTGTTCTGCAAGAACCACAAATGTTGTATCTTCTTTCCTTGGCAAGTAATAGCTAGTTCCATTTTCATGAAAGTGCAAGTTCTGCTTTATTTGTTATGCCAGAATTATGAATGTGACACATTCGTGTTTTTGTATTCCGTCCTGTACTTCTCTATTATACCTACATCACCAATGTGTCACAATTACGAATTTAGCAGAACAGGCACAGCACGTGAAGAAAAATGATACAGTGTGTATGTACCACATTCGTTAATATAGCAGTTAAGGCTACAACATTCACGAACACAATGGTAACAGGCAATGGAGATCTATGTATCTGAAGTATGCGAGTGGCCATGGAGGATTTTATGTTGACACAAGGGGCTGATTTCTCATGAGTTAGCTTTCATAATTTAGGTCATCGGTTACAAAATATTGTCATTTATCATTGGATAAAAAGAGACAGACAGAGCAAAAGAAAATTACCTTAAAGAAAGCTGTGAAGAAATTATGGAGCTTCGACGAAAAGGAAGATATGATTTAATGTATCAGAAAGCGATGGATTTAGAATCTAAAGAAAATAAAGGAATACGGACTTTTGGAATAGAAGACATTCATGGAAATTTAATTACAAACCCTGGAAAAGTTCTTACAATATGGGAAAATTACATAGAAAAGCTTTATGACAAGCAAAATCGACCACAAGACATCGAGATGGAAACAGAAGAACTAGTGGATAAAGATAATATAGGACCTAGCATATTGAAGAATGAAGTAGAAAAGGCCATAAAAGAAATGAAGAATAGAAAGGCCACAGGAGATGATGACATACCAGTGGACCTACTGAAGGAATTAGGAGAAAATGGGATGAGGAAACTTACCAAACTTATCAACCGAATTTATGACACTGGAGAATGGTCTCAAGATTTCCTAGAGGTAACTATGATTGCACTAAAGAAGAAGAAATGTGCTAAGATGTGTAGTGATCACAGAACTATCAGCTTGCTATCTCACGTAGGAAAAATTGTGGCACGGATACTAACTAGAAGACTGGAAAGAAGAATAGAAGACGTAATAGGAGAAGACCAATTTGGTTTCCGGAAAGGAAAAGGAACTAGAGATGCAATTGGAATGCTAAGGATTATATCAGAGAGAGTTTTAGCGGTCAACGAAGAAGTGTGTGTCTGCTTTATTGATTGGCAAAAAGCTTTTGACCGAGTGAACTGGGAAAAGTTAATGGACATACTCAAAAAAATAGGCATTGACTGGAAGGACAGGAGACTAATCCGCAATTTGTACTGGGACAAAAAGTGAAAGTGCGTCTAGAACATGGAGTGACCAACAGTGTAGAAATAGGAAGAGGTGTGCGTCAAGGATGTTGTATGTCACCCATCTTGTTCAACCTTTATAGAGACTGGCTAGCAAAAGAAGCCTTAGAAGGAGTTAGGGATTTTGTGATAGGAGGATACGCTATTAACACCATCAAATATGCGGACGACCTGGTGATTCTGGCAAAGAAACAAGAAATATTGCAAGGAATGATTGACAGGCTGGTGGAAACAGGAAGAAAGTATGGAATGGAAATCAACATAGGTAAATCGAAGGTGATGAGGATATCAAAGAGAGAAGAGCCGCTTCAAATTATCATGGGAAATCAAGAATTAGAGAACGTGAACCAGTTCAAATACTTAGGAAGTGTACTGACGAAAGATGCCTATTGCACCAAGGAGATAAGATCAAGAATTGCCATGGCCAAGAAAGCATTTATGAAGAAGAGAACTCTGCTAACTAGTAGTCTGAACCTAGAGCTACGTAAAAACCTGGTGAAGTGTTATATTTGGAGTATTGCTTTGTATGGATCAGAGACATGGACTTTGAGGAAATTAGAGAAGAAATATTTAGAAAGTTTTGAAATGTGGTGCTGGAGACAGATAGAAAATATAAAGTGGAAGGACATGGTGACAAACGAAGAGGTTCTGAGTAGAGTGGGTGAGAAGAAGTCAATCATACACACAATTCGTCAGAGGAAAGCAAACTGGGTTGGGCACATTCTCAGAAGGAACTGCTTATTACATGATGTCGTAGAAGGAAGACTGGAGGGTACAACTGGACTTGGAAGAAGAATTCAGCTGTTGGACGATTTAAGGGAAAAGCGGAAATATTGGATGCTGAAGGAGGAAGCAGAGGATAGACAGTTTTGGAAAACAAAATTCGCGTACCAAGTTTAAAAACCAGCCGGAAGGCAGAATACTTACTACTACTACTACTACTACTGTCCTTGGATTCTCTACTCTCTTAAATCCCATTTGTTATTAAATTTTAGTTTAAAACAATGACAACATTATGCAGTCTTGGTTTGGTTCTGACTGAGCAGAGGAAAAAACGTTTTTATCACCAGCTCTTGTGCAAAGATGAAATTACAGATGTTCTTAATTATACCGAATACAATAAATCATTTTTAAAGATCCATCAATTGCAGCAAAAACTGTAGTGCTCCTGGTGTCCTATTCAATGAATTTAGGGCCTGTAAATTTCACAAATTGTCACCAAACCGTCATAGAAAAATTCCTAGAGAATGAGTTATGGACAGAAAAGGGGGAAAGACTTCAAGGGTAGCTCAAAAAACCCAGCAGGGTACTTATTAGAGGATACCAAGAAGTAAAGCTTGCAAACAACAGTGACAGATAGAAAAATAAATTGTAAGATTTAAGGCTTTCATGGGGAATCTTATGTAGAAAATCTTCTCGGGTTTGCAGCCAGGTGAGAAGTTTGTTGTGGTCCAACGTTTCCGAGGCTGACGCTGCCTCCATCCTAAGGGAATCTGAAGTGTCGAGTTTTAACATGTAAGGAATATATATATATACCAACCCGTGTTGGGCGGAGTCGACCAATCAGGGAGCAGCTGTTCTGTTTTCGGTCCTTTTCCGGACCAAAATGTTCCTTTTACCTTTCAGGTCCTGAATGCATTTGGGTCATTCTACAGGAATTACGCTTTTGTTGTCCTCTCCTAATATTCTGTATATAACACTGTTACTTCCAAATTTTTATTTATCCATTTTTAACTATGGAACCCATTGTTATAAACCAAGTAATCAGTGTCAAATTTATGGAAACTTTTCATAGTGCATTTCAGTCCTTTTAAGTAAAAAATCACTCTCCTGGGCTGTCCCCACTCCAGGTTCACAATACTCTACTGACTATAGAAACAATATGTGGTATAATTTTTTTAATTAATTTTTGTGGCATTGTTCTTTATTGTAATGGGGACTAGTTCATATGTATGTTTCAAATTTTTGAAGTTTGAATAAGTTTCTACTGAGTTCAAAAGTCCAGTCCCCAGCTCTCCTGGCGCTATAAGAAAAATTTCAGGAAAAAAGAGGGAAGAAAACTTTTTGCTTCTGAATGTGACAACACTCTTCCAGACCAGTGAACAAAGAAGACTAGTGAAGAAAAAACATTTTTGTTGTGATTCCTGGTGCAACTGAGCAAAATACATCCTCACTTCCAAGTGAGTATGTTTATTGCCAATCACTCTCCTGATTTTATTTATATTTTATATTTATTTATACACAATATTTATACAAAACAAAACAAGACCACCCGAATGAGCAAGCGCTCATGCTCGGGCACAGTTCAGCCATTTACATTATAAAATACAAATTACAAATACATAAAGAAATTATAATATTAAATCAATACCTAAACAATAATAATAAAAAAGAAAGAACAGAATAGTAAAAAGAAAAAAGGAAAAGTAGTAAGAACAAAAATTGAAACCATGAGTTATTACAAATAAAATCGTTCCTTAATTGTCTACTAAGTACAGAGTGAAGTAACTTTTGAACTATGAAATAAGATTTTTGATAAACTTATTGAATTTTTTGTTGTTCATATGTACTATTTCTGGATGTGACCTAATTATAGAGTTATAGAGTCTTGGACCATAATAAATGCTATGTTTAGAGCCAGAAGAGGTGAAGTATTTTGGTTCTATTAAAGGCAATGTTTTATTTCTTCTAGTATTGTAGTTATGAGGATCCGATACATGTACGTTGCAGTATTTTTGAAAGTATTTTAAAAGTGTGAGCTTATAAATTTGTTCTACAGTCATCACATTAAATTCAGAAAATATCAATTCTGTTGGATATTCTATAGGCTTTTTTAAACAAATTTTTATAATTCTCTTCTGTATTAGAATCAAAGGAGTCAATACAGATGTGCCACTTCCTCCCCAGCCAATGATACCATATTGGAGGACAGATTGTATTAGAGTTGTAAGTAGACTGTCCTTAAGACTTCAGTCGGTAAATATTGTTTTAGACAGACAAATTTGTATAATGTTTTTCTTAATCTGGTACATAAATATGTGATGTGTTTGTCGAATTTCAGATGACGATCTATAATAACACCAAGGTATTTGACTGTAGTAGTAGACTGATTGTAGTAGAGTTTTAAATTTAATAGTAAAAAAATTGAAAATTGAGCAATTAAATGCTTTTGGTGATTCAAAAAGTCTCCTTAAAAGCCTAACATCAAGCTGTGTCTGTACTACCTGCACATGGCAAAAGGAATAAAAATCCTCACTCTTCTGGCCAAGAAAATTAATCACTCTCCTGGCTAACTTTTTCCAGGAGAGTGATACAACATTAGTCCTATAAGATACTTGTGAATTTTCTTTATTTTTACTGTTCTTGGCTTAAATAATTCATTTTTCCTAATAAATGTATAACAGTGCGTAACATATTTAAACACATTCTATCAATACTATATATATATATACATATATATACAATACATATATATACGGGTAATCATAATAAGGAAAAGGCATTACTTTAAGGGCTAAATAATATAATTATGAGACTGATCTCCACCGGCCTGGTAAGTAAAACCACTCTCCTGGAACTTAAAATCAATTTTGGTTGACAGTAACCCCAAATTTGAGTAAAGTGTGTGCATTGTATGCTGAAAGTTTCTTCTTTGGATAGAAGAATAACTAGGATTTTTTTCTGATTTTTTAAACAAAATTTAAATTTTGTGTTCTCACTATTTAAAAAGCAGATATTTCTGTAGAATGACCCATTTGTTCCAGGCCTGGTTGATAGTGAAACCTTCATCCCTGTTAAAGTTTGTGTCTTACAGTCTAATTTCAATTGCCTCTCTGATGATCTGGTCCCAATAGCGTGTTGTCTTGGCGAGTACTGTTGTGTTTTTAAATTCTATTCTGTGACCCGGTCCAGAATTAATGGTGTGGTCTGCAACTGCTGATTTGTCCGGGTAGAAGAGTCTAATGCATCTTTCGTGTTCTTTGCAGCGCTGTTCAATTGTGCTTTTAGTCTGTCCGATGTAGGCTTTACCGCATTCACATGGGATGCGATAAACACCCGGAGTTCTAAGTCCCATGGAACTACGTTTTGGGAAAAGATCAAAATCGCAGGGGTCATATCCGGGGAATATGGCGGGTGCTCCAGTACCTCCCAACCCCGTCGTAACAGAGTCTGTACTGGATAGACTGTATGACATCTGGCATTGTCATGTAAGAGAATTGGTCCAGTGTTCAAAATGCTGCCCCCCAAAATCCAACCTCAGTGTCCATGTTGCGGGGGGTGGGCAACGATAAGTAGGAGATTGCCTGTTGGGGTGAGGTACGGTGGGGACTTCGAGAGCCCCAGGACCGCTACGGTAGCCGTGAAGGCCCAACAGGAACTCTGAAAATATCGGCGAATGAGGCAATGGTTGTAGTTGGAGTGACTGACCCAGAGTGGGCGGCTCCAGCCAAGTTAAATGGGGAGATAGACCTCATTACCCGAAGCGAAGGGAGTCTATCTAAGGGAAGGATACCCTGAAATCAAACTCTGGTCCTCCAGGTTGGGGGTTATGCAATGGGCTGGTAACCCATTCATGCAAAACAAAAGTACTCAGAAGTCTCACATATCAATAAACCCGGACGGATCTTCTGGACATCGACCTCGGCTTACGAAAAAGGATTTACGATTAGGTAGGAAGGATATATTAAAGATCGGAACGTGGAATGTCAGAGGTTTATCTAATAAAGAAGAAGAACTGACAAGAGAATTAAAAAGGAAACCATAAATGTTCTTGTTACAACAGAAACAAAAAAGAAATAAATGATTACGTAATGATATACTCTGGAGTAGAGCAAAACCAAAGAGTAGCGAAAGGTGTAGCGATATGGATTGATAAAAAATGGAAGAGTAAAATAGAAAGCTACTCCTTTCTTAATGAACGAATCCTAACAGTATGCCTTAATATAGAAAGAGGAAAGCTATTAATAGTTGGAGCTTACGCACCTGAAGAAGGGAAAAGAGAAGAAACCCAAAATTTTTATGAAGATCTACAGAAGGTACTAGACAAATATAACAGAACTCACCATATGGTAATTGCAGGGGATTTAAATGCTAGAATTGGGAATGTCCCTATCCCTCAAGTTTGTGGCACCTTTGGCGAGGTCACTGTTAATAAGAATGGAAAAGCACTTAGAGATTTCTCTACTTATAATGCCCTAAAAATAACTGTTCCGTCTAGCATTCGTGTCTGGCCGGATTTGAGGCATCAGCTGGTTTCGCGAGGTCATTCGCCGTGTTGCTATGGCAACAGGCTTGTGACTTCGCTTGTTTTATTTTCTTGTTGTGTCTTCAATATAATTTTAAATATGTTTACTTATCTGTCTGTTCTTTCTCCCATCAATTCTCATCAGAAATAACATTTGACTGTCGCATCTTTCATTTTTTGGATAGTCATGTTATAATCTCCAACCCAAAGTTTCAGTCTGATTATTTTTTAGTATATTTTATTCATAATTTTGTGTTTTTAAAGAAACAATTCAGTTTTAAAGTAATGCTATTAATTCTCTTATTTATGTTTTAGTATTTTAATGTAACTTAATTGATTTATTTCCAAGATTAATTATTTATTGTTTTTCTTGGCCAATGGGATTCTTGCTTTACGTCACATGTCGTGACGTCTGTCATTCTTGCTATTCATTCTTATTCTCTCGTTCGAAGCTTTCGCCAGGCTAGTTTTCAGTTCAGAATTCTGAATCTAGTTATTATTGTCGAGCTGGGAATTTGAAGTTTCCCAGCCCTAGTTATTGCAGAGACGCAATTTAATACGTTCTTCAAAGTAATTTATTTGTGATTCAATTACAAATGTGTGAAGCCAAGTTTTTTACTTCCCTGATCAAACCGTATGGACTTGAATGCGTAACTTATTAAGTAAAAGGATTTACTGTAAGTACTGCTGTGAAGTGAATATTTCAGAGTGCTTAATTTTAGTTGCAGTGTCGAAGCAACATCTAAAGGTTCTTCTTTTCGGTCGAAGCAGCAAGTCGACCTTAAAATAATTTGCTGATAGTGCGCATTCACTTCAAGAATAGTGAAATTCTTTCTCAGTCGTTTGAGCAAGCGCGACTATAAAAATTGCTCTGCTCTGGTCCTCCGAGCTATTCATCAGTCTTATAAGGCAAGCATGCCTTATTTTCCAGAAGGAGCTTACTAAGTCGTCTCCCCTTGACTTCATCAACATTTCATCTTCTTCGGCACCGCTAGGAAGAGGAATTTATTTGTAAAGCAAGATACAAAATTCCATCTTGTATTTAAAAGGGTCTGCTTATCATTTTGTCCATTGTGCTCTTTGTATCTTTCAAGGGGCTCAATAAATATGTTTTAAACTTGACTTAGTGTAGCATCCTTCAAACCGGAGAGGTTTCCCCGTGTCCCTATTTCGCCTGCGAGCTACCGTGGGAGCGGGAACAATAACCAACACTTTCTTTCGGAAAAAGGACATTCAGAAATATACATGGACTTCTAGAGGATTCAGATCAATTATAGACTACATACTAGTAAACGAAAAAAAAAAATCTTTAGTGAAAGATACTACTGTATACAGGGTTGTTATGAAAAAAGCCGGCCTGATTTTAACCGGCCGGTTTTAACCGGTTTTATCCACTTGAAAAAAGCCAGGCAATTTTATCCGGATAAAATCAAATTGAATAAAAATAATGGAAGTTTCTTTCATGTTTTTATTTCCAAACATCATAAATTTAAGTTACAAGCTCAGAACCTGTAGTAGGCCTACTTAGGACTACTGAGTGCAAATGCAGAGCTACCAGTTTTATCCACTTGAAAAAAGCCAGGCCGGATAAAATCAAATTGAATAAAAATAATTCAAGTTTCTTTCATGTTTTTATTTCCAAACATCACAAATTTAAAAGTTACAAGCTCAGAACCTGTAGTAGGCCTACTGAGTGCAAATGAAGAGCTACCAGTGTTATCCACTTGAAAAAAGCCAGGCCGGATAAAATCAAATTCAATAAAAATAATTGAAGTATCTTACATGCTTTTATTTCCAAACATCACAAATTTAAAAGTTTCAAGCTCAGAACCTGTAGTGGGCCTACTTAGGCCTACTGAGTGCAAATGCAGAGCTACCAATCTTATCCACTTGAAAAATGCCAGGCATTCTATCTGGATAAAATAAAATTGAGTAAAAATAATTGAAGTTTCTTTCATGTTATTTCCAAACATCACAAATTTAAAAGATACAAGCTCAGAACCTGTAGTAGGCCTACTTAGGCCTACTGAGTGCAAATGCAGAGCTACGAGTTTTATCCACTTGAAAAAAGCCAGGCATTTTATCCGGCTAAAATCAAATTGAATAAAAACAATTGAAGTTCCTTTCATGTTTAAATTTCCAAAGATCACAAATTTAAAAGTTACAAGCTCAGAACCTGTAGTAGGCCTCAGTTTTATCCACTTGAAAAAAGCCAGACATTTTATCCGGTTAAAATCAAATTGAATAAAAATAATTGAAGTTCCTTTCTTGTTTTTATTTCCAAACATCACAAACTTAAAAAGTTACAAGCTCAGAACCTGTAGTAGGCCTACTTAGGCCTACTGAGTGCAAATGCAGAGCTACCAGTCTTATCCACTTGAAAAATGCCAGGCATTTTATCTGGATAAAATCAAATTGAGTAAAAATAATTGAAGTTTCTTTCATGTTCTTATTTCCAAACATCACAAATTTAAAAGATACAAGCTCAGAAACCTAAAATTGTATTTAGTGTAATTTAATACAGTGAGTCTCATGCAAGAGTTGGCCAATGACACGGGTTTCTGCGTCGCGGCGGGCACAGCAAATAAAGCCGCGATCGGTGTAATGATTCAGGTTCTCACATTTACAGTTAAAATTACAATGTAAATAACCTCGTACCTCATCACAAGAGATGTTAAAAATGTTCTGCTCTTGCATCCACACAATACTGGCACCATTTTAGGAAATTTTCTTTTACGCGCATTAAGTTCAGCTTCGGAAATAGAGTTAATTTTTCTTGTGATATTGTCTTCAAGTTCTTCTAACGTATGGGAAATTGACCTATACACTTTATTTTTGAAGTTTCCCCATAAATAATAGTCACATGCTGTTAGAAGAACTTAAAAACAATATCACAAGAGAAATTAACTCTGTCTTGGAACCTGAAATTATGCGGGTGAAAGAAAATTTCCTGAAAAGGTGCCAGTATTGTGTGGATGCAAGAGAAGAACATTTCCAGCAGCTCTTGTGATGAGGTATGTGGTTATTTTCATTGTAATTTTAACTGTAAATATGAGAACCTGAATCATTACACCAATCGTGGCTGTATTTGCGTAGATATTTCACCCGATCGCTCGGGAGTTGGAGCTGTGCCCGCCGCTTCGCAGAATCCCACGTCATTGACCAACTCTTGCATGGGACTCACTGTACCACTTCACTGTGTAATTCCCAGCAATAGTTAATTACCGTATTTACTCCAATATAATGCAACCTCGAATTTAATGCGCACCCTGATTTTGAAACTTAAAATCATAAAAAAAGAGTTTGTTAGCGAATGTAATGCGCATCAATAGGAGGATATTTTATTTGGAATTTTGTCTTAGTATTTATAGAATAATGAACCAACACATAAACATTTACGGTTAACTGCCAGTTTTAGGCCTACAAGTAGACCTATAGGCATGGCTCATCAATATTCACTAATGTGTTCATCACTGGAATCCTCGGAGGTGCTTATTTTTATTGCTAAATGGACAAACAAAATGTTAAATGCATGTTTCACAATAAAAGCTGATACCACTCTTAAATGAGTTTAAATTCGACAATGCATAATATTCCACATTTGCACTATAGAACTGACAAAAACTATTTTTTCATTTTTTTCAGAAATTAAATTTCATATGGTGTAGGCTACCAAATGAAGAAAATACTCTTTCGATTGATGCAGAACTGGCTGGCATACGATGTAAAGATTCTATGGCTTGACAAAATTCCAGCGATAGGTGATTACGCTTCAGATTTGTGTAATTGATGGAGAAATAAGTATAAAAAATCCCTTTAGGTAGGCCTACAGGGCACAGGCTGAGGTAGATTTCATAGTGCTTTTTATGAATTTATTGGGGTAAGTGTAGAATAAAAACTGAACTATTTTTTTATAAAAAGAGAGTTGTTAATTAGCCTATGTATTAATTGATATCTTTTATTATTTCATTTTTAATTTGGCCAAGGATTATTGTTCTAAAGATATTTAACTATTATTTTTAATATTTCAAACTTTATTTCATTGGTAATTTTAGCCTCAGTTGGTCCTCATGAATTCATTTCGGCATGCCTATTGGCTGAGGTATATTTTAAAGTGTTTTTGACTTTCAAAAATTCAATTCTCTCCTTATATGAGTGCCATTGAGAAACTAGTTGTTGATTTAGAGATTACTCATCAAGAGCTTTTCAACGATACCCTACAAACATGGTTTTAAAAATTTTTAATTTCCACCCTCACCCCCACAACCACTGAATCATTGTGTCTAATTTATGCATACTAAGTTTCCCTCTAAACCCCATAGGGCCCTAAATATATTTTTTTCAAAATTTCAACCCGCTCCCACCTCCCCCAACCAAGAAAAATTGATTTTAGCCGGCTAAAATCATGATTTTAACCGGCTAAAATTGAAAAAACCCGCTGGTCAGGTCTTTTTCAATTTTAGCCGGCTTTTTTACAACCCTGACTGTATATAGAGGCAGTGACCTATACACAGACCACTATCTACTCTTACTATGAAATCTATATTGCGGCTAAATGGAGAAAAATAAAGGTAACTGAACAAAGAAAAATTCAACAACAGAAGATATTTAAAACACATTTACTACAAAAACATAGTATAGATGTATCAAAGAAGAATATCCATGTATTTAAATGATTCAGTAACTGCAGAAGATGTAGAAGAGGAGTGGAAAAATCTAAAAAGACTCGTCTCTAAAACAGCAAATGAAGTATTGGGGACAAGGAATAAATATAGAAGAAAAAGAGGTCCTAGATTTTGGAATGAAGAAATTGAGGAAGCAGTAAATTCTAAACAACAAGCCTATAAGTATCTTCTTCAAAATCAAAATGAAGAAGCAAGAAAAGATTACGTAGAAAAATGAAATATTGCAAGAAATCTAATAAGGACTGCTCATAGAGAATCTTGGGATAGATACATATCAAATGTGGAACATGATGTTCATGGAAGACAATTAGTTGCTTGGAAAACTATGAAAAATTTGAATTCCGATGAAAGAGATTTAGCTAGACTATCTTGTATTAGTGAAGAAGAATGGATAAATCATTACAGGAGTCTATGGTATGATGAAAACAATGCTAATATTAATCTAGATGATGAAGAAACAGAGGACTCTATAGATCTAATAACTTTTGAAGAATTAAATAGCTCCCTGGATAAATCCAAAAATAGGAAAGCTCCAGGAACAGATAATCTGCCAGTTGAGTTATATAAATATGGGGGAACATTACTGAAACTTCGACTCCTGCATTTACTAAATATGTGTTGGAAAACAAAAAGAATCCCGAAAGAATGGCAACTAGCTAAAATAATCTCGATTTTTAAGAAAGGAGATAGAACCAAGAGTAGTAACTACAGAGGCATAAGCTTACTAAACACTGCTTATAAAGTTTATTCAAGAACAGTATGCAACAGACTGAAAATAATATCAGACAGTCTATTAATGGAAGAACAAAATGGTTTTAGGAAGAACAGATCATGTATTGACAATATATTCATTCTAAAACAGATGATAGAAAAACGAAGTGAGTTCAATCTAGAAACACATATAGCTTTCATAGACTTTGAGAAAGCGTTTGATCGCGTAAACCTAAACAAGCTGTGGAGAATTCTATACACACAAGGCTATCCAGAACATTTAATAAAAACAGTACAAAGCTTATACGTAAACAACGAAGTTGTTTTAGAAATAGATGGAAAATTATCAAGTAGAATTAAAATAAATCAAGGAGTTAAACAAGGATGCAGTTTGTTTCCTATTATATTTAATATATATCTGAACGACATTCTTCAAGAATGGAAACTCAAAGTACATAAAGGTATTAATATAGGACAAAGCTCATTGAACATGTTATTGTTCGCAGATGATGCTGCTTTTATTTTTGATAAAGAAGACAGACTGCAAAAGGCAATTTATGAACTAAGTAATATTAGTAAACTCTATAATATGAAAATTTCGACCCAAAAAACTAAAGTAATGGCATTCCACGGTAAGTTTCCGATTAGAACAAAAATTGTTTTAGAAAATAAAAGCATCGAACAAGTGTCCCATTTTAACTACCTAGGTTGTGATGTCAGCTACAACGTAGACCAAGATATTAACCACAAAATTCATAAATTTCAAAATATTTGTGGAACTATCCGAAGAACTTTAAAAGGGAAAACTAGGAAAGACACACAACTCAGGTTTTATTCCGTCATGGCACTTCCTGTCTTATTATATGGCAGTGAATCATGGACACTAAGAAGCAGAGACTTCAGCAAACTCCAAGCAGCTGAAATGTATTTCCTAAGGTCAGTCAAGGGATGCACACGAGAACATCATATTAGAAATGAAGTTATTAGACAGGAATTAGGTATTGAACCAGTACAAGAAAAAGTAATGTGTTACAGAGAAAACTGGCTAAATCATCTAGACCGCATGCCATCTAGCAGGATCCCCAAGCAAATATTAAATTATAAACCAAGAGGACAAAGATCAATAGGACGACCTAGGAAACGTTGGAAAGATGTGAGACCGGAACAGGCTGAAGCCTAATCCCTGATGGAAGAAGAAGAAGTTCAAAATGCTAAGACACGATCTTGGCATGCGGAAAATTGCGATTTTGATACTTTCCCAAAAATGAAAGAACCTCTCAGGGGCAAACGTTTCAGAGACATTCCCAGCATTGCTCGTGCCTTAGGGCGCACTGTCAACACCCTCTCCCAAAGTGGGGCTTTGACAGGTATTCAACGGTTACCAGACATCTGGCGAAGGGTTCAACAGGCAGACTGAGACTACATCGAAGGACTGTAAGCTTTTTGCGGCGAGTGCTTCACTACATTCCATTTCACAACTATGTTGCCACTTCGAGTTAAATGACCCTCGTATATAGGCTATATATATTTTTTTTTAAATTTCAGCTGTATTTATGCTTCTTTTAGCTCTGAGGTCATATCAGGAGTTTTGGATCTGTGTCTATGCAGTAGGGTAGGCCATGGAACTACTGACTGTCTTTATTTTCTATTGTTTGCGTGTTTAATGGAATAAATTTCAACTGATATTAATTTAAATGGATATGATACAGGATGAAATGGTGAGGATAAGTCATGGCATTTGCCTTTACGACTGGGAAAACCATGAAAAAACCCATGTCAAATTGGCCGGCCATGGGATTTGAACCTGGGACCTCCTGAATGCAAGTCCAAGATGTTACCATCTTGGCCAAATTGCTCGTGTCCAAAAGAAATTGCTTCAGCTGAAAAGTGGGATAAGAATTATTTAATACAAATGGTTCACTCTGACTAAAAACAGGTAGCAATGTAGGTAGGCCTGTGAAATTCAATTAAAGACATTGGTAACTTGGGGAGAAAATTGCAATGTCACTCTCTATAGCCCATGTAGCCCCCTGGCGGCCAGCCAAGTGAAAAAAGTCTATGAGGCCTTAACATAAAATTTGTACCTATACTTAAAATTAAAAATACTACAAATATTAATGAATCCCGTGTTTAACTGTACACTTTATCCTTATTCTAGTTGTTTCTACACACGGTGCAGCATGTTTTGCAGTTAAAACTGGCATACACTCTAGCTTGAGCATGGCGTCACAAGCATACAAAATTTTGTGCTGTTTACAGAATCCCATCACGAGGCGGAAAAGGTAGTATTCACATTACTGACTCTGACTCTCCAAGATAAACTAAGTAATTCTCGCGTGGACACGCCAAGTTCAAAATCTACGTGAAAGAAAATATAGTACTGCATTTGAAAATAACATTATACGACGAGCAGAAAACCATCATCACAACAAACACATTATAACAAAAGCATTCTGGCACTTTGTTATATCAGTTTATGGTACCTGATTTTATTTCTTCTTTAACTCATCTTTTCTTATGGCGATGCTTATAACAACATAATTTGCTGGTTCCTTGCACGTCACAAGTGAAAAAAATAAAAAATAAAATGGGGGAAAAGAATACACGAAAAGATGCATGAAAAACCATTAAACCAGATAATCTGCAAACGAAATCAGGAGTTTACTATACAAAATATAAATCCCCTACCTGTAGAGCAAATAATATGAATACTTACATTTACAAAATCACCACCCTGAATCATGAAGTCTTTGATAACTCGATGGAATATGGCTCCTTTGTATCCAAGAGGTACTCCGTCCCTACGATATTCTCCAGTGCAAAATTCTCTAAAATTTTCACAGGTCTTTGGAACAACATCTGCGAAGAGTTCAAGTATCATTCGTCCAATTTCCTGAAAAACAAAAAACATGAAATTCTTCATACTAATAATAAATGACATGACTGAACACAAAATTAGCCGAAAGAATACTGTACCACAGCTAGCTTAACCCATTATTGGTAAAGGACAGAACTTTACATGGCAAAATTACATTTATTTTTACCTTCTAAACCAAGAGCAAGAGTTGGGATTGTAATAACTAGAGCCCGGATTTCCATGCAAATGCATGTTTTTATATACTTTGGTTAGACTTCTCAAACTTTGTAGTTACTCATTGCATGACTTATGGATTCCAAATAACCATATTTTTTCCATGCATGTTTGCATATTTCGGCCTTTTTATGGCAAAATTCATGCATAATACATGTTTTGGATTATTTTGGTTTAATATAGCATATTCAGACGTTTTTAAAGCATATAAACCATCATTTTCTGGTTTTAGTGCATAATATCAGGATACCATGCATAACTGTGCATATTATGAATGTGCCTCCCTAAAATCTTGGCTTTTCAGTGAAACGTATAAATGTTGTATTGTATTGTCATTGTTATTTGATTGACTTGGCAACAGAGTCTGCCACCTGCATCAATTTCAGAGTGCAAACTACTGTTTACCCTAAATAAACAGTAATATAATACACCAGGCTACAAAAGAAAACGCCGACTCGCCGACCTTCCATTGAAAGAAAACTGCTAAACAGAATGTTCACTGCTTGAATTTGTCAGTCACTAGCCATTGTTGAAGACGTTGAATTATCTTTAGAATCGTGTTGTGGAGAAATGGGCGTGACAGTTAGGGAAAAACTTAAGAAGGTACTTACTTCAAATCCTGATCTTAAACTTCTGAAAACAGTGAAAGACGTATTGTGTAGAAAAAATGTAAAAGACATTGAATTCGATCTTACCCTGAGTCAAATTTCTTCCCTTAAGTATGCACCTGTTACTTCTTGTGAAGTAGAAAGGTCCTTTTCTGCGTTCAAGAATGTCCTAACTGATAAACGCACGAGTTTAAGTGAGAAGAATTTGGAAAAACTCGTTGTTGTATATTGTTTTAAGGGAAATTGAAATATATTGCAGTACAGTGCGGATTTTTGATAGTGCATGTTTCGCCCTTCATTGTGCATATTTGGAGATAAGATAGTGCATGAATGCATGCATGTTTTTAAGTTTGATAGTGCATGAAAATCCGGGCTTTAGTAATAACTAATAATGCTATAAAAATGCTCTAGATTACAATTTCGGGATGAACAAATTTTACAAACTATCCAGCTTTCTGTTGTTTGTGCACCCATAGATGATGAAAGTAGCGGTTTTTTCAATAATTTATAACATATTCTCATTAAGATTAATAGGTATGATTACATTATTATGTTAATGGAAGATTTCAATGCAAGAATGGAGAGTTTAAAATTGATCAATCAATAAGTATTTTCGGAGGTCTGCAAACAAACAATAAATATGAAGTCATTTATACATTTTTTAAGCCACAAAGATAGTCAGCCACAGGGACTTTCGATAATGCTTGGTGGCCCATTTAAAAGTACAATTAAATTATCTAACCTGATGTCAAACATCCTTTAAAAGTTTCAAGGAATTTTATGACATTGCCTGGTGAATGTATATTCACTTGTGTTTATGTAATTCATTGCTAGTACATTGTACAGTGAGTCCCACGCAAGAGTTGGCCAATGACGCGGGTTTCTGCGTCGCGGCTGGCACAGCTCCAACTCCCGAGCGATAGGGTGAAATATCTCTGCAAATAATGCCGTGGTCGGTGTAATGATTCAGGTTCTCACATTTACAGTTAAAATTATAATGAAAATAACCACGTACCTCATCACAAGAGATGTTGGAAATGTTCTCCTCTTGCATCCACACAATACTGGCACATTTTTAGGAAATTTTCTTTCACGCGCATAAGTTCAGCTTCCGAGATAGAGTTAATTTCTTTTGTGATATTGTCTTTAAGTTCTTCTTATGTATGGGAAATTGACATATACACTTTATTTTTCAAGTTTCCCCATAAATAATATTTACATACTATTAGAAGAACTTAAAGACAATATCACATAGGACAAGAGAAAGTAACTCTGTCTCGGAAGCTGAACTTACGTGCGTGAAAGAAAATTTCCTAAAATGGTGTCAGTGTTGTGTGGATGCAAGAGGAGAACATTTCCAACATCTCTTGTGATGAGGTACGTGGTTATTTTCATTGTAATTTCAATTGTAAATGTGAGAACCTGAATCATAACACCGACCGCGGCATTATTAGCATAAATATTTCACCCGATCGCTCGGAAGTTGGACCTGTGCCAGCCGCGACACAGAAACCCGTGTCATTGGCCAACTCTTGCATGGGACTCACTGTATAATGTCTGTGGCAAATAAATCTATTAGCTATTCTATTGCTAGCTCCAAATTTTCTATAGTTCTGGTGTTTTCCTGTAGGTTTATCTCTGGCCTTGCTGCCATTGTCTTGAGGGTGTTTATGTTACGTTTTCATGTCTTTCTTATTGTTTCAGGATGTCCTGTACTGGCTCTTCTACTGCCATTTGTCATATTGATGTGATTATCAGTACATGTTTCCTTATTGGTGTCATTCTCAAGCTCCAGGCTCCTTGCTGTTTCTGCATATTGATATTCTCACCTCTTAGGAATGTAAGGCCTTAAGCGCTGGTCCCATTACTAGGTTACTAGGTCTCTTTTGTTTTACGTTAGAAATGATCGTCTTCTGGTAGCTTAGAACTGTTCGTTTTTTGATCGGGTTTGTCTACCGACAATTTAAATATAGCTAAGGAAAGCTATAAAATTCATAAAAACACAAGAAAATAATTCGTAGTCAGTGGATAAAACTCAAACTCACATTAACTATCGTGACGTTTCCACCTGAACCTCCAGGCCTTCATCAGACGACTGAATGCTAGGAAATTTTAAATAAGGAAAGCTGTTAATTTAAACATTTTGTGTTCACTGTTACCAAAACATAATGTCCCTGTGCATTTAACTGTAGACATCAAGTAGTCTCACTGATCAATTTCTGTTCCGACTAGACTAACTAGTCTGCACATTGTACGCTATTCATTCATTATTATGTAGCTCGTTGCTTTCTGGATCACCACATTGACAACTTCTAAAAATATATAGGAGAAAGCATTTGAGGATGCTACGACATTCTCACACGCTCATGCTGTGATTTTTTTTTATAAATGCAAAAAAAAAATCATATTTGAGGTTGTAATGTTTTTAGAACATACCAGAATTTATATAAGAACTCAGTTTGCTCCTAAAAATTTGTGAAGTGAAAAATTGTAAAGTGGATACTTATAGGCCTACCCTAAAAATACATAATGTATACTGTTTCCTTACAAGATTTGGGAGGGGGTAAAAACATTGGGTGAGGCAGCGAAGGCAGGGGAACGGTGTGCAGAATTGATCTTCTTGTGAAACAGCATAGGAAACTTGATGCTGACGGTGGTTATGGGTTGCCGCTAGAGCTACTTATCACTAAACTAATTTAACTTTAAACTAACCTGTCACAAACCTTGTGCTACCTTTTAATAACCTCATGCTTGTTCTTTCGGCATGTAAAGCTGTTGGCAGCATTGTATGCAGCAACCATTGAGACAATCATGGCCAGATAATCTAAGAGTCGTACAGGCTAACCCATGTCACAGCACACAGCAGACTGCTTGCAGAGTGCCACAGTATAGGCTACCCTAGACTTCTTTCACATGTACACCCAAGCCAAAAGCCCTAGGCAATCCTGTACTTGGTGGGTCCCACATTATGTTGGCAATGATAATTGCCGGTAGTCTTTGAATATGATACTGTGCTTCTCACACTGCTGCATCCCACTGCAGTCTAGAGATGGATAGGCTATTTCTTGTAACTTACTTTGTAACTATTACAAGTATGGAACAATAACATCTTGTTACAAACAATAAAAATAATAAGCCACCAAAGCTCCTGCCTAAAGTATCTTTTATTATCTCATTGACACTGATGGTTTATTTAAGGGAGGGGAGCCGAAATAAGATGCGAGAAAATAGTGAATTTAATGATCGAGGTAGAGAAACAGAACAAAAGCTTGGGGTTGTGAAAGTACTGTTTGCAAATTTAATGCATTTGAATTTAGCAGTGAATAATTAATAACATTAAAATCAATCCTGTTTTGACTGGTGGTGCACTCATGCAACAGAAAACTGTAATTTAGTGGGATGCAGCAGTGTGAGAGACACAGTATTATATTCAAACAGTGCGTTTGCGGAAAAAAATAGTTTTAGGTCACACACTACCCCCACCCCTCAACTCACTAACGGGACCCGCCTGGGAAGGAAGAGTTTAGTAGCGTCCAGCATTTGAACTACTAGCAACGTCATTTAGTAATCAGAAGATGAAATGGGGAAAAAATTAAGTTAAATAATTTATTTCTCCATTCTTCTCTTGTCTACCTTTTCCTCATCTTTCTTCCCTTTCCCATTCTCTTGGGACTTATTCCTAACTGCAAATTTTGGATCAGGTGGTATTTGAACCTGGGTCGCTAGCTACAAAATCAGCAGCCTTGACCAATATGTCACGAGTGATTGCTGAGTGATGAAGTGAAAATTCATTAAAATTCATTCATTAGAGAGCTTTAATACATGAAATGAGAAATAGCCTAACGGTTTTGGTGCAAGGGTTATTTGTCACGGGACAGGTTCTGAGTAACTCTCAAGAGGCTCTGATGATCGTATAATGTATTTTTGGTTTGGTCCAAAGGTCATTTTTGTAATGTATTGTAACAACATGTGCAAGGCTAGGTGGCCGGGGAAGTACGGGAAATAGGCCGGTGGGTGAGAGTGGGGGGAGCTTTGTTACTGCACGACCTCAAACTATCTTTTGTCGTGCGTTCTTTTTAAAATGAATCTGTCAATGCTTTAAGAGTGCTACAGCAGCATTATATGGCCATTGCAGCCAAAAAAGAATGGCAAAGTCAATCAGCTGAAAGCTTGCTCAATGAAATACCAGCACTTTGTACTGTTCTCCAGAATGGTTAAGACACGTGCAAATAACAGTTAAGCCGGAATGGAAATAACAATTATTGTAAAATAATATAGCATATACAGGTAAAATCAAATGGTACCGGTACTAATTGCTCTGCAGAAGGCATTCATACTCGGGAATTTGAACATTGATGTTAATACACCAAGAAAATTTTTGGGAAAAAGAAAACAGGTCGCCCTTTAAGCTCCTCCCACCGAACTCACTATTTAAACAACGAGACATCTAGGTGACAATGGTGGAACTACTAGCAGCATTAAAAATTCTGATTTTTTTTTTTCTTATTCTTTCTCCTCTTTCCTCCCTTCTCTCCTTCAACCCTTCCTACATATTTAGGACCTATTCATATTCTACAAATTTACGCACCAAATGGGATTTGAACATGGGACCGCTAGCATGATAGCCAATAGTCTTAAACACTACACACTGCAGCGTGAAGCGAAACTTCATCTATTTAAGGTTTAGAGAGCTGCATGAAATAGTGGAGATTGATAATTTCGTATTAATTGTAGGCCTAATTGCGAAATATCGTTTTAATTCAAGGGAAGTTTTAACTGGCACAGGGTTCGTTTTGGTTTTATTAATCAACTTGTCTTGTGGGTGGCACACTATTCAAATCTAAAACTCTCAACCTCTACCATCACGTGGTGGGTCCTGACCCTGAGTAAAGCTAAGGAGGATCTGGTGATGATTTAGTACGAGGGTTATTTTTGTATTGTAGTAATTAGTGCATATGCTTTGGTAGGCTACAAGGGTTATTCCTATTGTAGTAATTAGTGCATATGAGCTGCAGTGCCAGCACGAAAAGGTTGGTGGCTAATGGAAGCAGACCCATCCTCACAGCAATGCAATGGCCGGAGTGGGCGGAACTTAAGGGGCGACCTGTCCTCTTTTGTCAAATTTTCTATCAGCACATACTCCGCCATGCCAGTTCATGCAGCAAAACCTAGAAGCGAGATCAGTGCGTTCCTTTTTTAAAGCACTCAACGACCGCTGCAGTCAAAAAAGAATGGCAAAGTTGATCAGCTGAGAGCTTCCTCAATGAAACCGGCACTGTTTACTGCCCTCTAATATTGTTAAGACACATGCAAATAACAGTTATAGCAGGATGGAAATAATTATTGTACAATATGATCTACAGGTAAAATAAAATGGGGCGAAATAGTACTTTGCAACACAAGCTGTTCCCTTTCCCACTCGCCACTCGCCTGGCCACTTACCTGCCTGCCCCGCTTCAACGCAGTCCATGCCACCATGCCTGTAGCCGCTGCTCAACGCCAGTAATGCATAATTGCAATTGACATGTCACCTAATATTTCACAATAAAAAAATACGCTTGCACCTCCACATAATATTTCATAATTATAAAAATGACCCTTGCAACAAAAAAGGCTATTTCACAATACAAAAACACGCTTGTACCATACATAATATTTCACAATTATAAAAAAAAGCCATATTATAACATTAAATATGGCTTAATTGACGCAGGAAAATTCCCTTGTACCAACACTACTCTTTTCATAACTAACAAAATATCTCAAAATTATAAAAACCGATTCTTGCGTTAAAACTCATGAAATCCCCCTAACATAACTCAAATATACGAAAGCTTCCTTCAGTACTCAACATTCACTCGTAGCATAATGGTCAAGACTCCTAGCTATAATGCTTGGGGTCCAGAGTTCGAATCCCGGTCGATCCAAAATTTACTATTAGGAATAGGTCTCAAATAGGTAGATAGGGTGAAGAGGAGGTGAGAGGAAGGAGACGGGAAAGGAAGAGAATAAAGAAGAAACAAATTATTTGGCATAGTCCCAATTACGGGGATCAATTCACGCGATATTCACTTTTCCACGGACTGTGTGATGTTTTTTTGTTTATGAGCGATACACGGTTACCAACTGTTAGGTTAGGAACGTTTATGTTAGTTAACGAGCAATATACTGAATACCTCCGATGTTTTGTTAAGGAGGAATATACTGAATACCTTCGATGTTTTGTTAGGTTAGGAACGTTTATGTTAGTTAAGGAGCAATATACTGAATAGCACAACCACCATTTCTTACGAGCAGCTCATGGCTTGTACCTTTGTAGGTTTGTCACACTGTTCATCCACAATCATAGCTTGTTTAGCGATATGACGTCACACCTCCAACGTCCAATCAGGAAGATGAGGACAGAAAAATGGTGGAGAAGAAGGGAGTTTTCGCTAGATCGTGATATAAAAGAAAGTGTATCAATTAGGGTGGGCGGGTTGGACCAAATCATTCGCCAAGACAACATCTCCTCTCCACACATCTATCTATAACAAAATTCGTGTGATATAAGTGTTTTATGAAGAGAATCTCTGTTCTAAAAAAATGGTCCCCGTAGATGGGACTTTACCAATTATTTTTCTGTTTCATCAGTTCATTAAGAGATGGTGCTACCGTCGCTGCTAGTAATTCAAATGCCGCCGCTAGGGGAGGGATTGAGAGTAGGAGTGGGGGACTCGGGTGTGTCGTGCTGAAGAAGGCGTTCGTGCTCGGGAATTTGAACAACGATGTTAAAGTCATCAAAGAAATTTTTTATGAACACCTACTCTGCCATGAAAGCAGGGTTGTTATGAAAAAAGCCGGCC
Source organism: Ectobius pallidus (assembly GCA_964059195.1). Classification (NCBI taxonomy): domain Eukaryota; kingdom Metazoa; phylum Arthropoda; class Insecta; order Blattodea; family Ectobiidae; genus Ectobius; species Ectobius pallidus. Next base: position 85,957,205 of record CAXKWD010000009.1, read on the forward strand.
TGATTTTAACCGGTCGGTTTTAACCGGCCGGTTTTAACCGGTTTTATCCACTTGAAAAAAGCCAGGCAATTTTATCCGGATAAAATCAAATTGAATAAAAATAATAGAAGTTTCTTTCATGTTTTTATTTCCAAACATCATAAATTTAAGTTACAAGCTCAGAAATGGTAGTAGGCCTACTTAGGACTACTGAGTGCAAATGCAGAGCTAGAAGTTTTATCCACTTGAAAAAAGCCAGGCCGGATAAAATCAAATTGAATAAAAATAATTCAAGTTTCTTTCATGTTTTTATTTCCAAACATCACAAATTTAAAAATTACAAGCTCAGAACCTGTAGTAGGCCTACTGAATGCAAATGAAGAGCTACCAGTTTTATCCACTTGAAAAAAGCCAGGCCGGATAAAATCAAATTCAATAAAAATAATTGAAGTTTCTTACATGCTTTTATTTCCAAACATCACAAATTTAAAAGTTTCAAGCTCAGAACCTGTAGTAGGCCTACTTAGGCCTACTGAGTGCAAATGCAGAGCTACCAGTCTTATCCACTTGAAAAATGCCAGGCATTTTATCTGGATAAAATCAAATTGAGTAAAAATAATTGGAGTTTCTTTCATGTTTTTATTTCCAAACATCACAAATTTAAAAGATACAAGCTCAGAACCTGTAGTAGGCCTACTTAGGCCTACTGAGTGCAAATGCAGAGCTACCAGTTTTATCCACTTGAAAAAAGCCAGGCATTTTATCCGGCTAAAATCAAATTGAATAAAAACAATTGAAGTTCCTTTCATGTTTAAATTTCCAAAGATCACAAATTTAAAAGTTACAAGCTCAGAACCTGTAGTAGGCCTCAGTTTTATCCACTTGAAAAAAACCAGACATTTTATCTGGCTAAAATCAAATTGAATAAAAATAATTGAAGTTCCTTTCTTGTTTTATTTCCAAACATCACAAATTTAAAAGTTACAAGCTCAGAACCTGTAGTAGGCCTACTTAGCCCTACCGAGTGCAAATGCAGAGCTACCAGTCTTATCCACTTGAAAAAAGCCAGGCATTTTATCTGGATAAAATCAAATTGAGTAAAAATAATTGAAGTTTCTTTCATGTTCTTATTTCCAAACATCACAAATTTAAAAGATACAAGCTCAGAAACCTAAAATTGTATTTAGTGTAATTTAATACAGTGAGTCTCATGCAAGAGTTGGCCAATGACACGGGTTTCTGCGTCACGGCGGGCACAGCAAATAAAGCCGCGATCGGTGTAATGATTCAGGTTCTCACATTTACAGTTAAAATTACAATGAAAATAACCACGTACCTCATCACAAGAGATGTTAAAAATGTTCTGCTCTTGCATCCACACAATACTGGCACCATTTTAGGAAATTTTCTTTTACGCGCATTAAGTTCAGCTTCCGAAATAGAGTTAATTTTTCTCGTTGAAGTTTCCCCATAAATAATAGTCACTGCTGTTAGAAGAACTTAAAAACAATATCACAAGAGAAATTAACTCTGTCTCGGAAGCTGAAATTATGCGTGTGAAAGAAAATTTCCTGAAAAGGTGCCAGTATTGTGTGGATGCAAGAGAAGAACATTTCCAGCAGCTCTTGTGATGAGGTATGTGGTTATTTTCATTGTAATTTTAACTGTAAATATGAGAACCTGAATCATTACACCAATTGCGGCTTTATTTGCGTAGATATTTCACCCGATCGCTCGGGAGTTGGAGCTGTGCCCGCCGCTTCGCAGAATCCCACGTCATTGGCCAACTCTTGCATGGGACTCACTGTACCACTTCACTGTGTAATTCCCAGCAATAGTTAATTACCGTATTTACTCCAATATAATGCACCCTCGAATTTAATGCGCACCCTGATTTGAAACTTAAAATCATAAAAAAAGAGTTTGTTAGCGAATGTAATGCGCATCAATAGGATATTTTATTTGGAATTTTGTCTTAGTATTTATAGAATAATGAACCAACACATAAACATTTACCGTTAACTGCCAGTTTTAGGCCTACAAGTAGACCTATAGGCATGGCTCATCAATATTCACTAATGTGTTCATCACTGGAATCCTCGGAGGTGCTTATTTTTATTGCTAAATGGACAAACAAAATGTTAAATGCATGTTTCACAATAAAAGCTGATACCACTCTTAAATGAGTTTAAAATCGACAATGCACAATATTCCACATTTGCACTTTTGAGCTGACAAAAACTATTTTTTCATTATGTTTCAGAAATTAAATTTCATATGGTGTAGGCTAACGATAAAATGACGTAAACGCTAAAATATGCAGCGACTCACAATCTGCACTATATGCCATACATAATAAATCCAATCTCCATCAAATTGCAGTTAATATCAGGAATCTTCTCAGAATATCAAATAAACACATATGCCTCACCTGGGTACGTGGTCATTCCGCAATTGAAGGAAATGAAAGAGCAGACTCACTTGCTAAAGAAGCTGCATCCCTACAAATAGCCCCAGCCTATATTAAGTGCCCCATTTCCTACTTCAAAAAGGAACTTCGAAACAAAACCATTGACAACTGGAATCAAGAATGGCAAGCATCCACTTGTGGCTCTACTACAAGAGAAGTTTTCTTTCCAACGGTCTATGATCGCCAAAAATGCAAACTGTTGAAACCAAACTTTATTTTAACCCAGTTCCTTTCGGGACACGGAAAATTTGGTGCTTATTTTGAACGATTTCACATAAAAACTCCGAGTAATAATTATAACTGTATATGTTCTGAGTATCCACAGGATGTAAAACACTTGATTTTTGAGTGCCCTGTATTTTACAGGAAAAGACTAGAACTGGAACTTCATCCACACATCTGCTTTACAGTATCTAATAGGCAAGTCAAAACAGATACATTTACAAGCAGCTGCTGTTATAGCACATTTATAAAATTTATCATACATATATTTCATAGATTATGAAAGACATTAGGCTAGGCCAACAGTGAATCATATAATACAATTATACATACTTTGTAATTAAATATAACCCTAACATACCCGGTAAAGTAGGGTTTAGAAGATTCGGAGATTCAATAATAATAACGATAAAATGAACAAAGTCGAAAATTATAGCAGTGCCTTGTTATGTAGATCAATATTACCTCCGACCTACGAAACGGATTTGTACTAGAATTTAACGTGCACCTCAGCATTGAAATCTACAAATGGACAAAAATAGGGCACGTTATATTCAAGTAAATATGGTAAATTCACCATTCATCGTAAGACTCTTGCATATTTGCTTTATTCTGCCTGTTGATGTATACAAGCTTCTGGGCTTTTTCATTGCCTAGTGTGTTTCTCAATTTTGTTTGTATTAACCCAAATGAAGAAAATACTCTTTCGATTGATACAGAACTGGCTGGCATACGATGTAAAGATTCTATGGCTTGACAAAATTCCAGCGATAGGTGATTACGCTTCAGATTTGTGTAATTGATGGAGAAATAAGTATAAACAATCCCTTTGCTTAGGCCTACAGGGCACAGGCTGAGGTAGATTTCATAGTGCTTTTTATGAATTTATTGGGGTAAGTGTAGAATAAAAACTGAAATATTTTTTTATAAAAAGAAGTTGTTAATTATGTATTAATTGATATCTTTTATTATTTCATTTTTAATTTGGCCAAGGATTATTGTTCTAAAGATATTTAACTATTATTTTTAATATTTCAAACTTCATTTCATTGGTAATTTTAGCCTCAGTTGGTCGTCATGAATTCATTTCGGCATGCCTATTGGCTGAGGTATATTTTAAAGTGGTTTTTGACATTTTAAAGTGGTTTTTGACTTTCAAAAATTCAAATCTCTCCTTATATGAGCGCTATTGAGAAACTAGTTGTTGATTTAGAGATTACTCATCAAGAGCTTTTCAACGATACCCCACAAACATGGTTTTAAAAATTTTTAATTTCTACCCTCACCCCCACAACCACTGAATCATTGGTGTCTAATTTATGCATACTAAGTTTCCCTCTAAACCCCATAGGGCCCTAAATATAATTTTTTCAAAATTTCAACCCGCTCCCACCTCCCCCAACCAGGAAAAATTGATTTTAGCCGGCTAAATTTGATTTTAGCCGGCTAAAATCATGATTTTAACCGGCTAAAATCATGATTTTAACCGGCTAAAATTGAAAAAAACCGCTGGTCAGGTCTTTTTCAATTTCAGCCGGCTTTTTTACAACCCTGCATGAAAGTTTGTGCAGCAAAACCTTGCAGCAGTCGTAAAGCGAGATTTGAGATCGCTGCACGGACAGTGAAGTGGGGGTAAAGTGAAACTGCAGCGAAATGTAAAAAAGAACACTTTGATGGAGGAATGGTAAAGCGCTTTAGCTTCGTTTTAAAAAAAGAACACACTGGATTTGAGATCACTGCACTGACTGTGAAGTGGACATAAAGCGAAGCTGCAGCGAAAAATAAAAAGTACGCAATAATGCAGCAATAGTAAAGTGCTTTGGCTTAGTTTTAACGTTCCTAACCTAACACTGGATATATGGCTAGAGGCCCGCCAAGTACAAGATTTGTGTCGAGTGTTGCTCACAGCATGTGGAATTTAAATATTTTAATCTATTGAGCCCAATTCCCTAAGTAAATTTTCTGTTTTTATAAGTTTTATTCCTATTATTCCTGTTGTTGCTGTAAGCTCACCCTCAAGACTTACCGTTGTTCCAACGCTGATATCGAAAAATACAACTGGGTTGTTTGGATTCCGCAATTGTGACTGAATCTGATTCCACGTAGGCATTTTATTTCTTATTGAAACAGTTTTGGCAAACGAAATAAATGTAATTAAATGTACACAAACTTCACTGGAATAAAGCGGGCTCACCCAACAACACTCACGGCACTCGGAAGTCGGAAACGGAACTGGGGTTCTTACAGGATAGCCAATGCGAAAGCCTGAATTTCAATTCACGAAATAGAGTGAGCATGATGACAGACGTCTTTTTGGATGAGGTTTTTATAGGAATGTGAATTATGGTTCGAAAATATACAGCAGCCGAAAGAATTTTAGATTATTTGGCATTACTTTCCATTAACCTCCTTTGCTTCATTTGGAAAGGTTGGCAAACATTGTAAACAATTGCCAATCTATTTCAACATGTCTGTTCTCGGTATCAGGGCACAGCTGTGTTGTTGTTTACAAGTGTTAAAGCCTAATAGTCTTTTTATAGTTTTTAAGGAGGTAACAAGGATTTGTACACAATCTTGTAGGGTTTAAGAAGTGCATGAAAAGACAGCGATAGAAGAAAAACGAAATATACGGCAGTATTGCTCAAACGAATTCTGGCATGGATATTCTTTATATAAAACAAGAATATACCTGTGATTCAGAATCTTCAGATTACCTTGAGAAACCTACTTCAGAAATTATAGAAGGAAGCAGAAATGTACCTGAGTCAAATATCAGGTCCCATGGTGGCTCCATAAATCTAGCTAAATGTAAGAGAGAATTTGCAGAAAGCATAGAACAGTCTTGGATAGAAGAGAGTAGAAATTCTGCAACTAACAACATGGTTATAAAGGAAGATTATTATAGTCAGACAGAACCTGTCGTATTAGACCTTGTAAAGAAAATTAAAGTTGAACCTCTTGACTACTTGGAAGACCAAATACTTGAGGCTTGTATGATTCCATTAACCCCTACTGAGGAAATTGGAATGAATAACGGAAGAAAGAGAAATAAGAATACGCCTACAATTCATGGTCACGAAGAACTTTTCACAAAAGATCTTGTAAAGAAAATTAAAATTGAATCCCCTAACTACATGGAAGACCAAATGCTTGAGGATGTTTCAAGTCAGAAACCAGAGAACAGCTTTGTACAGAACAATCAGTCTTATGTTGAAGTTCCAGTTTCTGAGTTGGTTGATGAGAATATAAAGGAAGCACAAGCTATGTTACCTACAATTGCAAATGAAAAAGAGTTTTCAGCTGATGTCTCAAAAACTAAACCAAAGTATTCTTGTCGTACGTGTAAAAGGAATAGCAAGTCTTTACATGATTATCACCTACATATACAGAAACACACTGGTGGTAAAGAATTTGTGTGTGACAAATGTGAATGCAAGTTTGTTTTGGAGGATCTCTTGCAGACTCACCAGGATTTCCAGCATCCAACAGTTTATAATTGTGAGCACTGTAAGGAAACATTTAATAGAAAGAGGTCGTTGATTTTCCATCAGAGAGTTCACACAGAGGTTGTACCATATTATTGTGATGGGTGTGGTGGTTATTTTATTACACATGATGAACTGATTATTCACCGCAAAAGTACTAATGAGCAACCACATTTGTGTGAAACATGCGGAGAAAGGTTTGTTTGGCGATCAAAGCTAAAAGTACATGAGAAGATTCATGGAGATGGAAAATATACTTGTTCTCAGTGCCCACTTTCATTCACACACAGCTTTTTCCTGATTCAACATGCTATTGCTGCTTCACATAAAATGCCTTTTGGCTATTTTAGAATCAACAACTCAAATGAGCTTCATCTTCTTGAGACTTATTTAAAAATAGTTGGGACTGTAGATCTTGACGTATCCAAAGAGGAAGTCAAAAGTGGTGCAAAAAAAGTTAACTCAGCAGTAGGAATTGAAGATGAAAACAAGGGTCTGTTCATTACAGAAATAACAACAGAAAATCAATGTATGTCTACAATGTATGAAAGAGAGAAGTGTAAGTGTGATTACTGTTCAGAAATGAGAATAATATTTACACCAATTTTAACAGGTTTTTGTCCATTTTGTGGTGTTCCTCAGACCAATTTTTTTAAACATATTTTTTTCAAACATAGCTTTTGTGATTTATGTACCTTCATATGCGGTTCAAGGATAGAACTTATTTATCATATGAAATTAAATCATATGGATGAGGGTTATGTTTGTAAATATTGCAAGTGTACATTCATTGAAGATAAACAACACAATTGTTTATTCATGAACTCTTCAGGAAGAAGTGTTTCAAATTGTATTTATGGTCATGTGACGGAACTCATGTTAAGTGATGTGAAGCTTGAAACAACCCACAGTAAAAGCAAAGCCTTAATATTTGTAAAGGGTACAGATACCTACAGCAGAGGCCTGCCCTTCAGAAAGGTTGTGTGTACAACATCCCACAATGAAAAAACAACCTTAAGAAATGTTGGAACATCTACCGGTACCTACAATGAAAGCCTGACTTTCAGAAATGTTGAGGGTACACCAACCCAAAATGAAAGCCTGGTGTTAAAAAATGTTGAGGGAACAACCACCCACAATGAAAGCCTGGCCTTCAGAAATGTTGAGGGTACAACAACTCACGATGAAAGCCATGCCTTCAGAAATGTTGAGGGTACAACAGCTCACGATGAAAGCCATGCCTTCAGAAATGTTATGGGTACAATAACCCATAATAAAAGCCTGGCCTTCAAAAATGTTGAGGGTACAACCCATAATGAAATGGCCATCAGAAATGTTGACGGTATAACAATCCATGATAAAAGCCTGGCCTTTGTAAATGTTGAGGGTGCAACAACCCATAGTGAAAGCCCACCATTTAGAAACACTGAGGGAACATCAACCCACAATGAAAGCCTGGCTTTCACAAATGCTGAAGTACAACAACCCACAATAGAACCCTGGCCTTCTGAATTGTTGAGGGTACAACAACCCACAATGAATGCCTGTCCTTCAGAAAAGTTGAGGGTACAACAACCCACAATGGAAGCCTGCTCTTCAGAAATGTTGAGGGTGCAGCAACCCATAATGGAAGCCTGCTCTTCAGAAATGTTGAGGGTGCAGCAACCCACAATGGAAGCCTGCTCTTCAGAAATGTTGAGGGTGCAGCAACCCACAATGGAAGCCTGGCCTTCAGAATTGTTGAGAGTGCAACAACCCACAATGAATGCCTGGCCTTCAGAATTGTTGAGAGTGCAACAACCCACAATAAATGCCTGGCCTTCAGAAATGTTGATGGTACAACAACCCATATTGAATGCCTGTCCTTCAGAAAAGTTGAGGGTACAACAATCCACAATGGAAGGAAGGTCTTCAGAAATGATGAGGGTGCAACAACCCATAAATGGAAGCCTGACCTTCCTGGCCTTCAGAAATATTGAGGATGCTTCAACTCATAGTGAAAGCATGGCCTTCAGAAATATTGAGGGTACAACAATCCACAGTGAAAGCCTGGCCTTCAGAAGTGTTGAGGGTACAACAACCCATAACAACAGCATAGCCTTCAGAAATCTTGAGGCTACCACAACCCACCGCAAAAACATGGTCGTGTCCAAAACTTTGAAAACAAAAATTAAGTGTTCTTCTGCATCTCATCCACATAAAAAGTGGTCAAATACTTACTGGTCCATTGAAGGTAATCTGTTTACATGTAGTAAGTGTAAAATTTGCTTTCTTAATGAGAACACGTTAAAAAATCATATGTCAAAAGAACATTTTAGTAAGAATATAGAAAAGATAGCAAAATGCAAATCAGCAATCAAAAATCTAAAATCTAACTCAACTTATGTGTTTGTTTGTGGTGTCTGTGGTCATAGATCTCACATTCCTGCTGATGCAGCCAACCATTTAAAAATTCACATACAATGACTTCTTAATATAATTCTACATTTGCTATTAGAAATGCAGATAAAATGTTTGTTAAAACAAGGCAATGAACATCTCTTTGAAATAAATAACTTTAAGTGTGTTTGCAAAATTAGTTGAAAAAGAGCTCTGGAGTCATTATAGCAGCATGCACCTACCCTAGTACAACTTTTGTATCAATAATTATTCTAAAACACCAATAAAAAGAAGTTATATAAACAGTGGAGTATACTGATAGAAATTCTGAATGATAAAAACACTTTATTCTCCACTTACATTACTTTTAATAGCACAGGACTAGTTTCAAGAGCCTTATTCGCTCCCATCATCGGCTGGTGGTCGATTGTTATTCTGGTTGCCATGTTGGTTTGTATATGCATTGTTCTGTGCTGCCCTCTCGTTTCGTTTTTGTAAGTCGCACAATCGACCACCAGCCGATGATGGGAGCGAATAAGGCTCTTGAAACTAGTCCTGTGCTATTAAAAGTAATGTAAGTGGAGAATAAAGTGTTTTTATCATTCAGAATTTCTAATAATTATTCTGTTTGACTGCACTAATATTTATTAATATGTAAAGTGCCCAATGGGCAAGAACATAGTTCGTATGACACTACAGTCAAGCCGCTGGGTCTCCGGCCCTGAAGTTTCTCGAGAGGGAAGAAGCAGTGTTGCCGATTCTGAAGCAGGGAGCGGTCTAGAAGCGCAAAATTTGAATCAAATGCGAACGCCTATAATTAATTTAAAACGTTTCACATGTTGTATGCAGTTAAATACACGGGCTGTAATTATTCAATATTTATTTACTTACTTTCTCAATGGCAATAGATAACTCCTAAACAATTTAAAGGAATATTATCTATTTTATGGAATTATACTATACAGAACATTAAAAAATGGAAGCGATTATGGTGGCATAACTCTGTATTAGAGAACGTAGGGTAAATGAAAACAACTGACATTCTGTTAATTCTTTAGAAGAAAGACGCCACACTCTTCGTATATAATATTGGTAAATATGCTGTCTAATTGCATCCTTCTGAAATGCATCAAGTGATGTTTTAGGGCTGGGTCGTCGTCTCTGCTTTCCGGGATTACGTAGAACAGTATACGGCGCATTAAGGTCATTTGGACATTTTTCTTTCGTCACACTTTTCACTTTTGATTTTCCCATTCCCAAAGCATCAGAAACTATATCTACCACTTTCGTAACAGGCAGAAGAGGTAATCCATTGTCTCTCTCTTTCTCAAAATATTCACGCAGCTTAGGCCTATATATAAATTCACGGCTTTGGCTCTTATAAGAGCCGATTTTTGTTTTCTTTGATTCTAATGAACCGCTAGCCATTATTGCTACCAATAATAAAGCTTTTAAACAATTAACCAGGAAACAGCAAAGCAACTTCCCCAGCACAAACACAAAGCGTAACTGAGGACACGTGCTCCTAACAGAATTAGATGGGGCAACATCGCACTATATTCAAGCGATGAGCTTGGCGCGAAGGCCTATGATTGGTGCTAGCAGACTCTTGCGATATTTCATCCGCCTTCCTCTCTCAACATTGCCAACATTGGAAACATGGTTGTGTGGAAAGCTTTGTATCAACAAATATTCCAAATTAAAAATACTGCATGGATCCACCGTGAGGATGCTGTATTTAACTGTTTTAAAGTTTAATAGGTAATAATTGTAGTAGAATAACTTCATTCAAAGCATATTTTGCAGATTCTTTCAACAGCTTCTAGTTGCCGCAGATTGGCAATCCTATGAGCCTCCCTCCCTTTGTCTTCCTATCGAGAAATGTCAGAGCCGGACACTAAGCGGCCTGACTGTAGTCCAGTTATTGTACATCTAGTCTAAGCAGAACTGAACCAGAGAGACTGATCTACTCTTGCATGTTAGGGACCTAAACAAGTGGAAAATATGACTGTAAATATGACCTTAAAAATGGCTAAATATGACCAAGAAATCCTAAATATCCCTTCATAAAAGAACGTATGATTCAAAAATAAATGTTCCAATTTAAAACTTTTATGGCACTAAATTATTATATCACATTAATTCCATCAGATAATCACTTTTTAATAATTTTACAGGTGATTTAGGTTTATTTGTAAAGAATTTCTAATCTCTTAATGTTTCCAGTGACCACTGTAACGGTGAACTGAAACTATTTTAGAAACATGTCAATTGGAAGTTGTTAACAACAAGGAGGAAAAGGTAACTGAGCTGTTACTTGATATTGTCCCTTCACATTTCAGTTAAAGTAAAACCAAAATATTCGTGACACTTTTCTGGAAAAAAATTAAGTTGACAATTTAGTACACATACTGCATCATTGTGCTCTTTTACCAAATTCATAGCTGAAATATGTTAAATTACGAATGTGACCAAGACCATGAAACTGACCAAAATATGATTTTATACGCAAAATAAAAACGGACCGATTACGATAACAGATGTGCAATTCATATTTAATTTGTATTTTCTGCGAGAATTGAGGTCAGGATAAAAATATGATATGTCGTAAACATCTGAACCCTAGTCAAGACGTACACTCAAAACATATTTGGGTTAGTTCTTGATTAAAGTGAAGTTGTGTATGTTAAATCATCATCTCGAGCATTAATATAAAGTTACATAAAACGTGACTATTGACGAGTGTGTCCTCCTTGCATTAAAGAAACAACACTTTAAAGATCGCACCAATGGGGACTGGGATAGCAAAGCGACTAATCATTTGTTGAACCAGACCTCTTCATCGATTTCAAAAATTTCATAATCTTAATTTAGCAGTCACCTATAGCAAAGGTCATTTTTAGGAAAAACAACTGGTGACCACTTTAGGCAGGTTTGATTGTAAATTTAAAATTGTGATTTAAGAAGTATCTTATTTCCACAAAAACCTATTCTGTGTATCGAATAATGGTCTTGCACTGAAAAATATGCATATTATGTTGTAAATTTGATACTTCTCAATTTTAAATGGGTATGAAATGTGCAAAATATCATGAATTCTTAATACTTTTTATGAACCTATTATTCATTACTGTAGAAATTTGTAAATTGTTTTAGATTCTGTTTTGTAAGGATGTGCAGAACAGAAATAAATTATTACTTGAACTGAAAATTAATATTTCTTCCCTTCCTAAAACCCTACTGGATAATTTTAATGTCTAAGCAAATCGGTAATTAATTTAAGATAGGTAAATTACATTTACTAGTTATTACTGTGGCCGAAGAAGTTGGTATGATGACCACATCCCCCTCCCCCTGTCGCCTGCCTTTGGCAGATGACACAGCGATTGGATGGTGGGCCTAGTCCCTCAAAGAGATGAAACACCTTGGAGTTTAGTTTTGTGTTAGTTATTACTGCATACTGCAGTGATTATACATTTTCTCTCAATAATATAAGTTTTTCTAATATAAATACAGGGTGTCTGGGAAAGACCTGACGAAAAAGAAATAATTATATATCTGAAACTATTGCATTTATTGATATGATGTTTTCACGGTTACAAAGATAAACACGATGAGTTTTATATACCTGAAACTATTGCATTTATTGACGTGATGTTTTCATGGTTACAAAAATAAACACGATGAGTTTTAATAAGCCTCTATGTGAGCACCATTTGGGGCCCGATACTCAATTTCGTGCCACACACACAAATACATCTCCAGTGTGACCAGTGCTATTGCATCGTAGATTTGGCCACGCAAATCTGCATTATCGGTCACAGGCGTGCGATACACTTTGTCTTTCACAAAACCCCAGAGAAAGAAATCCAGTGGGGTCATGTCAGGTGGCCATGGTGTAGGTCTTTCTATCCCATGGACCGTGGATTTTGGCATTTACCACCTCACAAATGGATTTCCTCGGGCTTCTTACAAAAGCAGCCCGTATTCTTTCAATATCATTGTCGTTTATGCGCGATTTCTTTGCCTTTCCCTGCTGTGACTCAACATTACCTATCTCCAGAAATTGCTTGTGCCAATGAAGGATGCTGTTTCGGGCAGGAGGATTTCGGCCTTGTCTGTTTGGAAACGACGTTGTAGCCTACACACAACTTGCATTCCCAGTTCTCAGAATAAGACTGACTACACACGCTGTGCAGAACAAGCTTTTTCTCGTTTCTCATCGTGCAACAACAATGTGCATGCTCATGTGCATTACGGGATGCTACAAAACAAAACTTTTTGAGTTTGTCTTTCTAACTGTGAAAATACTGAGGTAGTAACTGTAATAGTTTCTGACATATAATTATTTCTTTTTCGTCAGGTCTTTCCCGGACACTGTGTATTATAGCATAATCATCACTTTTAAATGCATATTTGCATAAATATTTATAAGTCTTTTCAAAGCATGAAATTTGAGATCTAGTCGTACCATTGGGCTGGCCAGACTGGTATGGCTACAGCTGGTGATGGACTGGCCAATTCAGCACACAGCAAACTGGCGATAAAGTTTACTATGCACTGTGGACTCATTCTGGGCTCATGATGCACATCAATAGAAAATGAATCATTAAAGGAACTAGGCCAACTACAAATGATCTCCCTATTGATTTAAGTCATAACTCACCTTGTCCATATAATACATAAATGAAGTTACTGGCATCACTGAATCCAGAATAATTCTAAGCTCTACAATCACAGAAAATATCACGTTCTAGAAATGGCTTTTTACATTTAAATCCAATGTAAAATTGCTTTGTTTCCACTCAAGATTTTTCCCCTACTGGCAATTGATCCAAAGCGAGATTTGTAGTGTAATGTGTACTGTATGGAAGACCCAAAAATTTATAAGTATTAATATAGTTATTTTCCCACAGTACAAATGCCTTTTTGTTATTTTAAAGAAAATTATATGATGGATTTGAAAGAAATGTGTGAAACACGTGTAGTGTATTTTAAACATATGTAAAAAGGTTTGAAGAGAAAATTATGGAAATGGTATTTAAATTTTAGAATTGGTATTGTTATAACTAGGGCAAGGCATTTCATGATTTTGCATCTTTTTTATATGAAGGTTAAAAGATAGCTCGAAAATATATAAATTTGTATGTATCATAAAATAATTGATTAAATAAGGGCAATTTATTTTTGCATTATTTTGCTTCATTTTGCATTTTTCGTCACTTTCAAGAGATAGGTCATTTTTTGGAAATTTTTAGGTCATTTTCGGCATTTTAGGTCATGTTTCAGTAGAGGTAGGGAGGAGCTTTTCCATGTACAAATTGTTACTTTCAGACAACAGACAATCGTTTCTATTTGAAAATCTCCATCAAGTGTTTATAGTTCAATTTAATTCAGGTTTATTGTAAACACCACAGCAGTTTGTCTCGTAGCAATAAAGATTTTTTCCTTCCTTTTAAATGGCACATATTTGCTAAGGGCATTTTGATGGGCATGCCAGTTCAGAAAGAATTTCTTTTTCACTAAGGGTGTCCAAGTATTATAAATTTACTAACTCTTTAGTAACAAAATAAGTGTAAATTCATACATAATGCAATGTTATAAATTGTTTTAGCAATTCATTACTTTTAAATTTTGGGTCATTTTTTCACTATTTTAGGTCATAAATGCATTTTTTTATTTTGCATTTTTTTCACTATTTTATGGTCATTAAATGCTTTGCCCTAGTTATAGCATAAGACAAATTGTTAATGTAGTAATCTGGCTTGGTAACATCAATTGTTTTATGTCACGAAGCAATATTCTGATTAATGATGATATAATAAAGTCGATGTGTTTTTGTTAGCTTTAGGAAAAGAATTATTGTGGTCTTACCAATATGTCGGCATAGTTTTCAGATGTGTTGGGACTCTGGTCTTAACTCGGAGGGGGTTTGGTTTTTCTAAAATGGTCACTCTTCTTGTATGGTCGTATTTGGACCTTGGTTCCAAACCAGGATGGGATTTTGGATTGCATGTCAGTTGGATTTGAATTGGGATCTCTATGATATGATATGATATATCTGAGGTGGTCTCCAAGTCCCAAACACTTCGACCTTACGGTCCATTGTGCCTACCTCTTACAGCATTGATTGGAGTCAATCAAATAGTCCGGTGCCTTTAACCAGACTAATAAGCTGCCTCACAATCCTATCTGATGCTGATATCTGCTGGATTTCGGGAGTTCCAAAAATTTGGACCCTTCTCCTGCAGAGAGTTTCACAGTCGTGTATAACATGCCAGGCAGTTTTCTCTGCAAGGCCACAAAGTCTGCATTCAATACTGCCTGTGTGAATGCCCATCTTATGCATGTGTTTCTTCAGTGTACAGTGTCCTGTAAGTAGTCCTATCACAGTCCTCAGGTCGGATTTTTTCAGTCCTAATACCTGAGCTGCTATATTCCTGGAGGGTTTTTTAAAACATCCCTTACAGTGTTTTGCTTTTGGGTATGAGTTCCACAACTTGGTGTGCTCCTTAGTTATCCATGATTCCACTGCAGTGCGAATTAGTTTACATGATATTCCACTAAATGGTTCTGGGCCTATAAACGCTTCTGCTGCCGCTGCCCTCGCCAGACCATCTGCTCTCTCATTGCCAGGTATACCCTTGTGACCTGGCACCCAGAAGAGTTTTACTTCATTCCGTTTCGCCAACTCAACAAGGTCTCTATGACAATCCCTGATTAATTGAGATCTAAAGGTACAAGACATAAGGGCCTTCAACACTGCCTGGCTGTCCGTGAAAATTGAGATCCTTTGAGCTATGTATTTTCTCCTCAGATTCTCACGGACACAGGCATGTAGTGCATAAGTTTCTGCCTGGAACACAGTCATATGTTTACCCATAGGAAAGCTTAAGTCTTTCCTGGGTTTACAGCCATATATACCAGCTCCAGTCCCTACTTCAGTTTTGGAGCCATCTGTATACCATGTTAGTTGCTCCGGCCCTGAAGTTGTTACGATGTTATTTGTCTTCCATTCTTCTCTACTGTCAATGGTGATCTGGAATGGTTTTTCAAAATGGTATTCAGGAAGAGAGTAGTCTGAAATCATTTTGCCTACCTCTCCTATATTAACCATTTTATTGATTTTGGAATGCCCCAAATTTATATAAGGGTTGTTCCAGCAATCACTCGCAGCCATTCTGTACGATGCCATCCTTGCCTCCCCCTGGATAAATATATCCAGAGGCGGAAGGTTGAGGATGACATCCAGTGCTGCAGTCGGGGTACTTGAAATAGCCCCTGTTGTGATTAATCCTGCTAGTCTTTGTATCCTTGCTAATTTTTTGGTGTACGTTACTTGCTTAACTTTTGGCCACCAAACAATAGCAGCATAGGTTAACCTAGGCCTAATCACTGCTGTATATAGCCAATGTGTGATCTTGGGTTTCAGACCCCAGTTTTTCCCACAAGCCCTTATGACAATCATTAGGGAAATTTTGGCTTTGTTTACAATTTTTTCCACATGCTTGTTCCAGGTTAGCTTAGGTTCTAATGTTATCCCTAGATATTTAACCTGGTCAGAAAGTGTAAGTCTTTCTCCAAAGAAACTTGGAGGTTTTATACTCCTTAAGTTTGTTTTGAGAGTAAAAGGTATGAGAACAGTTTTCTCAGGATTCACTTTTAAATTTTTACCTGCGCACCATTTTTCTATTCTGTGTAAGGCAGTCTGCATTACCTCAGCAACCACACTAGGGAATTTGCCTCTAATTAAAACCACTATATCATCAGCATATCCCTGTGTATAGTACCCCTCACCGTTGAGTTCTATCAATAGTTCATCTATGACTAAGCTCCACAACAGGGGGGATAATACCCCTCCCTGTGGGCACCCAGATGCTACACCCTTAGCCATATTCACCCCCAACAGTGAGGTTTTAATTATTCGCATATTCAGCACAGAGTTAACCCAATTACAAATTGTGGGATTTACATCTTTTGCTGTCAATGCCTTAATCATGGATTCGAAAGAGGTATTACTAAAAGCTCCTTCAATATCCAGGAAGGCACCAAGGGCTATTTCTTTTCCCTCTAGTGTTGCTTCAATTCTGCTTACAAGTTGATGGAGTGCTACCTCACATGATCTTCCTGGCCGATATGCAAACTGGTTTTGGTGCAGGGATTTAGCTCTCAAACACCTGTCCCTAATATGCCTATCGACCAGTCTCTCCATCGTTTTTAACAGAAAAGACATCAGACTTATAGGTCTGAACGCTTTTGCCTTGTCGTAATCTACTCGACCTGGTTTCGGAATATATACTACTCTCACTTCTCTCCAGGTTTTAGGAATATAGTTAAATGCTATACTCGCCCTGAAGAGTCTGATCAGGATGGGTACAAGTGTTTCCATTCCTTTCTGCAGTAAGATAGGATATATGCCATCTGGGCCTGGAGATTTATATGGTTGAAACGTATTAATAGCCCAGTAAACCTTCTCATACGTTATCACCTCCCTGGCTATCCGCCAACATTCTTCATCAGGTCTACTAGAGACCCTAGATAAAGTGGGGTTTAAAACGTCCCCTGAAGACAGAGTAACCCCAGGGAAATGTTCTGAGTATAGGACTTCCAGAGTTTCCTCCGGTGTTTTTGTATATTCTCCATTAAGCTTTCTAATAGTTCCTAATGGATTTATAGGATCCTTAGCCATTATCTTATGGAGTTTAGCACTGTCAGAGGTCTCATGTATCTCCTCACAGTATTTCCTCCAAGAAGATTCCTTGACTCTTCGGATCTCTTTCTTATATTGAGTGAGTGCCTGATGATAGACATCCCACTCGCCATAAGTTTTTGCTCTATTAAAGAGTTTCCTTACTGTCCTCCTTCTCCTTTCTAGGTCCTTATTCCACCAAGATGATCTATTGTGTTTTGCCCTAGAGATCTCTGGACAGTTGTTTTCATAAGAGGAGATTATGTAGCTTTGAACTGTATTTGCTACCTCCTCTAATTGTTTTATACAAGATACTCTTGTATTGATATTACCTAGTTGTTTTAGGTCTTCTTTATATAGTTCCCATTGTGTTTTCCTAGGATTACGATAGTTTACCTCTGCCTCACTTTTCCAACTGAGACTAAAGTCAATCTGCTTATGATCTGAGAGAGAAACCTCATCAGATACATGCCATCCTTTGATTGCATTAAATACATTTAATGTACTAATGGTTATGTCAATTACCTCCTCTCTGTTTCTTGTCATAAAAGTGGGGACAGAGCCCTTATTCACTATAAAAAGATTATGTGAAACAAGAAATTCAAAAAGGTACTCACCTCTATTGTTGGTATTTGAACTTCCCCAAGCTATATGGTGAGCGTTAGCGTCGCAACCCAATATGAGGTCTTCATTATCCCTCATGGTGTACAGGACCAAACGTTTAACCTCCTCTGAAGGTCTGTCCTCAGGTTCATATGGTAGGTATACGGATCCCAAGATGAGATCCTTAGACCCTTGACCACATTGCCTAAGTCGTACTACAGTTGTATCTCTAGAACAGAAATCATGCAGCGGTAAAAATAAAATATTTTTGCGCAAATATATACATGTTCTAGGTCTTTCATTTGGTACATATTTATATACTATCTTACCTTCTGTTGTATTTAGCCCTGCAACTCTGCCCTTGATGTCCCAGGGTTCTTGAATTAGGGCTAAATCTATCTGCTCTGCTTCAAGTCTTCTTCTCAGTACTGCAGAGCTGTCCCGGGCACGGTGCAGGTTTATTTGAACGACCTTTAGTTGTATCCCGGAGGTTTTGAAAGAGTCTTGAAGGATACCCGTCCAGTGCCGAGGTATGCCTTGAATTGCATTGCCTTCAAGCTCTTAAATGAGTTCTCGTTGATATTGAAAACGAGAGTTAATCCATCCTCTGTTTCCTTACTACTAACGCTTTTCCATTCATCTGTCTGGAGGCCTTTATTCTGGATTTGCAGTAACTCCAAGATTCGGGGTACTCCTTTTTTCTTAAGAATCTTTGGAATCCACACCATCACTTTAGCGATACGTAGTATCGTGTTGGCTGGTCCAATCTTGAGTTTTGCTCCTTGCCATGGTCGGATTTCTGAGATAACCTCCTCTAACCATGTTTTAGTTTTTAAATTGGCACAAGTAAACGTCACTGCGCCATCAGCCAGATTGCTGGAGAGAAACTGTATTTGTTCCCCATCTTCTGATGGTTTAATTCTCTCCAGAACTGCCTCCTGAATGAGTTCAAATTGCTCTTCAGTAACCTTCTCTTCTGGAAATCCTTTAGGGACCACAGCCATCTTTACAGAGGTTAGTGCCTCCCTATAGGATTGAGAAGGACCAGGAGTAGTCTCACTCTCCACTTGTCTCTTTTCTTGAGATTTCTTTTCTCCTGCATGTCTTTTAACTTGCCTAGTGGTGCTTCCAGAGTCGGGCGTGCTCCTTTCAGAGGGCTTTCTCTTCTGGGCACGCTCTCGCCTGGGTATTACCCGTTCCCCGGCAGCAATCGCCTCCTGTATTCTCATTTTGCGCCTCTGTGCACCAGAAGGACGTTTTTCTCCAATGAACAGTCTCTTAACAGATGACTGCATGGATTTTAGGTCTTTTGCAATCACGCTGGTTTTCTCGAGGTTTGAACTTGCGTCTGCCTCTGAGATTGCCGGTGAGATTGCTCCAATTGCTTCTTTTCCTGCGAGGATTCTTGTTTCCTCTGCAGTGTCCTCGGTTTCCATTTGGGTTGCCTTTTCATCAGGTCCCCCTTTGGTTTCAACATCTGATATCTGGGTTGCCCCTAAGTGAGGTCCCCTTGTATCTTTCATTTCTAGATCTAGGGTTGCCTGTGACTGAGGTCCCCTTAAATCTTCAGTTTCTGCTCCTTTGGAGCTTTCTTCTCGAAAATGGTCAATTGTGTCCCACGAGCAGTTAGGGAACTATAAGTCCGCCCAGGCAGAGCCCCACTTGCCTGGGTAAGACTAAATACTCTGGAAGGACGTCAGGTATTCCAGAGGCTCCGTTCATGACACATCATCCCCTGTGCCATGCACCCCCTCGGCACGGATCGCCTTACACCTTGGGGTTAGGGTTGAGTTGCTTCTTCGTCTGGTTTCTCCCCACCAACCTGCCCAGCATGGGAGACCCTACCGGTAGCAATGCTACCCCTGGTATAGCCTGGTGGATCAAAGAAACACACAAGCCCCACCACCAACTACAAGGTGTTGCAACTCCTAGGTGGGGTGGGATCTCTAACTGGAATCATGGATGACTCAGATGCCTAGAGGGGACTTGGAGAATGTTCTTTAATTGTCAGAGTTTGAATTTCCTGAAAAATTAATATGTATTTTACTGTATGATTAACTGAATGTGACTTTGTTTTCTCTTGATTTTATTAACAGAAAAGAAGCTGTTGAGGGGTAAGTAGGGAGATTTGCCTCTTAATTGTTATTTGCTAATCTGTTATTTGACTGGTAGTGAAAGCAGGCATGGAGAAAATAATTTAATTTGTGTAGATTTTGATAACGCATTCACAATGTTTCCACCTGAGATGAAATCGAGCAAGGGACAATGTCGAGAAATCTGATTTCGGTAAATTATTAATTTCAGTATTTCTTTGTTATAGTGTAAATTAAATTAGCATTCTATGCATAAATTGTCTGTTTGCAAAATCATAAGATTATGTACGATATGTGAAGACATATTTAGTCCAGGACCAGTATGTAATCATTCTTCTCTTCTTATATAAATTGTGAATCTCTTTTGATTTATAATTCATATTATTTGTGTAGTTAGTCTGTTTTTCAACAAGTCCTGTGGATTGGTTTCTCAAAGGTTTTAAGCAACCAATGGTGCAGGCCAAGATTTGTTTGCATTATTCCGACTTGTGTTCGTTCCTCCCTCAGATCAGTTGTCTTTCTTCAGAGGATTTGATAACTATGAGGTTTGAAGATAGATGTGGAGTGGCAAATGTATTTTTTGAAGATAATTCTAGTAAATAATAGTTATGGGTCGAGACGCGGTACAAATAGGCTAACCTCCTGTTCTAAATAAGGCAATGTCCCCTTTATTCTGTTAAGCTACTTCCAATCTGTGGATCAGACATGGATTACTCTTTCTTTCACATTACAAAAAAAAAAAAAAAAAATAGATTGTTAGTTGTATAGTCAGTATAATAAATAAATACAATTAACTAAGGGTATTAAATGAATAATTATTATACAGGGAATAATTAAATTAATGAAGGGTGTGTTTATAATAATATAACAACTCATTACTCAAATAATATATCCTATATATTTTACAGCCTATTTAGGTGCCTAAATATTGGTTTTAAGAGCCTAGAAATTTAAATAAGCTAAATACCTGTTACTTTTATCCAGTGGAACTGCTAGAGGCTTGTCGATCAACTGTGCCAGTAAATCTGTTCATCACTATCCTCGCTATCAAAGTGTAGTAAACTTTTTAATGACAGGTTCTAGAATTTCATCACGTATTTCTTTCACGTAATCATCATCTTGTAGTTTTCCCTAAAAAAATGGGGACTGGTTCAATAAATAATTTGATTATTGATATTTTTGCTAAAGCACTGAATAGAGAAAGAAATTACACACTAGAAACACTAAAACTCAATCACTAGAAAACTTCTGCACACTGGTTAAGACAATTGACAACTGAAATAACACTAGTAACAGAGAAATTGAGAATCTCGCCACGAATACTTTATTTTCGCCCAAGCCAGTGAACAGTGAGGTTTGCTCTGCGACTACTGACCATGCCATCCTAAGCCGTGGAAAATGAAAGAGGGATCATTATCGCAGTAATGAAATTTCTCAGCACAGGAAGATATTCAATATAGCACTTAATGAAAGGCTTTCTCTTCAGTCTGCTACTGCTAAACTAATATCACTTTTCCTAATCTGACCTAACATCATATCTCTACACTGACCTAGAATCCAACTGCCACTATTTACCTTAATGCAGCAGCGTTGTTTCAGTTCCAACCTTTTGCAAAATTAAATTACAAAATTAGATAATTATTATCTACTCTTATACAATTCAACGGCCCTAAATAGCGTGCTCACTCGCTCGCCCACTTCATGAAACATCGGGTATAAATGGCGATGTTCGTCTCTTGCAGTCTAAACTTTCATGAAGAGTACAAAATTAGGAAAACCATTTCTTTATTATATAAAGCCTAAGTGAAATGAACACAATGGACAAATATTCTAATTTTATTTTTACTTACAATTTTCATAGCTCTGAACCACAAACATTTTTAATATACTGCCAGTGTAAATTTCTTTAAAATCCTGGAGTCAATTAATAATGGCGGGCGAAGCCGCAGGCAGTATCGCAGACAATAAAAATCCAAACAAAATAACGCCTTCCCTTGAAAAATTATATAATTTCTGAAAATTACGCTGAATTTATCACATCATATTCATCTGTCAACAAACAGTTGAGAAACAATACGTATTATCAGTGTTAACAGGTTGCTTTGGAACTGCATAATCGAATATGAGATCGTTTTCCCAGGCGTGGAATGTACTCTAAAGCAGGAATTTTAACCGTTTCATTAATTATTAATGGCTTAGTTTATGAATGATTCGCGTGCAAGTGTTAATAAATATAATGCTTTAATAATTATTATACTCTTAATTTTTCAATTAATTATCGTGGGCGAAGCCGTGGGCACCTGCTAGTGTTATATAACTTCACTGTATTAACTTCCAATACAATTTAATATTAAATTACAAAGTTTGCTCACTTTGCATCTGTGTCATATGCAAATATTGAATCTGCTAGGGGAGTGGAGTATGGGATATCAGTGTGTGTGTGTGTGTGTGTTTTTGTTTTTTTTTTTGTATCAGCTATATTCTGGTTGTCATTTAGAACTTCACTTAGGAAATGATTATTGAATAAATTACAAATTTCTTCTGGATTTCTAATGTTCTCATCATTGATTCTGAGATACATTGTTCATTCTTTTTGTTTATTTGACTATATACTATTTTTCACATAGTCTTGCTTACTGTTAGAAGACTCCATCTGCATGCTATTGTGACTTCTTTTGGCCTCAAGAAGTGCATTCCTGTACAGTTTTTTATTTTTTTATTTTATTTAGAATATAAATAAATTTAAAGTCGACATTTTATAAAAATCGTACATGTCTTTCATTTTATTTATTTATTTATTTATTTATCTGGTATGCCCCAATGAGCTAACAGCTCAAGGGAGGGGCAGTCCTTACAAAATAACAGAACATGAGATGGACGGCATCAGGATATATAAATAATATGGTACAATGTGTGGTAATGGGTGATGATGAATGATTGTGATGAAGATTATGAACATATTTTGATACTTAAATCTAGGTATATAACAAGGTTATGGATGATTAAGAACATAGAGTTGACTTATAACTAATAGAAAAAAAAAACAAAGTGGACTTATATCTAGGCAAGTAACAAATAAGTAACAAATAAGGTTTCATAAGAGCTGGATGTTAGTTAGAATGGTCAAGAGACTTGAAGTAGTAGTCAGTGAAGTGCAGACATAGTTTCTTTTTGAAAAGGCTTAGTTTCCTGATCGCTTTTAGCTCGACAGGCAGGTGATTGTAGTTTTTTATCGCTCTGTACAGGGTCCCATTCAGTCCATACTTTGTTGAGGATACTGAGTTTATGGATATATGATCAGCAGACCTGGTGTTATGGGTGTGTATTGTATTTACAGGGTTAATAATTGTGTTGGTGTACAGTAAATTGTTGGAAATTTTATAAATTAACAGTGCTTCACAGTAGAGGTGCATGACTGAGACAGGAAGGACATTAGTTTCTCTATATAAATTGTGAAGACTTAGTACCAATACCTCTGAAGGTTTTTTTTTTCCCCCCTTTAAGGCTAAAGGTTACTTTTTCAGGAAAGATCAAAGTGACAGTTAAAGATTTTATAAAATGAAGATCATTTTTCATTAGCGCAAGATGCACTATATACTTGCGACCCCAATCTTCTTGATGTAGCCTGTATACTAATTCTTGTATTCTTTTTTCGTTGGTGTTCTTGAGAAATGCAAATTCGTTTTCAGTTGGGCTAGTTTGGCAATTTAGAACGTCAATCATTTAGTTGCTTGCTGAACATAATCTGAGTGTGTTCAAAAACTGGGTGCTTAGGAAAATATTCGAACATAAGAGAAATGAAAATGGGGACTGGAGAAAACTGCACAATGACGAGCTTATTATCCTGTACCCTTCACCAAATATAATAATAAATAAGGCCTAATTAAATTGTGGAGAATGAAATGGGCTGGACATGTTGCGCACAGGGGGGGAGGAAAGACATATCTCAGAAACATTGAATGGGAGACCCAAAGGGAAGAAACCACTTGGAAGACCTAGACATAGGTGGTAGGACAACATTAGGATAGATTTAAGGGAAGTAGGAATTACGATGGATGGGGGGATGGAGTTAGCACAGATTAGGTTTAAATGGCAAGCTCATGTGAGTGTGGCAATGAACCTCTGGTTCCATAAAATATGTAATATTCCTTTTAACTTGCTTAGGAATTGTCTATTGCTATTAAGTAAGTAAACAAGTAATGCTTTTTCTCTCCAAACTTGAACAGCAGATACCAACCATTTGTATTATGTACTTTTTGCCTTGTTGGCATGTATGTTTGTGTGTGCCATGTGTGTATGGGTATGCATTATATGTAGAGTGACTTTTCTATAACTTTTTAGTATGTAGTTCCAGTGTTCGTTATATTTTCTGTCACTGTGCCGAACTGTGCCCAAGCACAGGCTTTAGCTCATTCAGGCACCAGTAATTGATTGTATTGTGTTTTATGCAGGTGGAATAAATAAATAAAATAAAATAAATCTATTGGTTTCATTCTTGTACTCCGTTCTCTTATTACAACATAAAGACAACCAATCATAGTATTTTCAGTTTGAAAAGAGGTCTGCATTTTTAGAAACCCATCCATAAGTTGCAATGGAAATTCAACATTGTCTCTAATGTTTTCTTTGTTACTTTTCGTGAAAAAAACATTGCTATGTCATTGTAATCTAATTGGACATTCTGTTAGTGTGTGACAGATTACAGTCTTGTGAAACTGATGTTTAAAACATTATCTTTGTAGATCAATAGCCATAAATTATCCTTTCTGAACAATAAAGTTTCAAAGATCATGACAGTATAAATTTTTGATCTAGAGGTATAATTTTTTTTTTTTTTTTTTTAGAATGCACAGAATTGTATGCTAAAGTTGAATCCAATCAAATCAGAAAATTTATTTTTGTGACTTATGGTTGGGTTTCCCTAGCAGGATCACAAACAGGTTTTATATTTATTTTAGAGGATCACAAACAGATTTTATATTTATTTTAGAGGGTCACAAACAGATTTTATATTTATTTTAGAGGGTCACAAACAAGTTTTATATTTATTTTAATGTGATCTCTTGCCCCTTAATCTGCACAGTTACATCCCTTCCACTTTGTATGTGGAGGTATGGCTGCACCAACTTTATTCTTCATGAGCCATCACTAGTGTACATTCAAATTAATATAAATAATTCAGTACCAGTCAAAAGTGTACCTCTCTACCTAGTTGCATTAGTTGCATCCTTACAGTAATTTCCCTGAATCAGACATTGCCTGACTGAGTTCAGAAACCAAAATCAACCTGGAGAATAAACAGGAGTCTGTTCTGTTTATCAGCAAACATATTATTTATTTTACATAACATAATATACATAAAATAACTTCTCATTATGGACAGTCTTGATTATTAATGGGTAGGGACCGTATTTTTTGTTAACAGTGATAAGCACAAAATTTTACAAAACAGTTTCCCTTAGTTACATTTATCTCTGTGCATGCACAAAATACCAATATTATGCAAACTGAATCCATGAAATATCACGAAATTTGATTGATTATGCAAAAGTCTAAATAAGCATGAAATATGTGCGAAGTATACCCACTCCATAGGTAAATTAACAAATGTGTACAAGAATTTGATTTAAAATCATAATATTTTATTTTAGTGTGATTTATCCCTTAATTTCTGACAGGATGTTTCCTTTTCTGCCATTTCTATGGCTGCCAAGAAGTTACCGGTACTTGTGATTGATTACAGCAAAGACTGAGGAATGTATGCTATTCAGTGATACACTCCTTTTCTGCTATCTCTGTGCCGAGTTTGGGATGTCTATGTTAGATTGCAGAAAAGAGTGTAGATTCAACAGATTTCGTATATTATCCACAGTAGTTGGCATTTTTGTGTGTATAAATTGCACCATTTTAAATTATAAATGCCCACTTCACAATTTTTCTTTCATCTTGCATTTTTTATATATGAGTTATATATATATATATATGAATTCTGTAGGTTTTATAAAAACGTTATAACCTCAAATATGGCCACAGCGTGCATGCCTGTAAGGCATATTGTATAAAATATTTTATTTCACAAAATACCCACGAAATAGAAGGAAGTTTACAACTAAATTGGCCATTTTATTTTAACAAAAAATACGGTCCCTAATAATGGGTTATTCATTGATTAGATACCTCTATATAGTCCCAGGCATATCTCTTGTACAAGCACTATTTCCTGCTGAATGTGTTGAGATGTTATTGTTGATACAAATGTATTTTCTCCACGGATTCTCTGTTATTGTGGTTTATAGTTTGGACTGAAAAAGAAGAAGATATATTATACCTTATGTTATTATTATGCAACTGTCTGAAACTTCAAATTTTTATAAAAGCATAAGATTTTATTAATTTACTAGCAAAATACCTTGAACTTCATACAGGTCTTAGTGATATTTATTTATTTACTTATTTATTTATTTATCCTTGGATCATATACATGATATCGGATAGGTAACACAATTAAAGACAAATAAGTAAATCAACACGTAAGTATATGTAGACATATATAGTGGTACAATAACGTAAAAGATACAGCACAATATGTGACAGATTTGGATTAAAAAAATTAATTCAAAATAGTCATGTACATTGAATGGCAAATAGGTCAATAGTTTTGATCTTACTGCTTTTTTGAAATTTCTGTTATTTAGCACTTTAATGACTTGAGGAAGGTAATTTTTCATTATGGTGCCTCTATGTGATAAACTGTTAAGAGTTTTGGAAAGCTTGTGGCAGTTTAAATGTATATTGTCTGATGTTCTCGTGTTGTGCTCATGGATGTTTGAGTTTGTTTTGAAAACATTTCTATTGCTATGAATGTAGCAAACTGTCTCTAAAATATAAATACAGGATAGTGGTAAAATTTCAAGCTCTTTGAATACGGTTCTACTGTTTGTCCTAATCGGTACTCATTTAATGATTTTGAGTATTCATTTTTGCAATTTAAATATTGCTCAGATTTTGGTGCAGATCCCCAAGTAATAATTCCATATACTAATACTGATTGTACATATCGTCCCCAAAGAATGAAAACCTCGTATCTCAAAACAGAAGCAAGAGTATTTTTAATTTATTATTAGATAGAAAACACGTATCTCAATTATTTATCAGCCAATATTACAATAATAACATGTGTGCTGCCCTCTAGAGAGGAAAAACGAAACCTAGTGTATTGCTAGCACAAATTTTGTGTATTATTAAGTGACAAAGCCACTTATGTGTTTT
The DNA here is from genome assembly GCA_964059195.1 of Ectobius pallidus. Taxonomy (NCBI): domain Eukaryota; kingdom Metazoa; phylum Arthropoda; class Insecta; order Blattodea; family Ectobiidae; genus Ectobius; species Ectobius pallidus. Next base: position 85,984,394 of record CAXKWD010000009.1, read on the forward strand.
ATAAGATACGTGGTTTTCATTCTAAGGGGACGATATGCAAAATAAACTGATTTTAACACTTTAATGGAAGTTACTTTTGTAAGAACCCGGAAGGCATAACAAATTAGACTTAGTTTCTCACTTAAGTAGTTTATGTGGACCTCCCATTTCAGATTTGAGTCTACCCATGTACCTAAAAATTTGGTGTTGTCTGTTTCTTTAATTATAGCATTGTTAATCAAAATTTGGATGTGATCTGGAGGATGTCGATTAAATGTCATATAGACTGTTTTGGTTGTATTTACGTTTAACTTATCATATTTAACCATAGTTCTAGTTGGGAAGATGTGTGATTTATTTTTGATTATAGGTCATTTAACTTAAGATGATTAAATAGTATGTTAGTATCGTTAGCAAAAAAGACAGTTTCAGCTTTGTCGATGAGAGAACTCCTAAAACTCCGTGGCGCTACATCCCCGGAAGGACTTGGCCTACCACCCGACCACTGCATCATCTCCCGTAGGCAGATGGCAGGATTGGGGGGCATGTGGTCAGCATGCCGACACCCACGGCCGTTAATGGTGGTTTTCTGGACCGGAGCCGCTACTTCTCTATCAAGTAGCTCCTCAGTTTGGAATCACGAGGCTGAGTGCACCCCTACCAGACCTCCCTACCTCAGAAAAATCCGAGGAGGTACCGGGAATCGAACCCGGGCCGACGGATCTGTAGTCAGCAACGCTAACCACAAGACCACGCCGGCGGACTTGTCGATGAGAGAAGGGAGATCATTAATGTACAGAAGAATGATATGTGATATTTTAAGGAGTGCATTTTATAGTATAGAAGAGTCTGAATCTTGTAAAGATGTCATTGTATTTTAATCTTAGTTGTAGATCGATTGTTACTGATGATGCCTATTGCAGATTACTTTGCTTAATGGCAAATAAAGATTATGATTATGAGTTGTACCAAACTAAATAAATAACCCCCAAAAAAGATGAAATTTATTTCTCATAACTATTTGGAAAGAACAGATGTTTTATTCAATTATATTTGTGCATTACAAAAGCGACTGCCAATACCTAGAGGCCCTTGTTTTTCATAAGTGTGAAATGCAAAATTTTAAAATGAAAAATCACAAATCTGACTAAAAATGTTGAAATTGTGTTAATCTGTTAGCAAAATCTCGAAATAATTTACAAAAATTATGTGAATTACATTGGAAGTAATGTAAAGACGGCAATTATACACTGCAGCACCTGCAATTCGATCATCGAAGGTGTTTCAATTGTTTTCATGACACATCGATATACACTGATAACAAAAGTTAATAAGCATTTTGAAAATGAAACTCAAGTTGCTTAAATTAAAATGAGCTGAAGCTTTTATTTCCTAAAAGTCTTTAGAAAATTAGCGAAATTAATGGCAAAAACCTACCCCAAAAATAGGTGCCTCTAACAATGCCATTCTTAATACTGTATATGAAAATTTTGTGAATAGTAAAACTTTAAAATTTTAATCTTATAAAAGAAATGTATGCATACTACAGTGAGTCTCAGACAGATTGGTGCCGCTTGTCGCGCGCACCGTGTTTCTCTTGTGATGACTCAACACTACCCGCGTCGCGGCCAGCTGTGTCCCCGCAGATAAGTAAACAATTCCTGCATAGCCTGCAGTTGAGCATTGTTCTCGTGTTGTTTATTCGGTAGTTGTCACAACTAAAAGAAAACATTAGGATAGAGATAAACTCAATAATAACGGAAGAACAATTAATGCGTATTAATCGGAATTTCCTATCACGATGCCAAAAATGTGTGGATGTACAGTCTGATTTAAACAACCTGCGACTTGAGACACATCACTCAAAGCAGAAAACGGGAGAACTGGGCTGTATTACGTTGTATTACCTGTATTTGAGCGTCCGTCACCTGTTTAGCTGTGCTCTAAATTGCAGACATTTCGCATATCTTTAGCAGAGCCATAGAAAAATACCTTTCCACCAATTGTCATAAGTCGCATGTTGTTTAAATCAGACTGTAGGAGGAGGACACTTCCAGCATCTCCTGTAATAAGGTAGGTGCCTATTTTCGTTATTTTCAAACTTATTTCATTTATTTTCATTGTCACGCACGGACAAGTCAGTCAACTGCCGGAGAGTTCCTTTGCCGCATACCGGGGATAGGAGCGTCATCTGGGGGGAACCCAACACTTGGCGCGGCGGAACCAATCTGACTGAGACTCACTGTATTACTATTTTATAAAAATTCCTTTCATATGTAGAAAAAGAAAAATAGTGTAAAAAATGTTTTCTTCACACCAAGAAACTTTTACTCACATGGCGTACCTGATAACCAACAGTCTCCTTCCAGGAAAAGTCATGAACAAACAACGTCTGTTGGAATGAAATCCCTGCGATTTATGTTTTAACCAAGCAGAATATTGTTCTGGTCATGTATCTTTATTAGGGAATCTGTGAAACTCTGTTCATGTATTTATGATATAACTGTTGCAATCAAATTTCAATGTTGAAGAAATATTGAGAATATTACTCAATTGTAATATACATATTGAAGATTAAACATATTATAATGTTACCTAGTCTAAATGAAATACTATTTATTTTAAAAAAATTGTCTTCTTGATTTACTGGTAGGCAGAACCCTCAGATTTCTCTAATAATTAGGACAGCTATCTCTTGTGGACGCTTCTCTCTCCAAAGAGCAATCCCTCAATAAAAAGATCTGTGACCATCAAGATCCATCATGCTCTGAGGCAATAAAAATGACAGCCAATGTAACCTATGGGCAGTACATTCCCTTACAGAAAACGTCATCTCTTTTGAATATTGCAATAACTATTCTTAAAGATTCTACTGCAAAAAAGAAAAAAATAATTTTTAGCAATATATCTTAATTTTTGTCCAGTTGTCTTCTACTTTTTTGGAAGACATTGACAAGATCATTAGAAGTTCTGTTAAAGAGATGCTCTTTTTGCCTGCATACATACCAAACAGCATGATGTACACCAGTAAAAAATATAGAGGGCTTGATTTAATCTGTGCCTCCTGGGAAGCTGTTCTCCAACATTGCAATATTTGCATATCATTAATGAGAGCAGACAACTCACATGTGAATGCACTCAGGAATTTGGACGTTGAATTTAAGACATCATGTGATATGCTTAGCCTCTGTGTTCCAGCTGAAGTAAACAAGAACACAGTTCGAAAATTTCGAGACAGTTTGCGGCAAAAAGAATATGAAAGCTGGACAAAATTATCTGGAAGAGGCAAAGATGTTGAACTTTACAGCGAAGTCACTAAAGCTAACACCTGGGTCTTAAACAAGAGAGATCTGTCAACATCTGAATGGATAACCTGTCTTAAAATGAATTGCAATGTAGCAGCAGTGCGTTCCATTCCCGGTCGGTCCCTTGACGGAGCCCGGTGCAGATACTGCCAGGAGATAGAAACCCTTGCACACGTCTTGGGACAATGTGACCGTGGAGCGCTGCTTAGAAATTCTCGGCACCATATTGTGCGTTCCATGCTGGCTGCTGCATTGAGGAAAAAGAGATGGGCAGTGGAAGAAGAGGTTTCTTGTGTAGCCACCAATGGTTCATCAAGGCGGGTTGATATTCTGGCATTTAAGACAAATGGAAATGGAATAATTGTTGACCCTACCATCAGGTTTGAGCAAGGTTGTCATCAGGCCATGGAAGTCCACACGGAGAAAGTTAACATCTACCAGCCTATGGAAGAATATTTTAAGATCAAATATCATCTGCTGGATCTTAAAGTGTATGGACTTCTGATTGGTGCCCGTGGAGCTATCCCGAAGTTTTTGAGGATTTCAGGAAGGAATTCAACCTACCAGCTTCCTTGAAGGACAGCATTGTGCTATCAGTCCTACACAAATCTTGTCAAATCCTCCACAACCATGTCTTTCATTGATGGACCATGTACTTGTTGGACTTTTGTTCTTTTCTAACCTATCATTCTTTGTTATTGTTATTTTGTTAGTATACTGAGTCCACTGGGCTACCTCCAATGGGAGGCAGTTTGTTTGTTTGTTTGTTTTTTATGATTTATATGTAGAGTTCCCCCACCAGGTTTGCAGTGATGTTTCAACTCAATGCATTATCCTAAAAATGTATCGCTTTGTCCATGTGGAAGCCTCTAATAAGAAAGTTTTTTGTTTAAAAAAAAAAGTGACTATATAATTGATAAATCTTAATTAATACCGGTACAGCTTTCTTTTATAGGTTATACCACTAACATCTGTCGGAAAACAGGCATATTTTGTCGAAATAAAAGAATAAAGAACATTAGACATTACTAACATCAATTACCGTATATACTCGAATACTACCCGCATATTTTTTTTCAAAAATCGCGAACGAAAAACTGGGGTGCGGGTATTATTTGAATACTGGACTCCTCTTATCTGAATTTTGACAATTGTGTACCATATCGGCTCATTAAAGCACGATGCTTTGTAGTAGCATCACAGTAGGCTTATAGTATAACAGTAACGAAGCTGTGACGAAAGGAAAATGAAACAAAGAAGTTGCTTTCTTAAGCACATGGTCCGCATACAGACGCCAAACAAGCAGTGCAGTCACGGCGCACGTGCAGTACAATAATGGGAACCTTTTTCGTGCAGTTAAAAATTTGTCCACAGGAGCGCAGCAGGGTCAGAGGAGGTCCTGCCATCTCGTTCTGCCATATGCTTGTTCGTATCAATAGATGTGAATAATATTGGCTTTCCTATAAAAACTGGCGATTAATAACGTTTAAGTTATATTACAGAAATCAGATACCTATATTCTGCCTAGGAGAGTGTGAGATCGCCAGAAAAAGTATTGATTTGTTAAAAGAATTAAAGAATTACTGTCTGTCTGAAGTAATAATTGGTTGTAATTATTATGTTGAAAAGAACCCGTGGGGTTTGTCAGCAAAAACAGGAACAATAATTATTTTGCAGTGGCATAGACATGTGTAGCTTAGTGACAAATAATTCAAAATATTAAAGTTATTCCTGTATATCGCGATGACATTTGTATTCGTTAAATGGTGAAGAAATAATTCAAATTTTATGAAACATTTAAAACTTGTTGTACAGTACTTCACAAAGAAAACATCCCATCTTCTTTAGATTTATAACCATAGTCGTAAATATGTTTAAAAAAATTCTTTATACTGTAAATCATTTTTAAAAAGTAATTTAGGTTCATGGTTGTTTGCTTTCACAATATTCTGAATATATTTCAGCTTTCGGTTATGAATTTACTGTGTGGTAAACAGATCCTAGTATTTGATTAATATAACACAGTAGTTATAGAAAGTAAAGAACTTGGATATAAATGTGTAAATATTTTGTTCCTATTATCATTAATATTTTATAAATAAATCTAGGTTACGTTTGCTTGCTTCTAAATAATATCCTTCAGAGGCTTACGAATAAGACATGCTCCAGAATTATAGCTGTCATTAAGTGTTTGTGTGGAAAACAAATACAAATAATAGTATTTGAATAGTGTATCATATTAGTAGTAGAATATTCTTTTCATGAAATCAACGTAATTTGAAAGAAGCTGGAATGTCAAAATAAGGTAATAAGGGAATGGTTTTCTTGTGGTTATTACTATAGGCCTAAATGCGTAATATTTTTAACGTCAACGCCCATCCATAATGTAGGTTCATACTTTTTGTTTTTGAATTATATTGCATAAGTTTCAGAATTATGGCTCGCAGGGAATTGTTATTCATCGTACTGGGTTCTCATATGCTAATAAGTCAAAATACTATGTTCTCTTCGATTCGAGTTAAAATATCTACGTGCATCGGAATTCCAGTTGTAATATAGTGTTTTAATATCATTATTGTGCATTATAAAAGTGAGTTGTATATAATAACAGTATAGTTGATTTATTTATCTTTTTATTTATTTTTTTGTATTTAGAGGGGAAAAATAGTCAGTGCTAATTGCCAGTATAGAAAGGAAAAATATGCTTTGACGTCTTCTTTATAATAATTTTTTTTTAATCTTCAATTTACAAGAACCACCAATGCCTGTAAGAATAATTTAGTTTTGCAAGTGTTTCAATTTTACGATTTGTTTTAATTTTTGCAATAAAAAAACTTACAAATTCCGTTTAAACAAAATATTCATAATTTTATTGTACAAATTATAATAAATGTGAAACAGAAATATGTGAATTTTTGTTATGAAGTTAATAAATTAAGTAAGTTGTATTTATCAAATGCTGTCCATACCTTTTTAAGAAGTAATTTTGTATCATAGTTTGAAAGAGAATAAATGGGTGAGTTTCCTGCTGGGCGAACTTCCTGTTTATAGCAACAGTACATATGTGAATCTTGTCCATTTGATGAAGATATTGGAAACATGACCTTCTGTTGTAAATAATGAGAATACTACTTCTTGTTAAGTTTTATTCTTTGTAAAAATCATTAAGATAACGAGTCAATTCTGAGGATGTGAAAGTGTTGAGCGAGGAGATTTGAAGGAACTCATAGACTATTAATTATTAGCATCCGTTTAATCTTCTTTATATTTTATAACAATATATTTCGTAAAGCATATGTGTACACCTCTGTTTTACACAGAGGATCGCCACAACATGTTTTCTGGCATTCTGACTGATGTTTAAAAAGTCTGTTCCATTATGTTCAATGGACAGCAGACGACATGCTTGGACCTCTTTTGACCCTGCTGCCACCTATCGGGAGTCGCTGACAGAAAGGTTCCCATTCGGTGAAAAGTTCGGTAGAGTTCGGCGATTTCCAGACTAATTTGACCTTGGGTCGGACCGAGTCGGACGCACGTCATCGCGGGTGATTCCCGCAGAATGAAGAGTGTTGTTGCTGTTGAGGTATTACGCTGCGCGTAAAGACGGCGATATTTCGGCGGGCTGTTACCATGCACGTTATTTTTATAAGTGCCTTTTAGTCTACCATATTTAATTATTTTATGTTATGAAACGTTAATTATAACTGTTTAATTAAGAATAAAACTGGCAAAATAACTTTATATATGGGCCTAAAGATTTTTTTTTTCAAACTTCTTTTTGAAAAATTAGGGTGCGGGTATTATTCGGGGGCGGGTAGTATTTGGGTATATACGGTAATACTGCTAAGCAAGACTTCTGGCCAATAAATTTACTTACCTGTATGTGTGCAGCCATAAAGCCATCTTCTTCACTACTCAAAATTTGTATCTTTGCTCTCCTTTCTGAGTTGATGTTTATTGTTTTCCCTGTGCATGTGTTATTAACTTTCTCTCCTGAGATGATATCACAGTATGTTCCTTCGGGAAGACAAGTCTGCAACATCATAATAAGTGTAAGTTACTTCATATGGCTGAATAGGTTCCTAATAGCATATCTTAAGCAAGTTTAACTATTAACAGCATATGAAAGCCAGCTGTCTAAAATATTAGATACACTTATAACATTCAGTAAGGGCAGTTTCTGTAGAAAGCAAGTTTTGGTAAAAGGTTCTCAATTTTAAACTTTTTGAAACGGAGTTTCATACTTTTGCGTTACCTTCTTAAGGAAGCTAACAAAAGTTACTCTTAAAATGCTTGCCACTTTATAAAATTTATTGAAAACTATTGTAATGTTTAATTGTATTCAGTGCTCTTTTTCTAAAAAAAGTTTGGGGGTACTCTCACACTCAATATAATACGGCAACAAATACTGAAGTTTTCAATATAGTCAATTATTAATTTCAAATGATCGTACAATTAATAACACAATAAAACTACATTGTAAATTGTCAATAAGTTTCATGGTCTCCTTCGAGGGATATCTAATAAACTGATATAATATAGTTCTCCACCTTATATACCCTCGAATAATTAAATTAAATAAAACCAGGGGTAATGCATAATAGCTTACAATAATTTATTATAATAATACAATGAACCAATTTATACAATACTAGCATGTGCCCGCGGCTTCGCCCGCGATAATTATTTCAAAAATTTAAAATTAAGATCATAATAGTTAAATCATTATATTTATTAACACCTAAATCACGTGGACTACATACCATGATTAGATAGCGTCGCCTGGTAAAAAGCGACCTCAGATTCGAGTTCCTTGGCCCAGAATACCCCTGTACAGTGAGTTTCGTTCAAATTGAACAATGTTTGACCATATTTAGGCCTATATTAATTATCCCTCTTCCGTGTAGGTTGAAAATTTCAAACGTGTGCAGGCCTTGATATTCTAAACAAATAAATCGTCCAGAATGGACTTACAAAATCAAGCGATCCTCCACGATAATTATTTCAAAAATTAAAAATTAAGAGCATAATAGTTAAATAATTATATTTATTAACACCTAAATCACGTGAATTACATACCATGATTAGATAGCGCCGCCTGGTAAAAGCGACCTCAGATTCGAGGTCCTTGGCCCAGAAAACCCCTTTATAGTGAGTTTCGTCCAAATCGAACATTTGACCATATTTAGGCCTATATTGATTATCCCTTTTATAATAATAATAATAATAATAATAATAATCCTCTTCGGTGTAGATTGAAAATTTCATATGTCTGCGTGCCTTGACATTATAAACAAATGAATCGATCAGCGTGAGCTACAACATTCAAGCGATCGCGATAGTTTTATGTCCAAGGAATGACAAAAATAGCCGAAGCCTACTGTAATTGATTTGACATTGAATGGTATTACTGAAAACTGATGCATCGAAAACGCAAAAAATACACGTTTTTTGCCCGTTTTTCACTCATAACTCACGAACGAAAGCAAAAATTAAAAATGTAATATGCCAGAAACCTTCCCGGGAATGTACTCAACAACTTCCCAAAGTTTCATGGCGATCGGATGAATGGTGTAGTAATGCATAAAGGACAGACACACACACATACATTCATTTTTTTATATATAGATTGTAAAGTATTAAAATCATGCCTGAGATTTGCAAGTTTAAAGAGGTAAAACAAATGGATTTTTTCTACACTTTTTATTAAAATAATTAAATAAGTTAAAAAATTCTTAAGTTAAAACCTTAAAATGTCAAAATGAGAACCTTGGCTGAGCAGTATAGTTATTAAAAGGTCTAAAATTTTAAGTCAAGATGAACATTGTAAATAACATTACTTAGCATTATAAGTTTCCAAATTGACATCAGTTCATGGCTGCTGTAGTCTTTGCACTCTTAGTATCCGTTTTAAGATGTTTGCCTTCCATAAACCAAGAGCGTACATAACCCATGATAGGTTGAAACAACTGCAGGGAGGACCAACCAAGTTGACGAACATCAGATTGCTGATGGTAGAATGATAGAATGAAGCTCCTGTAGGTGTGATATTCACTAATGGACATGGGAACAGGTTTCACTCCAATGTAAAGAGGGAGGAGGAATGCTGGCATTTTCTTTTTATTCAAATAATCTCAAAATCCTCTGAGTATCTTTCTCTCTGGAAGGTCAAAACTATGAAATAAGGTTTTTATGCTTGTTCCACCATGTTATTCCAGAATTTTCAGGCCAGGGGACAAGTCCAACACTTCCGCACATACAGAGATAGCAATATCCTTCGACTACAGAAGACAAATTCTCCATCCCCTGTTTTAGATAATCACAGAATCTGCTGAGCTTAAGATGTGTGCTTTTTGTTCCTTTTTTCACTGTAATTCCTCTGAGAACTTTACAGTAATGAGGAACACTGCTCAGTTTTCTTTCTTCAAACACCAACAGTTGATTTCTGATCTTCTGTTGAGCAGAATACACTGTGATGTCTCATGACTGTAGTCCTGCTAATTCTTGGAAGGGCATCACACATTAAAGCTTAGTCGAAAATGAAATCAATGATGCACTTTAATAAACCTTCGAACATACCTCTGTCAGTTATCATCTTTTACCGCTGTGAAGTGAGCAACCAAAACTTTAAATTTTTTCCACTCTACTGACACACTTCTGAAGCCCAAGACTCTGCCTATTTTTAGAATTTCAATTTAAAGGAGCTCTGCCTGCATGTTGCTTTAACTCTTGAGCATTCTTTGGTGATGATGGTAAATCCAAAAAAAGAAATTGATGGGAAACTTAAGTTCTCCAACATTGTACTTTGCAGAAAGAAAAGTTAAGGTGTATACGTTCCCCAGAAAAAGAGCACTGGTTATATTAAAAGTTATTGTTCTTAGATATACTCGAATAATACAGACCTTCACTGAATCTTAAATAACAGGGTTCTATTTGTGCTTACTTAAGTAGAGAATCATATACCTTTGATTATGATTACCTGAATCACTTGATTGATATCTTCCGTATCTTCTCCATTGAAAATTATGAACCCATTTTCTCCCCTGCAAAATGATATCTGGCTCCTTCTGTTATCCCACCAGGTGTTAACAGGGGTTCCTAAAATAATATCATCAATTAGCATTAATAGAACAATTCCTGGTATTGTCTCAGTGATGCAAGAAAAATTTATCCTGAGCTGGGAATTGAACCCAAGACTTTTTACTTATCAAGCAGACCTCAAACTGGGGTACACCTATGCCCAAGGATGATGATGATGATGATGATGATGAAGATAATGATGATGATGAAGATGATGATGATGATGATGATGATGATGATGATGATAATAATAATAATAATAGTAATATTAAAAATGATAAATAGTAACAATATTAATAAAAATAAAGTTAAGTTAGTGTTTTTCTTCAACTTCACTAAAGGCTATTATAGAAAATTGCATTAGATGATACAATATTCTATAATAATTAAACAACATATAGTGCCCACAGGGTTTTATTTGTTTAATACAGAAATTTTGTTTTATTTTCATCAGTAATACATTGGAACCTCAAAAATCCAAACCCCATTAATCCAGTATTTGGATAATCCAAACAACATTTTTTATTAGAAGCGAAAGAAAAATAAAATCAGGTAAACTGATGTAACAAAGTGCCAGAATGCTTTTGTTTAATCAGTGATAATTGATTTATGATATGCAGAAAGTAAGTTATTTTTTAAACATTTCCAACTTAAGCTTAAGTTAAGCTTAATGAAGGGCTTCCGAATTGCATCCTCATTCATTCTCAGCTACAGACTCAGATGGAGTCCAGCTGAGGATGAATGAGGATTCCATTTGAAACTGCAGTCCAGGTTAGTGACAATTCTAGTGAAGTTAGTGCGTAACAATCCATCTCATTATTATTTTTACATAATAATTACATCACTGTGTAAACTTCCTAAATATTATGATATTATAATATGTTCCTAAATACTTAAGCAATATATGAATAGTAAATGAAATAGCTAACAAAATGGGCTTATAGTTATTTACAAAAACATAAGTGTGTTCCCTATTACAGGCCATGGAGGCCCAGAGGGTTCCAGGAGGTTGAGGCTCCCAGATTATTAGACATTCGGCACTTGAAGGTGGTAAGGTTGTCAGCCTTACGCACCGGCCGCCTTTACCCCCAGGATTGCTCGTGGTACTCATTTCTGTTAGAGGCTGAGTCGACCCCAGGGCTATAGTGCCACCAGAAGGATTAGGTCAATTGAAAAACTCCAATGACCTCATCGGGAATCGAACCCGTGACCTTCCGGTTTGTAGCGCAGCGCCTCAACCACTACGCTACGGTGTACCCCTTACAAAAACATAATATCAAAGTAATATATGACTATTTATACAGCATGAAATAGCTAATCTTACCCTGAACAATATTGCTGAATTCAATCATGCTATAGATCTGTGGCCAACGATGTTCACATATCCAGCCATTGCCACAAGTGCCATCATAATTCACAGTAACAGAAAGCAGCTTATGGTCTTCATCCTGAGGAGGAGGGTCATCTTTGGTAGTAAAGTTGTAACTTGACATAATTCTTGGATATCCATGTGGCCACGCCAACATAAATGCTACTGCCATCTAGAAAAAATATATAATTTTCACTATTCGGTTCTTACCCTAGGAACAACTTTTTTTTTTCCCCCCTTCTTCTTCTCCCCAGTAAACATTCATTTCTTGTCTTCCCTGACCTCTCTACAACTAGGGTGACCAATTTCAAGCAGATAAAAGAGAAGAAAATTTTGATTAAAGAGGACAAATTAGAAAAAAGAGAACACAATATGATTCATGTTTTTCAGTCAACACAAAATAAATATATATACAAAGTATATATAAAGTTGTACTGAAATGCTTAGTTTTTTAAAACATCCATATCGGTCCCAAATTTCCACTGAGACAAATCCAATAAAAGAAGTGTTTAAAAATATTACAAGTCAGTGGATAAAAGTTAAAATCACCACACAACGTTTCAACTCTCCCCTGGAGTCTTCCTCAGGTGACTTCTCACGCAGTATTTACAAAAACATACGTGAGAAGTCACCTGAGGAAGACTCCAGGGGAAAGTTGAAACGTTGTGTGGTGATTTTAACTTTTATCCACTGACTTGTAATATTTTTAAACACTTCTTTTATTGGCTTAGTTTTTTATTGGGGGGGGGGGGGAACTGGAGGTTAAGTGAGGGTTGAAATCAAATCATTTCCGTCCTTGGCAAGATTTAGAGCATCACTATTCTGTACCTGGAGCCACTTAATAGTAGTTACTTGTACATTCCTGGTAAAAATTATGAAAACTTTTGAAAAACAGAGAATATGATAAGTTAAACCAGGGTTCTTAGCAGACTCCTTTCCCACAGACTCCCATATGGACCATGTGTTGGGAACTAATAATAAGAAATAACTAAGAAATAATAAATTCACCTGTTGCCTTCATATTTCATACCTTGTAATGTTTTGGTTCCTTGTGTGTAAGTACAGGCATGGATTCCTCTCGTTGTCTGTCATGGTTATCAATAAATACCACAGAATCTCCATCAGGCGGCAGTCCCCATGCTGGTCCTGGTAAATACAAGAATTAGTAAGTTCCATTATAAGAACTGCAACGTTTTTATTTTTATTTTTTTAGTACTGAAAATGCCCTATTTCCTACCACTGTTATTATTTCTACAAGAATTGAGTCTAATTCACAGAAAGTAATTTTGTTTCTACAAATTAAGTGAAGGCATTTATTTATTTATTTACAAAAACTTACTTCCCTCATTAGAGGTCTGGCATATGTTCAGCATGAAACAATGAATAAATACTTAGGTTAATGCAATGAGTTGAAGTATTGCAGATATACAGTATGTAAAAAAAGAAAATAAGACAATCCATAAAAATACAAGAATTCATTATGGTTTATCTTTCAAGACTGAAATTTAAATTTATTTTCATTGTCAAATCTTAACATATTATACCCAGAGCTATTTAAAAAAAATCTACTATATGGATGTAGAATATCAAGTCTCCTTATTTCAAGTAAACACTCGCTGAATATCTCTAGACATTATAAAAAATACAGTGAGTGCATAAATTGCAAGACAATATGGCAAAAATTGTTCTGCAAGGTATAATTTAAATACATTTTATTTTAGAAAGTTTTGGAAATAATCCTTAGGCACAATAAGATTCGAACCATCATAACTGAGGCTCACAGGAAAAAGGATTTTACTGTGTTTGAAGAAGTTCATTGTTTATAGCTGCAGAAGGATTGATATAATTGCCTACAACACCAAGTTCAGGAAAAGGCTTTATCGACCTTACTTATCGTAAGGTCGATAAAGCCAGAGACATGTGTCTACCAGCCTGAAGATGTGAACAGTGAAAAGAATGGCACTTACGAACCAACAATCAAACATTACATAGCTCCGTAGGTGCTAGGGGACTATTACTAATTATTTTATCAATTTTTGTACGAAATTTTGCCTTGGTAAACTGTTTAGAATTGACATAGGATTAGAAACACTGAAGTGACATCTTAAGAAACCATTTGTATGGTACAAATTCTTCTTAGTCTATGAAAACTTTATATGCATTTATCTGTTTATTCAAAGTTCATGTTAAAAATTAGTTGTGTTAGATTGCTCAAATACTGTTAATTAAGTTATTGGTTATCTACATTGTTTGGCATACTTAGGCCTACTTACTTTGGCTACTCCTAAGTTGGGGAAGTGATAATAATATATATAATATTTTTACTCGTTTATCAAAATACAACTACTCTAACATTGTGTTTTAAAAATCACGCACAACTTTTAAAATTTATGAATCCAAAAAATAGTCATATTCCATGAAAAAATGTCAGAAGGTTCTTAATTTGTTATAACAATTCACTTTACCTCTTTTTTAACCGGATTAAACCCTATATTAACTTACCAAAGTCTCTCAGACTGGAAAGAGGTTTCTTACCCCGAAAATAGCTTGAAATAACTCTGCCGTATATAAAGTCACTGATACGACCAAAACCTGTGTACTCCTCATTATGAATAACAGAGTCACCTGTAAGCAAATGAGTAATTATTTAAGTTAATATTAACATAAGGATTTTGCTGTTACATACAACTAATATTGACAAAATATCAGGTAGGGTTATGAATAAAATAAAACTCTATTACAAACTTTAACTAAATAATTTAATAAATTAATGATGGATGCCTTATAAAGGAATATTTGAACTGAGCAAACTCACTTCAAATAATCTCTCTATTCATGAAAATTTAACTAGATAAAATCTAATCTAAGCTATTGGAATCTTTTCTTTGTCAAGTTGAATCTCATTTTCAAATGCTTGTTTTTATTCTACATAAAAGAAGATAAAATATGGATATACATGTAAATAAATTAGTAAAGTGAAATGAATATTATTAATGTACATGGAGGAAATCGTTATAGGATAGCTGCCTTAAATTGAGGGTGCCAATAAGACAAAGTTAAATAAAAGAAATACTGAAAACTATATTTTTTTAAGCTGAGATTTTTTAAAATTATTTTTTTATAAAGCACCTATCAATAAAGGACTCAGTATCTATTTATTTAAAATGTATTATTACAAATGCTTATGGACAATATTGGAGAGTATCCTGAAGAATGTTTAAGGCCAATTTCTGTAACGTGCCTGAAGATAGCATACCAAAACGTTGGAAAAATTGACACAAAATTTTGAAATTGTCTCTCTCACACCAAACAGCAACCCAAACTCTTTCCAATCTCTGATTTCATACTTCTCCTTCACATATTAGATGCATGGCTAATAATAAAGCTTCTTTTCCATGTCTATCTCGTTTGCATGGTCTCTGTCTGTTCCCTCCAGGTTGTATGTATTTGAAAATGAGGTCATTGTCCTTAGGGGTTTCAAAATTTATAAGTCTATCTTTACTTTTGGATGTATGCTTTTTCCCAAACAGGAACCCGCTTATTAAGTGTGGAGGTTAATTTCTAGACGAAAGTACACGTCAGTATTGTGACATATCTGCTCTATACCCACTGAATTCAATTTGATGGAGAAAGTGCACCTGCCAGTGAAAACCAATATTTTGTTTTTGTAAAAGAACAATAACATTAATATTCTCTAACCTTTAGTTCTTACTCCTTTATATATTGGCTCTAAATAGTTATTTCTGTATGTATCAAAAATCTGTTTTTTCTTAACATGCTTCAGGGCCTACTGTGGCCTACTGAAAAAAAGTTCTACCACAACCCAAAGCAAGAAATGATGTTGATTCAGCGTTAAAAATTAATATATGGGTAAATCAATCATGAAACCTATCAGGTTTTTTTAAAAAATGAAAATAGAAACTGCTGCCTTTCAAAATTTGCCACCCTAGACCAAAGCCTAATGTGGCTTATTGGAAAAAATGGCTCTGGGGTACACATTTATATGTGAGTTTGTGCATTTAAAATAAATAAATAATTAACTAAATTAAAACATCACCTTACAACATTCCCTGCATTTTTTATGTGCATAAATACGTGATTTATGCACAAGACAGGTCGATTCCAACAAGTACCCTTCTTTTCGTATTTCTACTCAATTTTAGACGCCTTTGGCCAATAATCAATTCCTTACCTTCATCAATAACTTCTTGATAGAAGAATGGTCTTTCACCCACATCAAACCCAAAATCAGTGTTGAGAGGTTTCACTCTTCCATAGATGTACTTGAGATCATTTGGCCACATGTGTTTTGCAGCATCTATTCTAAATACAAAACCATATTTTCAACGACATTAACTTTGTGTGTTAAATGCAGTGCTTTTTTTTCTGAGGGTATGCAGAGACATGCATACCCCTTAAAGATTCTTTTGCACGATGTAACTAATTAGGGGTACTTGTGAATATGTCGTAACGTGACATTCCCGCACGCAATCTGGTTGCTATGAAAACAAAAGAAATCTCTGTGTGGTAAAAATCACAAAAAGCACAAGTGCCATAAGTAAAACCATCATAATACAAGCCTTTATGGAAGACCGGAACCAAGGCCCCCCAGTTTGTGGCGACTTTAACAGGACAAATATTCGGTCCCCATAACAACCAACTTATGCGAATCACTTCCTGAAATATAACATCCATCTTCAATAGTGTATAAACATAATATTTTCAGCTAATATCTCAATTAATATAAATAAATTGATGTAAATAAACATCGTGCAAAAAATAGCATGCAATACTCGTGCCGTAAGCGGATAACGGATCTCGGAAATTGAAAAAACTGTGCGCCTTTCCTCGATCCGTATGCACCGCTTACAGCACTTGTATCGCAATATACTATTCCAGTTTTATATAAGAGAAATTCATTCATTTCCCCCAATTTTGAAATCTGGAGAAATTTGTGCCAAACAAAATAACGAAAGTGATTAATAAGCATCATTTGCATTAAAGTAGTTATTTTTAGTGTTACGTTCCTTATCTATACCATGACTTTTTAGAGGTTGGGCCTGACACTAGTGCTGCGATTAGGAAAACAAGTGAGCACTACAGCATCACTGCAACGGTAACCATGACTACGTAGCTGATTTTAGTGATTCAGCATTAGTACATGATGAAGAGTTTATTGTATCCCTTTCCTTTTGGCTTCAAATTGCATTAATTTGCCTTAATGCCGCTCCACATGTCATTCTGTCTATGATAATTCTGAAGTTGTTTTTCCTGTGTTAAATTATATGTGCCCTTGTCAAAATGACTGCACATATTTATTGACCAACTAAATGTTAATATTATGTATGTGTGTGTATGTGTGAGAGGATGATATGTATTGTACATTGACGTGTCCTATATCATATGTATTGATCAATGGATAAATAAAATATTATACTATACTATACATTACATGTCAGATGATCAACAATGATATCATGTACCCTTATATGTTGTACAAACTTACTTCGAATATAAAGGACAACAAGTTGTGTTCCCTTATGTGTTTTTGAAAGGTGTCAGAAACCCTGTGAGTGTATCATAGACTAAATTGCAGCTTACGGGTAGAATTGATGTGTAAGGACTGACTCCACCTTAAAGTACTTAAATTCGTATGATCTTGTGTACGATTCTAAATATGTGGGTAAGTCTGGCAATGTTCCATAAGTCAAAAGCAAGAGTACCCCGTAATTTTTTTTTCAGAAAAAAAAAAGCACTTGTTAAACGTGCACTCAACCAAAATGCAACTGGCTATTGTCTTGAGAATCTATGAACTATTTCTTCATACAGTTCTTAAGAGCTATCCATCATATTGAACCTAAATGTTGTTATTTTTAGAAATGGTTAGAAAGTAGAGGGTATCAGGAAATTAAAAAAAATGATTAAAATGTTTTTGTTGTTTTCTAATGCAAGACGTTTGACAACAAAGTCATTTGTCCTCTTGCACTCCAATATTTTTCGTAGATATTCTCATATTTAATTTGTATAAACTGTCATTTGTCCACTTGCACTCCAAAATTTGTCATAGATATTCTCATATTTAGCCATCTCTTTTCTTTAAATCTGGTCACAATAAATAGTGGTTTTTTTTAAATCAAGATTTTAATGTCCTGCATCCTTTTTAGAAACAAGCATAGCACTTTAGAACTTATTGCTCAGTAAACTGAAGTATATTAATTTATTGGAACTCACATATGACAATGAACTATTATGTCCATATACCTTCATTAATAATTAAGTGGAAGGAAAGGAAATAGACATTAAATCCATGTCTGGGATATTAATACAAGTAAGAATCAGCTTGAAAAATTTTATGTCATAACCGGGATTTGAACACGGATCTTCAGCTTAACGCGCTGATGCTCTACCATTGAGCTACCATGACAACATGCCAGTCTGACATCAAATTCCTCAACTGATTCAGAAGACAAGGCCCTCCTGTGGTTTGCCTTGTTTTCTGAATCAGTTGAGGAATTTGATGTCAGACTGGCATGTTGTCATGGTAGCTCAATGGTAGAGCATCAGCGCGTTAAGCTGAAGATCCGTGTTCAAATCCCGGTTATGACATGAAATTTTTCAAGCTGATTCTTACTTGTACCTTCATTAATATTAGTGTCCCTATTGGATTGTATTACATTTCTATCTTTGTCAATCCATGTTTGAAAAATATAATTTGTACATATTGTTACTTTATTTAAGTGTTACTTTGTCTAAATTATGTCTTTTGTG
Organism: Ectobius pallidus; assembly: GCA_964059195.1. Taxonomy (NCBI): domain Eukaryota; kingdom Metazoa; phylum Arthropoda; class Insecta; order Blattodea; family Ectobiidae; genus Ectobius; species Ectobius pallidus. The sequence goes on from CAXKWD010000009.1 coordinate 86,002,898, forward strand.
ATTTCAAATTTTCACTCAATGTCTTAATGTTTAGCTGTTTACTCTAGTATTTAAGTGTTTGACGTCTATTGCTGTAATTGGCCGAAATGACAATAAAATTGTATTTATTTATTTAAATGAATGCTTTCCAAACTTTTGTAGTTTCAGGCAGAAAAATGACAATGTTTAGCATACACATGTAAAATGTGTAAAATTTTTCACACAACGAAGAGCTGTTATAAAAGCCAATTGACAGATTCTTCACTGCTTCACCTTATGAGACTTGCAATTACAGAAACTGAAGTGGACATTCCTCCTCTAGAAATGCAGCAGATCAGCCTTAGTTTTCACTTTGAACATTGAAAACTGTGAGAATGTCTTATCTGTATGGTGCATTCTTTTCAGTTATTTTAGTGAAATAAATCCTAAGGATTTAATTTGTAATTCCATTGATTTTATTGCCTAATTTTATAAATTCAGATCAAGTTAAAGTATGCAACTCAGAATTTTCATGTGAAATATTGGTATGACATAAGCAAAATAGGATTACAGTCGACTCAAGATTATCTGCGGGTGCATTATCCGGTTTGTTGATAAACGGTAGACTATTTTTTATATTTTTTTAAATTTATTTATTTTTTAAATTAATTTACTACTTATGTAACGCTAGTTTGAGGTTCATAGCTTTATTACGTTTTGAGGTTTTTGACCTTTTCTTTACCAACATATTCATTGCTCAAGGACACGGACAGCTCCCTCCGGTCATGGGGAGGCATTGAATGATGTGGAATGTGTCCTTTTGTATTTAGAACAACAAAGTGATTCTTGTTGCAAGACAAAATAATAATCAGGAAACTGTACTGTTACAGACAAAAGAAAGATCAAGCATCCAGAAAACAAAAGAAGATTGTAGGTTTCTCTCCAGCTAACAAGTTTGTATAACAGATTCCCAAAAAGTGTATTACAATATTTTACTGTAATATATCCTTTCTTATTTGTTTATAATTGTTTTGTACTTTTAAATTACATATTCATAAAAACTATAAATAAATATAGCCCTGTTTGTAGTTCTAAAATCTGCATTATTGTGTGTATTTTGTATTATGCGTGATTTTGAATTATCCGTGTTGCCGTCCCTGGCATTACCATCAAGAGTCGACTGTGTTTCAATACTTCTTGAAAATCTTTTAAAAGAAGCAAAGTCATATATAAATTTTACTTTTCCTCAGCTCATTATTTACAATTTGTCTAATTTTATTTCCAAACAAATGTGTGGCCTGCGATAAATTGGTAAACTTCATATTTGTCCTAGGGGGTAAAATTAAGTATACAGTTAAAAGATCTGTCTCCTTATACCCCGAGTAATCATTTATTTCAAACCAAATACTTTTGAGATCCATTACATGTGGTATAATGTTTACATGTACTAGAGCTCTATGTATTAATGAGAAAAAGATAACTAGCTTTTGTTGGCAAAGGTTCAGATGCAATGTCCTTTTATTTAAATATTATAATAAATCAATAAAAAGGTTAGAATTAGTTTTGTACGTAAAAGAATCCCTAGTCAATTTGAGTATATGGACCTATTTGTATATTAGTCCTTGAATCATTTGAAGTTGGAACCCCTGGTTTATTATGTGACTGGGTTTCATATGCATATGATATGATAATTACCTAAATCCAGCAATGCCCAAGCCAACTAGATGGTCGAGAAATGCTATAAGCTTCTGCCTAACATAACTACTAGTCTGGTTCAGATCATGAAGTCCAAGCAGTTCACAGTTCCTTTGCTGAAAGATTCAAGATAATATTATTAGGAAAATGTCTGAAGAACACGGTGTTTTCAATACATGGAATGAGTGCCAAGGAAGATTTCTTGGGATGTCCTAAAGATCACAGCCAGCAGCACTGTTTAATTGCAAAAGTAAATGGAAATTCATAAGAAGTTTATACAGTCAAAGTTATCATGAAGAAATAATGAGTTTATTTTTAATACTGTACACTGATACAATGAATTCCATATGACAAAGTATAGCTGAAGACAAAGACCTAGAAACACCTTCAGGTTAGTTTTTTTAATGTAAGTGAAGTTCAGGGTATTAACCCTTTCAGCGCCAGGCTGTTTGCTGGAGGACCGCTTCTAAAGTGCCATGCACCGAATCTTTAAGTTAAAGGGCACACTTTGTGAGGGCTTTGACCTTCAGAAAGAGACATTTTTGTTAGTGAAACATATTGTTGGTTCATTGAATTTCTTTGTGTGGTAGTATCCATGGTAGAATGTTTGCAAGACATATTTGTTGGCAATAAAGATGATGAATAATTATTTTAGTATTTAGAACTGTGCAATTTCAACATAGATGATTTACCCTGTGCAAGCGTTAGTGATTGATCTAATAGCAGCAGTGACAAAGAGATCATGATCATATCTATTTTATACTGGGTGTTCAGAAACTCATATTACAAACTTCTAGGGCTAGTAGAGGGACTTAGTAGACAATATTTCGAACAGGAACCCATGTCCGGAAACGTACCATTTCCGTGCTACAGCCATTACGAAGTGTCAGATTTGCCACTGTTGTTTTGCAACCGGAGAGGCAGTACATGACGTCAGAAGAGCACCATGTGAAATGTGGTGTGACGTAAGGTACAGAAGTAAATGACGTTTGGCTCATTACAGACCAAATTAACAAACAAACTTTCATTGATCACAATAACACTTGTGTCAACAGTGGAAAAAACAAATTTATTTCTGTATTCTGCACTGGATGTGTTCCATATGAAACTGCTCACTATAAAAGAGGCTTGATGTGACGACCACCAACGTCATTGCACACATTGCACTGACAAATCATGTTCCGGTACACTCGTTCCATCACACCTGGTGATCCTCTTAATCTCTTGTGCAGCGACCATCACTCGTGCCAGCAGTTCTTCCTCGGTCTATACAGGAATCTCGTACACCATACTCTTCATATGACCCCAGAAGAAATAGTCCAATGGCATTAAGACCGACAATTGTGGGGGCCATGCAATAGGACCACCCCGGCCTATCCATCTTTGCTGGAATCTTCAGTTAACATGTCCCCGGACCTCACGTGTAAAGTGCGGTGGTGCACAGTTCCTGATGGACATGCAATGGCACGTCATCCAACAACAAGGGCAATACGTCCTGTAGGAAGATCAAGTACGCAGCACCCATTAACCTGGCTGGAAGAAGGCACGGCCCGATCACATGACCGTCTACAATACCTGCCCACACATTGATTGAAAATCTGTGTTGGAATCCCCTTTCATCTGTAATGACTAATGAGTCAAACGTCATCTACTTCTGTACCTTACATCACACCTCATTTCATATGGTGCTCTTCTGACGTCATGTACTGCCTTTCCGGTTGCAAAACAACACCAGCAAATCCGACACATTGTAATGGATGTAGCACGGAAATGGTATGTTTCCGGGCATGGGTTCCTATTCAAAATATTGTATACTAAGTCCCCTCTACTCGCCCTAGAAGTTTGTAATATGAATTTCCGAACACCCGGTATAGTGATAAATCTAACAGAAACATAACATATTATTTATTTATTTATTGTATTTCCAAATCTTTATGAACCCTTTTTTGCCAGAAAAGGCATGTTAGGGTTATAGCTTACACTGCAATATATACAGTAAAATATAGAATATTAATTACATATGGTTGTGAATATTATATGTTAGATACTGCATAAAATGATTATAATAACATTGCTTCGTGAAAACTTTTTGACACATGGAAATTCCATTTTATCCGTTTTATTTGACCCTATTTTGCCACTGGCATGTTAGGGTTATACAGTGAGTCCCACGCAAGAGTTGGCCAATGACGCGGGTTTCTGCGTCGTGGCTGGCACAGCTCCAACTCCCGATCGATCGGGTGAAATATCTACTCAAATAATGCCGCGGTCGTTGTAATGATTCAGGTTCTCACATTTATAGTTAAAATTACAATGAAAATAACCACGTACCTAACAACAAGGGATGTTGGAAATGTTCTCCTCTTGCATCCAGACAATACTGGCACTTTTTTTAAGGGAATTTTCTTTCACGCGCGTAAGTTCAGCTTCCGAGATAGAATTAATTTCTCTTGTGATATTGTCTTTAAGTTCATCTTATGCATGGGAAATACACTTTATTTTTCAAGTTTCCCCATAAATAATATTTACATACTGTTAGAAGAACTTAATGACAATATCACATAGGCCTATCAAAAGAGAAAGTAACTGTCTCGGAAGCTGAACTTATGCACGTGAAAGAAAATTTCCTAAAAAGGTGCCAGTATTGTCTGGATGCAAGAGGAGAACATTTCCAACATCTCTTGTGATGAGGTACGTGGTTATTTTCATTGTAATTTTAACTGTAAATGTGAGAACCTGAATCATCACAACGACCGCGGCATTATTTGCATAGATATTTCACCCGATCGATCGGGAGTTGGAGCTGTGCCAGCCGCGACGCAGAAACCCGCGTCATTGGCCAACTCTTGCGTGGGACTCACTGTAGTTCTACAACAAGTTTTACTTTACATATATATATATACTAGCTGAAAAGGCCCGGCGTCGTCCGGGCTTTGTATTTTGTAATTTGAAATTAACTTATGGAGGACTTTTGATTTTGAAACTCTAGGTCCTTATATAATATGTATGTAAAACTTGAAATGAAGAAAAGGATTTATCACACTCAAGCTATTCCATCAGAAAACGCTAGATATAGCTTTTTATGGCTCCTAGAGGATGTCGAATGCTGCATTCCGTTGCTTCTACACATCATGCCTGGGAGGGGTTGAAATAAGAAGAAACATAAATTTCATAAGATTGTATTGGCTTCACGGGAAATTTTATTTCTCATTCTCATGTTACAACCGTTTCGGGGCTGAAATCAAAGAGAAATGCAGTATCACTTTCATGCTTTCCTCCCCTAAAACCCGGGACATAGGACTCAAAAAGTTCCATCCCATGCTTAGGGCCAATGATAAATCTCAACTAATACAAAACCTATGGATAACGTATCAGCGGAAAGGATTATTTACAGACTTCTGATATAGCATACTCACACACTTAAGTTATCCCTGCAATACGACTTCTTATTCTACATCAAAATGTGAAGTGAGAAAATATTTCTTATGTCGAGGGTAGAGAAAGTTATGTGACTACATCACACTGTGCTTTATTTTCGTGGATTTCATTTTCAGTAATTATTTTCGCCAATATATTACATCAATGGAATCATAATTCGTTAAAGTCCAACATTATATAGTTGTCAAGGCCCTATGTGATAACAGTAAACAACACACTGTTGTCATGTGAACTAAACAGCATTTCATTTTTTTTTCAGTATAATATTCTCAGAAATTATATAATTTTCAAGGGAAGGTGTATTTTGTTTGAATTTTAATGTTAACCGCTTTATTTCCCGGGCTTATCTGGGTATGTGTGCAAAATTCCGTGTAAATTGGTAAAGAAATGTAGATTTGTATAAGGAACAAACATACATACATACATACATACATACATACACACTTTCGATTTTATATATTAGATATATATATATACACAATACATTGGAACAATAATTACAGATACTTACAAATTAGTAATACCTATCTGGATACACTAATTACAAATTGTAAATACAGTTACTGTTACCTTCATAGGTACAATAGTTACAATTAACTACTAGTTACTAATGCCCTTGTGAATAAAGTGAATTTACAATTAATGCTAATTTTAAATATCTGCTGCTTATAGTGATATGTGAATATGAGTTATGAAGTTTTGAAATTCTTGGGAACAGCATTTCTTTAGGAAAATGTAACTTAGGGGTTTTCTATACAGTAATGCCCTGAACATTCTTCAACGCGAGAGATTAATAGCCATCGGGGTCGTTCGTAGATATGACATTCGAATAAGAGGTGATGTACTGACTCATTCTCTTCACATTTACATAAGGAATCATTTAGATTTTGAATTCTGAAGCGAGTAAAATAAGTTTTGAATTTTCCATGGCCAGAGATGAACCGAGTGAGCACATAGTTTGGAATCAGGTATTTACTCCTTAGCCTGGAGGACAATGTTGGGAAGAAAAATTCCCTGGTTAGAGAGCCATTATGACTTTCTTGCTAGAGGGCGCCCCATCGTGCGATCCACTCTTTTAGATTTCTTTTCAGAAAACTGATGGGAGTTTAATTGTAGCTCTCTGCAACAGTAAGGGAAGAGCCAAGCTTAGCGAGTTGATCTGCCCTTTCATTCCCTATTACACCAGAATGACCTCTTACCCAGTTTAGGCATATATGTTTGCTAGAGTTAGCGATATTATGCCTGACTTTTTCCCCAAGAATATTCATACTATATTTCTCACTTATACAGTTTAGAGCTGCCTGTGAATCACTGTAAATGAGAGTACTTGCAACCCTAGAAATACACCATTCCACAAGTCTATCAAGAGTAAGCATTTCTGCTTGGAAAACAGTGCAACACATGTTAAGTCTATCTTGGAGAATACTCACTACTTCATTATTATTCATTACTTACTAATAACCGGTTTTTGATAGAACTACAAAACTTCCATCTTGTGACGCTATTGTGGTTTTACGAGTTTCCCAATTAGGCCTAACTCGTTCTCCCCTGGGATGTCAAAATTATGGAGGTTATTTCTATTTTTCTACATGTAGATTTTCTCCCATGTGGTCAAGTGAATTGGATGATTCAGATTTTTAAGTAGGACCGCTTCCTTTCGGAGTTTTCAATTTCCTCCTGTCTAATATTTCCGAAAAGCTCTTTACATCTCAAATTGAGGTTTCTTTCTTTTTTTTTTTTACCTATGTATACATGTCGCAATCATTACATGTTATTTTGTAAGTGCCTGATTTTTGTCCTGATTTTTTGTATATGTATGCTTATTTAAATTATTGAAGAAAAACAAATATTTCAGGGGAACAGTACTGACTCTGGTGGTGCGATATTTTGATTTTAGAAAGATGGAAAACAGCCAAATTTGATGTATTATTTTTTAGAACCTATAGATTCCATATATAAGCATCTTACATTTGTACAAAGATTCTAAATGTAAGTAAAATCATGAAGAAGTGAACACAAAATTAACCTAAAATGAGCTGTGAAGTTAAATCACGATACCCTCGCACAGAAATCCAGCATAGTGTCATATTAAACTCTTTTTCAGTTCTGCATTAAACCAATCATGCTTAACTTACTAGACACAAAAAATTAAATAGTAATTGCATCTTACCTCAGAAGGGTTTTTCCAGTCAATTATATTACATTGAGGAGCATTGAAGTCCTCGGGCCCATAAGGCACTCCTGGATATGACAGGGTTTTGGGTTCTGCTGTGTTTCCTCCTACTCCTCTTGCATTTTCATAATCTCCTGACATGTGATTGAGTATTACATCCACATACACCCTGTCACAAATAGAATAAATTAAAGCAGAGTATAAACTACGGGTAAATTTTGTTAATATGAAAATAAACTACAGGATCCGAAAATTCCAGCACCATGGGTTGTATTACTGCAAAGAATGACGTTCTTGCACGAGACTGTATGAAAATAATAGTGTTCTTTGAAAACATTACTTTCAGAAGTCCAGGAAAATGGGTGTGTCTTTTCTGGAAGGCCAGGTTTGAGTATGATGAATAGCAAACTTCAATTTTGAGTGTCCTTTTTAATTAAAAAACTAAAACTCTGTGGCACTACATCCCATGTGGGACTAGGCCTATCATCTGATGCTGCATCATCTACCATAGGTAGATGGCAAGAATGGGGGGGGGCATGTGGTCAACATACAAACAGCTGTTCACGACAATTTTTTTGACTGGGGCTGCTACTTCTTTATCAAGTGGCTCCTCAGTTGGTTCCATGAGGCTGAGTGTACCCTGCTCTAGACTTCCTTATTTAGAGAAATCTGAGCAGGAACCGGGAATTGAACCCAGACCTGTGAATCTGTACTCACTAGATTATTAGGCAGTCATCCTTTTTAATTACTATTTTTAAAAACTGTAGGGCTTTTTCTTTAGAATGCCTGAATGTGCTCCCTGACTCCTTCACTGGGAGGTCACAGTTTTTTTCCACATGGATTCAGAAGTTCTTCCCAAGGATAACAATAATAAATAAAGTAATAATTATTTGTTTAAAAGGATACAATTTTGGTATTATTTCACACTAAAACCAAATAGATTTATGGCTGAAGTGCAAAGTATTGCATATTTCTGCAAAAAAATATCCAATCCCCTTGGATTTTAGGTCTTTCATTTGTGCATTTTAACAATTATTCTTACCGGATGACCACTTAACTGTAGTGTAAGCAAATTGGTGTAATACAATTTTTTTTTTTACCTACTTATAGCAAGGGTGCATTGAGGATAGCCTACAAATTACTGGCATCAAAATTCAGCTATTTTTGTGGTAAGATAAAATATAAAACAAATTAACTACCTAAATTCAAACAGGCCTATGTTGTAGCAAAAATTAATTTATCTGAACATTTGTATGCCCATACATCAGATTATTAAGTTTTAGTATGGTACTTTATGAGTAGAGACCGGACGTTAGGCACTTAAAAAGTTCAAAATAAGCAGGCAAAAAGGCACTTAAAAATTGCAAAATAGGCAGGTAAAATAGGCACTAAAACTGTCAAAATAAGTGCGAAAACATTTATAGTTGCATACAAAAGGTGACAGTACTGTAGGTCGAAAAATATGAACTCATTCTGGATGTCTCTTGTTACTAACTGAAATAAAACATTAAAATCATGCAGTATTTAATCAAAATAACATAGGCCTGCATGATACACATAATATAGATGGATCTAACCGAAACACTGTATAAAAAATACTGTTCATTTCATTAGAGCACTGTACCGGTACCACATTCGACGCACAATATTACCTTTACAAACACCTTTTGCCAATCATTAACAAACATCATTGATTGCACATAATAACAAGATACTTTTTCAAATTGTCTACTCTAATCAGACAGTACATTTTTAGTACCGAAAATGACTTGTGCAGACGTTATCGGAGCGTACTTGTAGAATGGAATAATTTGTGGATCAATATAAATTGAAACACTGTTTTCACCACTAAGAATCATTCATATGTCTTTTAATAATTTATAATTTATTAAGGCATCTGACAGAGGGGGTAAGCAAATTTAAGTAATGCCATTTCACCAATTTTTATGTAAATTTTCAGTGAAATGCTGTTTTTTCCTCGGAATAGCGGAAATAGGCATTTATAGGCGTTATATGTTGAAATAGGCAAAAATAGGCAGAGTTAACTTTATGAAAAACAGCTCCAAGGATAGTAACTTGAACTTCTATTAAGTCATTTTTAAGATATCTATAGCAGTTAAGAATAGGCATTTTGCCTAACATCCGGTCTCTATTTATGAGATTGTGTGGGGGACGGGAAAATGTCTGTCTGTCTGTCCATCCGTCCGTGTGTCTGTATGCGTGATAACTCAAATATGCTATACTGGATTTTAATGAAACTTGGTTACGCATTTATAATATCCATGGGAAGAAGCCTATTGATAATGGACCAAACGCATATTCTGAATTTCATTACATGTGTAATATTTTGTTGCAGCCCAGAATTTAGATTTTAACCCACATTGTTTTTTATTCACTATAAAATAGTTAAGTTTTTCCAAATAACTTAATACATAGGCCTATCTGTAGCAAGTTCAGAAAGTGCAACACTGTTTACTCCACAATATCCTATAGGCCTACCATACAATAATGTTTCTAAGTGACATATATTTCTTTAATAAACAGGCCTTTTTTAAAATTCTGCTCTCTTTAAATTGAGCTTAATCTAGGCTATCAACATATTTCTGCTGTTGTTATTACCTGATACCAGCTTTGTTGCATGTTTTCACCATATCCTTGAAAGCATTTTCGTCTCCAGAACGACTTATTATCTTGTAGGAAATTGGTTGATACCTTTCCCACCATGGTCGATTTTTCTCACTTACAATTAGGCATTCGTTAATAGGAGAAACCTATAAAAACAAAATATCAGAGGATAAACAAGATGATGACAAGGACAGTTTTTATGAGAAATTAGAACGAACATTTGATCAGTTTCCGGCATATCACATGAAAATTGTGCTAGGAGATTTCAATGCGAAAGTAGGAAGGGAGGATATTTTCAAGCCCACGATTAAGAACGAAAGTCTCCACTTGCAGAGCAACAACAATGGGGTCAGACTAGTGAATTTTACCACTGCTAAAAATTTAATCATAAAGAGTACAAAATTCCCACATCGTGACATTCATAAATACACATGGACCTCGCCAGATGGACTCATAATCAAATTGACCATGTGCTAACAGATGCAAGGAGGCAGTCAAGTATAATTGACGTTCAAACTTTTAGGGGTGCTGATTGCGATTCGGATCACTATCTGGTAGTTGCGTCTGTTCGGAAGAAACTTCCATTAAACAAAGGAACTAGGCAAAATTTTGATATAGAGAGACTAAATCTGAAACAGCTAGGTGAAGACCAAAGTAGGAATGCTTACCAAGTTGAGATTTCAAATAAATTTGCAGTCCTAGAAAACACTGCAGAACAAGAAGCTAGGGATCATATGAATAACAATAAAACCTGGGAATGCAATAAAGACAGTATTAAAGTAGCTGCAAAGGAAAAATTAGGTCCGCTTGAACTGAAACCAAATAAACTGATGATGAGTGCATAAAATTAGTAAATGCAAGAAAGCAGGCAAAACTACAGTGGTTGCAGAATCTGAATAATACTACTGCCAAAAATCTCAACAATGCTAACGAGAAACCTCTAGAACCATTAGAACAAAGAAAATAAACTACCTTAAAGACAAAGTAAATGAATTAGAGGAGAATAGTAAAGACAAAAATATTAGGGATCTCTACAAGGGAATAAACGAGTTCAGGAAAGGTTTTCAACCTAGAATAAACATAAATAAGGATGATGATGGCACTATACTCGTAGCTTCGAACAATATTTTGAATAGGTGTAAAAATTATTTAATCAATTATTAAATGCACATGGAGTGTACTATGTAGTCAAGAGGAAGGAATATCACACCACTTAACGGAATGTGAAGGGGTAAGAAGGTGGAGAGAAGAAATATGGGAGACAAAATGGGATAAATTTCATAAGGAGATAATAATCATCAAGATGTTGAAATTCAGAGAAGAAGAAAAGACTAGGAATATAGGAGAGTATTAGGAAAAATGAGAGAAGTGGATGAGAAAAATTAAGAAATAGATCAAGAGCAAAATAATCAGGAAAGGTGTGGAAGTTAACCAGAATCCCCATTCATACTTAAAACCTAGGATTATAGTATGAGGGGATTCTTAATTGGTAGTGCTAGACTTATAGATAAGAGACGTATATAGTGGATGTAGTTAACTATGTACATATAAGTATGTCTAAATAAAATTCTACTAAATTCTATTCTATATAAGAATCAAAATTTAAAGTCAATAGCATTATTTGTTCTGGAGAAAAACATGTTTAATTGAACAACAAAAACAGTGAATTTATGATTTTTGACATGTCTGTTATTAACGAGATATGTTAGGGACTGCTTTTATTACATTATTGCAACACTCCCATATTTTATTTTCCTAACCACAAGAAATTAGGACTGTGAAAAATGTAAATAGATTTTTTTAAAGTTGAAGATATTTCTGTACCCTTTATCTGGCAGTGTTGCTCTCAGGCAACACCTACGAATACCTCCCTGAACCTGGCAAGCCTCTTTTGCATTCGGACCACAAAAACACTTCCTACGCCCATCTATCTGTTAGAATATGAACTAAACTGTTGGTAGATGTTACCTGGGATATTGTAGCTGTTGCCTGTAGGCACCATTGCCGAATAGGACGTGTAATTGCTGGGTAATAACCATTAGACTTGTGATATACCATGTTGCCTGAGAGCAACATTGCCCATACAGTGGGCATAAATTTTCATTTCGTTTGCCAGATAAAGGGTTAATAAATGCTGTAAATAATTTTTCATGACATTAGACAATTAATTATTAGGCCTATATTTCAAAACGGTACATAATAAGTAATTATATTCTTGTATGCTGTTGTAACTATAGTTTTATAATTTCAATGTATGTCAATCACCCTTTGTAATACCGTCCCTTAATGTGAGCCGTTGGCTCCTTAGGATCCTTAATGTAAATGAATCTTTTAAAATATAAGTTTTTTCTCGATTTTTTATATTATTCATAATACGTAGCTTGATTAATTCTTTTCTGCTTTTGTTTCTATTGACATTGACATTGTCATACATGTATAATTATTTTATTCAAGCTAGAATTACACGTGTGCGAATACCTGAACAGCTGCAAATCCCTTTGGTGCGAGGAAATCTTTGCATTCAGTAGCGATATCTTCAAATCTCCATTCAAACATTTGGACAATACCAGTTCTGTTATTCCATGTATGAGGCGATTTTTGGCAAACACAGAAATTCAATGCGAGTACCACAGTTGCAAGAAACAGAGGATTCATGTTTCCAAGTACAGTATAATATATCACTTAATAGACTGAACTCTAATGAAGTGCTCTTGAATCCTTATGTAACTGGTAGGTGTAGCATTGACATTCATTCATGTGTAAAAAATGTAAATTATGTTATTCTAAAAGAACAGGAAAGGTGACATATTGCATAACATCACATTTGACATCCTTCTTCCTTAGTAAAAAATATATAGGCCTACATATACCTGATAGATATATAAGCTTTCATGAACCACAGATTATTGTCTCTGTTGGACATTACATGAGAAATTATAGGAGAAAAATTCCTCCGACACTGCGACTTGAACCCAGGACCTTTGGCTATTTGCGCCAATGCTCTACCAACTGAGCTAACCCGGAGTTCAATTCACAGTGCTAGATGGAACCTCTCTCATGTAATGTCCAACAGAGACAATAATCTGTGGTTCATGAAAGCTTATACAGTATATCTATCTTGAATGTCAACTGTGCAATAACAGTGGGAGCCCGGTCACAAAAATCACTAATTAGTGAGCCTCACAGTACTGCATATGACATAACTTGTCTGTCTGTGAGGTAGATCATTAAGAGCAATCAGCCATAGGAGAGAGGTTCCATCTAGCACTGTGAACTGAACTCCGGGTTAGCTCAGTTGGTAGAGCATTGGCCAGCAGCGTTGCCAGGAATTTTATTAAGGGGGCAAAATCAATTTCGGACCTCAATTTCAAATGATTAGGCTAAACACATTAATATTCACTTAGTTAACCGGGTCGTTATTTTGAACCCAAGCTGAATTCGACGAGGCTAGAGCTTTTTTAAGTTAACAGAATACGCTCTTTTGAGCAATGGCCTTGGTGAGATATTATGATAAATACATATTATAGTTATAATTAGTTAATACTTGCTAAACTCATTATAAAGTAATTCTATTTTTTTTATTCTCCATGCTACATCAGTAGGTTGACAAAGAGTACCACAAATAAATGAATCCATAAGGCAATCCAGAGGGGGGCAGTTTGCCCCCCCTTGCCCCCCCATGCCGACGCCCATGGCATTGGCATGAATAGCCAAAGGTCCTGGGTTCAAGTCGCAGTGTCAGAGGAATTTTTCTCCTATAATTTCCCCTACATATACCAGTATTGGTGTAAGTAATTTATAATTTTGGTCTTTGGGTCATTCTGGAAACTACAATTTCTAATTAATTCTGTGAAGAAAACTAAACTTGAACACAGAATATTTATTAAACACTACACGCACTAAAAATTGATGACAGATTTAAAATAATAATTAAAGCACTTAAGTTTAACAATCCAGCAAGCCATTACCGTGAACCATGATATTCTAGAGAATCATTATACGAGGGTTGGGGCATAAGTCATGACAACTATATTTCTTTATGAGAATACCAGCGCACGTGAACAAGTGAAATAAACACATGAAGAACGAGGTATGAACTACATGTCTGGACATTGAATGACACACCAACATTGTGCTTCACACATTTATTAAGGTAGTTAATATGACGTCCGCAGACGTGGTCTTGTGGTTAGCATAGCTGACTACAGATACATAGGCCCGGGTTCGATCCTCGGTACCTCCTTGGATTTTTCTGAGGTAGGGAGGTCTGGTAGGGGGCACTCAGCCTCATGATTCTAATTGAGGAGCTACTTGATAGAGAAGTAGCGGCTCTAGTCAGGGAAACCACCATTAATGGCCGTGGGTGTCGGCATGCTGACCACATGCCCCCCAATCCTGCCATCTGCCTATGGTAGATGACGCAGCAGTCGGGTGGTCGGGCTTGTCTCTTCTGGGATGTTAGCGCCACGGAGTTAGTTGATATGACAGTACTGGATTCATGTTTCACACCGATTACAACTCAGCACAGCACCATACCTGTTCTAAAGGCCATCAAAGTAATCCCCTCCAACATTCACAACATTTTGCCAATAATATGGGAGGTGCTGAACACCAACTGCATCACCAATTTCCTCCCTATGTGGGAATCTGGACTTCTGTCACCGCCCGGTATTAGCAATGTCCTCACATGTCGCAAACCACCTATCATGTAATGATTCCTTTACCTTGCATATGAGGTCGAAAGTCACAAGGAGATGGATCAGGAGAGTATGGCGGGTGCTCAAATTCTTACCATTCCCAGCACTGCAGTAGCCACCTAACACACTTTGTCGTGTAGAATGATTGCACTGTCCAACAGATCAGGACATTTCTCCAACAGATCTGGGCTTTTCTCCAACAGATCAGGACATTTCTCCAACAGATCTGGGCATTTCTCCAACAGATCTGGGCATTTCTCCAACAGATCAGGACATTTCTCCAACAGATCTGGGCATTTCTCCAACAGATCAGGACAATTCTCCAACAGATCAGGACATTTCTCCAACAGATCAGGACATTTCTCCAACAGATCTGGACATTTCTCCCTCATGCCATGTCATACCTACCTCAGCAGGAAGCCCCTGTAGTACCGTACTCTGCTGTCACTGTTCGGTGATGTGGAACAAGGTGGCACACAACGATGCCCCTGACGTCATATGCGACAATCACCATCAATTTGACAGGGGAAAGATTCTGATGGAACTTCTGCCTCCTGGATGTTTTGACATGTCACCACTCTGCAGACTGATGTCTTAGTTCTGGTTCATGTGCCCTGGTCCAAAATTCATTGATTTTGATTATTTTTGAAAGGAAGTGTCTCCCTCCTGTCACATCGCATCCACCTCTGAACCTCCATCAGTACATGTGGTACCCATTTTGATGCAATTTTGCACAGGTACAGATCTTGGCGTAAAATCCTGTGGATGGAGCATTTCTTGATGCTACTTGCATTCTTTAATGCCAGTAGCATCCATTGTCTATAGTCCTCCAGCACGAGCCACATCAATCTGCATACTCACACGCTATCCCACACATAATTTCCTGTAACATTCTCTGGCTATTGTGATGTACGAGTGCTGCTCAAAACGGGCTACATCCAACTGACACTGCATTCACTTAACTGATTTCACATTGCTCTCTGTGCTTGTACAGGCCGTCCCAATGCCATTTGACGTTTTCAACACACACTAGGACTGCCTGCCTTCCCCATAACACATACCACTTTGTGCTTCGATGACAGTTCATCACAAGAAAAAATAGTAGCCACAACTTACGCTCCAATCCTTGTATTATCGATAACTTAATTCATAAACTTTTAAGGTTCCGCCTAATATACCACTAACTTTGTTCAAACACACTGGAAGTTAAGGAGAATAAGATCAGGAACGTAAAAGATCACGTCTTATAAGTCAATTGCTTGTATACTGAAATTAGTTTAAATTTTTGTTGATGCAATAATTATTACCCAATATGGGCATAGGTCATAATTATTATGTATTGGTCTATGTTAAAATAAGAATTATTGATAACTATGTCTAGTATATTAAAATTTAGTGGTAGCTTGTTATTATGAAAAATTAAGACTTGAGATGACTATAATAAATGGTTTAATATGAACACTGTTTATTGTATCAATGATTAAAATTTTTGTATATAGTTTCTTAGTTAAAGGTAGTGTTCTTATTTAAAATGTACGTTGCATATCGCTACACATGTCTGTAGATAAGCAATCTTAAGTTGATTAGTAATAATGATATGCTCTTTACTTCCTGATTAAGTAGAGTAGAACTCATTAACAATTAGTGAAGTAAGGTGTTGTGATTTTCTTATCTCTCTCCAACCTTCAGTTGCTTGTGGTGATTTATTTAAAATAATTTTCTTATCTCTCTCCTTTTGCTTCAGGAGACATAACAGGAAATAGAAGCAAATGCTCTGCACCCATGCTTTTTCTTCTGTATTAGACATTAACGTATGAATAAAATAGAGGAATTGCTCTCGGTAAGGAGAATATGCTTTTAAAAATGAAAGGTTGGTCAGTAGCAGAATCACCACCTTGTAATTTGGAGAAATGGGTCAATTTATGATGTGGGAAAGAACAGAAAATTGCTTCAAACAACAGTGATTATAAACAGATGGAGTGAGCCAATTAATTTTAAGTGACTTGCTGCTTATTTTCTTGGAGAAACTCAGAAAACAAGAGGAAGAGCTTTGTCTTCAGAATGGAAGACAATATTTTCATGATCGTATGTCTGATCTGGGTTCAGAGTACTGTAAGTAAGATAATTACACCTATATTTGAAAAAATAATGGAAAAAGCTAACACGCAGATTACTGACATCGATAAATCATGCATTTTGGTTACCTACAGTAATACATTTAAATATAATACAATGTGATTAACTGTGTCATAATGGGAAAAATAAGTTTGTGTATGGAATGCTATTCATGGAAACATGAATGAATGTTATTAAGTAATTGAATTGAATTGATTGGTATACCAAAATTAGCTACATATAATTTGGATATTGCTTCGATAACAATTTTTTCTTTTATTCTTCGGTGTCTGAGACTTTTTCAGCATGTCTGGATATTGTTTGATGGTTGACACCAAAAACACAATAGTATTTTCATGTGGTGCAGAACTCACATTGTCATTCAGAACCTGAAGATTCTTTGCTGTTCTGCACATTAGTTTGAATAGGCCTACATCTATTACAACTTTTTAATTTGAATACAACTGCATTTACAAAACTTGCAAACCTACACTACACACATGTTAATTGATTTTCATAATGAGAAACAGGGAGCTTGCACTCAGATTACAAATGTGCCGATAGGAAACTATGAAACAACAATGACTCTCCAGACGCATATCCTCCTGTGTTAGAAGTAAGAGGTCGAAGTAAAAGGTAGAATTTATTCATATCAAAAATATGAAATCCTCACACTCCATACATTTGCTCCCATGCTCAGTGCTTACCAATACGCTTCAACCTTCTGCTCAGAAGCATTTACTCGAGTTTTATTCATAAGGTCCAGTAACATGCTTGCTCAATGTCCTGTGATCAGACCTTTTTAAGGATTTGTCATTTAAGAAGAACCCCGTAATATTTGTGAAGAAAGAAGTACTTTGCTTAGAGAAATAATAAATAAGATTTCATGAATATCAATACAAATGATAAGTTAGTACAAAATTTTAAATTGCATAACAGTTTTGAAGCTTCTTTAAAATTACTGCAGATAGTTGGCATCTTGCACAGTGCACAATGAACACTACAGTCACCAGTGTATTATGTAATGCTTCTCAGTTCAGAAGTCAGCACCACTCCTTAGTGGGTGAGGAAGAGTAAGGTAAATGTAAAACCCGAAAAGGAACTATAGTGGCCCAACTGTTACACATGATGAAAACTAAAAGTGATATAGTGGCCTTACTGTAGGGATGATGATGAAGACAGGCAATTAAAGAATGTCCTTTACATTATGCACTAATGATGAAGACTGTTAAAGAAAGATTTGTAATGGAGTGTTTTGTTTTCTGCTTCTTTCTGGATAATCTGTATATCTGTATCTGTTACCCTATGATCCCCAGGTGGGGCGAAGGGGCCTCCAAGTGGAGGTTTCATTACCTATACTAATTTTGATATGCTTATTTTGTGAGAGAGGGTAGAGGGACAGGTGGTAAGCCCATCGCCTTGCAACCCCCCTCTGGAAACTAAGTATTTCTTGGACGTGAAAGGGCCGAGAAATTTTGTCTAGAGGCTTGGAGTTCTTTTATGTGCCGTAAATCTAAGACACGGGACCCCCAGCTTAAAGTCCCTCCCGGAGGACTCCGTGCCCAGGATTTTTACGTAATGAAAAATCCATCGACCGCGGCCGGGTTTGATCCCGCGCCCTGTGAATCTAGAGGCGGGCACGCTACCTCTAGACCACCGCGGCCGACTCTTTCTGGATAAATGTATGATTAAACTGGAGTCAGTATTCAAATAATTGTGATCTACAATAAATTAAAACAGCAGTAACAGAAACTTTTCCCCATGTTTGTCTTGACCTCTATGTTGAAGGTAAAACAAGTTAGTCGACAATTCTTTAGGTCTTTATTAATCTATTAAAGAAATAATTCAGTTTTCGCAAGATATGAACTTACAGTGATTATAATTTGTATAAAATTATGGTTATGTCTGACATGGATCATTTCACAAAAAATTTAAAAGATTATGACAGTGGTGCCTCGACGTTTTCCATATTTTAGTATGTGAATTGTTACGATATGGAAATTGAGATGATGTATGAAAGTAATACAATTGCTGGTTTAGCTTTAGTGATGGATGAAATGTTAGGTTTATAAGATGGTGTTAAAAGAAAATGTATAACATTCTTAGAGAGATTTACATATTTTGATTCCTAAATATTTTTTTTAAGGGAACTAGAGTAACTATAAAAACTGGCAATGAATTAAATAGGCAATTTAATAACAGAATATTGAAAAACATACAAGTAATTTGACTGCGCGTTTAGCTCTTAAGGTTTAAACCGCATGTGATGTTGCAAGGTGAAGCTTGTTCCCGAGATGCATTGCACCACCTGTCACACAAAACTGTACTAGGCCTGCTTACAGCATTATGACAGAGTGAGTACATTTTAATTTCTTACACAGTAATTTTTGCACATCATATGATGAAACTTTTACAGAATGCACTATATGCATTATTTTATTCCTTTAGAAGTTTCAAATCAATTAAGAAGTTTGTTTTGTTACTACTGCTATTTTAAATATATTTAACATGCTAGCAGGTGCCCATGATAATTAATTCAAAGACTGAAAATTAAGAACAAAATACTTAAAACATGTTTATTAACACTTTTATGCAAATCGTTCATAAACTAAACAATTAATAATCATAACGAAACAGCTAAAAATCCAGCTTTGGAGTGCATTCCACGATTAGAAAGCGCCTCTATTATTTGTGACATTATAAACAAATGAATCTTCCAGGGTGAGCTCACAGAATCAAAACGATCAATAATTCAATGCGATATATTGAAAAAATCGCAAAGCTTTTATTTCTAAGTTATGACAAAAATAGGCAAAGCCTCCTGCAATTGATTTGACAATTGAAATGTATTACCGAAAACTGATGATCCGATAGCGCAAAAAGTCAACATACATTGAATTGAATGAAATGAAAGAAAAAAAAAAAAAAAAAAAAAAAAAAAATGTGACCATGATGGTTTTGGACCTTTTGTTTTGCATGAAATGGCCTATATACAGTCAAACCTCCATACAGTGAAATTTGTCCGCTCTAGCAGATTGTACTGTTATAAGTAGAGACCGGATTTTAAAGGGAATTCCTTTTTTTATATTTCATCACAAAACGTGATAAAATTGAACAGGGCATTACTGAGTAAGTTTCAACTGCGAATGACCTGGTTTTAACGTCCCTTTTTTTCCTTTTTTAGGCTCATTTCCCTTTTTTTTAGGAACTTTCCCTTTCCAGTACCTTCTTTGCTAATTTATTTTGAAAAATTCGTAAACTACGCAGTATTTGGTAATATGAAAACATTAAAAATTGTTTTCACTGATTCACTATTGAAAAAATAATTCCTCCCACCAGAATAGAGCGTTACAGGGAAATCACAGGCTTGCCAGTGCCTAAGTTTCCCATAATAACAAGGTGGGGAACATAGATTTCGTGTGCTATTTTCCTCTTTGAGAATTTCAACAAGATCAAAACATTTCTTCAGTCATTAGATGTTACAGAATCAGCCGCTGTAGAACATGCAAAGGCTTTACATAAAACAAACATGTAGGCCTATCTTTCTGTTGAATTTTTACACTCTCTTTACTTTTATACCCCTTTATTCCCACCTTTTTTGGCAATAATTTTCCCCTCTTTCCCCACCTTTTTTTGGCAATAATTTTTCCTTTTTTGGCTGAAAATTTTCCCTTTAAAATCCGGTCTCTAGTTATAAGAGGGTTATTGTTATATTGAGGAATTGTAATTTATTACATATTAGAAAAACTGTGTAATCTACAGAATAATTCATGGAATGTGCAAAGAAGTAGAATGCTAACTTTGTTACTTAAATTACTGACTTCCATTGAATTGTAACCATAGCTACTTTACACCCGCATAAGTTACTAAAAATAATACTATTCAGACTGGTTTAGTATCATGAATCATGGCACACACTGAGCCTAGCCATGTGTCAGAACTCTTACATGCTGGGAAGAGGGAAGAAAAAGACAAGCAAATTCAACACATAGCTAAGGCAAAACTATAACAGTTGCTCCTTATGATGTATTAATTGCACATTATGTACATGTTGAAGTAACAACCTAACACACATAAGGGATGATTTTAGCATCAGTGATCCTATTTTCACCCCTCATTAACCTTTCTTTTCTGAAATTTCTAAGAAATGTAACAGCTATCAGGCCCCAGGAAACAATATTGGTGGCTGGGAAGGATACTGATCTGATACCAGCTACCATCCATAGGGCTAAGCTAGTGGTTTGCAGTAACAATTCAACCTCCAAATATCGTTGTAAAAGGGTGTTTTTAAACTAGCTTCATCGTTATAGTGAGTTACATTTAACATTAATAAGATAGGAAATTCACCAGGACCAAACAAAAATATTGCTATATGCAGGTTTATCGTTATACGGAGATTTGACTGTAGAACATTACACAAATCTATGTCAGATTAATAAAGTACAGGATGCTATGTGGACATTCTTTCGCTGTTAAAGAACTATCATCCATTATAATGAATCACTATCAACATTTTGAAGAGCATCATATTGAGTGTGTTAAAAGTTACATCTGATAATAATAGATCACTAGGTATGTTGGCCTTGAGATATTCCCCACATTAACTATTATTCACTTTACAGGAAGTTAGTTTTTAAACCTATTGGAAGTGGAATATTATATCTATCAGCATTACTCATGACTGTGAATTGTTATCCAATTATTTCACACACACACATTACATTATTTAGAAAATCTTTTTAAGAACTTTTTATAAGCAAATTTTCTTGTAATAATGGAAACCAAATTGAAGGCAAGTACATAAAAATAGTCTAACCCAAGGGTGTATTTAGCTATTTAAGCGCCCCAAGGCAGAGAAAATTTTTTTTGCCCCCTTATTTCCACATGAATGTACCACAAAGTAACCAACAATAAGCATTATTGTAACTGAAATAGTAGGATAATAATAATAATAATAATAATAATAATAATAATAATAATAATAATATTAATAATATAAATAAGTAAATAAATAAGCAGGTGCGTATTGTTGTCAATGTTATTCATTTCTATTTGATTGTGCGTTACATTAGTTTACTATTTTGAAGAATTATGAATAAAATGTTTAATATATTAAAAAAAACAGTAACAGCTTAAAAGCTGCTCCTTCAAATCTGCCGCCCTAGACAGCTGCCTAGTCTGCCTAGGCTTAAATACGGCACTGGTCTAACCCTCAAAAGGAAAACTGTTTTCATCCATGCTGAATCTCTTCACTGAAGGTGTACGAACAGATGTGAGTGGTCTATCATTATGAAAGATCATCTATCAATAAATATCAATGGAAAAAATTGACTTATTTTTAAACTCATTCACAATGGTAAATTATTGTCAAGCTCTGAACATGAGGGTAGGACTGTTTTTTAACAAGTCTTTAATTCTAATAATCGGTACAATTACATGTAAATTGGTGCTGATGAATACTTGAGTTAGAATATCTTACTATGATTGAACAAAATTTAACGATTTACAGTAAATTTTCTGGAATAAAGCAGAAAGGAATTAATATTCTCAATAGAATAATTCTCACGATTCCCATGAGTTTTGTTTATCATTTAACGAAATCTTCTATTGCATCAAGATTTTGTGGAGTTTTCTTTGGGTTCTTCTGTTTCAAATTTCATTCACCAACAACCATCTATTTCCTAGCCAATAAATTGAGATAGAGTTTGATTACAGGTTTTCCTAGTGATGGGAGTTCTTGAATGAAAAGACCGGAATGATTCGATCCTTGAAAGTTCTTGAGATATCAAGAATCACATAAAAAGTATTTGAATAATTTAATGCTAAGAAAAACGTGAAGTGAGGACGAGTTCTTGCTCATTGTATCACTTTGCTTAAGTTCATTAATGCGGAATAAGTTCTGCAGGTAAGAAAGGCCAATTTATATGAACATCTACAATCTGAACAAGGCAATTCCATGCTGCCAGACTGCCGATTTTAACAGATCATCGCTCGGCAGACAAGACAGCATTGTCTTATGTATCTTTAATCTGTGAACACTTATAGTAGAATGACATTAATGCAATACCTGACTGCTGCATGAAACTAATTCCTACTGGTTTGTGGTTCACTGTATGGGTGAGCCACACCCATTGCGAGAACCAACAGCAGTAGATCTTGTAACATGCTGAAATTTCCGAGCTGAACATTTGAATGATGGTTTGAGTTATCAATCGAGTCAGTCTTTCACAGCCCTCAGATACCAATTTGCGTTCTCACATCTCGCATTGCGGGTTCTCAGATCCTTGCATTCATCCGAGAACATTTTTATTCAAATGATCATTCAATTCTTTATATTACTCGAGAACAGATTACTCGATTCTTAAAATCATTTGATTCTACTCATCACTATTATTTCCCTTGTAAAGTTCAAAAATCATCACCAACATTGAATTCAGTGCTCTGGTTGAGATTTAAAATCTGAAGCTAAGGATTATCTCCTCATTTAAAATGTAAATACTATTGAGTCAGCCGCCATGGTAGCATGCCTGCCTCTGTATCCGAAGGTCATGGGTTTAAACCCAGCTGTAGTGGATGGATTTTTCAGGATGTAGAACTCTGGGCACTGAGTCTTCCTGGAGGCACTTTAAGCTGGAGGACCTATGTCGTAGATTGATGGCATGTTAAAGAACTCCAAGCCTAAATTAGAGCCTCTGGACTAAATTGTTTGGCCCTTTCATGCCCAAGTAATACCTAAGATTCCTGCAAGGTTGCAGACATGCCAGAGTAATACCTTAATTTCCTGCAAGGTTGTGGATGGCTTATTTACCTGTCATTCTACTCTCTTGGAAAATAAGTGTAACAAAATTAGTCCTAGGTACCTAAACCACCACTCAGAAGGCCAACAGATTGTATACATACATACAAACAATACTGAAAACAATACAGAAGCAACGTTTGTAAATCCTCAGCAAATGATTGAAGTCTAACACTTTACTTTCATGTTCCCTTCAAATAGTTCTGAAACATATATTTTATTTATTTATTTGTTTCCAACCAACATTGCACTAATTAATTTCTTACAAACAATTACTTCAACTTAAAATGATTATTCCTTTTCATATAACATACACTGCACATTTTAATTTGTGCATCAAAGTTTGAAAAGAAGAGTTATTATCATGCCACTGCTGCTGCTTCAGCTGACAAGAGGAGAAAAGTAAGTCTATATAGTTTCAACTGTAAAGATGAATTGAAAAGAATGAATAAATCCTGGATCTCAATCCCCCCCCCCCCCCCAAACAGACAAGAAACTAATAGCCAATCAACACCCCTACATAAAAGAACTCCAAAAAGTACTATCTAGGAAGCAGGCCAAACAGCAAATTGGACATGTCTACAGTCTATATAAGTGGAGACGCACAGCAATCCACTCTTCATACTAAAGCAAGCCAGTGGAGGAACACATTCAGCTACTGAAGATGTCTGCTGCAGTTGCAGAAGAAACGTCAGGAAGATAGGACCCTGTCCTACAAGCC
This sequence comes from Ectobius pallidus, assembly GCA_964059195.1. NCBI lineage: Eukaryota > Metazoa > Arthropoda > Insecta > Blattodea > Ectobiidae > Ectobius > Ectobius pallidus. Next base: position 86,027,116 of record CAXKWD010000009.1, read on the forward strand.
TGGAAAACTTATCAAGCCATTACTTCGTCACAGTTTGAACTTCTTGGAATAATACCTGGACCCCCATTGTAATGTCAGAACAGTTTTTATATATCATGGGCATAATGAAGATGTTTAGAGAGGGTGATGGTGAATGTTTTGCCCAAGGTTTAAACATCAAGTTACACCCTTGAAGCATACATAATTTTATGGTTTAGTTCTTTATTACTGAGGGAAATACAACTTTGAAACATTTATTGTAAAATCTGAATCGTGAATACCCTCAAATTAACATAAGTTAAGTTATAGTTAAGGTATGTCATGGTAATGATATCTAATTATGTACTTAGTGTTGTGTACACAGTCGACAAAAAATGGATGAATATAAAGAACTGCCTCAAGAAATAACTGAAAAGGTAATGGTAGCCATAGAGAAATTAATACCTATGAAGCTTAAGGCATCTTACCGTAAGGAATTTGAATAATTTGTGCTGTCGATGGAAGAAAAACGTGTAGAAGTACTCATTCTTCAGGCTTACTTTGAGAACCCTTACTAAGCGCTATTTACCAAAATCATTAGGGTCTAAATTTCTCATGCTAAAGAAGAAATACTAGTTAACTAGTGTGTTGATACTAGAAATAATTGTAGGGTAAATTGGTGAATAACACACTGCATTATTACTATGTACACTTTTTTCAGAATATAAGACACTCCAGGCCATAAGATGCACCTTATATAAGGTATATAATGTTATAATGTTATACATTTTAAGATTCCCTTACCAAACAACTGATTTCTCAAGAAAGACTAAAAATGCCTTTACACCCTTTCAACCTCCAAACAGCATAATGGTAAATGAAACAGAACAAAGCTGTTGAGTGTTCACTACCTTTATTTAGACCACCCTATGAAGATAACTCCTTTTGATTGAAAGAACCCAACATGCATTTTTTTTTTTTTTTTTTGCATTGTATACCTGGCTTTCCATACCCTCATTTTACGACTGTGACAAGTGCACTGATGTAAAGTCTGTGCCACAATTTGCAATTAACTTATTTTCAAGATAAAAATTACATCTTATGTTCTGAAAAATACGGTAGCAACATTAATATAACTTTGGGAAGGATTCATTGTAAAATCTTAATATATTAGCGGGACTAATAAATGGACTGGAGCATAATCTAGAACATAATATACTGCATACCTAGCAATAAAATGGTTTCTTGGGCTTCCAACTGGGTGAGTAGGATGACTGATTCCGAGCTTGACCATATTTCAAAAGAAATGATAAACAAAATAGCTGAGAACATAATTAAAAATAACATAATGGTTAGTATCATGGTCGATGAATCCACTACGGTCAGCAACAAAAAAGTATTAGTGTTGTGCTTCACTGTCCCATGTCAGAAAAAACCCCTGCACAATCTTTCTTTTGGGACCTGACTGAGTTGCATGAAACCACAAGCAGTGCATCAAGGCAGCTATCGTGGAAAATCTGACATCGCATGGATTTAATTACTTATATGTCAGAAGAGTTGGATCAACCTCATGAGCTAGGAGGCTGTAAAATCGAGGGACGTGTTTCTTAACACCCGCATCATTTTCCTGCCGTGCTGTAGCAGAAGCATGGGATGATCCCGGCATGGAGGTTGAGCTATTGTGAAGGTACTGCACAGTAAGGCTAGGGCCACACGAGCTTGTTTTAATGTTGCGGTTCTGCGAGAAAACACAGCGTCGGAAAGTCTGCAGTCCTCATGGCCACACGAGCTTCTTTTCACGTTGAGAATATTAGTGTAAACAAATATGGTCTGTTTATTTCCTGCCATTGTTCTAGCTGCTGTGTGGGCGCAAGTAATGGACGACTCATCATTTTTGTCTACTCTTTCGTGCTCCTTTGAATATACAGCAAAACGAAACCAAAAATAAATTAAACTTTACGCTTTTCCCCTTATATTTTTCAATGCTTATGTACCTTTTTCTCAGAAACTGTAAAAGATAATTACATGAAACGTTTGATAACAATTAAATTAACATTTCATTGGAACGGAACTTTGATATAGTCATTTATTAATATTTGCATTAATAAGAGGACTGACTTTTAACACAAATTTTATATCGAACATTAGATTTCTTAAAAGTGAATAATGGAAGGGAATTTTAAAAGTGCCTGAATAGAAAGTTATGTGGATCCTTTAAAAGTAAGCAGGTTTTAATTAGTTTTAATAATTTAATAAAATATTGGTCTTGTAAACCAAAATTAAGATGTCAAAGTTTCATAGTTACCCATTAGGTGGTTTCCATAGAAAAGGTATATCGTCGTTGCCGGTGAAAAATCTCCTATGTGCAAAAAATGAAATTTTACAGGAGGAATAAAAAACTGTATTCAACAGAGGTCATTTGATTTTTAAGTTATTTTTTGCAACATTGTGCTGTAATATATAATTATACATGCATTTATAAAACTCCTGTGATATAATTGTGCATTACTTCAATACTACTGACTTTTTATTATTTTTCATGCACATAGGAGATTTTTTTCCATCCACGAAAGTGACACATAGGAGATTTTGTTTGATCTAGTAATAACAACTTGCATATTATAACATGTTTATTCCACAGTAATTTAATTAAACATTAACTTATGCAATAAAATACACTTTATTTATTTAATAATTATTCATATTCAGGTTTCAAAATGTCTCTCAAAGTATTGCCAATAACAAGATCACAAAATCTTTGTCACATCTTTCAAACTAACACTGTCTTTTTAACTTCTCCGTTTATCTGGTTTCACCTTCAGATTGTCATAAAATGCATGATGGTCACGCTCTATTACCAATTTTAACTCTTGAAGATGGTTAAATTTTGTTTGGTTGATTGCTAGAGGGCCCATATATAAGCTCTTTAAGCCTTCAAACGGAGTGCCCAGCTTTCTTCTTTGTTGGAGTACAGTCCAGTCTTCATTGTGCTCCAGCTTATAGTGAATTGTCCCGTCAGGAAGATACTGTAATTGGCAAATATTGGTTACCACTGGGTCTCCACACTTCTTTCCAGGTCTGAGTGATCCCAAATTTGTTTCTTGACTTTCGAAATTCATAAAGAATGAAAAATCAACATTCTTTATGTCATATGGCTTCTTAGGCCTAGCTTGGCGCATCCTTGCTATATAGTCCATTGGAGAATTGATGGGTGGTGTGAAAATACGTTCAAGAGTAGCATGAACACTATCACATTCCATCATTGTATGGCCTTTCTCTAAAAATATCTGCTCGATTTTAATGCCCTTCAATCTAGCCATGTCGCTTAATGCACTACCTAACACTTTGTTCCTATTTTGGTAATTGCATCCATCTGAAATCAATGTTACTTTCTTACACACTTCGGGAATGTTTCTTATATAGTCGGTGATGCAAGTTGTGAACTCATTTGCAGAAACTCCGCCATTAGCCTCATGCCATACGTAAAGTTTTACCTCAGCATTGTGGAGTTCATATATGGTGAAATTATGTAATTGTAGTTTTTGTTTATAGTAAACTTTAGATGCCAGTAACTTTGGGCACAAAAGAACACTTTGTAAGTCCATGGTGATAACTACATGTTCATCACTAGAATCTTCTTTTGCTCTGTTCTTCGCCTCACGAGCTTGATCTTTTCTTAGTAGATGTGCAGCATATTCCTCTTCTTTTAATTCACCAATCTTAAAAGAACAGCAAATATCGCACTGATCCTTTCTTGGGGAATGGATTGCAATGTTACATGTTTCTAAAGTCTCCATAAAAGTCGTTCTACTGGCAGATGAACTTCCATTTTCTTCACACCATTCTGTATACAATGAATACATGTGGAGTTTAGAACGAAATGTAGATTCTACATACAACTTCTGTGAAGATGCTCTACAATAGTGACTCGGAACTTTCGGCAAAACAGCAAGCCAGTTTTCTATTGTCATCTTCTCGTTCATTTTCTTTTCTTTCCTGCTCACTTTTGAAGGCTCTTGACCACCTTTTTCGAATTGTTTTTCTTTACTTCCTTCTAATGTCTTCTGTAGATCATCTTCTTTACTCTCTTCATTAAATGATGCCATTTGTATTTTGCTATCATTGCTTGTCCATCTCCTGAAGCAGTCTTCTCCGATTCCAAGTGTGTTAATGAAGAACTGGCGACACACACGAAGTCAATCTCCATCCGGCGTTCCCAAGTAAATATCATGGCCTGTACTTTTTCTATCTTTTACTGCTACGTTTTCTTGAGCTCTTTTTCGCCTTCTAGTAACCTTCCTGGTGTTGACAAGACCTCTAACATAACCCCTCTTTTCAGGCCAGGTTGTAATCATCCAAAACTCTGCAAACAACTTGGATCTTGCTTCATCACTAACTTTACCACAAAGAAAGGTTCTATCAGTTTTTCTTGTAAGTTCTTTGTGATTGCACCTGCCTTGCATTTTCCTCGAGTCTTTCGAGATTACTATGGACCCTTTCTTCAAACCTAAATATGATTTTCCTTTTACTCTATTTGACTTTGCATTCATCCTTGCTTTACGATTCAATTTAACAGTTTGATTAAGTTGCTTTATATCAGAATTGTTAACAGAGGCAGAACTAGGGATGTCGACAGTTAATTCTGTGATATCTTCCATCTGACAACCAATATTCATTTCAGAAATACGATTGTTTTGTATTTGTTCACTCCATGCTATTTCCTCTTGGGGCTGAATTATTTGTTTTATATTTTCCTCCAGATTCCATATTTTAATGGAGGAAACATCCAAGATGTCTTGCACTCCTACAAAAGAAAGTAATATGACTGTTAAAATTAGTAATAACTGACACTAACCACGTTTAAAATCTTAGACTACTAATTTATACTCGTATGTCAATATTAGGATTTTAATTTTATGAGCACATTATTTTGTGTTTACAGCAAAATACAATATTTTATATCACCCAACATTGCTTTTCAACAAACAAATTCTGATCAAGTGCGATTTACCAGGAAATGGGAAGTTTATTAGCTACTGTTGAAAAATATGAATTAAACATACCTATTACAGGACAAATGATTTCCACTCCTTCGTTACTTGCTATTGGATCACAATTATTTGAAGCAGCTCCTTCGATGCTATTAAGTTCTTGTATCGAAATACTCTCTGAAATAAGTAGATAAATACCAATATTAGTAACATTTAAACAGTAGTATTTACAAAGCAAAGAGCTTAACCAGGTGATGAAAAATGTTAATTCAACATACCTACTGCAGAAGAAATTAGCCCTTTGTTTTTTATTGGATTATCGGTATATGAAGAAACTTCTTTAAGGCTATCAGCTTCTTCTTGTACTAAAGTCTTCTCTGTAAAGTAAATAAATACATAAATATTAGATTAATAATAATAATCACCAGGCATTTGTAGCACTAGCATTAACAATTTTAATAATAAAAAAATAAAAATAATAATAATAATAATAATAATAATAGTGACAATAATAATAGTAATAATAGTGGTAGAAGTATTAGCACTAGTAAAATATACTAGAAACGGTGCATTAAGTTTGCCAAAAAATGTTAACTCAACTTACCTGCTATAGGATAAATTAGCTCTCCATTATTAATTGTTGTTGGTTCACAAGCATATGAAGGAACTTCTTTGGTGCTATTAACTTCTTGTAATAAAGTTTCTTCTGTAAAATAGAATAAATTGAATTACATTAGTGAATGATGATGGTGATGATATAATAATAATAATAATAATAATAATAATAATAATAATAATAATAATAATAATAACTATAATTATTTTATTAATGAAAAATACTTGTTCGAGAAATTTGTATTGAATTATTTAAATTATGTAATTATAATATTAAAATTATGATTCATAATATTCTTACCATTGTCCAGCAATTTAGCTGAAGATTCTTGCAAGAGTGCCAATTGCACTAATTTTTTTCCACGGCTTAGCATCCCGGAAAAGCACTCCTACTATCTGTAAAGTTAACCCGGTCACTACCTCGAACTTGTCTCTAGTGTTCATGTAACAAGATGTATGGCCCTGTGGTCAGAGGAATTTTCTCACACATTGAAAGTCAAGAACAAGCAAAAAATGTAGAAAGAAAGTAATAAAGAGGGTGCGAGACAAACCACATTCCTTGGCTATTCATAAACCCCTCTGAAGCTCATAAAACGGCAAATGGTTCATGTTGTACAGACCAATATACATTTACTTCAGAAAATAAAATAAATTACAAAAGGAAATTTATATAGGAAAACTAAAACACATGGACAGCGAGTCATATAGGCTATACCTATAAATAATGAATAGTATTTGTGAATTATAAATTGATAGATATTGTAAAAAATCTATTATGTGCAAGCAAGCGTAAACGTACCAAACCTCCTATGTGCATAGTTGAGCACATAAGAGGTATTTCACGGCAGTCTGGCGGAAATACATCGGTACCAAACCTCTCATGTGTATAAGTGAGCACATAGGATATTTTTCACGGCAGCAGAACTGCACCGACACATAGGAGGTTGGATTCTTTCTCAAATAAAAATTTTTGTAGTAGAGATACACATAAGAGCTTTCATCACAGCATGCAGAGCGATCTTAGCTTTCCAGGGGAATCAAAACCTCATTTTCGTCCATTGCGACACATAGGAGGTTTTTCACCGGCAACGACGATATAAGCTTGTGGCGATTAAATTTAAAATAAAGAAAATAAAATAAAAAAATTCTAATGACACAAAAATGTATTTTTAAGTGGTATATTATCAGTGGCGGACGCAGAATTTTTTTCGGTGGGGATTTGAATAGGTAGAAAGAATACTAAAAAAAATCTGATGTGAAAGTCACATAACTTCATCATCATCATCATCAGCTTTCAAGGTTTAAGCCTCAAAAGGCTTGTTCCGGTCTCATGATTGAAAAGTCTGTTGTGTCCATCTTTTCTTCGGTCTGCCTTTATTTCTCTTCCCCCTAGGTTTATAATTTAATAGTAATTTTGGAATGCGATGGTCTTCCATTCTTTCCACATGTTCTTTCCATTTGGCCCTGTATTGGTGAATCCGCTCAGTTAAATTAAAAATGCCAAGCTAATTTCTAATGTCTTCATTTCTTTTCCTGTCTAACATTGTATAGCCCGCTATATTCCTTAAAAATTTCATTTCCGCGGCTTCTATTTTTCTTTCGTCATTTTTTCATAGTGTCCAACATTCCGAGCGATATATCAACATGGGTACTGCCATTACTCTATAGAATTTTAATTTTGTTTCTTTTCTAGTGGTTTTTAGATTTCTTTTTATCGTTCCACATATATAATTAAATCTATTAATTTTTTTTGTTATATCTTCATTTGTGATATATGAAATATTGCAACCTAAGTAGTTAAAGTTATTGACTTGTTCTATTACCTTGTCATCTATGATGATTTTTGCTCTGATTGTCTGAGATCCTTGAAATGCTAAAATTTTTGTTTTATTAGTAGAGATATTGAGTGCATATTCTTTACTAAAATGGGCTAATTGATGTATGGCTTTTTGCAAATTATCTTCTGAGCCACAGATTAGAACTTGGTCATCTGCGAATAAAATTGTGTCTAAAAACGTTCTGTTGATTTTAAAATGTGTATCTAAATTTATCTGCCATTTTCTTATAACTTCGTCAATATATATATTAAAAAGCAGCGGAGACAGAGGGCATCCTTTTCTGACTCCTTTGTCGATTGTTGCTGTTATTCCGTTATTCTTCATTGCAGTTTCTACCCTTATTTTATTATCTGTATACAGGCTTCTTATTATTGTTATTAAGTGTTCTGGTATGCCTTTTAGTTTCATTGTATGCCATAACTTATTTCGATTTACCTTATCAAAGGCCTTTTCATAGTCTATGAAAGCCATGTATGTTGGTATATTGAACTCTCTATGTTTTTCTATTATTTGGTTGATACTAAATATACAGTCTGTACAAGCCCTACCTTTTCGAAATCCATTTTGATTTTCTAAAATTATATTCTCCATTATTATCTGCAGCCGGTTCTTTATTATTGATGCATATAGTTTATAGCAGGCATTTAGAATACTTATTCCTCTATAATTTTGACATTTATTCCTCTCACCTTTTTTGAAAATGGGGTATATTTTTGCTATCTCCCATCCCTCAGGTATGTAACCAAACTTCCAGCATATGTTGAATAAATCAAGTAATCGATGTTTTATAGAATCTGATGCATATTTTATCAATTCATTGTTTATTTTGTCTGATCCAGCAGACTTTTTGTTTTTACTGTTGTCTAGTGCACTTTGTAGCTCTTCGTACGATATTGGATCGACAAACTCATCTGGCTGCATTAAATTAATTTCTTCTTCATCCGATTTTTCTGTCCATAAATCTTGAAAGTATTGTGTCCATTTTTCATTTGATATAGGATTAATATTTAAATTGTCTCGCTCTTGTTTGTTTAGATGCTTTAAGATCTTATATGCTTTGTCTTGATTACCATGAACATCATGTTCGATATCACTAATATATTTATCCCATGCCCTTCTTTTAACTTTCCGGACTTCTCGCCGAACAATTGCACATTTTTGTTTGTAGTCTAGTAAGGTGCTTTCTGTCTGCTTATTCAAATATTTCATATATGCATCTTTCTTTTCTTTGATTATTCTTGCTAAATCCTTGTTCCAAATTTTCAGGCCTCTTTTTTTATAATTTTTTTTCCTTTTTCCCAATGTTTCTGTTGCTGCCTGTGTGATAACACCTTTAATTTCTTCCCATTCTTGATTTATATTCTTACTTACTGGGTTGTATGATGAATACAAGTTCAGTCGTTGTTTATATAAGTGTTTTATAGATTCCTCTTTCAACAGATGTACTTTGAAAACTTCATTATTTTCCTTTTCAAAGTTTTTGTTCTTTTTAGTCCTTTTTTGCCATCTCATTGGGATAGCTATCTTTGAAATGAGCAGGTAGTGGTCTGAACTTATATCACATCCCCTATACACTCTTGTATCTAATACTAGGTCTGAAAATTTGTCATTTACTATAACATAATCAATTAAGCTTCTGTATCCTCTTGCCGCCCAAGTATATTTATGAATATCTTTGTGCGGGAAGAAAGTATTTGTTATTTTAAGATTGTTGAAATTTGCAAAATCTATCAGGAGTTTGCCGTTTCCGTTTACTGTATTTTCACCATGCATACCTATTACGTTTTTTATTTGTTTGTTTCCGACTCTTGCGTTCAAATCACCTGCTATTGTAAGGTAGTCATTTATATTGGTTTTATCTATTACTTTTTGAAGATTTTCATAGAACTCTTCTGTCTCTTCAACTTTTCGATCTTCTGGGCTATAGACTCCTATTATTGACATGTATCCTCTTGGTATCCTAAGCCTTACTTTTATTATTCTTTCGTCGTAAAATTCATAACTATGGATTTTATTCTTCAAATCCTTTTTAATTAATATCGCTATACCCGCTGCAGCTCGTTTTTCTCGAGGTACACCTTGATAAATGATCATATATTTATCTAATTCATAAGACCCCTTCAGTTTTTTCTTTGTTTCCGGTATAACAGCAACGTCTACTTTCATATTTTCTAGTTCTTTCTGTAGCTCTAATTCTTTATTTGCAAGACCTCTAGGATTCCATACTCCGATTTTCATTACTTCTGCTATTCCCATTTGCATGTTCCTATTTCTAGCCAAGGTTGTCATCTGTTGAGCAGTCCGGTTATCTTTCATGAGACTTTTAGTAATGAAATGTCCCCTGAGTACGTTACTGGCGTTCTGCAGGGTAAGATGATGCTTGGGCTGCAAGCTTCAGGCTAGTCATCATAGCCTCCCATTGTATTATCCCCAATAGGAGGGTTGCCTCTTCCGCTCTAATTACTGACCGTTGAGGACTTTCTCCTTGTTTCCCCGGAGATGGGCCTTCGCATTTGTCCCCCGAAGAAAGGGTGCCTCTTCCGCCATCTTATCAATTTGAAGATCCACTTCATCGCTAGGACTGCCGTTAAGGTCTTCGCCCGTATCCCTGGGCAAGGGCTCTCGATATACCCCGAGAGATTGGGTCCTTGACAGAACTTAGTCACCCATATGGTGTTCACCCCCGCGACGAGAACGCGCCTGTCAAGAATTAACCAACTGCATAGTTACAGCTTTTGCCCCCTGTATACGTTGGGCCGGTAAATGGTCTTGTATGAGTCCAAGACCAAGAGGCGTCACATAACTTCCTCTGCCCAAATAAAAGTTAGCAGTATTCACATATCCTTGTACAGAATCGCAAGACACAATTTTACGCTAATTATCCCATAAATACCTCTTCTTTCAATGATGCGACTAAAAGCGCAGGCTATATAACGAACTTAAAAAAAAGAACAAGTGACTGCAGACGTTTATTGAACTTTCCGCCGTAAAATATAATTTCCGAAATTTATCGAATATTTCCCTCAGATACTTCTTTACTCTATGCATGGCCAACAATACATCTTTCTCACTTCACATTCTTATATAGAATAAGAGGCCGTGAAAGAGCACATATTCAGTTGTTCATCACGCAAGACAAACTTTCTACAAACAGTGGGTGAACAGTGGGTGGCTTGCAACTACCCTCAGAGAATTTTTTCGAAAAAAGTTTCAAATAAAAATTTTAGCTCTCAGTAAAAGGAACACATGTGCAAATTTTAAAGAAAATCGTTAGAGCCGTTTTCGAGAAAATCGCGAAAAACGAAAATTTCTTCATGTAAAGTCCCCTTAAAAATAAGAGAAAATAGTCGCCAATCTTATCCTCACATCTTCAGAAGGTACCTGACCCAAATACGAAATTTTGTTTTCACAAGATTTTCCGTTTTGGAGCTAGCTTGTTCACAGACTTCCACACAGACACACACACACACTGACACACAGACATGTTTCTAGTATTTTTGGATTCAGGGGGCCTCATAATGTGTATTTATGTCAAAAACTCAACTTCGAATTTGGGGGTCGAAAACAATACTTCCTCTACCTATAGTACCTATGGTACAGGCAGAGGAAGTAAAAATAATTAACTTACATATATAATTAGTTTATAAAACTAGCCACTTAGAGTCCATATATAGCCTTTTTTTCAAATTTCGGGGGGGGGGGATATAACCCCCCTATCCTCCCTCTGCGTCCGCCACTGTATATAATTACTAGGGCAAGGCATTTAGTTACCATAAAATAGTGAAAAAATGCAAAATAAAAAATGCATTTATGACCTAAAAATAGTGAAAAATGACATAGAATTTTAAACAATGACCAATAAATTTTCCATTATTACTTATTTTTAAGTAATGAATTGCTAAAAGCAATTTAACGGATGACAGTGTGTTATATATATGAATTTACAATATAAAACAAACTTACTAAAAAAAAAAAGAAAATGTGTACAACCTGACACCCTTAGCGAAAAAAAAATCCTTTCTGAACTGGCGTGCCCATCTAATTGCCCCTAGAAAATATGTGCAATTTAAAAAGAAAGAAAAAATAATTCTTTATTGCTACAAGACAAACTGATATGTGGTTACAATGAACCTGAATTAAAATGAACTATGTATATTTGGCGGATATTCTCGAATAAAAACTATTGTCTGCTGCCTGAAATGATTTGTAGGCCTATATGGAAAAGCTCCTCTTTACCTCCACTGAAATATGACCTAAAATGGCGAAAAAGACCTAAAAATGCCGAAAATCACCTAAAATGCAGAAAAAGGCGTGGAAATACAAAAAACCTAAAAATTGTCAAAAACCACCTACCTCTTGAAAATGATGAAAAGTGCAAAATAAAGCAAAAAATGCAAAAACTAATTGCCCTTATTTAATAAATTGTTTGATACACATTTATATATACTCGAGTTATCTTTTAACTTTCATATAAAAATGATGCAAAATCATCAATTGCCTTGCCCTAATTATTACCATAGCATATATGAGAGTAAAAATTTTCATAACTGTGGCTTCAATACTTTAGGTGTATGAACTATTTTCTAAAACCCTACGTCCCTCCTTAAAATTGGTAGAATAAGTTATGAATAATTTTCCAAACATTGTACTTAAAACAGTATTTCACTTAACGATATTAGTTTCGTTTTAATTATCCATCTCTTCCCAGTTTTCTCGGACAACTACTGCAGTTATTGATATCCCGGTTTTTGAAATCACGAACCCGGATATCGTACAAACAAGGGTGTTTCTGTACTTCCAAAATAATTAATTCACTATCAAAATGTTCCATTGTTACGGAGATTGATATTCGAAATATGGCGAGAACACAACTGCAATAGCTGCTTGAGACGATGCACGTGTGGCCACTCAAGTCAGCGTGAAAACCTATAAACAAATGGACCCCAGCCCATTCTCTGAGCGGGCAAGTTTGAAGACGCAGCAAAATGACTCCTTTTCTGCGATGAATCACTCCCATGTGGCCCGTCTCACATCTGTCAATGTAATCTATATATTTTGCTTGTTTTCTTGCTGAACCGCAGCGCGGAAAAAAGCTCGTGTGGCCTTAGCCTAAAGGATCAACATTACAGGCTGTATTTCTTCAACAGCCTTTGAGTTTTGGCAGTGGAAACAAAGTTCATTTAAAAAAAGGAAGATTTCTCCTGGTTTTTGAGACAATGTTTGAGAATTGTAGCAAATAATGAACACAACATGCAAGACATTGTTGTTGTTATAGATAATGCTCCATCTCATTCCTGCTGTGAAGAATTCTTATGGTAAGATGAATTTCTGGGGGGGTTGAAATTTGTCGTTTAGCTCTTACAGCTGCATGCTGTATCTGGAGTACCAGACATAACGCGACTACTCAGAGAGACTAATGACATCTTACTGCGGGGGGATCCAGCTGGTGTACTAAGCCAGAGAAAATTCGGACTTCAACACTTGGAGAGGACGGCTGATTCTGAAATACAGATGATCACCTCCTAAATGTGTCTTCAAGCTGTCACCCATGTGCAGCAACATTATCCAGCTGCTATGCGAATGGACAATATGCCTCTGGGAAACTGGAGAGGGGGTTAAATTCTGTGTAAACATTCATTCAAGTTAGACCTATGTATTTATTTTAACACTGTACCGAAATAAATACTATATTCCTATTTCCGAAATGGAAGTTACTTATTCCGAATTGAAATTACTTTTTCCAAATTTAAATTCAACCTTTTCCGAAAGTGAAATTACTTTTTCTGAATTAAAAATGTCTTTTTCCAAAAATGAGGTTGAAAATATGTAGTATCCATAATGTGCACTATACATTTATATATATTCCATACTCTGCACATTCATTTTTACATTTCAAAATGACCCCACGTTTTCAAAAGAAAGAAAAAAAAAAATAGTTGCCATTCCTTTACATACACGGAAATAATTAGTTTTCTACCAACACTCCTTAATTTAACACAACGATAATCAAACTAATCATCAAGAGTATACCGTCAATCACACCTTTTAGAGTATAAATATCATATCTGTACTTCCACACTAGATTTTACCTCACTACACAGAGTTTATAGTTCTTCTGTTTTAATTCTTCACGAAATCTATGTAGTTCTACTCTACACACGCCATACCATGTTTCAAGTCCTCCTAAGGTGGATAAATTGGGACATTTGAGCATTAATAACCTTGCAGTGCTAATACTCAAACGTTCACTGAAATACACTTTAAATTCTTCCAAATATTGCATAGAGTTTTCCTTCAGTACATTCCTCACAAACTGATCATCTACTTCTTTGATTAACCCAATGACAACTTTCTGGATATTTAAACAGTGTATTAAAATAGAGTAAGGATACTCTGCTTCACATTGCACATAAAATGTAAAGTCCTTCAGTTTCTGGAACAGAGGAACTTTTGATATTTTCTTTGATACAGGCCCAGTACTGAATGAACAACTTCGTATATTCAAGGTAATTAGTTGAGGACAGTGCACACTTATGCAGGACAAATCTACATCTTGAATAAGCAACAGGTCAATTGAAGTCAGAGATTGTCCTCTTGCCATAACTAGTCCTTTAATGTTGTCTGTTATAAAATTTCCACCTGAGAGTTTCACCTCTTGAAGATGCTCCATATCTTTCAAAAGAGAAAGGTCACAATCTACAGTACAAAAGCAAATGTGAATTAGATTTCGATAATACTTGAGTAAAATATCCAACAGAGGGTTTCTGATTAATCCACAACCAAGTTTCCTCATGGAAAATGTACTGTACTGCGGTTCACTTTGCTCAGCTTCACTACTTTTGGATGGATCTTTCCCTTTTGCCAATCCAACAAGCAGCTGGGCCATTCCCCTTTCACTGATATTTGTACCCGACAAGTCCAACTGTTCCAATGGTGACATCTCAAGGATGGAATCTATAGAAGCATCTGAAACATACCCTGATCCACTAACTTTAAGGGATTTCAACTTTTTGCAAGTCTTTGCTATTACTTTAATGACCTCGTTAGTGCAAGTTCGTTCCATACTGAAAGAGATGAGATTATCAAGAAACATAAAGTTTCTTAAACACGTGACTTGAACGTCATTTGGCAAATCATAAAGAACTTGGGCTGTAAATTCTTCCAGTTTCAACATTTTATGGATATTTTCACACATTACATACCCAACGATATACGGTTCTTTTGACAAGTCCAATCTCTTCACATGTGGGTTTGCACAGATTACAATAAACTGTCTTATCACATTTCGGCAGTTACTGTCACCCGAAGTCTTGAAGCTATCTGTTGTACATGCAGTTTTGCTTATGGTCAAAGTAATTGCTTTCAATAAGCAAGCAGTCATTTTCCCAGCCAGAACTTGAGGTAAACTACCATGTAAATATTCTTCTACATTGTCAAGTTTTAACATGCTATTTTCAGGCACCTCCTCATTCCTGGAATCTGTCAATGAAATTTTGGAGCAAATAGGTACCACAAACTGATATGCAACATTGCTGACATAGGTGCTTATAGCTTCAAATGCTAATTCCTCCAGAGAAGGTGGGCATCTCAGTTTTGGCAAGTTCATTTCAAGCACCATCTGGGGAAAGAATACAAATCATGAATGCCATTATACCTTACTCTATGTAACTTTTAACACTGAACATTCACCATTTTCATGCAATACAAATTGATTTGCATGCATACTATTAGAGCCCAGTGTTAGCAGACTCAAAATCAAGTGGAGCATGGGCTTTTTTGGTCTAAAATGCCAAAACAGCAATTAATTCTCACATCCATACAATCCTGGGGAGGGGACAATCTATTTGGAGGGTTTGATGGAGAAATAATTCCGTAGGTAAAGTGCTGCCACGTCAACAGAGTATCACTGGTACTGTTCGATCCCGTCACTGACCAAACTGAGATGAGTTCTTTGTGGGGCTTAGGCATATATCCCATTTATTGTAGCTTGTGGGGCCTACAGGTCCCTCCTAGGTGAAATGGTAGGGCTATTGAGCCAAGATACTTCTACTGAGTGGGATATCTACTACTGCACTCATTCACTACTTAGTGATGGAAGACTTGTCACCAATTTTTAAACCCAAACGAATGTCCTCAGCCAGTCTTGATGTCTTGAATTTTGAATCGAACGGCATGTATCTAGTAATTTGACCACTAAGATCACTCTTAAACTGTATTAAAACATGGAATGTTTGTCCAGATCTGTTAGGTGGTTTTCCTTTTACCACTACACAACACATCCTTACATTCCGGATAGAGGGGACTACCCTCAAATATGAAGGGATACTGCAAACATATTGGATAATGCACAGATTAACACAACAAAACAAAGATGTGGGTGTGATGAGCCACCCTGTTACCAATAAATCTGTGTTAGTACAGCAACATTAACATTATTATCTGTGGGTGGATTGTCTGGTTTGCGGATTATCCGTGTGCAAAAATTTGAATTTCCCACACTTAATTTTGAATTTCTTGCATTTCCTTCGGCTTTACCACATTTAGTTTTGAATTTCCCACACCATATTTTGTCAGATTTTGAATTTTTTGCACTTAATTTTGTCAAATATACACAACATGGCAACAAAATGTGGGAAATCCTAAATTAAGTATGGGAAATTCAAAATCTCGCATCAGGTTTGGATTATCCGTGTTTCTCAATTATTCGTACATGTCACAATCCAAATTAACATGGATAATCAGGAGTTTGCTGAATGTTAGCATCAAGCAAACTCTTGCAAGTTTAAAGGGCCTGTTAACTTTAAAAATGCATTTTCAGGTGAAAGACATTTAGAGATTAGTTTGTCTGAAAATCCAAGCTTTCTACATTTATTCGTATACCTGTAATTCAAGTTGAAAATTCCGGCAATACTTCAATCTGACATCATGGATCCACTACAAATATGCATTAGAATGTTATGATGCGTATTGACACACTAGTCTGTGTTTGGTAGTTCATTGTTGGTGTTGTATCGTGTCTTAACATTATTATTAAATTTAATAGTTTATCGAGCCGTGTCTGGAATTATATAAATTTGAGCCCAAGGAAGATCTAATTATAAGACCAGAAGAAGAAAATTTGGGAATTTGAACCAAATAAATATGCATAGTACTGGCTGTGGTAGAATGTGTTTCATCAGCAACTCATGAGTGTTTCTGCTGTTGTGAAACTGTCATGATGATAATGACAGTCCTGAGTGTACTAAAATACATAATTCCTTTCATCATGTTGTACTAAACAGACACATTGAACACTAGTAAGCACATTATGATGGCGAGGGTGGAATTCAATTTTAAAAGAGAAGAGTTACGAGTAATGAACAATAGGAATATGCTATATGGAGCTTATAAACAATTCATCTACTGGATTAATTCTTGGAAGCCCTTTGGAAAAGGAAACAAAAAAGCAGGGCCAGCTTGTCCATGTAGGCGAACTAGGCAGCCGCCTAAAACAGGGAAATTTTCAGAAACATTTAGGGGCAGCAACATTTAGGGCCTGTATTACCACGCTGACAAATCCTCCAGATACGTGACTTCCAGATAGCTTAACTGGAAGATGCCGTGTAATACCACCGCTGATCTACTACCGGCAAGAACGCATTAAAAATTTGTAAAATGGTCCTTACATCGCTGAGCAGAGAGGTGTGTTTGTTGTAGTTCGGTAGTCCTCCGCTAGGTGCGGCAGCTCGGATTTGTATTTGTACAATTAAATTACATAACAACATATCGTTTTAAGTGCATTAATCTATTTGTTCAATTCTATTTCATTCATATGTGAGCATAAAATGACAATTTTATGTAAATTAAATCTTCCGGCATCAGTTCTAAAATTCAGATGGCTTGGAAGCTTTCGGCTTGCGCCATCTTGTTTCAACCAAGATCCCAAACAAGCAGTTAGTACTTTGTCAGCCACTCCATCCTGCTGCTAGCTTATCTGGAAGTTGTCTTCCCATACAGACTTTGTCAGGAGACCATAACGATGGGTGAAAGGCAAAACATCTTAACCGCCACTTTTTCTCAAATTGACTTTTTAACGTGAATAGAAAGAGGCAACTGAGTTTTACGTCCTGGCAAAAGATCTTGCACGAACTCCTTCTGTGGCGGGAGAAAAATGCTGGTGTATTTTATCTTAAGAACCAAATAATTATTTTAGTGCCCGGCAAAACATCTTAAAGAACGAGCTGTTCCCGCATTTTTATCGTAAGTGCCAGCCCAAAGTGGCGCATAAGATAAAATGTTTGGCTCTTAAGATAATTCTTTCGGGACTAATTCTGAACGTTGGCGCTTAAGATAATTTATTATTTTTATAATTAATGCTAATAGGGTGCTTAAAATCTTCTTGTTTCTGTCAAAATCAGTCATATTAAGAATCAGTAATAATACTATGTAGTAAATTAGTGTTATTTCTAATTATAACATTAGCAATGTGACGTAACAATGGTTTGGTTCGCTTTGCGGACCTCGCGCGCCTTCTGCATTCCATTTAGCATTATTTTTTTAGTCATGTGCGAGAAATTGACAGCTGCAGTTCATTTTGTTCCTGTATGTGATATTGTATTGCTTATTTGATTGAACATTACGTATTGTGCAAGGAAGAATGAACTTCAGTAGAGGAAGGCTACTGGTTTCTTTGTGTGGTGATGAAACGATAGAAGATAATGCAACCCCTACCAGTCTGCAGACATCTAATACACAAGGTGACTTTAATTGCTTACTTATTTCTGTAAACATGCATAGTTTTAATTCGATCCAAACTATGATACACTTAATTTTAAAAGTCTTATAATTTGAAACGGACCTCCGGCATGGTCTCGTGGTTAGAGTAGCTGGCTATATAGGCTATCCGCAGGGCCGGGTTATATCCCCGGTACCTCCTCGGATGTTTCTGAGTTATTGAGGTCTTGAACGGGGTGCACTCAGTCTCGTGATACAAACTGAGGGGCTACGTGATTGAGAACTAGAAGTTCTGGTCACCATTATTAACGGCCGTGGGTGTCAGCATGCTGGCCACATACCCCCAATCCTGTCATCTGCCTGTGGTAGATGACCGGATTGTAGGCCTAGTCCCTCCAGGGATGTAGTGCCTCGGAGTAAATAGTAGGTAATCGATTTGAAACAAATGTAATTCATTTTGGTTCACTCGCGTTTTTTCTTCTCTTTTTAGGCGAGCTAGATGGACACCTCATAAATGGTACAAATTCTGAAGGAATGGCAGATATGGTCAAACCAAATAATTTTAATGATAATAATAGTTCCACAAGCATTAGTGCTGCATCTAGCATTCCTTTCATTAAGCTTGTGGATTATGATTCTTCAGAAGAATCTGCTACATTCTCACCAAGAAAGAATTCGTGTAACATTAATTCTGGGGAACCGAGGTTTATTGATTACACTTCGAGTAACCGATGAGGAGGATAAAGAAGTAACTCTAAATCGAATTTTGATTAATTTTTCTTTCAAACACATTAATGTACTTTATTTCTTAATATTGTCTGTATTTTGTAGCTTCTTGCTTTAATGTTTTATAAATTGTTTTATTATTATAAGTTGAATCACTTAAATGCGTATAGGCTAGTTATGTGAACACTATCATTAAAAACATACTCATTAGATATTAATATGTTAATAAGTCTTATATTATCCCAGAAGCTTAAAATTCCCTACCAGACATCCAAGGCTATTGAAACTCATGTAAATATTTCACTAAGTTGGAAAATAATACCCTTAAAAGTTATCCAGCAGAACATCTTAAGTACTAGCCTGAAGAAAACGATGCCCGCCAGAACATCTCAAGTAACTGTAAGATAACTTACACCAACAATGTAGTTACCGGCAAAACATCTTAAGAACCTTTTCGGCAAGTAATAATCAGTTTCAAGAAACAACGCTGATGTATATGTAACTGTGATCCTCCCAGCTGCATACAGACAAAATTTTATTCAGTTCGGCTTAATAAATATTAAGCAAAACGTTTTTTGCTCCTCCTGAAAAAAAATGTAAATGGCGCTTAAGATGTTCTGCCTGTCACCCATCGATAATACGCAATTCTTGCTCAACTTCCAGATAGGTTCTCTATCTGGTAGATAAATACGATATCTGGAGGTCGTCATACGGGCCCTTAAAGTCAGAGTATTTAGTCATGACCTTTAAACTGGGTTCCCTAATTTGTGTGTGTATCTTCGGGTTGTCTTGAAACTATCAAATTCTGTGGCAAGTGCAGAAAGAAGTTTTTCTAAACTTTCTAAACCAATTAAAACATATCAGCGTAGCTCAATGAGCCAGGAAAGATTTTTCAGGTCTTGCTATCATTTCTATCGAAAATGAGTTATCCACTCAAATGAACAATGTAAACAACCTTGTCAAAGAGTTTGCCAAAACTAAAACAAGAGAAGGTACCTTTAGGAGATCAGGCTTTTTCTCAAATTACCTATGATGTAGTTTTTCGTTGGTTTAATGTCAATATAAAAAGGTATAACCTTCTCAATTAAATGTATATTTTTTTTATTTAATCCCCATACTACCTAGATATGTTATAACGTCATCAAAAACACAAGCCTTTATCAAATTAGGCCAATTCAAACAAATTGTATTTAATTACTTACTAGACCAGGCTAGAGAACATGAAATTCCATAATAATTATATAAGAGTTGAATTTTTACACAAAAACTTCAACTCTTATATAATTATTATGATTATAACTTCACTGAGTTAACTTCCAATACAATTTAATAATGAAATTCCATGTTTAATCAAATGGTAAAAATGGAATAATTGAAGTGGCAATTTAGGGGGTCGAAAAAATTATTTCTCACCTAAGGCGCCAAAATACTTAGAGCTTCTCTTTCAGAAAAGTCATACCATCATGTGTAACTAAACTAATTTGGCACGAATACCCTAAGCCTAACAAAGTGTACATACACTTTCAAACTGCTGAAGGAAGAGACATTTCGTACTTCGACTAACTGAAAATTTAACCCTGAATCTACAACTACGCTGATATTAAAAAAAGTAAAATACAGAGTTCTTACAGGCAACTCAGTCTTCTTTATTCAGTAACAGGCTTACATCTATTAAATAGTTAATTATGGCCATTTATTTGCATTCAAGTGATACCTTGACTAGCAGAACAATTAATTTGAAGAAAACTATTAAAATTTTGCTGCAAAAAAAAAAAAAAAAAAAAAAAAAAAAAATTAAGTGTTACACTACATTTAAACTTGTAATAGACTTCGAGCAGTCTTGAAATAAAGCAGATTTATTCTATTAAGCCACACTTTGAATCTGCTTGGTCATCTATCTCGATTTGGAAGCTTAAGAACACCAAAATCTACATTTGTGGTGTTAAAGCACCCAAAAACACAGCATCTAGGCATTTCTGACAGACTGGCACGCAAACTCACATATACAATAATGAGACACAAGTTGCTTGGCCATATGAAATTCGATGTGAATGGTGGGAAGCTATGGCTCTGTGATGTCACTCTGTTGGAAGCAGCATCAGTTATTCTTCAATTTTGCAAGAATGAATCATCGTAGAAACATTGTGGTTTTACTGCTATACTTTACTAAACAAAATCTTAATTCTGAGAGTCACTTGATTTTAAGTTAATAGGGCTTTTAAGGAGGTTCATTATTGGTATTTCTTCCACAAATTAAAAAATCAAGAAACAATAAACAAATATTTTTTACTGCAAACCTGCCTGACACTTTACAGTTTTCTCCACTTGTTTACAGTTACTTGAAATGCATCTAGTACCAGTACTTTTAGGTTTGCTGACCTTTGTTCGGTGGATTAATAAATACATACTGTAATTTAATTGCTCTGGATTCTTAGAATTTATGTTTAAAATTGAGGACAGACAGATATAATTTTAAATACCATATTAAGCCTATAGTTCAGCAATTGGTAAGTGATACCACTGACAAGACATACTGTACGTAGGGAATAATTCTGGTAAAGCCCCATGAATTATTATTATTATTATTATTATTATTATTATTAACATTATTATTATTTTTTATTATTTTATTATTATTTTATTATTATTATTATTATTATTACTACTACTACTATTTAATTCTACACTTTATTATTCTATTTTTCAGAAATCACACAGTAGACTAGAACCTATGCTGCAGCTTCTGATTACACAAAGATAGCCTATTTCACTTTGGGAAGAATTGGTGATCTCAGGGGTTCATAAATCCACAGTTTCACATAGGCCTACTGTACGATCAGACAGGAGCTGCTGCTGCTACACTTGCGCAAGATTATGCCAGATTCCCAAACATTAACACTGAATTAGAAGCATTACATATACATACGAGGGTTGATCTGTATGCTCCACCCCTGACCCACTTCCTGTTGAGATAAAATTATCTAAATATTCATGCAAGCAGCTTCATATCTCAAGGTAAACACTGCACTGTTTCAAGCTTTTATCTTTCTGCCTTGGGTCAGGGGATATTGTTCTTGTGAAGGATGTGTGTGTCAGTTATAAAATGGAGCCTGTAGAACAAAGACCTGTTATTAAATACTTGCAGAAAAAGGGAATGAGTCCAACAAAAATCCATCGGGATTTATATGCGACTTTAGGTGAAAGTGCAATATCATATGACATAGTCAAAAGGTGGTGTCGTGAATTTAGATGTGGTAGGGAATCATGTGAAGATCAACATGCAGGAGGACCACCAGTGAGCGTTACAACTGTAGACAATGTCAAAAAAGTCCATGATCTAGTGATGCAAGACCGCAGACTGACTATTAGGTAAATAGTGGAGCTAACAGGCTTCACCTATTACCGGTACACAGCTAAAAATATTTTAGTTATGGAACTGGATATGAAAAAATTGACAGCAAGATGGGATCCTCGAATGTTGACAGCAACACAGAAGAGACAGCGTGTGTTGATTTGTGAACATCTGTTACAAATGTACAGAGCAGATTCAAAAATATTTATTGACAGATTTATGACTATGGCTGAAACCTGGATCCACCATTATGACCCAGAAACGAAACTCCAAAGAAAAGAGTGGAAACTTTTCCCGCAAGTTCAAGACTCAACCAGCTGCAGGGAAGTAATGACCACAGTATTTTGGGATGCCAGGGGAGTAATTCTGGTTGATTACTTACCAAAGGGTTCTACAATCACAGGAGCATATTATCCTAATTTAATTCCAAAATTAAGAGATTCTATAAAGAGTAAGAGACGTGGAAAATTAAGTGCAGGAATCCTCTTTCACCAGGACGATGCCCCCAGTCACACCTCTTGTGTGGCCATGGCTGCTATAACCAAAGCAGGCTTTGAATTAGTGAACACCCACCATACTCACCAGATCTGGCCCCTAGTGACTTCAGATTGTTCCCAAAACTCAAAGAAGATATTCATGGAAGACGATTTTCAACTCAAGGTTCTACAGGTTCCATTTTATGACACACACACCCTTCACAAGAAAAATATCCCCTGGCCCAAGGGAGAAAGATAAGAGCTTGAAACAGTGCAGTGTTTACCTTGAGACATGAAGCTGCTTGCATGAATATTTTGATAATTTTATCTCAACAGGAAGTGGGTCAGGGGTGGAGCATACAGATTAACCCTCGGTGTCGTTATTTCCAAGTGTCCCCATCAACAAACTACTGATTACATTAGAAACATGGCTGGAAACCACAGGCTTAGAAAAAGAAGAAATACAAGAACTTTTGGAACTCACTAAGATCTGTATTGGGCAAAATTTCTTTTCATTTAGGGGCACATTTTATGAGCAAAAAGATGGTTTAGCAATGGGAAATCCATTGTCTCTGTTTCTGGTGGATTTATATATGAGTTCTTTAGAAATCCAGACCACCAAAGCATTCCCTCAGATCTTCAAAACTTGGTATAGGTATGTCGATGATATTTTCACCATTGTAAACAGGAAACTGGCAGGAGATGCATTAAAGCTGTTGAACCTACAGGATAACTCCATAAAATTTACTGCAGAGGTTGAATCAGAAAACTTCTTCCCTTTTTTAGACATCAAAATTATTAGAAACCACAACAGTATTGAGTTTGGCATTTTCAGGAAAGCAACACACGTAGACAACTACATTAAACAAGATGGACACAACCCAAGAGCACACAAATATGCTATCTTTAATAGCCTCACTTTTAGATTAGTTAACATACCTATGAACAGTTCTGAATACAACAAGGAATACCAGCATATCTTGGACACCGCACTCAAAAACGGCTTCAACACAGATATAGTTAACAAAAAAATCAAAAAGTTTGAAAAACAAAAGCTAATACGAGAAAATTGCACTCTAAGCAACATTAAAGATGAAACAGCATTCAAGAAGTTAACTTTTCACCCTAGAATACACTACAAATTTGAGAAGATTTTCAAAGAAGTTAATATAAGACTGGCCCCCATCAACAGATCCAACATAAAAACACTACTAAAATCTGGACAAATGGACAAAATTCCCCCAAAGAAAAACTCTGGCATTTATGAATTAAAATGCAAAGACTGCAGCAAACTTTATATTGGAAAAACTAAGAGAAATTTAAATATAAGACGTAAGGAACACTTAAGAAATATAAAGTATAAACAAACAGATAAATCGGCAGTTGCACATCACTTTTGGACCATGGAACATGAATTTGAAGATGACATTAAATTATTAAAATCTGTAACAAAACTGATAGAACTAACGGTCTGGGAAAAAATTTTCATTCAAAGGAACAGGAATAACTTGGTTAATTTTGATATCCCAAAGGAAAACAACCTCATCACTACACTGATACGTCCAACAGAGACATCTACCGGTCTTCCAGCAAACTCGGCAGTTGACCTGTTGATGTAGATGTAGATGTAGATATCTCGTCCTGTAGATCCTGTGTTGAGCGGGGCTCAAGGATATAGAACACGTCAGATCAAAAAATACATGCATGTTATAACAATAATATAGGCCTACAGAAACTGTAAGCTGCCAAATTTATCCAAGCTGGAAATATTCCTCCAAATTGTAGAAGGTGTGAGTTATTAAAAATTCCTTGACAGCTGTTTTGAAAGGTTTGCTCTTTCTTTGAATACATAATAATTTAATGTTGTTTGGAAGCTTGTTATATATCTGTACTGCAGAATAATAAGCACCCTTCTGAAAGAGTTTTAACGAGTTATTTGGTCTGTGTAGATCATTCATGTTTCTGGTAGTACGTCCGTGTACACTAAAATTAGTTTGAAATTTATCAATATGCTGATGATGCAGCTAAGAAGCTGTGAAATGCATTATGTGTAAGTCATTACTTATATTAGTGAAGTTGAGTGGAAAACAGAATTAATTGTGTGTAACTGAGTCTATGTTACATGAAATAAAACTATTTTAGCAAAGTGTATTACACTAGAAAAATAAGTAACTTAACTTAGATCTACAATATACAAGAAACAATAAAACGCAAATGCTTTATACCTAAAAAAAATTAGCGTTTTTTTTGGAGAGATATTTGTTTAGCCTAGTTTTAAATGTTGGCAGCGTACAACAGGCCCTGATGCTGGAGGGAAGAAGATTCCAGGAACGTGCAGAAGTTACAGTAAAAGACCGAGAACATATGGATGTTCTATGGATAGGTATTGAAAGCAGACAGTCATGTTGTGATCTGGCATTTAATGAGTGATTTGAAGATAAATAATGAATACGATTAGCCAGATAATGGGGAATTGAGGTTTGGAGGATTTTAAAAAGAAGAGAAAGGGAGTGCATAGATCGTCTTCCACAGACATGGAGCCAAGATAATCTTAGAAGAGACGGTGTAGTGGTGAAAAAATAGATAGCCTGCTTGTGGTATCGGTACCCTAGCCATCCATTTCATCTCACTAACAGTTGACCCACCTGGGAAGGAGGGGTTTATGGTGGGGAGCAGCTGCCATTTGAAATATTACTACTAGCATAATGAATAGAGGAGAAAGTGTGATGACTGAGGTAGTTCACTGGTTCCGCCGCTAGGTAGCAGTTGCTCTGCTTGAGATTCGCGGGAGCAAGATTACTACGGACGGTATAGGAAAAATTGCAAACATTCTTAATCAAAATAATACATTAATCTATTTCAAAATGACTCACCTTATCTAAATTGAATTGTTAGATACTTTTGACAATTTTCGGGCTGCTTTACATGTCTTGGAAGATCTCATCTCCATAAATAAACATGGCCGTGTGTAACAGTAATTTCTCAGATTGCAAGAAGCTTGACCGTAACATTTCGTTCCACATCTTTCCAAAAATCGAAGATGTTCACAAGCAATGAACAATTAACTTATATAATATAGGTATGAAACAGCTAAGGGATGATTTGATCTAATATTTTGTTGCCTAGAAAATAGGGTAGAGGGTATGTTAGTATAATTTGATGAGAATTTGTTAAAGAATGTACATTTGTATAGAAATAACAACGTATAATTAGGGTAGAAAACAGCTAAGGGATATTTTATAAATTAATATTAATATTACATTGTATAGAATATTACTGAGTAGGCTATTAATTTGTATTAATATTGTATTAATAGTAATATTATTTATATTAACATTAACTTTCTCCTGGCTGTATGGGGTAAGTTATGTAGGTGAAACATGGTCAAAAGTGTAGATCTGTGTACAAATTATGTGAACAGAGATAATATAAACTAAGGGATGGTTTGTGAATTGCAGGGCACGGAAAATTTCATAAGCAGCACTACAAAAATAGGGCGCGTGATCTTTAAAATTGGCGTCTCAACATCCGATAAAGACATAAAGACGCACATACGCAAAAATTGTTTTGCAATGCATTCTATATTTCAAAGCATTTTCCCTGATTTTTTTATTAAAAAATTAAATCCTCTTGCCTTAACTACAGCCCGCTATTTGCTCAAACCCTCGACCATTCGCCGTTCGCTGTAACTGATGTATGTCTTATGTTGTTAAATTATATTATTAAAAAAAGGAACAAGATTTCTTTTTCTAATAAGACATTTGCTATGATAATTATACATAAAAATTACTAACATAAGTGAACAGAAAATATGATAAATAATCCAATAAATGCATAAATAAAAGTAGTGCAGATTTACTAAGTTAGAAAAAAGCTTCATTCACTCCTTTTCCCCAGCAGGTCAATCTTGCAGTATGGGTACAAGTAGTCAGTTAATATAGTATTATTATTGAGTCCACGAATAAATTATGTAAAAAATTTTACGTTATTGCTGGTATTTTATGGAAAAGATGCCTGCTAATACCTCAATACCATTCTGACAGCTTTAGCTTTAGAGTAATTACTATTACTCGTTAACCATTATAGATATATAGGTGGTACTCGATTTATAATAAGATCCAAATATTTCACTAAACCTTACACGCTTGATCTCTTTCTGGACACAAAAATAAAATAATAAATGTCGCATGGTCAAATTTGCTTCACCCTCAACATTTCACGATCGTCCCACATCATTCAGACAGCTGAGCGCCCGGAATAATTACCACTCAATTACTCGTAAACCATTCAAGATATAAAGGTGGTACTGAATTTAAAATAAAGTTGAAACATTTCACTAAAACTTTCTCGCTTGAAGTTTTTACGGGACACAAAAATGAAAAAAATTGTCGCATAGTCAAATTCCGTTTCACCCTCCATGAATTTTGTGTAATTGGTGATGTTTATATAATGAAATAAAAACATTTATGTCCGCATTTTTTAAGTCTCTGTTTTAACCATCAGAAGGACTGTGTTGTGCAGATTATTTCTGCACAAATTTCACAGAAATAGGACAAAGGGGTAATTAAAGATTGCGAGTTTAATCATAAGATGCCAAACTATCATGATGCAGCATTGAGAAGTTGAAACGCAAACGAAGGTGCTGCCAGTGTTTCGGTGGACCGCTGCTCTCCCTATACCCACCATTGTATTAGCGGCGGAGTCATCACACTTTCTCATTCTATTCATTATGCTACTAATAAAGCCACTTAGTAAGCAGAAGGTGAAAACTGAGAAATATTTAAAAAGGCTTTCTTCTACTGTCTTCCTCTTCCTCCTCTTTCCTCCCTATCTCTCACCTCCTCTTGACCCTACCTATTTATGACAGATTCCTAACCACACATTTTACGCATTGACCGGTATTCGACAAACAAAATATATAAAAAAATTAGTGTGATATTAAGTGTTTTATGAAGAGAATCTTAGTTTAATAAATTGATGAGTTTTGTCCATTCTGTAGCGATAATCTTAATGATTTATGTATAGCGTAGAGCTTTATCATTGGTACTCACTACTAAATTGTGGTATTTTGTTACCTGTTGGAGCGCTTTCAACCGCATGGAGCGGCCATCTTCAGCAACTGACTTCCGTGGTGTTGTTGTTGTTGTTGTTGGGAAGACATTTCTGGATAACTGTATCGTACAGCGCGTGCGATTTGAATTGTAACTGTTCGTTTAGGATGTTGGTGTTGTCTTGTGTGGTGTGTCTGTATATTTCATATTGTTCGAGTGTGTTGAGTGTGTGACCTTTGTGGTTAATGTGTAGGATTTCCATGTCTGTATTGATGTCTGCGTATTCGTGTCCTGTGGTTATTATATGGTTTGCATAGGCAGAGTCTGTGTTTTGTTTGAGAGCTCGTATGTGTTCTGTGTATCGTGTTTTGAAACTTCGGCCTGTTTGTCCTATGTAGAATTTTGGGCAGTCGTTGCATTTTAGTTTGTAGACTCCTGGGTTGTTGTATTTGTTTGTGTGTTGTTTGTTGTCTGTGGGTTGTATTTTGTTGATTGTTTTGTTCTTTGTTCTGAATGCTATTTTGTATCCTTGTTTTCTGAACTGTTGGGCGATTTTCTGTGTATGTGTGTTGAAGTATGTGAGTGTGATGTATTTGTCTTTTTTCTTTTCTGTGTTTTGGTCATTTTTCTTCGTTCTGATTTTGTGTAGTAGGTTGTCAATGACTGTGTGGTTGTAGCCATTGGTAATGGCTAAGTGTTTTATGGTGTTAAGTTCTTCTTTGTGGTCTTCAGCGGATAGTGGTGTGTTTTCAAGTCTGTGGAGCATGGATCGGAATGCAGCATGTTTGTGTTGTGTTGGGTGGTTGGAGCTGTTGTGTATCAGTGTGTCTGTCATTGTGGGTTTTCTGTATATTTTGAATTTATGAAGCACACAGAAAGCACACAGAAACATAAATTCAAAATATACAGAAAACCCACAATGACAGACACACTGATACACAACAGCTCCAACCACCCAACACAACACAAACATGCTGCATTCCGATCCATGCTCCACAGACTTGAAAACACACCACTATCCGCTGAAGACCACAAAGAAGAACTTAACACCATAAAACACTTAGCCATTACCAATGGCTACAACCACACAGTCATTGACAACCTACTACACAAAATCAGAACGAAGAAAAATGACCAAAACACAGAAAAGAAAAAAGACAAATACATCACACTCACATACTTCAACACACATACACAGAAAATCGCCCAACAGTTCAGAAAACAAGGATACAAAATAGCATTCAGAACAAAGAACAAAACAATCAACAAAATACAACCCACAGACAACAAACAACACACAAACAAATACAACAACCCAGGAGTCTACAAACTAAAATGCAACGACTGCCCAAAATTCTACATAGGACAAACAGGCCGAAGTTTCAAAACACGATACACAGAACACATACGAGCTCTCAAACAAAACACAGACTCTGCCTATGCAAACCATATAATAACCACAGGACACGAATACGCAGACATCAATACAGACATGGAAATCCTACACATTAACCACAAAGGTCACACACTCAACACACTCGAACAATATGAAATATACAGACACACCACACAAGACAACACCAACATCCTAAACGAACAGTTACAATTCAAATCGCACGCGCTGTACGATACAGTTATCCAGAAATGTCTTCCCAACAACAACAACACCACGGAAGTCAGTTGCTGAAGATGGCCGCTCCATGCGGTTGAAAGCGCTCCAACAGGTAACAAAATACCACAATTTAGTAGTGAGTACCAATGATAAAGCTCTACGCTATACATAAATCATTAATAAATTGGTTCATGCCTATTGGATTTTACCCAATTTTCTTGTAGCTCTTCACCGAAACAAACTATTTCACCAGCGACCTCCTAAAATGCTTCCGCTTACTCTTTATCACAATCCCTGTATTTGAAAAGACACCCTTGCACTATACACGTCTCACACAGTACTGGCAGCCACTAGGAGTGTTTAATGGAAGCCAGTACTGGTCCCATGAGTGGCCACCCCTGGCCCAGTGTGCGGTAAAAGATAAATTTATGCCGCGCCCCAGTCAAGTTCCGCCGTTTTGTTAGGTTATGAATTTTTAATTTTTGGTACAAGGGCACTCTCCAGGTACAAGGGCCACTCTCGCAGTTTTAATATTTGGTACAAGGGGCACTCTCGCATGTTTAATATTGGGTATGGTCGGGAGTGTCGGCGACAATATGCAAGGATAGTTTGGTCACCCTGTTCACTGAGAAACAAAATGTGAATATCGAGAGGGCGGAGCCTAAACTGCACCTTGTATTTGTCTTTAGCCCTATTTTTTCCCGCAAACTGTCTCGTAGGCAACTTGTTTCAAATTGAAAGAACAAAATGATAAACGAAAAGGTTGCCTAAAATCAAATAAAAACCTACCTTTTAATCCAATACGACTGATGTGAAGGCTTCTCGTGAGTATAACGACGTTATCAATTCATTCCAAAGAATCAACTGGGCAATCTCCGTCTCTTCTACCTTCCACAATCAACTGACAACCGTTATCAAGAAAAGTCTATTAACAATTCGCCATTCCGTCCAGCAAACAGACGCAAAAAAACGTCTTGGACTTTAGGCTGGCTTATTTTTTGGCCCAAGTCAGACGAAAAACAAATGACTATCTCTGTTCACCAATGAGAACTGATCATAACGTCATAACGTGGTCATAACACACACCAACAGCATAGCCAACTACATAAAACAAAATAGGGAATTTCAAACTTTCCGGCTATTTGCACACCTAGCCACGGACCTAGCTCAATGTTTCCCGCTATTTGCACAATAAAAATGGTTTAAATGTTGAAAACTAAGCCTCCCCCCGGAAAATTAAAAAAAATTAAGGTGCACAATAACGAGTTTTAAGCTTCCCACACTTTAAACTCATATTAAGTAATTTATAAGCAGATTTTTAAAAAAGGTGATATATCACAATAATGAAATAAGTAGTACTATTTTCCCTTTTTTAATCAATGGGGGGGGTTCAAACCCCCCCCCCTCGTTACGCCTATGACCGGTACTATAATCCCAGATTAAAAGGGAGAATTAAATAGACATAAAATAAACAGGCTTATGTTTGGAAAGGTGAAGTCAGACTGAAAAATCCAATGCCATAGCCGGGATTTGAACCAGGATCTTCGACTCTCCATGCCGCTGCTCTTGCCAATTGAGCTACCATGGCAATATGTCGGTAAACATTAAATTCTCCAACTGACTTGCATATCCCGTTATACCACCAGGCGTTCTCAATACGAGATACCAACCCAGTGAAGACTTACAAATTCTTTTAAGTACTTTAAGGCCCTGGCTTCATAGTAAACCACTGGTAGGTCACAGTGGAGGCTCATCTATAGGCATTATGGAATTGCAGCACCGCCTGTTTGCACTTGATACTCCTGATAACTTTTAATATAATGAGTCCCTTTTTGTAGATGTAGATGTAGATATCTCGTCCTGGAGATTCTGTGTTGAGCGGGGCTCAAGGATATAGAACACGTCAGATCAAAAAATACATGCATGTTTTAACAATAATATACAGAAACTGCAAGTTGCCAAATTTATCCAAGCTGGAAATATTCCTCCAAATTGTAGAAGGTGTGAGTTATTAAAAACTCCTTGACAGATGTTTTGAAATGTTTGATTTCTCTTTGAATACCTACATAATTTAATGTTCCTTGGAAGCTTGTTATATATCTGTATTGCAGAATAATAAGCACCCTTCTGAAAGAGTTTTAGCGAGTTAGTTGGTCTGTGTAAATCATTCATGTTTCTGATAGTACGTCCATGTACACTAAAATTAGTTTGAAATTCGTCAATATTATCCTCTACATAACACACAACAGATTATATATACTCCCCTGTAAGAGTGAGGACTTTTAATTCTTCAAATAGCGGTTTACAAGATTCCCTTTTTTTCTTTCCACATATTATTCTTATTGCCCGTTTTTTTAATCTAAATATTTTCTCCCTATGGGAAGAGTTGCCCCAGAATATGATTCCGTACCTCATTACTGAGTGAAAATATGCAAAATATACCATAAGTAATGCATCCTGCTGTAATATATTATTCAAAATTCGTAAAGCAAAACACGCTGAACTCAGTTTTGAACTTATCATTTCTATGTGTGTCTTCCAGTCAAGATTTTGATCAATTTGTAGTATAAAAATTTTACATTGCTAATTTCTCTTATGATGTGTGTTTGATAATTAATTTCAAGATTTGAGATACATCTGTTTTTTGTCCTAAATTCTATAAAGCGGGTCTTACCAGTATTAAGCGTCATTTTATTAGCTAGAAACCATGTGTTTACCGGTAACTCGTGAAAAGCTTTTGTAGCTATTCATGATAAATGTGCTTGTGACATTCCTGTTACAAGTACACTAGTATCATCTACGAAGAGCAATACCTTTGATTCGTCACTTAAGTTACATGGAAAGTCATTAATGAAGATTAAAAAGAGCAAAGGTTCTAGTATTGATCCCTGAGGTACCCCATTCTTAGCAACTCGTAAGTTAGATTCATTTCCACTTATTACCTTTTGAGTTCTATCAGACATATGATTTGAACCACTTAAGCATTAAATTATTCAACCCATAACGATCCAATTTTTGAAGTAATATTTCATGATTTATACAAAGTTTACAAGAGTTTATGGTGTAATTTAGTAATTTTGTCAATTGAACGTGATGTGGCTGCTACTATAGACTTCAACTCTATTATAAATAAGTTTGCATCCATCAAGGCTAGGGAGGTACATTTTAAAATTTTTGTTATGACTCTGAAATTTCTTCTCTTTATTTTTTCAAACAAACTAACCTTACAATACTTACAGTTTTATTTCATTCATATTTTTCTCTTTATAATGTGTTAAAGTATTAAAAATAAATAATTGTGAACATTAAGCTGTATTTAAATTAAACTCATTGAAAATGTATTGAAACTCATTGAACCTTGAACCCTTTAGTGTTAGGGGGCGACTACCGTCTAGTTAGACCTGGGCACCAAGTAGCCTTGGTACGTCACTGCCACAGTATTCCTAATTAAAACATTAAATTATACAGTGACATTATAAAAGTTACTAATATTGAGGACTGACTGCCGGCATGGTCTTGTGGTTAGTGTTACTAACTATGGATCCGTCGGCCCGGGTTCGATCCTTGGTACCTCCTCGGATTTTTCTGAGGTAGGGAGGTCTGGTAGGGGCGCACTCAGCCTCGTGATTCAAATTGAGGAGCTACTTGATAGAGAAGTAGCGGCTCCGGTCATGGAAACCACCATTAATGGCCGTGGGTGTCGGCATGCTGACCACATGCCCCCCAATCCTGCCATCTGCCTATAGGTAGAAGATGCAGCGGTCGGGTGGTAGGCCTTGTCCCTTCGGGGATGTCGCACTACAGAGTTTAGTTTTAGTTTAATATTGAGGACTGCCTACCAACACTGTTTAAACTCAAAGCAATTTGATTCTTCCTTTGAAAACCTGAAAAGGGAAATTATATGCAATTCAAACAATGGCATTACTCAATTTTATTGAAGTATAACGAAAACTGTTTTGCTTTTTCTTGTGCAGATAATAGATTCATTTTGAATAAAATAATAATTGTAAACTAAATTACACGCCAAATATTAATATTATTATACCGTTCTTAATATAAAGTTGGTAAGTCAAATTGAAGACTGAACAGTGAGGTAACAAAGAATACCGGTATATGTTATCATTTACATGATTACAGCTGGTCCTAGACATAGCCTAATTCCCTAATTTAATTTTACAGTTTCTAGTTTGTGTGCTGAATAATGGTTTCCCCATAGTAATATCACAGTATACGTATTAATACAGTAAGGAAACTGTGTGTTAAAAGTCCTATGACAACTTGTTAGCTGGGCGACACTAGCGCTCCATGCGGCGGTTGAGTAAAACTGCATTCTCACCATATAAAATAACTTGGGAAAATGCATAAACAAATAACAAAATATGTTATAATAAGAGAAAAAAATCTTCTTTCAAAACTGAATTTTAAATTTAAGAAACAATGAAGCATGTATTATATTTTAGTTAAGATCAGGCACAATTTTTAAATGCCACTTACCTGTGATGGATAGTTAACTTGCACTGCAGTTCCTAGGGCTATTCTTATTACAAGTTTTAATAACTTCAAGATGATTCTTGGAAAACCAATTATAACTCATTTTTATTTTTAAAAGTAGCCTAATATTACATTAGAATAGAAATGTCATCATTTTACAAAAATAATACAATATTACATAAGATACAATACAAAATTCAAATAAAAATATAGGTTTCTATCAGTATTTCTCTACACACAAAAATACTTCTGTTCAAATTAAATTTTTCACACTCACCCTCTACAACCTGGAAGGAATGACAGGCAACATTAAAATTCAAACAAACCACCCCTTCCCTTATCAACCTCCGATCAGTAGTATTTTCCCTAAAGCCTACATATCTATATTCTTAGACAAATGTGTACAAAATTTAACACATGCACCCTGTAGGACGGATAAAAGTTCTACGATGCAATAATATTTAAAAACACCCCTTATTAAATATTCAACCCCTATTATGTGATCTGTATACAATTCTACATTTTTGGCCGATTTTTACTAAACTTTAAACACAGACCCCTCAGAACCAAGAGAAACTTGAGGAAAACATTAATTTTGGAAGAAAGCACCCCTTAATTGTTTCAACCCCTGTTATATGAACTATATTTTAATCTACATTTTCTGACCCATTTTGAACAGACTTTACACACAGACCCTGTAGAACCATAAGACATTTTTAGGCAGTACTAATTTTGGAACAAACCACCCCTTAAATATTTCAGCCCCTATTTTGTGGTTATTATTTATATCTACATTTTTCGACCAATTTTTACCAGACTATACACACAGAACCTATTACACCAGGAGAAAATTTTGAACAACATTAATTTTGGAAGAAACCACCCCTTAAATGGTTTAACCCCTATTATGTGATCTATATTTAAATCTACATCCTTTGTCCAATTTTTATTAAATTTTTATACACAAATCTTTTACACGAGGAAAATATTTTAAGTACAACTAATTTGGGACAAATCACCCCTTAAATGTTTTAACCCCTATTATGTGATTTATATTTAAATACATTCTTTAATATATTTTTGTCACACTTTACACATAGAACCTATTCAATCAGCCTGCTGTAAAATAAAACAAAACATCAGCAGTTAATTTTCATTTTGGTAATTTAAAATTGTTTAATGAATAAGGGGTGAATACACAAACGATTAGGGAATATTATACATAACTCAAGTTTCTCCTTTTCATGAGTTTATATAGCTGCAGTTTCCTGAGATTCGAGTGCTAACATTACACAACGTCTTGCTCAGCTCTAATTTCTAACAATAGATACTAATGAAATGAAAATGTCAGCAGTCTATATCACGGTTAAAGATAACAATATTTAGCGTGTCGTATTGTGATCGCTTAAGATAACACAATATTCGCTGCGGTGCAGCTTATTTCCTATGTGCATTGTAATGTATATTGTCAGGGCCGGTTATGTATACAAACATGTGTGCCGTGTTGGCAGTCAAGAATGGCTATGTGAGCTCTAGTTTTGGAGTATTTGAAATTGAGAACACCGTCGGTACAGCAGTTTTAATTAAAGAGTTCTTATTGGAATTCATAAACTGGCTGGTTTCGAAGTGTTCCAAACATAGGCGGCAATTTGCATTTAAATATTTTACACTTTTTGTTAGTAGGTCTTCTCGCCGACTATTGATGACCCATTTTTTACACCTGAAATCATTATAACATAATTAAAGATAAAAATATTACATTAAAGTAAATGTAAACATAACCACACCAGAACATGTGTCAAGAGTAAGCCAGCAGGCATACAATAAATATTACGTATTTTTCTTCTTACCTTTCTGGATCTTTTGGGAAAGTGAAGAAATGCAATTCAGGATTTCTTCCTTTATTGTTACTGCAATTTATAGCAGAACAACAACACCCTTTCGAAACACGCATTGCTATAAAAATTCAAGACTCCTATTTATTTACATTCTTCCCGCAGTAGTGATTGTAGTATTACTCAATGGCCGGTAGGATCGCTAGGTAATCTGCGCGCGCATGTCCGACTGGCAGAAAAACGGACTGAGTTTCTTTACTGTATTAATACGTATACTGTGGTAATATCCTATATTTTAAATGACTAGTTATGAACATAATAAACAAATACACTTTAGTGTTTAATAGGAACTTGAATCATGATTAAACTTACGACATGAATAAAGTTAACCAGACTTCAATTGGGAAGCTCGAAGGTGGGTGAGAGTTGAAGTCCAAGTAAAGGAAGAGCAAAGACTTCTCTGTCTTCCTATGAACCAAATATTTAGCCAACATCCAGGCTATAATTTCTCCAATAGACTCCAGTCAAAGAGAAGCAGTCTTTTCATATATATATATATATATATATCTATATATAGGTAGGTAGTAACAAAATTGATGAAATAAAAACATGAATTTTTATTAACATTAACAAATATTTTATTTACTTTATACATAATTCAATATTTACATACATTTCACTTACACATTTACAACTACAGTTCCCCAATCTATATACAATAACAGTATAAAAATAGAAGTACATTTTTTAATATTACTCTTTCACCAAGTTATTTTATACATTCTCAAATCTGTTAATAAACCTGTCCATTTATTGTAGATCACACAATAAGTGCATTCCTGGCTGAACTAGAAGAAAAGTACTGTACATTGCTTTTTATATAGAAATGTAGAGTTAAAACAATTTATTACAAATGAACTATTCAACTTACACTAATGATACCAGGCTAGAACAAATGAACCAGTTTTTTTTAACACATGCAAGTTTGATGTGTACATTAGTGATGACACAGAATTCTAGCTACTTACCACACTCACATCATTATGACCCCACTAATAGTGTTAGATTCTAAAACTTAAAATTTCTCCACATGTGTACCAGCCATTACACAGTTTTCAGGAACGGAAGCTTAAGCTGAACAAAGCACTGTGAATAATGACCTAGTGGAAGGAATGTAAATTCTCAAAGTATACTTGCTTAAAAAGTATACTTGCACAAACATTAGTTTCACATCCATTCTGGACTGGTTTTATTAATGTAAATTTTAACTTGCAATAAATTTTTATAACCCATCAATGCTTTATGAAATACATAATACTTTCTACACAGGGAGCATGTTAACCTTAAAAGGTTGAGAATTTTGTTCTTACAAGAAGGACTAAGGTGGGGCCTCCCAGGCCCATTCCAAGTAATCAAAATATAGCAAGATTAGAATGCTATAACATGAATTAAGTAGTTCTGGGGAAATTAGTACATTGCGACTCACCCGAGTCCCCCACTCCTACTCTCAATCCTACTAGAAGCGACGGTAGCGCCATCTCTTAATGAACTGATGAAACAGAAAAATCATTTGTTTCTTCTTTATTCTCTTCTTTTCCCGTCTCCTTCCTCTTCACCCTACCTACCTATTTGAGACCTATTCCTAATAGTAAATTTTGGATCGACCGGGATTCGAACCCGGGACCCCTAGAATTATAGCCAGGAGTCTTGACCACTACGCTACGAGTGAATGTTGAGTGCTGAAGGAAGCTTTCGTATATTAGAGTTATGTTAGGGGATTTCATGAGTTTTAACGCAAGAATCGGTTTTTATAAGTAGTGTTGGTACAAGGGAATTTTCCTGCATCAATTAAGCCACATTTTATGTTATAATACAGTGTTTTTTTTATAATTATGAAATATTATGTATGGTACAAGGGTATTTTTTGTATTGTGAAATAGCCTATTTTGTTGGAAGGGTCATTTTTATAATTGTGGAATATTATGTGGAGGTGCAAGGGGGCTTTCTTTATTGTGAAATATTAGGTGACATATCAATTGCAATTATGCATTACCGGTGTGAAGGCAACGACTACAGGCATGAAGGTATGCGTTGTGGGGAAGTGGAGCAGGCGGCACGCGGGAAGCAGCTAGGCGGGGAAGCGGCCAGGCGAGTGGCGAGTGGAGCAGGGTGAGTCGCAAAGTACTAACTTGCCTAGTTCTAACATAATATATAGTCAATAACTAAAGCAGGGCATGAAATTTCGGGTCTGAAGGAAATAGCCAAACCAAAAAATTTATTCTCCATTATTTTAACATGGTATACCGTGTTACAGCTTATTTGGAATTTAGAACTATCCCTCCCTATTTGTTCCATAAATACGATGTAAAGTATAATAGCACACATGACTTTTAAAAATCATGTTTTAACATAGAAAAATAAATAGGAATAAAAAAAAGGCACTCTAACTGATCTATCTGCCCCATTTCAAAAAGGCAGAATACTACTTTGTCTTTATTCAATGGCAATAACCCTAACATACCAAAAGGTGAAATAGGGTTTTATAAAAAAATAGGAGATACAATAATAATAATAATAATAATAATAATAATTAACTAATTTGTATCAGATTATTAAAGCAAACATAATACTTGTTTTCGAAGATATAACAATACATTGAAGAAAAAAGTTAAACATATTGTATAAAGTTCTTTAGTTTATATACAACTTCTAACTTTCAGTTTTTTGTATAATTTAATCTCTGGAGGATTTAAATTTGTATTACCAGTATTGCTCATTTGAGGTTTTGTTATGTCTGTTATTAAATAAAATTTAAGTTCAAAGATTTTAATTGACTATAAACTCTAACGGCCATAACAAACATGAGCTAAGCATAATTACGTTGTATGCTTCTAAAGACATTACACCAGAGATGAGCCAAAGTGTACTGAACTAAAACCAAAGTCGAGTGGGAAAATGAAAATATACTGATAATTAATTTCAAGGATATTTTTGAATGCTTACAAAAAAGAAATTCAGCCATATTGTTCATACCTCCAGTGGCTGCCCATGCCAAGATCTCTGCTAAACTGAAATAGTAGAAGTAAATAAGACAGCAATTTTTTTTCCAACACTGAATTTTTGTTGCCTACTTCAGAATTTTGTTTGCCAATGATGATCTGTTGACCAGAAATTTCACACCCTGAATGTATTCAACTGGAACTGAATTGATTTAAATCTGATCTGTACAGACTTGCCCCGAAAAAGTCTATGAATGTCTTTTAGTCAGAGCTCCTGATGTTTGTAGCCTTGCAATTTCAGCAGATTACAGTTCTATGCTATGTCTCTTACACACATTCATTATACAGAATACAAGTCAGTTTGGATGTTTCTAACTTATCACTCGCTTCGATACACTGATTCCCTGAGTTGGAATACCAACTGCTGCTGTAATATAATGATTTTTATTGTTGGCATTTTATCTTTATATGGATTGTTGTAATTTATTGACATCCTCGCAGGCTTTTCATTACTTTATAATTTGATTTAAAGGGAAAAAAATCAACTAAAAACTATTCCAATAACGAATATGGTTGATGGATGACATCATTAGTTTTTTCTCTAAAATTTCAATTTACATCAATACCCTTTGTCCTTATAGGGTTCAATTTAGTAAATAAAATAACAGTATTTTATGAATAATATGAGTAATCATAGGAGAAATATTCCATCTGGGATCATGTATCAAATTCTGGTAACCTCAGTTGGTAGAGCATCAACATAGAAAGCTGAAAAAAACTGGTTTGAATCAAAGTGTCAAAGGGAATTTTTCTCCTAAACATTCTCATACTATTTTTACTTATTAATAAATGTTCTGAACTGTTTATACAGTGAATACATTGGGCTCACACACTTCTACAAGTAATACAAGAAGCTCTATTGCAAGTAGTTACTTTCTATATAACCCTGCTCCAATTACAAAACAGAAACAATGTGAAATTACATATGATCAGGGCCCGGATTCTGATGACCTAAAATTGTTTGAAAAATGACCTATAAAATGACCCTAAATTTTAAAGAAAATGACTTAATAATTATAAGAAATGACCAACAACTGATATTTTATTTGTAAAAAATTATTATTGTACAAGAAAGTTATAGACTAGTTTGTACATAATTGTAAAAACTGTAAATAACTGTAATGTTGTGAATGACGGATTATATTGTTGTTTATTGAGGGTAAACAGTAGTTTGCACTCTAAAATCCAAGCAGGTGGCAGACTCTGGTGCCAAGTCAATCTAATAACAATAGTAATATAATACAAAATTTTGGCGTTTCTTTGATTCTCATTTCCGACTGAGACATGACAACACTTAACGCCAAATTTTTCCTTCTTGCATTAAACAAACCACACTTCAAAGACAGCAACGCTGGCGACGAAAAAAAGTTAATACACTCAATGTAAATACATGAAAATGACTAAATAAAGAAGCAAATTGACACGAAAATGACAAAATAATGACCTAAAATTGAAATAAATGCCCTATAAATATAAAATTGCATAAAATGACAAAAAATGACCTAATAAAGATGAATTTCTATAATCTAGAGGCCATATTAGGATTTATCTACAAGTTGGCAATGTCTATGCAGCATCAATAAAAAGATGACATGTCATTAGAATCCGGGCCCTGCTTATGGTCTCTTGAGATTCGAACCGGGTGAAAATGTTTGTGTGGTCCAAGCTTTTGGCTGCTACTAGCTCTGCAGCCATCTTCTGGGAGAGAAGTGAACTAGGGAAGGTGGGGGAGCCGAAAGCTCGGACCACACAAACATTTTCACCTGGTTGGAATCCCGAGAGACCATCATAAGTAACCTACACTGGGAAAGCCTGTTATAAAGTGAAATTACTTTTTATCTTTACCTAATTAAAATTGAAGCAACAGAAGTATATGCCTTGGATGGACGGAATGGAATAAAAGTGAACAGAATCTGTAAGAGAGAATATTTGCATTTTAGATCACAGTTTCATACTACTAGGAGACTTTGAGGAAAATATGCTTATCACACTGCTGAGCTGAGATTCTCTATTTAACGGGTGACCGATGGGAACCTGACGTTTTTAAACTGGCAAGTATGAGGCCGCTAGGGGAGTTAGGGTGGGGAATCAGGTAACATTGCCCTCGCCATTGAATGCCATTTCAGTCACTATGGAGCAGTGGATGGTAGAGCACCGCATGTTTGCATATGATGCATATGTTCGAAGTGAATCTGTCACGGCAACGCAGTGACTTTTCCGTGTTCATTCAACTTTGGACGACATGGTACTGTACCCAGCCGGAATACAATTCTTAGGTGGGTTTACCAACTGAGGACAAAAGGAATGATCGTAAAGAAAAGCCACCTGGTCCCACAAAGATTGCAAGGACGCCGTAAAACATCGAGAGGGTGAGACAAGCAGTGATTCGGAGTCCCGAGAAGTCTGCACGGAGACATGCACGTGAATTTCGGTTAAGCCGTGAATCAGTGCACACAATTTTGAAGAAAGGTTTGACATTTCATCCTTACAAGATGTGTATTGTTCAGCAGCTTAAGGCAACAGATTATGAGCAACGAGAGGACTTCTCCGTTTGAATGCAAGTGCTGCTTGAAGAAAATGAAAATGCAATATTCATCATGAGTGATGAGGCTCATTTTTGTTTGAGTGGAGAGGTCAACAAGAAAAATTTCCAATACTGGTCTTGTGATAATCCTTGCAGAGTGTGTAATAGTGTGGTGTGCAGTTGGCAATTTTGGCATCATTGGTCCATATTTTTTTGAGGAAAATGGTGTCACTGTGACAGTCGATACTGAATGTTACATTTACATGCTTAACACATTCTTGCGACCACAGCTGAGAAGATGATGTCTACACAACAACGAAAATGTGTTTTTTCAGCAAGATGGTGCCACCCCGCATACTGCACGTGCTTCAATGGACTAGATTCATCGCATGTTTCCTGGAAGGGTCATTCCACATTTCAGCGATATCCCTTGGCCTCTGAAGTCCCCTGATTTAAGCACTTGCAACTTTTTTTTGTGGGGATTTCTGAAATCATGTGTCTATTCTCATAGACCACGCACCTTGGTCGATCTGAAGGAGGCAATCAGGCAGGAAGTGGCAGCAATTGATTGCGAGATGGTGGACCTCTCACACACGACTTTTCTGCAAAGGACTGAATCCTGCATTCAAGCAAGTGGACACCACCTGTCTGACATTATCTTCCATTCATAAGATGCATTTCAAATGGCATGTAATTCCAAATATTATTGTGTATTGTGTAAAAATAGCTTCTTGGTACAAAAACAAGCGAATACTGTTTATTTAAAAAATGTCCGGTTCCCGTCGGTCACCGTAGAATATAAAGGAAGGAGGAAGTGTCTCTATCACTTTTGTGGGTGATAAAGCAAATTTTGATAAAGGTTGAGAGAATCAGGTCTGTGATTGGCTGATTTCACACTCATTCTTATATGTTATTGGTACAAATCAAAAGAAAGATGTATGAGCTAAATAGTCATCGTACTGAAGGATTCTAGTAGACTATGAACTGTGAGGTAAAGTTTATCAGACGAAAAGACTATGTACGCATATGCTGAATAAAAGATTATTTTCAAAATGAAAAGTACAGTAGAGTCCCTTTAATCCAAACAGATGGGACCGGACCCTGCCCGGATCACCGAAAGTCCGGATTAAACGGAATGAGCCTTAAAATGAACATATTGTACTACAACACAAGTTCTAGGTGGCTAAAACTATAAAAATTGATGTTTTATTTTCTATAAACGTAACTTTTCCTACAACTTAATTTTAGCTTTAGTATTACTGTATCTGTAGACCTAAGTTTTTAATCTACAAACTGATGTAGGATTAACAAAACAAAACATCTTTGAAATTAAAAAAATTATTTTTAAATCCCATCCAGATTAGCGGGACTCTACTGTACATAGGAAACACATGTATTTTGATATGGTCTGGGGATCCATAGTTATGCCCCTTTGACATTTTCTTTAAATGGTTGTATGAATTATTTTGTCTCTATTTTACATTAATCGAATGCAAAAGTATAAAAAAATAAATGCAAGGCTTGTAAAAATAAATGGTATAACAATGAGCTACTCAAAATGAGAAATAAAGTTTTATTTTTGTACTCGGCAGCTATGAATTCTAATGATTTACATGTAAAACATGTTTATAAAAAAGCCAAGCAAGAGTACAAGACTGTGGTCAAGAATTCTAAGTTTGACGCAAATGTCAAATTTATTGAAAATTAAACGTTGCTCGGCTTGGAAGCTTATTAAATCCACATCTGCAAAACAATATAGATCGGGAGTCGACATCACTGCTAATGAATATAATACATTTCTCATTGATTTGCCGGTAAATTTATTACCTCCTCAAACATCAGCTATGGAACTCCTGGCGGGTATGTTCAAGTTTGTTTTACTTTCTGTGGAGAGAAGTGCAACCCGACCAAGTATTCAATATTATACGCAGTATGGTAGGTCACTAGGGATGAAATCTTCTTCAAGGGCTGATGTGTCAAACTTTCCTCCTGATAGTACTTGGGAAATTGTGCATAATGTCTTGAAACCTTCATTTTTCTAAGCATACATTTCAACTTATCTTCCACCATTTTCCCAATTTCACCTGATGTACTCTTCATATCAAGTCCTATTCTCTTTATGAGAGCCACTGAATCCACTAGAGCAATCCCTTTTTCCTGAAGTTGCACAATAGCTGGTTATAACAACATAAAATGTTTCTTGATTTGTGACAATTTGCCCTTTGTTTCACAGTTTGAACATAATTGTTGGGCATTTTTCAAAGATGTGACCACTGTTTTAACAACTTAAAAATTGTCGTGCAATAATAATTGGAGGCATCGATCCAAGTACACCAACGTGCGATGATGGGTTCCAGTGGAAGAAGGATATTCGGAGCTTGGGATTTAAAAAGTTCCCTTCTTGCTGCAGCCTTCACAAAGTTCTTTTTTCTGTTTGAGACTCGGTTGTCAACTTCAGGAAAGTGTCCCCTTACTTCCTCCACTACTCTGTGTAATGCATGTGGCAAGCATGTTACGTCCACAATCTTAGGATAAAATGACATGCTGCTTTTACAATATATGGTGTAGCATCAGTGACGAAAAGCAGAACATCGTCATGGCGTATACCTTCAGGCCACAAGAGAAAAATGGATCCGTTGAAAAGTCAGCAGATTGTGGAATGGTTCACGGACTAGAGTACTTCTGTCGTTAGCAGAAATACTTCACCTGGACCGTTGATTTCTAGTTTTCCCACAATGACAGCCACAGTACTGGGCCTCAAAAGCAGTGGACACGTCAGTGGCATCAAACACCTTCTTCCCACGAACTCGTCCCTGATTCTTTTCAGTGTATTATCATAGCACATTGGTATATAGTTCTTTCTCAAAGTAGATTCATCCAGCATTGAACAACCGCGCTGCTCTAGAAAGTCTTTGAATTTATTGTTCATTAATTTCTGTCAAGAAACGTTTTATGGGATTTTTCTCCCCCAGCTGTGAATATTATCTCTAGAACAAGATAGATGTTTGATGTTATGCAATATTGCATGTTTTTTAGTAGGAAATATTTCATAATTTACAGGATTTTTTATTTTAAGGAGAATCTGCTGCATACAGTCATAAAATTCGCTGCTTGCAAAGGGTTAAACACTCACTAACCCCTGATTATTTATGGTGGTTAGCTATGTAATACATATTTCTTACTATGAGGATGGTGACATGGTCTCAAAAGTAGGTTACACTTTTTTTTAATCTGTGTGGTAGACAGGAAAAGTCTGGGAGTTGCAGGGAATTTGCATCTGGGTGTAGTGGCAGCACTGTAAAATTCCTATGTGTGTGTGTTGATCAATCGGGGAGACAGCACTTGCAAAGTTTGTGGTGTTATTCGTTTTTTGACCGGGGTGGGGGGGGGGGGGGGGGGGAGTGACTAAAATTCATTGTGAGTTGTGCAGTGTTTATGTTGAAAACGTTATGTCAAGGCCAATGGTTTCTCATTGGTGCCAATCATTCATTGAACGGAATAGTACATTACCCAATGAACAACGAAGTGACCAAGTGACCTCCCCTTCACTTCCTGCGCCCCGACAGTTGTTGAAGATGTCTGAAGGATCATTGACACTGATCGGCACCTAATGCTTGACGAAATCCATTCTCAACTGTCTCCGAATGTCGAAATAAGCTTGGCATCACTTCACAGGATCATTTCTGATGATCTGCGTCTATCGAAAGTATGTACAAGATGGGTTCCATGCCTGTTTACGTTGGAGGACAAAG
Organism: Ectobius pallidus; assembly: GCA_964059195.1. Taxonomy (NCBI): domain Eukaryota; kingdom Metazoa; phylum Arthropoda; class Insecta; order Blattodea; family Ectobiidae; genus Ectobius; species Ectobius pallidus. The sequence continues at coordinate 86,072,109 of CAXKWD010000009.1, forward strand.
AGCAGAGTTGACGCTTCATTGCAATTTCAGTAATTTATTGACAATGAGGGAGATGGTTTATTTGACCGAATAGTGACTGGGGACGAGACATGGATCCATCACTGGATGCCCCAAGCCAAAAGACGGAGTATGGTGTGGAAAAGAAAGGACGAGCCAACACCAAAAAAAGTGAAAGTTGTGGAACCCGCTGGAAAGGTCATGGCAACGGTCTTTTGGGATTCCGAGCGGGTGTTGATGATCGATTACTTGCCCCGTGGGACCACAATCACAGCTGTATGGTATTGTGAGGTGTTGCGACAACTCAGAAGGGTGATCCAAAACAAAAGGAGGGAAAAGTTGACAAGAGCAGTTTTTTTGTTCCACGACATGCTGCTCATCAGACTCAAGGCCTGCTTGAGGAGTTTTGATGGGATGTTTTTGGACATTCGCCTTACTCCCCTGACCTTCTACCAAGTGACTTCCACCTGTTTCCGCAGCTGAAGCAACATCTTGGGGGGAAGATGCTTTGCAATCAAGGATGATTTGGAACAAGAAGTTAAAAGATGGCTAACCAGTACGGCGGCAGAATGGTATGATACTGGATTGAAAAAACTTTTACCACAGTACCAAAAATGTATTGAAAAACAAGTTGATTATATAGAAAAATTAGTTTTATATGTACTTTTCTAAAGATAGCCCACCTTTTTAAAAAAAAGTTTACTATTTTTTAATTTTAAATAGTGTAACTGCCTTTTGAGATCTCCCTCGTATGTTAGCATTAACTGCACTTGGTGCAATACAGACACCATTAGAATGTCCTTGACCACAGGAGCAGACTGTTTCCTGAGGGCTGGAAAAACCAACCCCAACTCTCTTGCAGTCCAGTCACCATGGCATTTTACAGAAACTATCATGTGCTCATATATTATATTATGTGTATAGAAATCTAACCAAAGCAAAGAAGCTTTATTTTAAGTAATATGCCATCGTTTTATAGGAATTGTGATAGGAATATTCTGAGGAATATCAAAATATTATTTTTTGAAGGAAAAAAAGAGCTGGTACTGCATACCGTTGCATACTGTAAAAAAAATATAAAAAAAAAATGGGGGGCACTGATGTCAACATTAAAGATTGATAACCACAAGTTTGTACCTGAATTATCGTACTTACATTCTTTCCTTCATTCTCAACGACCAGTTCATGGAGAAATAGGAGACTGCAGAATGTATGCTACAGTTGGGATTATTTCCCATCCCAAAGATCAAGGATACCATCACTGAACTTTAAACACCTCGTAGGCATTGCCACTGAAGGGCTACTAGAAAGTTTGTTCAATGTGAAACTATTCTCTTCAGACAAAACAGGTAGGTCCTGTAAAAAGTAAATACAATATATTTAATTAATCCATTCTTGATGGGAAAACGCAGTGAAGTAAGAAAACAAGAAAATGAAATTCTCTAGTCTATAATTGTGATTTTATTTTTAGATTTTATGTAATGGGCACCAGGTTAGTAAATAATAGCAGTAGGAAATTTCTGTGGGGTATCAAAATCAACAAGCAGAATAGTAAAAAATGTTTTGCACAAGAATGAATAATCATGGAACCTACAATTCTTGCACTTGATTATGGTACTAGTTTAACAAGCATAGTCTAATTACAATCAATAAACTAAATGCATATGCATGAGTATTACCAACTTCATCAATTTTGGAACATGTTCAGCTTATTAAAGCTGTCTTGATGGATGGTGCCATTTTGAAACTACAAAAGCTTAGCTTCAAGCTTAAGTAGGAAGTAAGGCTCAATAAAACTGAAGCTTAAGCTAGAATTGTGAAACAGACTCTTCGAGAACTTGATGTAACCAGCCTACGATCATACATCAAGAGGTCAGCAGTCCTTATTCTTTGATTCAGGTCAAGATGCTAAAAGCAGAATCTTAATATGTAAATTAAATAAGATGCTGACTTAGACTTCTCTTTTACTTACATTTTTGCAGAACATAAGTTTCAAAGGCTTTGCAAAACTGAATGAATGTTCTCCATTTTACAAAAATGTGGGTTAACCTGTATTTCCAGACATGTTTTTCATTGGACTCTTAATAGTTATATAGCCTATAGGCCGTATATGATAAAAAAGGTTTAACCCTTCGCGGGTGGAAACCCATATATGGCATGCCTGTCCGATGCCTCCAACGCGGAAACCCATATATGGGTTCTCTGACCGACTCATAATGTGACCGGCTCTTCCCATGCATGAAGTACGTAAAATCTTCAACAGATGGCAGGAGAATGTTCTCTTATCCACTGTGACTTGGGAATTCCCCAATACACGTGCCCAGGACGATTTTAGTAGAGAATTTCAGTGGCCGTCCATAACTAGTGAATAGCGTGCACAATTTGTTCCGTGTTTTTCCCTTATTTTCGGTAAAATTGCAAAAAGAAAGTGTCCTACAGGTTCTGAAACTGAAGAATTAAGTATTCAAAGTGACAGTGAAGTGTCAGAATTATCATTTAGTGATAGTAAGGAATGTTTTTCCGAGATCGCTACCGGCAGCGTTAATGAGAGTGAGAGCGACGTAAGTGACACTGGAGGGCGGAGGCAATTGTGCGCCCAGTTCAATAGAAGAGAGTAATTTTGATGCAGGCACGTCACCTATTACTACAATATACAATATCCAGCAAGGGCCAGTTCTGCCTTCTGATTTTGAACAAAATACTGATCCAATTGAGAATCATAGCCTACTGTAGGCCTATGTAAACTTATAATGCGCTCAGTGAGACTTGAGCCGTTTCCGCATAAACATTTTCTCGCTAAATAATAAAAATCGTTCCTAGAGCAGATTAGGGGCTGGATTCGGCAAAACTCCGAGGTATATGTTGTTTTTATGCATGAATGCATGGTTTAAGTTACTTTCAATTGGTTTTTCATTAACTTATTTTTTCTTTAAAAATGCCTTTCGCCCACAGCCATAAAACATCGCCGCCCACGAAGGGTTAATGTTTGGGCAGAATGTACCTTGTCCCTCCAAAGTCGGCCCTTATGAGCAAAAATCATGGATGAGAAAGAAAAATCTGATTTCTTATGTTCAAATAAAGTCGACAGTGCAATACGTTATGATCCTAAAGATGGCAGAATATATGGATATTTACCCATATAATACAGTATTATGGTAATTCTGATTGGTTCAGTTGCATTTCAAGGGCAAATATGATTGGTCCATGTATTGAATATCTTCATACAGATTATAGATTTTTTAAAATTCTTACAGCGGGACTCTTTAAAAGTATGAGAATATTATGCAGTCTATGAGGAATTTACTGAAGGTGATACCCATCCATTTGTATTAGTGTTATGCCTTCGTTAGAATTAAAGCACTCATTAGAAAAACTGAAACGGCAGTCTCAAAAAAGTAAAGAAGATAAAGAAAATTTCTCTACAATTAAATAGTTATGATTATAGTTGCTTTTACATATTATTCCACTAATATGATTTTAAATTTCTATCATAATTCGCATTAAGATATAACGATACGTTAGTATACTTAGTTATTACTCCATCATAAACGATTCGGTGCGCCCCACTAGTTGCCTACGCATGACGTCACAGCGAGAGGAGAGCTGCTAGTGACATCTACCTGTATACAGTTACCTTGAAAATGCTAAAAATGTACACAAACTGCTTTGCATCGAATCAAAATTGTGTTTTTAATCAATGGACAATAATTATATTATTTCAATTTCCGAATAAGTTATGTTGTATAAAATAATGTGTTTTCATGCTGCTTAATGGGAGCATGTGATGCATTAATCACCACGCCTTATGTGTCCAGTAATGAGCTGAGGTTTTATCAGATAAAATAGCATCCTCATATTAAGAGCAAGAATTTTATAAGATAAATGATCGTGATTGGTCTACATCTGAGGAATTGCTAAACATTATTGGTGAATATCAAACACGTGGCATAGGAGTGGAATAGTCCTTTAAAACTTGTAGATTCCATATATAAGCACCTTTTTCTTATAGGAATATTGTAAATATAAGTAAAATTAACTTAAAATGGCATTATGAAGTGATGCGTAGGCCTACTAATGAGAATCGTCTGCTCAGCTGAGGGGGGTCATTGATTCATGTGATGCAGAAACAAGGGCTGTAGGCCTAAACTTGATGGCGATATGCGGTGGTCAACACTAATATCAATGTTCCTAACCTAACTGCCGTCAACCTAGCTCTGCATGTCACTAACACAACATCATAGGGCACATTTAATCACTTGGAACATTTCGCATAGAAATACATATATGCGCTACAGTAAACCAGATAATTTAACACACTGAAAACCAATAATTACTCAAAGATATAATATTTATAATACAAGGGCCGTCCACAAAGTAAGTTTCCCTAAGGCTGTTTACAGAAACAAAACAAAATTTCATGGAAATATTAAATGCAACAGATACAGCAAGCGTTCAGTTATTTTTCAACATATTGCCCACAGGAACTGAGACATCTGTCATACCATGGGACCAACTTTTGGACAATTGTGTCGTAGAAGTCTGCCACCTGGGATTTGAACCACTGGGTGACAACCATCTCCGCTTCTCTGTCTTTTATTGAGGTATAGGAAAAGATGGAAATCACTGGGAGGCCAAACTTTTGCAGGAGACTTGTAGAGAGGTGTTTAAGCCCCCTACAATTTGGACCGTGCACACCCCGAGATTTTCATATTTTCCTAACCCTCAAGAAATGACAGTGAACAGAGAATGGTAGAGATTGACAGAGAAACGGAGAAGGTTATCACACAATGTATTCAAAAGTTGGTCCCATGTTATGACAAAGGTCTCAATTCCAGTGGTGAATATGTTAATAAATAGCTCAACACTTGCTCTATCTTTTGCAATAAATATTTACATTAAATTGTGTTTTGTTTCCGTTAATGGTCAGTGGGAAAGTTATTTTATGGACACGCCTCGTATATTAATTTTCACAAAATAATTTTCTTACCTGATAACGGTCTATGAACTCTAGAAGTCTAAGGCAAAGGTCCTGACTGGATTCTGTTAATTGTTCTAAGCTTTCTTTCTTCCACAGTCCTGTGGAGACTATCGCTTCACAGATTTGAGAGTTCGCTTCAGCATCAAACAATGGCACGCCGAAACAACAGTCTAGCAATGTCCACTCATCTTCCACATCACTACTAACAGTTGCTTTAGAATCCCTCACTTCTAGCACTGACTCTGAACACCCACTAATTTGCTGAGATCTTTTAGAACATGGGGAATGTTCACCAATTAAACTGTCCACTTCTTCTTCTAAAATATTGGCACAGTCTTCACTTGTGAAACCATTCACGGGACTACCAGTATGTGACGCTCTGTTGGCTGGACTGCTGTTGGCAGCTACCCAAGCATCTACGAGACACTCACTATGCTGGTTGGAAGGGATTACAGTATCATTGGCTTGGAGTCCCAATAGATGTGGACCGCAGCTGCGATTATTGTTTAAATTTACCATTGTAATGAATCCACAGCTATGAACCAAGTCTATGTGTTCTGATAGTTTTAGGACGACAGGGTGATTACTTAAGTCTGTCTTCTTATCACCTCCACCTGTATAAGCCAATAAAATTAATGGTGAGCGTGTAATTAATATGAAAAAATGGTTTATACACAACACATATAGAAGGTAAAAGGGGCAAAACTGTTGTACATAACTTAACAGCTTGTTCCTTTGGCAGAAACAGCAAAAAAAGTCCAATATCATATTTGCCCGAAGTGAGTACTTTTTACAGAAAAAAAATATCCCCAAAATTCAATCATGCTTAACTCAACTAGGTATCATTCGTAATGTTTTTATTTTCTTCACATGAGCATAAATCCGAGCTAAAAATTTTGAATTAAATAAATAAATACATTGTCACTTTTCAGTGCATGAAAGGCTTATACGAGGCTAGACACTAATGAAGATTTGACAGGGTTAAGAAGAGAGACATCATATCTCCAAAATTGACAATTTTTGGGTTTTTCAGAAAACAAAAACAATATTTCTGGTGATGCCTCATATATGAACAACAATCGCTTCTAGCACTACAATTTATTCTTGTGTGAACTAAAAGTCTCAAAGTATCAAAAGATGTAAGGGTCTTTTCACAGTGGGACACTTGTGTCGAGAACCGGTCTTTGCAGTGAACACACATGGGTCACTGCTAGTATTGCCAATAGTAGCTACATGATAAAGCAATTTGTCATTGCTTTTGACACCCAAATGGCAGGTCGACATTCCATTTCACTTATAAAACCTTCAGTATTAATCAAATCTAAACTCATGGCTGGGCAACTAGTTTTGCTGAGCTTGACTATACAACTGAATTATTATATACAACTTGCTGTGTTGGCAATACGAAAATGCTGTGACCGTCACTTGTGTCCCAGTGTGAACGCTCCAATTCAAAGCAATGCTTCTCCGTTGGTGACTAGTCACAAATGACCGTCACATGAGTTCGAAGTCAATACTGTAGCATCAGTTGTGTCTGGGTGGGGGTCACTGCGATGCTCCAGTATGAAAGCTTCCATTTAAACCAATGCTTCTCCGCCAGTAGTCGTCACAAGTGTCCCAGTGTGAAAAGGCCTTAATGATTATTGTGAGATCACGTATCTACTCTACTTTCAATGGACAATTTAGATGACAAGGAGCTAACCTTGATTTCAGTGTTGAGTTACCGGTAAATAATTACGGTATAACATACCGTATTTATTATCATTCTAAATAATACTTTTTTGGTCTCCTGAAATGTTGTCATTTTGGAGATATGAGGTCTCTCATTTTAATTGATGATACTGTACTGCTGATAAGCCATTGCAAAGGGGCATCCTGAATTATGTCCATGAACAAGCTGACAACCTGTTGTTTAGACGGTAGTGTGGCATTGCTTATTGGAAGTGGTGCAATTCATTAAAACAGGACACTTGAACATTTTTTTAAAACTAAATAAAATGTGTGTTTTGTTATCACTATTGAAATAGGCCCTACAATGTTTGACTTGCATAGTATTTTACTTATCAAAGATATATGACAATTTTTTAAAGTATAGGGCAATCTGCATGTTTGTTTTCTAAGCTACTTGCTGTAAAACAGTGAGTCCCACGCAAGAGTTGGCCAATCATGCAGGCTTCTGCGTCGCAGCGGCCCCTGCTGTAACTCTGAGTGAGCGGGTGAAATATCTACGCTAATAAAGCCGCTGTTGGTGTAATGGATCAGGTTCTCACAAAGAAAATCACGTTTCATTTCAAAATTTAATGCCATACATACAAACAAGGTTCGAAGTTTATACAAACAAGGTTTGAAGTTTATACGAACAAGGTTCGTTCTATTTGTTTAATTATTTATATTTGTTACTGAAAAACAATATTATTAATAAAATGATGTACTTCATGCAATGTATGTAAAAACAATGTGTTAGTAAATATGTTATAATTATTTTTCTGTTAAATAAATTATTTAAATAAAACACAAAGCAGTAAATACCGTATTGGCCCGAATATAAGACGATGTTTTTTCCCTGAAAATGTGCTTTTAAAAACTATACTCGGCTTATACTTGCAGCCTAAGACTCAACAACTCTCCAATCCTGAATGCAGCTGTGCATGTGGGCAGCGGGCATCCCCAAGCAAGTGACGTGCGTCCGACCCAAGGTCGAAGCCGCGCGGAAATTACCGAACTAATTTTGCCCGACTTTGCACTTCTGTTTGTACTTCACCAGGACCTTCTGATCCTGACTGCACTGTTACTTGCCTGCGCGCCTCTATTATCTACGTGTAAATCTTTTGTTTGACCACCAGTCATGGCAGACGATGTGGAAAAGATAGCATCTTCATTGTCTCAATGCGTAAATAAAGGAGAGAGAAGAAGTTACGACATGAACTTCAAAATTCTGTTTTATGTGAAGCAAAATGTATTAATAAGCTATTTTTTTTTTTTTGTAACTACCCTTAAAAAATTCAGGGTCGTCTTATTTTCGGGCCAATATGGTAATAGCAGGCACATGCTTTTCAGGTATAAAATCTGAATGTATCTTACAATCCATTTACTTAAAATAAGTAGCTTACCTTGCTTACTGGAAGATTTTCCTACAGACGGGAAAGGAACTAGTAATGTGTCTGAACCTCTATTCACACCATAGGCCTGTAAAAGGAGAAAGATAATAAATAATGTAGTATATGGTCGGTTGTTTAAACTCAAACTTCACTTACTTGTTTCTTTTCAAGAATCATGATTTCAATCAGCCTCCTGATCATCCTCAGCTTGTGTCCGACAGTCGGACACAAGCTGAGGATGATCAGGAGGCTGATTGAAATCATGATTCTTGAAAAGAAACAAGTAAGTGAAGTTTGAGTTTAAACAACCGACCATATACTACATTATTTATAGTACCACTTCACTGTAAAAAATCCCACGTAATATATTAAGAAAGATAGTACATTTTTACACAGAGAAAAAGCTAATCTTGGTTTACAGTCGATAACATAACTTGCTGAGCTATTTCCAAGGCAAGAGAGGGAGTTCTGCTGATGATTTACGTAATTTATTTTTATTTCACCTTCTAATTTTAAATCTTGATAAGTACAGAGTTCAGATTTTTATGACATTTTTTTTCCTGACTTTCATTTCAGTCACAGCATTGATTTAAAAAAGTTCTGAACATTTCTGATTACTTTTAGATATATTTTATGTCATATACTTAAATATTTAGGTCATTTGTGCAAAATTTTTAGGATATAAGGTCATGTTTCAGTTACATTTTCAGATTAAAATAAACAAAATTAACTGAATCTCTTAAGTCCGCATATAACTCCAAACATGTTCTGCTCAACAGCTAGACCACCGTCTACACATGGGCACACAGTGCAATGAAGTCTGTGACCGTGCTAGCCAGATTTACAAATAAAATAAACCAGGCAAGAGATGGTAAAGCCACAAACACAATGATAAGAATTTACAAATAATAAGAAAGATGTGTCAGAATTATTAAAAGGAAGATTATCATTTTATGGAAAGGAAATTCTAGTAGTTTCTGCACCAAGAAGTGTAAGCCTTGCCTAACTCTTTTACCCTCATCATAATGCAACAGGCAGTGCACATGCGTCAAGTCAGCTAGCTATGTTTGCTGCACGTGAATTCAAAATTTTAACAAAATGGTAAGTGTAAAGTATTCAATTAAAGAAATATAAAAAGACAAGTGTTCAGAAATTACTAACCCCAACAGTGCTGGGGTTCAATACACGCCACTGCACATAAGTAAAATACAGTTATCCTAAAACCATGAAAGTACTAGACGTCAATATTTTAAGGATGCCTTGGTGTCTATATTTATTTTTCAAAACCTGCAATATGTCCGTATTTTTGTACCTATATAAACAATTTTTTTTTTTTTTTAATAACTGAAAAAGGATGCTTTTGTTTCTATTTCCATATTTTACCAGAAGTATAGAGTCAAAATCTAATTTCTACTACAATTGTAATCTCTTTGCACACTTGTGCACATTTCACTTTTACTATTACTGGTATTAATCCTTTTGCTGTAATCCCTTTGGAAGAAATTTCAGATTTAGATTCTGCTATTGATCAGTAATGATCAGAATGTTACGGAATGTTAAGCACCATATATGTAGTGAGTTTTATTTTATGGATCAGTACATAGGTTTAAACGGGGAAAGTTTACTGCTGAGTTGATGAGACACAAATGCTTAAAAGAGGGCCGTTCTGATGAGGAAGCAGAGTATTTATTTGGCAAAGCTGGGATATAGGGCTCTGTTGCTAACTGTGCAGGACTTGATGTCTGTGAAGTTCAACTTGAAAAAATTATCATGTTCTCAATTTTATGATTATCTAAAAGACAACAGGTCATCAAATAAATGTGGACAGCTAGCAGTGGATAAAAATGTACGTACATTCTCAGATACATTAAATTACAGCTTCCAGATAAAATATGTAGACCACAAAAACAGAGCTGTTCAATAATTTTAATATGTCCTGCTTTTGTCCTGTCTTTTTAGTCTCAAATGCCCTCCTTTCCATCCATAACCATCTGGTAACTTTAAATTGAGATATTACCAGTAACAGAAATATTTTTTCTCACCTGTACAAGTACAGCCGAGTGGCAAAGAGCATCGTTCAGCGTGAATACAATGTTCGAAACAGGTAATACTCCTGAATCATGTCCCCATGTAGTGACAAGAAGTTTATCGTAGCCATAGAACATGTGAGGAAGCTTCTTTACTCTGGTTCCTAAATAAAATAAGAAAATGTATATTAGCTGGACAACATTTAAGGTTATTTTTCATTGTCAGAGAAGAACAAGTTCAGCCCATAGTATAAAATTACCTTTCGCAAGCAACAAAGAGGGTGGGCCATATCCCGTGAGGTGGTAGATGAAGAGTTTAAACCATACAGTGTTTACTTCAGGCACAGCAGGTCCTAGGTGTGGTGGAATGCAACTGCTGATTGGTCGAATTTCTTTGCTTAAGGGTGCCATTGAAACCAATAACCTACGGAAAGATTAGTCAAATGAAATAAAATAAGCTATGGAGAATTTCCAAACATTAGTGATATTGCTAAAGTAAAAAGGGAAGCTTAATTGTATTTGAGTAGGGTGATATAGATTATACAGTAACTGCAATTTGGAGGAAGGGAGTGAATGCACTAATGCAAGCACACAAGCAATGGGATTAAAGGGTGAAACAAGTAACACAGGTAAAATATCTCACAATTTGAAAATATTGAGATTCAATTGAAGAGCGTTTTTTCAAAAGCCGATATCTACATGGATGGCTCAGTGCCAGAGGTGACTAAGTGCCATCAAGAAAAGTGCTAATATTTGTGTGTATTGACCAGCGAAGATCGTATTTTATCTACGCCAAACATGACTAGCAGCCATTACTGTGTCTGTAACTGATACAGCAAGGCTGTTTGTCATGTTTGGCTTAGATAGAATATGATCTTTGCTGGTCAATACACACAAATATTAGCACTTTTCTTGATGGCACTTAGTCACCTCTGGCACTGAGCCATCTGTGTAGATATCGGCCTTTGAAAAAACGCTCTTCAATTGCTTTCAGATAAGACATTAACATTAATATTTGTTGAACACGTGCTTTTTCAACCCTAATCTTCATAATTCTTAATGTAAACCAGTCAAGGCCAACTGGTGGGATTTGGAACTCACGAGGAGCATAAAGTAATATTTTTTGGTTTGTGGTAGGGGTAAAATGTAAGGTAAATTTCTTATTACCAACCTACAGTTTTGGCCACAGATTTCCCTATAAATTATATACAACAATACTTCATTAATGTAGGAGTTTACTCAGTGAGATAACAGAATTATGAAAACATGAGTAAAAGATGTTATACACAGAACTTCACTAGAATTATGACAACTGTTTTAAGAAATTAATTTTCATCTTCAGCATATTCCAACTGCCGGCTATGCGATCTGTACAAACCTCCCCTTCCCGTGGACATCTTATGAATTTCCTAATTTGATAATTTTCCATGGGATGTCAAGTTCATTAGATGATCTGAATTTTTCTGACTGAAGGTTCCCATGTCCCTGGATGCACTTAACTAGCTCTGGATCCTATTCAACAAAATGGTCCAAATTCCAGACATGGGCTGCTGCTATTTTTCAATTTGCACATACTTAATATAATAATGATTATTTTCGGTGTTCATCCTAATCTCTAGACAACTTTTTGTTTTTACTATGTATTTAAGGTGACGATCCTTATAAATGAACTAAAAAATGCCTGATTTTTTAAAGGGTTTTACTTTGTCGATATTGGTGGACTTAACTCCTTCACTGCTACAGCTGTATATATGTGCCAGCTGCACAAATATGGCCTCATACAAGTGAAAATTTTCTTCATGGATTCAAAAGTTATTGCTCGCTGAAATAATGTGAAGACTAAGTACTACAGTGAGTCCCACGCAAGAGTTGGCCAATGACGCGGGTTTCTGCGTTGCGGCTGGCACAGCTCCAACTCCCGATCGGGTGAAATATCTACGCAAATAATGCCGTGGTCGTTGTAATGATTCAGGTTCTCACATTTACAGTTAAAATTACAATGAAAATAACCACGTACCTAATCACAAGAGATGATGGAAATGTTCTCCTCTTGCATACGCGCAACATTGGCACCTTTTTTTAGGGAATTTTCTTTCACGCACGTAAGTTCAGCTTCCGAGATAGAATTAATTTCTCTTGTGATATTGTCTTTAAGTTCTTCTTATGTATGGGAAATTGACCTATACACTTTATTTTTCAAGTTTCCCCATAAATAATATTAACATACTGTTAAAAGAACTTAAAGACAATATAACATAGGCCTATCACAAGAGAAATGAACTGTCTCGGAAGCTGAACTTATGCGCGTGAAAGAAAATTGCGCCAGTATTGTGTGGATGCAAGAGGAGAACATTTCCAACATCTCTTGTGATGAGGTACGTGGTTATTTTCATTGTAATTTTAACTGTAAATGTGGGAACCTGAATCATTACAACGACCGCGGCATTATTTGCGTAGATATTTCACCCGATCGATCGGGAGTTGGAGCTGTGCCACCCGCGACGCAAAAACCCGCGTCATTGGCCAACTCTTGCGTGGGACTCACTGTATATATAACCAATATCTCAAGTCTCCTCATGCTTTCACTGGATATGTCAGTGTGAAGTTCATCGGTATCATGTTATTGTCATGTTATGCACAGAGATCCTACAGAAATTTCTATCTAGCAGATGAATCACTTTACTAACATGTATTTATGTTGGATATAAACGAAGCACTTATATACATTTATGCATTGGCAAGAAATTTGTTGTGTTCAGTGTTACAAATTATTCTGCAAGTTCCATCAACATAATATCAAACTATTCTGATTAGTTCAATTAAAGAAACATTTTCAGTTATTTAAAATATTACTTTATTAGTTTTTACTATTTCTTGCAATTTCTGTCAAGCTAACAGGATGTTTGGGATATTTATTAAAAATATATTTATTTACGGATTTACAGGTAGATTAAAAATAGGTTACATATATAGACTAGATAAATGATTTTGTAAAACGAAACTAACACTATATTAATAGCACTGCACCTTATTATATACAAACTTAGGCCTAATAACAAATATATTTCGTATACTTAATTTGCCTTGCAATATAAAAGACATTGTAGTAATGAATATAAAATAAAGGAAAGGGAATAGATAGCACAGAATTTAAAACAAAAAATATTATATTTGTGGTATAATGGTAATAATATTATATTAATGGTATTGCATTTTAATGCAAAAATGTTAGGCCTGCTTAAAATTACATTAAGGGCCGAATGTATAAACATCATTGACTGGAGTTCAATTATGATCTAAGTTTAGAAAATGATCCGAGTTCAGACCAGAGCCGTGTTGTGTAAAACTGATCTAAGATCGAAGTTCAATTTTGATCCCAGTTTGTATGAACGCTGGGTAACATCTCAGAAATAACTGAATATTGCGAGGAGAGAGCATTGTTACTCTGTTTTCCTTCATTTTCAGACTGTTTGTTGTTCGAAAGGAAAGAAAAATATGATCAAAATTATGCAGAAAAAGGATCGTTCCCTAATTTTTCCTAGACGATAAGGATTTCCTGATTGAAATTGTCTTGGGAAAATACATATACAGTACAAAATCCAAAAAGATGGATGTGATAGCATCTGAGCGAAAGCAAAATCAATGAAAAATGTTCCGGTAAATTCAGTTCTAGCAATGTAAAACAGCTTAACATTTTCACTGCAACTGACGTATACAGGTAATATTTAATCATCACTTGAAACCTCATTCCAATGTAAAATTTCAGCTCTGAAAGGGTTAATAGGTTCTAAAAAAGAGAACGAAGAAAGCATTTGCTCTAGGCAAGGTAATCAGATAATAATAATAATAATAACAACATTAATAATTAAGGAATCGCGCACAATGTGCATTATCTTAACCTAAGACTTAACCTACCCAGTCCTGAACCCGGGGAGGGGATCTTTCACTACTGAAAAATCCCCCACCCGGCCGGGAATCGAACCCGGGCCGCCGGAGTGGAAGGCAGGCGTGCTACCGACTCACCCACGGCGGCGGACAATAACAACATTAACAATAGCAATAATAATAATAATAATATTATTATTATTATACAGGTTATGTTGTAGAGTTCTGTTACACTGCATTATAAGGAGCCTAACACAGCCTATATACGCACAACTATGGTATAGCTAGAAATGTATGAAGTGTCTTTTGTGTATTTTCTTGATATTTATCATAACCACCACAGGTAGGCCTAAAATTATGTTCATAATGGGCTGATATTGTGTCTCAAATAAGAAAACAACTCCTTGAACTGAGATCAACAAGTTTGATCGGAGAAATTTCTCCAATCTAAATTGATCCTAGTTCAGTGCGAATTGAACTCAGATTGATGTTTATTCAACACAAATTTCCAATATCATAATATTTAGGAAGTTTACACAGTGAAGTAATTATTATATAAAAATAATAATGAGATGGATAGTTACACACTAACTTCACTAGAATTGTCACTAACCTGGACTGCAGTTTCGAATGGCATCCTCAGCTATAGACTCCATCTGCTGGTTTGTTGGTGTCAGTATCCTCTGGCGGGCAAATAATGAACCTCAATGACCTCATTACAAGGTTCATTATTTGCCCACCAGAGGATACTGACAAAAACAAACCAGCAGATGGAGTCTAGCGGAGGATGCCATTTGAAACTGCAGTCCAGGTTAGTGACAATTCTAGTGAAGTTAGTGTGTAACTATCCATCTCATTATTATTTTTATATAAAAATTTCCAAGTTCAGCGTGAACTGAGATCAGTTTCGCCTCTGATCTCAGATCAAACTGTTTATACAATTGGCCCTTAGTATATTTTATTTGCCTTTGAAACATAATTCCATCCGATATTAAAACACGATATAGGACTATTTGGAGGGAGAAGGCCTAACAAGCAACAGATTTTTTGGGCAGAAATAGGGCACATAATGATAATACAACCAATATTCTTACAGCAGTACGACAAAGTTAAGTACACTTTAACGCATACACTGTTAAGATTAAACAAGGTTTCAGACTGTAAGAACAGTTGCAGACCATGACAAAGAGAGCAAAATTTCACAATATTGGTGCTCGGGTGCATCCAGGTTATGTTCAAGCATTCTTTTATAGCAGGTAGAAGTAAACTAAGAGTATAAAGTAATATTTAATATGGAATCCCTAACACTGTCACTCTCGTTTTCACACATGTTGTATGCTGCAAGAACAGGTCTGATAACAAACACGATAAACTACTTCAAATTGAAGATGCGCGTATGAGTCTGCATAGACACATGTATTTCTAGAAAGGGCATCTAGCTTATTCACACAGCCCCACTAGAGCCATACTGAAAAGGAGCAAGAGGGTCAAAGCCTGTCACTTGTTCTTCACTTCCTTCCGGCAGAGGTTCAATCATGTGTTACACTCATCATTCATCATAATACCAATCTTGAAACAGTTCATTATGTTACTGCATATTATTGTGGATCAAGAATAATTTAAGGTATTGAATTATTTTTAATCATTGGCTTTCTGTCAGATCCAAAATTCATTTTAGATCAGTTGATAGAGCTAGATCAATTTCTTCTGGTTACTGTGAAGGCATCTGTAGTGATACAAGGCTCCTATTTGCTCTGAGTATGCTGGATATCCAACCAACATCCAACAAAAGCTATTTGAACTTCCTGCAATTCACTTTGATTTTACAGATGTGTTGCCACTATTAAAGTTCCTACCCTCGTATAAATAAATAAGTATACAAATAAATAAACAAATGAATATATTTCAATGAACTTACATATAGTTTTTATTAAGAAGTCTCGCACATGTGTCAGGATCTAGTGACTGCAAACTCTCACAGCGAATTAGATCAAGAGCAAGATTGAGTTCCTCTCCCATGGCACGGTTATGACGCAAGAACAAGATAGTGGAGCGGAGAATCAAGGCATGATCAAAATAACGCTGAGCTTCTCCTTCACTATCAGCTGTCGATATCTTTTCTAGTTCAGCCAGAAAACTGTCTAGAGATTCATCAGACAACTTCCCTACTTCAAACATAGTCACTGCATGATTCTTCAAGCCCTAAAAAGAAGAAAGCTTTTATTAGTAGAGAATGTGTTTGGTATCACGCTATAATCTCAGAAAGAAGATATACAGTTATAAGAACTATCTTCAAAGAAAATTTAGTAAGCACTGAACATTTCTCACACTGGGGTTTCCGACCCCTAAGGTGGCAAAATAAAAATCTCTCTCTCCTTATAGGCCTACTCCAGAACAAGTTGTTTTCGAAATAGAAGGAGGAATATTGGTAGATGAATATTTCAACTGCAATATATTCAAGCGCTAGGAAACCGCAGTATTATAGCAATGGTATACAGGTTTACTTAGAATACCCCAAGAATACTTTTATCTCAATTTCGAAACAGCTGAGAAAACCGAAAAATGGTCCACTCAGGCATAGGTGTTCCATTTTTATCTTTTGAGGTACAAGACTCAAAAACTATGACAATAAATTTCAATACAGTACATAAAATGACTTACAGGGGAAAGATTTCCCATCATGAGAAATGCAGTGAGTGTTGAATCAAATAGGAAAGCTATTCTCTTGCTCCGAGGCTGACTTGAGAGGAAAGAAGGTTCAACATCTTCTGCACCGCTTGAAGTTTCTTCTGAAGGTGTGAGTCCTACATCAGCTAGTGCTGAATTAAGCTCCATCAATAGGGTTTCCTCAGCAGAAAGTGCAGGTTTGTTGCTATAAATAAAAACAAAGTACAGATATTTGATTAAATTAACAAGCAATTTGTGTTAGCTAGATTCATCATTGTAAGGGTTTTGGGGGTTAACCACGTTGAAAGGGGGTTTTGTGGGTTATTGGAAGAGGTTCGATGTTGTACGTCTAAGTACATTGAGGGCGGCCATTTTACCTGCTATTCCTCCTCGTTCGATGCCGTGTTGCCAGATCTCTCAGGCTTCTGGTTTCCTGAAATGGCTATGTAGGGTGGCAAAAGGATATCTATGGTAGAGCAATGAGAAACTTTATCTTAGGGGATTAATTAGTCAGCATTTATTACTATTGTTTACATCGGTGAGCTATTACAAAAGTATCTTACTATGGAGCTTGGGTTGGAGAGAGAAGTTCTACTGATATTTAAGGCCTTGTGTCAACGCGCCTATTCTGGTTAGCACACACTAGAATTTACCAACCTGATATTAATTAAAGGTTATTAACCATGATGTCCGTGGGCGATCCTGGGCTTCCTTCTAGGCTGTAGATTATTTGCGCCATGCGCTTAGAAATACTTGGCGAGCAAGGACTGAATTACCGGCGTCCATTGCTGAGTAGCCTGCACGACGTGTACGCCTGTTGTCAGTATAAGTATATAAGCGGATAAGATCGTGTGAGGCACGCGCTAGGCCTTATATACACCTAGTAGCTTCTCTCCCACTCCAGCCGATATAGTACTCTTCACTACAAATGCATCACCCCTCTGCTGTCGTCAGTGACGCTATCTCTACTGTGATTGGCTCTCACTGACGTCAGCCTAGTATGGGTAGTGCTGTACATGATTATTGCAGCGGCGGGGAATTGGTGATTCATAGGGTTTATCCCATAAAGTTAGTTTGACTGAGTCCTTATCGCTGGGTAAAATCTCCCGCGAAATAGACAAAGGAAATGTTTATTAAATTAATAGCTTTTGTCGTATTTATTGGATTAAAATATGGTTAACATATTTTAATTCCTTGTTATTTCCTGCATATTTTAATATATGGATATGCTGTAGTTCTTCATTATTGTGACTTTTCTGTATTTTACTTATTTCTTGTATACTACTTTGCTTAAGGCTGTGATGTCTTTGTTGGTTGTCTGAATGACGTTAACGTCTGCTACAATGTGCCCTGGATTTCAATATAAATTTTCTATTAAGATATAAAATTTGTATTGGGATTCATTCCCCTTCTAACAATAATATTGACTTACTTGACATATTAACTTCAGTGCTGAAGGCCTACTGTTATACTAAGAACTTTCCGTAACGAGGTCAATACCTCTCATCTGTCACAACATCTATGTGTGTGTTACTGACACTTCTTATCTTGTTGGTATGCCTGTAGCTTACCTTGATGCAAGACCACATGTTTGAGAAAAAAAAATTACATCATGATACAAAACATTACACTTACAAAAAAAATTATGTTAAAACCATACATAGAAAAATTACCCTGCATAACATACATACATACATATAAAATATAAATTGATACCCTTCACTTTGCTGATGACGTATTCATGTATACGACTATTTACACTTTCAGCATTGATGTAAACATACTTTACATCTTAAAATAAATAACTTGTTGAACACTTGTCGCACTTGGTATTTCTTCGTCATAATCGCTCAATTGATATGACGTCTGGTTCATATCAAATGGGTAACTTAAATAATTGTAGGATTCTGCTTCTCCATACTTAGATGGATATCCACGACGTCTGGTTCGTTTAATTATAGCAGATATCATAACACATTATTCACTTCGCAAGCATACATACATATCATACATTAGGGAAACCTTATTCAACCGTGCAATGTAGATTGTTGATGTCGCGGACACTAGTTTCAAATACAAGAATACCTACTTGAATTTATTGAGATTTATGCAATTCTTTAAATGGTCTGAGATTTTGGCGATGGTATCTCCCTATAATCTTATCTCCTACTAGTGCGGATAGTTCATACGTGTGCTCACCGACAAGTTTTGTGATTTTAAAGGGGCCTTTATATAATTTCTCAATCTTATAGCTCTTTTTATGAATTTTAGAAGAGATCTTCCGGTCTCGTACTAGAACTTTGTCATTTATTGCTGGCTTCCACTTATGTTTATATCGCTTTGCAGTGGCGATACGTTTTTCAGCTTTCTTACGTATTCTTTCCAATGCCCTCTTACATCTTTGTTCAAGTGTCAAGCTCATCTTAGCAGTTTTAGGTATTGCTTTTGGCAAATTATCGATCACTGGCTGAGGTTCTACATTTAGCATTAGCCTGATTGGTGCCTCACCTGTCGTCGCATTAATGCTATTATTCAAGACTTTTTCAATTGCTGGACATGTATCTACCCATTTAGTGTGCTTGACATGGCATAAGATTCTCACTGATAAACCTATATCGCGGATTATTCTTTCCGAGCTGTTTGATTGTGGATGGTGGATACTTGAGTGGAATTGTTTGATTCCGTTTTGTTTCAGTGTGTCCACCCACAGTTTGCTACAAAACATACTGGCATTGTCACATAAAATTGAAGAAATTTGGCCATACTGTACCATGTAGTGCTTAATTATTTTGTGTAAGCAACTTCTGCTGTTTACACGCCTCATGGGGTATATCTTTACAAATTTTGTATAAATGTCATATAGCACTAGCATATATTTACAACCGAACTTCCCTGGAGGTAGTTCGTGCACATCTAACGCTACCATTTCGTTAGGCCTACTTGCAATAATAGCTTGGGGAATGACGTCATACTTAATGTTCAGTGGTTTGCACTGTTGGCATAATACACAGCAAGCTACTATCTTCCTTACTTTCTTCGATATATGTTTAATGTAAAAATGTTCTGAAATATTCATTATCAGCCTTTCAGTACCGGCATGATTCATGCTTTTATGGTATGCATTTATCAGGTCTGTTTCCAATGATTTCGGTACATATGTCTTCCACATGGGGTATTCTTTACCATGTAACTTGTACAAAATATTATCTTTCACTCCTATAGTGACAAGTTTCTCGTCATTCTCTTCAACTGAAATATCTGTGTCCCTATCGTCACTTCTACTTGCTAATGGCGTTTCTATTATAGGCGTAGCCTTCTCTTTCAATGCTTTCAGTTCCATGTCCTCATCTTGTATTCTAGCAATTTCACGAAATCTTTTAACAATCTGCTTTTCGTGTTGAATGTCAATTTTCATAATCTTTACATCGTACGTGGGCTTGTCGAGATTTTCTGGAATTTCTGGGGTGTTATTTAACCTTGATAACAGGTCCCCGAAGATATTGTCTCTTCCGTGTACGTGTTCTATGGTGACGTCATACGCTAGAATTTCCATCACATATCTGCTCAGTTTATTATTGGCAAGTTTGCATCTGGCAATGAAAGAAAGTGAAATATGGTCACTGTATACCTTAATTTTCTTTCCGTATATGTACGTTCTGAATTTCAATAGACCAAAGTATACTGCGGCTATTTCTAACTCAGTTACTGTTGCATTTTTCTCTGCTTGTGAGAGTCCCCTGGATGCGGTACTTATAACTCTATGATTCCCTGCATCGTCACGCTGCATGAGTACACTGCCAAGACCTATCCGGCTCGCATCGGTGTATATCTCAAACTCCTTATTCATATCCGGCCTTTCTAGCAAAATACTTTGCGCAAATAGTTTCTTAACTTTCTCGAAAGCATTACTTTCTATTTCCGTCCATTTCCATTTGTTACTTTTCTGCAAGAGAGCATTTAGTGGGGCGACTTCCTGCGCGTATCCTACTACAAATCTTTTCTGGTATTGCATTATGCCTAGTACCTTGCGTAGTTGCTTCTGATTTTTAGGATGCGGGAGTTGCAAGATGCTCTGAATTCTCTCCTCATTAGGCCTAATACCACGCTGTGTGATTACATAGCCTAGAAAGTCTACTTCTGGTTTGAAAAATTGTGATTTTTCTGGGTGTATTGTTAAACCATTCTCTCTTAGTTTACTTAGTACATAATCAATGTGTCCTATGTGGGCTGTGACGTCCTGCGAGTGCAAGAAAAAGTCGTCGACGTACTGTGTCGCAAATTCTTTCGTCGAATCTTTGAAAATTCCATCTAGCGCTCGTAGTAAGGCTCCTGAGCTCGTCTTTAATCCAAAAGCTACTCTTCGGAACCAAAATTGTTTCCCGTTATGCAGAAATGATGTATATTTCCTAAGGTGTTCAGCCAAGGGTATTTGCAAAAATGATGACGTCAGGTCAATAGACGAAAAATATTTGTCGTCCGTCAGTCTCGCTAAGAGTTGCTCTACTGACTCGCTTCTAACTCCATCTGGTACTGTATATGAGTTCAATTTCCTCGTATCCAAAGTTAAGCGTACAGATCCATTCTTTTTAATTACGAAGCATAATGGATTAATATATGCTGATTTAGCTGGCTCTATAATTCCGTTGGCTAACAAGTCGTCTATTAGGGCATCTGCTTTTTCACTAATAGCAAGAGGTATATTCCTAGCGCTGTACTTGAATGGTTTTATGTCCTCAGTAACTTCAAATTCGTGAATGTACGATCGGCACATGCCGGGTTGGAATGAGAAAACGTCCCTATTCTTGAGTAGTACATGGTGTAACATTCTACGTTCATCGTTATTCAATCCATGTGCTGCCTTTACTTTATCGTATAACATCTCAGTTATTTTAGAGTCGTCAGTAGACATTCTATTACATGTTATTATTTCTTCTGTAAAGCTACTCTGGCCCATACTATCTTCATTGTGTAGTTTACGTAATGCAATGACTTCATCGCTGCATAGTTTGCAATGGTAGCTTTTACAGTCGCAAATCTCATCGTAATATTTACTTTCTTCCTCTATGGGAAATTTCAGTTCCGCAATACATTGATTTATATTTACTTGCAAATGTTCAACGAAGAATGATTCTTCTTGAATATCCCTTTCATTGTCCATTAAAATGTCTTGTTCCTGATGGGCTGCATTACTGAATGGAATTGCTATATTCATTTCTTCCCTGTGTAGACTGAGTTGTTTTTCCTCAAAATTTATTTTAGAATTCCACGTTTGAAATAGGTCACATCCAATAATAATCGGGCTCGTCAATAATGGTACAACTAATGCCATAACTTCTACTATTATCCAGTTATTATTAATCCCTTGTAGTTCCATTTCTAGTAAACATTGGTATAACACCTTATTCTTATGTTTGCCTATTGCTACTCGGCAATAAATATTGCAAGTTCGTACGCTTATTAGTTTCTTTCCCTGTCTAAGTAAGTCTTCGTACAACTGCTGGCTTATAACTGAATTCGATGAGCCTGTGTCAACAATGGCATCGTATTCCTTATTGGAAATCCTCACCTTTATACACGGTGGTTGGCAAACTACATTTTCCTCTTTATCTGATAATATTAGCTTCTGCATATCTTGTTGTAAATTATTATTGACATTTTCCATCATATTATTATTATTAATCCTATTTCCAATTGTTGAAATCATATTAATATGTCTACTGCTTGCATTCTCATTATTTATGTCATTTATCTCATTATCACCACTAATTGGGAACGCAGTCAATTCGTGGCATTCTAGTTTACCGAATTGCTATTATTGTTGCCTGTCTGTCCCTTATTCTGAAATGGTTTAGCCTGTGGATTTAATTGTGAGTTAGGCCTATCATCCTCACTATGGTTCGAGTCATGGTCGCTATCTGTCCCATTCCTGTTGGAATTAAATCTGCCGTTTCCTCTCCAAGATCCTCTGCCTCGTCCATTGAAATTTCTCCCATTATTTCTATTCCAATTTCCTTGAAATGTAGGCCTGTGAAACCCTGAATTGTACCGATTAGGTCTCATCCACGCTGGCATATTTCTCCTAAATTGACTAGCTGGAGGTCTCCTATCGAATCTCATATGGTTTATTTGCCTGTCTTGATTTCGATTGTTATTATTATTTCTCCATTGTTGGTTATTTGTATTCCTGTTCTGGTACCCATTTCCATTGTTGAAAGGCCTATTCTGGTTTCCTTGGTTATTAAAGTTCCTTCCATTTCTATTATCAAACTTTTTCTGTGGGTTCCCATGGTTACCATTATTACTGTTATTGTTATTAAATTTCCTTTTACCGCCATTGTTGGGTGGAGAATTGCACTCTGCCCTCTCCCCTCTAACAAAGTTATTATTTCTCCTATAATCCTGGGACGTACTTGGTTGTTCCTTATTATAGTTATCATTGCTACGTCTCCCATGAAATATTGGCGTTTCACTAAGATCGAATTGCGACAAAATTTCAATTAAGTCTGCTAACTCTCTAGGTTTGGCAACAAGAATTGGAAATTTAATGTGATCAGGGTAATGTCGAACAATTAAGTCAATAAACTGTGAGTCATCCATAGCTGGTTCTAGTTTCTTAGCTTTGGTTGCCATGGAGATCAAATAGTCTATCATCGTACCATCCCTGTCTGCTCTATAGTTCCCATTGGTAAGATCAGCTTTTATTTTGTTCTGAAAAGCACTATTCCAGAAACGAGCAAGAAAAGATTTCTTAAAAAATTCATAATTCTGGCTTTCCGTATGAGTAACTATATACCATTGCAAAATATTACCTCTTAGACATTTCTTAACTATCGTTAACTTCAAATGATCTGGTATTTGTTTAACCGCAAAATAGAATTCCAATTCGTCAATAAATTCACGTGGGTTTCTGTCTTGGTCATCTCCGTATACAGGAAGACTAAATTCATTTAAAATGTGGTTGGGTAAGACATCTGAATTTGAAACTAGCGTTTTACTGATAGTACTAACGTTACTACTACTGGGCCTATCATTTTCAATGTTTGCTGAAGCAATAGAACCACTAGGTGTTCTTTCCCGTACAACATTATCATTATTATTACACTGCACAACAATATCACTGGTACTTACTGCGTTTGAGTTTACCTTTTTAATCTCATCAACTTCTCTACGGAGTGCTACAATAGATTGATTCTGTAATTCAGAAGCATGAACCAGTTCACCTCGTAATTCAGTTATTACATTATCTTGAGCCTTAAGTTCTCTGGTTATGTCAGATCTTAATTTAACAATTTCAATTTGGTTTGATCCTATTTTCTTTTCATTACTGGAAATTTTAGTAGCGAGCTGGTTGCATTTCGTCTGAATTTCAGAGCATAAGGTTATTTGTTGCCCTTTTAATTCTTGTATATTCACATTCATACCTTCCACACTCGATTCCAGATTTTGTTGAATCTGTGTTAATTTTGTGTTCATGCTCTCACTTTGTGTTTTGAGTTGTGCTTCTACGTTTTGCTGTGCTTGTGTTAATTTTGTTTCTACATTTTGCTGTGCATGTGTTACTTGTGTTATTTGTGCTGCAACATTTGTAATACTAGCATTTTGTTGTTGCATTTGTTGACTTTGTTGTTGCATTGACAAGAATAGATTTTGTAACATAGATTTGATATCACAATCTCTATCCATATTTGAATTATTTTCTACTGTATTGGTCACTTGTGCTATAGTAGGGGTTTCTTGTACCACAGTGTTATTTGTCTGTGCAACATAAGGAATTTCTTGTGTAACTGTCTGTACCTGTGTTGAATTAGGTGTGTCTTGTGCAACAGTATTTACATGTGTTAAATTCACTGTGTCTGGTTGTATTTCTACTGTAGTATTAACATTTAATGTCAATACAGTGTCGTTGTGTACAGGTGTATCAGTCTCGTGTTCACTACCAACTGTTTCTGCCTCAGGCCTATCTGTACTGACATTATTTTCAGATTCAATATTATCTTCTGCCATATTAACAGTATCTTCCTCCGATTCAAGATGTTTATTTGTTACAAGTTTAGAATTTCTCAATTTCATCTCCAGCATGGCACTAACTCTGTATTATTAATTGTAGTGAAAATAATTAATTTTACCAATAGCCTATGGTTTACACTACTGCTTTTACAATACTTGCATGTATTTCTACTGTCTCAATATTCTTATGTTGGCTACTGAATGCTGGTAAACTTTTATAATAATAGCAAGATGTTATTATAATAACACTGTTTGAAATTATTTGCTACTTACAACGTTTGTTTTAAGCACTGGCAAATTATGTTTTACTGGACAAAAATTATCATATAGGCTACACAATATTATTTTACACTGGCAGTACAAGTTTTTAAACTGGACAAAATAATACCTATCTTTATCAAAATATTAACTGAGGCAGTAACATCTGGAATCTTATACACATTTATTCAGATTTTTCACTTACTACTTTGTAGAACAGTATTCGTGTAGGTCCCGCTGCCTTCCTTCAAATTTGGGTTGTGTTGTCCCGTTTTCTGCTGTCCAGTGGTTTTTTTAGGTTACCAGCTGTTGCCATCGAAGTTCCAAGTTGCTGTAGCTGCATTCCAGTGGTCCAGATTTATAGCTTAAAGTTGTAGGCTATACTGCAAATGAAGTTCCACGTACCTAATGTTGCCTTCCTTCATCCAGTGCTCCAATTTGTACCAGCCGTTGTGCCCGTCTCCCCACGCGAAAAATTTTGGTATGGTAATCTAGTGTGCCACCTATTCTCTCTCCGCTAACTAATTAATGCTATGGGATGTCCCGAGATATTTTTCGAGCCTAAGAACGTTGGGCCTGCCACATTGTAAGGGTTTTGGGGGTTAACCACGTTGAAAGGGGGTTTTGTGGGTTATTGGAAGAGGTTCGATGTTGTACGTCTAAGTACATTGAGGGCGGCCATTTTACCTGCTATTCCTCCTCGTTCGATGCCGTGTTGCCAGATCTCTCAGGCTTCTGGTTTCCTGAAATGGCTATGTAGGGTGGCAAAAGGATATCTATGGTAGAGCAATGAGAAACTTTATCTTAGGGGATTAATTAGTCAGCATTTATTACTATTGTTTACATCGGTGAGCTATTACAAAAGTATCTTACTATGGAGCTTGGGTTGGAGAGAGAAGTTCTACTGATATTTAAGGCCTTGTGTCAACGCGCCTATTCTGGTTAGCACACACTAGAATTTACCAACCTGATATTAATTAAAGGTTATTAACCATGATGTCCGTGGGCGATCCTGGGCTTCCTTCTAGGCTGTAGATTATTTGCGCCATGCGCTTAGAAATACTTGGCGAGCAAGGACTGAATTACCGGCGTCCATTGCTGAGTAGCCTGCACGACGTGTACGCCTGTTGTCAGTATAAGTATATAAGCGGATAAGATCGTGTGAGGCACGCGCTAGGCCTTATATACACCTAGTAGCTTCTCTCCCACTCCAGCCGATATAGTACTCTTCACTACAAATGCATCACCCCTCTGCTGTCGTCAGTGACGCTATCTCTACTGTGATTGGCTCTCACTGACGTCAGCCTAGTATGGGTAGTGCTGTACATGATTATTGCAGCGGCGGGGAATTGGTGATTCATAGGGTTTATCCCATAAAGTTAGTTTGACTGAGTCCTTATCGCTGGGTAAAATCTCCCGCGAAATAGACAAAGGAAATGTTTATTAAATTAATAGCTTTTGTCGTATTTATTGGATTAAAATATGGTTAACATATTTTAATTCCTTGTTATTTCCTGCATATTTTAATATATGGATATGCTGTAGTTCTTCATTATTGTGACTTTTCTGTATTTTACTTATTTCTTGTATACTACTTTGCTTAAGGCTGTGATGTCTTTGTTGGTTGTCTGAATGACGTTAACGTCTGCTACATAATGTTGGTATGATTGTTTTAAAAATGATTTTTAAGTGTGTAGTGCATCAACCATCCCTCGCAAATCCTCCTCCCGTTAAATCTATCCTAATATTGTTAAAGACCTATGTCTAGGTCTTCCAAGTGGTCTTTTCCCTTCAGGTCTCCCAGTCAATATTTTTGAGATATGTCTTTCCTCTCCCATGCAAGCAACATGTCCTGCCCATTTCATCCTTCGTAATTTAATTACCCTTGCTATATCTGGTGACAAGTATGGGTTAAGAAACTCATTATTATGCAGTTTTCTCCAGTCCCCATTTTCATCTCTCTTAGGCCCAAATATTTTCCTAAGTACTCTGTTTTCAAATACTCTCGGATTATGCTCTTCCCAAAGAGTAAGCGACCATGTCTCACATCTATATAATACAACAGGCAGGATAATTGTCTTATAAATAGTCAATTCATATAGTATATTAAATTTATTATAATTGCTTCACTGTGTAAGTTCCAAAAAATCTTTATAACATTCATTTCAGAATAAGTATAATGAAACAAGGGAATCTTATCAAAACTGAATGTTTTACAGAATAACCAAACTATTGTGATTTCACAATAAATAATGCGATAAGAGTTAATAAACAACACACCATGCCTTTCTTTCTTTGTCCTTTATCATAGTTGACACTGTTGTTGGTTGTATACCAATCTGTTTCATTCCATCCCCAACTTTTCTAGTAATTTCTATCTCCTGCCCTATGCTAAACCATTTCCTTTTCTTTGTCTCCATTGCCACAAATATACAGTTCAAATAGTAAAGTATGTACAGTACTCTAATTTATTTTTAAAGCACAATAGTAACATCCCTAGTTTTCAATATTTAGAAGAACACGATTTAAATTTGAAGACACTACAGTATGCAGTAGATATATGGCATGACACTTGTTCCTCCAAGCAGTCGCCATATTGTATTCTCTCATTATCAATTGTTGGATTTTTTAAGTTGATGCTTAAACGACTGATCGTTCTTGCCAAAACATCATAGGAGAAAAGAAATAAATAATACGTTAATAATATTTAAGCTAATTATTACACTTCTACAAGATTGTTTACTTTAAATTTCTGATTATTTAGTAATTACGTGTATATACCTGTGCTGTAACATTCTATCTTTGTATTGTATTTTTGTATTTAATTCTGTTTAATTCTTTTTACTTTCATTTAGTCCAACATCATCTTGCATGATTGATGGACTTAAATAAATAAATATTTGTGGAAGAAATAAAGATGTAACAGCAAAATATTAATTTTTAAATGTTTATACTTAATACTGAAATGACCGTAAGCAATGGAACTGTAAAAATGAAATATCTTTCTTTTATAATATATGGATACGAGAGGGGATTTAAAATATGTTCCGTATTTTACGGACTATAACGCGCTCCGGACCATAAGACGCACCTTGATTTTAGAATGGAAATATGAAGGAAAATAAATTTAATGTGATTCTAAACGAAATATTTTAAAGGAAATAATATACTTCATTGCATAAACAAATTATAGTCTTGTACAATAGGATCACTGTAAATCTCTTCTAACTTAAAATGTGCGTTGTACGAAAATCTCTTCTCTACATGACACAACATGTAAATTTTAACAACTGAACTGATTTCTCACTGAAAATACTTTTACACCCTCTAACCCTCAATTCAGCATACGTAAGTGTAGCGGGACAAGGCTGTTTAGAGGTCATTGCTTTCATTTAAACCACCCGGCGGAGACAACTCCTTTCGTATAAAAGAACTCAACATTCCTTTCTTTTCGCATATACCTGGTTTTCAGCTACCCTTATTTTGCGATTGTGACAAGTGCACTGATGTTCAATCTGTGCCAAAATTTTTAACTATCTTATCGTTTACAACAACTTGTTTATAACTATGATATTCCGACAATATTTACCAAAATTAATTTTTTTTTTAAAGTGTACTTCGGACCATTAGACGCACCCAACTTTCAAGGCTCTGTTTTCAAGGTAAAATAGTGCGTCTTATGGTCCATAAAATACGGTACTTAATGTTGAAAAGTACTGTAAACTGAAGCCCTTTACATCAAGATTAAACTGTATCTACTTAATAATCAATACACTTACTTCTTTACAGGGGTTAACACTTTTATCCAAGTTGGATTAAGATCTGCAAGTTCAGCATCATGACTCTTCTTACGTGCAAATCCAAGACGACAGTACAAGGAAACAGCATTTTTCACAGCCTGAGTATCAATCTGTAGTACATTCGCCAACTGTAAAAAACATGCTTAATCACTAGGTTTTCTGGTGAACCATGCAAACACAAAATGCAAGAACATGTTTAAAATATCTCCTAAATAGGTCCTACTTAAATGTACCCTGAACTTGAAATCTAGCTTATTCACAAGAATTTTATTGACCAAAAATACAGCCACACTGTTCCCTTATATCTTACAAGGGAACTGTACTGGTTATCATAGGTAATCCCACGAGAGTTGACGAGTTCATTGATACTAGATAGTACTTAGTTTTCTTGAATCCCCAATTGTTCCACCTTGACAGCTGCCAAATCAAGCGCAATTAGCCTTAAAACAGGACAACCATTCTTCATTACGCCAACTAGAAATTGGTTTAAAAAAAAAGTATTTACAATTTTTTTCAGAATTTCTTCAGGAGCTGTTTAAGAATGGCAACAGAGCCGCTAAGTTATATACTTATATGTTATTTAACTGTGGACACTTTTAAGCAAATTTTCCTCATGGTCACAACCACAGCAATGAAATGATTACTCTTGCCCATAATCTTGAGTACTCTTATGTTAGGGTTTTTCCAGTAGCAGAAGAATTAGCATAATAATTCCTATCTTTTAGACATCTACACTGGTTTCCACCCTGATTTCATCCCTCTACAAAACACAGAAACTTCTCTAGTAAGTGCACCATCTTGGCAGCTATACAGTTCAAAACATAAGCTAATAAAATTAACTGATGGATTTAGTGATTCAAAGCTAGTGCACATGAATCTAATGAAATGTTCTTTTGGGGGGGGGGGGGGGGGGAGGGGGGGGAAGCAAATGAAAAAAATAATATTAATGATATGTTACTTTAAAGCAGTGAATGTAATAGCAACTGAGATATCACATAGGTGATTCTCTGGCGCACAATCTCTGGTGAAAAATAACACTACAAATCATAGTTGCAAGTGGTATCATGGTTAGTTGATTAGGTCAAGGATGATCTTCAGCGAGAACCTCATTTTAGTTTGCACATTCCCAGAAAAAAAAAAAAAAATAAAAAAAAAAAAATAATAATAATAATAAATAAATAAAAAATACAGAATTCTGTATGCAGAAAACAAAATAAAAGGTAAATACTCTGCCAGTTCAAGAAGAGAGGAATTCTGTTAATATTTCTTTTTGTCTTCCCTTGTAATTTTCACAACTGATCAAAACAGTCAGAGGGAATAATGGCTCCTAAAATATATTCCTTTAAAAAACAATTAGGTGAAATTAAGTGTACAAATCAATTCTACACTATCTTTCTATTCACTGATAGATTATTTTATGATTATTTAACATGGGGTGTACTGAAACTAGGGCCTGTTACATTTGGTGTGCTGAGATTTTGCCCCACAGTAGTTCTTTTACATGCCTGAAAATCTATCTACAGTCAAGAAACCTGTAACATTCATGCACACATCGACCTGAGCTGAGATTGAACCCACATCCTTGAGAACAGAAAGCCCATGCCATACTAACTGCGCTACCCAGGCCGACTATTTATCTATTGTATTCATATGTTTGTTGCAGTTGTAGCAAAACTGAACTGAATGGAATGGGAACAGAGTCTCTTGCTGTATTGATATTTTAAATCAAATGTAAAGCATTCTCAAACATGCTTCAAAGGCACTGACAATCACAGATATTAGAATCTTACCTCTCCAACAGAAGTATGTTCATCAATAGACACGAAGATCTTGTATAATAAAGTCTCAAAATAGTCTCCCAAGACACGGTTCATAACAAAACCTTCCAGTGGGGGTAGTATTATGTGGTCATCTTCCTCTATAGGGACATCAAGGTAGATCAGACCTTTCCTGTAATGGATCAGTGGTTACATACACATGTCCTCAAAAGCAAATTTTACACAAGGAAAAACAGTTTTGCTTCTAAATGGTGAAAGTATGGGAGTTTTCAATTAAATCATACTCACTTATATAACTTGTGAACCAAGGTGTAGTCCAAATCTCCTGCTTTCTGACATCCATGATCAATGATTCTGTCTATTAACTCTCTTTCTGGTTGTGATATCAACTGGAAGAGAGAGAATATTTTTATTTTCAATATCTGACCTAACCTGTCACAGTATACTAAATGCAATAATTTAATAGAAGTGCATGGCAGAGGGATAAATATATAACGGCATCACCTGGGTTTCATATTTTGCTTGTACTTGGAAGTAAACTTACAGAGTAATTTACTTCCGATTTTCAAACTCGAGGCCCTTTACATAATGATAAATCACTCTACTCTACTCTTAATTTGCAGTAAAATTTAGCTTAAAATTCCAGGTTTATTTATAATTAATCAAATATGAACAGATTCTTACCCTAATATCCTCTTCAACAACACATCCCACTTCTACATTCCACCATGGCTCTATATTCACATCTACTGGTTTTGGTGGAAGCAAATCTTTGACATTTTTTCTTCGGAAAAGTTTTCGACCTGATCGACACTGATTCATCAACTCTATGTATTCATTTCTACCAATTCCAAGTAAACGCAAACCTGTCAGAAAAGAAGAAAAATAATTAAACCATGTCATAAAAAAAATTATATAACACACAAAACATATGGCTTTCATATCTATCTTGAAATGGTATAACATCTAGAGAAGTATAGCAAAAGTAATTCCCTATTGCACTCCCCCAGATTGCAGTGCACCTTGACCAGGGGCATGTGTTTATGAAGGATTATTTTATCATTTGTGGTTTTTAATAAGCTCAATAAAATTTTAAAAAACCCAGTTATTTTAGGTCAGGTCCGCCCAAACCTTTTTACATGCAGGGCCACTAAGTAATATAAGCAACTGTTCGAGGGCCGTATGTATATTTCAACAAAATATACTGTATACATTTATATTTTATGGAGCATCAAAGTGGCAAAATTGGGTTTACCTAATGATTACTTTTATTTTAAACAGTGTATTACCCAGTTTTAAAATAGAGAATATTATAGGAGAAAAATTCCTCCGACAATGGGATTTGAACCCAGGACCTTTGGCTATTCGCGCCAATGCTCTACCAACTGAGCTAAGCCGGAGTTCAATTCACAGCACCAGATGGAACCTCTCTCCTATGACTGATTGCCCTAATGGTCTACCTCACAGACAGACAAGTTATGTCATATGCAGTACTGTGAGGCACACTAATTAGTGATTTTTGTGACCGGGCTCCCACTGTTATTGTACAGTTAACATTCAAGATAGATATATAAGCTTTCATGAACCACAGATTATTGTCTCTGTTGGACATTACATGAGAATATTATAGGAGAAAAATTCCTCAGACACTGGGATTTGAACCCAGGACCTTTGGCTATTCGCGCCACTAGGAGAGAGGTTCCATCTGGTGCTGTGAATTTAACTCTGGCTTAGCTCAGTTGGTAGAGCATTTTGTTCTCAACCTATGCTGTTCACATACACACTCAGCTGTTTCTGAAAATATGTTTCTTTTGGACTTAGGGAATCTCAAAATGTGTAGGATTTGTGTTGATAACATGACATTGAATTCTGACAAGGGGATGGTACGAACCTTCATGTCGAAACCCACCCTCAAATTTTGTACACATGTAGGTCATCCTAAAATGGAATAGTACACAAAAAATTAGCTGCCAGTTCGAACTGCAAGTCTATGAAAATCACGTCGCAATATCGCGAAAAAAGCATTGTCAGAGCGCCTCATCCCGTCTAGCAGGGAAGCGGTCTGTGGCTGAGGTACAAGGTCTTGAGCGAGGCATGCGGGCAGTCGGCGCAACACAACACTGTAGTCACAATATACAGCTGCATGCTCACTTTCCCGTGCACTGAACGAATGTGAAACAGAAGTGTCCTGTGTCGATAGAATGGGAAAAGCACAAATTTCGTTTATTTCGCTAGAAGAACATATTTTTTTTTCACGAAATTAGTTTATGGCAACTGAAAGCACATTAGGATTCAGCACATCTGTAGAGACGCTCATGGTGACTTCCTTCTACTAACTGTCAGACACACAGATCGCTAATTCTTCATTACGGTCGTTGTTTATACTGCGATAACAAGAAGAAGGAAGCCCGTGTTTGGATAAGCTGCAGAAAGAGTCACTAAAGCTGTTGCAGTCACAGAACAGAAACTTATTGTTGCAGTAGTCGCTACAAAGATCCAGGATAACCAACTAGAGCGCTTCCAAATTTCAAGCTTCAATTTAATGGTCTGACAGTTCAAACTGGCAGCTAATTTTTTGTGTACTATTCCATTTTAGGATGACCTACATGTGTACAAAATTTGAGGGTGGGTTTCGACATGAAGGTTCGTACCATCCCCTTGTGAGGTTGAACAATACTTTCTCTACATATAAGGCAGTACCTATGGTACAGGTAGACGAAGTAACAATCCAATCTTCCTGGAAAGAAAGAGTTTAGTACTGTAAAGTGAAATATCATACTCACAGTCAGCAGCAGTAAAGTTGGGAAGCGAATCATAGCTTTTTTCCTGTTCCATGATGTTTTCCATTACAGATACGTAATACTGAAACGGTGTGACTCTCAGGCCTTTAACCACCACATCAGATAAGTGGTAAGGGTACAACATCAAGTTTTCTTTACTGTAGGCCAATAAATCCTCATAGTATCGACGCTCATCTTTTCGTATAAGCCTGACAAGGTTGCCTCGGAATCTCAGCTGATTCTTGATGCTGAAGTTCACAATACATTTTTCATATTCTTTCTGTGAATTGCCTAAACTCTGCAATGAAAATGAACATAAAAATGTATTTAATTTAGGGACTTTCTTCAGAATTTTTAAATTATTTCTTTTTTCACTTTTCCTTTATACACACCACTTGCACTATGCATTTCTCCACACTAATATTAACCACTTAAAATAAAAAAGGAGTATTCTTGAGATTTTAAATTTTATGAAAATTTAAAATTCCAAGGAAAATAGTGTATGATGACAATGTCTCCTCCCTTAATTTTAAAACCCAAACAAATGCATTTCTTGCGTTTTATACAGATAGTTACAAATCTGGCCACAAGAGAGCAGACATCGCTTCTGAAGGCTGCATTCTATGTAGCATGGAGAGGGAATTCCAGCTGACTTCAAGGTTAGTACAGAATATAAAGGTGGCACATACTCATGTTACGTAATACTGTATAAATCTGTTCATTTAATTAATCATTCTGATGAAGAATCTGTAATAGAATTTAGGGGATTTGCAAATTAACAATTGAGAGTGACAGTAGAGATTCAGATGGTGGTAGTAATTTGAGTATTAACATAGCTATAGACAGTTGAAGGAGGAATTATAAGATTTTTAAAAAAAATTTTATTTAAATTTCTATAACTAACTACTGTAGGCTACATTCAACGAACATTTTTCAAAGTGGTTTATTGAAAACGTTAACTTGCAAAACATTTAGGCCTAATCCAAAGTAGAGTTATTTACAAATTATAATACAAGTATATTCGGGATTTTAATGTAGGCTTAGATGCGATTCAAAGCACACTTTTCCTGAACTATTCATAAACGTTTTTCAAATTTCCATATAGGTGTCAACCATCTCATTTAATTACCATCCTATATAGAAATTTCTTTGCAAGACTGAATTTCCCATTAAAAAAAGAGAAAAACATGCTACAGATCTGCCAGAAGAAGATGGAGAGGAAGCTGCTAAACATCACATTGAGAGATCGAATGAGAAATTAAGACATTAGAAAGGCGACATCTATAAAGGATGTGATGGTTATTGCTTCCAGATTAAAATGGATGTGGGCAGGGCATGTCATGAGAATGAACCCGGAGAGATGGACACATGCAATGACAGTGTGGGAGCCCAGAACTGGGAAAAGAAGTGTTGGAAGGCAGAAATCATGATGGGAGGACGAGTTTAAGAGTGTTGTGGGGAACTTGTGGTCTAGGAGTGCCAGAGACAGAAAGAACATGCCTTGCACCAATCGAAAAAAAAAGGAAAAACTTTCGAAGGCTATCTAGCTGAGTTTATGTACTGTAAATGGAAAGGGACAGAACAAACATTCGAAGACTTCCTGTCGGATATAGTGTCTGTGTATGATTCTAAGAATTGTGATTAAACGTAGGAATTCTCCGCATTTCTTTACTGCAAGTTGTAGCTAGGCTACTGTAAAATGGCTCTTTTCAGAGTCAACAAGGGATACAAGGGGAAGTGACGTGCCTTGTACAACCTCTCCTTCCCAAATCAACCTCTAGAGCAGGGATGGCAAGGAAAGCACTGGAAGTGTGAAGTTACCCTCCCTCTCGTCCCTACTACTGACTTTCAATCACAGATAGAGATAACTAAACCGGTTCTTTATGGGACTAGTCGCATGGCAGAGGGGTCATTCCATATCAAATCAACCAATAAAAATATAATTTTTAACCTTGAGGTTTTCAAAATGGCTCATATTCAGTGATTGTGTTCTGTTCATCACTATGACCAAAAGTACAAAGTTTTAAATTTTTTCGGCCTTTCGTTTTGGAGTTATAGGTTTTTGAAAAATTTCATAATGACAGTTTTTAGGAACGTTTTGATATATTAAAAACATGTAACTCAAAAACGGTTGGTCCTAGAAAGCTCAAATTTGTACCATTCTTTTTAGAATTACAAGGGCTTTAATTTGACATGTAACTTGACTGTATCACATCACTGTATATTTCTTCCAAAAACTCAAAAAGTTTTTTTTATCAAAAACTTAAAATCGGGATTTTTAATTTTTATAAAAAAAATATATTTTATTCTAAACCTCTTTAGTAAGTTGTGTACAAATTTTCATGATGGCATTTTTCTGGTTTCATACTAAAATTAATTAGAAATAGAAATAGAAATAGAAATTCTGGTAAATTCATTCATTGTTATTTTATTAAAAATTAATCATACTGTTGTAATTAAGCTTACTAATTTACTTTTTTTACATTAGGGCCTATACCCTAAAAGTTTATTTGATAAAAGTTAGGTCTATATAATAGGATGATGATGGTCCATATGGTAAAATAACAACTGGAACTAACAAGAGTTACTGAATCAGTGACATGTTTCTTTCCTCCTGTTGAAACTTGCAACCCCTCAGTCAGCAGTTCTTTCTCACTACAGTCATTGTGTCATTTTTATAAATGCCTTTTAGCCTGCCGTATTTAATTATTTTATGATATGAAACGTTAATTATAACTGTTCAATTAAGAATAAAACTGGCAAAATAACTTTATATATGTCCCTGTAGATTTTTTTTACCTAAACGTTGGTCTTGTGCAAGAATGGAATGTGAATTTGGTATTAGTAACTATATGGCATGGAAAGCAAAAGAACTTCTTGAAGAAAAGGGGATACTATTGACTCCTGACCCAAAACCTGGAAAAACTCTACCTCCCGAAACAGCTGTTTTGGTAAAGGAATTTTATAATAATGATGAAGTGAGTAGGCAAATGTCTGGGGAAAAAAGATTATGTCTCCATGGGTAAGGATATCGAAGGAAAGCCAATCCATTTAAAAAAAGATTGATTTTTGGAAATTTGCGTGAAATTTACAAACTTTTCAAATCAAATTTCCCTGATTTAAAAATTGGCTTTTCGAAGTTTGCAGAACTGAGGCCCAAGAACTGCATTATTGCTGGTGCCACTGGCACTCAATCTGTGTGTGTGTGTGTGTGCGCACTGCACACCAGAATATGAAGCTCATGTTTTCAGGAGGAAGATTAAATAAACTAACACTGCCTGGATCTGACAGTCCTCTAACGAGTTACAAGGAATGTATGGCTAAAGTTATGTGCAATCCATCATTACAGGCATGCTTCCTAAATGAATGTGACTATTGTCCCACAATTGAGGACTTTAAGGAAGCTTTAACAGAGTGTTTCAAGGAGGAAATGATTGACAACATTACTTATAAACAGTGGATTACTGTAGACAGGTGTAATTTCGAAACATTAAAAAAAACCAGTTGATGAGTTCGTCCAAGAATTTTGCAGTCAATTGAGTAATCTTAAAAAACATGATTTTATTGCAAAACAACAATCATTTTTCTTCTCTGAAACAAAATCCTCATTGGAAGAAAATGAAGCTGTAGTAACTTGTGATTTTGCCGAAAATTATTCATTTGTTCTACAAGATGAGGCTCAAGGGTTTCATTGGAACAATTCTTTGGCTACTGTGCACTCTTTTGTAATATATTTCAAGGAAAGAAATCAAGAAACAGGAAAACAAGAGCTAGTTAACTGGAGCTTTGTATTTATATCAGATTGCCTAGCACACAACACTGTTCTTGTACGATTTGAGGCTTTCCTGGCGAATCTTATGTAGAAAATCTTCTCGGGTTTGCAGCCAGGTGAGAAGTTTGTTGTGGTCCAACGTTTCCGAGGCTGACGCTGCCTCCATCCTCAGGGAATCTGAAGTGTCGAGTTTTGACATGTAGGGGAAATATATACCAACCCGAGTTGGGCGGAGTCGACCAATCAGGGAGCAGCTGTTCTGTTCTCGGTCCTTTTCCGGGCCAAAATGTTCCTTTTACCTTTCAGGTCCTGAATGCATTTGTTCCAGGCCTGGTTGATAGTGAAACCTTCATCCCTGTTGAAGTTTGTGTCTTCAAGTCTAATTTCAATTGCCTCTCTGATGATCTGGTCCCAATAGCGTGTTGTCTTGGCAAGTACTGTTGTGTTTTTAAATTCTATCCTGTGGCCCGGTCCAGAATTAATGGTGTGGTCTGCAACTGCTGATTTGTCCGGGTAGAAGAGTCTAATGCATCTCTCGTGTTCTTTGCAGCGCTGTTCAATTGTGCGCGAAGTCTGTCCGATGTAGGCTTTACCGCATTCACACGGGATGCGATAAACACCCGGAGTTCTGAGTCCCATGTTGTCTTTCACTGGTCGTAGGAGGTTCTTAATTTTCGGGGGTGGCATGGACACTGTACGGATCTGGTGTTTCATTAGAATCCTTTCTAGCTTCCTGGACAGGTTTCCAAAGTATGGCAGGTAGGCAGTTCTAGTCTTTTCTCTTTGGTCGGTGGTTTCCTGAGAACCGGTCCTTTTCAGGGCCAGTCGGATTTCAGCGTCCCGGTACCCATTCTGTTTGAAGGTCTTCTTAAGATGATTTATTTCCCCGGGTAGGCTGTCTGTGTCTGAGATGGCGAGAGCTCTGTTGGTAAGTGTATGAAGAACACTCCTGCGTTGGGCTGGGTGGTGGTGACTGTTGCCGTTAAGGTAGAGATCGGTGTGTGTAGGTTTCCTGTAGACTCTATGTCCTAGAGTTCCATCCGGTTTCCTCTGGATTAAAATGTCCAGCAACGGAAGACAGCCATCTTTTTCCATTTCCATGGTGAAGGTGATGTTAGGATGTATGCTATTGAGGTGATTCAGGAAGTCCGGTAGTGTTTCATGTCCATGGGGCCAAATGATGAGCGTATCATCAACGTATCTGTAGAAATGAGCTGGTTGTAAAGGTGCTGTATCCAGAGCCTGGTGTTCAAAGTGTTCCATGTACAGGTTTGCGATAGCCGGTGATAGCGGCGACCCCATAGCTACTCCGTCTGTCTGCTCGTAGTAATTGTTCTGATAGAGAAAATAGGTCGAAGTCAATGTATGCCGGAAGAGCTGGATTATGTCTGGGCTAAAGTGTGGTGTCAGCAGCTGTAGTGAGTCTTCGATTGGCACTCTTGTAAATAAGGAGACCACATCGAAGCTGACGAGTAGATCTCCGTCGTTGATTCTGATGTCCTTGATAGTGTTTATGAATTCCATGGAATTCTTGACGTGATGTTGGCAACTGCCCACTAGCGGCTTTAATAAGACAACACGCTATTGGGACCAGATCATCAGAGAGGCAATTGAAATTAGACTTGAAGACACAAACTTCAACAGGGATGAAGGTTTCACTATCAACCAGGAATGGAACAAATGCATTCAGGACCTGAAAGGTAAAAGGAACATTTTGGCCCGGAAAAGGACCGAGAACAGAACAGCTGCTCCCTGATTGGTCGACTCCGCCCAACTCGGGTTGGTATATATTTCCCCTACATGTCAAAACTCGACACTTCAGATTCCCTGAGGATGGAGGCAGCGTCAGCCTCGGAAACGTTGGACCACAACAAACTTCTCACCTGGCTGCAAACCCGAGAAGATTTTCAACATAAACACTGTTCTTGTTCATGCTTTCCAGAAAAAATTAATGCTCTATCTAAGAAATTATCTACCAAACTTGAAAAAGCTGTACTATTTTTCAGACGGTTCAGCTGCGCAATACAAAAATAGTAAGAATTTTCTGAACCTCTGCTATCACAAAGAGGACTTTGATGGACTTGAAGCTGAGTGGCATTTTTATGCTACATCACATGGAAAGGGAGTTTGTGATGGAGTAGGGGGTACAGTCAAAAGGCTTGCCGCCAAAGCCAGCCTCCAAAATCCATTAGAAAATGAAATTTTAACACCTTTTCAGCTTTTTCAGTGGGGTGTGCAACATTTACCAACAATCACATTTTTCTACAAAACCAATGAAGAGTATTCTGATGAAGAAAAAGTTCTGAAATCAAGGGTTGAAGAAGCTGTGGCAATCTCGGGGACCCAGAAATTCCATGCCTTCATTCCTCTAGACCTAAATAGGGTAAAAACCAAAGTATACTCATTTTCTGATGATTCAGAAACACATAGAGTACAGATCAGCCCTGGTGATGAAGACATTCCATTTGAAGATGTTGTGGGTTTTGTTGCTTGTGCTTATGATAAAGAGTGGTGGTTGGTGCATGATGACTCAAAAGATGATGTTGAAAAGAAAATTCATGTTTCCTTTCTTCATCAAAAAGGACCATCACTGTCATTCACATATCCTAGGAGAAAAGATACCCTAGCAGTGCCAATGAACTATGTTTTGTGCAAACTAAATCCAACCACAGCAGCAGGTAGAACCTACCAAGTTCCAGCGAGGGAGATGGCCAAAGTGACACAAGTTTTGGCAAAGAAGAAAAACCACCTCTACTGATTTAGAGTGTAATGAAAATTGTTCCATGATTTAAAGTAAGTTTAACTGTCTTTTAATAAAATAAATAAGATATCAATTTTCAACAGGAGGAAGAAACATGTCACTGATTCAGTAAGGCAGTTCCTGTTGTAATTTTACCATATGGACCATCATCATCCTATTATATAGACCTAACTTTTTTCAAACAAACTTTTAGGGTACAGGCCCTAATGTAAAAAAGTAAATTAGGATTAGAGTAAGTTTAATTACAACAGTATGATTAATTTTTAATAGAATAACAATGAATGAATTTACCAGAATTTCTATATGCCGCAATTCATATAAAAATTAATTTTAGTATGAAACCAGAAAAATGCCATCATGAAAATTTGTACACAACTTACTAAAGAGGTTTAGAATAAAATATATTTTTTTCATAAAAATTAAAAATCCCGATTTTAAGTTTTTGATAAAAAAAAACTTTTTGAGTTTTTGGAAGAAATATACAGTGATGTGATACAGTCAAGTTACATGTCAAATTAAAGCCCTTGTAATTCTAAAAAGAATGGTACAAATTTGAGCTTTCTAGGACCAACCGTTTTTGAGTTACATGCTTTTTAATATATCAAAACGTTCCTAAAAACTGTCATTATGTAATTTTTCAAAAATTTTTATCTAAAAAACTATAAGTCCAAAAAAGGTAAAAATCTAAATTTTGTACCTACTCAGCTAATAGCCTACTACCTCATATTAAAAAATCGTAACAATCTGATGACGTGATGTTTGGACCATTGGTTGATTTGGTGTGGAATGACCCAGATAGAAAGAATAAGGAAGGGGGCGAATGAGGGGTAGATCATTTCACACATCCAGTGCATTACTTCCCGAGCCTGCTCTAGAGTCATGTGGCAGGTCCTGAGTAATGCTAAAGAGGCTCTGGTGATTTCAATTGCATTCAATACAACTTGTGTTCAACAGAACACAGTGAGCTGCATTACCGTCAGGTGCATAGAAGAAGATAGGGGAAGCGGTCAGGCAAGTAGCGAGTGGAAGGGGGAAATATGTGCAGTATAAAGTACCGATTCACTAAACAAGCCAACAGTGGGAAACTGTCCCCCAGGCAGAGGTGTACATATTCTGATTTTAGCTTGCCTGCCCCTTTGAAATTCTGCAACCAGTCACAGCTTTTAACTTGCTTGACTTGAAAGCAAGCCAGATTACAACGATGATAAGAAATGCTGTCGCTATGAGTCACAAGCTCTTCATAACCTGATGGGTTGCACAGGACCTAAGGAAACTGCAAGGCCTGGCGGAAAGAATTTATGAAACTGGGTATATCAGTGCACTGGTAAGTCGTGCAGTTACGTAGTTGAACTTCAGATGTGTTTAGAGAATTTTACCCTGAAGGAAGCCGAGGAGAAACTAAAATGTGGACAGTTTGAATTATCAATGAACAAAGGTAGTACTAGTCCGGCATGGGAAAAATTTTCAAACATTTTCGAGAAAACATCATAAAATCATTAATAACAATAACAAAAATCCCTTTAGGCAAGCCTACAAGCTGAGGTAGATTTCGAAGTGCTTTTGTTTTAATTTACTGTCGCTGCGTAGCATTCTTCTTCTTTAGCCTTGGCATGACAAACCCGCAATAATAACTGCAAAAAAAAGGAAAGAGAACTTTTTCAAACATTCAAATCTCGCCTTATATGAGAACTATCAAGAAACTAGTTATTGATTTGTAGAGTACTCATCAAGAGCTTTTCAACGATACCCCACAAGACGTAGTTTCGAAAATTTCGAATTTCCATCCCCATACCCCCACCCCCACTCGTACTCCCAAAACCCCCGAATCGTTGGTGTCACTGTGAACTCCATAAGGAGTACTCTAATTTATTCAATCAAAGTTTCCCTCTATACTTCATAGGGGCCGAGATATAAATGTTTTAAAATTTCAACCCCCTCCCCCGACCACCCTCTTGCGCCAATTTTGCTCATTAACGAACTTGTCTGAACTATTGGGCCTAGAAATAACATAATAAAATTTGATTCAAATATCTTGAAAATTACGGCCGCTAGCGTGTAAAGATATATATATGTATATATATACATATACAGGGTCTTTATTATAAGTTGAGACCGGGCGACGGAAGGCTTGAAACCGGGCGACGGAAGGCGCGCGCAGCCGGTCTGACCTTGATGCAACAGCGGCACGTGCAGTTATTGTTAAAGTGTCAACATGGTGAGACCCATTTCGCTGCAGCATCGTATTTTTGTGTGTAAACATTTTTTTAAGTACGAGTCTGCTAGACGTGTACATGATGAATTTATTTGGACATTTCCTGCTGATGTGCCACCTTCAAGAGCACAAATTCACAGAATTGTTAATAAATTTGTAAATACTGGCTGAGTGCAAAACAAAAAGCATGTGCGCACACGAACAGTGTTAACAGAAGAAAAGCTAGACGAGATTGGTGCTTATCTTGAACATTCACCAAATAAATCACTCTCAAAATTAGCCCAACAAGTAGGGGTTTCAGTTTCTTCTGCACACAAAGCAACAAAGTTGTTACACCTCAAACCGTACAGATTTACACGGGCCCATTGTTTAAAACCTGCCGATCCAGCAGCAAGATTGCGATATTGTGAGTGGTTTCTGTCATCAGTGGATAATGGTTTAATCGACCCCCAGCTTGTGTTCTTTTCTGATGAAGCCTGGTTCCATCTTAATGGTCGTGTGAACAGTCATAACTCACGCCATTGGTGTGCAGAAAATCCTAATGGTGTGTATGAAATCCCTCATTACGATAGGAAGATCGGGGTTTGGTGTGCTATTAATGGAAGGCGAATAATTGGGCCTATATTTCCTGCTGATGTGCCACCTTCAAGAGCACAAATTCACAGAATTGTTAATAAATTTGTAAATACTGGCTGAGTGCAAAACAAAAAGCATGTGTGCACACGAACAGTGTTAACAGAAGAAAAGCTAGACGAGATTGGCGCTTATCTTGAACATTCACCAAATAAATCACTCTCAAAATTAGCCCAACAAGTAGGGGTTTCAGTTTCTTCTGCACACAAAGCAACAAAGTTGTTACACCTCAAACTGTACAGATTTACACGGGCCCATTGTTTAAAACCTGCCGATCCAGCAGCAAGATTGCGATATTGTGAGTGGTTTCTGTCATCAGTGGATAATGGTTTAATCGACCCCCAGCTTGTGTTCTTTTCTGATGAAGCCTGGTTCCATCTTAATGGTCGTGTGAACAGTCATAACTCACGCCATTGGTGTGCAGAAAATCCTAATGGTGTGTATGAAATCCCTCATTACGATAGGAAGATCGGGGTTTGGTGTGCTATTAATGGAAGGCGAATAATTGGGCCTATATTTTACGAGACTACAGTAGATTCAGAGATTTACCAAGATGACATTTTGGTGCCATTCTTTCAGCAGTTGACGGATGAAGAAAAAACGCACGGGTGGTTTCAACAAGATTCGGCCACCGCTCATACAGCGGAAGTCTCCCTTCTTAAAATTTCGGAAGTGTTTGCTGACAGAGTGATCAGTGCTGGTCTCTTTCCACCTCGCTCCCCAGACCTCACAGTGTGTGATTTTTACTTGTGGGGTAAACTTAAAGATAAGGTTTATCAAACAAATCCTCACACATTAGAGGAGCTGAAAGAAAACATTACGAATTAAATTAGGGCCATTACAGTGGAAGAACTCACTCGCGTCAGCCAGAATGTGGTTTCCAGATACAATGCCTGTATAACACAGGAAGGACGACACTTCCAACATATGTTATAAGGTAAGCCTATATAGCCTACACTTTAATGCGGACTCCTTAGCGGAGAGTGAAAACACCGGTCGCCCGGTCTCAACTTATAATAAAGACCCTGTACATATACTGTACATATGGTGTGGAAGTTTGTGCACAAAATACCATGCGTTGACATGCACAAAAAGAACAATATCAATAGTGCAGCTCTGCAGTGAATAACAGTGTTTAATTTTATCTTAATGCCCATTGGGCGCACTTTACTTTATTATATACTGTACATAAATATAAATATCTCAATTTTTTTAACAGGCGGTGGTTTCGTACTTAGGGAGGCATGAAACGTAAAGATATGAACAAATTTTTCGAAAGTCATTAGGTAGATTAGATTTTTCTTCGAAATCTACCTAATAATAAAAATAATTGTGTTAAGATGCTAAAAGGATTTTAATACTTTATCCACCTTTTATTTATCTGCATGGTGAAT
This sequence comes from Ectobius pallidus, assembly GCA_964059195.1. NCBI lineage: Eukaryota > Metazoa > Arthropoda > Insecta > Blattodea > Ectobiidae > Ectobius > Ectobius pallidus. The sequence goes on from CAXKWD010000009.1 coordinate 86,116,156, forward strand.
TTCTTCTACCAGCATGTAGAAAAGCAAGAAAGTATTACCTACACTAGCAACTACAGTTGTTTAGCTGATAGGAATGTCGCAAGCTTATTCTGACTTGCCTAGGCTGGGTTTGACCTGACCCATAAAGTTTAAAGAAACCTGCCTGCTTCCTAGCTATGACGCTGGCAACTTGCTTGCCTGGCGTTCAAGCGGGTATGGGCAAGCTAAAATCGAGATTTGTACACCTCTACCCCCAGGACTTAAATGAAAAAAAAGTTACCGGTAAGGTATAAATCAAATATGTCACCCCTTATGCCCTGCCCAATGTGTTGCTATGGCGACCACCCACTTGCTCACTCGAAACTCCCGACCGTGCCCTCACTCGACATTCCCGACCTTACCAATACCAGCTACCAACCCTTGTACCAAAATGACAACCCGCTAGCTCACTTGGCACTCCTGACTGTACCACAATCACCTCTGCATATAGTCTAAATAATATATAACACTAATCACATAGTTAAGTGTGTGAACCGGAGGCAGCAGCCGTAGCAAAGCGCCCTTGCATTTTCAAATAATGTACGATACATTGTTTGTAGGTTTTGAAAAAGTGGCATATTATATCTCCCAGAGGTTTGTCAGCCTGTCACCATTTGTTTAGCGGTATGTTGTCACACCACCCACGTCCAATCAGGAGTTTCTTCGTAATATGAGGACAGAAGAATTCGCTAGATTGTGGTATAAAAGAAAGATGAGGGTCTGGTGGGCAGGTATATTCATTTATATTTGATTTTTCCCAAAGTTAATTGCTGTGGGGGGGAGCACAAAGCATCTCCCCCCCCCCCCCAAAAAAAAAAATCGGCACCTATGTTAACAGGGTAATCTAATGATTCTCTCCTTCCTTACACTGTCGGAAATACTCAATTGAGTAGAAACAGTTGATCAAGTAAGGGCGTTTTCTGTGCTGCCCAGAGCCAAGGCCTTAGGATGTTCTTGTTGTAAATCCCACCTGAACGCAAAATTTATCACATAGACATATCCACTTCAGGTAGCTACTTTGATAAGACAGTTTAGGAAATCTAACAATACTTTGCTTATACTACCACCAAGTTATTAAAAATGAGATCTGAACTCGTTGTGAGAGGGATTTACGCGTTTCTGTCAGATGGTAGCAGGTAGGATTACAAACCATTTGGCATGACAACTCATTACATCAGGGCTTATCATAATCATAACGAAGCAATTTTCCCTAGCATACCTGTTTTACACTTGCTGGAAGTTTTGGCCATTGATTATTCTGTCGAATGTGGAACTCAACCTCACTATTCATTTTTGATGAGCATTCAATAGACGTTTAATGTATTACTTTTATTAATACATTCTAGCACCTTAGCAGCTGTCAAACGACTATTGCCATTCCACCATTTTCTGTAATCGGATTGGAGGGAACAGGGAACAGGGAACGGAAATGGAACTGAACTGTTATATCGATTAAGGTCGAGTGCATAGCCTTTAAATATCGATTGGATTATTCATTAGAGAATTCGATACTACATACAGTAGATATCGATACATAGCCGAATGGAATGGCATTGATATTGAAAAGACCACCTTTCTGCGTTATTATATCATCATATTGACATAAATATTGGAATTTGCTCACTTATTATGTTCTAATTAATCGTCTTAATTAATAAGGTGAGTCATTATACAACAATTGTCTATATTTTGTGAGTTTTGAGTGCATAGTATCACTGACGGTTAGCATCAGACCGGAAAGTGCCGGAAGTGTGTAGGTTGGCAAGTTTTTCGCGCTACGCGGGTCTTTTTAGAATGCGTAAGCCGTAAACAAACTTTTACGAGTTAAACAGGATAAAATGATATAAATGAGTGAAACTGTTATTTATCTCTTATTTAAGGTAATATCTGTAATTTGTACAAATTTTGCTAATTATTGTGTGCGGGGGATTACTTTAACTGAAGTGTGGATGGTATTATCAATGGTTCATTCCCAGAATTTTAAACAACTTCATATTCATTCATTCATTCATTCATGGTACTTCTGCCTTACGGCAGGTCTACACTCTTGTGTAAAATTCCATTTTCCAGCTCATTCTATTTTCTACTGCATCTTTTAACTCTCCATAATTTCTTTTCTTCTTGATGCCATCCAATACCTCGATTCTTCTGCCCAGTCTTATCTTTCCTTCTATTTTTCCTTCTATGACATCTAGCAAGAGTCCTCTTCTTCTCATAATGTGTCCCATTCAGTTGGCTTTTCTCACTCTTACATCTTGCAAGATGTCTCTTTTCTTCCACTCTTCTTAAAACTTCATTTTGTGATTCTTTCCGTCCATCGAATCCTCTCCATCCTCCTCCAACACCAAATCTCAAAGCTCTCCAGATATTTCTTTTCCCTTTTCCTGAGTGTCCATGTTTCGGCTCCGTACAAAGCTACACTCCAAACTTAGCATCTCATCAGTTTTCCTGTGAGTATAACAAAAATTTGTTGAAGGCTATTTTAGCCATAGCAATCCTTTCTCTGATTTCTTTGGTGTATTGGGCATCTCTGGTGATCATGCTTCCTAAGTAACGGAATCGAGACACATTATTTATATTTATCACTCTGTTCTCTATCAAACACCTAAGTGGTTTGAAATCATCATGACTTTTGATGAATTAACCTATAAATGTCTTTATCATTCCACAGACTGCAGTAATATGCCAAAATGGAAGTTTTGGCACCAAGAGCGCATGCAGAGTTCATTTCTAGTAGCGTTCCAGGTAAAAATGAATTCCTCGGATTTGCCTCAAACATAACAAAACTTCACTCTAATGGAAGTGAGCAGGATGCAGGTTATTTCCACAAAACCTTTGAAAATGCAGAGATCAATGCAGTTAATTCTTGGGTAGATCCTAATCCAAGCCAGCAGCCACCTTGCAATAATAGTATAAGTATATCTCAAGGAGAACCATCAGAGAAGAAAGCTTCAGATGAACGTAAGTTTTCAACTCCTTAGGCTTATGCTCTATTCATTTAGATCAGAATGCTTTCACAGGAATATATGCAGGCCGGCCACTACGAATAGTCTAATGGTTAATCTAAGACTCAAGAGAAAGGATACCAATAAATTGCTATTCTTTATCCCTAAAAAGAGAAGAACAAGTTGCGCCTTTTAAGCAAAGAAAAGGAAATAGACATTAAATCCATGTCTGGGAAAAAAATACAAGTAAGAATCAGCTTGAAAAATTTTATGTCATAACCGGTAGAGCATCGGCGCGTTAAGCCGAAGATCCGTGTTCAAATCCCGGTTATGACATAAAATTTTTCAAGCTGATTCTTACTTGCCTTTTAAGCTCTGCCCATTCTCGCCATTCGTTGCTATGGCAATGGCCTGCTTCCCCTGTCTCCCCTAACCACTGGCCTTTCCTTGCTGGAGGTGCAGCTTGCTGTTATAGTGCACTATTCACTGCGCCTACGAGAAAGACCCTTGTACCAAAACATGTGCACTAATTAGGGGTTGTTAAAAATGGGGTACCTCAGGGATCAATACTAGGACCTTTGCTCTTTTTAATTTTCATTAATGACTTGCCCTATAACTTAAGTGACGAATCAAAGGTATTGCTCTTCGCAGATGATACTAGTGTACTTGTAACAGGAACGTCACAAGAACATTTGTCAAGAATAGCTACAAAGGCTTTTCACGAGTTAAACACATGGTTTCTAGCTAATAAAATGACACTTAATATTGATAAGACCCATTTTATACAATTTAGGACAAAAAATAGATGTACCTCAAATCTTGAAATTAATTATCAAACACAAATCATAAAAGAAATTAGCAATGTAAAATTTTTAGGAGTACAAGTTGACCAAAATCTTGACTGGAAGACACACATAGAAATGATAAGTCCAAAACTGAGCTCAGCGTGTTTTGCTTTCGAATTTTGAATAATACATTACAACAGGATGCATTACTTATGGTATATTTAGCATATTTTCACTAGGTAGTGAGGTACGGAATCATATTCTGGGCAACTCTCTCCATAGGGAGAAAATATTTAGATTACAAAAACTGGCAATAATGGAAATGTTTTAGGGTCTATATGATTTATACCTTATGTGGAAAGAAAAAAAGGGAATCTTGTAAACCACTATTTGAAAAATTAAAAGTCCTCACTCTTACAGGGGAGTAGCCTATATGGGTAATTCTTCAAATACGGGAAAATTTGTGTTCCGGAGTGATATTTCCCTTCAAATTCAACTTAAAAAAAAAATTAGAATAAAAGTTTGTTTCTACTACTCCCATACTACAACTATCAGTTTGAAATGTCACTAACTTTAAATTCTGATATTCCAAAATCAAATTTAATTCAATGAAATGTCATCCACATGCCCTGTCCCAAACCTCGGTTTTGTATATTCTAATGCATTTTTCCACAAAACAAAATGTTATTTCCTTTTCAACTTTTTTCCTGTCAATGAGTATGAATGGGTGAAGAATATTAACCCCTAAAAAATAAAATGAAATAAAATTGTCACCCCACCTAATGAACATAAAGAATGTCCCAAGGGTTTTTGGTCATCCACATGGCTGAAAAGAATGGAATTTTTTCTGCAGAAATGAGAAATTTGTAAAACTGGCAAAGGTGTTAGAAAGCCAACAGGGCAGCTTGTGGTTGAATTTTGCTTGCTTACAAACAGTTTGGGATTAACAAAGGACTTTGTATCATTTTCAAGGAAAACGTTTTTATTCCCCGTCATTAACATGGCTTCTAGCAAGTAGGCAGAAAGTGAATATTAATTAATTTTGATTATGCACTATGATAAACCTTCCAATTCAAAGTACTTGACTGAAGTTGAGCTTACAGAGGTTTAGGAATGGCTTGCTGAGACCACTTAAACTCCTTTTTTGTCATCCACATGCCTGATTTTTGTGTCATCCACATGTCTCATGAAGGGGTATGTGGATGACTCTCAAGTCATGTAGAGGGTAAATGTAGGATACTATTGTGTGTGCGGTGTCTGTGACCTGTACTTAAGATCTTAAAACTGATTAAATAAATTTCTGCTTGATTCCCCCCTCCCCCAAAACCATAAAAACACAGTCTCGTTAAAATTACATTAATTCCGGAGTATGCACACAAATTTGCAAATTTCATGCAAAATCAACTGAAGTATGCTGATAAAAATATGAAATCACATAAAGAAAAGCAGATTGTTGCCAAAGTTAGTCATTAATGTGGCCTTCTGCCATCCACATGTACACGGATGTCATCCACATGGCTTTAAAAAAATAAAGAAATTAAAATAAATAAAAATATAAACATTTAAGCTCTGCTGGTGTCATATTATAATCAAGTAACCCCTGAAGTATTTTTGTGATTTTTTTGAGATTTTTTAAACAAAGTAAAAAATTTGGATTTTACACACTCCAAATTTTCCCGTATTTGAAGAATCACCCATATAATATACTCTGTTATGTGTTATATAGTGGATAATATTGACAAACTTCAAACTAATTAAACCCCTTTCAGAAGGGTGCTTATTATTCTGCAATACAAATATATACCGGTAACAAGCTTCCAAACAACATTAAATTATTCTATGTATTCAAAGAAAAAGCAAACATTTCAAAATATGTCAAGGAATTTTTAATAACACACACCTCCTACAATTTGGAGGAATATTTCCAGCTTGAATAAATTTGGCAGCTTAGTTTCTGTATAGACTATTATTGTTATAACATGCATATATTTTTTGATCTGACATGTTCTCTATATCCTTGAGCCCCACTCAACACAGGATCTACAGGACAAGATATCTACATCTACATCTATATACCTGTATATACTCAGTAATGTGCTGTATGGTAGATAATATTGATAAATTTTAAACTAATTACAGTGTATATTTCCGATTCATTGACTTACCGGTACCTTAAATAGTTGTTTTTTACAGCTCTCATATCATTACTGTGTCATTTATACCATTTACTGAATGTTCATATTTGAACAGATAGTAAATCTGCGAAGTAAATTTAAAAAAAAAAAAATTACAGTGTACATGGACGTACAACTGAAAACAAGAATGATTTAGGCCTACATAGCGTATTCCAGCTAATTCATTAAAACTCTTTCAGAAGAGTGCTTATTTTTCTGCAATACAGATTTACAATAAGCTTACAAGAAACATTAAATTATTGTGTACTAAAAGCAAATGCAAATCTTTCAAAAGGTCTCTCAAGGAATTTTTAACAACTCACACCTTCTACAATATGAATGAATATTTTCAGCTTGAATAAGTTTGGCAGCTTGCAGTTTTGTGTACAGTATTGTTCTTATAATATGCATGTTTATTCTGATCTGATGTGTTCTACAGTGAGTCTCAGGTAGAGTGCACCCGCTTGCCACGCGCCGTGCTTCTCTTGTGATGACTCAACACTTCCCGCGTCGCGGCCAGCTGTGTCCCTGCAGATAAGTCAACAATTCCTGCATAGCCTGCAGTTGAGCATTGTTCTCGTGTTGTACAGACGTGAAAGTGCTATTCTGTAGTTTGTCACAACTAAAAGAAAACATTAGGATAGAGATAAACTCAATAACGGAAGAACAATTAATGCGTATTAATCGGAATTTCCTATCACGTTGCCAAAAATGTGTGGATGTAGGAGGACACTTCCAGCATCTCCTGTAATAAGGTAGGTGCCTATTTTCGTTATTTTCAAACTAATTTCATTTATTTTCATTGTCACGCATGGACAAGTTCAACTGCTGGGCAGTTCCTTTGCCGCATACCGGGGATAGGAGCGTCATCTGGGGGGAACCCAACGCGCGGCGCGGCGGATCCAATCTGACTGAGACTCACTGTATATCCTTGAGCCTCGCTCAACATAAGATCTACAGAACATGATATCTACATCTACAAGAATGAAATGTGACGTACATTGAAATATGTGTTTTTCTAGTGTTTTATAAAGAGAATATTTTTGTTATTAAATAAATTGGGAAAACATTGTGAAGTGTATATTATATATAATCAATAAGAATATTCATCTTCACACATTTTTTGTAAGTAAAAACTTACCAAAAGGACGATCGTTTAGATGAGAAGCTTCTCACCATCATCAGCGAGAAGCCTCTCATTGAAATGGTCGTCCTTTTACTTACAAAAAATGTGTGAAGATGAATATTCTTATTGATTATATATATAATATACACTTCACAATGTTTTCCTGATTAATTTAATCAAAGAAAAGATTATTTTTATAAAACACATATTTCAGTGGTAATTAGGTTAGGAACAATGCTGTTAGTTTAGTTACTTAAATTAAGGGTTTTTTGTTATGTGCCATTTTGAATCTCACATATTTTGTTATATATTGGTAACGATTTCTCACCATGTGACGTCATACTACCAACATCCGAACATGCGTTTCTTGTTGGTTATGCAAAGTCAGCATGGTGGAAAATTCACTAGTTTTGCCAATTCATAGTATAAAACAAAGTGTACCCTACTATTTAGGGGAGGTGATATGTGACTTTATTGGAAAAAGTGAAACTATGAATTTTTCCCCTTCATCCCTTTTTTACATATTGTGGATAATGTTTTTCATAGGTGACCAGAACCAAATAAAATATCTACTGTCAAAACTGCCAATTTTGGCAGAACAGTTCAACATCCACCGAAAAGTGGGGGAAGGGACGTTCAGTTCTGTGTTCCTTGGCACTCTGAAGAATTCCATCTCTGCTGTGCAACCTGTCCGGCAGTTTGCAATCAAGCACCTGGTGCCAACAACACTACCAGCGCGTACTGAAAAGGAGCTTCAGTGTCTTCAGGATATAGGGTGAGATCTTGCTTACACACAGAGCGATTTAGTTATTGGTGTAAAACATTGTAAAGTACAGTGATACATGAAGTGATTACAGTACCAACAATTAGAGCTTAGGGTCTGTACTACAGCTGCTACATATTGTTTGTGCCTTGAAATTGGAATAAAATGCTCATATGCACCTGCCATTGTCAGGAATCCATTCAAATTGCCTAAAATAATAAGTCTAAATACATACTGGAAATATCTGTGTTTGCTCCTAAATGCTCTTAAAATCATACAGTATCAACTTGCTATCTTTTATTTGTGCTGCTGCTCTTGTGAAACATTCTATTTATCATGTTATTATTACAATATTAATACTTGAGATGGAGATTTAACATACATAACTTCACTTAATTCAAGAACTAACCTGAACATGTTTTAAGAATAATATATAATTAGGTAACACCACTAAAGAAGCTAAGTTTCTTATTATTAGCATTGTGAAATCTCTTTACACAGTGGTGCCTGACAAACATCACATGACATCAGTCTGATTCAGTCTTGGCTGCATGGAAATGCCACTGTTTGTACCTCATAGTTATGAGGAAATGTTGGGGTTTGCATTTACAACCTAATTTTATCAGCTTGAAATTAATGGAAAATGTCGTCTGCATTCAATTGTCACATTAAACGATAAATTAGAGTGGTGAGAAGCTATAAGAACAAAACACATTTTCGATATAAAGTGGAAATGTCGGAATTGCACCTAGACGCCTCAATTATTAGACTGTCCATAAAATTAAAATATTTATAGGCTACATTGCATTTGTTCACTTACTGCACATTTAATAAGTAAATTTTAAATACAACTTCATTATTAATTGCGGACATTGAATATGCTACGAGAAACTTTCTCTCAACATCAGCTAAATTCAAACTGCCAAACTTCTGCCTTGTACCCCAAGATGTTTCTGCTGTGGTTTTATGAGATTTCCATTAGTAATTCTTGCAGGAATGTCAAAGTTTTGAAGCTTTTCCTCTTTAATTCTGTTTGAAGACATTCTTCCACATACAATAGTCAAATGAACACTTTTAGTGCCTTTGGCAAGAGGGATCTGTCGTGCAGAATTGACAGATGGATTATAGCCTATAACTGATGGTGAGGAAGATATCCCTCAATTCTGTCGGTCTTCTTATCAGGTTTTTCTGACATTGTTGAGGTTTAGTGTACTTTTCCAACTCTTTTTGTTCTGTGTGATGTTTAATTATTATTTCACCATGTTAACTTCCTACAACATTTACATAAATAATGTGTGTGTTCTTCAGATGTTGATATATTTTCTGTGATTGTTTCAGAGGATCTGATAATGTTATTGGCATTGATCTTTGCCTCCGGCAGGGAGACTGCATTGTCTTCATTATGCCTTATTTGCAACACAAGAGATTTAGTGTGAGTTATTTAATATTTTGTTCGATATTGACAATCTGAATTGCAAGAATCAGTGTTTACTGAGATATTTTATATCAAATTCAGTACATGGCTTCATGCAATTTTTGAAGGTATTCAACTACTGCAAACTGAACTACAGTCAGTTGTAGTGCTTTTTTCTTTCACATTTCAAAAATTTTTGTTTTAGGACTATGTGCAAGACATGACTGTGGCAGAGACACGTGAATATATGGGGAATCTGTTCATTGCTCTCCGTAAAGTCCATTCATTCAACATCATACATCGTGACATCAAACCTAGTAACTTCCTTTATGATCGTGAAAATAAGAAGTAAGTTATGTAATTGTTAAACTATAATATTTCTCTGGCTGCATATAACTGAAAAAAGAAAGAGCTGTTTCTATTCCTAACAGAAATTAAACTAAAGGAACTGATTCAATAATGCAAGTGTACATGAACGATTTGTGAAATTTTCCTTAGGTTGCAAGAATGTTTAGAGAAAATTAATCATGAAAGTAGTAAATTTAACAATGACAGGATAAGGCATTCTTACTCCTCTTCATATTTTTAGCCCTCTAATGCCCGGTTTCTATAAACTTGTGAAATACCTATAGGTAAATTATCCATGGGGAAATTAATTCCAGAATGATATAATGAGCAAGGCCTTGGAGTTGTACAGTTAATTTAATTCAGAAGTTTTTGATTATCATTGTTTAAATTATTATTGATCCTACAAGAGTTTAAATTTTATCCAGCCATCCATGAGAGGATAAATTAACCCGACTATTTACCCTTGGAAAGATCTAGCCCGAGTTTGTAGAAACATTTTTTCTGTCATTTTCATATTTACCCAGAGGACATTTATCTAGAAACTCACCACAAGTGTATGTGATTGTTACCTTTAAATTATTTGAGTTTGTAAAAGTTATCCTTGTGTAAATTCTGTCCGTTGGATAATTTACCCATAGATATTTCTTGAGTTTATAGAAACTGGGCATTAGAGAGATACCACTAAAAATGTTAAAGAAAGAAAATATATATTGACTATTTCATGTCTTTGGGATTTCTTTTGTCATACCTCAAAAGCATTTTGTTATGTTAATGTTGGAAAATGTTCCTATGAAATGATGCTTGCAGATAAGGACTTACATAGGGACATGTCACATTGGCAGCTGTTATTCCATTTCCCGTAATCTTTTTTTCCCCCCTTCTTTACCAACTTTTTAATGCAAAATATTAAACAACTTCGAGAAATTTTACTTCAAGTAGTTACAGGGTAGTTACAGGGTATATGTTTCCATGCATTGGTGTTATGAGGAATTATGAATTTGTATTTCTTGAAAAAAGTTTATATACAGTTAAACTTAATAATTTAAAGCTGTAGGGAGCAGCAAAAAAATCAAATTAATCAAGATTTCATATTAGGAAAGTTTATTACTTTGTAGGAATGTCAATGGGACCATGCTAAAGGTTCAAGTTATTCACTTTGATTTTAAAAGCTTGCATTATCCAAGTTCAACAGTACGAATTTTAGAAAATAGTTTAATTTCAATGAAATAATTATATTGTACATACAAGTAAAGAAAAAAAAATCACCAAAATGATGCACACAACCACTGCCTTCTATATCTTACAAGCCATGCTGCTTGAAATCTGGCAACACAGGAGGTAGTCCTATCTGTGGTGGTCTGTGGGAAGCATTTGAATATGTTTATATTGCAGATAATTTTCTTCATCACAAATACTGACTTTATTTAGGCCAAATCAGTAGGCCTATATTACATAGCCTATACTTGTGATGTGCATAATAACGTAACGTGCGGTGACTCCACATATCTGAAGGAATTCGTAGTTTTCAGTGTCTCCTCATTATACGTTATGATGTCTCGTTTTTTCTTATTTTATTGGTAATAACCTCACTTAACCTGTTAGGCCTACGAGCTCTGTTATTTTACCCACAACAGAGTCATATTTTATTAAGCTGCTACACTTCTCTGGGTCATGTTGTACCACCACTGAGCTAGTTGTCCCAGGTTTAATATAACCTAGAATACTGATATCTCTTTTCTTGTCACACGCACTTTGTGGAAGACTACGCACATGACTGTCACTGAAAAGAATAACTTTGCCTAATTCCTTGGGAACGCTCAGCTTTCCGTTATTTGCTGTCAAGTCATTCATTCGTTCAACCTCCGGTGGTGAACTGTGTTGATTCGCCAGCACTTTTGAGGTTAAGGTTTGAATCCCGTTCACCAAACTGTAGGAAAACGCTGGTAGTAATATTGGGAGGATAGGAGATTGCATATACTACGATTTGGAGTCTGCCACATTAAGATGAATTAGGCCTACTCTGAGCAGCTTGATAAAAGTTCATACCAGTAAAAGTGACTCTATTTCTCTTCAATTCTTCTTTAATACCAGCCAATTCTTCCTTAAGGACACTAATATCATACCGTACCTCACTCTGGTATTCGTTTGTAGCTGATGAACACGAAATTCTTCTGTGAAAAACTGTTCTCTGGTGTACTCAATTAGAGGTGATGGTTTATATAAATCTCTCATTATGTACACGGTTTTTACCTTCCCTATGCTCTCCAGTTGCTCTTCAGGTGTATCCAGATGTTCTCTAAACAATAGGTGATGGCTGGGATTACTTTAAGCTGAAATATGCTTAATTTTTTGATGATTCTGATGGAGTTCATTGCTTTATTTACAACATGTTCATAGCCGACAGGACTACCGATGCGATGTTGCCAGATTTAACAGCATGGCTTGTAAGAAATAAAGAAGGCAGTGACAGAACTGTTTAACTATGTCTTTCAAATATTTATCTATAAGAAAACAATAAATCCATAATAGACATGTCAAAATCTGGTTGCTATAAACAATAGAAAAAGTCATTTTAGTAGTATGTCCTTGAATTGCAAATTATTGCAATTACAGTATATGGTAACCACTGTTTTGCTGAATTTTATGACTGCTATGATTGATTTTTCATGGTAATGCATATTCTTCAGTGGTGGTCAAAATAAGATTACACAGATTGCAAACACTTTTTTTTTTTTTTTTTGCTGCTTCCGCCGGGTTGTAATGATGTGATTAATTGCAATTTCAGATTCTTATTGGTTGATTTTGGATTGGCTCAAAATGTAACTTCTACTGACATGTTATCACCTGAAGCCACAGCTTCACATTCCAAGAAAAGAAAGCGTGAAGAGGTAGGTTCTCCAATTTTTGAGTACCCACTTATAAAATGCTAGCAATTGAAACAGGCCCTTAAAATGGAGAATATAAATTGTATAAATTGGACAGTAGAAGAATTCAAATGCAACATAAGAGCATGGAAATAGTTAAGTATCAAAATGCATGATCATGAAGAAACAATGACTTGTGAAAACAGGAGTTCATATATTTTAAGTCAGTCATTGGCAACACCCGGGTCCAAGGAGGTGGATGCGCAATATATGACCCCATCAAGAGGGGTCACGTTAGCCTCTCCACTTCAACCCCACTCTCACCTTCACGTGGTGGACCTGTTTAAGCCGAGTAACCCAGTCCAAGGTTGTGGTAACCAATCCCTTCGGCGGGCTGGGTCGGTGAACTAAGAGAGACGGGGGTCTTGGCAGGGCTGCTTGGGGGTAACTCGAGATTAGGCTTGTCAGGATGGTGTGAACTGGCAGCGGGATTCACATCTGGGTTGGTGGCGGATGAGCCTCTAGTAGGTCAACGGCAGCACCCAAGGTCTAGTTAGCTGACCAACTGCGAAGGGGTAGGAAGAACTCCTCAAGCCAAGGTGACGGCAACTTCCTAGGAGTTGGGTCTCCAAAATCAAGTTTCCCTGGCCCTCCAGGTTGGGGGTTGGGCGTTGGATTGACAATTCAACCCCGGAAAAAATTATCTGTTGAGAAGCCCAAAGAGAATCAAGCCGGACTGATCAAAATATGGCGACCAAATGCAAAGAAAATGGCTAATGATTTGAGACTGTGTTCCTGGAATGTATTATCCTTATATAAACCAAGAGCCCTAAAGATGTTAATAGACCAATTAAATAAATACCGAGCAGATATTACAGCCTTGCAGGAAATTAGGTGGGTTGGAAATGGGGTAGTTGAAAAAAAGGAATGCACGGTATACTATAGCTGTGGAGATAAGCACATGTTAGGCACTGGATTTATTGTGAGTAATAGAGTTAAACATCTGGTGTTAGATTTTAAACCGGTGAATGAACGACTTTCATGCTTGAGAATAAAAAGCAAATTCTTTAATTGTAGTATAATAAATGTACACATGCCAACAGAAGACAAGTCAGAAGAGGAGAAAGCTAGAGCTTATAATCTTCTAGAGAAAGCTTATGATGCGTGCCCAGGAAATGATATTAAAATCGTAATTGGAGACATGAATGCACAAATAGGAAAAGAGGAAATATACTACCCGATAGTAGGTAAGCATAGCCTCCATGATTGTAGTAATGAGAATGGCCTCAAACTAATTGATTTTGCTACATCAAGAGGATTAGTTGTTGGTAGTACACAGTTTCCTCACAAAAAGATACACAAAGGAACATGGAAATCCCCAGATGGCTACACAGTAAACCAGATTGACCATGTCTTAATAGAAAAGAGACATGTATCAATGCTGATGGATTGCAGAACTTTCAGAGGTGCAAACATGGACTCTGACCATTTCCTAATAGTGGCGATAATCAGAGCAAAGATAAGTAATTACAAAAAAAATTGTATGACAAAAAGAAAACAGTACAATGTAGACCTTCTCAAGGAACAAGATAAACTAAAACAGTATCAAACTAAACTCAATGAAGGAATAATGAAAACAAGACAGGAAGGAATTGATGCAGTAACCAGTGTCAATGGTTACTGGAACACCATTAAAGAATTGCTTGTCACCACAGCTGAAGAAACCGTAGGGGTACAAGATAGAACTAAAAGTAAGGATTGGTTTGATGAAGAATGTGAGAGGATAACCCAGGAAAAAAATGAAGCATATTTACGTATGTTACAAAGAAACTGTACACGGCAATCAACAGAAGAATACAAAAATAAAAGAAAAATAGAAAAGAAAATACATAGACAAAAGAAAAGAGTATACGAAAATGAAATAGCAAAAGAAATACAAGAAAACTTTGATAGAAATAACACAAGAAAATTTTATAAGCTGATCAATGAAGGTAGGAAGACATTCAAACCAAGAACTACTATATGTAAAGATAATTTAGGAAACATTATAACAGAAAATACTAAAATTTTAGAACAATGGACTAAATATTTTAAAGACCATTTTAATAATAATTTCAATGGCGAAGTTAGTGAACAGGAAGAAATAAACACAGATAATGCTATAGATTTTACTATTGATCCTGGAGATGTTTTTAACAAATGTAGTAATTTTAATGAAGAAAGTAAACCAACAATAGAAGAGATTCAGGAAGTAATACAAGAACTTAGAAATAAAAGGGCTCCTGAAAAGAATTGCTAAAAAATGGAGGAAAAGAATTAGTAGTCCTACTCTATATGATATTTGAATTGATATGGAATAACGAAGAGATTCCAGATGAATGGAAGATTGGTCTGATTTGCCCAATATACAAAAAAGGTGATCCTATGCAGCAAAAGAATTATAGAGCAATAACATTATTGACAACAACTTATAAAATATTTTCTAAAATACTATTTCTAAGATTACTACCTTATACAGAAAAACTAATCAGCTCGTACCAATGTGGATTCCGGAAAGGTAAAAGTACAATAGATCAAATATTTATATTAAGGCAGATCTTGGAAAAGACAAAAGAATATAATATTGAAACTCATCATTTGTTTATCGATTTTAGTTCGGCATATGATAGTATTAACAGGAAAGAACTGTATATTGCAATGGAAGAATTTAAAATACCTGGGAAACTTATTAGATTGGTCAAAGCAACAATGGAGAATAGTCAAGGTTTAGTTAAAATTCAAGCTGATGTATCAGAACCCTTTGAAATAATGAATGGATTAAGACAGGGCGATTCACTTTCGTGCTTGCTTTTTAATATTGCACTGGAAAAAGTAATTAGAGATGCTGGCATCCAAACAAGAGGAACCATATTATATAAATCAGTACAGTTACTGGCCTATGCTGACGATATTGATATTATAGGCAGAACAGAAAATGACATAAAGAGAACATTCATAACCTTAAATGAAGCTGCTAATAAAATGGGTCTTCAGATAAATAAAGAAAAAACAAAATACATGATAATGAATGGAAATGGTAAATATAAAAGAACAGAGCTACAAATAGAAATAGGGAATTCAAAATTCGAACGAGTAAATGACTTTATGTATCTAGGATCCCTAATTAATGAATCCAATGACATTAAACAAGAAATAGGTAATAGGATTCAAAGTGCCAATAAATGTTACTTTGGAATGCTAAAATATTTTAGATCTAAATCTCTCACTCGAGCAACAAAAATTAGGCTTTATAAAACACTAATTAAACCAGTGCTAATGTACGGATGTGAAACCTGGGTCCTGACAGAGGAGACTGCTATGCGACTCAGTGTGTTTGAAAGGAAGATACTTAGAAAAATATATGGTCCCATCGAAGAAAGGGGAGAATGGCGATTAAGATATAATAAGGAACTATATGATATATACAAATCACCAGATATCGTCACAGACATTAAAATAGCAAGGCTAAGATGGGCAGGCCATGTTCAAAGAATGGATAATAGCGAGATAGTTAAAAGGATAATGGAAAGTAAGCCAGAAGGAAGAAGAAGCGTGGGAAGACCTAAGAATAGGTGGATGGATGGAGTGTTGGAAGATGTAAGAAAACTCAAAATTAGGAATTGGTGGACGGTTGCCAGAAATAGAGAGGTCTGGAAGAGAACACTAAGGGAGGCCGTGACCCGGCCTGGGTTGTTGAGCCAGATATGATGATTGGCAACACCCTGCAATTCAAATGAAACTATCTTGCCAAAAATGTGTTTTATTAAAGGGTTAAGATTAATTCTGCTTATATTCTAAAGGGATTTTGTCCTTAGTGAAAAAGAACATTGTACAGGTAGGGGGAAAAAAAGCGGACCTACTAAAATATTTAAGTTGCTGATATGAGCCACTGCACATGCCTAGAACCCAGGCAAGTGCAGTAGCTCATATCGGCAACTTAGATATTTTAGTAGGTCCGCTTTTTTTCCCCTACCTGTACAATAGACTAGACTGCTCCTTTTGCAAGGAGTTTATGACTACTGCTGTGATTCATCTCATTTTCTTCAATAGGTTAGGATTACTTAAGGATTATTACATTAAGTCAAAGTTTTTTGACTTAAGAATTATTACATAAGTCAAAGTTTTTGTTATTCCCAGTATTAATTACCTATAGCATTAGAACCCTATGGCTCCATCCCCAGATTTTTACCAGCCTTCAGGCTGTTCAAATCATCATCGTAATCATCACATGACAGAAGAGACCTTATTGTAATGCAGCATATAAGAAGGAATGTTAATTGGAAGTGAAATTCTACCAGTAGTCTCTTACAGTGACCCAGATTTGATATCTTTATTTCCATTGGTAATTATGTGCATTTTATCATTCGTCCCTGGATAGCCATTCCTGTAATTATTATGGGGACAGCCATTCAAGAGTACTGTACATAGAACTTGGCTCATCCACATGAGAAAATAAGGGATCTATGATTACTAGCCTATTTATACTATCTGTATCCTTACTGCTTTCTTGGATAAACATAAATTCCAATTTTAGTGTCTTGTTAAAGTAGCGTTTACGTTTTTTTGAGTCATTCACCACAGAAAACAAACTGTTCACTTCATAATAATTAAAAACAACTGGGGCATACCTTACACACTACGCTCATCTAACATCTCATTTCTAACAATCTCAGTGAATGAGATTTGTATTTCCGGGCTGTATGGCCATGGTCTGTCCGTTTTTACTGCTAATGTAATATATTAAGTCTCAATGAACTTCTATCAGGTGTAACTGTCATTCAAATCTAGATTAGATGGCCGGAAATTGTACCTGGGAGCTTAGATTCAGATATGAAGAAAAAAGTTTATTAGTTGTCTTATGGCCAAACGGTTGCAATGCATTCGACCTCTGTGAGCTTCCTGCTAGGATCGACATCATTGTTGGAACAAATCAGTTCTGATATTGAAGAAAATGAAAGAGTTCTGTGGCCAGATTGTGTTTGTTAAAACATAAAGTTAAGTAATAATTTAAATGTTAATAATTCAGAGACAAAAATAATCTGGAACATAAGTTCTTTTTCTGGGACTATCCCCTTTGGGAACAAATTATCACTTTGTCACTGTACAGTCGGTCAAATAAAAAACGTCAGGACTCGTATGCAGTTAAAATTAAAGTTTTAACGCATTAGTTCACAAGTTTCCTATAAAAAACATAAAATACAGGTATTTTCAGAACGTATTGAGGCCATGCGACAGGAGGGAAAAAATGAACGAGGGAAAATGAAAAACGCGGAAAGCGCAATACACGATATTCAACTTAATGTATTGTCATAATTCATTTTGCTTTGTCATCGCATCACATACAAATGCTAGCTTGAGAGAAAGTGTAGTTAGGGCTGTAATTGACCTGCATTTTTCGGCCTCTGAAGCAGTGAGAAGGTTCCATATTTCTTAAAGAGGTGGGTACTTCACTATAATGCGACCGGAAGTTTTCATAGGAATCGTGGATCTGGCCGGCGTATTTCGATGCTAGATTGGTGGCAGAAGTTGAACGTAAGTTATTGATTTTGCACTACAAGTACCGGTGTTATAAAATAAAATCTTTAAAAAATGCTCCTTGAATAATCATATTCCTTGCGAATTTATTAATTATTAATATTATAAGAATTTGCAACCAAGAATTATGGCGGATGTGAGACATATAGCCACAGCCTTGTATACATGTTCGTTTTGGAACAAAACTGACTAAATAATCAAGAAAATACATGGAGAGACAAGAGGCAGGTGTGAACCTAACCTTAAGTCTTCCTGAACATGCGGATATGCTCGTTCATGATACTTAATCAAATACCGCCCGACGTTTTTTATTTGACCGACTGTACCATCATCATTGCCTTTAAAGGGTAAAAAATATGTATAAACTTTAATACAATTTAACAATAAATTTATGCTAGATTATTTGCTTCAGAGTAGAAAGAGCATCTTACAAAGGGAAATTCCACCGTTCCCATGAGTGTATTTTTTTATCACAAAAGTTATTTATATTTACATTGTTAAAGCTATTTTAAAATTCTGTTAACAGTTCCTTTTATTTAACCGTAAGGCAGGGTTGCCATACGTACGACTATAGTCGTACACATACGACTATTTCATATATTTGTACGACGTGCGACGCAACCATGAGTCGTACGCCTATTTGTACGTCTATTTTTAACATAGCTTTTTATATTTTTTTAACCAGTCTGCTGTCGAATTTTAAATGTTGAGGCATTTATATATATATATATATATATATATATATATATATATACATATACATACAGCTTCTGTATTCTCATGGTTTTTTTGTAAGCATGTAGCTAAAATCAATATGAATGGAAAGCAGTCCTGTTCCTTTTGCAGTAATTACAACACTGTGGCAACTACTATTTATTTAATTTTATTGTATTTTATCAAATTTAGCACATCGGAAGATAAAGAAACACGCCTAATCATTTACAAATAAGATGATTGATTAACAATTACATGACATATGTAAGGTGTAAAAGACCGATTATGAATTATTATTATTATTATTATTATTAATAACGCAATACGTTCATTACACTAAAAAATCACAAAGTATACGACAGTTTTGACTAGAATACGACTATTTTCGAATATTGGTACGACTGTTCTACGTTTCTGATCTGGCAACCCTGCCGTAAGGTTACATTTGTCAGTAAAATAAAATACAGTACAATAAAAATATATTATTGAATCATGTGGAAAATGCTAAGATTTTATTAACCAATATATAAAAAATATATATATATATTATTAATAATGATTAGATCAGGTGGAGAATTTGTGAGAAAAATGCAAGAGAAAGTTATAATATAGGTGTCGCATTCAGATTTTAAAAATTTGTTACAGGATGACAAGTACAATAGTACTCAGGGGACTCCAGAGATGCCAAAATTAAAGAGAATGGCTCTGCAGCCAAGAGTGAATGAAAGTAATAAAGTCAGCATCTCAAGACGTGAAACACCACATGCCTATAAACCTTCATTACTAAACCACAAGCCTTCAGAAGTAAAGAAGGGCCCTGCTGAAAATGATATCCGTCAGCTACTTTCGCCAACAAGAAATAAGGTTGATAACATTAATTATCTTATGGCTTAAGAATTTTTAACTCTTGACTGTAACTATTGTTGATTATATATTTCAATTTATAACCCTATTAACTTCACAGAATCAAACTCTTTAAAATTTCCTTTACTAGCCCATTACAGTTAAATGTCATAACAAATGATGAAATAACTAAATTACTTCCATATTAAAAAAATTATTTTCTGGTCCCTGTCAAATGTTATGTTACATTAAATTGTGTTGGTTGTTAGCATAATCACTTTGAAAGCTCCTTTTAAGTTTATTGGTAAATATGATGCTGATTTCCATATAAGAATAATTCAGTTAACAAAGTTGCAATTGCTTATGCTCTGCCAAGATCATTATAGTATATCACAATATCAGAGCTTTCGTGCCTGCCATGATTGTCATACACTTTAAATTGTAACCTTTAGGCAGATATAATCAAATTTCAAATGAATGGAGTTTCTTTGTAATGAAAAAAATAAATTTACTGCCCCCATAGCTTTGTGATACTTGTACTACTTTTTAGTCTTCTTTACATAACATTCCAATAAATTAATTTACTTAGCATCAATAGCATAGGAGAAATCTGTACTAGGAGTTACAAAAATTAATTTGAACTTAAAACAGTTTAAATTTCAAAATTAAATCTAACCATACTAACACGTGTATGATAAAATTGTTCTGCATGCCCACATCAATTCCAATTTTAGTGACTTGTTAAAGTAGCGTTTACGTTTTTTTAAGCCATTCACCACAGAAAACAAACGGTTCACTTCATAATAATTAAAAACACCTCGGGCATATCTTACCACACTACACTCATCTATCATCTCATTGAATGAGATTTCTATTTCTGGGCTGTATGGCCACGTAGTTACTGCTAACATAATATATTAAATCTCAATGAATTTCTGTCAGGTATAACAGTCATTTGGTGTTTAATATTTTGAACATTACCTTAATATGTAAGATTTGAGGCTTTCCTGGCGAATCTTATGTAGAAAATCTTCTCGGGTTTGCAGCCAGGTGAGAAGTTTGTTGTGGTCCAACGTTTCCGAGGCTGACGCTGCCTCCATCCTCAGGGAATCTGAAGTGTCGAGTTTTGATATGTAGGGGAAATATATACCAACCCGAGTTGGGCGGAGTCGACCAATCAGGGAGCAGCTGTTCTGTTTTCGGTCCTTTTCCGGGCCAAAATGTTCCTTTCAGATTCCCTGAGGATGGAGGCAGCGTCAGCCTCGGAAACGTTGGACCACAACAAACTTCTCACCTGGCTGCAAACCCGAGAAGATTTTCTACATTACCTTAATATTATTTGTGACTGCAATTATTACTGCCAGATATTTGAATTTCTCCACTTGTTCAAACGATTTACTGGCTTTTCTAATATTCTGTAGTGTATTATTTTGACGTTTCATGACCATATACATGTCAATTAATTCCAGCTTTAAATTCTGAATTTGTGAATCAATTAACATTTGATAAAATGTATTACAGTTTATCAAATAAACAATATAGCCTATAACATAAAAACTATTTATGAATATTGTATTTAGCCACTATTGTCATGTGCACTGGATACGTTAATGTATCAGTTTCTATTATAGAGAAGTTGTTCTTGTTTGATATTCCTGAATACAGCGGATTTAAAGGGTTAAGCAAGGACAGCTTGCATTTCAAGGAAGCAAAAATAATAATAAAATATTGATTGCTGAAACCTTAAAGTAAATCATGTTAAGAGTTTTGTATTCTGTTACAGTATTTAGGTAAGAAGAATGAAAACACACCACCAAATGGGAAGAAGACTCCTAGACGTAAACTTATGCAGAACGATGAAATTCGTTCTCCATTAAAAGACAGTCGCAACAATATGAAGCATAGCTCTATCAAGAAGAAACTTTTTCCTACTGGTTCTCCTAGAGTTTCAAACGGTATCCACACAGGTGGCCTCAAGTTCCAGACCTTGGCTCCAGAGACTGCCAATGGACCCAGTTTTGTAAGAGTACAGAATTCCCAGGTATTAACTTCAGGATTTTTATAAATATCTTAGTAATTGAACTTCTTTAGCAGCATGAACAATCTGTTTCATTACCCATATCTGTGCTGACGTTACAGAAGTGGCTATTATCTTCCGTAAATTTTTTAAGGAAGGTACTTTCAGATTTTGATTTTTTTTCAGGTAAAATCGCACTTATTAAGCCCTCCAATTTCAACACAACAACAAAAGAAACTTGTCTTTTCCAAGCCTTCTCCTGTAACACAGAGCCATTCTAAGACTCTTTCATCTCAGAATTGTCACTGCTACGGGAAACCTAAGATTTGTTCAGTATGTATGGTTCGCAAAGTGCAAGCGGCACCAAGGGCTGGTACACCAGGTTTCAGACCACCTGAAGTACTTCTAAAATACCCTCTGCAAACCACAGGTATGTTCTAAGAGAAGCGTTGTGATCAAATGCTGAATTATATTTCTGAAACAAATATTTTACTTGGGCTATAATCTTTGTTTACTTTTTGTGAATTATTCTAGATTCCTTTTGATAATTTCTTCTCATTTAGATCATAAGCTCCTCTTGTATACAATAAGACTTGCTTAATCCAACAAGTAGACTTAACTCATGTCAGTAGCTTATCTTTTGAGATAGCAACTGAGGATGTGGAGGAGTTCCATAAACATATTTTGCTATTAAAAATAGTTAGTGTTTTATAAACAATAATTTAATTAAATATACAATTACTGAAAATTTTTTAATTGTTTAATCTCTTTCACAGTTCTGATAGTTTAGTTTAGTTTATTTTTTTTTTATAGCTGTGGACATGTGGGCAGCTGGTATTATCTTGTTATGCATACTCAGTGGATGCTACCCTTTTTTCCGCTCACCTGATGATCTTAGTGCTCTAGCAGAAATAATGTCAGTTTTCGGAACAGAGGGAATCAAGAAAATTGCAGTTAAACTTGGTAAGTTTTACTCGACTTAATTCCTACAAGCCTACTCATTTAGTAAAATAGCAAGAATTAATCATACATTTTAACCCATCAGCATGCTATTTTGCTTACACATTGTACACCCATAAATACTCATGAGTAAGGTAACTGGATGTGGCTGTGAATCCCACAGTAATCATGAGATTTTCTTATCAATTTATAACTTAAAATTGATATAAACATACTTAGTTCAGGCAAATTAGACAAAAAAAAAACAGCAAGTGGGGTAAATAACGTAAAAGTTTTGAAACTTTGGGAAAACATTAATAGGGGGCATAATAGTAAGAAACAGAAAAGTTCCCCCTCTTGAGGGGGTGAATCCCCCCAAAATGTCAATTTTTATGCATGACGGTTCATTTTTTGAAGGAAACTGTTATTACAAAAATATTCCTCATGAAATTTTGCACAATAAAGGTCCTAAGCATGTTTTAAGTGAGGCAAACCGTTTTAGAGATATTGCAATTGGAAGAAGATGAAGACCAAATGAAGAACGCTTATCAAGTAGAGATTTCAAATAGATTTGCAGTTCTAGAAAACATTGCAGAACCAGAAGCTAGGGATGATCTGAATACCGATAAAACCTTGGAGAGCATTAAAGACAATATTAAAATATCCGGAAAAGAAAAATTATGTCTGCTTGTATTGAAACCAAATAAATCGTGGTTCGATGATGAGTGCATGAAATTAGTAAATGCAAGAAAGCAGGCAAAACTAAAATGGTTGCAGAATTCGAATGAAACTACTGTCGAAAATCTCAACAATGCTAAACGAGAAACCTCCAGAATCATTAGAACAAAGAAAAGAAACTATCTCAAAGACAAAGTAAATAAATTCTAGAGGAAAATAGTAGATTCAAGAATATTAGGGATCTCTATAAGAGAATAAACGAGTTCAAGAAAGGTTTAAAACCTAGAACAAGCATAATTAAGGACAATGAGGCACTATACTCACAGCACCGAATAATATTTTGAATAGATGGAAAAATTTCTTTAATAATTTATTAAATGTACACGGAGATATCCAAAGTGTAGTCTGTTCACCAGCTATACAGAGATTAAAAAAAAAAAATGTGATTCGGTTAGGTAAGATAAATTGTACAATATCCTCATTGAGTTTAGGATACCAAAGAAGTTAGTTACAGTAATTTTTTTTCTTCCTGCCACTCGTAGAATGCATGATAGGGGAAGGGCATTCAGAGGTGGGAGTTATAAGCCATCTTCCCATCCTGCCAGATACAACAGCCTTAGCCGTATACCTTGGTTAGCTTTATGTGACTGTTTTGAAGAGTGGTGACCGAATAAAGCATATCCCCTTAAAATGACAGTATTTTGATATTGCTATTAAAAGTGACTTGAAGCAAGGAGATGCACTATCGCGTTTATTTTTTAATTTCACTTTGGAATATGCCTATAGGAAAGTTCAGGAAAACAAGGTAGGCTTAGAATTAAATGTTGTTTAATCATTTCAAAGAAAGTGTGACATTTGAATAATTTACACTTTTTTGGAATTAATGGAACATTGTTTAAATTGTAATTAAACATATTTTGAAATAATTTAGAAATGCACATGACACAAGTTTGAATATATCAGTAGGATACTGTAGCATTTTAAATATTTTCAGGTCGCTTAGTAACCTGCAGTGTTGAAAAGAAAGCTTTGAACTTAAGAAAGCTTTGTGATCGCCTACGGCAACACCGTAAGGCAGGTAGACCTACTGTACCACCTGGCACCCCCACTTGTGCAGACTGCACTCAAGTGATTGATGTGGAAGAAGGGTGCTTATGTTGGTCACCTGGTGACAATTACGAGCCTTCAAGTAAGGAAGATCCTAACAAAGCCTATCCAAGTTCTGTTTACAAACTTCTGGAAAGACTGCTTGATTTGAACCCAGAAACAAGGATCACGGCATCTGAAGCTTTGGAGCATCCATTTGTTAAAGGCTTTTGAGTAATGTTGATTTTTAGAAGTAAGCTACCTAGTATTTAAGTAAAAGAAAGATAGACGTTTGGAAATGTTGTTTAGGTTATTTGGATTTAGGCTTTCAACAGGTGTGCTTTGAAGAGTATGACACACTTCTGATTCTACGTAGATTATTTTACAATTGAATCAGTCATTTTTTCTTATAGGGTAATTGTTTAGTTTAAATGTAAATAATAATCGATTCATGCAACAAAGACACTTCATATGTTTCTACCTACATGTTACATTTTGAGGTCACATATCCCACAGCGTGTCTCTTTCCAACAACTCTATGCATAAAGCAGTGAATGACTAATAATTCATTAACTGTAACTATTCATTATAGTGGTTATGAAGTTATATATTATTAATTTTGTGGTGGTAATATGTGATGGACATATTAATGATTTTCTTATACGAGTGTTTGGGATTTTCAAACGATTCACTACTTTATAAGTGCTACAGTTTTGTTTAGTTTTAGAAGTTATAATACCAAAATATTTAAAAAAATTAAATTTTTCACAATAGGGGAACAAAAAAAATCAATTTACTTGGAAAAGGGCACATCCCCAGCAAAGAAATTTGATTATTTGCTCTTCAGGGATGGAATCTGACTGAGTTCAGTTTTATGTGAATAAAATACCTTTTACCTGTTATACGCAATGCCAAAACGTAGTTTTGGTAGTTTCAGTCTGTTGCTGTTTAATATTTGAGCCTCCTGTAAAATTTACTTTTGGATAAGTTATTAGCATAATCTGAATTTACAAACCAATTGGTTGTCATACTGTATCATCCTGTAAAAGATTTATTAAGTCAATAATTTGTTTCCTCCCATGTAAACGTAATGATTAAAATTTGATTGTAAAGATTCTATAAGGAAGAATTCAAAACTAGTGAAGTGTTGTTTCTATAATGAATTTTCCCTTGATATAAGTTAGTAGTAAGGAATTTTAGAATGTGATAATTGTCTGAGGAAATACTATCACTTCAGCATTTTGTATTTATAATATTGATCTCTGGTGCCATAGAACTACTCATTATTTATATAATGCTATTTGTGAGTACTGCCTATAAATAATAATAAAGTTCAGTCTATGAGATTTGCACTTCGCTATTAAGTTCCCTTATTAGGCCATTCAGAATTTCACCTGGGAATCATAGTGTGAGTGGAAAATTGACATAGTTTCTACATAAAACTTCATTATATGCATAACATGGAACACTTAAGGCTTGTGTCCACATAAGAGCTGAGAGCGCAGAAACTCTCGAGAGTAATCTCAGGTGGTGTGTCCACTTGAGAGCGCTAGTCCAATCCTGAGAGTAGCTGAGAGTAAAACTCGCGACATTACTCTCAGAACTGTGTCCACTTGAAACAAATATCGCACGAGTTTTCATCTCGCATTTACAGACAAGATGGACGCACAATGTATTATTCGTTGTTAATATTAATGTAAGCATTTTATGAGGGCTTGCTGAATGCTTTTAAGTAATTCCATTCATTTAATTATTACGCGTTTAGAAGAATTTGACAATCTAATATTGTCAGGATATCGTCAGAACATTATGAAGTATTAGTGAATTTGATAGGCCCACAAATTAACTAGAAAGACATTGAAATCTGATATGAGATTCTTGTTAAATATAAACTAATTGTGTCTCTGTGCTTTTCTGGCATCAAGCATGTGATTTTTAATTTATAGCATGTCAAGTCGAGTGGAGTGATCCTATCAAACTGTGAATCTAAACTCCGTGCATCTACATGGACTGATAGGTCTACTATTTAACCTTTGCATCCACGAAGACCAAGAGCCAACAAATGCTCCTTGTTGGTTGGTCCTTTACCACTAGAGCAAAAGCATTTTGTGCGTCGCTGTTACATGTCTCTACTTTTATATGGAATGAACTCATGCACGTCATCTTGGTCCCCTCACAAGAGTACAAAGACAATCACCAAGACTGATTAGGCTACAGGCACCGTGTTTCTAAACTCCGATTTTCACAATATGTGGAATCCTATGTAGTCTACAATAATATTTTTGTTCCTTTGTATGATTACTTAACGACGGGGTTGTACTGCAACTTAGGCCTATGACCGTCAATGCTGTTCAGGAATTTTGTCCCGTAGGAGATCCCTACATGCCTCTAATCTACAGACATGAGGGTTACTGCACCCATTACAGCCTTCTTCGCCTCAGAATATTCTGTAGAGAATCGATGATCGCCCTAATGCACCATGAAGATTATCAGTATTTCATTGTGTTTCATAAATAAATGTAATGTAAAAAATTTATTGTTGTTCAGTTATTCCCTTGTAAACTTACTAAATTTCTTCATGATGAACATATGAACATAATCGATGTTATATTCCATTACCATGGAGTATTATTCGTTTTAGATTTCGTTGAAAGCAAAATAAATAACTGAATATTTAGGGCCTATGTATAATCAATTTTGAAAATCAAGTAATATCTTACAATTATTACTGTATAAATATATAAAATTGTACAGATATATTAAACTTAATATTATATATTATGTATAGGCCCTAAAATCGACAATTATGAAATTTCATCAGTTTTATCATTTTATCATATGGCTTGGTGGGCGTAATATACACATTATCCACTTCAGGGAACTCTCAACTACACAAAACAGATTCGTATAGTGCGAGCTGCTCTCGGAGATTGATTGCAAAGGCGTGTTCAACTGTAAGTTGACTCTCTGAATGCCACTCTCCACTACCTCTCAGACAGTGCTTTCAGATGCGTGTCCACATACCGAAATGGAACTCTTGAGAGTTTCTCGCACTCTCAGCTCTCATGTGGACAAGAGCCTTTAGAGTGTGAATGTGGTGTGATGAATTGAACAAAGTATGATCTTTACTGCTCAGTTCTAGAACAGTGAGTAGAATAAAGATAGCTTCATAAAACACCAGTTTATATGCTTAAAAAGCAAGAAGGGCAGAAAGAAGTGATATTTCAAGACACACAAATCATACTTAAGTAAGAATGGCATTAGATTTCAACAAGCATTTAAGCATTGTGCTTATGAAATCTTGTAAACTGTTTTGTGGTTTAAGTTATTTTAGGTATGAACGGATAATGGAACTTTCCTTTTAAAAGATAAGTGCCTTAAAGAATCCTCCTCATTGTAAGAATGGTTCATAAGATAGTTTTAAGGAAGACTGAAAAATTAAGATCTTTAACTAAATATATAAATAAAATAAAATGAAACAACGCACTCGTTGCCATGCCTGTATTTGTCATGTATTGTGCTTTCGTCTTCCATTTCTCTTGGAATATACATATAGGGATCCTATTTTATGGTGACTATTCCATTCACATCCAGCATATTTGATATTAATAAGTAACATTTAGTAAAGCCTCTAATATCCACCAATCATAGTCTATCTTACAATATGCTTGTAAGAATTTGATTTTAGTTTATTACTTAATGCATTACATATCTGTATTGCTGCCAGTGAACAAAATAAAAACACATTATTTATACAACCAATTTATTTGGAAATTGAAACTGTTTAAATATGCATTAATTAAAAACACAATTTTGATTCAGTGCAAGCCAGTTTGTATGCTTTTACGGTATTCTGTTCTGATTCTACAGTGAGTCTCAGGCAAATGGGTGCCGCCGCGCCGTGCGTTGGGTTCCCCGCAGATGACGCTCCTATCCCCGGTATGCGGCAAAGGAACTCCCCGGCAGTTGACTGACTTGTCCGTGCGTGACAATGAAAATAAATGAAATAAGTTTGAAAATAACGAAAATAGGCATCTATCTTATTACAGGAGATGCTAGAAGTGTCCTCCTCCTACATCCACACATTTTTGGCATCGTGATAGGAAATTCCGATTAATACGCATTAATTGTTCTTCCGTTATTATTGAGTTTATCTCTATCCTAATGTTTTCTTTTAGTTGTGACAACTACCGAATAACACTTTCACGTCTGTAAAACACGAGAACAATGCTCAACTGCAGGCTATGCAGGAATTGTTTACTTATCTGCGGGGCCACAGCTGGCCGCGATGCGGGTAGTGTTGAGTCATCACAAGAGAAACACGGCGCCGCGACAAGCGGCACCAATCTGTCTGAGACTCACTGTAGTTATCTTAGGTTAACTATTTCTCATCCCACTTTGGAACTACAGCTTGCCATCTGGTAACTCATTCGAGTGTTCATTCATTTAGTATGCTGTGATCTCACAGTATATACAATACTGATTTCATTTTAAACAACACAAGTAAGAAAGTAATTATATTAATTCATGGAATAGGTTTAATAATTCCCACTCAAGATTACGAATGTCATCAGATAAATTTGAGTTTGTGAATCTATTGATAAACTTGTAATCTCTTGTGAGATAACTTATGAATGAAAGTGTTAAATTTTGATACAAAAGTTGGGTAATTTTGGGTTATTTCATGTTTAAAAAAATACATTTTTGTGATGTTATTTCGGTGAATTGTAGTATGAAGAAGAACCTACTTGAAAAGTTTTGTGCTATGTCTTGTTAAATGGTTCAAAAGTTTACGATCATGGTGTCCAAGTATTTCATATTACACAATAGAGTAATTCATTCTCTGAAAAAAGCTTCCCCCTCTAAAAAAATTTTTTCGTGTAGCTGTCAGTGCTCATTTAATACAAGTTTCACTGTATGAACATAATTCATTATACATTATAAGTGAAATACTGTAGTGGAATAAGGATGCCGAACTGATTCCAGAATGTATCTGATCCCCTTCTTAAGCTAAGACTAACTGAAATGTAATTATTACAAAAAAGATTGCTATGGAGCACTTAACTTCACTAATTTACATGTACTTACACATGACGCATTTTACAAGCAAGATGCTTGTGAAACGGGTCATGTGTAAGTACATGTAAATTAGTGAAGTTGAGTGCTCCATAGCAATCTTTTTTGTAATATTTGATTACTTCACTGTGATTCCCGCATATAATAGTGTTAATTGAAATGTAATTAACTAGTACAGGCACGGAGAAAATTCTTCCGTAAGGCCAGTTTACCCTTCTCTGCCCTCCCACCCATATGCAAGTGTGATGCTGAGCAAATTTAATACAATTAACAGTGCCAATAAAATGAACAAAGCATGCGCTATGCAACATGCTGAAGTCGCGCTCCAGTTTTCGAGCAAGTTGGAAATGAAGGACGTATTTTATTTGAACAGTAATACAATGAAATATCAATATAAGGGTGGGTGATTGATACATTGATTACTTATGCGCAGTCGCAAGTAGTTGCATCATAACTTAGCTGCTGGGAATTGAAGTGTTAAGTAATTATTGAGAAATTAATTAAAACTGAAATATTCAACTATCAAATAGGACTGTTTTCAGTGACTAATAAAATCAAAAGTTAGAAGCTTTGGTGTAAGTAGGCAAAAGACACAAATGGGTCAGGTTGCTGATGCTAGGTTCAGGAAGTTTGAGTTTCCACCATGACAGCATGACTGGGAAATAGCTGAAAAAACACTAAATTCTTTGAATGACTTGCTCAGCTAAAATAAGTTACATGAGACAATGTAATGTTATAAATAGGAAATGATTAGTAGCCTGATTTTTTGGTAAGATAAAATGGCATATTTGGATGAATATTTTATGAAATCTCTTATTCTTATTGGGGTTGTCATATGTTACAGATTTCATGGATAGTCTGCTATTTTATAGTGTAAGAAATTGTCTAGGCTGAAAAGACTTGTCTGTGATTCTATTTTGATTTACAATTTTTGAAAAAATTGGCCAATGTAAATTGCTGCCAGCTTACAATATTCTTACTGTGACTGAAATTGTACTCTTTACTGTCCCTATGTGTGTAGCCAGCGCAATAATGGCCAATCATTTCAACAGAGATGCCAATAGACATTAATGTATAAAAATATTTCCTGTTTTTTTATTTATTTATTTTAAGGAAGGAGTTCAAACGAAACTGTTAAATGTAATGAACGTGACAATGAAAATTCTAAAACTGTGTCTATATAAGATATAAAGTAATTTCATAATATGGTATTAATGTTGGAATTACAATTCTTCCATACTGGCCATATGTAGGCTAAGATGGATTTCCATGGTATTAATATTGACTATTGATTTGGTGAATTATGTTTTGGTTTATCAATTCCAAATTATAACATCCCTATATTTTGTACTACATTTGATATTACTATTTTTACTTCTTTAAAAAAAGTTGTATCACTGAAGTACAGTCAAGTGCATAGAAACTTTCTGATGCCTTTGTTTTTCTTTGAGTGTTTTTCTTTTTTA
Source organism: Ectobius pallidus (assembly GCA_964059195.1). Lineage (NCBI taxonomy): Eukaryota > Metazoa > Arthropoda > Insecta > Blattodea > Ectobiidae > Ectobius > Ectobius pallidus. Next base: position 86,146,986 of record CAXKWD010000009.1, read on the forward strand.
AAGTTGGTATTGAATCTTATTATTACTTGTGTTGACCTTCGTACAGATAGCACAAAGCACAGTCATTTTCGTGAATTTATTTTACTTAGTAAAATTTACCAGCCTGTTTTCCCTATGACTAGAGTGCTAAATAAATCTGTCTTCAAGTGCCAAAGAAGACCAGTGTAAAACATGGTCACTATTGCAGTGTTAAATTTGCCATATGATTGCATTAACTTAGTTGCTTGTATAATATTGAGTTTGATAGTGGAATCTAAAAAAACACAGTATGCAATACTATCAGTGAGCAGATTCAGTTCTAATTAAGCCTCCTGTATTTCAAAGTAGAATGAAATTGTGGTGATGATGTTGTTTGATGATAATGATAGGTCTAATAATAATTATAATAATAATGTTAATGACGTTTGCAATAGGATAATAACTTCATTGAATAAGAATAAGTTGTAAGGAAAATTGAAGAATTACCTAGCTTTAATAAAACAATATTTAAAAATTTTTAGCATCCCCGATTAAAATCCTGCTGCACCCAATGAAAAATAATACAAATATTAAACCAATATTTAAAAATCCTTCACTATGATAAGGAGTTGCAGACTTTGAATGAATGGAGAGAAATTAAGTTTGTAAGTAATGTTTTGAGCAAAATTAAATATTGTGTTGACTTACATTTGTGCTTTGTCAGAAACGTAACTGCTGGTATCTGTTTTATAAACCAAGTTTTTATTGCCAAAATAGTTATTTATGTTATTTTGAATACTGTAAATGATTAATGGTACACAATAATAGTAATAGTAGGAATAATAGTATTTTTGAAGGAAATGGATAATTATTAATTTGTACAAAAGGGATGGGAATGACAGTGAGATCTCGCAATGTTCTCTATAACGTGCGAGCATCTTTATTTTTTACCTTACGAGCTCAGCCCGTAAAATGAAACTTTACATAGAAGGAGAGAGTTCTGTTAAACATTGTTTACTATTCAAAATAAAATCAGGTAAACTGATATAACAAAGTGCCAGTATGCTTTTGTTGACCAATTATGATGTGCAGAAAATAAGTTTTTTTAATCATTAAAATCGACCAGCGACAGCAGAACTACAGATTTGTGATACCTTGACAATTGCGCACTCACATAAAAATAAAAAAAAATCCATGTCAAATTGGCTGGCTCTGCAATTTGATCCAGGGACCTCCAGAATACGAATCCAAGACGTTACCATTTGGCCAACTCAGTCAGTTTGACGATGTAGTTTGATAAGCACATCAAAATATCAATAGGGTTCTTCCCATGGAGATTATAAATGCATATAAAAAGTTTCATCAAAATCCAATAAAGCGTATTTGAGTTATCGCACGTACAGACACACAGACATTTTTCCTTCCCCCACACAATCTCATAAAGTACCATACTGGCACTTAATAACATAAAATCACGCTAGATTATATGTGTAACCCATAACAAAATTGGCTGAAGTAGAATAGTAATAATTCTATCATTCGGTTTTCGGTTATTTATGGTCCTAATTAATGTGAATAAGTGGGAGTTTGCTGTAATGTTAGGAATAACATTAAGTATTAGGACCTTTCACACATTTACATCCCAATTCATAGAAAGTTCATGATCATTTTTCTGTACACAGGATAATTTTAATAATTCTGGTTATGTGTCCATGATTACCGGTACCTAAGCAAATCTAGTGCTGATTTTTTAAAGTATTACGTAACTTTCGTGCTATCACATGCAGATCTCACATAAACCGCATGATAGATTTTCCTTTAAAAAGAATAATTTCATTTTTTTTTAAGAGAGAGGAAGATAATATTGTAAAATATCCTCAAAGAAAAATTGTTCCTGTTTTTGAATCTTTTTCTAGTGTTTAATAAAATATATTTCATAGAATAATCCTGTTTTTGTTCCACATTTTCCTTTTGTCAAGGAAGGAAGGAAATCAATCATGGCCCAATACGGTTAAACATGTATCAAGATGGAAAATTAATTATATAGTCTTATGTTGTTCTGTATTGTTACATTGTTTGAATTTTTAAATGTAAAGTAGGGATAGTGTTCTTTTTAACTAACCATTTTATATAACATTGTGGTTAATAACTTAATTTAAGTAGCTTTGTTGTAACGTACAGTTGCAAAATGCTTCAGCTCTAAAACTGCCAATGTTAGTTTATATGTATAAAGGGTGTCCCTTTATACATATATATATATAGTAGCTTTGAATATTGTAGAGATAGAATTTTTTTATAAGTTTTTTGTAGTATATTTAAACCTTTTGGAATAACATAAGGTTAATATAAAGGTTGTAACAAATCATGCTTTGAATTTCTAGTGCTGACATCTACTTGCAGACAATTTTAACTTCTACTCTTAGTTATTGTAGTTGGATAATTAAGAAACAACAATCATTTTAAAATAAATAATTTTTTTTAAATTCATTATTCGGTAGTTTAATATTATTCCTTATTAATGTGACTAGGAAGTTCATTATAATATGAATACAACTTCAGTAATGTACTGTTGGTATAGATCAGTCTTGCCCAACTCAAGTTGTAGGGGAAATACAAAGTCAACCTCATCCCACTTTTCTGAATTTCAGTATGCCTGAAAAGCACTCAAAAGTGTTATTCTAATTCATACTTTTATATCTATTAAACTAATTTTAAAATAAATTAAATTGGCAGATATGTATACTGTATATTCTGATTTTAAATATTGTTAACTCATAGAGTGTATTCTCACTAAACAAACTAGACTGCAGCTTTCTAGCTGCTGTCATAAATATCCTGTTTTTGCCACAAGAAAAAGGTACTGCTCTTTAACAAGAGAGAATATTGAAGACACATACTTTGTAGAACGGAAGGATCTTCTCAAATGGAGAAGTTGGCTTAAAACCCTACATTGTATCAAGCCATTCTATTTGAATATAAACCTAAACCACATGCGTTTTATAATTTTAAGATCTTTATGTTCAGAATGGTCTCTGTAGTACTCATTATTTTAAAGTCATAATGGGCAAAATTGAAATCAATTCTCTTATACTTAAAAGAATACGGGACATTTTCGCATCCTATCAAAAGCTTTTGGGAACAATGGGATGAGGTTTGTTTGTTTCTGGGATATGTATGAACTCTCCTTCAATAAATTAAAAAAGATGACAACTTATGCTTCCATTGTGTTATATTTTTATCGTGTGATTTTCATTTGTATGGGAACCTTGATTATACAGAGACATTACTTTAGGAACTGTTCATACTTTTACTGATTATTTTTGTATTCAGTGCGCTTGACTTGAATTGAGGGGTTATGTACACAAGCCTTTACCGGCTGACATCTTGCTTCCAGGCTGCCGCGTGGACCGTGTGTTCTCGGCACATCACAAAAATAATCTCTCTGTCTAACAAGGAGCATACAGTTAGCATAGACTGATAAATAGATGTGTTTATGTTCTTGTTTGAACTAAACCATGTAGTTAAGATATGTTTAATAAATAGTGAGGATGTTAATTTGTAGTGTCTCCATTTTGTACTGACTTGAGAATTGTGATAGAATTGATTTTGTTTTCATCTTGAAACAATAAGAGAGTCTAGAATAAATCTTTTCATTCAAATTCTGTGAGATTTTTTGAAACCCTCTCAACCTTTTCCATTTTGATCCGATTTATGTATGGGACTTCATCACATGTCTGTTAAACTTAGTCGTTACCGAGGGGGGGGGGGGAGGGGGGGGCCCATGCCTTTTAATATTTATTTATCTATCTCTGAGACACAGAACAAATATGCAAAATTTGACACAGACATGTTGCATTACATTTTTGGATGTTTAATTACAATCAGTACTGTCATTTTGGGTCATATTAATGAGCCCTTCAACTAAGTGAAATTCGTAGCAGAAGTTGGCAAAAATTTGGGAATGGTGATTCTTGCTCCTGATCGCTGGCATGGTCTTGTGGTTAGCGTCGCTGACTACGGATCCGTCGGCCCGGGTTCGATCCCTGGTACCTCGGATTTTTCTGAGGTAGGGAGGTCTGGTAGGGATGCACTCAGCCTCGCGATTCAAATTGAGGAGCTACTTGATAGAGAAGTAGCGGCTCCGGTCATGGAAACCACCATTAACGGCCGTGGGTGTCAGCATGCTGACCACATGCCCCCCAATCCTGCCATCTGCCTATAGGTAGATGACACAGCGGTCGGGTGGTAGGCCGTGTCCCTTCAGGGATGTCGTGCCATAGAGTTTAGTTTAGTTTCTTGCTCCTATCATAAGTCCTGTCACTTGGATTGAGGAAACCCTGTACACTGACTTAAAGTAATCCACATTTGGAGTAGACAATCTTCTTACGAAATAAGGAGACAGCTTTAAAATATTTCCAGTAAAATATTACAGAATGACTAAATTTTACGTACTTAAGAAACCAAACAATTTTTCTTTTGATTTACATTCAAATTTCATTTTAAATTAGAATTTCGTTTGTTGCAAAACATTTCAGTTAATTTTTTTAATGGACAATGATATAGAGTTAATTTTTCATGGTATTTTTGTTTACTGTCTTTCACTTCACAAAAAAATCATTATTTTTAAATAATTAGAAAACCGGTACATGATTATTATTTCCATGTGGTATTTAATGCCTTAAAAAGAAAACTTTAAAATGAATAATTAAAGCCTATAAGAATAACAACTAATTTGAGTAAATATAATGAAGTATTAATGGGTCTCAAGAGACCCTTGTAGCATTGCCACCTGTCCCGAATTTGGCGGTATGTCCTCATTTTAAGAACATTTTCAGCATTATATGTATTTTTTATTATTTGTCTAGCCTTTTCTTTTCTAATGTTAGTGTTACTGTAACATAGCCTATTCAGTTTTGGCTTTGTAACAAATATATTATTAATACAAATTATTAATAAATTGTTCCATGTACAAATTTAGGTATGATTATCGGCGATATGCATATATTCGATAAGTGTCCCTCGTTAGCCTTATCAAAAGGTGGCAACCCTAGACCCTTGGCCACCCCCAGTGAAGTATGTACCAAAAACTATTCTCAATAAAATTCAACCATAAGATATGCAATTGTTAAAAATTATCATTACCAAAAATTTTAGTTGTGGTTTACTTCTATTATGTTATGGTTGATGGTAGTGGTGCCCAGGAGCATGCCTGACTCTAGATCAAAGGTTCTGGTAATGGATTTTTCAGGAAGTAAAAATATTGGTCAGAGTCCTTCAGGAGGGACTATAAACCACGAGTCCCTTGTAGTACATTTATGGTGCACTAGCAAGTGCATGTGATAATTATTTCAAAAATTAAAAATTAATAGCATAATAGTTAAATCATGATATTTATTAACACCTAAATCACCTGGACTACATACCACGATTAGATAGCGTCGCCTGGTAAAAGCGACCTCAGATTCGAGTTCCTTGGCCCAGAATACCCCTGTATAGTGAGTTTCGTCCAAATCGAACAGTGTTTGACCATATAGGTCTATATTGATTATCCCTCTTCCATGTAGGTTGAAAATTTCATATGTCTGTGGGCCTTGATATTCTAAACAAATGAATCTTCCAGGATGGACTTACAAAATCAAGTAATGGCCCGCGATAATTATTTCAAAAATTAAAAATTAAGAGCATAATACTTAAATCATTATATTCATTAACACCTAAATCACGTGGACAACATTGTCGCCTGGTAAAAGCGACCTCAGATTTGAGTTCCTTGGCCCAGAAAATCCCTGTATAGTGAGTTTCGTCCAAATAAAACAATGTTTGACCATATTTAGGTTTTACAACATTCAAGTGATCGCGAAAGTTTTATTTCCAAGGTATGACAAAAATAGCCAAAGCCAACTGTAATTGATCGGCCATTGAAATGTATAACTGAAAACTGATGCTTCGAAACGCAAAAAATGCACGTTTTTTGCCCGTTTTTCACTCATAACTCACAAACGAAAGCGAAAATTAAGATTCCGGCTCCGAGGTGCCTTTTCCGACCCTTCAGTCCACCTATGTTTAAAATTTCAGATCTTTGCGTTCAGTAGATTTCGCTGGGCATCGCGGACAGACAGACAGAAGGAAGACAGACACTTCCTTTTATTAATATAGATTAGGACTCCATACGTAAATTACAGCCTCTGGAATAAATTTCACAACACTTCCATATTTTTAATAATACGTTAGTTTTTCCTCCTGAAATATTATTGGGTAATGTTCAACAGAAACAATATTCTATCGTTTCATGAATACTTAGATAACTAAATTCATCATTGGCAATAAAACCTCCCCTGGGCTGCTCTATATTCCATGTTAGGATGAAGAGGATAAACATCAACAAAATATTACGGATGTACGCATACACACACAGAAAAAATTCACAGTCCTAGATCATGTGGACTGTGCATGATCAGACCAATGGATTTTTAAACACCTCCCAGCAAGTTTCCTGCAGAAGTTTGACTGGGAGGTGTTTAAACATTCACCTTACAGCCTGGACCTTTCTCCCAGTGATTTCCATCTTTTCCTACACCTCAAGAAATGACAGAGAATGACAGACAGGCAGAGATGGTTGTCACACAGTAGCTCAAATCCCAGGCAGCAGAGTTCTACGACACAGGTATTTAAAAGTTAGTCCCAAAAAAGTATCAATTTTGGTAGCGAATCTGTTGAAAAATAGCTGAACACTTGCTGTATCTGGTGCAATAAACATTTCTATGAAATTGTGTTTCATTTCTGTAAACAGCCCCAAGGAAACTTACTTTATGGGTGGCCCTTGTAGAATGAGGTAGTGCAAATTCACCGTAGGTGTGAGCTTTCTGAAATTTTCTTGTACATTTACTAGCAGGTGTCCGCGGCTTCGCTCACGATAATTAATTGAAAATTAAAAATTAAGAGTACAATAATGTTTAAAGCATTATATTTATTAACACTTGCACGTGAATCATTCAAAAACTAAACCATTAATAATTAATGAAACAGCTAAAATTCCGGCTTTAGAGTACATTCTACGATTAGAAAGCGCCGCCTGTGAAAACGATCTCAGATTCGATTAAGCAGTACCAATGCTAACTGTGAACACTGATAATACCACTGCCTTCTAGACTGTATTATTTGTGTGTAATTCTCGAGACGGCGGTGGATAATCGTTTCTCAACTGTTTGTTGACAGATGAATATGATGTGAATTTTATTTGATAAATTCAGTGTAATTTTCAGAAATTACGTAATTTTTCATGGGAAGGTGTGGTTTGTTTGGATTTTTATTGTCCGCGATACTTCTAGGGTTAAACTATCAATATATTATAGCTGGTGCCTGCGGCCTCGCTCGCCATTATTAATTGACTCCAGGATTTTTAAGAAATTTACACTAGCGAGTTTATTAAAAATGTTCGTGGTACAGAGCTATGAAAATTGTAAGTAAAAATAAAATTAGAATATTTGTTCATTGGGTTCATTTAACTTAGGCCTTATATAATAAAGAAACGGTTTTCCTAATTTTGTACTCTTCGTGAAAGTTTAGACTGTGAGAGATGAACATCGCCGAGTATGCCCGATGTCTTACGAAGTGAGGGAGCAAGTGAGCATGCTATTTAGGGCCGTTGAATTGTATAAGAGTAGATAGTTTAAATCGTATGAAAATTTTATTGCTGCACAATGCAAGTCATCTTAGTAAGGCAAGATGCAAGAACAGTGAAATCAAGGAGCATTGTTACCTGAAGTTCAATATGCCGTTATCAATGTTCAACATGTACAATAACCAGCTTGTTTTGACATGGTAATTACAAAATAAAACATTCAAGGATACTTTAGAAAAATTCTAACTCAACCTTTATTGAACAACTCTCATAAACATTGTCAAGAACTGAAATATGGTATTAATTACATTATAAAAATTAAATGCATAATTATATGCAGCTACAAAAAAAGTGATTTTTGGATATCTTTGTGGAAATTAAAAATATATGTATATACTCAAGTATTAAGTATCAAGAATAGACTTACTCTAATATTATACAACAAAGTAATGATTGGTAAAATTTTACACATAACACACAAAGACCTTCAATTAAGAAATAAAATCTCAGAACACTTGTTGAAGAAATTAAAGTACAAATCATAGGCCAAATATGGCCCTTGGACAGCTTCAATGTGGCCCATGAGAGGATTACACAACCCAGTTTTTATTAAGTTTTTATTTATAACATAAGACAGACTTCCAAATCATCATGTCAACCATGAACAAATTCCTCTTAAATTTGAAGGAAGGCTTAAATTAAAGGAGCAAAACCTGAATGTATCCAACACTAGTAAATATTTAAGATGAACAGTAAAACAGTTATACAAGAATTCAATTAAAGCAGTTGTTATCAGTATCCAAAAACTGAATTCTGCACGTCCGTATTGAAATCATTTTTCCAAAATCTGATAACTTATACCCATAGGAATATCTGAAAATCTGAATTTTTTTACATACTGATATGGGAACAAATGTTAATCTAAGTAGAATTTTTTTAAAAGAAAGAGAGCCTAAAATAATAATTGACAAGTGGGGGGTGGGGGGAAGCTAGAAACAGACTGACAGATGGACATTTAACTTGATTTTTGTGAGCTTCTTCTTTGCAACTGCCATCTAACTATGAAAAAATTTGCAAGCACAGTTAAGAATTCCATTTACCACAAACTCTTTCATATGCACTAACAAGAAATAGCCAGACATTTAACAGTAAATTTATAAAGGCATGCTGCATGTATTTCTTCTATCTTTTGGCTCTCTTGCAAAAAAATTTGCCATCTCAAGATGTTTTAGGATAGATATATAAGCATTCATGAGCCACAGATTATTGTCTCTGTTGGACACTACATGAGAATATTATAGGAGAAAAATTCCTCCGGCACTGGGACTTGAACCCAGGACCTTTGGCTATTCGCGCCAATGCTCTACCAACTGAGCTAAGCCGGAGCTCAATTCACAGCGCCAGATGGAACTTCTCTCCTATGACTGATTGCCCTAATGGTCTACCTCACAGACAGACAAGTTATGTCATATGCAGTACTGTGAGGCACACTAAGTAGTGATTTTTGTGACTGGGCTCCCACTGTTATTGTACAGTTAACATTCAAGATAGATATATAAGCATTCATGAGCCACAGATTATTGTCTCTGTTGGACACTACATGAGAATATTATAGGAGAAAAATTCCTCCGGCACTGGGACTTGAACCCAGGACCTTTGGCTATTCGCGCCAATGCTCTACCAACTGAGCTAAGCCGGAGCTCAATTCACAGCGCCAGATGGAACTTCTCTCCTATGACTGATTGCCCTAATGGTCTACCTCACAGACAGACAAGTTATGTCATATGCAGTACTGTGAGGCACACTAAGTAGTGATTTTTGTGACCGGGCTCCCACTGTTATTGTACAGTTAACATTCAAGATAGATATATAAGCATTCATGAGCCACAGATTATTGTCTCTGTTGGACACTACATGAGAATATTATAGGAGAAAAATTCCTCCGGCACTGGGACTTGAACCCAGGACCTTTGGCTATTCGCGCCAATGCTCTACCAACTGAGCTAAGCCGGAGCTCAATTCACAGCGCCAGATGGAACTTCTCTCCTATGACTGATTGCCCTAATCACTACTTAGTGTGCCTCACAGTACTGCATATGACATAACTTGTCTGTCTGTGAGGTAGACCATTAGGGCAATCAGTCATAGGAGAGAAGTTCCATCTGGCGCTGTGAATTGAGCTCCGGCTTAGCTCAGTTGGTAGAGCATTGGCGCGAATAGCCAAAGGTCCTGGGTTCAAGTCCCAGTGCCGGAGGAATTTTTCTCCTATAATATTCTCATGTTTTAGGATGTTAACTTCTCAGTTAACTTCCATTTGCTTGCTGAATGTTTTGAAGTCCTTCAGATGGTGGACTGACGTACCTTCTAATCAAGTAATTTTCATTTTCATAAACATATGTGCAAGAATACTTTCTCCCCAATCATGATTTCTTGTGGTTTTTCTACATGCTTTATTAACACGTCTTCCTGCTTTAACTCATGCCTTTTCTTCCAAAAATAGGCTGCTATTGTTAACTTATCTATTGTTGGAATTTAATTATTTCTGAGTCTTAAAACTAAATTAAAAACAAACAAAAACTACAGACATTTTTTTCTAAAATAATAACTCTTAACTAAAGAGAAAACTTTACTAAGTATTTTGTAGTTGAATAAAAACACTTTCCTTAACGCACTTTATTTACCTTGGTAAACTTCTGGATGGCTGTTTCGCAGGTGGTGTTCCTGCAGCATCAGCAGAGTGCCAGAGTTGGCAGGTGGTGCCAGAGTTGGCACTCTGCTAATGATGCAGGAACACCACCTGCGAAACGGCCGTCCTGAAGTTTACCAAGGTAAATAAAGTGCCTTAAGGAAAGTGTTTTTATTCGACTATTTAATACACAACGCTAAAGTCGGACACAAGAATGAAGTATTTTGTGTTATTCACAGTATTAGTTACCTGAAGTAATGCTGAGCCATTCTCACTCAGTGAGAAGATATTAACTTCATTTAGGAACTTATAGATGAGATACAATTATTTTCCAATGAATATTTTCACTAAAGCTTCATTTAACAATTGACTGACAGGTTTCCTTAGTTCAATATATGAAAAGTATCTGTAGCTCAAAAATCCTTGAACTAGACAAAATGATTGAAATTTCTCGCACTGTATAACCAAGATGGAAGCACTTCCACATTAATTGTAAAAATCTTAAACTTATTTCCTGAGGAATGTTTTCGCAAGTAGGATGATTCACAAAATGTAGATTGACAAGGAAAGTGTTAAAGCTTTCATACTAAAATCTACTTTGAAAGTTAAGCAGCAGAAATATTTAAACTGATTGTACTGGCTATCCGGGTTGGGCCACGTCATGTTTTTAGTGTCTTCTAATGTTTCGGACATACTATCGTGTGCTTCTTTGGAGAAAGATTCGCATTAAAAATAAGAATGTTTCTCCGAAGAAGGACACGATAGGAGTCCGAAAAGTTAGAAGACACTAAAAACACGACGCGGCCCAACCCGGATAGCCAGTACAATCAGTATATGTATAACACCGGCCGTGGAAGCCTGCAAACTAATTTAGCAGAAATATTTGTTGTAATTAGACCTAATATATACACATTTCTTCTTATTTCCATTGAAAGACCCTGAAATCGAAATGGAATAACACAATATGAATAGCCCTCAGCTGTACAATCCAAGACCATAATAATTTGAGCTGAAACCATGGCATCCCAAAAATCTCATATGAATTACATGATAGTGTTTCTCCCCTCTGCTGATCCATCCTTCATGAAGTTGAGGTCTAACACAGACTGATTTTCAGAGACAGAGAGTGCTACACATGAGGATATTGCAACACTGTTTAAATACACTTAAACTTGAAATTAGTATGATATGTTTTATTCAGAAATGCTAACGGAGTATAGAGTATTGGTTGAGAAACTTATTGCAGTTGTTGACTAGCAATATAAACAATATGAAAATTACATCCGGGCTAGAAACAATATTTGTTTTTTATGCTAAATTTTCTACATATAAAAGACTTACTAAAAATTAGTTTCTGTGCATGGCTGCTATAATAACTGGATCACTGTCACCTTGAAAATATATGTTGCAATGAAAATACTCATCAACAAATTTCAAAAGTAGAGTACTGATATCTAAAACTATAAAATCCAAAAGAGTAACAGATACAACTAGAAGTGTATGTTCTGTTCTTGAGGTTATTCCTCAACTTATATATATATATATATTTTTAAATACTGATGGGACTGCTGGGACTTACTTACTCAATGGTAAAGGAATATTATCTATTATCTATTTTATGGAACCCTAATCTTCATGCCTTTGGGACAAATCTAAAAAAAGTATACTATCCTGGTCAAAATTGGTTGTATGGGCACCTAATATTTAGACAGAGTAGATCTAGCCCTTAAAGACCTAATTTGAAGATGGGGCAGCACATAGATGCAGCGGTTGACTCGTATATGCAGGAGGATAGCTATAATGTTAACAGGAATCACAGTTTTTTTTAATTATTCATTCTTTCAGTACTTAGTGGGTTCATAGAAATATTACATAAACACACTAAATATTTTATAGCATTATTCCTTAATTGAATAAATTCAAAACTGCTTTATGCCTAGACTCAATTTTACAATCACATAATGTGTTAATAATTAATACAAACATTTTGAATAGGCACTACAATTTATGAAACACAAGGAAGAAAAATGAATAAATCTTACTTCTTGATTTTCTGTTGCTTAAATACCACTTTGAGAAAAAGTATCTAATATAATAAAAATATATAAGCCATATTAATTTCTAGCATTCATTATCAATACATCTTTACCATCAATGGAATGTTACAAAAAACAATGCCACTGGATACTGAACATTTTTATATAAAGTGTTTTATGTAAAATTTGCTAATCCACTACTCTGTACGAAAAAGAATTGCTCCTTTTCATTAAAAACAATAGAACAGAGGGCTACTTTGGTACAACCTTGCCAGTACTACACATTTGAATATAAATACTACTCATTTCTTTGAATCAGGCTAAAAGTCCGGCCCTGCATTATAGAGTACAGCAATGAGTGTATGCATTATCCTATAGCACAACACTAGGGTTGTACAAGTGGAATCTTTTATCCTTTCCTATCATATCATATGCACAGGTGAGGGCTCAACTTCACAGCCATTCAGTGGAAACAAGGAGCTCATTTTTGCAGCTGTTTTTAATAGCACATTATTTCCGTCATTACAGTTTCCAGGTAGATTTTAGTAGAAGGTTTTGATGCTTTTTTGTGTGTGTGTGAGATACAAAGTATCTTTGATATAATATTACGAGACACCTGCCACCTAACTTCCAAAAAATGTCTTTTCATTTTCTAGGATAGTGTATCCTTTCAATTTACTTGTGTTCCCTCATTATAGAAGTCAGAGTACTGGAGTAATGAAAGTGTCTGTTCGATGTGTTTACCAAAATTAACAGTGATCTGAACAGCAAGCCAGCGAGCTATGTACTGCTTTGGTGCGCGTGTAGCAATGAAACGAACCTTGTCTCCTGAAACAAAGAAGACAGAGGCACCTTTTAAAACTTGCAAAGATACTTGGAGATATTATGTTCTTACAGTTCCAACATTTGTTTGGGGTAAGCCATGACTGATGTAATATACAGTTACCGGAACTGATTTCAAGAAATCCTCATGGATTTTACAAGGTGTATTCAAGTCAGTAGCAATGCTTCCCCTAATTCAGAAGTCCAAAAGAAATTATTACAAGAAGAAAGTTTTAATTGTTTTAATCGTTCTATATTCTTAAAACTTTTATTTGCAAGATCAAAATTTTCTCACTAATTCTCGTCAAAGTGCATTGTGGAACACAGCCGGCTGGTTGCAAGCTATAGCGCAAGGAATGGAAGTGGACGAGCTGCTTCGTGTAATTCTGCAAAACCTTGGATAGAAGGCCAGAGATTTTGAAATTGCAGGCAGGCAGGATGCTTGGTTAGCATGCTTCAAACCATGGATATGTTAGAAAGCTGTTTGTTTGTACAAGATATTAAAAATATTATGTTATATATACTTTTGTAAACTCTATAATACCTATGCTGTAAAACAATTGCATGTGTGTTAATGCTGCTGGTTTAATGTAAAATAATATTTAACTAACGCATCATTGTGTGTTATTGGTTCTGATGGGAAGCAACCAAGCAACCACAGAATCTGTGGCTGTAGTGCAGTACTCCCAATGTCTTTTTAGCATAGCAAGTAGAGGTGTTTGAATGAGTCATGAGATGAAATGCTTCAGAATTAGCAAGGTTACAGAATAAGGAAGTTACTCATACGAGGCACGTCCAGAAAGTAAGTTCCGTTTCAATTTATCTCCGCTGCAGTGCTGCGATCGCAGTTCCGCACATGCGCGTTAGACACTCTGTATCAAGGAGAAGAAACATGCGCCATTTGGAGATCGCTGTCAGTCACGTACGCTTTGTTGTGCTTGTTTACAATGTCGGTGTTGATTGAAAATCCCGCCGCTTGTGAAATCAGATCTGTGATTCGTTTTCTGAATGCGAGGAAAGTGAAACCAAGTGAAATTTATCGGCAAATTTGCGATGTTTACGGACCAAATGCGATGAGTGATTCAATGGTGAGAAGATGGGTCCGACAGTTCAATGACGGACGTAGTGATGTGCACGATGAAGAACGAAGTGGGCGTCCATCTTTGGTTACAGAAGAACTGGTTCACGCGATTGATGGCAAGATCCAGGAAAACCGAAAGTTTACAATTAGTGCTCTCGCTATGGAATTTCCCCAAATTTCACGATCACTAATGCATGAAATTGTTACCGAAAAACTGAAATTTCGTAAACTTTGCTCACGTTGGGTACCAAAGATTCTTACTGAGCAACACAAAAAAAAACGGATGGGTAGTGCACTTCCAGTTTTTGACCCGTTATGCTGAAAGCGGCGAAGAATTTCTGACACAGATAGTCACAGGAGATGAAACTTGGGTTTCTTACGACACCCCTGAAAGTAAGCGGCAATCAATGGAATGGAGGCACACTTCATCCCCAGCAAAGGTTAAGCCGAAGCAAATCTTGACACCTCGAAAAATGATGTGCACAGTATTCTGGGACTGGAAAGGCATCTTACTCATTGATTTCTTACCGCGTGGGCAAACAATCACAGCAGATGCTTATTGCGAGACACTTCGGAAATTGCGCCGCGCAATACAGAATAAGTGCCGAGGATTGCTGTCAAAAGGTGTTGTTTTCCTTCACGACAACGCACGACCACATACTGCAAAAGTGACGAAAAACCTCCTACAGGGATTTGGCTGGGACGTGTTTGACCATCCTCCGTACAGCCCTAACCTCGCTCCTAGCGACTTTCATCTGTTCTTACATCTCAAGTCTTTCCTTGGCGGTCAACACTTCAACAATGACGACGAGCTGAAAGAACTGTTTCCAACTGGTTGAAGACACAGGCGGCAAATTTCTATGAAGAAGGTATACAAAAACTTGTGCCACGCTATGACAAATGCCTGCAAAATTCCGGCAGTTATATGGAAAAGTAGTTTAAGAGTTGTAGAATTTTGTGCAATAAATAACTTTTCTGTATCTGTACACAATTTAATTTTATTACCAAACGGAACTTACTTTCTGGACGATCCTCGTAGAATGTCCAGGTTATCATTACTTTGTTAATAAATTTCATTTTGACCAATGAGGGATAATTAGTACTAATGTAAGTTTTCCACCTTATACCCGCAATGTTTATGGTTAAAGGATTTCCTAAGTGAAAAACTTCGCCAATAACATTTATAAAATGCTCCTTATTAAATCTTATTTTAATAAATTCAATACATCAATTAGACTTTTTACTATGTGAATACTTAGACTACCTGATGTATTCTTTTTGCACTTGTCTGACTTGTTCTTCCATATAAAAATTAAGTCTATATAAATGTGTAACTGCAAGGATTATACCCTATTTTACATGTGCTATTAGTATCTTGCCTAAAATTCCCTATGCCCATAAGGCAGCGTAAAATAATATAGTATGAATACAATATTCTGACAATTAAAGTAATTTTTACTAAAATATCTGTTATTTCCAAGGACAGGAGAATTGATTTAGGCTTCAAATAAATTTGAGTAGTTTGATTCTTATTACTTTTGTACTACAGGTCTGTAAAAGTTTATATTATTGCTTCCCTCACCTAAAATTACAGTGCACACCACTGATACAAGTTCTAGGTTCTCTTATCATTTTCTCTAGAATGGAAGCAGACAAAAAACATGAAATGGATTTTTAAAGTCAGAGGAGTCAGATATTTATGTTGATAATGAAAACTGTAGACTTTCAGTACTGAAGAGCAGAAGCTAGCCATCCAGTTTACCCCCATCTGATTTCATTGGTAGTTGTGTGATGAAGGAAACCTTGCCATACATTTTAAAAATGTCATCATGGGTGCAATAACTCAAAGCAGGATAAACAATATGTTTGAAAGAACCAAAGGCTCCCTGGCCTGCACAAGTTGGTACAAACAAAGATTGTTAGAGGAGCAAATAAATATGGAAGAAAACTGGTTGACCCGAGATTGTTTCCTAAGTCAACAGGGAAACCCAATCTTAAGTCTGTAAACACATAAACAGCTGTCAGGGTTTAAAATGTTCATTTTTAGTTTTTGACGCCATCTATTGGTTTCATTCTTGTACTACTTTCTCTAATCACAAAAGATTTAGTGGCGACATCTGCAAGACCAATTCTGTCGGGACTAACCCATTGAGTAAGAGAAAGCTTGGAAAAGAGCTGGAGAGTGTGGGTTGTACAGCCGCCTTATCATTGGAACTCTTAAGATTTTATCTCAATTTTGGCCCAAATGTTTATGGCCATTGGGTATCAGTATGGTTGCTGAATTTGTGTGAAGCTAAGCTATCAACTTTCCTTGCCACTAATGACCGTCCTGTACGAAGCCATGTAGAAACAAAAAACAAACAATCTATTAAAATTTCCCCTGATTATTATTTTGAAGCATAGTAGTGCCACAAACGCAGGCTGTAAGGTTATTTTCATACCGTCTGTGGCTATTTTGGAGTTATATATACTACTGCATTGATAAAAGGATATTTTATATGCAGGTGTAATTCACTAATTAATATCCTAACTCGTTTCTATGTAACTAATACCTCTATATTTACTAAATCCATATAGGCTGTATCTCAAAACTAAGATTTTGAACTTAGTGACTTTTGCCGGAACAATGGCAAGACCTAACGAAGAATTCAAATAAAAATGCAGAAACTCTAACAGGGAAATTCACACAAATCACATCAACCATCCGGAGGAACAGTAACTAAAAAGTTAAAACAGAAGTTCAATGATGACCATATGTACCTAACTTTCAAAGAAGTTTACACTCAAGAGGCCTAAATATGCAGGATGCTCAAAATAGGAGCCATTGTTCTTTATATTTAATCACTTTTATTTCTTTCTTTCAAATGCTTCAACATGGAAGAAGCATCAAAACCATAATGTTTGCTGCTTATGATGCTGAGGTCACTCAGTATGCTGCATACGCGATCTTTATTTGTAATGTGACTGGCCACATAAGAACTCTGATGCTATGTCCACTTTGTTAGCTGCGTTGTAGAGTGTTTGATTCTTGGTTGCATTTTTAAAATGTATGTGCAATATACCATTTCTATTATGGTTTGTGCAAGGTCAATGCCTAAAGGGGGGGCAAACCACGGAGGATATCGTAATATTCAGCTTACAACAATCACAGTAACAACTTGTGCTTCCTACAGATTTTCATACATACTGGTGAATATAACCTCAAACAAAAAGCCTGTCGTTCCTCCCTTGGAGCCGTTTTCAGGGAATAGGCTAGTTTCCTTGGGTGGGGAACTTTGAACCTTCCACATCTCTTAGGTTGGCTCATTTGGAAGCTGAATTAAAGAATAGGATGGAATAGTAACTGTCACATGCAGACTGGATTTAATACATTGGAGCAAAGACTTGGCAACCAACAAATTAAAGTATCAGTAACTTGTAGAATGGGAATACAACAACTGTAGAAATAGTATTGGGCGACTGCAGATAGCAAGAATTTACTTATGGTAACAGCTGCCTCAGCTGAAAAAACTGCGGTAATCTGACAAATTTAAAAAAAGGATTACCAACCTAATGAAACTTTTGGACGTATTCTTTTTCAGAGAATACAGGATATATTTTGGATCTGACTATACGTTTCGAGACCCATAATGGCCAGCCCAAAGAAGTGGATGCCGAGAAAAAATCAATATATGAACCAACCGTGGATTTCTATAAGAATAAATATAAATTAGACCGTATCTCTGTCCATGGGGTGATGATCGGTGCACGAGGTACAATACCACAACACCTCATCTGGCTCTGGGATTTCTTTGGTCTCAATAGGATACGGCTCCAATATATGGCCATCTCTGCAATACGGTATGTGGTTCAACTCTAATTCTTCGAAACCACTTACATAAGAGCTGAATTTGTTCTTTATCTGTCAGTTTATTTATTGTGTATATATGTGTGTGTGTTGGTGTCCATTTTGAAGTATATTTGAATATTTCTCCGTTACATATTATGTTTTATTGGTCCCCACTATACTTTGTCATAATGGCAGCCCTCTTTGGTGGAAGTTTTCTTAAATAAAAAAAAAAAATATATTACATTTTGCAACGAACGTTTCCATTCAAAATTGCATGACCAGTGATACCACTGTCACTCTGCATTCATTTATTTGCAATCAGTTTTAACCTCTGCGATTCAAGGAAATAATTGACATGCACTTGATAAATTGGGAAGCATTGGTGATCTAACTGGATGCCAAAGTGGTATGTTTTTAGCATGGTTGGAGTTAAATTAGGTGACAATTGTGGCGATTCATTCTACATTAGGCACTTGGAGTGCAATGTGTTTTAAATACCTTATACCGGTAAATGCTGATGACTTGCACTTCGTGTGCTTCTGCAATTTTTTCCATTAAGACTGACAAATAGAATACCTCTGAAGTTCAAAATCACATTTTCCCATTTACTAAAAGTTATGCCAATGTACTCTATTAACGCACACTATGTGTCAGTGTTTTTTAATAATAATGCACAGTCAAATTCAAATGAACTTTGACAGATATTTTTATTTTTTTAAATAAATTAAATTATTGGTAAAATTCGAAATAATCTATTAATTTCCTTAATAACACATGTATAGTAGAGACTTGCAAACTTGGCACTTGATAACATGCAGTTCAGATTTCTTGGCAATCATGACAGGAAAAATAAAAATGGTATTTGTGGTAAAAAATCAGTGGAATTTGCATTGTTTACAATCACTCGGGGCATGGTCACTTGGGTCAATGCCCCCCTTAGAACTCACCCCCACCCATCCCATCACTGTTTTGAGCCTGAGTCAGATATAGTCTGATTGTCAGTCTCTGCTCACTAACTGGCCAGTTTTCGTACAATGTTCACTGTGTTCAGTATAGTACAGCATGCTTTGCCAGCTTAAGTTTATATTATTTTCTGTTATAAGTTACATTCGAGACCAATAAACACATTTATAATATTCGCAATAACAGTTTTAATTTTTAAGCCCTTATTCCCGATAACATAGTACTTCGGAAACTCTGCACCCTCTTGGTTCATATTAATCTAACTTTATATGTATATATATATATATATGTATATCTCATTCTTATCTGCTACTTATTTGTTGCCTTAGGTGTTAGTTATTCTTCAATGTGTTTAGTTTTGTATTGTCTTTTGCCTTTATTTTATAGTCTCCATTTCTGTTACTGGGTACACAATCATATATAAGTTTGTGTATTTGTACATTAAAGTATTTTAAATAAAGTGAAATATTTATATATAGTGGTTCCTGTGGATCTGTCTGTCTGTTGTTTTATGCTTAAACTACTCAACGATAGACTTGAAATTTATGAACATAAACTTACACCTGGGAAAAACATAGGACTATAGTAATTTCAAAATATTTTACAGTTTCATGATGATTGCGGTTTTAATGGGTTGCAGTAATAACCGGTATCTTCCCTGCTGATATTTAGCATCACTAGATTATGGTCAAACAGCTGTCAAATCGATTCTTTGTTTTTCACAAAAAGAAAGGGGAGGGGGAATGCATAGTAATCTTTCTACAAAGTTTATAAAAATCATAGCAATATCCTTTGTGCGAGATCAAGCCCAGCAACAAAAATTAAGCTATGTTCTAAATTTACGATCGTAGATAGCCAATTTACATGTTTTTGTACTAGTGCCATCGGATTAAGATGTTAAGAAAGAATGAAGTTCAGAGATCTTTTCTTACCTTCCTTATAGATGTTCCTGAGATCTTGAGACCCTAAGTTTTGTTTGAGTATAAAGCAAGCGTTGCGATGGAACAGTATGGATTCCCACTGGCGTTTCCTAATTGTTCCAAGAGCTAGTCCCATATCCTCAGACAATATATGCAGGATCCGACCTTCTCCTTGGATAAAAGCAGTTTTAGGATTTGAAGTCAGCTGTAATTAACATTAAATACTATTTAGTAACATGAAACAAAAAAATTTAATTAGAGCTTTGCATTTTAAAATTACAATTTTACAACTAGAAAAAGAAAATAATGATTGAATGAGCATGTGAGGGGCTAGGCAGTAGTGTAGCAAACTTTCATTCAGAAGGTTATGGGTTCAAATCCTGTGGCTGTTAAATAAATGATTTAAAAAAAATTAGCAGTCAAACTAATAAGTGTGGGCGAAGCTGCAGGCATGTGCTAGTCTATATAATAAGAGGAAGTGTTTGTCTTCCTGTCTGTCTGTCTGTCTAACTGTCTATATGCGATGCCCAGTGAAATCTACTGAATGCAGAGATTTGACATTTTAAACGTAGATGGACGTAAACGTAGGTGGCCGAATGCACCTCAAAGCCAATTTTTTTATTTTCACTTTTGTTTGTGAGTTATGAGTGAAAAAATGGCAGAAAACGTGATTTTTTCTCTATTGAAGCATCTGTTATTGAAAATATTGCATCGTTATCGTTATATTGATATATCAATACAGCCTATATCGAAACATTAATGCATTGAATTGGGACAGTGACATGCGAAAAGTTGGGGTGTATCCATTATGAGGGGGCATCTATTACACAAGTAAATACGGTACTGCATGGAGAACAACTAATAAAGAGGCACTGATTAAATCAAGTTGATCAATTAGTGAAAATAAAGCTACCTAATTCTTGCATCCAATGCTTAATCATAATTCGACTACAGTGAAGCCTCAGTAATTCGAGCCCCAGTATTTCGAGGTTCCGTGTAATTCGAGCTAGTCTTAAGAAAATTAAAATTTTCCATAAAACTAGAGTAAAATCCAGTTTTTATACGGTGCCCGCAAGTAAGTTTTACGCACTTCCGAATGTGATACATTTTGAGCTTTCTTCCAATTTTTCCATGTACAGAAATGCAGGTAAAACTGTCCCACTTACTTAGGGTTTTCGTTCTTAATACACAGAAATAACCTTACTTCAGACTGTTAGTGCATTTCTATTACAGATTGACAGAAACAGTTTGGTTCGATCTTTCTTTGCCGGGACCTCGTGTCAATCAATTGTACAGTGCATACCATCCTTTCAGAAAAGAATATTGTATTGTTACAGTAATCCCTACTCAGCGACAATGGTAATTAAAAGTGTTTTCCTAGTAGCGCCGCTTTCCCATTCCACTCCATTAAGGGTCAGACAATGACTTAATCCTTATTGGATGCCGATGTAGCAAATTAGAAATGTTTGCCAATATACATACAGGCGTAACACAGGTATGTAGGCTGACTATATTGTTTATCTATTTATTTTTAAACCATTATTGTGCTCATTAAACATTTATTTATGATTTACCCATTGATTTAGTGATATTTCCATATAATCAGAGTTTTTTGTAATTCGAGGTAGCCTCAGCCCCAATTAGCTCGAATTATCGGGGTTCTACTGTATATAATAAAGGATACTAGCTGATAATTTTTAAATAATGCTAATAATGTAAAGAAAACAGATTCATCATGGATACAAGAGAATAGGTGGAACTTTCTAGATATATGGTATATAAAAACATGGGGGTTTCAGATTATATGAACACTTCAAAATGTAATTTTTTAAGCAAGATAGGACGATACAGTAGGCCTGTAAGAATACCTTATTCAACACAATTATTTACCAGCAATAATTTAGAGAAAATACATACACGTTTGATATCCACTGTGAGATTCTGCGGTGCTAAGTTGTCCACAAGATACACAGGGTTATCGTAATCTAGATCAGGCTTCTTGCCTTTCCACACAACCGTTGCAAACCAAGAGCATTTTGTGTCATTTTCAGATTGCTCACAAGGCACTGCATCAAAGTGCACTTTCTCTTCCACTGCTAGCATTGACTGTAGGCTCTGTTTGGCACTCATTCTTTTCCCAAAGAGATACACCTTGCTAGCAAAGAATAAGACGTTCTGTTCCTGTCCTAGAAAAAAAAAAATAACAAGCAAAGGATTACCACATAGAAATTACCTGAAAAAGATAAAATCATGAGAAGGTTTCATGAAAAGAATAAATACTCTACTGGTTTGTAGATTATTTACTTAACTGACATAATTGTGTGAAACTTGTGTTTTCTACACTTTCATGCTAGACTAGACATTCTAGCGGACTGGATAAAGGCAGAATGCTACAATTTGAACTTTCATGGATTCAAATTTTATCTCTATTGGGTTACATACCAGTTAAATGAATATTTAGTATACTGATTAAAAAATCTTAATTTGTTGCTCATGTATAAAAAAAAATCTTGTACAGCACACTCCCGATTATGCGTGGGCAGATTATCCAGTCTGCAGATTATCAGCACAAGATTCTTCCTCCCTTTGTGACCCAAAATACAGAAATAAATGGAGGTGAGATTTTGAATTTTCCCACATTTAATTTTGTCATATTGTGCATAGAGAATTTTAATGCTATATGGCTTCAGAGAAGCAACTCTATGCCCAATATGGAGACATAAAATGTGAAAAATTTGAATTCAAATGCAGGAAATTCAAAATCTTACACCTGGTTATATATTTGTATTTCACTCACAAAGGGGTAAAATTTATATATTTATATATATATATATACACACACAATCATTGTACATAAAAACCCAGAATATTATGATAGATTTAGTAGCATTTACAGCCTATTAAAATTGCATTAGGTTATATGTACAGCCCATAATAATATTGTTCGAAACTAGAACAGTAACCATTCTAACATTTGGATTATCCGTGCATGTTGTGGTCCCAATTAATATGGATAATCGGGAGTTTCTGTACTAACATTTTTCTGAAATCGTGTTACATGTTTTCTGATGTAATTGTGTATGTATGTAAAATATATGGTAATATCGTAGTGTATTATGGGGTAGACCACCTGCATGGTCTTGTGGCTAGCATCGCTGCCTATGGAACCACAGGCCTGGGTTCGGTCCCCGGTACCTTCTCAGATTTTTCTGAGGTAGGGTCTGGAATGGGGTGCACTCAGTCTTGTTATTTAAACTAAGGAGCTACTTGATTGAGAAGTAGCACAGAAACCATCATTAACGACCGTGGGTTTTTGCATGCTGTGCATATGTCCCTCAATCCTGCCATCTGTTTACAGTAGTTGATGCAGTGGTTGGATGGTAGGTCTAATCCCTTCAGGAATGCAGCACCATGGAGTTAGCTATTATGAGATAGCTATCAATTGTCTCAATTCATGGTGTGAGAAGAGGTATAAGTTCATTCACAATTGAGACACACTCTGGTTTCTTTGTGGAAAGAGAAGTATGGTTTGAGTTATACCTTTTTTTCTCTCACTACTTCACACCATGGCTTTTTGATTATTGTAGTACAATCTCTGGGAATTCAGTAACAATAATCTGTTGGCAGTGACATTAGTCACTGCTAGATTGCTGCAGAGTTAACTTGTAAGGTTATTCAGTGCAATCATTTTTTTTTTCTTTCTTTTGAGGTAGAGTTAAAAGATGTTTAAAATCATGTTGTTCAGTACCTCTGAGCTTGATCAATAAAATAATTGTGAGACATCTTCTTCTGAACTTACGATTTGTATTTGTGCCCAGGCCTTTTGGTTTAATTGAACAATCTTAGGGGCATCTTGTGTTGATGGCCTTCTTACATGAGTGAAAAAGTTTTCCTATTTGCATCATTCTAAATGTAAACCATTAAAATGTTCTTAAAATCACCAGTAACGTTCACTTCTTCCTTCTTCTTGTATTAAGTAGTCTTTTACTGATATTTTTAAAAACATTTTAAGTTTTAAATGACTTTTGATTAGAGTGGCTCCATTAGAATTACTTTATTTTAACGAGTTTAAATAGGGTCAAGAACGCAAGATATCCTGAAGAAAGTACAGTAAATAAATAAATAAATGAAATTTTGTCATTAGGCCAATATGCGGCAATGGACAACATCAATAATATTAAGACTAAATGTGTGTATTAAACTGTACATAGATATACTAGACTAAGACTAAGGGAAAGCAGATTGATCGCAACATTCAGTGAGGAGCTTTACAATATGAACAACATGAATCAGCAGTATAGAAATACTGACTTACAGTACATATACAAATACAAAAATATTATACAAAATCTTAACACTAAAAAAAATTAGTATTCAAATTACATCATTGTAACATCTGTACACTCAAAGAACTCATTTAGGCTATAAAATGAAGTACCAACCAGTCATAGATTTTATGTTTATAGGTATTTGGAGGAATATTCTCATTTTATAAGTAGGATGGAAGTTTGTTAAACAGCTTTAGACCAATAATTTCGTAGTAGCTATTAATTGATTTTGATAGTGGTAGGAATGGTAACATATGTACAGGTAGGGAAAAAAAAAGCTTACCGACTAAAATATGTAAGTTGCCAATATGAGCCAACGTGCATGCCTAGTGGCATTCACAGGATAGTAGGGAATGTATTGAAATTTGTTCTACAGCCGATAAATTGCTTGAATTGAGAAATAATTTCACGTAATTTGCATTGCTTATGAATAAAAACGTTTCCGTTACATCTCTTACATTTATTTACATATCACAAGGCTCTGAAATCAGCTACAAGAGTTTGTCCGCTTTTTTTCCCTTACCTGTACATGTGCTTGTTACTCCTAGTATTGTAATTACGGATGTCATATCTGTATTGTAAAAATGGTAGATGATTTTTTTATGTGGATTAGAACAAACAGATATACAAATTAATTACTGTCATGATTTTCTGGTTGGCAAGTAACTGTTTACAGTGTTCTTTATATGAAGAACCAGTAATAATTTTAAATCGAAAGGCCTGGGCAAAAATGAAAATCTTAAGTTGAGGAAAATGTATTGTCACATACCTATGTTATAGGACTAAAAACTAATGAAACAACTTGGAATAAAAATTATTTTCAACTCTGTGTTGGTTACAGTTACAGTTACAGTTAAGTACCAGTATAGTAAAATAAACTTGCAATTTATAATTTTAAGTACCAAGAATTTGTAGGAAAAATAAAACTATGTACATAATATAAATGAAAATGTTTTTGTTGTTTTAAGGTGTACATAAAGTCAGACTTTGAGTGAAATAAACTTAGAACTGGAAAATAATCTATAATTGAATGTGGTGGAAAGTAACTTCTGAGCAAACTCACCATCTGGATCTATGTATGTTATGACTCCTTGCCTCTGTGAACGATACTGGATGAAGCCATATGAATTACTTATACCAAAGATAACACGTGCTTGAAGTGGTGAGCGAAGGTCTAACCTCCAAGCCATCGTCACAAAATAACCACACTTATCTTGTCCAGATTCATCAAAAGTATGACATGCAAACTGGACTACATACCCCACCTTCAGGTATTGGTCAACAGTTTCCCCCTGGAAATATAGAAGTAAAACTTTAAAAAGTCATTCATTGAGAAGTTACCAAAACACTGGGTTGTTAGGATACTTAATTATAGATTAGGCCTACTCCTATTACAGTTTTAACCTCATTTTAATGTTCCACTTTTATTGAATTAAATATGAAGTCCCGGCATTTTAAGAAGAAGTGTAACTTAGTTCTAATCTGTTGACACTGTTAAATTTGGAGTTTTTTATATTTTGTATAACTAAGTAAACCTAAATAAATTATATGGCACTATAACTTAATTTTTGTTTTGATTATTGTAACTTAAATGGAAGTGAATATTGAAACTTTCATCTATACACAGAACCATATGTGAGTGAACAGATAATAAAATGGCAAATTTGATAAATCGTTCAATAGCTCATCTGGCAACTTATTTCTTTGAGCCAATGAATTGACCCAAGTATGTACAAAATTAATCAACTCACCTGTGACTTTCTTCTTTAGTGCTAGGAGTTTTATAAATTTATGTTTGGTATCAGTACTTTTGATAATAACAGGCCTAGTTATTGATAAATTTGTAATTAAACTGAACTAAAAAAAGCAACGGCAGGGTGTCAGACAAAATCTCACAGTTGATGTCAAAAAGAGTTAAAAGTATTAAGCAAGAATTGCTTCTCACAGACATTCAAACTTATGCAGTGATTATACGATTTGGCATATATATTTGTGATAACGTTAAATGAATCATTTGAAAATATATTGCTTTCATTTTCAAATTTCTATGAAGAAATGTATATGTTAAATAACTTAGTGTAGTTTAATGTATTTACATGTGGTTGGATGATTCATTCCTGTCTGCTGTAGTCACAAGCATGAAGAGAACATATTATCAGCACACCAAAGGGGATTGATTCATTAGGTAATTATTTGATTATTGGTATTGTGCTAAATCATTGGACTGAGGAAGAAATTAAAGTTGGTTTTGTTGTCAATAGAAAGGCCTATAAGAGAAGCAAAGTCACATTTTAAATACAGGGACATTCATTCACAGCGTCTCGTGGCTCGGGCATCAGAACATTCCGTAACTCAAGCAGCACCAGCTGATACACAGGGTGTTTATTCAGCGATGTTTATCTGGCTGGCAGAGTTGAGTCCATTGTTATTGTTCTGCTATGACTCTGTGAGGCTCTCAGTACAGGGTTTATCTATGTACCATGAAGTCCAGTCCGTAACTCTGTGATATTTCAGTGTTTCAATAACTCTCTTCAGTGTGATACTGTGTAGCCTACTGTGTTTTATTGTGCACATGTAATGCCCAGAGTATGATATTCTTCGCGGTACCATAAGAAGTCATTCACAGGAGGATTATCAGTAAGAACTTAGTCAGTACATAGCCAGGTAGTCCAGACTTAACAGTGTGCGATTTTTATCTGTGGGGTACCCTAAAAAACAGTATAGGCCTATGCAAGTAATCCTCACACACTAAATGAACTGAAACAGAGCATAGGCATGAAATATAGTCTATCAGTGTGGAAGAACTTGTGCGAGTTAATAATAATCGTCAGAGGATGTGAAGTACGGTCTGATTGGAAAGTTTTAAGAATGGGCTTGTAATTTCACAATGGCGGTATTTACATGCTACTGTGATGCATCTCCTTCAAAATAGTCCCCTTCTGACTGAACACACCGACTCCAACGGTGTTTCCACTTTTGGAAACATTCCTGGAAATTTTTTTTCTGAAGTGTGTTAAGGACGCTCTCCGTATTTGCCTGGATGTCTTCAATCGAGTCAAATCGCTTCCCTTTCAGTGCAAATTTCAGTTTAGGAAACAGGTAGAAGTCCGCAAGGGCTATATCAGGAGAATAGGGTGGTTTTGGAAGCACAGGAATTTGGAATTTGGTAAAAAATTCCACTATTGAGAAGGCACGATGAACTGGCGCATTGTCGTGGTGGAGCACCCAACTCCTGTCTTTCCACAATGCAGGCCTTTTCTTCCGCGTCTTTTCGCGCAAATGCTCAAGGACACATTTGTAGTATTCCTGGTTAATTGTCTGTCATCTAGGGGTAAATTTATGATGCACAATACCGGTAGAATAAAAAAAAAATCACCAACATTGTCTTCATATTCAACCGACTTTGCTGTGCTTTTTTCGGTCGTGGTGAACCTGGACTCTTCCACCGACTGAACTATGGTTTAAGGATCATATCCATATACCCACGATTTGTCTCAGAAGCTGGTTTCCCGGTTTTAAAACAAAATTTCACACAAACACCTTGTTCTGTTTTTACATCCATTTTCACGCAGACAGAATCCAGCAACAAGCCCTAACAGACCCTCACTCAACCAGCTGCCACAACGAACTGAATAAAGGAAACGCACTTTCCTGTCAGAGGACATTCAAAGACAAGTCAATGATTAACCCCCCACCTTCGGGGTACCTGCCTGCCAAACCAATAAGCAGTGGCGGATCCATTCTTAAATCTTTCCAATCAGACCTCGTATGCGTGGCAGCAAATGAGGAACATTTTCAGCATCATCTATGAGCATGGCAAATACAAATTCTAAGACAAGCAGGGGCGCACACTAATGTGAATGCAAATGGAGGGGTGCATGAAGGGTCCATGTATCGGCTGGTGCAGCATAAGGCACGGTACGCAGAGCCACCCGTTACGCAAGGCGCCGAGAAAGAATATCCCTCTGTATATCTGCTGACTTTGCGTAATTTGGTTGTTTCAGTGTTTTTTTCTACTTGAGCATATTTTTATTGAGTTGTCTTAGTAAAAAATGTATTGAGATATATTTACACATTTCTATAATTCAGTGCACATAAGGAAAACCTCATGGAAAAAATACGATCTTACTGTATTTGTATATGTGTGTATCTGCCCATTTGCAAACAGATTATGTAACTCAAAAGAAAAAACTGTAGAAATAAAAGTTATATTCCCCAAATGTGTGAATTTTCCTTTAATAGTACCATTTTATTCCTTTCTTAGTGAGATTTTAATTAAAAAAATAGTTGTGAAAAATTTTGTTAATTTTGTACATTAACTTTTTATGCTAAGATCTAAGACTTTTACATCCATTTTTTTCTTTCTTCACAGAAAGCCTCTATTTCAATTTATAGTTAATTCTGTAATGGTTAATTTTCCTGTTAATGTTTTAATGATCTTACTCAAAGCAACTAACCTTGGCGACATTGATACCATCAATGATTAATTTGTCAGGCCTCAAAAGAGCCCGTTCTTGTTTTCCATTGTAGCTGAACTGCACTATAGCCTTGAATGGAGGATGAACTTCTGTAACGTTCCCAAATATGTTGTGCAGATAATGGCTTTCCATTTCTAAAAAACAAAAGACAAGACTTTATTATACACTGATACTATGTTGTTTTAAAGTACAGGTATAAAAAAAAATTCTATGTCACTGATTACTAGAGAATTGTTCCCCATAGCTATCAGGGAAATAACACCACAACAAAAGCATGCTGCAAATATTCATACAAATAGGATACTCATGTTACAAAAGAAAATTATTAGAATTATGTACAATATTGGAAATGGGGTGTTTTGCTGGGAAATTTTCTCTCACATAATATTCTTACTGTAAATTCTCTCTTTCTATATAAAGTAATATCACTTGTGGAAAACAATTTAGAATTTAATGTTAAAAATAATGAGGTACAAAACCATGATAATAGGATTAGTTCAGATAATAGAATAAGTACAAATAAGAAGAAAGTAATCAAAACCCCTTTAATACAGGTACAATGCTGTACAATATAGTAATATTGCATATAAAACAGTAGACCTATAGGAAATAGCTTTAGGAAAAATTAAAATATTTTCTGGTATGTGGATGTATATATGGATTAGATGAATTATAAAACTTGTTTTATATTTATCAATATTTCAGTCTTATTGCATTTAGACCTACATGCACATATTCTACTACTGGTTCCATGAATCCTGTTCAATTAAATTCTGATGCAGTTCTACTCTCTCTCCTATTTCATCAATCTCTAGGCATGTCGATGTTTTGTTTGTTATTTGACACAAGAACCTGATTCTTTTAACTTACAAGTATATTTAGACCTCATAGAAGAGATAAAAATACACGTAGAGACGCTAACCCACAGTGGTTGGGAAATTCATTTTACATGGATTAAAGCGCATGCAGGGTTTGCAGGAAACGAACTTGCGGATACATTGGCCAAACAAGCAACAACAGACTTAGAACTGGAAATAGTGTACACTTCAATACCGATAAGCACAATAAAACGCGAACTGTGTGAAGAAAGTGTTCAGGCATGGGAAACCGAGTGGCATAAAACGATAAATGGAAGAACAACAAAATCATATTTTCCAACCGTGAAACACAGACTAAACAAATCCCTGAGGTTAAACCACAATATCACAGCTATGTTGACAGGGCATGGTAGGTTTGGTGAATATTTTTACCGTTTTAAAATTAAGGAAGATTCAACTTGCGTGTGTACCAGAAATTCGCAATCAGTGGACCACTTACTGTGGGAGTGTGAACTACTGAACTCGGAAAGAGCTCAATTCAGAAAGCACATCTTTGAAACTTTTAAGTGTTGGCCCGTTGAGAAAAGTGAACTGATACAAAAAAATCTAAAGCAATTCGTACAATTTGTGAACAAAATAAATTTTGAAGCTCTACAAACAAACCAAATACATAATTCAGGATAATATTTATAAGTGTACATATGTAGATTTTTGAGTAGTTAAGATAAAAGGAATGCATCTAGTATTGCTGCATTGCAATGGAGCATGTTGTTTAATAAAGATAATAATTAAAAAAAAAAAAAAAAAAAAAAGTATATTTAGAGTGTTTCTATCCAGGACTGAAATGCCAACTTTCTACATGCTTTTATAAACAACCATCTTTTCTTAAATATATCTGTACCACAAAGATATATATATTTATGTGGTGACATTCATTACAACTGTGACTGAAGTATTTGCTTGCTACAGATAGCCCGGGTGGCAATTTGGCAAGCGGCAACCGGTTTTGTCAGGTTTTGCCAGCAGCATTGGGTGGGAATAATGGAATGGAATGCTCTGTGTACAGATGTGTTTTAAACTGTTTAACCATATGAAGGATTAATTCAGAGGAATTTCACTAAATTCTATTTCATACAGAAATATTATCTGTATAGGTTACTTGTGTGTTTATGTTTTAAGACACAGAATACAGAACTCTTTAATGTCTTTGAACACTACAAATGTGCAATGAAAAACGTCAAAATATAAAAACAATCAAAGTTTTACAGATTTCAAATCAAAATATTCATTTATGCTATAAAATGGATTTAGACAGAGCCATTTGTATAATCTCTCTTTAAATATTTTGAAATCTAAAAGTTTACAGTCATTTTGTAATTTGTTAAATAGTTTCAGACTAATAATGGAAAAGCTGTTTTGACATTTGGTTAGCCTACTGTAGGGAACATCTAACATAAACTGATTTCTTGTTTCTTGATTATGGATGTCCAATCTATGAACAGATAAACCAACACAGTAGACTATGCACATGACTTATTAGTTTAATTATTTTGTCCCCAATCATAGATCAGGGACAATAAATATTGTTAACGATCTGAACTGAGATTTCAATTAACAGGTTGACATTGTAAATTTTATTAAAATGTAACGAAACTACTTTTATATGGCTATGGTTAACCTTATATTTCATATTTATTGACATTTTGACAGGCATTACCTGCATACAGTCATTAGTTACAAGGTTAAAATAAAAAATAGTACAAATTACCCACTTAAAAATAAAACAGACATACAGACACTAGCTTTACAATGATTAAACAAGCAATGTAATGGGTTAAAAAGTGATACACTAATTTTTCTAAACTCAATCATCAATTGTTTTTTAAAGGATCGTGTTTTTTGTAATCTATGTTGTAGAAATCATCGGCTTTATATAAGCACTCAGTTTTCAATATACCTTTCATTTTAGATTTAAATTTTGACAGCGGTAGTAGTCTAATTTCTGATGGAACTGAATTGTAAAGTTTTCTAGAATTATGGAACCAATTTTTTTGTGATTTACTGTAATGTAAAAACTCTGTTCTAATCGAATTATTGTTTCTCGTAAAGTAGTTATGAATATCACTATTGAATTGAAATTTGTCCAGATTTGAGTGAACATCTAATAGTACTGATAAAACATATAAAGACGGAAAAGTTAATAGACCAAGTCTAATGAAGAAGGGTGAACACTGTTGTCTCAAAGTTAATTTGCAAATTATCCTAACTGCTTTTTTTTGTAACTTGAATACTTCTACTGACCTAGGGAAATGGGGAGGGACTAAGGTACTGTTGAAACTACTTTGAGCTTAGCATGAAGTGAGCAGGTGTTGTAATTGAACTTAGGGCTTTCTTGAGTTTACTATGACTTAACTCATATCTAGGTTTCTACAAGAGGTGTTCCAAGTGGTTATGCGGGCCCTAGCTTGCATACCAACACTACTATTGGCTATCAAACTTTTGTTTCATTGGTTCTTGATGTACAGGCTGGGCAACTGCTTTATTCATGCACTAATGCTACTGAACTGTTGTATATATATATATGCATTTATGACCCACAGATATTGTCTCTGTAAGACATTACATGATAATATTATAGGAGAAAAATTCCTCTTACACTGGGATTTGAACCCAGGACCTTTGGCTATCCGTGCCACTGGTCTACCAACTAAGTAAGTCAGAGTTCACTTCACAGCACCAGATGGAACCTCTCTCCTATGACTGATTGCCCTTAATGGTCTACCTCACTGACAGACATTTATAAAATGGGCAAGGCTGAGGTGAATACATGTAGATCCTGCTTCGAAGAAAAAGAAACAGCAGGGCACATATTTTGAGAATGTGAAGCACTTGCCCAACAAAGAATAAGGCATCTGAGCCAATCCATAGTGACGGGTGTGACATTTGGACAGATTTCATTACACTTATTTCTTTCTACCTCTGAACCATATTGCAGGAATGTCATCAAAGTTTTTTGTGTTAACATACCAACCCATTGGAAGTACAAAATATGATCTAATGTTTTTTTCAAGGCTGTATGCTTGAGCTGGAAAATATATTGTGCATGTGACGGGTGTGACCATAATTGGACAAAGGTTTTTTCTTATGTATGTTTAATTGAAATTTCTGTGAATTGATTAGCTTCACTATATTTGTTTTATTTTTTCAAGTAAGAGGACTGATAAACATACTGAAATGCATAATTAGATTTTACAAAAATATTTATATAGTTATTGAAAATTTACTTTATCAGTGTGATGGGTGTGACGTGACGGGTGTGACATGTCGGATGTGACAACATCAACTTATAACCGAGACTTAAACTAAACTAAACTCCATCTCTGGAGGGACTTGGCCTACCACCCGACCGCTGCATCATCTACCGTAGGCAGATGGTAGGATTGGGGGGCATGTGGTCAGCATGCCGACACCCACGGCCATTAATGGTGGTTTTCATGACCGCAGACGCTACTTCTCTATCAAGTAGCTCCTCAATTTGAATCACGAGGCTGAATGCACCCCTACCAGACATCCCTACCTCAGAAAAATTCGAGGAAGTACCGGGGATCGAACCCAGGCCGATGGATCTGTAATCTGCAACGCTAACCACACTTTGCACCTTCTGCCTCTGTACCATTTTGCATGAATTTCATACAAAACCTAATATACCAATCCTGGGGAATCCCAACACCAGCATAAAAAAGAATTCCCTTGTTAGTCTTTTTTCCACTCTGTCCATATTTTTAACAGGCTTGTGTAAAGTTGTGAAGCGAAATGTTCCTCTGGTACTAGTTAGGCAGTTTTCGTTGTCCTCTACTCTAAACTCCTGGACTACTTGGAAGCCTGAGCTCTTCACAAACTTTTACTGAATTGATGTGGATCTGGTTATTCTTGTCACCAGGACATTTTTGTTGTCTCTCATACAAAAATAATATTGTGTAGCAATATTTAGATTGGCTGATTGTTTTTCTATCTGTACTCCTTCATTTGTTTCCATGTGGGCCAGAATTAATTAGGCTATCACTTCTCACTTAGTTTATTGGGGTACAATGTCATGCTGCTAGTTGAGGCACTGTGCTACAAACCGGAAGGGCACAGGTTCAATTCCTGAGGAGGTTTTTGAGATTTTTCAATTGGCCTAATCCTTCTGCTGGCACTATGGCCCTGAGGTCAACTCATCCTCTAACAGAAATGAGTACCAGAAGCAATTTTGGAGTAAAGGCAGCCAGTGCATAAGACTGACAACCTTACCACCTTCATGTGCTAAAAGTTTAAAAATGTTGAAGGTTGAACGTTTGAACCCTAAAAGTCTTCATGGCCTCTATAGGGGATCACTAGATCTTTACCTCACTTCTTTAGCAACATTAAAACATTTCCACTGGTCACCTATGTCATCCATAGTCAAAGCTGGTAGATCGTAGTTTCTTCGTCTTGCAGAGAAGTTCTGTTCTCTACCACGGAAGTCCAAGAGCCATTTTAAAGATAGTATTAATGCAAACATATGATTTATTCAACATCTGCATGAAATAATCACTATACAAAAGCTGCAAAAGGCATTTTCCATAAGTGTCACACCCGTCACACAACATATGTCACACCCGTCACACAACATGTGTCACACCCGTCACATCAAAATTAAGCCAAAATAGTAGGCATTTCAAAATTATATTTTAGGTGTGTCTTCTGTATTGAAATATCTTAACTTTTACCAAGTTTCCATTTTATACAATGATTACTTGGCTTTCTACCCAAACTATTACATGTTTTTAGTGACAGGTGTGACAAGGATACCTTGAAAATTGATTTGATGAATATCTTTACTTAAACTCATCTTAAAAATTTGTTTTATGATGGCAAAATCTTCACTTATTTGTGCTTTTGTACGTGAAATTAAAAATTACAGCAAATCTACTGATTCCATGAGTATAATGCAGTACAAGCCAACATGTTAAATTATAAATTTCAGTCAACGAAAAAAATACACATTTCAGCAGTTGTTATTATATAGATACCTTTAATTTAATAGAATTGTGAATCTATTTTCAAATTCTACAGTCTTTTCCCTTTACTTTGATATATAACATGTCTATGTCACGTAAAAAAAAGATGTAACCACCTTTGTCCACTTTCACATGGATTGGCTCATCTGGAGTTTGCTCTTCTGACTCCAGGTAAGACTGCTTCAACATCACCAAAAAAATTATAGGCTATATTAAAAGCATTAAATTAAAGTGGGACCGCTAGAGTAGGGTATTCACAATAGATCTATTAAAGGTCGCAGTGTTGAGAAACCAAAAGGCTTATACTGCTCTTCATTAATCTAAACTAAGCTAATCACTGACAGACAAGTTATGTCGGCGAAAGATAAATATATGCTGCGCCCTGGCGAAGCTCCACCCGCTCAATTCCCCTGCTGACCCTCGCTTCCGAGCCAATGCACACGCTACTGCTTGCTTCCCCTACATCTCCCATCACGGCTATGTACTTGCTCAGTTATGAAAATTACGAAAATTACAATTGTACCGTAGTAAAATTACTTTATTACCGTAATTTAGTAGGGAATTCTGAATTCTACTGAAATTCTAGATCAGTGGCAGTTAGGTTATGAACGGTGATATTAATTTAGGAGGGCATTCTGAATTTGGTATTAGACTTGAATACCCCGCCAGTTCCTTCCCCTCGCTTCCGAGCCTGCGCACGCACCTGTTGTACCATGGATTCCTTGCTAGTCGTAACACTGTTTTATGAAAGGTGTGGAAGAGTAAAAAGCTTCTGCATTTAGTTAAATAATGATAGGTAAATTCTAGGTCAGTGACAGGTTTTGTTAGGTTAGCAACGTTATGTTAGTTTAGGAGCAATATACTGAATAGCGTGAGGTTTATTATGCCTCACATTGAATGTCTTCTGCGATGGAACCCTAAACCCTGCCTTCCAAGGTGGGTTACATTAGACAGTTCGTGGGAGGAGCCTAGAGCGCAGCGTAAAACTATTTTTTCCCGTTATGTCATATGCAGTACTGTGAGGCACACTAATTAATGATCATCATCATCATCATCCTGACACGTAGTAGTCCTGTAAGAACTGTTACGTCTACAAAAAAATTTCCGTCCATCTTTTTGGAGGGCGACCAAGTGATCTCTTCCCATGTGGTTGGTAGTTCAAGATTGCTCTGGGGATCCTGTCTCTGGCCATCCGTCTTACATGCCGCAGCCAGTCCTCCTGATATTTCTGGATGTAGTCTAGAATTGGATCCATGTGGAGTTCCTGTAGTATATCTTCATTTTTGATGTGATCATATTTGGTGTGGCCCGCTGTCCTACGCATGAACCTCATCTCACTGGCTGTAATTCTACTCCTGTCACATTGTCTTAGAGTCCATGCTTCACTGCCATAGCAGAGGACAGGTCTTGCAAGGGTTTTATATAAACGGAGTCGAGTGTGTCTCTGGACTAGGGAAGGTTTCATAACTTTATTTATTATACCCAGTGATTTATTAAATTTGGTAATTTTCTCGGGTATGTCCATGTCCGAGTAAAATGATAATTTGTAGCGTAAATAATTGAAATCATTAACTTATTCTAAAATTCTATTGTTTATACATATTTTGCTTTGTACTGGGTCTTTGCCACAGAAGGCCATGATTTTTGTTTTATGAGGTGATAATTCCATATTAAAGGCATTTGCAAATAATGACAAGTTATGTGTTGATCTCTGTAAGTCATCTTCCGTGGTAGCGAGAAGTACTAAGTCATCAGCGAAAATCAGAGTGTCCAAACTTAGATTCCTGTTTATATATATGTGGCCATGTCTTGTTCGTCTGAACTCATGGATAATGGCATTCATATATATGTTGAACAATAAAGGAGAAAGTTCGCAGCCTTGCCTTACTCCTGAATTTATAGAGCACCAGTCAGATAGTTTGTTTTCTATCTGGACTGCAATCATAGTTTCTCTGTACAGATTATATAATTAATGATTAATGATTATATAATTATAATGATTATATAATTAATGATTAGCCTACTAATTAGATATTACACACTGGTAGGCTATTATATATGCCTGATTATCTTGTAGGCCTAATCTACATTACAGGCAGACCCCAAACCCCATGCATTTCCAGGGATGTCCCCTTCCATCTTCAGAAACTGGTAGCAAAAATAAATGAATATCAAGTGGGTGCTCTTTGTAAATCTAACATTAACCTGGGAATGGCAATTATTACACTTTATGGGCCCCACGCCATATTAACAACAGTAACATTAGTTTAGCAGTTGCAGTCGCGAACTTAAAGCTCTATCCACAATGCGCAGTCGTCAGTTGTTAGTCAGTAGTCGGAAGTTTGCTTTTGCAATCGGCCGCTTGGGAGCAGCACTCGAGTCGTCTACAATATGCTGTCGACATTGAGGTTAGGGAAACATTTTACAGAATAAAAAAGGTGGAGGAATCTCTTTATAATTGGATAATATATGTTATAAACACATCTTGCTTTCTCGTAGTATGCTAATCTGTGTATTTGCACTAGTAAATAATTTTCATTCGCGTAATATGTTACTTGCAGACGTTCAGTTCGTAGTCAGAGATGAATTTCTCATCTGCCGACTACTGTCTACCAACTGACGATTGTCAGCTGTCGTCTGCAACTGCACATTGTGAATGGCATCCATTGATCACCACACGTTATACTTCGACTACAACCTACCGTCTACCGACTAACAACTGCAGACTGCGCATTGTGGATAGAGCTTAACTCAGGACCCGTGAAGTTCAAGAATAAAATAACCTAACTTAACCTAACCTAAACTGAATCATGTAGGCCTAAGTTCTATTTTGTTAACCTTAAAGTGATGACTTTAGCTAGCCTATATATTTTGCACACATTACTTTTGATACCCAAAGAAAATTCAGAACAGTTCAGCCTTGGAGATGATAAACACTCTTATAATAGGCTACAAGATCTAAGTTTAGGATTGATGTTGACTTTGTACGCTTAAGTAAAACCCAAACAAGCTTCATAGCCTCTGAAGTTAAACTTTTCAATAAGCCAGAACTGTTCTTCATAAGGGGTTTAAGAACATTCTAGCGAAATGGCTCTGGCAACAATGCTTTTCTATAAGAATTCTATGAATCTAATGTGAACACTCTGAACTTTTAAATTGTTAAGTTATATTAACGACAATTTTTGTCTTAACTTCAATTCAATTTTTTTAAGTTTTAAGTTTGACGATGTCTACAGCAACTGTAGTTGTTTAATGATAATAAAGAATTATGTATGTATGTATGTATGTATGTAACCTAACCTAATCTAACGACAGTAAGCGTACAAGAAAGAATATTGAAGATGATCCCTTTACTTGTTGAGGTGAATCGGTCCTCTCCTGCACTATACTGAAAGAATATTATCAATAACAAACTTATATTGAAATCCAAAATCACTCGGAGATATAAAGAAATACCTGCTTTCAACAAATTTGAAACAGCATGAAATACAATCACTCTCCGCCGATTGTGCCTTATTGCCTTCTGCTGACATCTAGCCCAGTACAACCACCAAACAGAAATGAAATTGAAATGACCCCTAACTCATAAATAAGAAAAAGCTATATCCTAAACCCTCAAAACATGTTACAACAGAACTATAATTGTGTTTATTCGTTCTTTCATCAATGTACATTAGAAGGACATGTTAGATTCTTTTATTACCTCATGTTTTTCGTATTAAAATAAAATTACTCGTATCATGTTGTGACTTGCAATGTTGGCAGCACTGTAGTAACAATTTTCGGCAGTGGTTGGCAAGATTAGAAATATTCGAAGGCGCCTCGTTCAGTTTGCCATAGTAAATAAATAGTTCTATAATTGAAAACTTTCAGATTGTGTGTGGTATTCATAGTTTTGGAGCAAACAAATTTAACCCTTAGATAGGAACATCAGCTACTACCCCTTTAAGAGGGGAGACGGATATACAATTTTCTGCTAAAACTCAATTAATATCCTTGCTAAAGTGAGCAAATACCGTATCATACATTTATTTCTTGGATTAGAGACAATTTAGGGTTAAAAAGTATTTATAAAAAAATGTCGCTACGGCTATAATGTCTTGAAAGGACGTTAATTACTTTTAAATAAATATCCCAATTAAATTTTAGAATCACAAAACATTCAAACACAAAGTGAAACAACAAAAGAATATAGTTATAATTTCACATACAAAATTATTTGAAAGATCCCCTTGAAGACTTTAAAGAGCGCAGATATCATCCTTGTTGGTTTTCTTGTATGAAGGTTCATCTTTATTTTCTATGTTCTCATGAAAATAGTCTACTTTACAGTAAGTTCTCATGACAATTTCATCTATAATGTCTTCCATGAAGAAAAGCCACCATATTTGTTCCATATGAGAACTAATTTCACAGGCAGACGTACAGAAGCCGTGACTAGAGGTAGAGGACGAGTGATTTTTACTTATGCTATGAGGAACATCCGTCTGTCAGACGGCGTAGCTTCTACCGAATTTGAATTTGAATTTTCTTTATTAGTCATTTGTCAACACAAGTTGAAATAGACAATAGTCAAAGAAAACAAATACATTAAAAACATAATAAAATTAACAGAGATTGAAGTCATTAACATCATATATACACTTTTCAATTAAAATATTATGAAGGTATTTCTCAAAGACATGAATTGGTAAATTTCTCACTGTAAGCGGTAGCATATTGTACAACTTCATACCTGTATATTTAAAACTATTTTGACTCGTGTATAATCTGATGTAGTCCGTGTTTAAATCATTTCTATTTCTAGTTTCATACCCATGAATAGCTGTTCTGAGTGGTAAAGTGTTTGTCTGTTTTTTTATTGAAAGGAGGCATTCTTTAATATAGAGTGAGGGTACAGTTAAGATTTTAGCTCTTTAAAAATTGGTCTACATGATTCATGGCATACAATTCCCGTAATTACTCTTATTGCTTTTTTCTGCCACTTGAACACTGTTTAGGCGCCAGAAGAATTTTCTCATAATATAACCACATATTGGAGATAGGAATGGAAGAAAGCATAATAAGAGTTAAGTAGATGCTGTTTACTAACTAAAGTGTTACCATGATAATCAAGTGAGCTAACAGGAAATGTAATCACATAGAAGACTAATACTTAAATCAGACTCTTTGAGTGTATGAGCGTGATAGAAGCACTCTGGTAGCAAAACACAGTAACCATATCCATCTGTGAGACGATGTTCCACTCTAAGGGTTAACTTTGCATAGTTCCACTGGAAATCTGTTTTTCTACAGAAGAAGATGCAAAGCATCTCATTGCAGGAGAAGCCATCTTCAAGAATACCTGAAGTAAATGCTAGGTACGTAACCATTCATTTCTAAAGTAGTTGCTAATACAATACTAACAAGAATGCTTCCAATAAAAAGCTCTATGTGGTTTGGGCTCTGTCCACTCACCCTACCATAGAGATGAAAATTTGTCAGCTAGCTTGCACTACTGCAAAGTATTCTGTGCAGGGTTACCATACTTCCTCTCTTACTGGGACATCTCTTTTTGGAAAATGAAATGAGTGTCCAGGCGGCTTTTCTTTAATTCTTTTAATGTATGTGTTTTCAGTCATTTTGTGTTAAATGTTTTATTTTATTTTATTTTATTTATTTATTGTAAGAAAACCCCAACGAGCAAAGCTCACCTTAAGGGGCTATATACAACATGACATGCATTGTGATACATAAATTTTCAATTACAAATAACTTATAAATATACAAGAGGTGCAATATATACAAGAGGTACAAGAGTGAAGAGGTACAGAATATAGGAACACAAAACAAAATGACTTGATTTTAAGAGTGAAGTGAAATGATAGATGATGAAGGGAAACATAGTTACATAGTATAATAGTGATCAATATACAGTATCTATTTATTACTATATCAAAGAACTTAATTAATCTTAGATTTTAAAAAGAGTTTTATTTGTGATTTAAATTTGTTATAATTTGTTTATAATGAAGCAAGAATCATTCCAGCTTCCACCCATTACAATATGAACCCACTATACATACACTAAAATCTTTCACTATCAAGAAGTACATCAAATGAGCTAAATGTAGATTTCTAAACCAAAAAATATATCAATTGAAGCAACCAGGAACAACTATTGAACAAGCATGTTAACTCAGTTGTTTTGTCTGTGGCATTGTGTTTAGTTGCATTGCATGGTGTTACATAGTCGAGAGTAATATGTCTCCTATGCAAAGTCAATGGTCTAAGAAAAGAAAGAGGCTAAAACCATTAAGAAAAATGTTAATTGTGCAGTATAATTTTAAGAGTATGTCATGAAGGAAATTCCATCCTTATATAAAAGGAATTCTAGAAATATTTGGTAAAATTGGCTAAACAGGAAGGAATAAATTTGTTCAAAAATAAAAGCGAACACTGATTTGTCACTGATAAAAAGGCTATTAAATGTATTGTGTCCTCTTTTTTACTAAATAAATATGGTAACCCTGATCCTGTGGTATACTCATAAATGGATGTCTGTATTATGGATTTATAAACAAATCAAAACATGCTGTGAATAAATTATTTTATTACAGAACATTTTGAAGGATTTTAGATTTCATAATACAACATTCATTATTCATCCCTGCCTTATATGTTTTTGTTGGCTTTTTTGGTCAGGCTAAATCTTTCTACACATATTACAAGTATTAAGAGCTTCGACTGGCTCGTATGAACACATGACGTCCACTTGTTTTTACTGATTGCCAGTTATCATTGCATCGGCTGTTCCCCATGTGTTGGTCATAATAATTAATTTAAGGAGTAAGTTATTTTTTACTATTTTTTGTAAAAATATGTTGTTAAGGTATTATAAGATACAAGAATATTTACTTAGAAGTTAAATAAGAACTTAGACTGATTTAGATATACCTTTAAATGAGGTTATATTCGGAGAAATTAACATAAATTAATTATACTGTCTTTCTTTCAGATTTCCATATTAATTATAAGATAAAAAAATGCAATGCAATGTAATACATTGTAGTATAGGGTTAATCCAATCGAATCCAATATAATAAAATAGGATATACCGGTATTATAAAAATAATATAACAATATAATATAACAATATAATATAACAATATAATATAACAATATAATATAACAATATAATATAACAATATAATATAAAAATAATATAACACAATATAACATAATCATAACATAACATAATGTAATATTTTGTTTAATATCTCAAATTGCCCTATCATAACATCATTGGATTGTAACATGAAATAAATAAAAATTAAAGTTTAACAACCTTTAAGATAAAATAAATAGAAATATAGTTGTGTGTTTAGAAAACATTATTGTCAGCTCAAGAATATTATTTGAATTGGATAACAATATTTTGTGTGTTTAGTGAATAAGCAGTATTGTTAAATGTGTGTACTATGGTTTCTTTGGTGTTTGATGAATATTATTATTTATTATTGTGATTATTATTATATTATTTGTTGTTGTTATTATTATTATTATTATTACCATGTGCTTTGATGTTGCGTCCTATTGGGTTCGTATGGACCCATTTAGAAAAAGCTTTGTTTTAGTATTGTTGGAAATATTTGAACGTAAAACAATTGCTTTTGTTCCTAATCGTAGGCTTGAAAATATCCTCTCTTCCTACTTTTGCATGGATATTTCCTAGTACAATTTTCATGGTAAACTGAAACTGGGAAACTGAAGAAATGCTCGTTCTATTTTCTCATAAAAACTGTCCTTGTCGTAATCATCTTTATCCTCTGTTGGTGCATGCACATTCATAACTATGATAAACACCACCGTCCTTCTGGTCCCTAATTGATGGTTATCATTCCCTTTCCCATAGGAAATGATATATGCATCTGTCTGAATTGAACCTTCACCCTCCCACCTGACTTCCTGTAATGCTACTACATTTAATCTGTATTTCTCTCATTCTCTAGTTACCGATTTAAGCACCCCATGAAAGCTCCTAATGTTCCACTTTCCAACGGTTTTTAAACTTCTTATACGACCCGGAGATCCGAATGGTGGACTCTGTATGAATGGACTAGTCAAACTAAATTAACTGGGTTGATAACTTTTACATATTGAATTTTAATGTTCTTCATGGCAGAATCACAATGTAGCTATTTTAAAGGAAGTTATGGTAGGCTACCAATTTGTCTCAAAGACCAAAATTATTACAACTTACATACACACGTTACCTACTAGATTTCTGACTTTTACAAAGTATAGAATATTTTATATTATCACTGATTTGTTATAGAACATTTTTTGAAATTCTAAAGAAAATCGATAAATGTGTTTAGAAAACGTTTGATTTAATTTAAAATGTTATAACTTTAAATGCGTTCTCATATTTTGCTATGTAACGGTATTTCATATCTTTACATTAAAAACATTTACCATTTCCACTAATTTTAAGTTAGAAAGGTAAACTTCCTACTTTATGTCCTATTTACTTTTTTGAAAATGTCATAGTTTTAAATTGAAATAATAAAATATTTGTAATGAATATCGTAAATTTGTAACTAAAAAGTTTTAAGACAGGCTTGGTACTTATATTCCAAAACCGATTAAAGTTATTATGAAGAATTCATACCTGTAACAGATTTTTATCAGCTGTACATAGTGTTTTGAATAAGTGAGAGTGGTTTCCAACATACAAACTCCTGCAAAGCACTGATGTTGCTGGACGATTTTAAACTGATTTAAAAAAAAAAGAGAGAGAGAGAGAGAGAGAGAGAGAGAGAGAGAGAGAGAGAGAGAGAGAGAGAGAAAACTTTTGGTACAAGATATTCTGCATATGTTTGAAGTGAATGGGCACATAAACTCATTTCCAGTGGAAACTCGACATACGACCTCTGGCAGTAAAGTGACGAAATAACTCACGAACTATTGACTGTAGAAGAAATGAAACTCTAATACAGCAATATCTATGAAAAGAGAAGTATGTGTACAAAAATTAAGCCTCTAGCAAACAATATGTAGAAAATAGAAATTTCATCCATCACTCCCTCAGAAAGATGAAGATGTGGGCATAGGTCCCCTTGCCCTCCCCCTCGCCCCTCCGATACGACACTGGGGCCTTGGAATTATGCAAATTATTTGCAATTAGTGAAGAAGTAATCACGACTTTAGGTTAAAATTCCACCGTCCAAGCTAATCTCCAGAATTTCAGGCTGTCTCCATTGTTCTTAGCGAAACGTATGGAATGCAGGGACATTCTCCATTGGAAATGGAGAGAAGTAGCCTACAGCATAATAAGTAGATTTTTAGCACAAGCTTTTACCAGCCAATTCATTACCCCCAATTTCGATTAATGTGCTCGTTCCTTTTTATTTAGGCTATAATACATTAATGTATTCATTCACATTAAGGGATAACAAATATACGAGGGCCGTCCATAAAGGAAGTTTTCCAGGAGCTGTTTACAGAAACAAAGCATAATTTAATGGAAATGTTTATTGCAACAGATACAGCAAGTGTTCAGCTATTTTTCAACATATTCGCCACCCAAATTGAGACATTTTTCATACCGTGGGACCAACGTTTGAATAACTGTGTTGGAGAAGTCTGTCGCCTGGGATTTGAACCATTGTGTGGCAACCATGTCCACGTCTCTGTCATTCTCTGTCATTTCTTGAGGTGTAGGAAAAGATGGAAATCAATGGGAGCGA
The DNA here is from genome assembly GCA_964059195.1 of Ectobius pallidus. NCBI lineage: Eukaryota > Metazoa > Arthropoda > Insecta > Blattodea > Ectobiidae > Ectobius > Ectobius pallidus. The sequence continues at coordinate 86,191,296 of CAXKWD010000009.1, forward strand.
GATCCGGGCTGTAGGGTGGATTTTTAAACACCTCCTGCAGAAGTTCGACTAGTGTTCATAGTTAATTTTAATTCAGGTTTATTGTAAACACCACAGCAGTTTGTCTTGTAGCAATAAATAGGTTTTTTTTTCTTTCTAAATGTCACATATTTGCTAGGGAAAATTTGATGGTAATGCCAGTTCAGAAATATTATTTTTTTCGCTAAAGGTGTCTACGTAGTATAAATTTACTTACTTCTTTAGTAATAAAATGAGTGTGTTTTATGTAGTAAATTCATATATAATGCACTGTCATCCATTAAATTGCTTTTAGCAATTCATTACTTTAAAAAACTAAATATAAGTAATAATGCAAAATTTATTGGTCATTTTTTAAAAATATTAGGTCATTTTCCACTATTTTTAGGTCATAAATGCATTTTTTATTTTGCACTTTTTCACTAATTTATGGTCATTAAATGCCTTGCCCTATTAATTACACTTCAGTTTTCAAATTCTGCTATAGGCCTATATCGGTACTTAATGGTAGAATTATTGTTTTCCCAGCCCGTTTAACGGATTTAAAAATCTAGTGTATTATTAAGGAATAACTACATTACTAACAGATAATTTTAAAGTTAATTACAATATTTGCAGATAGCAAATAAACATGAAATTATTCGAATAATAGTTTTACGTAGCCTAAACTTATATTGGAAAACAATAGCTAACTGAAGCAAACCTAATAAAAATAGCAGTTTTGAAGGTAATACTTTTTTTTGTCACAGCTTTCAGTTTTACTCTATAGATGACGTCAATACGCAACTCCCGTCTATTGTGTTTCGGTCTGAGACGTAAACAATGTCGAGCACATAATGGCTTCCGAAAATACAATAAAGAATGGATTAGACAGCCATATAGAAAATATTTGCTGTAAATACTCTGAGGGAAGGATGAATGAAGGTTTCTTGTATATATTGTTGAATACTGTTTTGAGTTTGTTTTCTTCTCATAAAAATTTCTTCGTAGGCCTACTTAAGAGCATATTATTAATTTCCCAAAGCAACCATCTTGTTTTCTTTTTTTTGTGGAAATATCTCCAATAAAGTAATATATACGGAGAGCTCAATATACGAATGGAAGGTAGAGTAACTTTGCAGATAACAGCTTCTTCCTTCGGCAGAAAAAAAAACTTCTACCGTGCTTTTCTTGATGAGTATTATTCCTACTGTTCTATTGTTTCTTTTTACTTCAGCAATAAAGTACATAGGTAACTACCAAGATTATTACGTGAACCACTTTCTCCACGAAATTCGACAATGCGTAAAGACAAGTTTTTCCGTCACGTAGTGTGTTTTCATATGCGCGACAGAGGTAATCTTTTCGATTTAGATAGTTCAAAAATACAAAAGAACAATTTTTTCTACAAATTGGTTTATGTTTATAATGTTGATCCTTGAGAAATAAAAATGGGTGGTAGAAATTAAGACAAAAAATGAAAGGAAACGTTATAAGATCTGGTTTTTAATATTACGAGTTTTTAAGTCATATTAAATCGGTTTATAAAATCAGGATTTTCTGCAATAAAAAATATTATAAATTCCCAAACCCTAATGACTATGTAATTTCCCAGTAGTAGCCCTGCATTTTGTTTCTGTAAAACGAGAAAGGTGTTTCTTCTTGTATTTCGATGGAATTAAATTTTGTTTGGTTTTAATATCCATAAGAGAATTGTGCAAGCTTATAAATCTGTTAAATTTTAATACCTTTAAATTCGGAATATAAACATGTCAGAGGGAATTCTAATGGCTTTTTAAACAAAATTTTATTATTCTCTTTTGAAGTAAAATTTATATTACAAAAATGGTCTTAGATTTGATACCCCACCCAAGAATTCCAAGAATGCCATACTGGATTATCGACTCTAGTAGAGCTAAGTGCATTAACCTTTAGGGAATTACGTAGGACGACCAATTTATAAATAGATTTACGTAATTTATTAGTAATAAAAGCAATATGCTTATCCAATTTAAGATTCTTATCAGTAATTAATAATACCTTAGTGTTTAACTTCAGAACTTGACCAATGGCAAAGGCACAGAGGAATTCTGATTTTTCAGTAAGCCTATAGACTTCAAAACGCAGTTGGAAGTGATTATTTAGATCGTGTTAAGACTTTATGTAGTATGTTTGTTCTCTACACAAATCTACTTGCTTTGACCAGTTTGTACGAACTAGGAAAAAAGTAGGCAACGTTAAAATTGAAGCAAACCATCAATTCCCTTCAAAAATTGTATAAATTATGAAAATATTACACTTAATTCAGAAATGCAATTCACATGTTCTCATGACAATACTATCGTTTGCAGTGTTCACAGGTAGCTTTGGAAGTTGCATGATAGGGGTTTTGACAAATTAGAGAGGCTATCGATACAATTCATTTCAGTAAATCAATAATGGAGAATGAAATCCACGACGGTAAATAAATATCGGGTGTGACACATCACATAACTTTCTCTACCCTGAATATGGAGATCATCATTTTCGTACTTCACAGTTTGATGCAGAATAAGAGGCTGTATTGTGGGGATAGCGTATTCAGTTGTCTCAGCCTCAATTTTTGCCAAGGATGGGTTGTTGGGCTGTTGTTAGGAGTCAGTAAAAAAATACTATCCACTGATATATTATTCATCGCTGTAGGCTTTGTATTAGTTGAGACATAGGGGTGTTTATTGTAAGCCCTAAGCATGTAAAAAGATATAAAATTCAATGGGAACACTTTTAGTCCTATGTACGTAGTATGTTTCAGATTTTTTGGAGAAAAAAGTGTGAAAGTAATATTGATTTTCATTTTATTTTGGGCCTGAAATGGTTGTATGACAACGTGAAAGTGGGAAATAAAATATCCCATAAAGACAGTAAAATGTTATGTTACAGAATTTCTGTTTCTTCTTACTTGAACCTCCACTGGTGTGTAAACGCAATGGGTTGTACATTTCTAAGTCCTGTATGAGTGTTTAGAGCCATAGCTTGCGTTTTCTGAGGGAATAGTTGAGTGTATTAAGTCGTTCTTCTTTGCTTCAAACTCTAGATACCTAAATAAGGACCAAGAGCTTGAAAATCAAAAGTCCTCCATAATTTAATTTCAAATTACACGCAAAATACAAAACCCGTGCGACGCCGGGAATTTTAAGCTAGCCATATTATGGCAGAAATCTATCGAAATGTACAGTATAATATAACGATTATTTAATCGTAGTGAACCCACAGAAGTAACCTTACCGTCAACCCTCCTGGAAATCGGACATCCCTCATCATTAGGTCAGTTACTTATAAAAACGTTATTTGGAAATTTTTAGTGCACGAGTCATCTTACATAGCTACATGGCCTGTTAAAATTTAATTGTCTACAGGAACCATAAACTATGTAAAGTTACTAGTGTATAAGATATAGACTATATATATACCTAGGTATTTCTATAAATTTATTTCCTAAAACTTCTTCCATGAAAGTCATTTAATAATGTTGTTGCTGTTAACAGCTATAATTTATTTCAATTTTTAAGAATCAGACTATGTATCCAAAGCTACCTTAGTACATAAAATAGGTCATTTGTCTTTAATATTTAATAATTACCCGAAATGTTGAATGTAATAAATTTCAAAAGTATGTAAATTGCCGAAAGCGGAGTGGGAAAATCTTCCGACTGATACCTCATTCAAACGTAGAATCAGAATTATGATTGGTTTATTTTACCTGGTGAAATTAAGGCCAGTAGGCCTTCTCTTCCATTCAAACAGGGTTATTACAAATAAATGATTCAAAGTTAAAAATATAATACAAATATGATGCAATTACAAATATGTAAAACACAAACAATGCTACTTATAAATAAGAACTAGTAGAACTAAAGAGGTATGTTTGGATGAAGTTAGCACAGAATAGGGTTGAATGGCGGGCTCAGATAAGAGCGGCAATAAACCTCCGGGTTCCATAAAATAGATAATATTCCATTAGCCTGCTTAGGAATTTTCTATTATCATTGAGTAAGTAAGTATATATTAAGTTCAATTAGTTCCGATGAAGACTGCAGTATTTATGTAGCGTTATATATTTCTGGGGGGAAGGGAAGAGTAGGAACAGAGTCTATTGAATTGTAATTTCAATTTGATTTACTAGCAATTTAAATAGCTATTCTTAAAAGCTGTAAACATAAGGCTTGAAAAATTTAACATCAAACACAGGAATTACAGCTCTGCATTGAAAACGCCTGACGTGTTCGGTTATACTACACGCAGCACAGCGAAGTAGGAGATGATGCCGGGAGAAATCAGGCACACACGCTTAGTGAGCATTCACACCAAAGTAGCGTAGCATGCGAATCGCACTACGTGGATGCAGGCTGCACATCGAGTAACATGGTTCACAATTTTCCATTCATACCGAAGTAGCGAATGCGATCTGCAGTTTAACGTACATTTTATATTTTCACCTGAACAATTTAGAAACCCATTTAAAGTAGTGTAATTTACCTAAAGAGGATGTAGTTTCATCAATTTTGATCCAGGCTTTTTTCCTACTAGTTTCGATTGCTATATAGTATAGCCTACGCATGTACAAATTGTAGCTCTCTTTCCAGCAGTTTTCATGAAATCTGTGTCATAATCTACTGCTACATAAGCGAATATGTGTTGAATTTTCTTAACAATTAGAAAATAGCTGAAAAGGCAACTGTACGCATGCGTCATCCTGAGTAGTGTCGCATGAAATAAATCCAGATCTATCTGAAGAAATGAATGTCGCAGTCTGCGACCTACACTATTGCCACGCTACTTTGGTGTGAAGACTTGAACTTGTTTATTTGGGATTTAAAATGAGTAACGTGCAGCGTGCATCCAGGTAGCACGTCGCAAGTGGCATGCTACTTCGGTGTGAATGCTCCCTTATGCTTCCAAGTCACGTCGCCTGCACAGAGTTGTTTAGACAACACGCATTGCACAAATGCTAGTGAAGTTGCAGAAGCATCACGGCGTTTACTTTCTCTACCCTTAACATAAAGGAACGGAATAAAGATGAGAAATTGTAATAATTAAAAAAAAAGTGTCCATTAAATTTTTGTATTTTGCCGTTTTCTGATATTTAGAATTTTCATGATTTAGGTACATGTTACTCAGGAACTACTGGGAGGATTTTGATGAAATTTTGCACACCTGTTTCTAGAAACAGCTTGCACATTTAAGTGAAGCAGAATTTAAGTCTAAAAAATGTAAAGAATATTATGATTGAAACATCATGCAACATTTTGTAAATAAAAATTGTCATATTCAAAAAATCTCTGAGAATAATTGAAAAAATGTGTCAGAAAGTTACTGCACTTAAATGTGTCCCAATTACTGTAGATCATTTTCCTGTGGATGTTGTATCTGTAGCTGTTTTTTTCTCATGCAAGTGGTTTTTGTAATACTTCGGAAAAGCAGTAATATAACCGAGGGTCTTTAAAAAGAATAGGCCTATTATGAATGAGAATAAACCATACCCCATCATTTATAGCCTGTCATCGCTGACCATAGGCAATTTGCAATTGCTTTATTGTAAGACAGGGGCATGGCAACATGACACCTGCCTGTTACGGTTCGAGTTGAGGCCTTTTTCTGTAGAGAATTCATTACGAGAAATCAAAACTATTTCTTATTTTTTTTTTCAATGGTAGGTCGTTGTGCAGTTGATTGAGGTACTGCCCTGGATATCGGAATGTCGTGGGTTCGATCCCATATGCGGTTATAGCGTTTTCCGTTGGCTTCTTTTCTAGGATCGATTCAGCCTCTGAAGCAATCGTGAGGTAACCGCGACCGGTGCATGAGGTAGATAACCTTACTATTTACCTGTGTCCATTATATAAAAATCGCGGAATCCTCAACCTGCGGGAGCCCTAAGGAGGGCCGACTTTAGTTATTTTGACGCCCTAGGTGAGAAATAATTTTGGCGCACCCCTAAATTGTCATCTCAATCATTCTATTTTTTACCATTTGTTTGAACATGGAATTTCATGTTCTATAGTCTGACATTGGCAAGTGGTTAAATAAAATTTATTTAATTTAGTCTAATTTGAGAAAGGCTTGTATTTATGAAGACACTATATCATATTTACATAGTACTGGGATTAAATATGAATGAATTATTTATTCTTGTATCTGGAATCATACAAATGATCACCCCTGGTGTTACAGAAAGTTTTTCAACAAGGGGCGTCTTCATACATAAAAGCTCAAACATCGGAAATCAGAACTAATACTAATAAATGTTTACCATGTGTAAGCATATCCGTTTACCATCTTTACCCAATTTCCTCTAATCATCTAATTTGTTCTTCCCATTTTATTTTAACTAGGCTATATATAAATAGTTTCCCAGTTCCTTTAGTGTTTTTGTGTTTTTTGTCACCGTTAATTTCTTATATGTCACTTCTTTATTTAACTTTAAACATTTTTTATTTAAAAAATTAAGTCTTAGTACTTCAGTTTCGAAACAACTTAAAATTATATGCTCTGCATCTTCATTACAAAGACATACTGGGCAACTACCTTTCTCGAAATTTCTTCTTACCCCTCTAAGCTTCCATATCCCTGATCTTCACCATGTCTAGTACTGGGATTACATAGAAAAGAATATTAATGGAAACGGTTATAACTCTTTATATTTACATTGAACAAACAAGAAAGTACATCATATATAAGTTTTCCGGTTGAAAAAGGCTTAAAATCCTAAAGGTACTTTTCTTACATTAATTTCAGCAAACTCTTTGATATATCTTTATGTCCGTTTGAGGGCTAACTCATTTTCGATGGAAATGGTAGAAAGACCTGAAAGTAGAGTCGAGATGCTTCATCCCTACCCTGGCACGCGAAAGTTACTGTTTTTAACGAAGCCAGTAAATACTTTGACATACCGTAATGTAGGCCTACTAAATTTATTTGTATGATTTTCTGTCCTTTTTGCTCTTACTCTACAACTTAAAAAAAAAAATTGATGTAGCGTTGGAAATAACAGATTTTCAAAAAATAGAAATCTTGCCGCCCCTAAATGTTTCTAAAAATTTCCCGCCCTAGGCGGCTGCCTAGTTCGTTTATATGGATGAGCCGGCCCTTGTCCTAAGCCTATTCCGTTAGCAAGAAATACACAACTATTCAATATATAATTTGTTTATTTTATTAAATAAGTTATTATGAATTGGGTCAGACCACTTTCGTTGCTTGAAACTCCTCTTTGTGGCCCCATACGATAGGCTATCTCTGAACTTGTTGCAGCGTTCTCTCTCTGATTGAGTACTGCATTGTTACATCGTCGAGTATCAGTTATCTGACACTGGCAATACGCTGTGGGCTAATACCCTTGCTCTTAATCGTGTCGTGAACAATTACAGGGAATTCTAATTGTCTATGTTGTCGTGTGAACTGGGATTTTTTTAATGGGACACGGCGACGATATTATCTTGTATTCGTAAAATAAAACAGAACGGATATAATATTAATAATACTACCTTCGTTTTGTTCCTAGGCCTTTAGACACTTTTGTATCACCTTCAGCGCATCCTGCTATGCAGACGCAAGGCACTAAACGAAAGTTGCTCCACATTATTTTTGTTCGACCATACTATAATACGCTTATTATATGTGACCCAGCAGTATCTGAATTACATCCAATAAAGGACAGATTTTCATTATAACACTGGTGTGGTATCCACTATTATCATAGTGGAGCAATTTTTTTTGGTTGTTATTAAGATAAAACGGTTGTTTCATCTTAATCCTTCTGCACAGAACGATATTGAAACCTCGAGAGCAGCAAATAAAACTGGGTAGTAAACAGCCTGTATTTAAAATAAAATCAATTAAAAGTTATTCCTCAGGTTCGCGTGCGACCCCTGGTGATCCCGTAAGGGGATATTCTCAGCGTATTATGTTCGTGTTAATTTTAATATAATACTAAATTGAATTCACTTCGTGTTGTAAAAATCCGTTGGTTGCAAGAAAACGGCCAAGAAGGAGCTTCGATCGCTCTCCTTCAGCTGCCATCTATCACGATATACAAGAACTACGAGAAGTTGCTAACAGCTGATTGCTAAGGTCAGAAGATTTCATTTGTTTGATGCTTCTAAAATCTCAAGACTTAAACATTTAAACATGGTCGAGCAAAAACAGTCTTATGCAATTTGTCTATTTTGATAATTACTCTATAAAAACTATGAACCGAGCGAAGCGAGTAAATAAATGCCATTAAAGGCTCGTTCCATAATATACTATTATTGATCGAGCTCAACGATGCAGTAACATGTATTTTAACATTGAATCCGTAAATAATATTCACAGTCTCTCATGCAGATTTGTATGTAATTACAATGTTTACATGCTGATTCAACTCGAAATGGTTGGTTGATTTTATGGTTATTTAACGATGGGTGTGTCCTGCAACTTAGGCCTCTGGCCGTCGCCTCAGGCAGTGCACATTAAAACTAAAGTTACTGCAGTGATAAGGAAGGAAAATGGGCTTACACGGTTTACTATTTATATTTTATTTTCGAGCTGAAATGTTTGTAGCAATATGTCATGAAACACTTTGTAATTTTACTTAAAGTTACTTAAAATGACAGCAGTTTGCAGAAACTAACTTCATTAGATTACGTTAATGCAACATTAAAAGACACCTGTTCAGTTAATTGGCAACTAGGATGTTGTCCAACTTCGGACACAAGTGAACTCTGCCTGTAACTTCAGTCTCGCAGCAATGAAAATTAATTAGCGACAAATCCAATCACCAATGTACCTTCCTTCACTGGAATCTCTCTACTATTCTCAGGAGTGATGTGACCATGTAGGGAAGCACAATATTACTACCGTAGCCTAGAGTTTCGACTTATAAGGATCTCCACCTAAGTATCAGGCGATAAGAGTACACTTTTAAAAATATTTGGCATTGTGCCTCCCCTTTCACAGTTGTCAAGGTGACTGTGTTAGAGTATTTGGAATATGAAAGATGTTAGACAATAATATAATGAATGCTCACGTGTTGTCTAAGTGAATGTGGTGATGGGTTCTGCCTCCTATCACAATGACTTTGACCTAAAATACAAATTGGCGAAATTAAGGGGACCAACTAGGCAGGGATGCCCACCCCTTGTAGGTTCATCACTCACCCCCCCCCCCTCCGCCCAGTTTCATGAAAATTAACTCTCAACTTCGTATCGCCCCAACTTCGTATCGCCCCAACTTCGTATCGCCCCAACTTCGTATCGCCCCAACTTCGTATCACCCCAATTTCGTATCACCCCAATTTCGTATCACCCCAACTTCGTATCACTTCAACCTCATGAAAAGTAACTCCGCCTTAGAAATAATTGAATAACATTAGGCTTAATCTAAAACTTCTTACAAAGAAAAAGAGAATGCTGTATTTGTATTAAAATAATTGTCACACGTAAAACTATGTTTAATGAAGCTGCTTTTACATGATATATAGGAATACATAACTGATAAATGATTACATAATATATTCTAAGACAAGTTTAACAGTTAAGCAATAATAAAAGTAAATAAACAACAAAGCAGGCGAGACAACGACGGATCGACAATTACGGCTCAGCTCACATCGCAGCGCAGTCAGCACTCAGTGATAGATCGGGGCGGCACTAATTACAAGCAAAATGCGTTTCGCTAACTGTGATTACAACTTTAGGCCTACTAGTGGCAAAGTCTATTTTATTCACATCCAAAGAATTAAAAGAGGTTTTTAATTTATAACCATTAGAAGTTATAAAACACTACCGTTTTTCTTTTACCATATAAAATGCTAATTTGGCAACTATTTGCAACCCTCCCCTAGAAATTTCAATGACATACTCTGCATATTAGCCTCCCATGGGTACCCCTGAATTAGGTAAACAAAAATACAATCATAACAGAATAATTTGAATCTTTGCCATACGTTAGGCGTGTTTAAAGAAGTGCTTTTATTAAATTTGTCCATTATAAGTAAAGCAGTTTAGAGTTTTTTTAAAATATCGGTTACCATTAAGCATGCTAAATTAACAAGTTAATAAGAATGGCATATTACAAAAATCTATTGGAATAATTTTTTATATATAGGCTATAGGATTTTGGTTCGGGAGGGGGCCACTAGGCGGATCTTGGGGGGAGGGTACTCATCTGATTTTTTGTTATTGTAAAATTAGGTCGACAAATTTCATTTTAACGCTCTTTTTCATTTACAAACAAAATAGTTTTAACGCATACAACACTTTTAAAACTGAGTTTGCCTTCCACCCATTGAAACAGTCATATCATTTACCAAAAAACAATGTATTTAACATTAATAATGCAATAGAATATACAAACCCATGCCGGACTGCAAAGAAAGCAGTTATCGCAATGATTAGGCATGTAGATTTTACATTATATTAAATTTAAACTTTTTTATTATAGCACCAAAACAACAACAAAAACAATTTCGTAAACTTTACAATGTAATTGGTGGCCTCTTTAGCCCCTCCCTGGATCCGCCTCTCCTTAAAAGTATTAATACATTGACTGGATGGGATTATCAAAACCTAATACATTGGCTGGATGAGATTATCAAAACCTAATGGTAAATCCGTCATGGGTGAGTCGGTAAAGTGCCTACCTTCCACCACGGCGGTCGGAATTCGATTCCCGGCCGGGTTGGGGATTCTTCAGAAGTGAATAATCCCTTTCCGGGGTTCAGAATTGTTTGTGTGTTGTCCTTAGTTTAAGTGTTAGGTAGGGAAGTGGCGCACCCCAGGAAAAAATCCGCTGAGAATATCTTAACTGGGGAACTTACATACATACACATAATGGCAGTGGCGTACCAAGGCTACTTGGCGCCCGGGGCTAACTAGATGGTAGTCGCCCCCTAACACTAAAATGCTCAAGGTTAAAAGAGTTTAATTTAAACACAGTTTAATGTTCACAATTATTTATTTTTAATAAGTAGTATGTTATTTTAACACATTACAAAGAAAAAAATATGAATGAAATAAAACCGTAAGGTTAGTTTATTTAAAAAAAAGTAAAGAGAAAAGAAGTTTCAGAGTCATAACAAAAATTTTAAAATGTGCCTGCCTAGCCTTGGTGGATGCAAACTTGTTTATAATAGAGTTGAAGTCTATAGTAGCACCCACATCACGTTCAATTGATAAAATTGCTAAATTACTTAGTCTTCCTTTTGCTCATACACCGTAAACTTTTCCCGTGTGCTCGGCGCCACGCCATATTTCGTATTCTCTATAAATAGTTTAAAACGAAACGTTTATTTCATTTCTAAATAATATTACTGCAGTATTTAACAAACTAATAAAGAAAATTTGACCAATAAAACAGTATATTTTGCAGAATACTCTGGGCTTTACAAGGGTTCTACGTTTAAAAAAAATAGAGAAAATATACTGTTTTATTCCATTTATCAATTTAAAATTCCATTGGTACTTCATTAGCAAAATTCCAGGGCTTTAGAAAGTGTTTACATAAAGGAGTACATCGCTTTCATTTATGCAGAATTTACAACAGTGTTTGAAATAATTTGCAATTTGCGGAGAAAAGTGCCACCCGTGGTTTGGAATGCACATCAGCTCCGCCAAACGGAACCGGTCTGAACTGAATTATATCCAGCCGCTCACAACAATGACGACATTATCGGGGCATCTCTTGCTTCAGATACGCAATTATAATGTGGCTAGACCCTCGTACAGTCCGAAACAAAATGTTGTGGATAACAAAGTAATAGAGCTGATGCCAAATAATTCTGCCGCGATATGCGATGGACCACTAGGAGGCGGAGCTGTGCAACGAAATGTAATGGAGTTTGTCGATGATTTCAGTGTACTTGATTAATCCTAAGGGCGAGCTGACAACAACAACAATTTTATTATTCTTTAAAGAAACTTCCATTGCGTACTTGTTGGTCTTCACGTAAATTGGTTTGTCCATCGCGGCAAAATTATATGGCGACAGCTCTACCATAAAATGTACCGGTAATGCTAGCCAGATGTGACAGCGGAATCCATAATTTCATATTCCTTTACGGCAGATTCCATCATTAAGTGCCAGAACGGTACTTTCTAAGATCACATGGTAGACGGGAAAATGTCTGACTGTTCGTCTGTCTGTGTGTCTCTTTTTTTATTTACAGAATGCTCCATTATAATCATATGTAATACTACATGTAGGCCTACTAATATTTCTATACAATCTTTTTACACATAAATTAAAAACAAAATTTTAATGTTCATATCTTGCCGTTGTTGATATTATGTCTTCAAATTGTCGAAATTAATTTTATGAATGAAAACTTGTAATTCTTTAGCGTATTTTGTAATAAGTTCATGATCTTTTTACTTAAATCCAGATTTAAGTACATCGCTCATGCACAAGAAAACCGTCACAACTAAAAAACAACTGATTTTATTAATGAAAATTTGGAATTCTTTAATTTTTTTTTCCAAATGCTCATGTCGCTCATGCACAAGAAAAAGTCACAACTCAAGAAACACAAATTTTACAGAAGAGCGTTTTAAAGTTTTCATCAGTTTACGGTACAAATATTGAACATTGTGTTTGGAGGGAAAAACGCGGGAAAACTGTTTGTTTATACTTATAAACTTTAAAAAAGTAAATTTTGTATATTTTCCTCAGATTATGTAAATTTTGACACATTTCTCGGACAGCTAGGATCGTAATATTTTGCAGGAATATTGGCACATCCAATTGTCATAAGCGTGCAAAATTTTGTGTTTCTAGATGTCCTGTAGGTATAAAAAAACTGGATGGATATCCGTCATGACGTCATTCACGTCTACAACAATCTAGAAGACCATCGATGTTTACCCACTTCCACAATGAGCTAAAAATTTGAAATTTGAATTTTGGCCTATAGGCCTAGACCTAGCCGATGGTAAAATTTCACAGAAAGTTCGTTTTTTATTTTTTTGACCCTACATTTTTTAAAAGGTTATGACTGCGTATTTTTACGCCTTCAAATGTATTCGCAAAATAAAAGGATGACGTGGGGAATTTTTTGTAAAAGCATCTAACTATCGAAAATCGAAATATCGAGACTCTAATGTAGCCTAATCCTCGATTCTCTATTGACGCACTTATATTCTTTTCAATATATTATTACTGCTTCATCTTTTACTGAACATAAGGATATGAATCATCTTCTGAATTTACTGTTGTTTTTCGTAACTCTGAATTATGAAAGGAAAATTTATTATTGAGGTATTCAATAATATATAACATAGGCGTAACCAGGCCGACCATATGGGGGGGGGTTATAACATCCGCGGGGTCTAAAAAATTAAGATCCAAAATAACGAGTTTTAAGGGAAATTTTAAAAATTAAGACGCAAAATAACGAGTTTTAAGCTTCCCACGCTTTAAACTTGTATTAAGTAATTTATGAGCAGACTTTAAAAAATTATACCATTTTCCTTTTTTTAATCAATGGGGGGGGGGGGGGTTCAAACCACCCAAACCCCCCAAACCCCCCCCTCAGTACGCCTATGATATATAATAATACACAATAATTTTATTGGTTGTATGACAGGAGTTGTGATCACGATTTAAGAGGAAATGTTGCTGTAGGCTGTAATTTTAAAATGCCTGGCGAAGCGTATCCAAATTTCTGAGAACGCTACTTCAAGCGTTCTCTTGCTCTGAGGATCGTAAATTTCATTTCACCTTCATTATTAACACGATCATGTTGTCCACTAAGCACAGTCTGTGAGTTTTCAGTATAGTAAGTTCTAATCTGACTTGGTTTTGCCCGTGGCTTCACTCGCATGTACTGCAGTGTGTACGTTCGAGTTGGCCAATCATGCGAGTTTCTGCGTCGCGGTGGCCACAGCTCTAACTCCTGAGCGATTGGGTGAAATATCTACGCAAATAAAGCCGCTAACGGTGTAATGATCAAGCGGGGACATTCAGCTTTGGTGAAATTCAAGGCGCGAAATAGGTGAAATTCATTATTTTTTTCCTCAGCAATGAATTGCTCTACAACTTTGCAATCTGACATTTTATTGACTACTTCTACAAAGGCATACTATTTTCAAAATTAATATAATATGGTTAGTTATCGTTTCAAAATGGAAGCCATTTTTTGTGCACTGAAATGTCGTTTCCTTGGTGAGTTCCACAAATATCAATATTTCTGAGTGATTATTTTTCTGTGTATTTGTTAATATCATATGACTACTCTATCTACAATCATCCATTTAACATTAATAGTTTATTTTTTAATATATATTTTTTAATGAAAGAGAAAATCTAAAAAAGTGTTTTTAAAAAAAAACACTTATACTGTAGATATTCCAAACATTGTACAGTACAGTGAGTCCCACGCCAATCATGAGGATTTCTGCGTCGCGGCGGGCACAGCTCCAACTCCCGAGTGATCGGGTGAAATATCTACGCAAAAAAAGCCGCGAACGGTGTAATGATTCTCACATTTACAGTTGTAATTACAATGAAAATAAGCACGTACCTCATCACAAGAGATGTTTGAAATGTCATCCTCTTGCATCCACACAACACTGGCATCTTTTCAGGAAATTTCCTTTCACGCACATAAGTTCAGCTTCTGAGATAGAGTTAATTTCTCTTGTGATATTGTCTTTAAGTTCTTCTAATGTATGGGAAATTGACCTATATACTTTATTTTTCAAGTTTCCCCATAAATAAGTCACATAAATAATAATATAAACCTTATATATATACACATATATACATAGCCTATTTATACATATATACAGTACATATATATATCCTGTTTGACTTGAGTAATTTTTCAATATCCCATACATCTGAATGGGCGAAATTGAACAAAAGGATAAAATTACATTGTGTTGTTGAAGGAGATACCTGTTTTAAAAAACGACTATCCTGCATGGACTTCATTAAATATTATAGAGGAAGGGTACTAGTTGTTTAAATTAGCGCCAAGTTAAATTAATATTAAAACAGGTTTTATGACGGTTTAGCAATGTTTACAAAATGAGGCCCAAGGATGTTTAATATAAGAAAATTAAATTATGATTTAAATTCATTGGACGAAAATTGGATGTCCTAATATGACTTTACAATGTTTTATATAATCTGTTTTAAGCAAAAAAAAAAAACCGTTCACATTATTGCGATAACTGCCGTGATCGAATTTTAATGAAGATTATAATACTTTGAAAATGCAAATATATATCCTCATCCCGATTATGTTCATATATAGTTAACGGACTCAAGATTTCATTATACTTAGCACATTCTAAAAATGCTGAAGACATCTGCACGATATTGAAGGCAGAAGTAGACTTGTCATAACATAAAATGAAATAGTTAAGCAATGATAAGGCAATTATTTGGGAAACCTCAAGGAATTCGACAGACGGACTAAAGAGTTACAAAATAACACCCAAATCAAATTGTTAGGAGATGGAGGGCAGTCCTTATTCATGATTTTGTAGTATATAGTTAAAAAAAATATATAAATAATTTTTAAAATACGCAACAACTTTTTAAGTTCATCATGGCGCAAAAATTATTCAAATATCTGCATTAATATTAAATTTATGAATTTAGATGCATGATGCTGCACTTTGCTGTAAATAGCTGTCGCACCCGTTAAGTTTATCGCTCTTCTTCAGAAAAATACATTTTTCAGAACAGTTTTCTTGATTATTTTGAAAATACTGAACATGATCTTGGGAGTTTGCTGGGACAATTTACCATATGCATTCTCTATAAATTTTACCAGAACAATGCCTCTCTTTTAAATATTTTGCCTAGAAAAAATAATATAATAATTAAAATAAATCAAAATCTTATACAAAATTTTAAATATAAGTTTAAAATATTATTTATTTAACTACAACCTAGATGGTATTCATTTTTGTAAATGTTTAAGTTTAAAAGTTGTTTGATATAAGAAAAACACTCTAAATTCTGACTTTGAAATTAGCTTTCATTTTTTAACTCTCTTTATTTCACAACATGTTCCATTGCAATTACATGACATAATAGCCTACTACATTATATGTATTTATGATGAATTCATTGAAGTTTTTTCAACGATTGCGAATATTAAGGGATAGCGGACGAAACTTCTATTTTCTACACTTTTAAAGCTACATACTTGATTTTTCGTACACACGCTCGTGGTATAATATATAATGCTGTGAAGAAGTATCATTTCTGTGAGTTTATTAGTTTTTTAGCTATTGAAAAGTAATACTGAAACATTTGCACACTTGAAAACTGAAAATTTTTCATTAAAATATATTAATTTCTTTTGAAGAACCAATAACATATTTAGAAAAATATCATCTAGGCTTATTAGTTACCCTATACCTTTACTATAAATGGAGACAAAATTAATATTCCATGCATGTCTCAAATTTATGTAAAAATTCATGATCATCACAGAAATTTTATTTTTTGTTATAAAAACTATAGACATAACAGAAAACTAATGTGCTATTTTGTTAGTCATACTCTGTAGAAGTTATAGTAAACATTTCACACACATTGCTTTAAATCTGAAGAACCCATTTAGTTCTGAATACACAGAAATACATTGTAAATAAAAGTTTGGAAAAATTGTTTTCAACCTTTGTATTATATTTAAAATGAAAAATGTGTTCATGCAGCTTTATTAGAAGTATCCAGCCTTACAGCTGATGCTTTTTTAAATTCAACCAATTGAATATTATTTTCCTATTTTTAGGGACAATCTCCTGAAGGCAGTTTTATTTTGTCAAAAATTATTTTTTTATCACTAAGAATTAAACACTTAACTAGTCTAGGCTTTAAAACATCACGTAATAGGAAGCCTTGAAAGTGTCTTAGGGAACTGAAACATAGCCAACTTATACTTCAAGGTACCGATACCTAGTATTTTTTAATTTAAAAACATATAACTTTTTTTTTTAAACTTGGTGAATATTTCACCCATTAACTCCCTTATTAGAAACACTTTATAGCCTATACTTAGTTTTTACATATTTGACTTTTGTCAATAGACAACTTCCCATCCTTTCTAGTTCCGTTTTCGTAACAGTATTCCTTTCGTGATTCAATTTATCGCAGTGATATTGTGGTCATAGGACATATTGTATTCCTCGTTGTTGCTTATATCATACTAGTTTAAAAAGTCCCGGCGTCACCCGGGTTTTTTATTTTGCAATTGGAAATTAACTTATGAAGGACTTTCGTTTTTTTAAATTCTAGGTCCTTATATAGGCCTACGTATTTAGAATTTGATATAGGAAGAACGACTTATCACACTCAAAATATTCCCTCAGAAAACGCTTGATATAGCTTTTTATGGCTCATAGAGGATGTAGAATTTTGCATCCCATCGCTTATACAGTACACAGCAAGCCTGGTAGGGGTTCAAATAAAAAGAAACAGAAATTTCGGTAACATTAAATTGTATTGTGTTTGCGGAATATTTATTTCTCACCCTCATGTTACCATGAACCCGTTTTGGGGATGAAATTAAACAGAAATGCAATATAACTTTCATACTTCTCTCCCCAAAACATATTACCACACCTCGTATTGTTTTCTCTATGTCCAAGGTAGAGAAAGTTATGTGACTGCATTATTTTCGTAGATTTCATTCTTAAATATTTATTTATAACATGACTTATATTGATATCTTCTCTAATTTGTCAAATTCTAGTTTCATTTATTTCCAAACCCATCTGAGACCCACTGGCAACAATATGTTATCATGTCAACTGTGATTTGGATTTGATAATTGTGTAAAAGGGGATTAAGTATTCTCAAAAAAATTTGATTTTTGGCATTTAAAATCAAAATTTTTCGAAATCCTTTCTTAGTGAGCACTTACATTATGAAACGAAGGTACTGTCAAAATTTCAAGTCTCTATCTATTATAGTTTAGGGTCTACGTTGATTCTCTGTCAGTCAGTCAGTCATTCAGTAGTCAGGATAAAGCCTCTTATATACAGTACTAGCTTAAAAGACCCGGCGTCGCCCGGGTTTTGTATTTTGTAATTGGAAATTAGCTTATGAAGGATTTTCAATTTTAAATTCTAGGTCCTTATATAGGCATTTATAATTTGAAATAGGAAGAACGACTTATTACACTCAAACTATTCCCTCAGAAAACGCTTGATATAGTTTTTTATGGCTCATAGAGGATCTAGAATGTTGCATCCCATCGCTTGTACAGTGCACAGCAAGCCTGGTAGAGGTTTAAATAAGAAGAAACAGAAATTCCTGTAACATAAAATTGTAATATCGAGGCGGGAAATTTCCCACTCTTATGTTACCATAAAGCATTATCACTTTCATACTTTTCTCTCCAAAAACCTGCGATATAATATAATAATATACACATTACCATACCTCGTTTTGTTTTCTCTATGTCCAGGGTAGAGAAAGTTATGTGATTCCATTATTTTAGTGGATTTCATTCTGTAATATTTATTTATAACATGAATTATTTTGATAACTTCTCTTATTTGTCAAAAGTGCATTTCAATTATTTTTTCCAAGCCCACCTGATACCATTTGGCAACAATATATGCTGTGATTTGGAATTGATAATTCTATGTAAAAAGGGATTAAGTATTTTCAAAACCATTTAATTTTTGGCATTTAGAATCAGAATTTTTCAAAATCCTTTCTTAGTGAGCACCTACATTATGAAACGAAGGTACTGTCAAAATTCCAAGTCCCTACCTGTTATAGTTTAGGCTGTACGTTGATTCCTGTCATTCAGTCAGTCAGTCATTCATTCAGTCAGTCAGGACAAAGCCTTTTATATATATAGAGATAGAGAGAGAGATTGATGTATATCATTCCTATTTGTGAATTTTCTGACAATTATTGTGCATCGTGCATTATAGTGTAATATAGTAGGTATATTACATATTATGATCATATTCTGGACATGTAATTAAAGATTTTATGACATTCTGTGACAAAAATGTGATTTAGGCCTTATCGAGGATACAATATGTATGCACATTAACTCAACCGTAGGCAAAACCCGCGAATATAGAACCCCGGACACGACGATCCATGACAGCTGATGAAAGGATGTGAAACTGAAAGGTCGGAGCAATACCTTGGAGGTAAGGACAGTTCCTTTTAAGGCAAGGACGTGGCAGACCCGCATCTGGATTGACTCATAACAGGAACGCGTGCCGCCTGCAGCCTACCTTCTTTCCAAAACAAATGCACATAGCTCACTTCTTGTTCTGATGGGTTGTGATGACGTTTCCATTCATTAATAAGAGTGCGTGATCGTACGGAAAAGAATCCACCGGATATCCATCAAACATAATATTGTGCTATGTGTATATGGACTGTAATGTAAGATTATGCTAGCATTAGCCGACTTCTGAATATTGGAATAGGCCTATGCTGTAAGAAAATCTGATGTGAAGCACATTGCTTCCTTTAACACATTGACTGTCAGGCATTTAAATGCCCATTTAATACTAAACAATAAAATTCATTAAAATTAACCCTTCCCGGTTGGAAACCCATATATGGCACACCTGTGAGATATTTTTCCTTGAAAATTATATAATTTCTGAAAATATATAATTATATATAATTTCTAAAAAAACTACATCTAAACTCCGTGGCGCTACATCCACGGACTAGGACTAGGCCTACTTCCTGATCCCTGCGTCATCTAGATGGCAGAATTGGGGGCATTTGGTCAGCATGCTGACACACTCAGCCATAAATGGTGGTCTACATGACCGTAGCCGCTACTTCTCTATCAAGTAGCTCCTCAATTTGAATTACGAGGCTGAGTGAACCCCGCTCCAGACCACACTACTTCAGAAAATTCAGAGGAGGTACTGGGGACCAAACCCGGGCCGATGGATCTGTAGTCAGCGACGATAACCGCAAGACCACGCCGACGGTCATAAATATTACACTAAATTCATCAAATGCAATTCAGTTCTCATAACACTATTGTTTGCAGTGTTCACAGGTGGCTTAGGAAGTTGTATGATACCGGGCTTTGACAAATAATAGGCCAGCGATATAATTCATTTCTGTAAGACAATAATGATGAATGAGATCCACGTAATAAACATCGGGTGTGATGCATCACATAACGTTGAATACCCTGGGCATGGAGAATAGGTCTATATTTTCTCACTTCACATTTTGGTGTAGAATAAGAGGTCATGTTGCGGGGAGAGTGTATTAAGTTGTACAAGCCTGAGTTTGTGCCAACGAGGGATAGCGAGTATGCTATATAAGAAATTTGTAAAAAAATCCTGTCCACTAATATGTTATTCATCGCGGTAGGCTTTGTATTAGTTGAGAAATAAGGATGTTTATTGCATACCGTAACCATGGAAAAAGAGGCAAAATAGGATGGAACATTTTTAGTCCTATGTCTCGGGTTTTTGGGGAGGAAGGTGTGATAGTAGTAACAATTATTTTCTTTTTGGTTTCAGCCCCGAACCGGTTATAAAAGAACATGAGAGTGGGAAATAAATATCCCGTGACTTATTTCAGCCCCGTTGTGTAGAAGCAACGGGTTGCAAAATAATTCTAAGACCTCTATGAGCGATAAAAATATATATCTATCGGAAAAATTTGAGTGTGACAGGTCGTTCTTCATAATTTCGAATGCTAGGTACCTACATAAGGGCCTAGAGTTTTAAAATCAAAAGTCCACCACAAATAATTAATTTCAAATTACAAAATACAAAACCCGGGCTAGTAATTATATTACAGTGTTTTGTTTCCCTTATGCTGTTGAAATAAGAAGCTGGAAGGAGACAAAAGTTTTAAGAAGTTGGTGTAATGTTTCCCTGCAGATTGAGGAGTGAAATAAACTGATCTTGTAAGTAGAAATGTTGGCAAGCCTAGTGTCTGGAACCAGTCCCTTGTTCTGCCATCTTCTGTTGTGCGAGTGAGTACGTGCTTCGAATATGTCGGGAAGTGAGTCCAAGGTTCACATTTTCTAGATTTGGTAATAGGAATTCCTGCCGAGCATGAAGCAGAAAAACGAAACTCAGATATTCCGCTGTCGCTCCATTATCTAATTTTAACTCCCGTCAAACAATTTTTTTGTGTGGCATGTCGAAACAATAGAATGGGTAATAGCATTAGACTTACAATAAATTATACCCGTATAGGCCGATATTGTTTAAGTTTTCTACAGCGAAAACCTAGTAAATGTGTACGAATGAGGTATCATTGGAAAGAATTCGATTCCGGTTTGTCGAATTAAATACTGTTTAGTTTTAATAAACATTTTGTTAAAAGAAGTCTTATGTGAAACACATAGCTTCCTCTGCCTAAATAAAAGTGTTGCCTTTTAGTATAAGTTAATATATATTATGACATCCTTTTCGTGTAAATTGGTTGTAAAAATGAAGGTAATGTCCTTACCGCATCTCATCCCCGAAGGATACAAAACTGAAACAAACCTGATTAATGCACTCATGTAACTAATAGCATGAGCAATACACCTGTCTCACTTCACATTCTGATATAGAATAAGAGGCCGTATTCCTAAGAGCCCATATTCAGTTGCTTGAACCTGATGCAAAGTTTTATTCTTCACCACACAAGATAAAGTTTCTACAAACAGTGGGTATATTATAACTACCCTTCAGTAAATTTTGCGAAAAAAATGTTTCAAATAAAAATTTTAGCTCTTACTACGAATTCTTCATGTTCAAAATTTAAACAAAATCGTTGGAGACAATCTTCGTATCACATCCCGAGAACAAAAAAAAAAAAAATTGTATGAAAACAAAATTTTGTGTTTGGAGTAGGCTACCTTCTACCTACTCCACATACAAAATTTTGTTTTCATTCTATTTTTTTTTTTCTGGAGCAAGCCTTTTCACAGACACAGAGACACACAATCACATATTTCTGAAAATAGAATTTTTGAATTCATGTGATATTACAGTTTCTCTGGAATACATTTTCCTTAAGATTTTTTGTAAAATTTTTCAATGCACATTATTTTATAAAGCGCTTAAAAATTCACTATTTCTAAAACTGTTAACTCGGCTCGCGTGGGATATTATGATAGAAGATTTTTGAAAATGTAAGCTACTTATAGTAGCTAATATTTTTTTGTGATTAAACATGAGCTTAGAGCTTGTATCTTGAAAATGCCCTTGATCCATGAGTGGCTCATCAAAATCCTCGTTGGCTCCATTTCACACATTATTCCCCATGATAATGGTTAGAACTTATAAATGTATAATTTCACATAATTTGAGTTGAGGTTAAGGTGCAAGAGAGTGAGTGATATAATATCTAAACTCTTTATTTAACTTTCTCTTCCAATTAACCTGTTATCTTATCAAAATATTGCTTTGCCAAAGCAGTTTTTGACAATAAAGAAGGAAATCACTAGTAATGAGACACTCAATGCAAATAGTCACGATTATGTACAAAAAGGAAACGGAGACGAGAAATACATACAAGTTATTATATTCTGCATGGAGTTGCCTAATACCAACGTGACAAGTTAGCTAACATATAAAATATCCTTCCAAACACATAGATGTCTTTCTTGCTGAGACATATTTAGGCTATAAGAGCAATGAGGGAAGATCAGCTGCCACTATTATTGAAATACATAGTAATGCTCACTTCTAGATCTAGAGGGAAGCGACATGACTTATAGGCTACCCTTATTCTAAAATGACTTTCGGTACTTTGTGTTAACATGTTTAACCTTGTAAATTGTTTCAAAATACCTTCTATCAATATACTATGCTTATATTCGTAGCGAGCTTTTATAATAAATTATACTGTGGGGCAACCGTTCTTCAGTTTTAAATTTACAAAAGAATGCAATGGCAATTATCGCAAAGGCAAAACCCACGGATAAGTGTAAACCTTTGTTTGTACACTTCATATTATACTCTTCCGATTTATATGAAATGCAGTGTTAATTTTTGTTAAAAGTAGGGGTGGGTCGATACCAGATTTTCTCGATACTAGATACTCAATACGATACATGATTTTTTCCTAGATACTCGATACTTCAATACTCGATACCTTCAACATTTCCAGTTTCAATAAATAGGTACATTAAAAATTAAAATTTGAGAGAACTGTGTAATACCAACTAAATTAATTAAGTGTGCAAATTTAATTAGACAAAATTTAATATCATCAGTAGCCTATAATTATTTTTAAACACTACATTAAAACTAAAATTAGTTTTTTTAACAGTCCACTTACAAGTTTTTGTTAAAAAATACTAGCATTCTCACTTAATTGCAGAATTGCAGAATTACAAAAGTATCGAAAAAGTATCGAGCGAGTTTCCTGAAGTATCGTTCGATGCCGATACCATGCAAGTATCGAGAGTATCGAGGTATCGAAAGTATCGAGGACCCATCCCTAGTTAAAAGGAACGCTAACAAATTCAAAATAAATCCAAATTTTCACGATTACAGTAAAAAGGTAAAGTGATCCCTTTAAGGGCCATGGAGACCAGTAGGGTTTCCGGGAGGTTGAGGCTTTCAGATTGAGACATCGGCACATTGTCAGCCATATGCACCGGCCGCTTTTTACCCCCAGGAATACTCCTGGTACTCATTTCTATTAGAGGCTGAGTCGAACCCAGAGTCATAGTGCTACCAGACCTAATCGGGAATCGAACCCACAATCTTCCGGTTTGTAGAGCAGTGCCTTAACCACTACGCCACGGCGTACCACATCACGATTACATCACTGTAAACATAATTGCGGGCAGGTGTCGTGTAGTGATCCTATTACAGAAGTTAATTTTGAATTTGTATATTAAAAATTAAATAATTTGTTTCTGATATTAACCAAACATCTTGAATGTGGCATGTATAATTATCCTGTTAGAAGGAATTTGCTTAAACATTTCATTTACACAGTTCAAAAGTATTTAAATATTGCTTCTGTAAATATTGATGTCATTCTATTCTATGTATATGATGACAATTATCTATGTATATATATATATATATATATATATATATATATATGTTCTGATTCTCTACCAATCAAATACTTCATTATAACTCAGAAATTTAATCTCGTGGGCAAAGTTCAGTTGTCATTTATCGTCTATGTTCCCCTCCCACCACTGTAGGGTGACTAGGCGTTCAATTTTTAACGGGCTTTTTATTGAATGGTCCCGTTGTCCCGAGAAAATTTTAACGGGACGCAACATAAAATTAATTAAAATTAATATCAATTTCTTAATGTACCGTTTTCATGAAATCTTTCTGTGTGTCAGATGAGAACAGATTTGATGTTGAAACTGTTAAGACTACGGATATGGTCAAGACATATTTCCATTTTCTGTTAGAACACCAAAACTTTTGCAGGAAATGCAGAACTAACATACATATCAAAGAAACACCGGTTCATATGTCGGATGTAGTAAAGTGTAAATAAAATTTTACCTAACAAACTTCAATTAAGCTAAGAATTAGGCTTGTAAGGTTACCGCATATATTTTTAGAATAAGTTTGACCGTAGTGAAGATGCAGTTTAAAGTTAAGAATTGTTCACTTTATTGGATTAAATTAAAATATAATTATTAAATAGAATAGTAATAACATTTACCAAAATATGGTTTCTGTTTTCTCGATAATCCCCTGAGTGTCCTTTTTTATCTTTATTTATTTATTTTAATATGGTCACCCTACACTACTAACCCTAGAATTTATGCAGTGTAGAGCATTGATACCCTTATAATTGTAACGTTCTTCAACAGTTCCTTTGTTCAAGCAAGCAGTGCAAATAGTGTGAACCGGAATCTACAGCTTATGCTATATGTTATTTGTGCTGAGGTATCGAATGACATTTAATCTTAAATGCACGCCCTTGATGTACTTGCAATTAATCTCTGCTTTCATAATCGGCCTGAATTCGATAAATAATTACACAGCCAGTCCACTTCTAGTATGGGAATGAGAGCTAGAGTCATTCCACGCAGCCAGCTATTAATTAGTGTACCGACTCTTGACAGCCGTGTAAGAAACCTCTTGGAGGCGGTTATACCGAATATGTAGCCCGTTAAACCCTTCCTGAACGCTATCTCTCATCTTTGCAGAGCGGGCCCAGAGACCCAATTTCTCGGAATACAACTTTAATTTATTTCTTTATAAAGTCTTGCTTGTACACTCGCTAACTTTTCTCTACCCTAAAGCATGGGCAATTTTACGGTGGAGTGCGATACTTTCTCTACCTATATATAGTAAAAACTCCTTTTTACATTCCTGCCATTTACATTTCTTCCCATTTAAATAATTTTCCGCTGGTCCCGTGTCCTATACAGACAACACATAGCGTTCCTGCCATTAACAAGTTTCCAACAGTTGTATTTCCTGCCATTTACATATTTTCCTCGTTGGCAGCATTGATTTTCGACGAAGAACTGCTTTCACTTAACTAAATTTTCCGCTATGTTGCCAACTCTCTTAGACGTGGTAGGCCTATCAGTTGCTATTTGCATTAGTCCAGGTGAAGTTGGTTTCTTTTGTGCAGGTGCGATTTACTGCAGTTTATTATACTGCAGTTATTCATATAGCGTAACTCGTCGTGATTTGAAGCAACACCGATATTTTTGTGTTGCATGATTTTTGGCAGTATCATGGAGTTGAAGAAGAACTATAGAAAATGCATTTCCTTGCAAGGAAAGTGTGTAATTGTACATCGTATTGATTCGCATGTCGGAACACATGTTCAGTTGGCATAAAGGCTTTGACACTTTGTCTCAACTTAGAATCATCTAAATCTATTGAATAGTCAGAGCATTTATTTATTCATTTAATATGTGTGATGCTACAAGGAGAATATTATGTTTTGTACAACATATTTTGCACCATATTTTTAATAGATAATGTAAGTGTACATGGGTACCAATATTTATTTTCATGCATTAAATTTTGCAATATATAGCAGGGGTGGCCACTGACCTTAACTTTGGGAGCCACAAATTTATGAAGCTGTTCAAAGTGAACCACATTGTTTTTACCATACACATAAACATTATTGTTCAATTACACAACAATAAATAATATTTTACTTTTGAGAAGTGTTTTTTCGAGTGTTCATTTTTTATGTTAGTTGTTTGAAATCTGGCTGATAATTGGTAAGGGCAATTCGCACGAGTTCACTTAAATGTTCATCAGTTCTGATCGATATTTGGATTTAATGAACTTAAAAATTCAGTACAGAGATTCACACACATATATAGTCCAAAATATCGAGATAAGTCTCTTAGGACACTTTTTTGTTAGTAGGTATTTTTCTTCTGGAACTTTATTCCAAAATTCTATGGCCGAAACACCACTTCGTTTATGACCTTTTAGTCCTTCGTCCTCTTGCAGTTCTAGTAGCTCCAACTCTACTCCAACTGTATCCTTTGTAACTGGTGATGAAACAGAACAGCCATCGCCCACAACATCAACAGCAAA
Source organism: Ectobius pallidus (assembly GCA_964059195.1). Classification (NCBI taxonomy): domain Eukaryota; kingdom Metazoa; phylum Arthropoda; class Insecta; order Blattodea; family Ectobiidae; genus Ectobius; species Ectobius pallidus. Next base: position 86,217,779 of record CAXKWD010000009.1, read on the forward strand.
AGGATTTTCCAGGAATGAAAATGAAGGTTTAAGTGTTCTCAAATCATTAAATCTGCCATTGATTTATTTAGCAAGGCCAGATATTTTACATAAATAAATCTTTGTTTCATCTGAACGCCAGAAAGGTTTCCAGTAATTTTCTTCAGACATTTGATATGAGCGAATGTTTTAGTATCAAGGTCTTTCTGGAAGAGTCTTAACTTGCTCTGAAAACTAAATACATTCTGCGCTAAATCAGAAATAAGTTTTTTACTTCCTCGTAATAAGTTTTCATTAAATTATATTAACTATATTCTTTTTAAAACCTGTACCGGTATCGTATTTACTCTTAGCTTGGTTTCAAGAGCCGCACGAGATTGGCTCAAGAGCCGCATGCGGCTCGCGAGCCTCGTTGTGGCCACCCCTGTATAGCATTACAGGTTTTACGCTTCCTGCAATTTACACCTTTTTGAATCAGTCCCTTGAGAAGTGTAAGAAGGGGGTTTTACTGTAGTACATTTGGTACGGGTAAAGGAAGTAAAAATATATTGCTAAGTGCAGCATTTTTAAAGTGTAAAACGTGTTGTGTGTCGACCTCGGTGGTGCACAGGTAGAGTGCCTCTGAAAACTGAAAGCTGTGGATCTCTTATCGTAGACGTGCTGCAAATTAAAAACTCCAAAAGAAAATCAGAGCCTCTGAGCAAATTTCCCCGGCCCTTTGACATCTTAGTGGTAACTAAGTTTCCCCCTATACCTACCTCCTCTTTACTTATAACGATAAAATGGGATTACACGTAGGCTAGTATTTGCGTCTCATTCGTACTCGTATTTTCTGCATTTAACTTAGTTTTTTCTTCTATCCCGCCAATGTAGCCAATTTACCGATAATCCAAAGTGATAAAGGTAATAATGATTGCGTGGTCTTATAGATAATTTTTTCGCTGTTTCTGATCATGTCAGATGTAAACTCATAAAAAAATCAATACAAGGACGATTTTTCATAATTGCTTTACTTTGGTGAGGATATATATTTTTGCAGATAATTTATCACGCGATAGATAAGAAACCAATTATAAAAATTGAGAAAATTATAATTTTTGCATTGCCTGATGTTCATAGAAAATGGGCAAAAATGTTACATAAGAAGAAAGCTATAATATTATTGCTTCCTCTGCCCGTACCATAGGTACTTAGCCTAATGGTAGAGGAAGTATTGTGTTCGACTCTCAAATTCGAAATTGAGTTTTTAACATAAATACACGTTCTGAGGTTCCCTGAATTAAAAAATACTATTTTCGAAACATGACTGTGTATGTGTTTGTGTGTGTCTGTGAACAGACCAGCTCCAGAACGGAAAATCGTATGAAATCAAAATTTTGTATTTGGGCTAGATACCTTCTGGGGATGTGACACGAAGATCGGCGACGACTTGCTCTTATTTTTAAGGGGACTTGACATGAAGAAAATACATTTCGCGATTTTCTCGAAAACGGCTCTTTCGATTTTGTTTAAATTTTATACAAGAGGTGCTTATACTAAGATCTAAAACTTTCCTTTGAAACATTTTTTCGAAAAAAAATATCTAAAAAAATTATAAACCACCCACTGTTTGTAGAAATTCAGTCTTGCCTGTTGGTGAACAATAAAGCTATGCACCAAACTCAAACAACTGAATACGCGTCTTTGCAATATGGCATCTTACTCTATATCAGAATGTTAATCAGAGTGTTAAGTATTGGCCATGCTTAGAGTAAAGAAAGTTACGTTTATACCTTAGATGTCAAAGTGAAAATACTTTTACAAAACATGACGAATCTTAATTTGGGAATTACTTGCACACGCTGTATAGAGTTCTGATTCTTTGAAAAATTTCCGGCTATGCCTGTAGCGTGGAGTGTGTTTGTTGTTTTCAGATTTGAAGACTGGAAGTTGTAGGCAGGTTGATTAGTAGACTACAAGTTCAGCCACCCTTGAGGGTGTAGAACAGCCCATGTTATGAACTTCCTGCTATCACTAATGATTCTCAAGCCTTCTCTGTTTGCACATGATTGCTTTGCATCTGAAAGCCAAATCATAGTAGTTGCTCTAGCCGTAGTGATATGAAAAGAAAATGGCATGGGCCTCGTAATATAACACTAAATCAAAGGAACTGTGAGCGATATTAGGCTACTAGCAGGGTGGTCAAAAACCCTCATGTTCACAAATTTTTTCATTTCAATATATTTTCATTCTAATAGGGTCTATGTAATATAAACAAACTTTTAGAGCTTTAGAAGCAATAGTTTTGATGACATTAGGTTAGAAGTATTTGCCTATTTGCACTATCCCCTTTCTGTATTTGTTTTTTTTCCTGACTTCACCAGAGTTCAAATTACGTTTTCGAAGATATGAATGCAAAGAAAAAGTATTTTTGAATTCTTAGTACAAAGTTAACATGAAAAAATATTTTCAATAAGAAAATGTATTAAATATATTTAAAATAAAATCAGTTAAGCTGATATAACAAAGTGCCTGATAGAGTTAATAGGCCATATTTAAGAAACAATTGAGTTTTAGACCACGGTTTCTTGAGAACGTCCGATGAGCATATGTGAAGGAATAAGTGGGATAACTAGAATATTAACAGAATTTAATTACAACAAATGCCTCACATCTAAAGCAAGGCGAAAATTAGTTAATTATCAAAATGACTGAACCGTCCAAAACATAAATATGGTATGGAATGCGCTGTGGAGTCTGTAAATGATGGAGAAGAAATACAATTCCGACATTTTGAGAGTGAGATGATATTGAAATGAAAGCTCATATTTTTCGGCGTGTTAACAGTTAAGACAAAGCAGATGTTTTAGAGGGCGAGTACTAAAAAGAAATTGTTAGGGTCACGCAAAATACACAAAATATCTGAGGGGACCTCGATACCACGAACTGCTGATGTAGGTGATTTTGGTAGAGTTCGTGGGACTATAACTTATCTCCCATTACAAAATAGAGCTCAAGTACTAAAAACCTCGGCGCTTAAGCTATCCGATATTAATAATTAATAAAAGGAAGAGAAAATTACAATGTCTACACGAATTCACTTCAATTAATATTTTTTGTCTACAAATAACAAAGTTGTCTTCTATCTTTATCAGATAAATCTGAAATCTAGCATTTTATAGTCATAACTCCTAGATGAAATTATGCATTCTTTACCTTATATGTGAAGCATTTCTTTTGTCAGGTGTGTTTAGTCTCATAGAACTGTTTACAATGATAAATTTTTGTTATCGATCTCCGAGTTAAACTCCAGATCGATTCATTAATCAGGGCTTACGCCTTACGGAAGAACAAAGCTCTAAAGTTTAATAAGCATAATTATGTGAACGAATATGTGGGTAGTGTTATTTCCCAAAGCCCAGTGTATTGCAACTTCCAAAGCCGTATATGAACACTGTAAAACAATACTGTTGTCTTGAGAACTGATTTGCATTTGATAATTCTAATATATTATCATAAAATAGGCGCTAAATTGGGCATTACTTCAGTACTGGTCAACGATTGTGTACAAAGTTAATAGGCTTCGTCCCATTGACGTTATAGATGCGTATATCAAGTTTCATGAAAATCCGATAAAGCGTATTCAAGTTATCGAGCGTACAGACACTGACGGACTGACATTTCTCGTCCACATACAATCTCATAAGTACCATACTGACACTTAAAATGTTGAAGTTTCATATATTTCTACAAATTTTTAAAACTTAACTTTAAAACTATTAATAGGTTATGTACGGATCTACAATTTACTCGTATTTACAACAAAAAGAGTTATACAAAATTTCATGCAATTATGGAAGTAGTGATTTAAACAAGTTCTGAGAAATATTGCGCGATAAACATAGGCTACAGAAAATGTGGCTACTCCCCTAAGATTTATTTCATTTCATGACATAACTTGATCAATTATTTCACATCCATAAAGCTAAATTTTCATAAATAATAACTTAAAACAAATACATTCTTTTCACCCTTCAAAGTAAACGTATTCTCATAATAATTAGATCTGTATAATTACTATTTCCTTAGAGCAGCAGTGTTTAACAAGCAATGACAATATTCTCGTTTTAGTTAAGGTCACCGTATTCAATCGCACTATTTTATTGTGACTTCTGAAGGCTACAAATGAAAGAAATTATGTATACTGCCTTATTATAGACCATCAATAGTAATAATTAGCAGCGGTTTTCTAATTTTCTTTTCAGCGTCTCAATGTATAATGTTCATAGTAACATAACATCAATCCAAGCTAATTATATAATACTGTTATGCTGGTATAAACTTTTACCTTGGATAGAAATTTATATTTTATGCAAATTGACTTGCTACCTATCTGTTTAATTTATCTCAGCTGTAATTATATAGGTAAGACGATATAATAACAAAGTCTGCATATACTGAAATTCAGTAATGCATAAATTTCGCTATACTGGTCAATCCAGACTGCATTTTTTATACATTCAAAACAAGTTGAGCAGATAAGGGAATGAATATGGACAAACCTTCATAAATTAAACATAAATCTATTTTAATGGAAAACTCAAAAAATTAAAAAAATTAAACAAAAAATAAAAACATCAAAGGTTTAGAGCGCCTAAAAGGTGCTGGTTTTAATGCTCTCTTCTTCAAGCTTTGGTAGATTTGTTAGATTTGTTAATATGGGGGAAATTCATACACTGTAAAACCGCGATAACTGGAATCTGAAGGACCAAACCTAAGTTATGAATATTATCCATACATCCACATTTAATATGAATATTATCCGGGTGGCGCACTTTGATCGTGAAATGCACCTCGAAATCAGGTTTTTTAAAAAATTATCAATCGTTATAATAAAATTGTTTATGCATGGTTTGGGCAAGGTTCATGAATCTATGGTTCATTTTAATAGTTTCATTTGGAATTTGTATGCCCATATGGTAGCATAAGATTCGTTTTGTTCGTTTATTTATATTTTTAACGTTAAACAATATAATTAAGAGTAAAATTACGTAATTCCTCCAATTTATGTAAAAACGATGTCTGTGTTAGTAAATATAATGTTTTAATTATTTTTCTGTTAAATAAATGATTTAAACACAACATCTAGCAGTTGAGTAAATAATCGCGGGCGAAGCCGCGGGCACCTGCTAGTAGTCTATAAATTCCGTTTTGAATCGTTTAAGAATGTAGACTTACGGTATCTGCACGTTAGGAATATTGCCACCTGCTAGTTTTTTTAAGTTCCTGCACATTAGGAAAGAAAGTAACTCAATTGTAATATCGAAACATCACCGTAATCGCTTGGTTGTTATATATGGTTATTTTAGGACGGGGATGTACTGCTGCTTAGGCCTGTGACCGTCGCCGGAGTGCCGGAATTTTGTCCCGCAGGAGTTCTTTTACATACCAGCAAATCTACTGACATGGGTCTATCACATTTATGAGCACATAAATGCCATGAACCTGGGCCGGGATAGAACCCAACACCTTGGGCACAGAAAGTCAGCATGATACACCGTACTCGGAAACACTTGCTTTTATAAGCTTGCTAGAGAACAGGGTTTGATTTCCAGTCGGAGGCCTATTGTATTTACACATAGGCGCGCATAGAAAGAGGTAGAACTAACATACTGGTCTCAGTAAACCTCTGAAACATTTATTAATACTGAAAACCTAAAGGTGAATTTTAGGGCTGAACACTGTAACTTACAGTACTTTCTCTACTTAGCCTACACGTAGCTGTGTTAAGGATGAAGAAAGTAAAAAATAAATCTGATATGAAAAACACAACAACCCCTTCCCAAATAAAGGTTTGAATAATTATGTATGACATTACCTTCATGTAAATTGGTTGTAAAAAATTGGTTACCTCATCACATCCCCGAAGAATACATAGGCCTAATCCAATACAAATCTCGCTTAACTTTCTTAACTCTAAACATGGCCGCTACATCTTTCTCACTTCACATTCTGATACAGAATAAGAGGTTGTATTGCAAAGAGTGAGTTTTCAGTTGTTTCGACCTGATGCAAGGATTGATTGTTCACCAAGCAAGATAGTTTATACAAACAATGGGTGGTATATGACTACCCTTCAGAGAATTTTTTCGAAATAATGTTTCAAATAAAAGTTTTAGCTCTTAGTTCACCAAGCAAGATAGTTTATACAAACAATGGGTGGTTTATAACTAGGTACCCTTCAGATAATTTTTTCGAAAAAGAAGTTTCAAATAAAAGTTTTAGCTCTTAGTATAAGCACCCCATGTACAAAATCGTTAGAACCGTTTCCAGAAACGATTTTTTTCATGTAAAATGGCATTTAATGTAAGAGAATCCCTAGAAGGTACGTAACCCAATTACAAAGTTTTATTTTCATATAATTTTTCTTTCAGGAGCACACATACACACACAAACAGGTTTCTGAAAATAGTAGGCCTATTTTTTTATTGAGAAGTAAAAATACGTGTGCGTGGAACGTCACGCGACTGAAGTGAAACTTGTTTTAATTTTTTGATTTTTTCAATTTTGGATTATTGGATTTTTTCAATTTTGGATTGTTGGACTTTTTAGTATGGGTTTTGGACCTTTTAAATTTTGGATTTTGGATTTTTTAAATTTTTGATCTTATATTTTTATTTTATTTTGAAATTTTGGATTTTTTTCATTTTGGGTTTCTAAATTTTACATCTTTGAATTTTTTATTTTTGGATTTTTTCTATTTTCGTTTTTTTATTTTGGGTTTTCGATTTTTAATTTTAAATTTTTAGATTTTTTAAATTTTGGATTTTTTAATTTTTGGATTTTTAAAATTTAGGATGAGCCTAATCATTGAGTTGATTGTTTTCTGTGCAGTCCGTTCCGTCACACCTCACTAATTTCGAGATGATTTTGAGCGTAACACTAATTTCGTGACGATTTTGAGCGTAACACAAGCTCTCGATTTACCCCTACCGCGGCGAATCAAAAACCTCTAATTTCGGGTGGAACAAAATACTTTCTCCACCTACAGTATTTATGGCACGGGCAGAGGAAGCAAGAACGAGATAGAATAATCTACTAGCTATCAAGATCTATAAGCTCAAACGTTTCTGAATGAAAGCACTTGGATGCACAGTGTTAGAACAATGAAGCCAGTTGATTGCCTTACTCCAGATGAGGTGAAAACTACTCGGCGTGCCAGTTGGAGCCCAAATTAGGCGCTCTCGGTGCTACAGGGGACCGTGTTTGGAGTCGCGAAGTCGGCGCGCACACAGCGATACCGTTACGAAAAAAAAAAAAAAAAAAATTCGATTTCCCACGCTGCCACACCTTCTGCTATTTTATTGACCTTTCCTTTACCTAAGACACTTGCTCCTCTTCCATCCACTTCGCCTAATTTATGAAGTTTGCAGAGCAGTGTACCTTCCAGCAGGTCCATGCTGGACCCTGGGCGGTGGATTATGACGCAAGAGGGCGCCACACACCATGCCATGAATCATCCTCACCATTTCATCCTGTATCATATCCATTTAAAATTAATATCAGTTGAAATATACTCCATTAAATACACCGACAATAGAAACAAGTGATTAGCAATGATTGCATGGCCTATCCTACTGTAAGACACAGATCCCGAACTCCTGATATAACCTCGAAGCTGAAATAATAATAATAATAATAATAATAATAATAATAATAATAATAAATAAAACACTCCATCTGTATCATTAACAAAGTTATTCTCTCGCTACCTCATAACCACTTAAGAATCCTGATCTCCTATTATCTTTTACAAAACTTTGCATTTATCATATTGGCTACTACTTCATGACATATTAAAGTTTATGTGTTATTTTTAAATATTTTATTAATGTTCTGTAATTATTATTATAATTGTAAATTGTTACTTGTAATTTTATTTTGTCATTGTGAGCGGATTGTAATCCTAAAAGGAACTTTTAAGTTCTAGGCATACAATCCTAAAAAAAATCAATCAATCAATGAATCTATCTGAAAGGAACTTTTACGTTCTAGGCATACAATCCTTAAAATAAAATCAGTCCATCTATCTTTATTAGTGACACGATAAACATATTTTCTTCATTATCAATATTGTAGAGTTCCATCTTCCTTAGTTGATCTTTTCAATAGCCCCAGCGACGTCATTATTAAAGCAATCTTCATTGTAACAATATCAACATCAGAAGTTTCTATTGCTAAATTACTGATGCGCTCTCTCGTCAATACGTCATTTTTTTACTTCATTTTTTAAAAGAATGCAGAATTTAAACTCAAATTTAATGAACACTTCAACATTGGGTGTACTGGTAAAAACGTATAATACATAATTATGTCAATTACGCAATTGTTACATTTTCAATTAAATATGTTTTCCCAGTGGTATTTAGATGCTGATTTTTGGCACGATCACTGTACTTACTCTATGAGTTACTGTAGCCTATATGCAAGAAAGTAAACAGAATTGAGAGCGGCTGCTGGTTTAGAAAATCTTGGGTTTAAAGTTAAGAAGACAACAGGTAAAATTAATTTTAGAGGTAAAAGTGCAATGACTCCTCTAGACGTTATATCTGTGGCAATCATGGCCTGCTATATTTGTCGGAGAAGGTTAAGGTTAAGGTGGTTTCTAAAGTTGATCCAAGCAATAATTGCAAATTCCAGACAGCTCCTAAATGCTTGCTCATCTTCACTGTTGACCACATAACATCGGTTAATAACATCATTATCGCTTAACCTTTTATCTTACTATGATCTGTCGAGTCATGAAACCTTGTAGCTTTTATAGTAAAATTCTCCTACAGAGATAACCTAAGTTCTGAAGGGATATTGTGCCATACCAGACTGCAATATAAAAATCCTGATAGGCTACATAAATTTCTGTATCCTAAACATGTGCAGCAAAATGTACTACTTCACATTCATTTAGAATAAGAAGCCGCATTGCAGGAAGTGCTTATTCAGTTGTCTCAGTCTCATGAAGAAGTGTATAGTTCAGTTATTCATTGCATGGTCAGGCGGCTTCCTTTCATTAGGAGAAAAAAATGTACCGACAGCTCAACCAATATTCTTTATTTTTACCGCACCAATCAGCTAGTTACCCCAGCCAATCAGAGTCTAAGAATGTCCAGTGACGATTTTGACAGCTACTCGTGAACTCCGCGTGGAGTGAAATGCGCGGTTGCAAGATCAAGGTACAATAAACAATAACACGTGTGAATTGATTAAAGCTAAGGAAGAACTGAGGTCAGTGATAACAATGAGAGAATATTGCAGCGTTGCTTTTGTTTTGGAAAGCGGGAGCCAAGACCGACTTAATCAGATCAATTAACACAAAGAAACGCCGACTTAAAGGGTTTTTCCTTTGAAGCCGCCTGGCCATGCAATGAATAACTGGACTATAGCCTGTTGTTCCCGAGAGAAGACTTAAAACGTGATTTTGTGTACGATGGTTAGCTATATCAGATATTTTTTTCCAACGAAAGTTCAAATAAAATATTAAAATCGCTAGTGGCAACCACTGTTTAACAAAAGGGGCCTTTTTTTTCGGGAATCGCAAAAACGAAATTTTCTGCACGTTAAGAGAAAAGCATTAGCATGCTTATTGTCACTTCCTTGAAAGATTGTTATCGCAACATTTCATTTTGTTGACTATTTTCGAGATAATACACACAAAGACGAGACACCAGAAAAACAGGCAGATACACACACACACAGACTCGTATACAAAAATGATGGAAATTTATTTCCTAAATTATTATTAAAAATTCTTACTAATGATTTTTCAATAACATTTTACCCTATGATATTCGTCTCTGGGGCAATGAAACAGAAAATTCAAAAGTACTCGTCTCACAAAAGAAAAAAAGAGGCAATACTCATAACAACAGGATCTTAATACAATTAGAAATGCAAGCCTTTATTAATTGCCAATCACACTATCAACGGAGAAGACTAATAACAGGTCTGGCGGTGCACGGATTCCATTTTAAGATTTTTGTAACGCAAAGGTACCATGATCCTCGAATTTACTGTGAGTGAAAAATGTGTGGTAACCGGTGTGATAGATAATATCACATGACAGAGTGCCCCGCGAGAACCTGCTAAGTGAGCTAATACACCAATGATATAGGCCTACCTATACTACAATGCAAATTGTGCGCAATCCAACTCTATTATTATTATTATTATTATTACTACTAAGTGCCAATTAGGTACTTTTGAGATTGTGTGGGGACGGGAAAATGTCTGTCCGTCTGTCTGTCCGTCCGTCGGTCCGTCCGCGTGTCTGTACGCGCGATAACTAAAAAACGCTTTATCCGATTTTCATGAAACTTTATATACGCATTTATAACGTCCATGGAAAGAAGCCTATTGATATTAGACCAGATCGGTTGACCGGCACCGGAGTAATGCCCAATTTAGTGCCAATTTTATGATAATATATTACAAAGAGTTTATGTTTTTATGAAACTTGGTATACGCATTTATAACGTCCATGGGAAGAAGCCTATTGATATTGGACCAAATCGGTTGACCGGTACCGGAGTAATGCCCAATTGAGAGCGTATTTTATGGTAGTACTAGCTTTAAAGGCCCGGCGTCGCCCGGGTTTTGTATTTTGTATTTTGTAATTCTAAATTAACTTATGGACTTTCGATTTTCAAGCTTTAGGTCCTTATTTAGTTATGTAGACTTTGAAATGAGGAAGAACCTGGGACATATAAATAATTCCGCACATAGGACTAAAAATGTTTTATCCAATTTTGTCTTCTTTTAGATGCTTAGGGCCTATGATAAACATCCCTATTTCTCAACAAATACAAAACCTACAGCTATGAATAACGTTTCAGTGGATAGGCTTTTTACAGATTTCGTTGACACCCAAGCAGGCTGAGACAACTAGATAAAGCTGTCCCTGCAATACGACCTCTTAATCTACATGAAAATGCGAAGTGAAAAAGAGATATCCTCCATGTCCATGGCAGAGAAAGTTATTGTACATTATTTTCGTGGATTTCATTATTCGTTATTTATTTACACCAATGTATTGCATCGATAGCATCAGAATTTGTTAAAGCGCAGTGTTATACATACAAAGGACTTACCAAAATCTTATGTCATCTGTTTAATGAAGTCTTCATACAGGGCATATTCCCTCAAAAATTCAAAATTGCCAGGGTTAAACCTATTTATAAAAAGGGAGATGTCATGCAAGTGGATAATTATAGACCAATCTCACTACTACCCACCTTTTCTAAAATCCTTGAGAAATTAATACATAACAGGTTAATCAATTTCTTTAACAAGTACAACATCCTGCGCCCCAATCAACATGGGTTCAGACAAAATAGGTCTACAGTAACAGCCGTAAACGACTTCACAAACACCGTTTTAACTGCATTAGACAGTAAAAAAAAAGTAATGGGTATCTGCTGCGATTTAACTAAAGCCTTTGATGCAGTCAGTCATTCACTTCTTTTAAGCAAACTTGATAACTATGGAGTAAAAGGAATTTGCCTAGACTTCTTGAAATCATACCTAACAGTAAGAATCCAACAAGTACAAATAACTTACACAGACGAACACGGTAAATCTCAAGAATACATTTCTGAAAGCAAAGTAGTGCAGTATGGGGTACCCCAGGGATCCATCCTGGGCCCCCTTCTTTTTATGGTATATATAAATGACCTCCCAACATGTACAAATAAAGGGAAATTTGTCATATATGCTGATGATAGTAACGTAATTGTAACAGGACAAAATGTGACTGAACTAAAAAACAACTATTTAGAAATTGAAAAAAGCATGAACCACTGGTTTCAATGTAATAATTTAACACTGAATGAGAGTAAAACAAAGAATATATATTTCAACACCCACTATAGTAAAACCCAACATCTAACCACTTTAAATCTAGGTACGAAAGAAATTACGCTAGAAAGCTCAGTCAAATTCCTCGGTATCCATATTGACACTCATCTAAACTGGAAAGATCATTGCATACGTTTAAGTAAAAAACTAAGCTCTACCATCTACCTGTTAAGAAATATTAGAGACCTAGTATCAATTAAATCATTAATTAATATATACTACGGAATTTTCTACTCACATCTAAATTATGGAATAATTTTTTGGGGGAATTCAAGCGAAAGCGAAAACATATTCAAATTACAAAAAAGAGCCCTTCGAATTATATTTAAATTAAGTAGAAGGCATTCATGCAGAAATATCTTTAAAAGCAATAATATCCTCACTATGACTGGTATGTACTTATATGAGTTACTTAAAATGATAAAAACAAATGAACCAAATATCAACAAAAATAAAGATATTCATGACCATGAGACAAGAACAGCAAATAATATAGCAATAACTAGACACAATCTTCAAATAACAGCAATGAGTCCCATTGCTATGGGAATCAAAATATTCAATAAGCTTCCCCATGAGGTGAAGAATTTGTCCGAAATCAAATTCTGTAGAACTATACGACATATACTAGTAACTAATGCATATTATTCCTTGAATGAATTTAATCCAAATAACTTCATACTTCAATAATAATATTTTTTATTTTTATTTTTTACCCTGTTAATAGTTTTTAATAGATAAACTTGACATACATTTCTTCTTGTTAGAACAAGGGATCGACTTGAACTTAATCTCTCCAAACAACTATTTGTAACTTCAAATTTATGACTATGTTCAATAGGAACTCTACTATGTACAACCTCAATGAACAATAAAGATTATTATTATTATTATTATTATTATAGCTCCCAAAGCCCTAAGTGAACACTGTAAACAATACACTGTTGTCATGATAACAGAATTGCATTTGGGAAATATTCAGTGTAATATTATAAAAAATTATATAATTTTCAAGGAAAAGAGTAGTTTGTTTTAATTTTAATGTTGACCGCGTTACTTTCCGGGCTGAACTGGGTTATGTGTGCAAAATTTCGTGCAAATTGCTCAAGAAAGGTAAATTTGTGTGGGGAACATACACACCCACATATCCACATACAGACTAGACAGTACACCATCAGTTGCCATCTATCATAGAAGTAAAGAACTACGAGAACGTAACAGCTGATCGCCTCGTTCAGCCATTTTTGTATCTTTTTATGAATCTAAAATATCAAAACCTAATTAAACATTGAATAAAATCAGGTAAACTGATGTAACAAAGTACCAGAATGCTTTTGTTTAATCAGTTATAATTGCAATTAAGATGCAGAAAATTGTTTTTTTTAATAGATTTCAGAATGAAGCTCTAGATTGATACATCAAGCAGTACTTATGGAAGAACTAAGGTCTAGTTTTTTTAATCATATTAACATCACCCAACATCAGCAGAACTATCACAAATTTTCGATATCTTGACACTCGCACACTCACATAATTTTTTTTTTTACATGTCAAATTGGCCGTCTACGGGATTGTAATCAGGGAGCTCCAGAATGAGAGTCCAAGACGTTATCATCTCGGCCAACTCGCTCAGTTTAACGTCTCGTTTGATACGCATATGTGAAGGAATAGTGTTGTTTTTCATAGCTAACTGTATTGCAATTTCCAAAGTCGTATATGATCGCAGTAAAACAATACGTTGTCATGATAACTAATTGGATTTGATAAATTCTTTTTTAATATATTACCATAAAATAGGCACTAAACTTGGCATTACTGCGGTACCGGACAACCGATTTCGTCCAATATCAATAGCCTTCTTCCCACGGACTTTATAAATTCGTATATCAAGTTTCATGAAAATCCGATAAAGCGTATTTGAGTTATCGCGCGTACAGACAAATGGACAGACGGACAGACATTTTCCGTCCCCCATACAATCTTATAAAGTAAAGTATTGGTACTTAATAAATTATGGTCGAACTAAAACAGTCGTATGCAACTTGCCTATATTGTTAATTAAGATTCTCTTATCATGCATAGGTAGTCCCACGACAGTTGATGAGTTTACCTATCTGATGTAACTCGTCAACTAGAGTTGGATTTATGAAGACTATTCCATGAATAAAAATGTAACGGATTATACAAATAATAATTACTTTCGTGCTTTGTTATATAAAAACAAAACTAAGAGCTGCGAGTTCACGGCATACTATGAATCAACCATCTATGAATCGATTCGAGTTACCATGTCCTTGTTGTGACCAGTGCTACAATTCGAGTTACCATGTCCTCGTTGTGACCAGTGCTACGATTCGAGTTACCATGTCCATGTTGTGACCAGTGCTACGATTCGAGTTACCATGTCCATGTTGTGACCAGTGCTACGATTCGAGTTACCATGTCCATGTTATGACCTGTGCTATCAATTGTGCATATAAGACATAGTTAACTTCATTCAGGTAACATAACAGCAGAAGAGAATAAAACCACACGAACTGGCTAGCACCGAATCGAAATTGTGTTTTTAATCAATGTACATTTCTATTATTTCAATTTATAAACAAGTTATTTTGTATAAAATAATATGTTTTCGTGCTGTTAATGGCAACTTGTGACCTATTAATCACTGCACACCAGAGCCGTGGAAAGAATGCAAGGGCCCCAGGGACAAATTTCCCGGGCCCCTGTCAGATTTTAAATTCACTACCTAACTCGCCCTTTAATGTATGCAACAAAAAGATTATTTAATGATATTACATAATTATTAAGTGCCAGAATGGTACCGATACTTTATGAGATTGTCTGGTAGGCAGTACTGTCTGTCTGTCTGTCTGTGTTTCTGTAAGCGCGATAACTCAAATACGCTTTATCGGATTTTCATGAAACTTGGTATACCATTTATAACGTCCATGGGACGAAGCCTATTGATTTTGGACCAAATCGCTTAACTGATGCCGGGCACGAAACAGAAAATACATTAAAATGTTCTAATTAGGAACAATTTTATCTGTATGAACCAGTTTAATCTTTTGAAAATTATGCTTTTAAATGACAAACGTTACTGTTGAGTCCAAAAGGATTTCTGCTTCTACTTTTAAAAACCAGCAATTTTCCTTAAAAAATAATTTGTATCAGATTAGCTGATAATTGTCACCGTTATACGACAGGACAATGCAGATAAAATAAAAACATAAAACATAACTTAAGCTTTTTATTGACTTATAACCAATTTTATTATAGAGTAAATTTAGAAAGTAAAAAATAAAACCTGGTCGGCCGGGCCCCCTTTTGGGCCCGGGCCCCGGGGCTGCAGCCCCGGCTGCCCCTCCCTCTCGTCGGGTCTGCTGCACACTGATGCTTTCATGTCCAGTAACGAGCAGACTATTTTACCCGATAAAAATACCATCCTTGCGATTCCTACAAGAATATTGAAAGATGGTCTATATCAGAGGAATTGCTAAACGCGGTGGATGATTGGAATAGTCTTAGTAAAATATCATATGCTCATTGCATAATATACTGTTTTACTATGACTATTCAACTCATACGCCGCGTGTTTGATATTGACCAATAACGTTTAGCAATTCCTCGGATATAGACCAATCACGGCCGTTTATCTTACAATATTCTTGTAGGAATCGCGAGGATGGCATTTTATCGGGTAAAATGGTCTGGTCGTTACTGGAGACGCAAGTATCAGTGTGCAGTGATTAATAGTCAGATGGTGCCACTAAGCGCCACGAAAACAGATTATTTCATACAACATAATTTGTTTGGAAATTGAAATAATAGAAATGTACATTGATTAAGAACACAATTTCGATTCTGTGCAAGCCAGTTCGTGTGCGTTTATTCTGTTCTGCTTTTAGCTTAATTGAATGAAGTTAACTATGTCTTATATGCTCTGGTGGTAGCACTGATTACACCAAAACAGCTCGAATCGATTCATGGACGGTTGATTCATAGTATGCCGTGATCTCGCAGCTGTTAGTTTTGTTTTTGTAGAACAAAGCACGAAAGTTATTATTATTTGTATAATCTGGTGGATTTTTATTCATTGAATAGTCTTAATAAATCCAACTCGAGTTGACGAGTTGCATCAGATAAATTCGCTCCTGCTGCGCAGTCGCGAATCTATCGATAAACTCGTCAACTCTCGTGGGATTACCTATGATAATGAAAATTCCATTTATGGTCCACGTGCATAAAAGTAAAACTTTTTTATTTCATTGTCATTTTTTGTTAATTATATTATAATTAGGTAGAGGTTTATATATTTCAGTATTGTTTAACGTTTTATGGTAAAAATTAATATACTACATTTTGGAAATTGATTAATTTTTCATTTTTTTGACTGATAAATTAGCTGAAGAACTTAAAACACCTAAAACTCAGCAATGGAATTCTCCGAAATGACATAAAAGTTACACCAACGCATGACTATTGCCAATTGCTATACTCTCAATCTTCTTCTATTATATTCTGTGGGAATAGTCCTATTTTTCTCGCACATACACAATATAAGGAAATGGCTTAAAAGGCCCGGCGTAGCCCGGATTTTGTAATTTGAAATTAACTCATTAAGGTCTTTCGGTTTTCAAACTCTTAGGTCTTTATAGGTAGGCCTATGTAGAATTTGAAATGAGGAAGAACGACGTATGACAAAATATTCTCTCAGAAAACGCCTCATAGCTTTTTATGGCTCATAGAGAACTTAAAAGTTTTCACCCCATTGCTTCTACACACTAGGGATGAGCATCGGTAGTTAAAACATCGATGTTAAAATCGGCGGTAACCATCGATGTGACGATAATATCGACCTGAAAACATTGATGTATTTTGACGGAAAACATCGATGTATATTTTTTTAAATCGTGGTTTAGGCAAAATTCATAAATAAACTGAAATATTTCCATGAAAACTATGGATGTAAAAATATCGATGTTTTGGGAAATTAGGCTGCTGAAAATAAAATTATATCTTAGAATTAAGGTGTCCTATTAATCTTATTATAGTTAAAAATCTATGTAGCCTATATTATAAAGTCATGGTTCTAGAAAATTTGGCAAAATTCATAAAGAAACTGAAATATTTCCATGAAAATGTTTTGTTGAAAACAATATTCTGTCAATATGTTCTCAATGTCCGACTCAGTAAGTTAATTAATCATCAATATATGTTTTGAAAACATCGGCCATCGATTCTCAACACCTACTACACACCATGCCTGGGAGGGGTTGAAATAAGATGAAACAGAAAATCTGGTAACATAAAATTATCTTGTCTTTTACAGAATATTTTATTCCTCATTCTCATGTTACCCTACAACCATATCTGGTGTGAAATAAAAAATAAATTCAATATCAATCTCATACAGTACTTTCCTCCCCCAAAACCAGGGACATAAAATACTGCGGGCATAGGATTGACAACGTTCCATCCTATTTTGTCTTCTTTTATATTCTTAGGGCCTATGATAAACATTCCTATTTCTCAACTAATACAAAGCCTACAGCTATGAATAACGTATCAGTTGATAAGGTTTTTTTTTTATCGACTTCTGTTATAGCAGACTCGTTGGCACACACTCAGGCTGGATTAAGCTGTCCCCGCAATACGACCTCTTATTCTACATCAAATTTGAAGTGAGAAAATGATATTCTCCATGTCCATGGGAGAGAAAGTTATGTGACTGCATCACATTGTGCTTTATTTTCGTGGATTTCATTTTTCTTTTATTATTTTCACCAATGTATTACATCGATGACATCAGGATTTGTTAAGGCCCAGTATTATGTAGCTCCCAAAGCCCTATGTGAACACTGTAAACAATACATTGTTGTCATGAGAACTGAATTGAATTTTCATTAATTCAGTATAATATTCTCAGAAATTATATAAATGTTCAAGAAAAGGAATGATTTGTTTGAATTTTAATGTTGACCGCGCTACTTTCCGGACTGAACTGGGTAAGTGTGCAAAATTTCGTGCAAATTGGTCAAGAAATGTAGATTTGTATAGGGAACATACATACCCACATACCCACATATTCACACACACTTTCGGTTTTACATATTAGATTTTAGAAATAATTTATCAAATGTAAATCAGTTCTCCGGCAGAATATTGTTTTACAGTGTTCATATACGGCTTTGGAAATTGCAATACAGGCAACTTTAACAACACTACCCACACATTCCTTCACATAATATGCTTGTCAAATTTTAGACCTTTGTGTTTCGGTAAACCCTGCTTAATGAAACGATCTGGAGCTTAACTCATAAATCGATTAAAAAACTTATTTTCTGCATATTATAATTGCAATTATTACTGATTAAACAAAAGCACTCGGAGACTTTGTTACATCAGTTTACCTGATTTTAGTTTTTATCTTGATACCTATTAATTTATAAAAAAAAATCCGTGACAAAAAATGTTCATTTTAACTTCCTCAACAACTTTATTTTGCTAGGCTTTCATGTATCGCCCACTGTAATGGAGATAGCCTAGAAAATACGCGAGTAAAGTAGGTACACCGTACGTAATTTTTGCAGAAAATTCAATTAGCTATTTTATAAGCCACAGGTAGGCGTTTGAAAATTTAGATTTTTATTAAAATCGTAAGACCCATTTTTCTATAAATCAAAATTTTGAAAGAAAGTTTTCATGAAAAGTCGCCTTAACATTTCGGTTAATGTAACCAGTTTTTTCCCTTTTCGACTAGATTGTCCCCCCCCCCCAAAAAGTAAATTCAATGAACCGTTTGGCCGCAGCAGGTGAACACGGACAGACAGACAAACAGACAGGCAGGCAGACGTCATTCCAAAAATACTTTTTTTCGGTTTCTGGGCATTGTGAAACATGTTTACCGGTGTTATCTCGATTTCGATTTTTTGTCATGATCACAATACTTTCTCTATACTACATGTATGCGAGAAAGCAAAAGGGATGTTGACAATAGAAATTAGGGCTGTATATGTTCATATTAAAAACTCTTTTTGCCATTTTCTGTGCACATTTCTATAGATAGGCCTACTTAAATTCAACAAAATACGAAATCATTATTTCTGGGGGGGGGGGGGGAGATTGAATATACGAAATTTTGACATGGGTTTTCAGGTTATCTAATATTCGCCATTTTATCTTTTTTACTTAGAATATAGTCTACAGTTGGTATATACAAATTATTTCTCTAATTGCAGATGTGATCGAAGCCATCACGGAGTACCCAGCATTGATGTGAAGTTTTACTTTCTCGGTGTTTATCGGTGTATAATAGTGATATGTGTACAAACTTTACTATATCAAGAAACAAGAAGACTAGAAGATAGTGTTTATGTTTATATTCAGTGTGACATCAAGAAAAAAAAAACTTTTCTAAATCAAGAACGTGCTGAGGAAGACATCACTAAGATTCAGACCACCACTTCATAATTTTGTGCTTTGGCGTGGAATTTTGGAGTGAGGTCTGTGTGTGCTCCATTTCTAAATACTGCTGGACACCTCAAGGTATTAACGAAAGTAGTACTTAGAAAGGAGCGTAGATAGAGGCCTCTTTTTAGATGTGAAGAGCGGTCTTGGTGCAGACCGAGGCTACTGAACACCAGAAGACCAGATATTCCGTCATCGGAAACAGGTAAACAATATGTATATTAAGCATGTTCCTCTGAAGACTATTTTAATTCTAAAATACAATCGTTTTTATTAAGTGCCAGAAAGGTACCGGTACTTTATGAGATTGTGTGGTGGACGGGAAATGTCTGTCCGTCCGTGTACCTTTACGCGCGGTAACTCGAATACGCTTTTTTCGGATTTTCGCACTTATAACGTCCATGGCACAAAGCTTATTGATTTTGGAACAAATTGGTTGACTGGTACCGGAGTAATGCCCAATTCAGTGAATATTTTATGGTAATATATTATACAGAATTCGTCAAATGCAAATCAATTCTCATGACAACAATATTGTTTGATTTGTTCATATACGGCTTTGGAAATCGCAATACAGGTAGGTTTGACAATTAACACTACCTACACATTCCTTCACATCTGCTTATCAAAGTAGACTTTTGTTTTTCCGTAAGCCCTGCTTAATGAATCGGTCTGGAGCTTAACTCTGAGATAGATTACAAAAATAACTTATTTTCTGCATATCATAATTTCAATTATCACCGATTAAAGAAAAGCATTCTGGATTCTTTTATATCAGTTAATCTGATTTTTTTAAGAAAACGTTTTAACAGTTATAATTACGTATATCTTTACTTTTCTGTTACCCACCAAAAATATCTGGATTCTGTTAATCCAGAAGAGACATAGGCCTACATAAATGCAACACTAGGAATATCCACATAATAAACCAATCACCTGTAAGATTGACAAAATCAAAATACTGGTTATATATTGCAATAATTAACAAATTACCGAACGAGTCTTATTATGTTTCTGTAAATAGATTTATAAGTATTTTGTAAAATTGTCTCTCCAAACATCTGTTTTATAAATTAGCTATCAATGGCTTTCTTGAATTAAGTCACCTATAATTATTGATATAACTTTCTGATGTTTTCTGTATAATGTATTTATCAACAATGATTTTGTAGAAATACTAGAGCTGTGTTGTGTTGGATTATACTTTAGGGTATAGCATCTTTCACGATCCTCATCACATGAATACAAATAAAATAAATAAATAAAGTAAATATAATAATTTTTTGGAAATTAGACCTCAGAACATGTATACTATTAATGCTGAAAACTAGACATTGAAATCAAGGGCCGAACACAATAGTTCCTTTACTTAGTAATAAAAAATTGGCCGCATTGATGGATACAGCCTTCAGATATATTAGTGTCATGTAAAATAAGTTAAGATTAAGGAAAACTTATAAAACTTATAAAAACTCTTCAGGTAATTTGTGTTAGGAATGTTTCAAATTACCGATCAAGTCGTAAGAACCGTTTTCGATAAAATCTCGAAAAAGTATTTTTCCTTTGTCAATCAGTAGGGTAGGAATAAGAGAAAGTGGTCGTAAAGTGTCATGCCACATCCGTGAAGGGTAGATCAACTTGTTTAAAAAAATAAATAAATAAAATAATTAGTTTCGATACAATTTTCCGTTTATGTTCAAAGAGAGAGTCAGAATGAAAACGACATCGATTGCATTTATTAAATCGTGAGTAATGACTTTTATGTACATATTCGTATATGTTTCACTGCAAATAGAAACCAAATTACCGCGATATTTATAAAGGAAAATTGATAAACGAAAATAAATATATTTAGGACATTCAGTAAGGGGCATATGTACATTTACAGGAGATAGTATGCAGGACTACTACTGGGCAGTTAGATGGTCTAAATGCTGGTTTGAAACTATATAATAATCTTATTGGTGAGCCCTGTAGTTTCGGGAAATATTATAGTGTCAATCAATTTAAGATAAAAATTAAAAATCTATTTAATATTAATAATCAAATCTTGTAAATGTCATGACTTTCATTTGTTTCATCTTAATTTCTTCCAACTACTTCTATTTGTAAATGTAAACATCTTTGTAAAATTGAAATGCACTTTAGTATTTTTGAATTTCCTACTTTAAACTTTTTTGTGAGCATTGTAATTCATTTTAGTTTAGGTATTAAATTTGTGCGTATATTTGTAAATTTCCATGTTTCTCTCTTATTAAATATATAGTACTAGTAGTCTCTAAAACTAGGTTTGTTCATCTGGGGCTTATGACTTCGTAATGCATGAAATTTTTCATTTATTTATTGTAGAAAACATTTTTGTATCCAATTCTATAGGTACATACAGTTGTGAAAACAATAGCAGTGGCAACTCATTTGAAACCTGTGTTAGGTTACTGTTCAGTAACAGTCCTATAAGGCATACTGTAGAGTCAGACAATAACTGAAATTGATAAAATGATAATTTTGTTTGTAATGCTTGTTTAAAAATTCTGATTTCAATAACTCCTGCCTTCCACTCCGGCGGCCCGGGTTCGATTCCCGGCCGGGTCAGGGATTTTTCAGTAGTGAAAAATTCCTTTCCCGGATTCAGGACTGGGTGTTTGTCAGTAGGTTAAGTCTTAGGTTAAGATAATGCACATTGTACGCGATTCCTTAATTATTATTTCAATAAAACTTGAACATCCACGCGTTTTCATTTAAATGGTCGCTAGCCTTTAAAGAAAGAAGCGAATAATTAAATAAAACTGAGCTATTTTCAGGTGGCATAAGCATTAAACTATTTTTCAGAGGCAAAATGAATTAACCTTTTATTAAAAAATCATGTACAGTCATGTTCAATATAGTGTCCCCTTAAAAAGCGTTTAATAAAGGAGTCGAGTACTAGAAATTTGTCTTCCAATACATTCCTTACAAGAGACACACTCGTGGAATACTTCAAGTCTTATTAAGTGGTTTGTTTTCCTTCGCCTCTTATTTGACCATGTCGTCCGATTGCCTTTCACTTTCTTCTGAGTGTGTCTGTATATGCTATCATCACTGCAGTCATTGTCTCCATCTGATTATTCAACACGCCTGCCAACCACTTGGCGGTTCCTTATACAGCTCAGTGCCCATCATACATGGGTGCCACTCCAGGCAACACAATTATCTTTTTGTTAAAGCTATGTTGTTTGATAACTTCTTTCGTCATTCCGCACATAGCCTACCTGCAGTCACAGCTATTCAGAACACAATGACCAGGGATATTTTATGAACAGGTTCATAGTTCATTGGAGCCAAGTTCTAATAGTCTTTCACAAGTGCATTCCCTGCGATATAACCAAACTTCGATATTAATTAATTAATTAATTTATTTCTGGAGCCCTTGTTATCTCGTCCATGAAATAAATACTCCAGAAAATGAATACAGTCAGTCCTCGATACAATGCCCCTCTTTACAGTATCACCCCCGCACTGTGCCAATAAATGCAAGTGAACGGATCTTCTCCCATATAAAATACGTAAGAAACCTCGTTATTGAGCCAATTTATTTAGCGCCAGTCAATATAAGACAGGATTTTAAAAAAAATATAGCTTCAAGAGAAACCAGAAGTTTGTGAATACAGTGAATGATTTCCGAAGTCTAGCCAGCAGGCAATTGCATTACATTTTTCATTAATGTGGGGGGGGGGGGACTCTTAATCAGAGATGCTTAGGCAATATTGTGAGTGAGAGAGGAAAATGGTTGTTTATCTTTTACTTAATTTTTCTTTAATAAACCAGTACAGTAAATTAATACAGCACTGTATTATACTATTTTTATTTAAAAAAATGAAATTTCGTTTTAGTGCCACCCTCACTTTGTGCCAATAAATGTTAGAGAACGGATGGTGGCATTATAACTCAAAATTCTACTCTATTCTCTAAAATATTTGTTTGGTCAATAACGAACTAGTCTGCAATAAAATTATATAGCTATGCATCAAGGGTGTAATTTGATATTTAAACCTCGAACGACATAGGCCAGAGGCTTTTGGGTGTAAAACCGTCGCCCTTCTTATAAACTTCTTCATTACTCCCTTGATACATAATAGTAGGCCCGGCCTACATTTTGCAACGAGTCTATAATGTTTTTTTATTAAGACTTAATATTTTCATCAAACGAGCAAAGCGAGTTTCATAATTTTCATACGAATATTTTAATTACCTTTATAGGCAAGTTGCAGAAGACTGTTTTTGTTCGACCATAATTAAATGTTTAGGTTTTGGGTTTTTAGATTCATCGTAATTGATAAAGCAAACTACTCTCTGAGAACAGCTGTTAGTAGTTCTCGTCTTTTCCGATAGATGGCAGGCTACAAGGCTTCTCTAGAGCTTTAATATCAAGAACGCAAATTAAAAACACAAGAAATGAACCTAATTTAGTATAATAATAAAATTAACTCGAACAAATTTATTTTATTTTAAATACAGGTTGTTTATAACGCAGTTTTATTTGTGTGCTTTTAAAGCTTCAAGGCCGTTCAATGTTCGATAATAACTGAATCCACACCTTGTTATAATTAAAATCTGTATCGTGGTGAATTATTATGATACTGTTACATCACTTATATAGCCTAAGCGTATTACAGAATAGCCGAACAAAAATAAGTATTTTATGTTGTTCGCATTAATAATGTCGCACACAGACTTTATCGTTTTTGCTGTTAATTTGAGCAATGTATAAATTATGTTGCAATACATTCACGATTTAAGGTCGTAATTCATTATCTTTATTCCAACATCTTCTGCGGTATTTTATCACGCTATTAAATCGTTCTGCATCTGAAAAATGTTGTGATAAAAGACACTAATAAGATTTACCGCCTACTACATACAACCGATGTAATTAATCGATTATCAGATCATATGGGAAGTAAAATATAGAGACAAGTTTAGCAGAATGCAAGGAAAGGCTGTATGACGTTTCTTAGATTTATATCTGATGTACCTGATATTTAGTGAAAGAAACGGCCAAAGCAGCCGCAAACAAGTTGTATGTAGGCCTATCAGAATAATAACTGTGACTTGATCTACGAATGTGAGTGTACATTTCTACACTGGTTTTTGAAGTAAAACTTCTTTAGTGGCGGTAGAGGGTGAATCGGGAAAATCAGTCACACTCAAAACAGACTTGTTTCGGTGCGGACTGCACAGAAAACAATCAACTCAATGATTAGGAGTAATCAAAGGAAAATTTTCAGACCTTACTTCCTCAATGGCAATAGACAATTCCTAACCAATCTAAAGGTATATTATCTATTTTATGGAACCCGGAGGTTCATTACCGTGCAAATCCAAAATTAAAAATCCAAAACTAAAAAATACAAATTTCCAAAAATTAAAAAAAAAACAAAATTAAAAATTAAAACATCCAAAAATCTAAAATTTAATAAATAATAAATTCCAAAATTAAAAATTAAATAATAAAAAAATCAAAAATACCAAAATTGAAAAAATCTAAAAATCCAAAATTGAAAAAAACTAAAATTAAAAATTAAAAAATCCACAAAATAAAAATTTCAAAGAATCAAAATTAAAAAAATCCAAAATTTAAAATTCAAAGATCCAAAAATCCAAAATTAAAAAAGTTAAAAATCCAAAATTAAAAAATACAAGTTTCCAAAATTTAAAAAAAGAAAATTAAAAATTATAACATCCAAAAATCCAAAATTTAATAAATAAAATTAAAAATTTTAAATAAAAAAATAAAAAAATAAAAAAATAAGAAAATAAACAATTCAAAGATCGAAAATTTAAAAAATCCAAAATTAAAAATTCAAAGATCCAAAATTAAAAAGTCCAAAATCCAAAATTAAAAACGTCAAAAAACCCAATATTAAAAAGTCCAATAATGCAAAATTAAAAAATCCAATAATCAAAAATTGAAAAAATAAAAAAATAAAATAAAGGTTTACTTCTGTCGCGTGGCGTTCCACGCACTCTTTTTTTTTTAAAGCTAGAGAAGCGTGTTAAATCTAATTATTACGTGGGTTAGTTTAATTTAACTTATATAGCCTATATCGCCGTTTTTCAATCGCATAAAATATCCCTCTGTTACATTTCTGCTTTCCCAGGGGGGCATTTTCCAATATAGTTATGTACGATATATAAAGTTTACAAATATTGTACAACTCAGTAACTTCAACTAACATGCCTTTTTCTCCACTTTATGCAAACATAATTATATTCATTACATCCTTTTTTAAGTTTTAGAACATTTTAAGTTTTAGAACATTCTAAGTTTCAGAATTTAGTTCAGTTCATCTAGCATTGGTTGACCAATGCATTTCCATTCATATATTACTTTAATCTATTTTCGCTTCCCACTGTATCTTGACTATGAAACAAATTCCCTATTTAAAAAAAATGTTTTATGACCTATTACTCGTTCTGGTGTTTAATGGCTTATTGTAATTGAATTGCACATTTTCTTATATGCTATGATTTCATTTCATTATTTTACTGTCAATTAAATTTTAACTCCAGTAACATGTTACTCTACATTCTATTCCGATATACGAGGTGTTCTCTTTATCGCTAGCACTCGTTTTATTGACTGTTACAGTTCCATACAACGGTCTTACATCGTAATAGACATTTACGATCGAAGACCGTTATATAGAACTTAACTGGGGAGCACTTTAAATTTTGTACTAGAGGTGCTTACACTTAGAGCTAAAACTTTTATTTGAAACTCTTTTTTCTCTGAATGGTTGTTATAAGCCACCCACTGTTTGTAGAAACTCAAGTCTTGTCTGGTGAACAATAAAGTTTTACATCAGGT
Source organism: Ectobius pallidus (assembly GCA_964059195.1). Taxonomy (NCBI): domain Eukaryota; kingdom Metazoa; phylum Arthropoda; class Insecta; order Blattodea; family Ectobiidae; genus Ectobius; species Ectobius pallidus. Next base: position 86,243,967 of record CAXKWD010000009.1, read on the forward strand.
TGAAACAACTGAATATGCCTAGGCGCTTTTTGCAATACGATCTCTTATTCTATATCATAATGTGAGGTGAGAAAGGTGTATTGTCCATGCTTGGGATAAAGAAAGTTACGTGAGTGCATTAATCAGACTTTATTTGGGTTCTTAATTCTTCGGCGATGCGATGTGGTAAAGATATTCTCTTCTTTTTACAACCAATTTACGCGAAGAAAGTGTCATACATAATATATAGACCTGGGATTTTAAGGAAAATGCCTATTTTGTTGCTTATGAAATAACATGAATTTTTAAAAAATATGTTGATGTTTCATGATAAATCACTCACATTTATAGAAATTTATAGTGCTCTAAAATTCCTATTTGGGCCTTTAGAGCCTACTTTACTATTTTAGTGCCTAAATTTTAGTACATTTAAAATGAAATTAAAATGCTGTAATTTTTACAACTTCCTTGAATGAAGAGCAGAACAGCAAAAGGTCGGTTTTTCATAGAAACTTGATGTTCCCAAACAATTGTTGCCAAAGGAATACTGATTGACGGGGGAGGGGTAGGATTAGCTCAAAAGAACAAGGAGCAAGCAGTAAGAAGACACATACTTCACCAGTGTGTTGACCACACGACCATCCAATATCTGCAGGCCATGAGCTGGTCGTTATTGAAATCCAAGGCCCTTCAAGGCCTGTAGTGATCTAATTTTTCTAATGACCCATTACTGCTTTTGATAAATGTCTTTTTAATTCTGTCTTAATATTGCAGTTATTTCTGTTAAGAATAGATATACTGTACCACGTTTCTAACAGTAATAAAAAAAATCACGTTACAGTTTAAGTGTATGTTGTAATATTGCAAAGTCTATTTTCTGTCTATTTACATATTTTTGAAGCATATTTTAAGTCCCTATTTTCTAGTTTAAAAGCCTATTTACTTGTTTTAAAGGCCTATTTTAGGTGCCTAAAACCGTGTTTTTTTAGAGCCTAAAATCCCAGGTCTAATAATAATATATTACTTATTTGGACAGAGTAAGTTACGTGTTTCACATCAGTTGTTTTCAATCAAATAGCACACACCATATCGATTAAAAAATGGTGAATAAAAATCCCGAAGTTAGCTATATTCTCTAACCTTTTAGCTGGAGATTGTCTTAAAAGCATGGGGAGTTTTCTCTTTGACATAATCATTGTGTAAGCTATAGTATTGCAGTAATATAAGCATGTAATGGAGAAGTTATGTGACATTAATATTTCTGCATGTGTACATTGATGGATTGAGGGCACGAACTCCTCATTAATCCAAACACCAGATGTTGAAACACAGCTTCCTGCTGCGATCAACACCTAATCCCGCGTGGGAGACACGTCAGATACAAATCCCTATAAATTATTCTCTTTTTATCTGTCAGAAGTGATATTGAAATAAATCTCAGAACGAAGTAATTTTACAAGAAGCAAAATGTCTGAAAATACTATGTCATTTATTGATTAATTACTTCAACTTCTACCTAGATTAGGTATGCAAATAATATTAGGCCTATACATACTTAATATGGGAAATGTGGGCGAGTTCCAAAATGGCTAGTTCTCTGAGAAAAATAACTTTTAATAATAACAATAATAATTATTATCATAATATAAAATAACGACAATAATAATGAAAATAGCCTTAAAATTAACTTTATTTATATTTTCAACAATGCTAGTCCTATTATTTTATGACCGCAAGCAGAGTCATCCTTGAGGGTCTGCCAAATTGAGTGCCAGGGTTGCATGTTTTAGGAGGGCACAAAACGCCTAATCATATTAACCCATATAGTATATTCCACATGAGTACTGCAGTAATATTACGACTGAATCACAAAACGTACTTTAATGGGATAATAACACTTAATTTTATAATTATAATATTATTTTGCTGCTGAAAATTAATTCATCTGAGCTTGCCTTGTTTGCCTTAGTTACTAATACTAATGTTTGTAGCGACTCTGCCACAGATTGGCTGTGTTCGAGAGTCAATCAAAATGCTTGTTTGGACATCGCACTTTATATAAAAGTCAATGTTTAAATTAAGGTATCTATATACGTTTGAAATGTAAATTTTTTACAAATTAAAAAAAAAAAAATTATATTAGAATAAAAGATTGAAGTCTCTATTTTCAGAAAATGTTAAATTTGTTTGGGTTAATAGGTCATAAATGTATTTAAATCACCATTTAAAGGGTTGGCGCAAGCCTTCTTGGCCTGAAAAGGTAATGGCATTGTTCTTCATATTCTGTCTGATCTGTTTAAAATTTCCTTTCCATTCTAGCTGTAATATTTTTCACAGCTGCTGAGGATGTAGTACTGCCTTCCTGTAATAGATGGCAGTCCAATATCAAGTTCCTATGCTGCAGGGGCATTTTAAAAGTTCCAAATAGGAATATTAAGTTTTAAAAGTTTCCGTAAACTTCAATTCCCCTTTTCTCAAAACTTTATTTCTAGCAATTTTTTAAGATTCAAAAAAAGATAAAAATACTTAGAACTGAGCTAGAGGCTTCCTTCTTGCACCAAATGAAAGCCAATGAAACCAGTCAGAGCCTGAACCTAAATGGTTAAGAATATGTTAAGAATTGAAGCTGTGAGGGGTTTAAAAGGAACAATGAATAATTTTTTTCACCCACCAAAGTTCTAAGAATGTTTTTTCTTATTTATTGTAGGGCATGGTAGCAATAACTTAGGTTCAGGATCTAACCTACATTATGAGGAATCATCACATAATTTATACACATAGTTTGCATGTCTTTTAAGCAAACCAGAATTTTTTAAATATTTGCATGTTTATTTTTCAAAATAATTTTTTTAGACCACAATAATATTATTTTTTGGTTAACTAATATTGCATTAACTTAGTTGAATGATATCTGATTCACTCTAAAAAAATCAGAAATCCTGTTTGAAAAATGCAGATTTTCACTTAAAACGTATAAAGATACCTTCTTCAGTGTTAATTTTTTATTGTAGAATTAAATTACGTTCCTTTTCTTTCTTTAAATGAAAATTATGTCAGTATTCCGGACCCTAGTGGTCCCCTGTACTTCCAGGCAGATGAAAGAAAGAAATTTCTTATTGCCCACACTTCAAATAAAGAAACTTGTGGAAAAGTAACATAAGATTTTTTCAATAAAATTAAGTGTGTTTATTTGCAAGACCAATAGGCCTAAACACTCTTCTACATTGAGACTGGTAATATGTAACTATGTAAATTGTTTACACTGTGCAGTTCGCTACCGATAGAAGCATAGAGGGTTATTTTGAATCGTAAACGTTGTTTAGCACAACTCTCTCAGTCTATGTAAAGTTTCATTTTGCAGACAGTTATGGCAAAAATTTAGGTTAGGCCTATAACCCGTTATAGAGATTATAGGCTGGAGGATATAACTAGATATCACCATAGTTATCTTCCCTTTCTTACAAATTAATAATTATTTTGGCAACAAAAAGTTTACCCATAAACTAGATGAGTTTTGACAAAGCACTAACGTAAGCCAACACTCAGAACATTATTTACGACCTACAATTCGCCCCCATTCATTCAAAGTTTGCAATTACGTATCATACCGAAGGATTTTTCCAGATTATTTCCTTATTCTGTACCTTGAAGAGCGATATTATAAATAAATTTCTTTATGTATGGATCACGATTTAGTGTTTTCAGGAAACGTAGAAGCTATGTTCATTTGCTTTCATATGTCATTTGCTTCTAAACACATTGTTGCCAACCAAAAGAGCCTGAATCCCGCTACATACGAAATTATTAAAATGTTTTTTAATAACTATTCTAAGCACAAGCGAACTGAAATAATCATTTTCCTTTTAAAATGCATGATTTAAAATGACATAAAAGTCATACAATGTTCGACCGTTACAAGAACTTAACAGGCTCACACGAATAACAATTCTCGCTAGCGTTCGCTTTGTTAAGATCATGCTTGCCTGTTAAGCTCTATATATCGGTCCTACATCGTAAATAACTATTATGTTAATGTGAATCTTTAACAATGTATAACAGAACTCTCTCCTTCTATATCGCTGCGCTACAAACTGGAAGGTCGCGGGTTCGATCTCCGATGAGGTCGCTTCTAATCCTTCTGGTGGCATTATGGCCCTGGGGTCGACTCAGCTTCTAACAGAAATGAGTACCAGGAGCATTCCTGGGGGTAAAGGCGGCGGTGCGTAAGGCTGACAACCTTACCACCTTCATGTGCCGATGTCTAAACATCTGGGAACCTCAACCTCCTGGAACCCTCTGGGCCTCAATGGCCTGTAATAGGGAACACTCCTTCTAAGTGAAGTTTCATTTTACGGGCTGAGCCCGTTAAGGTAAAAAGTTAGGTGCTAGCATGTTATAGAGATTATAGATGATTTTCCCAGAAGTAACTGTCGTTCCCTTGCCTGTCTTACAAACTGATTGGCAACACAAATTGTTCCATAACGTAGATAGCCTACCGGCAGTTATGCTTCTGACAAAGCAGAAACGTAAGCCAACATAATATTTAGTTTCGGTCAAAACATTACTTACGAACTTCATTTCTCTCCATTCATTAAGGTATGTAAATCCTTACCATAGCGAAGGGCTTTTAATTATCAGTTTAAAATTTGTTTTTACCTTCAATTTATTTGCAAATAAATCACAATTCAATACACGCTGATCTCTTTCTGGTATGTTCAATTGTTCCAATTAGTGAGGTTTCAAAACTAATTGTTACCCACCAAAAGAGCCTGTATTCCGCTATATACGAAATTACCAAAACGTTTTTCGATTACTATTCTTACCACGTGCGAACTGAAATTATTTTCCTTCTAAAATTTACGATTCAAAATAACACAAAATGTCATAAGATGTCCGACCTTTATAAGAACTTCATAAAGGTTCACACGAACAACAAAGCGAGCCCTATCGAGTTTTCTTCATGTAAATTGTTATTAAGAATAAGAGAAAGTCGTCCCAAATCTTTGTGTCATGTCCCCAGAAGATACAAAATTTTGTTTTCATATGACTTTCCGTTCTGGAGCTAGGCTGTTCACAGACATACACACAAGCATAAACATGTTTCTGAAAATAGTATTTTTGATTGAGTGTACCTCAAAACATGTATTTATGTTAAAAACTAAACTTCGAATTTTGGGATCTAAAACAATACTCCCCTCCCTTTAGTACCTATGGTACGGGCAGAGGAAGTAATACATTTTCATCTAATCAAAGGGCAAGTTACTTTGAAAATTTCTGAGATATTTAAGATGTTAAGATTATTATTGACTGCTTTTTAGGTTATCCCTGTATAAGTTATAGAGTTTCCTTTGAGGTAATTGACTAGCTTAATATTAAGCTTGTATTCGTTGCGCAGATGGTAATTAATCGTAATTATTTCTGGGCTGACAAACATACATCCTTTACAACAATATTCTATAGAAGAATTTTAACTATCCCATGTTTATAATTACGTTAATCCCATGTATATATTTACAAATGCATTGTTTCATTTAGAACAAAGGAAACGAAAATTGTTTGATTATATTATCACCTTTATTGCACATAATTTGACACACTTGCTTTCTATTAGTTAGCATAGATCTAGTAATTGTATAAAAATACTTCGCATTGTACTGGATCTAAGTTATTTAATTTTAATACGAGAGATTTGCGTTTAAACTCTGTATTTAAAAATAAGGCGTACTAATTTGGTGAATGGAATCCTTAGTTCTGGGGTTGCACTTATTAACTATACATCCTCTATGTTTATGTTGAAGTTAGCAATAAGTGAGAATGATAATAACAATGAGAATAAATTATCATATGTTTACGTTGTCAGGAATTTTTTGTTTTAAAACTTAAAGTTACTCTACGTTATTTAATTATGAATATTTGAGAGCTACAATAGATTTGGGATGTCACTTCGTATTCAATTATCTGTTTCTATATAAGCGGCTTTGTCCTGATTGACTGACCGACTGATTGACTGACAGAGAATCAACGTAGAGCCTAAACTATAATAGGTAGAGACTTGGAATTTTGACGGTACTTTCGTTTCATAATGTAGGCCTAGTTCACACTAAGGAAGGATTTTGAAAAATTTTGATTACAAATGACAAACATCTAAGGAAGGATTTTGAAAAATTTTGATTACAAATGACAAACATCTAAGGAAGGATTTTGAAAAATTTTGATTATAAATGACAAACATCTAATTTTTTGAGGAGACAAATACCTTCCATAAGAAACACACGAGCAATTCGATTGTTGCGGAAAACGGCCTTGCTCGGTTGCTATCTTGATTCATTTATTTATCGATTCGCAGAGATCTGAATTACACAGAAGGGGATCACGAATGCACGCCTAGATGGGAAAACATTGAATGAATTGGACGAAACTCACTATGCGGTATTTTTGGGGGGGGGGCTAGGGAACTCGAATCTGGGATATTTTTCCCCCCAGGGTGGCACTTTAATCGTTGAAATGCGCCTTAAGCCGGGTTTACAGCTTTTAAATTATCAGTCGTTTTAATTTTTTATGCACGATTTGGGTAATTTGTGGTACGCTTTAATCGTTTAATTTCGAAACTGTATTCCCATATGGCAGCACATGATTCGTTTAATTCTTTTAATTACGTATATTTTTTAACGTAAAACAATATAATTAAGAATAAAATTACCTAATTCCTGCAATATATGCAAAATTGATGTCAGTTTTAAGAAATATGTTTTAATTATTTTTCTGTTGAATAAATGATTTAAACAAAAAATCTAGCAGTTGAGTAAATAATCGCGGGCGAAGCCGGAGGCACCTGTTGGTACTGTATAGCTGAACATATAGATAACAATATTTCATTTAAAGGTGTTGCATTAATATATTAATATATTTTGTCTTCTTTATACAAGTTTTGTTTTGTCAGAAATTGGTTTTTATTAGAAAGGTTTCTTCAAAAGGGAAATTTCTGAATGTTGCGGTGCCTTTAAAATGACTGAAAAAATCCGCTACATTACGAGGAAGAGACTACAGACAATTTGTTATTTATTTTATCTCAGAATTTGTTCCTATTAATTCATTAATTTAGTAGCAGGAGTTTATAGGAATACGAACGTGGATGTGGGCAAAGGAACTGCAGAAACGGATTGATTTTCTCCACAACATACATGCAATGTAGTCTACCCGCTGAGCACGCATGCTGGAGAAGTGGTGGCCTCACTGCCAACCAGGCGTTTCCTGGTGTTTTCCCCATGACTAAGCAAAATGGTAAATTGACATCCCTTGCAAGTGATATTAAGAAGGACTGATTACTTCTACACTACTTTCTTACAGGAAAGGGTAGCTGATTTTTAGGTGGACGCCATGGGTACATAAACATTTCACAAGAATGATAATTAGTTGCTATCATTTTACATTGAGTTCATACGTAAAAGAATAGCATGATTCATACTTTATGTCCTGATATTGTGCATTGAAAGAAAAGCTGATTTAATAAATATCTCCGTAACTGTTAATTTTGTAAAGAAATGTTATAAATACATATAATGGGCATTTAACTGTCTCCAAATCCTTACTGTGCAAACTTTTCATGCACGATATTTTTGCGATAGCCACGAAAAACAGAAAATGAACAAGAATCAAGTAGCCTACTTAGTACATACATAGCAGTATGAAGATAACCATTCTCATAGGTAGAATAGTAGCCTACAGTAATCTAATATTATTTTTAAACAGCTTGAATTAAAGGTAGAACTACTAGCACAAGACGAATTAAGTAATAAGTTGCCATTATTGCACTAGGGCTATAAAATCTTAGGCTATATACACTTTTCGGTAGATAGAAACATCCTAGTTAATGAGGAAACAACATTGTTCAGGGATTTAGTGTGGTTGACCTCGCTAAATACTGAGTTGGATTCATTAATTTTGATAATTCTTTATGATCTTTAAGCTAACGTCAAATCTAGAAGTCTTATTGCTCATGTGGTACAGTAACGGAATACATAAAGGAATATTTTTCCAAAGAAAGTGAAGTGGCTCAGTCAGAGCTTGAGGAAACACCTGTAGGTTTATTTTTAAACTCGTCGCCGATGTGGAGGCCACGCGATGTGGGCTTTAGCAGAGACAACATTCCTGCCCGTTCGCAGCCATGTGGAGAGTTTCTGCATATTTATATACTAGCATGTGCCCGCGGCTTCGCCCGCGATAATTATTTCAACAATTAAAAATTAAGAGCATAATAGTTAAATCATTATATTTATTAACACCTAAATCACGTGGACTACATACCACGATTAGATGCGTCGCCTGGTAAAAGCGACCTCAGATTCGAGTTCCTTGGTCGAGTCCTGTATAGTGAATTTCGTCCAAATTAAACAATGTTTGACCATGTTAGGGCTTACAACATTCAAGCGATCGCGAAAGTTCAATTTCAAGGTATGACAAAAATAGACAAAGCCAACTGTAATTGTCAAACTTCCATTTAATTCAATTCCAAACCCATCTGAAACCCACCGGCAACAATATGTTTTAATGTCAAATGTGATTCGGATTCGATAATTCTGTGTAAGAAGGGATTATGTATTCTCAAAAACATTTGATTTTTGGCATTTAAAATCAGAATTTTTCAAAATCCTTTCTTAGTGAGCACCTACATTATGAAAAGAAGGTACTGTCAAAATTCCAAGTCTCTACCTCAGGGGAAGACAGAAGCTTGCTCTGTGACGTCACTGCTTGCTGCTCGACTGCTCTCGTTATACCTCTGCGAGGAGTATGTGAAATGGTGGCATCAGTGAACAGGGGGGAAGAGAGGGGCATTCGTATTGCGGGCAGCGGGAATTTAGGGGGTTAGAACTTACGTAATACGTGTTACCGAATTAATGAAACATCAATCGATTTTCTTGATAGTTTATCGGTTAATTACAGCACAGTAGTTTAACATATTATAAATAATTCTATTTTACTATTCTGTGAGAACAATTACCTTTCCACAAAATCTATGTTCTTTGACAAAAATAAACAATACTATCATTTGAATTAACATAATTCACTACAATAAAAATAATAAAAAATGAACTTCATTAATTACCATACAAACTCGTCTGCACCTTAGATGATACAAGATTACAGTAACAATTGTCTGACTTTCCTGTATCTTTTTTCTTTAACAAGTATATCAATGTTGGAACGTAATGTTTGAGCAATATTTAATCGAAGACTACATTTAGGTTGTGATTTGACAATGTACTTCTTGATTTGAGCTTTGCACATTTCATTAGTGAAAAAAATTGTTCGGCCACATATGTCGATCCAAAATTACATAATATTCTGCGGCAAGTGCATAAGTCTCGGGAATCTGGTTTCAGAGAAATTTCTGTAAAAGTTACCCAAGACCACTTTACGTTCGTATTTGTCCTTTAACAGATCGTCGGATTGTAAGTTTAGCAGTTCCAACTGATACCGGCAAGGAACGTCTTTGACATTAACTGAATATGGGGTAGCAAAAAGTTTAAACATTGGAGAAAGGTTTTACACATCCTGAAACCTCGATTCGAACTGAAGAAGAAATTTTGCAGAACTAACACATGTTCTGCAGAGAGAACACTATCAGGATCGCGTACTTGCATTAACTTTGAAAAATGCTCCGTATTTCGAACCAGAAGTTGTTCTACCCACAGAGCTAGAGCTAGCTCTAGCGTACTCTAAACACCCCTACTACCGTGCGCTCTTGCTGACGTCACACACAAGGGATCCGCATGCACTTGCTCCACAAACGTCATCACAAGCCGTAGTTGACTTCCCCTGCTCTACCTGTTATAGTTTAGGCTGTATGTTGATTCCTGTCAGTCAGTCAGTCAGTCAGTCAGTCAGGACAAAGCCTTTTATATATATAGAGATAAAGGAACTGTTATCAAAATGTTCCTCTCCTTTTATATTTTATGCTGTGTATTTTGGACAACATACTCAATTTCTTATGGTATTTGTACCTGGGGCTTATCATCAAAACAACAACTATTTTCCAATTGAGGGGGTCAGCGCAACAGTGGTCTAACCCTTCCGACATGGAAAATTAGTTAGTGATGCTATTTTCATGGCTTGGAGGCAAACTTTATTCTTATATAGAGGTTGGACAAATTAAGTTTGTTGTAGGTAGTTTTGAAGTCAATAATCTGTTCCGTGAAACAGAATTCCTCTTGTGTAAGGGCAACCAAAAATTTTGAAACCAAGATAAATAAATCCAAAGTAACTAGAGACTATTAACGTTCTTCAGAAATATGTACCGTTCATTTATAATTAATTTCATGATAATCTGATTTCTGTAAGTGAGGTAAGTGTTGAAGAAACTGGGGAGAATGGTAGTGAGCTTTTTCATTTATTTCATCGTGTGTAGGACTGAATATTCATTGGAATTTATAAATAAAATTAATACAACTCCTTTCCTCTTAAAATAATGTTCTAATGCATGTAAAAATCCAATATTTATTGAAATAATTTTTCTCTCCTCTGTCAAGTTGAAATAAATGTCAGTGCAACAGTGGTCTAACCAAGAAAACAGTGTTGCAGCGTCTCATAAAATTGATAATATCTCTGAACACACTGAACAGTAGACTATGTAACATTGCAGTTAAGTAGACCAAGCATCATAGAACACTCCGATACCAATAAAACTGAATTTTCCAATTGTACGAAAAACTACAATGTAGAACTTGAACTTGCTTTTTCTCTAAACTATAAAAAGGTGGGTTAGACCACTGTTGCGCTGACCCCCTCAATTATAAAAGAAAACACCAAAAGCTATGTTTCAAGTTCCCACTTACACTCCTAATAAAGAAGTTTTTCAGAAATTAAAACTTTTACCAGTCTCCTGTAAATGCATGTTGGGGACAGTGTGTTCTAGACATCAGACTAAAGAATTATTTTCAAGAAACTCGGAATGTTATATCTATAACACCAGGATAGCAAACCACATGTATCTACCGAAACATAGACTTACAACGTTTATATAGTGTCACATCAAGCCATAAATCTTTCAATTCGCTACCTGAATAAATAAAAGAGCTTAACATCAATGCTAAAAAATGTAAAAATCTTACTACTGTATCTATTATTCTCAAATAAATCAAATTATTATAAATAAATATTGACAATATTCTGTCAGCCATAAGATCACGGCTTACTAAATGAATAACAGTCCATGAATCGATCAGAGTTCCCAATGCTACCAAAAGATGAAGAGCGTAGACTTAGTTGCTTACACCAAACGCTATAAAAGCACAAGAACTGGTTTGCACCGAATCGAAATTGTGGTTTTAATCAATAGACATTCATATTATTTCAATTTCTAAACAAGTTATGCTACATAAATAATGCGTTTTCATTCTGTCCACTGACAGCATGTTACATATTAATCCAGCACGTTGATACCTTACGTGTCTAGTAACGAGCTGACGTTTCATCAGATAAAATTGCATGCTTGCGACCCTAGGAAGCATATTAGAAGATAAACGATCGTGATTGGTCTATATCAGAGGAATTTATTGCTAAACGTTATTGGTCAATATCAAACAAGTGGCTTGTAAATGAAATAGTATAATTAGATATTAAAATTTGTGTATTACAAGGAGAAATTTCATAATAAATTCTAATATGCCCACATGCATTGAAATTAAGTTTTTCTTCAATTTGTAATAAATACCCAGAAAATATTTTGAAATATATTGTAATAGGCACTATTTAATTTAGGCCTATTCATGTATTTATTAGAGAAAAACACATTTCTTACTCATTTATACGCCAGTAACAGTGGAAAGGTCCTTTTTTGCCCCTTTGTATTCGTTCTCAAGGAAGCAATTATTTTCGACTACAGGTTCAGAGGGTCATGAAATATTTACATTATAAACTAAAATGCAAATTGACGATAGCTGATTCAGGTGGGCATGAAATTGTTACCTCTTAACCTCCACATTTTGAAATACTTAAATTTATGTACTGAAAATCAGTCCTATCGTAGAAAAACAGTATACTGTAAGTCCCTTTTAAAAAAAAAAAAAATTATGCACTTAGGAAGTTCGGCCCAATCACTAATTCTAAAACATTTACATTTTAAACTTGTATGATACTAACTACTTTCTATAACATTATTAATTATAACAGTCTATTAAAATAAAGTTTTCTATGAAGGCTTTTAGAGTTGGATAAGGTTGAGGCAACCAGCTTTTTAGACGTAGCCCTACCACACGTGAAGTGGTAAGGCTTTCAGCCTTGCTCATCAGCTATCTTTATCCCCAGAATTGCTCCTCAATTTTGTTAGAGTGTGAGTCGACTTAAGGGTCTTAGTGCCACCAGAAGGGTTAGGTCAATCACATCATCGGAGATCGAACCGACAATCTCCCGGTCTGTAGAGAAATGCCTCAACCAACTGCGCCACGGCATTCCCCAAAATTTGTCGTATCAAATTCTTTAGAGTTAAATTGTCAACTATTCCGTTAGGCAATGGTTACTTTCACTTTCACGTTAAAAGTATAGCAGCTTTAAAAAATTCGCTGATCATGAATCATCGCTATTTGTCCTCCATGTTATCATGCAGCTTGTTAGATTATTTCACGCTATGAGCGTAATTATCTGTAAAATACAATAATTTCACACCATCTCCATAATAGGAAGTGAAGTTTATGACACAGTGACCCTGAACTACACCACGGTTACATCATTGTTATTACTATTGTTGGAGGGTGTCCAAATGGACCGAGGTCGGGGACACTATGTCTCAGGGGCCAAGGCCTTCTTCACTATCAGTGTTAAGTTATGAACATAACGGGGACAAGGAAGGACCGAACAGATCTCATGCCGTGCGAAATGTTTATCCCACTAGTCACCTCACTTTCCCTAGCGAATATGGAAAGTATTTGTTGAAACAAAAATACGTGTTCAAAGCGTTCAAGTCGACAGTTTGGTAATACATATTGAAATGCATCAACAGCGGTCTTATTGATTTAAGGGAAATCTTTAAGACGGATGAAAGAAAGGTAAAAAAAAAGAAAGATAGAAAGAAAGGTAGAAAAAAGAAAGATAGAAAGGAAGAAAGACAGAACAGCCATTCCACGGAAAGTGAGCCTGAAGTGTCCATTAAAATATGTCATCACTGAAAGATTATGAAATTAATTTTGAGATTTAGTTCTTCAGTAGACTAGTACTGAAAATTAATTATATAATTTTTCAATGACGACATAATATATTTTTAATTAATATTAAAAGGTTGTTACGGTCTGGACACTTCAGGCTCACTTTCCGTGGAATGGCTGAGAACACAATAGGAAGGAAGGAAGGAAGGAAGAAAGGAAGAAAGAAAGGAAAAAAGAAAGAAAGAAAGAAAGAAAAGAAAGAAAAGAAGAAAGAAAAGAAGAAAGAAAAGAAGAAAGAAAGAAAGAAAGAAAGAAAGAAAGAAAGAAAAGAAGAAAGAAAGACAGACAGACAGAAACAATAGGAAGAAATAAAGAAAAAGGAAGGATACATTATAAACATGTCTGTAGATGGATCTTTCCTCACCTAAAACCCTCACTCCCCGGGGGTTTTCCCCATTAGTGGGATAGCATTCTACTTCAGCCTCAGACTTTATAAAAATAAAGCCATTGGTTCAGTAATTGTTATTCATATTTGCGAATTTACCTCTATCGAAGTTACGTAATATAATACTACAATAATCGACTTACGTAAACTCGAAATTCAGAAACAGGTTATATAACCTTCGGGGATGCGATTCGAACGTGGTATATGATTTTCTCTTAATGTTTACAAACAATTTTCGTGAAGAGAATGTCATTTTTGCAGATTTCCTCGAAAACGGCTCTAACTGTTTTGTTACATTTCGTATATAAAGTTCATAATATGGATAATGTATTATACTAGAGCAAAATCTTACATTTGGGTAGACGAAGGTGTGTGTTTCACATCAGATTTTCTTCAGGTAGGGTTTGTTGAATCTCGAGACTGTGAAGATTTTCGTGAAACTAGTTTGCTACTATGTGAAAATTCCAGCAGTGGAGAAATAACATGAAAGGAGAAGGTGATTATAGGTAAAACTTGTATAGAACCAGATTTATGAGCTATACTTCAGGGCAAGAGTGGAATATGACAGGTCTCGAAACCCATCCGTAGTTGGTGTGCGTTACATATTTTACTTCAATTTATAGTTGCTGTCTGGATACTTTAACGACATAATCATAAGAATAGCAGTATTTTCATATGATATCACCCGATAGAGTGCACAGAAGCCATAATTACTTCGTCATTCCGATAGCTGTTAATTCTGTAAAGAAATCTGCTAAAAAATATTTAACAGTATATTTTAATGTACAAACTTTTCATGTAGCCTATCTTATGTGATAGTTGGGATAGCCAAGAAAAGCCTAAAATAAGAGTCATCTACCCTCTAAATAATTTTTGTGAGAAAAACGAAGATACTGTAGTTGTTTTATTATGCAAAGTTAGAAATGTCACAGTGTTAAATTTTCATATCTTCAAAAATCAAAATTTGGGAAAAGTCTTCATGAAAATTATCTTTAATATTCTTAAATATAAACAAAATTTTAGCGGGTGTAAAAAAAGTGCACAAGAAAGCTCATAGTTTAAGAATGTAACTAAATACAATTCACCGTTTACCCACAACAGGCGTACGGAGATAGACAGACACCCTGACAACTTTTTTCGGTTTCTAGGTAGGTATCTTAAAACATTTTTGTCACTGTCACTGATATTTTTATATAGTATGTATATGCCATAAAGTAAAAGAGCTTTTCTGTAACATCCTGTCGACGATTCAAGATGGCATATTGGATAGGGAGTGGACTATAAACTCTACATTGAAGTAGATCAAATGTAACCCATGACGATTAATTTCGGTCACGCTACTTGATTTGTTGAACTAAATGCAGCAGACTAATTTTTATAATTTTTATAGGGAACGATGAAACAATGCCACGTCTTAATAATCGCGTAATTCAAGGGCGTAGCTGAGACGTGTATCGGGTGTTCCTAAATACGCCCTATTGTATGATGGGGCTTCCCTACACTTTTATATATTTTCTGGGAGAAATTTTCGGAATGCAGATCTTTATTTTGAGGAGTGGAATTAGCTGTCTTGGTACTTATTAAGCTACTGAATTTTATATGGTTTTAAATTATATTATGTAAAATCTAAGACAAATCTAAGCATAATAAACTATCAAAATTCTCCAATTTTTAACCAATCATTCAGAAAATTTAGTGAGGAGTGCAAATATTTGATGAGGATAATAATGATACGATAATTAGGTATTCATGTTTATTAAGGTATTTCATATAGGATCCATGCCATGTGGGATATGTGCCTCTTTGCTCCACTTTGATGTGGATTAGGTAACGAGTGTCCAGAAAGTGTGGAAAAAAGACTATTTAATTCTTTAGTTGAGAAATAATTTCGGGGATGTGACTTTAGCTCGGTATGAACCATAAGCTTCGTACCTATTGTCTATTACCGGCATTAAGTTTTTTCTATTAAGTCTGCCCTTGCTTACCAGTCCAACAAAAGAACCAGGCTGTTTAAAAATGATTACGTCTATAATCTTAGTGAACAAAGGAATACGAGATGCACGTGTTTTAGAGCTCTCGTGTTTTTTAACCATTTCTCCCGAATTTCCAGGGCGAAAATACGGTAGGCTACTGCTGGTTATAGGGTTCAAGGATAGTAGGAATTCAAATCTCTCGCTTACTACTTATTTTAGATGCCAAAAATTGTTTATAATAATACCTCAGATTAGTTTTACATTTTGTAGGCCTACTAGCACTCGTACGGATTATGGGCTTTCCTGCTAGCACTATATTTACCGTATTTTACGGACTATAAAGCCGGTCTAAGTCCAAACTAACTTAGCTTAGCTCTCATACTGTGGGGGATTTCATATGTAGCTATACAGGATTTCGTATGTAATTGTGTCGGCACAACTACATATGAAATCCCCCACAGTATTTGAGCTAAGCTAAGCTAATTTAGCTTAGCTCTTGGTCGACAACCGGCTTAAGACGCACCTTGATTTTAGGATGGAAATTTAAAGGAAAAGAAATTTAATGTGATTCTGAACAAAACAATTCAAAGGGAATAGTATACTTCATTCCATAAACAATTATAACCTTGTACAATGAAATCAGTGCAATCACTTCTAACTTAAAACCTGCGTTGTACGAAAATCTCTTCTGTACAGGTGGCATCGCGTAAATTTTAACAGACTGAAAATACTTTTTCATCCCTCTAACCCTCAGTTCAGCATACAGTAAGTGTAATGGGACCAGGCTGTTTAGAGGTCATTTGCCTTTATTTAATCCACCCGGTGGAGAAGAACTCCTTTCATATAAAAGAACTCAACATTCCCTTCTTTTCGCATTGTATACCTGGCTTCCAGCTACCCTCACTTTACGATTGTGACAAGTTCATTGATGTACAGTCTGTGAAATATTTGTAACTAATCGTTTATAACACCTTGTTTATAACTATGGTATTACCGGCAACATTTACCAGATATTTTTTTAAGTGTACTTCGGACCATTAGACGCACTTAACTTTCAAGACTCTATGTGAAAATAAACTTTCTTTTCTAGACATAGAAATGACTAGACAACACAATAAAATCTTGTTTAATATATTTAGGAAATCTACATATACAGACACCATGATAAATAAACATTCTAATCATCCTTTTAAACAGAAAATTTCAGCCATTAATAGTATGGTTTATAGAATGATAAACTTACCACTAAGCAAAAAAGCTTATGATAAAGAATATAGAACTATTATCCAAATAGCTCAAAATAATGGTTACAATAAACAAACAGTCCACAAGATAGTTAATAAATTTAAAAGAAAAGCCTCGATTATACGTAACAATAATAGCCAGTTGACTCCTATTAAAGATAACAAAAAACTAAATTTTGCTACTTTTGATTATACAGACAACAAAATACACAAAATAACAAAAATACTAGAAAGAAACAACTTCCGCATTGCATACAAAACTAATAACAACTTAAAGAATAAACTCTACAATATAAATAACAATAAAGAAGACATTTACGATAACAATGGTGTATATAAGTTAGAATGTCTGGAATGTAACAAATTATATATAGGGCAAACCGGGAGGAAATTCAAATTAAGATACAAAGAACACATGCTTGACTACAAACATAGAAGATATAAATCTGCTTATGCCAAGCACTTAATCACACACAACCACAAACATGACAAAATTGAAAATACACTAACTGTTATCCACAAACACAAAAAAGATAGAAAATTAAACACATTAGAATCTCTAGAAATATATAAAAACAAAAACAATATCCTTAATGAAAACTTAATTGAACACAACCCCCTTTTCGAACTCGCTCTAGTAGCCTAAGATCTATGCTTAGATTACACTACCCGTTAGTATCTACATAGTACTCAACATGGTTATACTCACATAGATCTACAATTGATTACAAGGTTAGTGTTTGAAATTATCATTCAATTCACTTTAGATTTATATCTATCTCAATAACTCAATGACCCTAATATTTATATTCACTTTTTTACGTGGTTTTAATTAATTTCTTATTGTATTTTTACTTAAAGACTATGGACTGAAGATGGTACATCTTTGTGCCGAAATGTACATTTCCAAGTAAACAACCTACGACTAGAAGCGAATAATTAAGTTCCTGATAATCCTGCAATCATCAATATCATCAACGAAGTAGCATATAACAGTTATTGATACTACTACTAAAAATAAGTAGTGTTTATATATCAGATAATAATATAGTGCAACGTCTACGCTTTATTGAAGAAATTTTATCAATTCAATTGGCTTTCAGCTCCTAAATAAGTTAGGTTAAATACCATCCAATATAATATAAATACTTGGACGCATATTCTTCAGTATAATTTGATATGAATAATATTTGACACTCATATAGAACTACAAACTGGATAAGCTATTCTGATCTTCGGAAATATATAATAACAATATAAGAGAACAGACTCTCCACATAATTTCTACTAATTACATAAAAAACATGGTAAAATACTACATGATGTGAAACTTCCAATATTTATCGCTCTGATATAAAAACTTTCTTAGCTTTTAGACTTTGACAAGATTTTTATAGGTAACTTATATTTATGTAGTTATACCACGCTAATTTTATATATGACTATATCACATTTTTTGGGTATTAAATATAACATGTAAATGAAATATATTACGAATCCTTATTCAGAATTGTATACCTGTAAGCAATTTTGAATAAGTATTACTTTTAATACAATTTGTAAAAGCTAAATAAGCTTATTTATATCCAATTCTTAATAAATTTCAATTATTAACACTTTTTGTACATTATATTATAATCATAACCTTTTATCATTATTTGACTTTTATTCTGTGAATAAGTTATTTAATACTACTGTTTTTAATATTGACTTGGAATATATATATTCTATAAATATAAGATTCTATTATCTAAACAAGGTACGAAAAACTTATTTGGTTATGATCGATTGCTTACTTGAATAAAATTATAATATTATACACACGCGCATTATAAGTTTATACTCTTCTAACCTAACGCTCCTATTGGAATTAACAACTTATAACATTTATAGCTTCATATCAGAAATTCTTTGAGTCTATATTATATCCTTCCAATATATATATATATCTACAGGTTTCTTGATTTTTCGCTTCAAGGTTGTAAATATATTTTTGAGGGTTTAGGCTAAAAATTTCCAAACATTTATACTATACAATTACCCTCAAATAAAAGATGAAATTCATTAATATTTCAAGACTCTGTTTGCAAGGTAAAAAAGTGCGTCTTATGGTCCGTAAAATACGGTAATAAAATGAGCAGCCTTTGGAGTTTTTATTATATATTTTAAGAGCCTTGTACCGCTTGATAACAGATGGTTTTGGATAAATTTGCATATTACGACCAGATGTTGGAATTGCCAAAATATTAGACTCTACATGGTCACTTCTTGAAGGTCGACATTGGACCTTGTAAACAAATACCATTCAGCTATGCTAACAATAGATACACCATCTGTCAATTGAGTCATTCTTAACCCATTGAACGGGACAGTATGTACTATGTAAGAGGGACGACCTGAAACAGCCTTAACATTTTAGGGACTACACCCTATGAAATATTACCATCGTGGAATGAAACCTGAAGGATGATTTTGTAATTATCTATTGTTACGTCTTTACGGGTAGGCATGCTATAAACATTCCAGTTGATGAAGAATTGTGTTCGGCCCTGAAATCTGAAGTAGAATTTAGCAGCACTTGTGAATGGTTTGAGGTTCCCGAATAATAAGAAAATACTATTTTCGCAAGCATTTATGGCGTGTATGTTTCTCTCTGTGTGTGTTTGTCATCACTAGGGGGCGGATTTCTATGACCTAAAAAATAGGATATATGCATGCATTTATGACCTAAAAAATATTAAAATATGACCAATAGAATTTAAAATATGACTTTACCACTTACACATTGTGTATATTTTTTTAAGTTTCATTACAATACATTTTATTAAAATATAGTGTTAATTATTTAAAATATCTGTAAATTCTCAAAAAGTATCATTATAATGAAAAATTTACAAAATATGATATGAAACTTCAAAATTTCTTTAATATGCACACAAATATGCCAAAAATATGGCCTAATATGTATAATATTCATACTAAATATGCTACAATAGTTGAAAATTTCCTAAATATGCAGTTATATGCACAATAAAATCAGTTCCATTTTCACCAGGATGCTTGGAATCGGGTTTAAATTAGTCGGAAACCTGAAATAATGCAAAGGGGAAAAAATATGACGTCATAGAAATCCGCCCCCTAGTCATCACCGTAACTCGAAAACAGTATGCAGTATCAAAACTAAATTTTACATTTCAAGGGGTTTTGACGAGCATTTCAAGGATTCTCACTTGCACTTACCAAATTAATATTAGGGAAAATTTGTTTCTTGTGATTTTTTCGAAAACTGCTCCAACAATTTTGATCAAAATTTCAACACAAACTCATATTAAAAAACTCAAATGCGCTACATCCCTTTAAGGGACTAGGTCTGCCATACGACATCTGTATCATCTACCATAGGTAGATGGGGGCATGTGGTCAGCATGCCGACTCCGACGATCGTTATTGAAAGCTACTGAACCGGATCTGCTACTTCTGTATAAAGTACCTCCTAAGTTCGGGTCAAGAGCCCGAGTGTACCCCATTCCAGACCTACCTACCTCAGAAAAAATCCGAGGAGGTTGATCTTTCCCTAAGAAGAGATAAGAATTCTGTGAATGTGCTTGTGGTACGTCCGTAGATTCTGTTGTTGTTAATGAATCAGATCACAGAGATAAAGAGTCCATTTAGTGTCCCTATGTCAGGTCGGAGAATCGCAGTAATGACAATATTTCAGTAACATTTCGTTCATGATTTTCCTTGCAAAGTTTATTTGATCTGTTGTGGTAAACAAAAAAAATGTGTGCTTGGAACGCCACGCGACAGAAGTGAAACTTGTTTTAATTTTTGGATTTCTTCAATTTTGGATTATTGTATTTTTCAATTTTGTATTGTTGGACTTTTTTAATATTGAGTTTTTGGACTTTTAATTTTGGATTTTTTAAATTTTTGAACTTTTGATTTTTTGAATTTTGAAATTAAGGACTTCTTAATTTTGGATTTTTTAAATTTTGGATCTTTAAATTTTTTATTTTTTGGATTTTTAAATTTTACTTCGCCGATTTTTTATTTTGAACTTTTAGATTTTTTTAAATTTTGGATTTTTGTATTTCTTTAACTTTGTATTCTTTATTTGTTATATTATGGATTTTTTTTAATTTTTAAATTTTGTATCTTTGAATTTTTTAAATTTGGAATTTTATTTTTTATCTTTGATTTTTTTATTTTATGGATTTTTTAATTTTAGATTTTCGATTTGTAATTCTGCGTTTTTAGATTTTTTAAATCTTTGATTTTCGATTTTTTAATTTTGGATATTTTATTTTTAAATTTTGGATTTTTTTATTTTTTAAATTTTAGATAAGCCTAATATTAAGTTGATTGTTTTCTGTGCAGTCCGTTCCGTCACAGCCCTACTAATTTCGTGACGATTTTGTTCGTAACGCCAGTTTGGGTTAGCTCTCGATTTATTCCTAGCGCGGCTAAAGAAGTTTCATTTCAAAAAGGTAAAGTTAGTCTTGAATATCTATCTACTCTTATACAATTCACGGCCCTAAATAGCGTGCTTGCTCGCCCGCTTCGTGAGACATCGGGTATACTCGGCGATGTTCGTCTCTCGCAGTCTAACCTTTCATGACGACTACAAAATTAGGAAGGAAAACCGTTTCTTTATTATATAAGGCCTAAGTCAAATGAACACAATGAACAAATTTTCTAATTTTATTTTTACTTACAATTTTCATAGCTCTGAACCACAAACATTTTTAATAATCTACCAGTGTAATTTTCTTAAAAATCCTGGAGTCAATGAATAATGGCGGGCGAAGCCGGGGGCAACAGCTGTAAAATATTGATGGTTTTATCTCTTGAAATATCGCTGATAATAATAATCCAAACAAACCATTCCTTCCCTTGAAACATTATATAATTTCTGAAAATTACACTGAATTGATAAAATAAAATTCACATCATATTTATGTCAATAAACAGCTGAGAAACAATACGTATTATGTGTTCACAGGTTCTTTGGAACTGCATAATCGATTCTGATATAGTTTTCCCAGGGGGCGCTTTCATGTCGTGGAATGTACTCTAAAGCAGTAATTTTAGCTGTTTCATTAATTATTAATGGCTTAGTTTATGAATGATTCGCGTTCAAGTGTTAATAAATATAATGCTTTAATAATTATTATACTCTTAATTTTTAATTTTTAAAAGAATTACCGTGGCGAAGCTCCGGGCACCTCCTAGTTTTATACAATGTTGCGATGGAATCTTACTGAGTGACTTCTTTTTCAGTAACACTAGATAAAAGAGTTTTATAAAAGAATCTGGGATAGCATATCTAGAAATTACATAAACTCCCGGCTTAGCAATGGGTTATTGCTCGACCAATTGTGTTCGAGACACAAAGCAAGTCTCAGCTGTTTCCATTGTTTTGTTTCCATTAAGATCCTATTGACTTCCTTTGCCAGCTTGTTCCGGTAGGCGACCCTGCGTTGTACATATGTAGCGAATTTCTCGCGCGCGCTAACTCCGTAAATCTCCTCAGCATGAGTCACTTGGGCATATATGGGAATTCGAGAGTATTTCTCCTCGGTAAATTTAGTTTCTAGTGCACATGTACGATGACTAATCCCACTTGTATCGACCTGGCATTGTCTGCTTTTCTGAGTTTGATTCCAACCAAGGCCATAAATGCTGCAACATTTTTTATAGTTTCTGCAGGCCTCAGGGGCATTCTGTGCTGAAGCCAAAGGATGCTAGACTTTCGTGCAAGAAATAACCACTTTCACTACAATGAAACAAACTGAGGGTGAATAATATTTTTATTTTATTTTTTATTTCTTTTATTATTATTATTATTTTTATTTATTATTATTATTATTATTATTATTATTATTATTATTATTTTAAATATACATATACACACAGATATCGTACTCTTACTCACGGCTTGAAGAGAGATACAAAAAAAGAAATAATTATTACTGTCAAAATTCTTACACATACATAAACACTAACGCATATTACACTTAATAAAACATAATATGGGGTCGGCCTGAATAGCGTAGTTAGTATCGCGCTGGCTTTCTGTGGCCAAGGTTGCGGGTTCGATCCAGGCCCATTTATGTGTGCATAAATGTAACAGACCAATGTCAGTAGATTTACAGGCATGTAAAACAACTCCTGCGGGACAAAATTCCGGCACACCGGCGACGGTCACAGGCCTAAGTTGCAGAACATCCCCGTCGTTAAATAACCATAAACCAACCAACCAACATCATATGGGGTACTTGCAGGGAAAAATAAACTATTTCATGAGCTAGAAATAATTCAAAATAGAGCATTTCAATTATGTTCAATATTCCCTTTAGAACCCATAAATATTCAAAATCTCTGGGATCTAGTCACTTTCTGTCTCTGCAAATGCAGTCATTTATATTCTATTAAAAATGAATTTATTAAATCTAACACCACCTGAACTACAACCGAAGATAAATCTATTTATGCCGTTTTACTCTGTACACGAATTCCTTACTGCTGACTTTGTCTTATAAGAACTGTTATTACGTATATTGACGATGCCTCACCTGTATGAACATTGGCTGATAAACATTATTATTATTATTATTATTATTATTATTATTATTATTACTATTATTATTATTATTATTACTATTATTATTATTATTATTATTATTATTATAACACGAGACAAGTCAATTATCGCTTTGTAACCCGTAGCGAATCCACTATACAGACCTGTGGCCTGAAAGGAATTTTACCGCAAGCTATAAAATTATATAGCCTATAACATGTTACCTGAAAGCAACATATTCGGTTCTGTTAGAAATTTTAAGTCAAAAGCATTATCACATTTTTTAGATAGCCGATTTACTTTAATCACTAAGATAGATCTAACATATTTCTGTAAACTCGTTGAAAATTTATCTGTATATTTGCATTTCCATATGCATTAATTTTTACTATCACTGAGGATGGCTACAAGTCGGGCGAAATATATTTGATTCGTACCATTTTATATTGACAAGACGGAGATTCCGAATTTTAAACTCTCTTCTGCTTATGTTTAGTAAACTTTTAGTTTGTTTGTTTGTTTGTTTGTTTTTTGTTCTCGTTTGGAATAATTCGTGTGTGTATGTGTCTTTTTTTATTTCAGAGTTCTAATTCTTTGGCATTATTTGTAATGACAATCTAATGTACTGTATATAATACCTCAGAAGTAGTAGGCTATAAATATGTTTTAAAAAACATTCCACATATGAAATTTTGTCCTGGACGGGAATCCCACACGGATTTTCATCTTGGCCCGCTGACGTCAAGAGCATTGAGTTCCGATTCCAAAAATTCCTCTAAACCCGTATGGACCTCGCACGAATATGATTATATGCTCGTACATCTACAATGTAGCGAGTGTGCACCTGACTATGATGCTTATTTAATTATATCAAAGTTAATTGTATATTTTTCTGGTTATGTCGTTGGCAATGGAAATTGTCTATAACAACATTACCCATTTATGTTTTCACAGACCTCATGGACTAATGTTATTCAAATTCCACAAATGTCACTTATGTAATACAGAGGACCTTTTCTAATTAATAATATCGGTCTAAATGAACGGACAGTTAGTGTTCTGATTTCAATTTATAATAAATTATAAAACCTATTCCCTTGAGGCTTATAGATTCTTTTTGTATTTTCTAATCTACAGCGAGAAATGTCAATAATATAATTTCTGATGTAGAATTCATGTATATTCTGACGACGTGAAAATGTAGATATATTCTGCTTAAGATACACAAGACATGAATAAACATGACGATAGAGTCATAACTAAGACTCGGAAGTTAATGTTCTATCAGAATACAAAATATGCTCCGGAACCAATGAAGTATGCTACATCTTTTTAAATAAATTTAATACTTTACGTTCTCTTGTTAGTTGATTTACATTATAAATTTAAAAAAAATAGAAGTTTTATAAATTACATTACAAAGCCATTTAAAAACAAGGTCCATGCAACAAATTTTAGTAAATCAAAAACTAATAGAGTGAAACGTTACTTTAATAATGTACAATCAGTTCCAAAAGCATTATTCGTTGTACAACCAATTATTATTGTACAGTCGGCTCTCAAAACATTCACTTAGCCAAATATGTTGTAAATGTCTGAATTAACACAGATAAGCAAAATATTTAAAATCTGTTAAAAATGTGCAGTTAAATATATGTGACAACTGATAAAAAGTGCACAATATTTTAATACCAAGCAAATATGATACATTATCGCAAAACTAACGAAATATGCAACAATATGCAAAATCAAACCATAAATCTTCTGTTATTTCTTTCATGTCTCTAAACATTTTAACGCTAGCATGTATCATAATAAAGTGCATTATTAAAATATGAATTTCCATAACTTCCAGTCATAGCCATTAATTTAGGAAAAAATGGTCTACAATGTGCATCAAAACTAGCACCTGTAAAATTTTAATTACTTTTTTTCATAATAAATAGGCTATCAGTTTTCCTAGCGCAGTTTCCCCAGGGTCTAAGTCCTATAACAAAAGACAACAAAATAAAGCATAATGGTCTTACGTTTACCAAATTTTAATTTTTTGATGACAGGTTTGCAGTCTTATCTCAACGAAGAGATATGATATATTTACGTTTAAAACTAAATTGTTTCATTTAAAAAATCGTCAGTTATTATTAGACCTGGGATTTTAGGCTCTAAAAAATTAGATTTAGGCACCTAAAATAGGCTTTTAAAACAAGTAAATAGGCTTTTAAAAGAGAAAATAAGCACTTAAAATATGCTTTAAAATGTGCAAATAAACAAAAAATAACTTTAAAATACTACAATATGCTCTTCAACTGTAACGTAATTTTTTTACTGTAAAAAACGTTGTATACCTATTCTCAACAGAAATAATTGCAAAATTAAGACATAATTAAAAGTACATTTATCAAAAACAGTTTTGGATTATATGAAAAATTGACACAGGATGTCCCTTCTTACTATATACCTGCTACTTGTTGTTTAGAGCTAATCTCCCCCGTCAGTCAGCATTCCTTTGGCAATAAATGTTTGGAAAGTTTCTGTGAAAAACCCACCCTTTGCTGTTCTTCATTCAGGGATGTCCATTAAATGATTGTAAAAGTTACAGAAGTTTAATTTTATTTTAAATGTACAAAATAGGCATTTTAAGCACTAAAATAGTAAGAATAGGCTCCAAAGGTCCTAATAGGCGTTTTAGGGCACTATAAAACTCTATAAATATAAGTGTTTTATCATGAAATGTCAACATATTTAAAAATTTTCATGTGTTTCATAAGGAACGAAATAGGCATTTGCCTTAAAATCCCAGGTCTAGTTATTATTTACAATACCTAACGTTTCCAGGAATTTTAATGCCCGTTTTTAACACTTTACTGGTAACATGACTGTACAAGCTATCCATACCTGATTACCGACAGGTGACAGTGATAAAAACGTCAGTGTGGTAAGGCGTGACGTAGTAATATTTTGTTGCAATAATGCAGGAGAAGAGGCAGGATGGACGTGGAAGATGCTGCCGAGGTATTAATCACAAGACATGCGCCGATGCGCAGGAACAAGAGGCTCTTCGTGAGGGCGTCTAGCACACTCCAGACAAATGATTGCTGACGTTAATTACAATCCTCCTCCAATCCCACTTCCCAAATTAAAATCGTAGCTGACAGTCATTCCAACACTCTAAGATACCCTAAGAGAAACTTTTAAATCCTTTTAGGTGAAGTGTCAAGTTCATTAAAATAGGCATTCGTCTCATGTGAAGTTCCGATGTGCCCTAACATTTTAGTCTCTTGTACTACGTAGGCCCTACAGCCATTCATCGTGAGAAAAAGATAAGGGGATAAATTATCAGGTCGGCAAATCTATAAAGGTGAATGCCGGATTGACATTTACATAAAACTTGCTCTGAAAATTTCCTGTCCGTTGTATATGCAAAGAAGGCTCTGTGTCGGGCACATCCTGTGTAAATATATGCGATCCAATATTTTATCTGTCTTACGGGCACTGATTTTAAATCCCATGAATAGGAAGGATAAACACCGAAAGAAAAAGAAAAAGAAGATGATGATGAGGAGGAGGAGGATGTGGAGGTTGAGGAGGGGGAAAGGGAGTTTATCGATAATGAATAAGGCTTCGTAAATTTTGTTTGCTTTTATTCGGACGTTCTTAACTATTTAAATTTTAAGAGATACTTTCGCGACGGATTATGAATGTAATTGAAAATACATTTTTAATTATCTACGAATAAGTTATAGCTTATTTCTTTATTATCTCTATTATTATTATTATTATTATTATTATTATTATTATTCTCTATTATTATTAGGTTATTATTATTATTATTATTATTATTATTCTCTATTATTATTAGGTTATTATTATTATTATTATTATTATTATTATTATTATTATTATTATTATTATTATTATTATTATTATTATTACTATCTCTATTGTTACAGTATTAATTATTATTACCATAAAAGTAATCAGGGCTGTAGGGTGGATGTTTAAACACCCCCTAGCAAGTCTCCTGCAGATGTTCGGCTTGGAAGTGTTTAAACATCCATTCTACAGCTCGGATTTCGCTCCCAGTGATTTCCATCTTTTCCTACACCTCACGAAATGACAGAGAATGACAGAGAGGCGGAGATGTTTGTCACACAGTGGTTCAAATCCCTGGCAGCAGACTTCTACGACACAGGTGTTCAAAAGTTGGTTTCACGACGTGACAAATGTTTCAGTTCCGGTGGCGAACAGGTTAAAAAATAGCTGAACATTGGCTATGTCTGTTGCAATAGATATTTCCTTGAAATTGTGTTTGGTTTCTGCGAACGGGCCCAGGGAAACTTACTTAATGCACGCGCCTCGTATTTCCGTTACATTCGGTATTAGCAAGTGACCCTCCGTAAGAGCGATTTTGAACGTTTACACGTCAGAAGTTTAGTTCCGTACCAGAGTGTCCTTTTAAAAAAAAATTGTCATGGAACATTGCAAGTTATGACGATCTAAGTTATTTTTGAAAAAAATCATTTAGACAATGAGCATATATCATGGATAATTACAACGTATTGTGCCAATATAAGAGCTAGGAATGCAAATGAGCCGCGCCCTAGTAAAGCATTTAAATCAGGTAATAAGATCCGCAACCGTTACGATCAGCACTTTCTCTCAGGAGTGTGATTTACTTACTTAAATGAAATGAATCTCCATTCGATACACTTATCTGCATTTCACAGACACCTCAGGTTTCATCTGTCTTATTCACATTAACACTATTCTTGTAATCCGTTACATGCATTTGCAAACTTTGTTTTCAGTGTATGCATGGTGTGAGGAGTGTATATAATATTCATATGTACTAACTAGAGTGTAGGCTTGAGATGGAGAGTGTGTGAGAGAAAGATAGACAGAGAGAAGGCGATAAAGCGAGATAGGGAGAAAGGAGAGGATGAGAGAAAAAGAGATTACCAAAACCCAGGGCCGTAGCAAAGTCCTTCTACGCCCTCGGCGAGTTCGACAAATCTGCGCCCTCCAATACTGGGGGGGGGGGGGGTTCTGAATAATTTTTTTAAATTTCTGTAAAATTGTTTATTATTTGAATATAAAAACAATGTTATTATCAAAGAAAACCTAAACCTCAATTTGAAAATGAACTAAGTGTGGACTTTCAAGGTACTAAAACATTATTTTCAGACGATTGAAGTACAAAAAAAAAATTGTTATTGCTTGATAAATTGCACCAGTCTAAAAAGGGTGGTATTTTTCATGGTAAATTTTGCGCCCTCTTTGTACCTGCGCCCTTGGCGGCTGCACATCTCGCCACCGCCTAGCTACGGCCCTGCCAAAACCGGAGAGAGATGACGGGAGAGAGAGAGATAAACTGGTAACTATAGACCTATAAGCATTATGTCACCAGTAGCTAAAGTTCTTGAAACAGTCATAAAAAAAGAGGCTCCTTGAGTACCTAACGAACAATAATTACTTTTTTAAATTCCAATACGCCTTCCTCCCCAGACACAGTACTGAATCTATAGCCTTTGATGTAGTCAACATGTTACAAAAATCTCTGGATAGCAACAATCTTGCAGGTGGTCTATTCATCGACTTAACAAAAGCCTTCGATATGGTGAATCATAAGCTACTCCTAAATAAGTTACACCTTGCAGGTATTAGAGGCCTAGCACTTAAATGGTTTCAATCTTATTTAATAAGAAAACAATATGTTAATGTAAATAATGAAACAAGTATAACCCTTGACATAAAGCATGGTGTACCACAGGGTACAGTTCTCGGCCCAACTCTTTTTCTTATCTTTATCAATGATATAAGTAAGCTCAACCTTATTGGTAAAATTTTCCTTTTCGCCGATGACATACTTTTATTATACGAAGGAAAGCATGAACACAATATATCTAATGATATCCAGACTGATCTAAATACCCTACAAAACTGGTTTACGAATAATAATTTAATATTAAATACCAAAAAAAAAAATACATGTTATTCCATAAAGCTTCATATATTCCAGGAAATAACTTACAAATTAAAATAACTGACAATGTAATAGAAAAAGTCAATAGCCTCACTTACCTTGGCCTTACTTTTGATTCCTGCCTAAATTGGACTAACCACATTAATTCACTCATAAAAAGAATAAATACAGTGATACGAGTTCTCTTCAGGCTTCGTGACATTGACCTAGACACAAGCCAACCCAAAGGTATATACTTCTCCTTAATCCACTCTAATCTATTATACTTGAATGCAGTCTGGTGCGATAATAAAAAAGAGCCACTAAATTGTCTGGAAATCCTGCAAAAACGAGCTCTAAAAATTATATTTGGCTATGATGTCCTAAAACCTTCTATTGAATTATATAGAGAAACTAATGTCCTTCCTGTCTCAGTCATGCACCTCTACTGTGAAGCACTGTTAATTTATAAAATTTCCAACAATTTACTGTACACCAACACAATTATTAACCCTGCAAATACAATACACACCCATAACACCAGGTCTGCTGATCATATATCCATAAACTCAGTATCCTCAACAAAGTATGGACTGAATGGGACCCTGTACAGAGCGATAAAAAACTACAATCACCTGCCTGTCGAGCTAAAAGCGATCAGAAAACTAAGCCTTTTCAAAAAGAAACTACGTCTGCACTTCACTGACTACTACTTCAAGTCTCTTGACCATTCTAACTAACATCCAGCTCTTATGAAACCTTATTTGTTACTTATTTGTTACTTGCCTAGATATAAGTCCACTTTATGTTTATTAGTTATAAGTCAACTCTATGTTCTTAATCATCCATAACCTTGTTATATACCTAGATTTAAGTATCAAAATATGTTCATTATCTTCATCACAATCATTCATCATCACCCATTACCACACATTGTACCATATTATTTATGTATCCTGATGCCGTCCATCTCATGTTCTGTTATTTTGTAAGGACTGCCCCTCCCTTGAGCTGTTAGCTCATTGGGGCATACCAGATAAATAAATAAATAAAAAAAGGGAGAGAGAGATAAAAGGGAGAGAGAGATAAGGGATGGATAAAGAGATAAGGGAGGGAGAGAGAGATAACGGATGGATAAAGAGATAAGGGAGGGAGAGAGAGATAAGGGAGGGAGAGAGAGATAAGGGAGGGGGAGAGAGGGGGAGAAAGTATAATTTTGATAGGCTGCAGGGAAGCCAGGATTTCTAAATTGTTCTGCAAACATATTATATATACGCGCATGTAAAAGTAGGCCTAATAAACCACAAATACTTCCAGAAAGGTTTGATGTCACAGTAATATGCACATTTAGTATTATAGTAGTATAAAACATTAATAGTCATTTTCAGAAGTTGAGTGCGCATATTTCTTGAAGAAATAAAATTCTAGGATAATGTTCTCTGTGAATTTCAAGAAAGTTAACTGTTTGGTAAACAAATACTGTAGCCTGTATCCTGCGAAATCTCTCTTAACAGACACCCATTTAACCAGCAACTCTAGAAATCCCTTAACAACTACGGCTAGAATTCCCCAAAGGCATTAAAATTCCATTCCATTTAGGCCTGCATGTGATTTCTTTTATTGGCTTTCTAAATTTTATATTAATATTAATAATAATTAAATTACCTATACAGTAATAAAAAATAATTCTAACGTTAACATACTTATAATAACGAAATTTTTCGTCCTTTAAACAAATCGAGTTACTTGTTGGATTTTAGATCATTTTTGCAAATTAATACTTCAGAATGCCATTCACCAGAAATTGTAATTACCAATCTTAATGAATTTTATTCCCAATCCTTTGAATTCATGTTTCAAATTGCATACATCCCAATCCATACATTTTATTTCTCATTCATCCAAATTCGTGTTTTCAAACCTTTTTCTCGAACTGCTTTCATATCCAGCCATATTATTTGTTTGAAACAAATAAAACAATGTTTTAAAATATCCGTGGCCACTTGGCCATAATTTTCAAAATTTTATTTGGAAAATAATATTAATAATAATAATAATAATAACATCAATAATAATAATAATAATAATAATAATAATAATAATAATAATAATATGAATTTTTACACAGTTCCATTCGAAAATAATTAACTGGGAAAAACGAACCTTTAAGAACAGTAATTCGGATATCACACGTTTACAGGGGCGAAATTGGAAATAAACCACCACGGGGAAACTGGATGGGGAAAAAGTGTTTCCTAATTAAATTGTTCAACTTACAATAAAAATGTTCTACTAAAATGTTTGTGCAACATCTTTTTCCCCATTGATTTTTCGATTGTAGAATTAATTTAATGCAAAAGTGCTACATGAAGGCATTTTTATTTACCTCTTTGTTAGTCCTGTTGGGTAATTCAACGTAGAATTTCTTTGTTCCATATTGACCTTCAGCGCAACTTGCACTGATGTCCGAGACAGAAAACTGCCCTTGAATTGTCTGAAAGACGACAAATTCTTGTCAATATTAAACATCGGTGGCGATATTTCAGGGAATGTCTGGCGCAATGAAGGAAGCGGACACGATATAAGTGCATTGTTTTATGCCGTGCTTTAGTATTCCGCATATCGCGTTACTGGCGAAACGGATGACGAAGATTTGCGTTCCTAGAAACGCTTTCAGAATGGTTCCAGAATTTAAGTAGCTGAAATTAAATTGTACTTAGAAAACACAGAAAGATGTGTACGAATTCTTACATTTGACTAATGTTTAGAAGACATATTAGGCGAATAAACTGTTCACTGCTATTAACGTATAAATTTTAACAAAAATGCATAAAGGCCGAAATATTATGTTAATAGAATTATATTTTTAAATGAGAGGATTTTTAATCGTGAGTTATAGTTGTCAATCACGGAAATGAAATTTTTCGTTTTGATTTTAAACTTATAGCTCACTGATTAATTTAGTTGATGGTTGCTTATATTGGTTCATAAATTCATATCTGAAATACCGTATATCTACGTACCTTGTCAATTGTCAGGATCACTTGTTGGTAGAGATCTTTTATAACGAAAATCTTATTATTAAATACTTACCTACTACGCAGGAGTGCCCACCTGTGTACGTTTTAAGTAGACTACAAATATAGGCATTGCAACTGGATGAATAATACTAAGAAAACCCAATAATAATCTAATCTTGGTTTGTTTAATTTTAGTAACCAATGTTTCCATTTTTAAGTTCCGTGCTACATAATTTACTGTTATACAAACTGCTTATAGCCTAAAATCCTTTCCTGGAGTGTGCAAATTGTTGAATACTTTAAACAATAGATTATATGCTTAAAACCGCCTAATAGTGGCAAATACAAGGTTGATCTAAATATATCCATATAAACTATTAAAAATAAATAAATAAATAAATAAATATTTGTGTGAAGGTGAACCAACAGTATATTTAGAACATATAGGCTACCAGGAAAACCTCAAGTCATTCGTCAAGCTACTAATCGAAAATAGAAGTAAATTCTTATAACCAGGATTCGGTCTAGAGTACCCAAGTCAAGCAAGTTAAGGACGCTTTGTGTACATTGAGGTGAATGTGAGATGGAGCATGGTATCCCTCCTTGCCTCATGTGTTCTGTGGTTGTCTCAACGTGTGAACATTGAGTCACATAATAAAGCTCCGTACAGATCTGCGCTCCTCTTGCGCGCCGTGCGGCACGCGTGCCGCTCGGCACGCAGATGTGTACGGCATTTTGAGGTGCACGCGAACTGCTCGCGTGCCGCTCGCCACGATCCATCTCCTGTCGGTTTTTTCGACGAACACAAAGGGTTTCTGATTTCATATTTGGACGTGTTTTTGGTAGTTGCGTGCTGCTCGCGTGCATCTCGCTGAAATTATTTCACAGCGCTCCGCTCCTCAAGCTTTACTGTACAATTGGCAAATGAAAAAATTATATGATAGGTTGATGCGAGTCACTTACTCACCTTTTGGGGAAGGATAGGTATACAGAAGCAGGAGCTGAGTCAGATGTTGTGTACGTTACTTTGCACATTCTGAATTTCTTTAAAATACGCTGGAGAAAATCGATCTTTATGTTTGGCTTCTTCCTTCATGTAGGCCTACTCATAAACATTAGCAATAATCTCGCTACTTTGACTGTTATTAAATAAATTGCATTCGTTAAAACACTTGCATGCACCCGTGCTGCATGAATTATATAGCAGTGAATTGTCGTCTCCAAACAGAGTACGAAATTTGACTGTTTGTTTATTGTAACATGTGCTATTTTGCTGACGTGCCTAGCTAGCCCACTGGTCCCTCTCTGAAGGACATTAGTCAAGAATGAATGAGCTAGCTTGTATGTGATATAGGCCCGGTTGCATAAAAGCTCCAGATATCTTCTAGACAGCTAATCGTTCTATACATTTATAGACTCGATAAACACCTTCCCATTTCCGAAAGCGAATTTGCTCAAGAAATAGCTAATGTCAGATAAATGAGTTGAGCACTTTGTCAATAGATGGAGACACGGTGCTTACTCTAATATCAAGTTGGCCGTGATTGAATAGCAACCAATCGGAGCGCTTCTTGCTATTCTATTCAAAATGGCTGAATTATCTTTCTGCTTTTCCTTGTCTGCTGTTTGTCTGCTAAAATGAATGTAAAACGTGAGATAAACTACGGTAATTTCGATTTCGAGACTTGTGCATTAGAGAAAAATGTCACCCATCACAATCTGACAACATAATGCGTAAAACGTAACACATTAATTAAGTTATAGCTAATTTACCACAGAAAGGAATGCTTCGATGGTTGTTCCCAATTCTAATGATGGGCAATTTAACGCTGAAAAAGGCATGCTTGCAGTTGTTCCTTATTTAATACGATGGCCTATTTATCCATAGGTCATTGCTTTGACAGCCTGATTCTTTCCGAAACTCAATATCGTCAAAGATCTAATTCTTTCAGGGAATACTTTTTGCTTTACACATCTCTAGGCCTAATTATTGCCTCAGGATGAAGATGACGAGAAAGATGATGATTATGTATTAATATTCGTGCTGTAAAATGGCAATATTTTCTTCATAAAGTGTTGCATCACAAAATAAAATTAATATACTTAAGCTACATTTTTTCCGAATCTGAATATCATCGTAGGCTACTTCTTGAAAGGATTGCTGTATTTCTTTCAGGGAATATTTACTTCTGTATAGACCTAGGCCTTATACGATCTGGCATTGAAAATGACCAGCAAGAAAATATGATGTGAATTAATATTCGCGATGTTTTCTTAAAGTATTAACTTACAACAGAAAATGAAATTAATACAAATAAACGATGGATACAATAGCCTAGGCCATAACAAAGTTCATCTAACCGATAATATATAATTTTTCTAGTACAGTATTATGAATTATTTCACACACAAATTAATAACCAATGCCAGCTTCATTACTACTTTTAATTTTAATACCATAACAAGCTAGTAACATAATGTAAGATTAAATGCTAACATAATAACGAAACATACATCAACATAAATATTTCGCATTTCCGCCATGTTGCGTGTTTATCTACCGTTTCGCCAGATATCTAGTGATTTATGGTGCGATTGTTTGTAGGGCGTTTTATTGAACGATTAGCCGCCATCGAACGTTTCAGAAACGCTTACGGATTGAATAATGCCATCTAGTAGATATCTTACGTTTCGGAAACCCGGCGATAATCATGGAGTGGTACGAGGAGAAGATCTGCAGATGATACATATTTACAAATCAAAACCTCTACTGTGGAACCCAAAACATAAGGATAACTACAAAAAAAAATAACGGAGGATGCATGGAGGGAAATAGGAATGGAAATAAATACGTCCTCAGAAGAGTGCAAGAAGAAGATGTTATCTATGCTTTCTTGTAACCGGCGAGAGAAAATTAAAGTTAACGCCAGCAAAGGTACAGGAAAAGGTAAGTTATAAAATATAAATAATAACACTGTTTACACACTTTTCAACTCTTGTTTAAAAATGGTTTTGTTTCGATATTTAAGCCGTAGACAAGTTTTGCAATTGAGGACTTTTTTCAAAACTCGTTTTCTAAGCAAAAAACACACAAAATATTAGGCCTAATGATGAAAGCTAGTGGTTCGCAGTAGGTTCGTCGCTTTCCTATGGAACGCAAGAGGAGCGCAGATCTATACGTACCCTTAGGGTACAAAATAATTGTTCACATTTACAGTAATAAATACACTGATTACACTTCTACTTTAGAAATTATTTGCCTAGCATTATGTTTCAATTTCCGTTATAATATATGTGTTTGAAAGAAAAGGAAATATATATAGGCTACAACCCATATTTTATGGTCTTGCACTACTTTTCACATCTGATTCAGTGATCGTCTAAACGAGGTCTTAGGGAATTTTTCTTGTGGTCGAGAAACTTTTTTTAAGAGAAACTCTTTACAAAATTTATTTTCGACCTTGTTAAAAGTAATGTTGGTATGTATCAATATATGTAAAGATTTAAGTTTATCTGACTTTACATCACAGAGATTTTAACTCTGATCTTGAGGTTATAACAGAAATATGCAATGATGTATTGCAAAAAGACTTACGCCTACTTATAAAATATTTTGTTTAAGAATAGCGTATAAGACGGAGGACAAAAGATAAAGCAACCCTCAACAAATATGAAATATATAAATAATAGGGGAATCATGATATTATGGCATTTTGTCATCCTAAAGCATCTTATATCCTTCTTGTGGAGGAAGCTGAGGCATTTTGCATGGAACGAAAATAAATTTCGTAGACAGAAATTAACATAGACCTACTTTCACGGAGCAAACCCATATCACCATAGAACATTTAATGATACTTAGCTAAACAAAACACTGTCGTTTGTACATTTTATATCTCCTGATGTAGTAGGTAACATCATTGTCCATAAGAAGAACAGAACGACATAGGTTTCTATTTAGCGTGTAGTGAAGTTTCATGACTGATAAAGGAGAAAGAGGTTAGTGGACACTCCACAAGAGGCTATTGTCAATGTAAACAGTAACATGTGTACTACTTAAAGGCACTGCTCATTTGAAGAGATCATGACCTGACCTCCAAGAAGCTGGTGAACGTAAGAATCGCTCCATATGAGGATATCCTACCTTGACTTCAATACGGCGTCATAATAATTATTACAGCATTCACTTGTTTTTTCATTTACCCCCACCTACGCGGAAGAAATGTTTACGAATGTTTCTTGAAACCTTGGTTACTTTCTGTTGACAAGCTATAAACGCCCACTCAAGTTTCAGAAGTGCTATCTAAGTGATTCATTTACTCCGGTAGGCGCAGTTTACTATCGACATGTCAAACTAATAGCTTTCTACAGTCTCCATAAACCATCTAGGAATAATTTCTAGTATTTGTGCAAGGTCTCCATTAATAAAAGACTTTTTATACATATGTTAATGGTGAATAAATCCTTATTTGAGAACTATCAGGCGATTCTAATGTTCTGTCGTAAATTACATATTATATATGGAAGCAAGAATGAGGTAGTTAGCATGCTTGAAGGCGTTGAATGACAAGCAATTAAAATAAGTTGGTTTATCTCTTAGTCTGACATACCATTGTGTATAAGAAAAACAGAAAATAGGCTACTAACTGAAATCATAAATCATAATTGGTAGTTTGTAGAATCATTATTTTAATGAATTGAGAGGAATAAAGTTTTATTTCTATGTATAAAAACACCAGTAGAGTTCGTAAATAATTATGATTAAATAATAAAAGTATTGCAATTTACAACCTTATACCATCTACAAAGTATTGTAGACTTCTCAACGTTTTAAGTGCAACTGTGCATGAGTTTCAAACGATTGAGGATAGCATAACCTATGCCGAAATGCATCTCCAAAAATAAATAGGCCTACAGATCAGCATTTCCTTTGATCTGCAGGAATCTTTTAGTGTAATTTTATGTTTCTTTGATGATGTAACTTAATTTTGTTTAGTTATATTGATTTTGTATTTTAAGTGCACATTTTTAAACATTGACTATAAAGTCTATACAAATAAATATATGCATATGCATTCATGAACCACAGATAGTCTCTGCTGGACAGTCTATACAAAGTGGTTAATCGTGTGAAGGACTCACCTAGACTGTCCTGTAGAATCGCTCGTATCCAAACACTACACAGTATAATAATTATACATTACTTAACTAAGTTAGTTAAGTTTAAGAAACTTAATCACGATCACTATTTTAAGTACCGGTACTTATTTTACTCTTATTCCTACAGCACTGCCAGTTATCAGCAATTTTAAAACTGAAATTCTTCATCGAGTTTTCAGCTTTGAGGTCCACTGAATCCAAAAATACAAATAATATCGGTATGGGTCTATGTTTGTGTTTGTGCGCATCGAAGACTATTTTTAATTTTTGTTTTCGTTCTCAAGTTATAAACGAAAACTGTCAGAAAACATGATTTGTAGCATAATCGACGCACCAGTTTTCGCCAATATATCTCAGATTGTGAAATTAATTGCAGGCGGATTTGCTCTGTTGCCATAACAATGGGAAAGAAAACCATTATATAAATAAAACAATCATCACAAAATCGAGGAGGACAATCACTTAAGTTGTAGGACTCTATCATGGGAAATACTGCTCCTCCCATGGTGAAACTGTGGGTTGTTCAAGAGTTAGAAATGCAAACAATTTATACATCTTAGCTCTAAATAGAAAACACTTAATATAGTTTATCCGGAAGATCTATAAAGAAAAATTTGTTTGTTTTTGTATAATACCGGCCTTTTAAAGGGGGACATACAGCATTGATCGATTTGAAAGAAAGTCACAATGCTGAGTTTCTTTGGACCAGGGAACCTTAGCCTTTCATCGGGCGGCGCAACCTATTCGTGAAATGCACATCGAAGCCGGATTTTTAGTTCTTAAACTATTAATTGTTTTAATGATTTATTTACTATCTCTAACAATTTAATTGAAAATAAAATTCTGTAATTCATGCAACTTATGCAAAAATTATACAAGTGTTAAATATGTTTTAATTATAACTAAACTCCGTGGCGCGACATCCCTGGCGGGACTTTGCCTACCACCCGACCGCTGCATCATCTACCGTACGCAGATGGCAGGATTGGGGGGCATGTGGTCAGCATGCCGACACCCACGGCCGTTAATGGTGGTTGTCATGACCGGAGCCGCTACTTCTCTATCAAGTAGCTCCTCAATTTGAATCACGAGGCTAAGTGCACCCCTACCAGACCTCCCTACCCCAGAAAAATCCGAGAAGGTACCGGGGATCGAACCCGGTCCGACGGATCTGTAGTCAGCGACGCTAACCACAAGACCACGCCGGCGGTCATGTTTTAATTATAAATTAAATAAATAAATGATTTAAATAAATTATTATTTATAAAATAAATAAATAATTTAAATAAATTATTATTTATAAAATAAATAAATAATTTATCTAAATTATTATTTATAAAATAATTAATTTTAAAAAAACATCTAGCTGTTAAATTGTTTAAATATAAAAAGCTAAAATTACGATACATACGAGGGCATAGGTGGAACTTTCCCGTACACATAATATGTAATCGACATCATTCTTTTAATGTTCAAGTGGAACGGAAGCCATTAAATGCAATGTAAAGTAAATCAAGATTATAAATATGACATTTGAATACATGGAAATGAAGCAAATGGACTTTTACGACACACTTAAGATTTGCATCTCAGTCGGGAATCGAACTCATAACTTCCCACTTACAGGGTGGGCTGCTGGGTCTCGCCCTATCATCGGGCGGAACCCTGACATTTTATCCGACACCTGTTCCACCACAGGAACGTTTCCACACCTGTCTACAACTCGTAACTTAGCGAGAGCCAATCACGTCACAATTTATACTTCCTGTAACATGTAAACGTCAGGCCATCATTCAGCTTTTGAAATCGTTACACTTAAATGCTAATTCTGAACATAAAAATTCTTCAAATTTCCACGTAAACAATCGAATGATTGTAAAAACAAGTGAACCGATCAAGAAAAAAATCTAATTTATTTTTTTTGAATATTTGGAGTTTTCAGCATTCCGAAGCATTCTCCCCCGGATCTCTACAGTTTATACGATGTCAAGGGTCATCATTAAAATAATATAGAATAGAGAACTTATCGAATCCCAGTCATGTGCTGTTTTGAAAGAGTTAATGAACAAATTTCACATGATTCGTATTTTTCTTTTAATGACGATATTCACAACTATTTCACTAGAAGTTATAATTTTATACAAAAAATTCTCACAGTCAGTCAAACATGGTACTTTGCAAGAATTATAAAGAATTGCCACAATAGATTAGAAGTAGCCTAAAGTAAAGTAGAGCAAAATAAAGTAAAGTGTTCCCTATACCTAGAGGTAGGTTCCAGAATAGAGGCTCCCAGGTTTTTAGACATTCGGTCGTGAAGGTGGCAAGGTTGTCAGCCTTACGCATCAGCCGCCTCTACCCCGAAGGATCGCTCCTGGTAGGCCTAATCATTTCTGTTAGAGGCTGAGTCCACCTCAGGGTCATAGTACCGTCAGAAAGATTAATCCAAATGAAAAATCTCAATCTCATCGGGATCGAATCCGCGACCTGCCGATTTGTAGCACATTGCCTCATTTACTACACCATGGCGTAACCCCGCAAGAGATTAAGGACATTATAAAAATACAATGACTTATTCTTCAAAGGTCAAATTTTATTTCCGTTCACAACTACTTTCAAGATTTCTACTATTGTATTACATTTAAAACTTCTATGATAATCTTATTGTCAGTACTTTTATTTTATTTTATTTTTTTTTTTTTTATTTGACCATAGTTGACCCAGAGTCCCACAGCCGGAGGCTACACTACTGGAGAGAATACAGATAATACATAAACTAATATTTGTATACAGTTTGCTATCTTGCTATCTTGGTATATGTAGATGATGATGTGAGTGATTGATTATTTTTAATAATATATGTTTTCTTCTTTCTTAGTAAATATACCGATATTGTTGTTCTGTGTATTACTGCCGCTAGTTATGAACATTATTGTTCTTTGGTGTCTTCATTGATGAATAAAAAAGGAAGCAAAAATTACAATTACAAGTTTACTAAACAGTACAAATATTTCAAGAAATGATATATTACTTACAAGTCCCCTGGATAATATATTGCGATACATTAGTGTTAAGTGCGACATTAGAAAATCGAGGAAGAGTTAGAAAACACGACCGCAAGGCGAGTTTTCATAATTTCAGATATTCTTTAATGCACTTAACGCAAGTGTATTGCATACAATCTTTTCTACGATAGTGATTCAACTAATCGTAAAAGTGACATTACTTAGTATTTACTAACAACAGCTGTTCTTAAGTTTCAAGGGTACCAACGTTTAAAACTACAGTACTGTCCGTTTAGGATGTCTTGAGAAATGAATAAACAGTGGTTGTAACGGGAGAAAAGCACAGTTCACCAGCTAGTAAAACTCACGTTGAAATTTTTAGAAAAATAACACTAAAGTTCTATTTTAAAAATTATGTAATACTGAACGTAGGCCTACCAGGCACACAATACTTTCAAAATTACGTTTGCATGTCTTTGATCTTAAGACAATCACTAATCACAAGGAAACCTGTTAAGAGAAAGAATGTGAATTGGGCTTAGGGTTGTAGGGCATGTGTCAGAAACCAGTCTGAACAAGGTAGGCCGCTGCCCAATAGGATGTGAGTATTCAAACGGAGGCTATAAACCTTCGTTATCAATCCGCATCTTTTTTTCTCTCAAGACATCTGTTATGGACAGTAGTACTATTTTTCACTCTTGGTGACGATCGATACATCGATTACTTATGCACAGGCATAATAATTATATTATATGACTACTGAGTTACATAAAATTATAACACTTGATTACTTCACATGGAAAATGCTTTTTTAGATTTAAAAAAATGCATATGATTATTAAATAGACTCAGTTTGATGAAAACTGAAAGAAAAACTGAAAATTCATTATGCCTTTATACATGTAAAATTTCTCAAGGTGATTGAAAAAGTCGTCAGATAGTACATGATAGGCCTACATGTGGTAAAATTATTCTATTTAGCCTCGTTATTGCCACTTTGATCATAAATAATTATTCCCAAACTTAGTTGCAGCAGTTCATGTTGAAAAATGTATCTACGAACCCACCATCGCATACTACAAAGGAAAATACTCCCTTTATTCTATTACCATCTTTGGGCTAATGGTGGGTGCAAGAGGGACAATTCCTTCACTCTTTGTGGATTTCTGCAGATTCTTCCATCTGAACAACATTGTAATAAAAGAGGTGTCTCTGACAGCCCTGAAAGGTTCCCTCTATATACTCAGAAATCACTTATGTTCCAGATTAACGACATATAAATATTATTTTGGTTTTTATATTTATTTGTTATATATTTTTCTTCTAAGTTAGTTTTTCTTGTTTCATAAGTTTTCTTGATATAGCCCTAAGTAGTTAATGTGAGTTTTTCTTATTGTTTATTGTAAATGCTTGTAAACACTTCTTTGTGGTGTAAATTATCTTTTTTCTATTACACTTTGTCTTAGGGCAACCCTTAACTGAGGGAAGCTGAACGTAAATAACATTAAAATATATAAGTCAAATTAGGAAAAATGGGGGAAATGATTTATAAAGTTTTGAAACTTAGGGAAAAAGCTTCTAGGGGGTTTAGTAATGAGAAAGAGAAAAGGACTTTCCCCTAGTGGAGGTGCGTCTCCCTTCCCACACACTAAAAGGTCAATATTTATCATTTTTAAAAATCTTTATGCAAAACAGTTCATTTTTTGATGATAACTATTATTACAAAAATATTCTTCGTGAAATTCTGCACAAGAAGATCTTATGTATGTTTTAAATGAGACGAACAATTTTCGAGATATTGCAGTTAGGAGACTGAAAATCCATTAGCGTATGATTTTCGCCAAATCCATTGGTTAGATTTTACAATAATCTATAGTATATTGTAAAGTTGAGAAATAAATAATGTAATTATGATCCTTAAAGTATAAAAATGGCGGAACAATTTTTAAAAGTGACCAATAATTACCTAAATTTATTGTATGACGCTGTTTTTGATCAGGTGAGCATAAGAATTATTACTAAAACATATTTAAACTTTAATTAATTAATTTCATAGAATAATGTAATGAGAATTATATGTTGATTGTGAATTAATAAACTTCATTGCAGCTGAAGAGGGTGAAATTATTCGAATATATGTTATTTATCCTTATAGCCTCTAACATTAACAATGACAACACACTGACACACTTCAGGGGCGAATCTAATTTATTGTGATAGCTTTTTTTCATAAAGTAATATTAAAAAATTAAATTAAATAGTAAAGTAATTAAAGTAATATTGTTAATATTAGAGGGTATAAGGAGAAAAACAACTATTCGTAAATATATATTGATTATCTAATGATTTCATTTTGACAGAATACACTGTCGATTCATGAACGACAGTGTACAATGAAAACTGGCAGAAATTCTCAAAGGAAAATGACTGTCTGGCACTAGTAAAACACTGTAACACATCTAAAGGGATAAGGATAACAGCTACTGCTGTAGTAAGCTGGTTCCAGAAAGTGTGTTCCCTTGTAAGAGAAGATTGTATAT
Source organism: Ectobius pallidus (assembly GCA_964059195.1). Taxonomy (NCBI): domain Eukaryota; kingdom Metazoa; phylum Arthropoda; class Insecta; order Blattodea; family Ectobiidae; genus Ectobius; species Ectobius pallidus. The sequence goes on from CAXKWD010000009.1 coordinate 86,287,011, forward strand.
TTATATTGAAAAAGTCGGGTAGGCTGTATCGGGAATGCAGTTGCAGGGGTGCATGAAACATCTTGAGCGTGCTGCCTAAATCTTGCACATAACGATTTTTCATATTTGTAATAAATATGAAAAGACGATAGGCCTATATATCTTCGTTTCTCGTAATATTAAAGCCTACTATGGTTGATATTTTAAAATCAATATAATAGCTATAAGTTAATATATATTTTTCTGTTAAATTTATAGAGGCAGAATGTATACTCGATTCTAGTATGTTAAAGCCTAGTATTTAGTTCTCTCACTCTCACTCACTGTATGCTCCCATGTTGGGGCGAAGGGCCTCCAAGTGGAGGTTTCTGTTATCTATGTGAATTTTGTTACGCTTATTTTCCTAGAGAGGGCAGAGGGACAGGTAGTAAGCCCATCGCCCCTTAACCCCCCCTCCGGAAACTAAGGTATTACTTGGACGTGAAAGGGCCGAGAAATTTTGTCCGAGGCTTTAATTTAGGCTTGGAGTTCTTTTACTTGCCGTAAATCTACGACATGGGCCCCCCAGCTTAAAGTCCCTCCCGGAGGACTCCGTGCCCAGGATTTTTACGACCTGAAAACCCCATCAACTGCGGCTGGATTTGATCCCGCGACCTTCGGATCTAGAGGCGGGCACCTCTAGACCACCGCAGCCGACCTAGTATTTAGTTACTATCTTAAAATTAATAGCTGTAATTTAAAAAAAAAAATCCCTGTTTAATTTTGACATCTAAAGCAAGGCGTGACTTAATAAATTTAGAAACCTCTGTCTTGTATTGTAGTTAAGTCCTTCTCTATTCAGTATGAAGAATGGAATAAGCCAACTGAAAGTATAGTAATTTCTTCATTCCATTGTTCAGACTTGACGGATTTCGGTTACATGCTGTTTTAGCAAGTTATTCCCATAAACCGATTTGAAAGACGTTTGGACATAAAAAGTAATAACATTTTAGGAGAATGAAAAGAATGAAAAAAAATGCAAAAAATTACGCTTTTCATTTTAAAAAAGCGAGAAATGCAAAATGCCTTCGTTTAAGTGGTAAAAACTTTAATATGTTGTGTTTACATTCTTTAAAGTTTTTAAATTAACTAATTCAAAATCTTCAAATGCCTTGCCTTGCTAATTACTATAATTTCATATCCTTGTTTGCCTTGGTGATGGTAGATATGAGGCGGATGGACACACAGTATTGACTTGAGCTTGGTGATTATATCCAGGTACTGTCTAATTACGAATGGATCTAACCAAGCAGAGAAAACCTTATTTAACTCTTACAGTTGTGTATTTATAGCATTGCAACTTATTATTAAATCCAGTGCGTATGTTACATAAAAAGTAATACTATAATATGACATTGACCTTGGATAAAATAAAAGCCAACCTGTTTCTGGCTGCCACATATGGACATGAAATTGTTGCCTCGTTTCTTACAAGGCAATTCTCTTGCTCCGAACGAAAGAGAGATGGCAAATAGAAAGTGAACCTTATCCTACAATTTAAATAAAACATTCATTTCTGTTTATTTTTACCAGCACGATTTCAACATATATAGTACTCTGAAAGAATCTTCCGTGCTTCCGCGATCTGTTACTCAACTGTTTTCAATCACAGAGATCTATATACTTGGATTGTGTAACTGTTAACAGAATTGCTTTATAGACCAGCTACGTGTCTTATTGCACCTTGAAACCGAAATAGGACAAGTCCCTGACCAAATTAGTTGGGGTAATATACAATTTTTGCACTAAAAGAAGACTTTGTATGACTACAATGTCATCTATTTGTGTGCGGAAAGTTTTCTAGTATGACTGTACGCGTTTATTTGCCTAATTTGCATACAATAGGCACTCGTATTCCTAACAGAAGCAGGCAAAGCACAATTCAGACAGCCGAGCATCAATCAGCATTATTCTCAGTGTAGAAACGTCACAAGGGACATTCATCCTGTTTAAAGATGTTTTATAAATAAATGACACGCGAATTGTCAATTAAATGTAAGTAACATGCTAAAGTAGTTGTAGCGAATTTTTCTGCAATGTCCATTAATGAATAATTAGAATTTATTTACGTTTATTTATTTGCCTAAGAAGTAAGGAATGTTAATGGATGTTCTTTTTTTTGTTGTTGGATGTCCTTCAGGAATTGTGGTGTAGGAATACCAAGCTTTGAAAGCACCTTATTTACATTAAACATTAAATCGTTCTACCTAGTTGCTGCTACACTTTACATACTGCAGTGAAATAAACTTAAATCTGCGATGCTTTATCGCATGTCCTTAAGTACTTATTCACATACCTATAGGGCATTATCAAAGCGGGATCTGAAGACAAAGACAGACACTATTGAACTCTATTAAATCTTTTCCATTTTTGTCACTGGATATGAGCATTGTTGCTATTAAAAATGTTGTTGTAATTATTGTATTTTTAGAATTCAACTTTATTTATACTCCTTTCAGCATCCAGGCATATCAGGAGTTCAAGTTCTATGTGTATACCAGTAGGCTATGCAACTATTGATGCTAAACTATTTTCTATTGGTGTTTTATGGAGTCGGTAAATTTCAGCTGATATTAATTTCAACTGATATTAAATCCAACGAATATGATATAGGATGAAATAGGAAGGATGAGCCATTGTAAGAAAATATCCTATTCGGCATTTACTTTTACGACTGGGAAAACCATAAAAAGGACCATGTAAAATTGGCCGGCCGCGGGATTTGAACATGGGACCTCCCGAATGCGAGCCCAAGACGTTACCATCTCGGCAACCTCGCTCGGTTAATTATTGTATTACGTCTAATATTATTCACATTATTATTAGTCTATTATTATATACATTGTTATTACTCTATTAATATATTATTATTACCATCGATATTAGAGTATTATTTTTTTGTTCACGATGTGATGGCTAAGCTCGTTTATTATAAAACATATGAATTTGTTACTCGGCTTAAATATGTGGCCTGCATTTCAATAAATTTCGTTATTTCAGATTTCAGATGTTATTTAACTATTGTTTTATGACATATCAACCCACTATAGGATAAAACTCCGGTGCTGTAAACAATCTAATATGTTTGTACATATTTCATTCTTCATTCGAAAATTATTTTGAAAACCACTTTTGTAAACTGTGCAAGTATTCGGAGATTATCCTTTAGTCCCCCTGTGAGGAAAGCTGAAAGATTGCCTTTCAAAATAAAAATATTTCCATTCTACGAGCGCCTAACACTTTCAGAATCTATAAATACGTAGAATAATCAGGCAAAATTTTCATGAGGGATCTAACTACATGTGTACATGTGTGCCAGTGAACAGTCTACGTATTCCTTAAACCGGAAAATTTATTTTCCATTCTCTCAATTTTATCCCTCTCGTTGTAGAGATGTTTATGCGGCCCATGTCTTACAGGACCCCGGAAAATTTGTCCAGACTTTAGGACGAATGCACCCCCACACCATAGCGGTGGACCAGAAAACAAATATTATGCGTAGAGTTCAGATGTTCATGACATGTCATATTTTTATCTTGACCGCCATTCTCGCAAATTAAATACGAATTCCACTGTTGTTACCCTTTTCGGACCGTTTTTATTTTGCATATAGTGTCATATTTTGGCCATTTTATGGTATTGACCATATTTTGGTCATATTTGTAATTTAATGTCATATTTAAATTATAAATTTGGTAAAGGACCACATTTATAAAGTACATGCACTAAACGATCGAGTTAAATTTGAAAGTTATTTCATTAATTTAATGTTTTGCCAAATTAATAGGCAACTTAATTTTAAAATTAATATAATTGTTCATATTTTATGGGGACACGCAAGATCTACAAAATATTTGGAGCTAATGAAGCGAGCAAACGGGAGAAAATTATTTAAAACTAAAAGTTAATTACAGGTAAAACTGTAAATCACCTGTAAAATTGTTAAAAAATGATTATCTGATTGAATTCATGCGATGTAATAATGTAGTGTAGCCTAATTAAAATTTTTAAAATGAAACATTTATTTTCAGAAACTGTTTTTTATTAGGTCATATTTAGGATTTTTTAGTATATTTAGTCATTTTAAGGGCATATTTGCAGTCATATTTTCCACTTTTTTAGGTCATAAACATTCGAACCCTAATTATGAATAAGGCCCTAATAAGAGGTGGTAGAATCTGTAGAAACCTCAAAGAACCGTTAATTCGTTCAAAATCAATAACTCTTTCCAAATAGCTAACGATGTTCGATATAATTTCACGTCAATAAGTGCATGAATCAGTGTTAAAATCACCATAATATGAGTAAGGCATATTTGTAAAAAAGAAGACTGTTTATTAAGCAATCTAGTTCGTTCATAAAAGCATGGCCATCCCTCAGTCGTTGCAGACAAACTGGGAGATTTGCTTGTTTGAGAGTTAAAAAACTGCATGTTACCTCTAAGTATTTACATGATGCTATGAGTTAGTTTGCATGGTAATTATCAGATTTTGCGGGTTTCATTTTATACCTGTATGTCACTCACTACTTAGGCTAGTATTTATAATTCTTTGTTGATTCTGTATGACGTATTCAACATCCTACAGCCCGGCTCGTGATGGGATCTACAAAGCAAATCTGTTGTAGTTGCTTTGTTGTTGTTGTTATTATTATTATTATTATTATTATTATTATTATTATTATTATTATTATTATTATTATTATTATTATTATTATTATTATTATTATTATTATTATTATTATTATTATTATTATTATTATTATTATTATTATTATTATTATTATTATTATTATTATTATTATTAGTGGTTGAGGCGCTTCGCTACAAACCGGAAAGTCGCGGGTTCGATTCCCAATGAGGTCGCTGAGATTTTTCAATTGGCCTAATCCTTCTGGTGGCACTATGGCCCTGGGATCGACTCAGCCTCTAACATAAATGAGTAGGCCTACCAGGAGCAATCCTGGGGTAAAGGCGGCCGGTACGTAAGGCTGACAACCTTACCACCTTCACGTGCCGAATGTCCAAAATCTGGGATCTTCATTCTCCTGGAACCCTCTGGGCCTCCATGGCCTGTATAGGGATCACTTTACTACTACTATTATTATTAATATTACTATTATTATTGATATAGCAATGATAAACAAAATAATACACTCCGAATCTGTAACCAAATTATTACAAAGAGTAAACAACGAAAGCCTAAAAAAATTTCAAATACAAGGGGATGATTTTGTTGATGCCGCAATAAATTTTTCGCATAAAAAAAAGTTGAAAATCGGTTACTTGTAGCTAATTGTGTTCTTCATAAACTAATGAACCCAAATTTTTGTGTTAAGTATTCGAAAGAGTGTTAAAATGAGAAAGAAAAACGTACCATTTCTAACCTAGAATTGGCAGTCTGTGAACAGAAAATGGCTGCTGGAAGGCGAGAATTACGACTGATTGTGAGATATCCAAGGGCTACGTAACCTACCTATAATCTAGGGTTATCATAGGAAACAAGTGTCACTAATTTTTATAACAATGAAATATGTACCTGTACACACTTCTCGGAAATTGGCCTCCTGGACATCATCTTCAATGTCGTCAGCATAAGCGGGAACCCATCAAATTTCTGTACGTAGCATGGTATTTAGTGAACTAAGTGCGGCAACATGAATGAAACTAGATCCAAATACAAAATTGGAATGAACAGAGAGGAAAGAGCTGTATTTGGCTATAACGGATGCTTTATTGCATTTACGATACAAAAGTTTCATTTATGATTACTGAAGAATTATTGGAGAAAAATAAGAATTTTACATAAAATTTAATTTATTTTACAAGAGAATTTAGTCAGCTACTGAGATATTTTTAACCAATGAGAAATTTCGACTTAACTTCAATTTGGATAACATTTGGTCATGTTCGGTACAACGAACAGTGAACCTTGTATTGAAAGCGAAAGGTGAAGGACAAAAGAGATGAGTTCAGGATTTTGATGGTGGCCCAGTGATACACACCGGCTTTTCCAAGGTCCCGCTGTAATGACTAGCACGACCCCACATTTATCAGAAAGAAAGTATGAATGGATATGATGGATGTTGGAGGTGAGTCCCCCTTGTGGCATCATCAGGATTCTTTATCCCGCAGCGATGAAATAGAATCGTGGAGCCACTCTTACAGATATCAAAATAACTTCTACTGGAATTTAATTAGATTGTATGCGGTTAAACCTTTCTTTACAAGAATAAGAAGAAATGTTTATGAAATTACTATAATATTTTCTAAATATCTAATACTCTATTTTTTAAAATTCAGCTTTATTTATACTCCTTAGAGCAAGGGCATATGCGTACCGAGGGGGTGGTTGGGGTTTGAACCCCCCCCCCCATTGATTAAAATAAGGAAAATTGTATAATTTTTCTAAGTCTGCCCATAAATTACTTAATACAAGTATAAAGCGTGGAAAGCTTAAAACTCGTTATTTTGCGTCTTAATTTTTAAAATTTTCCTGGGGAGGACCCCCGGAAGCTTAAAACTCGTTATTTTGAGTCTTAATTTTTAAAATTTTCCGTGGGAGGACCCCCGGAAGCTTAAAACTCGTTATTTATCTAAATTTTTTAAATTTTCCGGGGGAGGACCCCCGGACCCCCCTCTCCCTGGGGGGTATTCCATACCCTCCAGACCCCGCGGATGTTATAACCCCCCCATATGGTCGGCCTGGTTACGCCTATGGGTCCATATCAGATTCTGTATGAATAGCGGTAGACCATGCAAATATCGATGTGAATGTAGTTGTACCGACAAAACTACATATAAAATCCGGCACAACTATATATGAAATCCCTCACTGTATGTGAGCTAAGCTAAGCTAAGTTAGCTTAGCTCTTGGTCGACAACCGGCATAATCGTAATTGTGGCGTCTGTTAATTTAACAGATATGGTATTAATTTCAATGATTATGGGATAAGATGAAAATATCGGAGGATGTTCCATGGTACGAAAGTATCCAATTTTGCATTTACCTTTACGACTGGGGAAACCAGAGAAGAAACCAAGTCATATTGGCCGAAATCTCACGAAAGCGAGTCCAAGACGCTACCATCTCGGCTACCTCGCTCGATTGTAATTTATTTGTTTAATTTTTATTAAACTTTTATATTTTGAAAAGTATAAGCTGAACAAAGAATCCCTTCTTACTTTGTAAATCTAAATGTGTAGTAGAAATTTCATGCCCTCTGTAACATCATTAGTGTAAGAGCAATCTGTACAAGGTATAAGTCGAACTGAGGAAAAGGCTTTAAATTTTGCGATTGAATTCTTAACTCGTCAACAATGGAGAGGAGGCGGAATGATTATCGCAATAATGAAAGGCATAGTCCCTACGCACGAAAATGGTGGACGAATCCATATGGCACCATGTGAAAGCTTACGTTGTCCCAGTACCATTGAAAAATGAATTGAAAGGGTACATGGCCTCTTATAACTTCAATGAATAACTTAGACGTTAGGCATACAACAATGCAATAAGGTATTCAGCGTTCGTTAACATCACTTCTCCTAACCTAACAACCACTGACAATGGCACTACGGAAAAATTATTTGGGCTTTAACTTAATCTTCCAATAAGGCATTCAACGGATTGTTCATTGCTATCACTGTTCCTAATCTATTTCTGACAGTGTCATCACGGAAAAGTTTTTTGGATCCATATTGATTTTACATTATGGCATTCAAAGTATTCAAAGGATTGACACTGACAGTGCAGTAGGGAAAATGTTTTCGGTCCTCAACCTAATCTTGCATCAAGGCTTCAAAGGATTCATTAATATCATTGTTCCTGATTTAACTACCACTAACACTGCCAATACGGAAACATTTTTCAAGCTTAAACATAATCTTCCAATAAGGCATTCGTTGGATTAATAATTGTTCATTAATACCACTGTTGCTAACCTAACTACCAATAAAAATAACATTTCGGAAACGTTTTTTTTTGGGGCTTCAACCAGTCTTTCAATAGGCATTCAACGGATTAATTATTCATTAATATAATTGTTCCTAACTTAGCCACCATTGACATTAGCTGACGGAAAAGTAATCAAACTTTCAACCTAATCTTCCAAGCCTTCAAAGGATAAATTTTTTCATTAATTTCACTGTTCCTAACCTAACTAGCACTGCCAGTGGCACTACTAAAACGTTTTTCGAGCTTCAACCTAACTTCCAATAAGGCACTCAACGGGTTAATTCATCATTAATATCACTGTTACTATCCTAACTACCATTGACAGTGGCACTACGGAAAAGTTTTTCGGGTTTCTACCTAATATTTCACTAAGGCATTCAACGGAGTAATTGTTCATTAATATCACTGTTCCTAATCTAACTACCACTGACATTTTCCTAAGGCTGGATTTTTAGAGGCCGATTAATCGATAAATTATTATTGTTAGTCACCAAACAATTTGTTCATTATTTGCTTCTACGTTTTGCTTAAAATCCGTAGACAACTCTGTCATCTGCTGTGTTAAGTATGTTTGTTATGTTCATAATCAACCAACCAGAATCTTATGAAACAATCTACGGGCCACATAACCTGCACTGCAATATCCGGTGAATTCCGCGCAGAGTGCCAACAAATCCCCTTAATGTCGTTAACATCATGAATGATGCCTAGAGGCAATTAACAGTTAAAATTACACACACATATTTATGGATGAATCTATGAATCCATTCACATTATAAAAAGTATTTCTTACTAATCATCGGAGTAACCTTCTGGCAAAAGATAGCTTTAGGTCGCGCACCAGCCACGGACGGTTGTAACGATGTATTATGAAAGGTGTAGAAGGGTAAAAAGCTTCTGTATTTAGTTAAATAATGATAGGTAAATTCTAGGTCAGTGATAGGTTTCTTTAGGTTAGGAACGATTATGTTAGTTTAGGAGCAATATACTGAATAGCGCGAGAGGAGCCTAGTGCGCGACATAAAACTATTTTTTCCCCAGAAAAATTACGGTTTGTTAGTGTCTAACGGCGGTTCATCAAGACGATAATTATGTCGGCAAAAGATAGATTTATGCTGCACCCCAGTCAAGCTCCGCCGTTTTGTTAATTTAGGAGCAATATACTGAATAGCACGAGGTTTATTATGTCTCACATTGAATTTCTTCTGTGACGAAACCCTAAACCCCACCTTCCCAGGCGGGCCTCATTAGAGAGGAGCCTAGGGTGCAGCATAAGACTATTTTTTCCCATTATGGCTTGTACTGTGGCTATGTTGAGCTAATTAGATGTCAGGTGATATCCATTTAGGTCAATCTTAATTTCTTCAATTAATATTTTACATTAATCTTACCTTGCATGCGTGAGGATTCATCAATAAATCCCAAGCTCTGTCCATTTAACTATAAAATTGCTGAGAAACGAACGCCAAAATATAACATATGATGCGCATAGTAGTTAACTTTATTCATAGACGAATTATTCAAATTACGTGAAATAACTTTGCACGACTCTTGTTCTGAATGAATTGTTTCCTTCCTATTATTTCAAGGAGCAAACACCCTCAACTTTCCCTATTTTTAACACCTAGCACCATAACTCCCGTACGTAGATATCTCAATGAAAGAAGAATATATTGCACATAACATAGTCCGTAATTTTGATTTAAACATGAAGTCTTGCCTGATTGTTTGTTAGGTTATTAGCTGATTACTAATCCTCTAAAATATGTAAGTGCATTTTCTAAATGAAGTGTATATTTCCGTATGTGTACGTTCCATTAAAATAAAATGATTAAGCTACACAGAGGTTACGAGCAAAGCATTCTGTGACGTCATCAAGGTGTACAAATTCCGTGACTTACCAAGTAAGGTAGGATATTTTGGTAATATACTTACGGTATATTCTTCTGCTGTACATTGTTGGGTATGCTTCGTATTCAACCAAGACTTTGTGTCCTAAATCCTGGATAAACTTTAGCGATGTCTTGAAGGAATTTGCGAAGCTGTTACTTCTAAGGTTATGTTAAGTTACCAAACAGTACTGGAATTATTTTAGTTAAGTCTTATTATAACGTCTAAGAACTGCTGTTTGTAGCGGCAGGTAATGCAAGATATACCGGTAAACGAATCACGCCACAGTCTCTAAGTTGTACACGTGAAATCATTGCCCGAAGCTTCAGTTCCGGTACACGTTGCACAAGTCACAAACACTACTGATTGACGTACTGACAGGCAACTCTGGTATCGACTACAGCGCTCTCTATCGCTGTATTTACATAAACTATTTTGAGTCCTATAAGTATGTAGAATATAATATAATAGAATAATAATACATGAATGGAACAGAAATATAACATAAGAAGAAAGGCGAAAGAAGAGAGATAGGAAAGAAGGGAGGTGAGAGGAAGAAAAGAGGAAAAATATTAACATTCTTTCATTGATCGCTGATGAACAATGATAATGACATGACTTCCGCCATATTGTTCATGTCTCCACTTACCGAATTAAGTTATATAGACTTACAATTTACAATAAATAGCCTACACATCATATACAGTAATATTTTTTATACCTGACCAGAAACATATAGGTTTACATGGGTCTGTGTGTATGTCTGTCATCAGCATTGCAAGAAAACGAAAAATCGTAAAAAGAAACAAAATGTTATACTTTTTGTTTAGGTATCTTCTGAGGGTGTAATACAAAGATGGACTTCTCTTACTTTATTGGCTAATGCCAGTGCACATGAAGAAAACGAATTTGATTAAATTTTGTACACGAGGTGCTTAAATAAGTACTAAGACTTAAAATTTACTTGAAACATTTTTTTCGAAAAATCATCTTAAGGGAAATTATAATCCAGCCAATGCTTTATTTGAAGATGTGAAGACTTTCCTTTTAATTTTACAACCACTTTATCTGAATATAATTCTTTTTCGAATACAGCTTTCAAACTACTTTGTTTAAATTTTCTACCCAAATAAAATAACAATGCATAATAAGTTATATGGTATATTGTATAGGCATAAAATAGTATGTTATAAAAAAAACTCCATGGCACTACATCCCTGAAGGTACTAGGCCTACCACCCTACCGCTACATCATCTACCATAGTTGTACCGGCATGTTGCCATGGTAGCTCAATGGTAGAACAGCGGCAGGGAGAGCAGGAGATCCTGGTTCAAACCCCGGCTATGGCATTGAACTTTTTAGTCAGACTCTACCTTTCCAGTACTGTATAATATACTTCAGGTTCTGTTTTCATTTAATCCAGCCATTGAAGGTAAAATAATAATGAATAAAAAAAATTATGAAAAAATCGTGTAGTTTTGGAAATTTGGCAGAGTTGTTCGGGGGAGTGTCCTGTAACACATATTTAAAGTCCCCGGTTGTGGGAAGTCAGCGGGGAGCAGGGGCCCCATAGAAGATCCCTTTTATTGCCTTTACGCTTATTTCTAAACAGCGGTACATCGTAGAGGAAAGGTTACTCTATTCAAAATTGAAGCTGATAAAATTTCCTATTTTCTATTCTCAATAGCTTTCAGGATATTCACCAGCAAAAATAGCAAAATTTTCGAAAAACGCTCTTTCGCATCATGCTTTTCGACACAATTTGCCTTCTAGCGTTTTAGCCCTTAGGTGTACAGCATTGCTCTCATGAAAGAAGTTTTAAGGCAATCAATTTCCTTTAAAATGAGTTATCTGTTATTTTGTATTCAAATGCTCAGAATTTAGCCTATAGCAATTTTAATTTCTGGACACATTTCGGGATTTCGAAAGAAAACACGTTCTCCTTATTGTGGGATTATATCTTTGCATATAAGCTGTATGTAACTGTGTATTTACATCGTGAAACATGCGGAGAAATATTACAAAACCATTAAAGGTGCATTCATTAAAAATCCAGTCACTGTACAAACCAATACATGTAATGGAAAATACATTGTAGTCCTGACAATAAAAGGAAAAAGGGAAAAAAATCATGTAGTTTTGAAATTTGGTAAAGATGTGGGTGAGAGTGTCCTAAACAAAATACTAAAAGTCCCCATGGATGAGGGGAATGGGTGAGTAGGGTCACGTTTAAATGTAATTTTTCTAAGTTTTTTCTAAATACCCAAAATACTACAAGTTCTAGCAAAAAACAGTTATGCAAAAAATTGAACTACGGTATACAAGATTTCATACAAAATTGACCTGAATTGTATTTCCATAGGATTAATAGTTCAGAAAATTAACGAAGATGAAGTATGACATAGTTCTGAATTTTTTTTCGCATGGAAAGTTCTAGCAAAAAACAGTTATGCAAAAAATTGAACTACGGTATACAAGATTTCATACAAAATTGACCTGAATTGTATTTCTATAGGATTAATAGTTCAGAAAATTAACGAAGATGAAGTATGACATAGTTCTGAATTTTTTTTCGCATGGAAATTGTAAGACCTAGTAAGTCTTCCTATTACTTTAAATAAATGTTTAGTTGTCTATTTTTTTAATTCTCTAATACTGGGACCCTAGTACATCATATGAATAATTAGGGTTATACTTTTCTATCTACCTAACACTCAATATATACTAAATAACATTAATTAAAGAGTACCTAAACGATTTATTTCGCTTGGATGTCATCAATTCTAAACTACTCTTCTTTTTCTGGTATACCAGTGCTTTAGTTGGGCCGGTACGCACCGGTACTGCGTACCGGTATAAAATTATTTTCCTTCTACCATACCGGGAAAAAGATGTGCTCCGGTACGTCGTACTGGCAGTACAGGAACGATATTGTCCTAAAATACTTATTAAATGTCCAATTCAATAAGAGAGTGTATTTGTTAATAACTAGGGAATAGCCCGTGACTTTGCCACGGTTAAAATGATGCTTAAATACGAAAATTACAGGTCTACAATCCTGAAGGCACTGACAATACATTTACAAAAGTCAGCGCTGGCTTCATCAATTTTTATTTAAAATATATCATCGTATACTACATTTTTTGTGAAAAGTTCATCAGAATAGTCGAGTAACTTCCCCTGTTCTGATGTGTTTTCCACCTTAACTCTTACATCCTCTGAACGCCCCACTCTCGAAAATGCTACATATAGTTGTCCGTGCATAAACACTGGTTCAGGCAAATAAATCCCGACCTTATCTAAAGTCTGTCCTTGGGACTTATTAATTGTCATTGCTAAGGCTACCCTTACAGGAAACTGCCTTCTTGTAAGTTTAAATGGCAGGCCAGTATCTGCAGATCTTTTTCATTCTGTTCTATAATCGATTCCCCAATTGGCCTATTTAATCTTGGCCTCTTGGAAGGAACGCAGGCATCATGGTCAACCATTTTTTAATGCTTCCTTATCTGGATATCTTACGCTTTTTCCTTCAAAATACGTTCCTATCAGTATGTAGATTACAGAAATTAATTATATCGTAAGTTTTATGCAGTCCCAAGGCCACCTAAACATTGATAATACCTATTGTTTCTCAGCTGTTTGTTGACAGATGAATATGATGAGAATTTTATTTCATTAATTCTGTGCAATTTTAGGAAATTATGTAATGTTTCAAGGGAAGGAATGGTTTGTTTTTTGATCTTTATTATCAGCGATATTTCAAGCGTTAAACCATCAATATTTTACAGTATGTCCCCGCGGTTTCGCCCGCCATTATTAATTGACTCCAGGATTTTTAAGAAATTTACACTGACAGCGTATTAAAAATGTTTGTGGTTCAGAGCTATGAAAATTGTAAGTAAAAATAAAATCAGAATATTTGTTCATTGTGTTCATTTCACGTAGGCCTTATAAAATAAAGAAATGGTTTTCCTAATTTTGTTCTCTCGTGAAAGTTTACATTGCGAGAGACGAACATCGCCGAGTATACCCGATGTCTCACGAAGCGGGCGAGCAAGCACGCTATTTAGGGCCGTTGAATTGTATAAGAGTAGATAGATGACAAACACTATTAAATTCGCAATAGATATGCGTTCTAATCTTCACCTTCGTGCGCATTTCTACAATAATTACTTTCTCTTTAGATTACATGTTGGCTATCCTGATAAGGTGCTCGTTTTTTTAAAACTCTTTTGTATGAGGCGATATTGAAAATTTTGAAGTAAGGTGAGTACCCCCATAAAATATTTTCCAACTAAAGCACTGCTGGTATACTGTTGGTGCATGAGCCATGGCAGGTTCCACAAACGGATGAGCATGTAATGCCGGCTTTTCGGCAGCTGTAATTTCCACCCTCTTTTTTTTGTTAAAAAAATAGAATATCAGGTCTATACCGTATAAAAAGGAATTTTCAGAACTACTATTAATACTACAAAAGTCTGATTCAGATAGATTTTGTAGGACATTTTAGAACTTTAATTTTGTGCATCAACTGTTTTTTTCTAGAACTCATAGTATTTATGGTATTTAGGGAAAACTGAAAAAAAACATTCCCCCACAACTCTGCCAAATTTCAAAACTACACGATTTATTTTTTGCTTGGACTATAATGTATTTTCGATTACATGTAGGCCTACTGTGCTTGTACCGTGATCGGATTTTTAATAAATTCAACTTTAATGGCTGTGTAATATTTCTCCGCATGTTTCAAGATGTAAATACACAATATACAGCTTACATACAAAGATATAACTCCTAAATAAACAGAAAATGCTATATACGTTTTCTTTCAAAATCTCGAAGTCCGAATATCTCGAAAGCTATTGGGAATAGAAACATGTAAGACATCAAACTTGTAGGAAATTTGATTAGCTTGAATTTTTAATAGAGTAACTTTTCCTCTACGATATCCCGTTGTTTATATAAACGACAAATCAATAAAAGGGGCCTTCTACGGGCCTCCCTGCCCCCGGCTTACCACCTACCCTCGGGAATTTTTAGTACGTTGTTCAGGACAACCCCCCCCCCCCCCCGACTACTCTGCCAAATTTCGCAACTACACGATTATGTTCTATTTTTCTTTCGTTGCCCGACTAATTTATTGACTTCAATCTTATTTATTTATGTAATCAGCCTAGCTTCCAACGAAATATTTACTATATCAACAAAAATAATTATTATAACCATTAATTTTCTCCCAATTTTGATACTCCTGGTCAGTTTTACACGTGGAGCTCCAAAACTCCAAGCGGCATAGGAATGAGAAATGAACTAGAGATGACTGGTCTCGGCATAGCTCCATCATGAAACGATAAACAACTTAGAAGGACCCCAAAAATGTCATGTCGCGTTCAAAAATAGGACTTTGAATAACTTACTTGATAGGTGAGGCTCAAGTACAGCAATGCAGTGCACACAGAATTATTAATTTTCCTGTTATCTAGTGAAGGACTTATGCTAAAGTGATTCTGCCAGCTTAATGGTAACGACAGTTGATATTATTTTGGCGTAAATTGAGGTACAGGTACATTTTAGGATTCATTACTGCGTGTACTTTTGAGATAAAGTAACATTTCTTCGTCCTCTTTACCCTTGGTTACTCACTCATATGTTACAGTTGTTCTTGTTAGTTCACAACAGTTTCGTTTACTACCTAACTGAACATAAATGTTTATTTCTGTCCTGAAAGATTAAATGAAACTGCAAACATGTAAGGGTAAAATGTCCTAGCAGTTTATGGATGCATGGGAAATGTGTACTTGAAGAAATACAAATATTTGCCATTTTAACTGGGTGCACTGGGAGAAAGCCAAATTTTTCACTTTTCATATCTGAATCTAACCTTTCAACCAAGATACTAATGGTTGTTTAACCCTTTCAGAGCTGAATTTATATTTTAATATAACCATTTAGCAAGTAAAATCATCAGTAGGTTATAAGTTTGAAATAAACTAGAACATTTTTAATGGAATAAGTAATTTCCATGAATGACAGTTTCTAATGTGGACAAATATCTTAAGATAAATGATTAATTAACCTGTTTAAGCTTATATCTCGAACTTGAAGCAAATGTTGCATATTATGCACACATAAATGCCATCGACCTGGGCCGGGACCGAAACCTCTTTCAAGGCATTCCCATGTTTCCACACCTAACTCAATGGCACATAACAAATACTGCTTCCTTACATATATTCTGATTTGGTAGGTCCTTTCACCATGGAGCTAGGACGAGAAAATTATTGTGAAGAAAATACACACTTATGGGTATTCATAGTGTTTATTGATGATCAAATTACATGAAAAAGGTTCGGAACTGAAGGCATTTGATTACTAAATTAATTTACAGATCATTGTTAATACATACCAAAGTTTTGACTCAGTTCCTCTCAATGTTAATATTGCACCTTACTAAATAATAGATAAATACATAATAGATCAGAACGGAATTATATTTTACAAAATTAGAAAAAAGTTACTTTGTTATTTAATTACATTAAACTCGTTTTCAATATTCTTTTACCACAACCTATAAGTAAAAATATGTTATAATAAGGAATTTTGTTAGTGTCTCATAATATCGAGACAGATTTGCCAACATCGAGAAAATCAGCGCAATATCCACACTATTACTGTAAGATCATCTAAAAACGGAAAGAAGAAAAAGTTTCCTTCCAAAATTCAATATGACATCCAAAATAGGAATGTATCTACAAACTTGCTGTTGGAATGATGTGATTATATTCTTTTTGAGCATATCTAGCACTCAGCTCGGGCCTTCTCCCTACCTAAGGGGAGTTAGGAGTTAGGCACTGCTAGATTATTACCACGAAAATCTAGGCACCAGAATCAGTCAGCTCTTTTTTTTTCTCTTAATAAAAGCCATTCCTCCGCTCACTCGTCTATTGTTGATTTGGGGCTCTTCTAAATTATCTTCCACACTATTCAAACAATAATCCCTCATCACTCATTTGTTAAAACTATAAC
The DNA here is from genome assembly GCA_964059195.1 of Ectobius pallidus. Lineage (NCBI taxonomy): Eukaryota > Metazoa > Arthropoda > Insecta > Blattodea > Ectobiidae > Ectobius > Ectobius pallidus. Next base: position 86,303,898 of record CAXKWD010000009.1, read on the forward strand.
GTATAAAAAGTGAAATAAAATATTTAAATTATTTTGAAATATCAACTCATATACAACATTATTAAAATGTTCTGAAATATAACGGCCCAAATCAACTCCACACTACAGTCATATGATTTTTTTTCAGAAGTTTTAAACACTTATAAATATATGTATATAAACTATGGGTTTGATAAATCTATACATTAACATCATCTACTTCTATATCACGATTGCTAACATATTATAGCAACTTATTATTGCCAAGTAAAAAAAATATTGTAGCAGCAATAATGAATACAATTTCAATTACTGTTATTCAGTATACAGTGTGCGTTAGGATGTTAAATAATAATACAATGATATTTTCGTAATAATAATATTGATAATGACTGCACCAATTTCCTTATTCATGCAACCTTCATTGTTGCAAGATTAAACACAAAAATTAGCTTCACAACAATGCAAAGGAGAAGCGGATGGATACAACAATGGACGCGATGTAACAATGCTTTCAAGTACAAAAAACAATGTCTAGCTGAACTAACTATACACATGTCATGAAATAAATAAATTATTAGAAATAGAAATAGCAAAAAAATATTAATAGATTACACAGTTTTCTTTCATGGAATATGTTACCGAAACATAGAGGCAGGAGAAAAATTATGTACAATACATAGAACGTTTAAGAAACAGTAAAGCTAGTTTTCAGATCTTGGTTTGGACTGTCAACTGTCACCTGTAGTGATCTCCGCTGTAGAAGAAGTCGTGGGTCTGTAAAAAATGGGTGCAGGAATTCTGCTTACAGTGCCTTCAACTTTGGAGTCTTTCCTTGGTGATGGGCTCACTTTTCTGATTCTTCCGAGCGTGCCATTCCCATGCACCCACGCTGAGGTTATGTCCAGTTCTTCCTGAGGCAAAGTATGCTCTTCATGTTTCTTTTCTTCTTCAAGCTTCTCGTCGACGATTTCGGAATAGTGCTGGATGATTTCTTTCATCTTGTTCAAAACGGTGAGGTCATTATCCAGATCCTTTACTTGAAGAATCTGCTCTAAGAGGGGGGATATCTGTTTAGTTGGAGAGTTCTGAAGGGATGCTGGCAAGGAGCCCTTGTGTTTTCGAGGGGTCGTGGGGGCAGAGTACGTTGAGCCCAAACTCCTTCGCTGAGCTGTATTACGTTCAAATCCAACGCCGTTCAAAGAAGGCCGTGGTTTGACTTTGCCTTGTCGCCCACTCCATGTGTTGTGCGGACTGGGTTTGCTTGGGGAAGAGGTATTTGCTGCAGTTCTGGGATCGGATCGGACACTGCGGTAAACTCCAGCACGCTTCGGGGAGCCAGGATCAAATAGCCCAGGGTCACCCCCGATGGAACGACTTCTAGTCATCTTTGAATCGGAGCTAGGAGTACTATCTGATGACCGGCGTCGCTGCTGAGCCACGTCGCTTGGGGTCCTTTTGTGTCTGGTTGAGGATTGTGGGGTATCCTCACAGGAACTGCATTCTGAAGGGGGACGGTGAGTGGTAATTGGTGGGATCGGACGCTCTGTAACAAGAAAACAAGTGTGTTCTTGTACAGTTTGACAAAATGGAGCACCGGTATCTTTAAGTCCTATAAAGGAGGCACTGCACATGAGCAGAATTATACTGGAGAAGATGTAAAATTATTTCTTAAGATGAATGAATCCATATTAGTAGGCCTATTTTACTTGCAAATCCTCACTTGAAATTAATGAATCCTTACTACTATTAATTAACAAATCCTTATGTTCAAATGTGCACATGAATTTCAGATAATATGAACAAAAGAAAAACTGAAAAGAAACACTCAAAATTTTAAAGGTAAAAATCAAATTTACTTCATAAAAAACTAAGAAAGTGTATTATAGGTCTTTGGAACGAAAATTGAAAAACAAATAATACTTGTAAACTAAAGACTTATAGGCTAATAAAGAGGGACTTACCTGAATGTTGTGCATCCAAAGTCTCCACCGTGGCCTCCTCCGATTTGTTCAGCTCGTCATTGCGTGCTTTCCCATCCACAGTAGTGTTGCCTACGATACCCAGACTGCGATATCCTTCATCAGATACTTCAGAGCCCGAATCGTTCAGAGACTGCTGATCAGCACCGGGGGCTGTGGTTATTGTATTCTCCACGCCTTCGTTATTATTGTTATCTGCAGGGGAAAGATGGGTTGAGTTCTTGTTCCGGGAAGGCGACCTCGGAGTTGGTGATCTGCTCCTGTTCCTGGTCTTATCTGCAGGAGCCTCGATTGTGTTCTTGTTGCGGGAAGGCGATCTCCTTGGTGTTGGGGAACGGCTTCTGTTTCTGCTTGTGCGTCCAGAAACATCTAGGCAAGTATTGCTACCGCCGTAACTAGATGGTGGTTTGGTAACACTGAGCCGAGGAGTAGGAGAGCGACTTCGGGGGTTTCTTGTTGGCGTGAGGCTGCGACGGCTGTGATTCACGCTTAGGGAATCCAAACCTGTGGAGCTGCCGCCATGGGTGGATCGAGCAGGGGCTTGAAGGCAGACACTTGGGGAACGACTTCTGTTCCTAGTGGTGACCGGAAGTCCTCCACCACCACTGCTCACACTGGAAGCCGAAGACCTTCTGGTACGGGGTGGTGACCTGTGTGCAATTTATTATTATTATTATTATTATTATTATTATTATTATTATTATTATTAATGTGGAAATGCACTTTCGGGTAATAAAAACTAGTTTGAATGTAAACTGGATTCTATGAGCAAACTAATGCAATACTGTTTATTATGCATTTCTTAAACGCCATGGTCGTTAGATACTTATTAATAGGGTTCGGATGTTTATGACATGTAATATTTTTATCCTGTCCTCCATTTTCACTGCAAATTAAACATGAATTGCACATTTGTTATCCGAATCGTACCGTGTTTATTTTGCATATAAAGTCATATTTTGGTCATTTTCATGGTCTAGGTCATATTTTAGGTCATACTTGGTAATTTAACGTCATATTTCAGTTATAAATTCGGTGCAGTTTATGCATTAAATTGTCGACTTAATTTTTTTCCGAAAAAAGAGTAGGAATGTTTTGGTTTTACTGTAACTGAAATGTGAAAGGACAATAACAAGTAATAGCAGAATTGCCTCTTCCTCCTTGTTATCAATTTCCAATAGACATGTTTTAAAAATACTTTCTATTCACAATTGCAGTCGTATCTGTAAACATTAACAGATTAGAAGTTCATTACAAGTAAAACTGTAGATCACCTGTAAAATTGTTAAAAAGTGATTATCTGTTTGAATTAATGTGATGTAATAATTTAGTGTCATTAAAATTTTTAGATTTGAATATTTATTTTTAGAAAATACGTACTTTTATGAGGTCATATTTAGGATTTTTGGGTCATATTTAGTCATTTTAAGGTAATATTTTCAGTCATATTTTCCAATCTTTTAGGTCATAAACATCCGAACCCTACTTCTTAATAATGTTAACAGCTATTTGTACCGTGTACTATCCCCGGATCAAAACTGTAGGATTAATGTAGGCCTAAATGTAGTAAAAATGTGATTTCGTTTGTGTTGAACAGACATACGTTATTATAAGCGTTATGTGAAGTAGGACTTACCTCTCGTATAGCACCTGTGCATTGTTAAGCTCTAACGGTCCATTCGACTTCAATATGAGCTTAGTGGAGAGTGGTGATCTGTGAGCTGCAACAAAATAAATATTGTTCCTAATATACTCACATGTAATTATATAGATAAGTTTCTGAACCCTGTTTCATAGAACTTGCATTAAAGTAATGGCAAAAAACAGTAGCCTATTATTTGACTTCTGTTTCATAAAAAAAACTATATATATTATTAGAGCCCGGATTTCTAACCTAACCTAAAAATGAGCAGAAATGTTATATTTCGAAAGACACTCTTTGAAACGTAATTTTAACTTCCTTTAATAGTGCTCATTTTGCTTATTTTGAGAGAAAACTATTTTGCTTACTTATTTTATGATTAGGATTATAATAGCATATAATAGCATATTTTACTCAAAACTGTCCCACTAAAAGTGCCTATTTCACTCCTAGACGTCATTATCACCGGTTTCCTTTCTTTTGTCGGCTAACAGAATTACTGAAAAATTCGTGTTACTAGGCCTAAACACTCTGCCAGATTTCTAAAAAGCTTTCCGGTGAAGAAACAGGTATTGAAGAGGAATTCCCTGAAGAAGAACGGTGTTGCTTTTCACATTAACCTGTGACGTCCTGAAAGAACATTTACAAATCGTTCTTCATTGACAGACGCGGGAGCTTAACACAAGAACATCTGCGGATGGCCTTCCTTATAGTCGTGAATAAGATAAGATTTCTAAGGAACTAATAATTTTTTGATTTTAATGTAATTTATTTTTGTTGATTTTGGTGATTATTTCTTACATTTTTCGTGCTTGTTTGCCTACAAATCCGGGCTCTAGCTATCATTATTATTAGTTCATTTAAATTAGTTATATATTTGTTCAAAGGTCCTAAATACAAGTAAAAACGTGAAGAAGTAGGGACAAAATTAACCTAAAATGGCGCTGGGAACTGCTGTCAAAACACGAATCTCCATGCGCTGGCCGATGTTCTGTTTTCATGCAATTGGTCACGTGCTGATAATCCAATACTGGAAACCTAACGGTAAAAACCCGGTCTCAATGGCTCATTCGGTATCGAGGCCGAGGTACCTATCGTATACGTAACTTCATATCTACCCCAGATTTCCCTGTTTTTCTGTATTGGGGGCTTCGCCCCCAAGCCCCGCCAGGGGCTGCGCCCCTGGACCCCCTTCCTGCTTTCCACCAGACCCCTTCAACCGAGGACGGTAACTTTGCATTAGCCCCGGGTCCCTTTCTTGTTTTTCTTCTTTTGGGGCAGGGGCTGCGCCCCTGGACCCCCTTCCATGCTTCCATCAGACCCCCTTCACACCGGGAGCTTGGAGTGCGGTACTTATCATAAACTAATGGGGGAACCTAACCATATAACTCAAATGGAAAGCATGAGAATATAGAACTATTGGTAGCACTGGAGAAGCCTTTGGGTAAATGGCTGCCGGCCAATGGGAGTGTTGGTTCCCAACCGAGGGCCCGCATAACGATTGCAGCACGGCGCGTGGAATTGGTCCACATCTCTACTACCGGGGCTAATGCAAAGTTACCGTCCTCGGTTGAAGGGGTCTGGTGGAAAGCAGGAAGGGGGTCCAGGGGCGCAGCCCCTGGTGGGGCTTGGGGGCGAAGCCCCCAATACAGAAAAACAGGGAAATCTGGGGTAGATATGAAGTTACGTATACGATAGGTACCTCGGCCTCGATACCGAATGAGCCATTGAGACCGGGTTTTTACCGTTAGGTTTCCAGTATTGGATTATCAACACGTGACCAATTGCATGAAAACAGAACATCGGCCAGCGCATGGAGATTCGTGTTTTGACAGCAGTTCCCAGCGCCATTTTAGGTTAATTTTGTCCCTACTTCTTCACGTTTTTACTTGTATTTAGGACCTTTGAACAAATATATGGTGCTTATAAATGGAATCTAGAGGTTTTAAAGGATAATATAACATCAAATTTGGTCGTTTTCCGTGCTTTTAAAATTAAAATATCACTTGTAGTAGAGAGGTGGACCATCCCCAATTAGTTTTGGTCATAAAAGTAAATATCCTAGTAATAGTAGTAAACCACCTAAAGAAAGCAGAGATGAAATTATTGTTATTATTAGTCACTTTTACATAAATATTAAATGCAAATGGAGTTATTGTTGTTCTCAACTGTAAGTGGTACTGATTTTCGATCTTATAATAAACAACCATATGCCCGCAGCTTCGCCCGCGATTGTTTACTCAATAAATAGTTTATTTACCCCAATCAAGGATAAACAATTAAAACAATTGATAATAAAAAAACAAAAATCCCGGTTTCCATGTAGGCCTACATTTCACGATTAAAGTGCTATGCCTGCTGAAAAAAACCCTCAGATTCGAGTTCCTTAGCCCCCCCCCCACAAAAAAAACACCCGCATAGTGAGTTTCCTCATAGTCATTCAATGCTCTTTTTTGACCGGTTGCTATAATTTAAAAAAATTGAGCTTTGCAATTTAATCGTTGATTATAGTGTATATTCGTCGTCAGCGAAATTTAAAATCAAGAACAGCCTAAAACAAACATATGGCACGTCGGTGTCCAGGCCAAATGGAGTAATACTTACTTTTTTCTTCGAAAATGAAGTTATGGCACAGATATGTAGGTGGTATTGAAATACACATGTTTGCCGAAGTAAATAAATCCAGGTAAACTGATGTAACAAAGTGCCAGAATTCTGATATGCAGAAAATAAGTTTATTTTATCCAATTCCGAGTTAAGCTCCAGATTCATTAATTAAGCAGGGATTACGTAAGAACAAATGTCTAGTTTTGTTTTAAATTAAATTAAAATCGTTCAGCTTCAGCAGAACCGTACAGATTTGTGATATATTGACAATCGCACGCTCACATAAAAAAGAGGGAGTCAAATTGGCCGGCTATGTGATTTGAACCAGAGACCTCCAGAAAGCGAGTTCAAGACGGTACTATCTCGGCCAACTCGCTCGGTTTAACGGTGTAGTGTGATAAGAATATGTGAAGGAATATTTAGCTAGTGTTATTTGTCAAAGCTAAATGTATTGCAACTTCCAAAGCCGTATATGACCACTATAAAACAATATGTTGTCATGAGAACTGATTTGCATTTGATAAATTCTTTCTAAAATATTACTATAAAATAGGCGCTAAATTGTGCATTACTCCGGTACCGGTCAACCGATTTGGTCCAATAGGCTTCTTCCCATGTACTTATAAATACGTATACCAAGTTTCATGAAAATCCGATAAAGCCTATTTGAGTTACGCGCGTACAGACACACGGATAGACAGACGGACATACATTTTTTCGTATCCCCACACAATCTTGTAAAGTACCACGCTGGCACTTAATAACCCTACAAAAGTTCTTTGATGTGTCAAAAGCTTGAAAATCATTACGAGCTGTTTTTGAAAAGCCTCAAATTCATTATAGACCACTACAGCTGATCATACTAGCCAAATGTACTAACTATAGAGTTACCCACTAATATATTTAGGCGAGGAAGGTAACAGGTGTAACCATCAAAGTGCAGCATTTCATAATTTCTCTGCCTTTACAATATTTTTTTTATCTCACCTGTAAAATTATACCTTGGAGGGTTACGCCATTTTGCCCTGAACACCATCGATAGATGCAACAAAGCTTTGAGGATAGACTAATTTCTTGAGTATAACAGTCTTATGTTATAGGGTTAGAGGCTTCATAGAGCCAACTATTCACTACACCTAGGCAAAACAGAAAAGCAAGAGGGAAAGAGAAGTAAAATTAGTCAATACATAATGTGAAAATGCCATGGAAAAAAGTTTTAACTTCATAATCAATCAGCTGCAGATCGATAAATTCATATTGTTTTTAATGGCAGTGTATAAATCCTTATGAAGTGGACCCTTGGGAACTACTAAAAATATGATAAGGTATAATATTATTAGATAATATTGGTTCTTTAAAACAGGGCCCTTCTAATATAATAGTAGTTACAATCAGTTACCTGTCTTGCAGCGACAAGGATCATGCTTGTCCAAATAATGGGACAGTGTGTCCCAACCACCTCCGACGCGTACCATTACATGGTTTCTCAGCACCTGAAATATACACAGGATTGAAAGCATTATAATAGCATCACGGAAAATAAGCAGAGAAATATCTCTGCCTTGTACATCCACGCTTTTGCATTTCTGTGATCTTCAGGGAATGAGTGGCAGCAGCTGAAAGTTTGGATATTCAAAGCTTCAAGCCGATTCAAATTTCCTTGAAAATTTCAAGATTTCCTCTGCTGACGCTCATGTCCTGACGAAGGCCTCAGAGATGAAAGCAATCGAAAGTTTGGATATTCAAAGTGGACTAGTAAAGGTAAGATGAGTGAATTACAATTTCGCCACAAATAGCCTATAGCCTAGCTATACACTGGTTGACTTTTTAAATTTAATTAAAAAAATTTCTTCAGTGCACCTCGAACTACATGAATCCAGACATTTTCATCATTAGTGGGGTTTTTAAAGTCTCCGCTTGAAAAGATTGATTTTTCTTCTTTTTCTTAAGTTCCATTAGCAAATCCTCTTTACCATGTAAGCAATTACTTTGATTTTCAATAGTAATTTTAGTTACTTTGGTATACATTTAAAATGTCCACAGCAATAAAGGTATCTGTGTATATATTTATATAAGGTGCACATTTTCAGTCAATCTGTTTAAAAAATGCTGTTAATTCATCTTACTTCAATTCAGGGCACATTGCTTGTCTTATATTGTGTACACAATGGTCTATTAAATAAGTTTTTACACTATAAAGAGTTTGTAAACACATAAAATATCAAACCTAAATTCAGACAATTTATCTGTTATAATATGCAAAAATTACTTGCAATACAATAGTATTTAGCAAAGAGAACTGAATAATAACTTTTCGGAAAGCTTAACACTTTGTATATCGTAAGGATATAAAATATCCTAAAAATCTGCCTATGACTTGAAAAACCTGAAGGCAAGAATTGATGAAGTGCTCTTCTCAAGTTAAGAATTGACCAAAATCATTAATTAAAAATATTTTTAATTATATTACAATGACTCGAAAAACAAAACTAATTATATCACAGAGGATTAACAAAACATTTTCACAATATTTTTCAAATGCTTTCTACTCTCCGTCGTAGAGGAATATAGATTAGTTTCCCAATTAGATTAAATATATATAGGCTACGAAGTTCTTGACTTAACCGATTCAATTTCATCCGGCTTATAGCCCGTAAAACTATTATTAACAATTTAGCGCAGAGAAAGCTTCAAATTCTATATTAACAGTTTTGTCAGTTCAATTCATTTTTAATGTCATTGTTGAATTAATAAATAAATCAAAATCTTCTTTTCTTTGTCCTTGTATTCCAAAGTTTTGTTTTCATTGTTTTCTGCAACAGTTTTATTTTGAAAAAAAATGAAACGATACTTATAAATATATTATGATACAATTCTAACTTATAAGGATACAACATTTTGTCAAATCAGTGTTTCAAATAAACCGTACTTTATATATTATCATGGTTCTTGTAACTGATGATTGAGTACTTACCCTGACGAAGATTAGGACCTTGGTGTCTCCTATGCGGTACTTTCCTTCCGACACACGGATCATGGGGAACTGCACAGGACAAGTGCATCGCTCCACCAAGTCTCTCACCTGCAACAAGGAAAATCAGTTTACTGTATTAACTTAAAAAGTAAACTTGGAAATCAGACAGTATCTCGAGACCCCACAGCTCCTGTCCATTCGGAATAATTGCACCCTGTTTCTATATAGTTTTTGTGAGTGTTTCACACATAATTTTTTGCATTAGGCCTATAAAGTTTAGTTAATGAACATATAAAAAATAAGACCCCTAATAAGAAAGAAGTGATTGCATACACTTAATAATAATAATAATAATAATAATAATAATAATAATAATAATAATAATAATAAGAATAAGAATAGCCGAATTAACAATAATAATAGCCGGATTAACAACAATAAGAATAATAGCCGAATAATATAATAATAATAATAAGAAATTATTTAGGTTTACGAGAGATGAAAATGGGGACTGAAGAAAACTGCATAACGACGAGCTTCATAACCTGTACTCTTCGAATAGAGAAAGGATGAAATGGACTGGACGTGTTGCGCGCATGGGAGAGGAAAGACATATTAAAAAAAAAAAATGAGACCCAAATTAAAGAGACCTCTTCGAAGTTCTAGACATAGGTGGGAGGACAATATTAGAATATATTTAAGGGAAGTAGGATTTGCGAGGGATGGTTGGAGTTAGCATAGAATAAAAGAAGCGCGGCAATGAACCTCCGGGTTCTATAGAACAGACAACATCCCTTTAGCTTATTTAGGAATTGTCAATTTCCATGGAGTAAATAAATATATTTAGTGACGAAAATAATAGACCGCCTGTAATAATTCATTTTATAAAGTGCAGGCTAAATAATGAACGATTTACTAACATAGCATAAATTTCTCTGATGAATTAACTTTTATTTAATATTAAGCAGCTTTCCCGTGGGTTTGGAGATAGGTGTGTTGTAACAAGACGACGATGACAATGATGATATGATAATAGCGGCGAGCGGGATTGTCTTGATTTTCAAAATACCAACACTAGGCGGAATAATAGTGGAAATGTATGTATAAAATAAAATATTGTTATAATTCTTTAATATGTGCAGAAGGAAAAGGGGAGAAAAAATAAAATTATGAATGAAACTGAGAAGAAAAATAAAATGGCAAAAGAGATGAAGAAGGAAATGAGGAAGAATGTGCTAAGAAGTAGAAGAAGCCGAAGAATAGGATAAGATGAAGATAAGAAGAAAGGAGAATGAAGTTGAAATAGGATATATACGAAAGAAGATGAATAAGACGAATATGACGAAAATGATCATAAGATGAAGAAGTACTCGTAGTAACAGAAGTAGTACTAATATTGTAGAAGAAGTAATAATAAATAGAAGATAGAATAAGGCAGAAGTAGAAAAAGTGGCAGGCAATAGAAGAGAAATATTGAACTAGGAAGTGGGAAAAGAATAACTGGAGGAAAAAGGAAAACCATTTGGAAAACCTAATATTTTTAAGAAGGAAAGTGCGGTATTACTAGGTTTTTTAATGTACAGCGCAGTAATTATTTATGTCTTGGGTAACGTCCGCAGAACAAAGCAAATACACTCATTTAATTTAGTTCATTCAGCCCCTTTTCATAAGGATGTGTTACTCCATTTTCATATTGTGGAATGCTCTTGCTTGATTTGCATATTATTCCTCATGGAGGGAAGAGACTAAACTATTCTTTATTTATGTACTCATTCACATTCATTAGGGGAGCTAGTTTGTAAAGAAATACATTCGAAAAAATAGGCCTACGCCTTCTACCGTGTCTGAATTTCAAAGCCTTCAGAAAACTTCTCCTGAAAAGATTTATTATGGTACGCTCTTAAAAGGAAAAGTACATTTATCTCACATTTCTTATAGTATATTTCAAATTTATGCATATTTAGTCCTCTGTCCGTTTAATCTTAGGATTTTTAACTCAGTAAATACATGCAAACCACATACAACACATTCTGATAATGAGTTATGCAAATTTAAAATTTGCAATGCAGTATACAATACATAGTCTGATAATGATTTATGCTAATTTACAATTTGCTAGACACTAGGCATTTCTAGCTTATTATACTTCCGAGAATTATATTCTATCTACCAGTTAAATCGAAACCGAATTTATCATAAGTAATATCATTTAATATTACGTAAGTATTATATTCTGTGTACGAAATATGATTATGGATTCTAAGATTTTGTCCCAAACTTAAAGTACAAGAAATGTGTAATGTACGAGGGATGGGTCATTATGTCTGGCAACTTTATTTTTCGAAAATGTGGGATCATTTTGAAATTTTGAAATATACAAATTAAAGAACAGGGCAATGGAATATATGTATGGCCAGATTATGGCTACTAGATGTAGGATAGAGTAGGGATTAGGCATCGTGCCACTCTACTGTATTGTAACAATTGGAAATATGAAAGCCCGCATAACTCAACCTATAAAACCCTCGAAATTCGGTACGCAAGGTCCTTCTTCCCAAAGCTTCCACCAGCTCCCTGTGGCAATCTTTGGCATTTTTGCTCTAAAAAAAGATATTCTGACGTAAGTACGTTGTTCACATCTTGTCACATTCATTATGCACGGCGCAGCGGCTGACTCACAACTTTATCCCTAGAGATGTATAAAAATACCATCAAATTACGTATCCATAGACACATACTTACTTCTGAATAGTTTTTCGTCAGTTACGTTCACTTACAGCATTTCAAGAATTATAGAAGTAGTAAAAAGAAGCATTTTTATGTGATGAAAATTGGCAAATGTGTAATTTTCCTAATAGGGATCCTTGAAAGGATGTAGCGGAAGTCGAGTGACCAGTATTGGCGCAATTGCAAGCAGGGAAATTGTGCATCTACCAAATTTTCGTAACATAAAAATTCGTTTGTCCACCGCTGTGGCTCAGGGGATACGTTCGCTCCTCTCACGCAGCGGGCCGGTTCGATTCCTGGTTGGGACAAGTTACGTAGGTGGGTTTTTTCTGGGGTCTTTGCCTTGTTTGGAGTGAGTGTGTGTGTGTGAATGGTGTGTCTCGTCCTATGTGTTCGTGTTGTCTCGGAGGTGGGCCCGGCATTGGGCTGATTACTCATCCGGGGAGGCCCTCCATGTCCTTGTCTGGTCAAAAAAGTATGTATGTGATCCAAAGATAATCCCTCTACTGACATGATCGCGGCCCTGTAAGGCCCGGGCGGCTTGGGTCGCGTAAATCCTAAAAGGGAGAGGTAAAACTAAGATAAAGAAAGAAAGAAACTTAATAATTAGTTTTCTTTTACCTTTACTATCATTATTGAGCGGCGTAAACTGCATTTGGAACATAATGTGTAAAAATGCATTATAAGAACAGCATGGGAAGACTGAGTTTTAAATATCTCGGGGCTCTGGCAGGATAGCAATTTGTTAGCTCTCAGATAACAATACGCAAGCTCTGACAGCTGATGTCTTGTTTCATGGTGATTATACAGATATCCAGTAATTATGACAACTGCAGCTTCCTCCATGGTTGGAACGCCTTTTATTGTATTTATGTTAAGTTATGTTGAGAGACGCATGAATCTTGTAATTGCTTCTGACAACCAAATTCCAGACATGATGTATTTATGTCGTAGGAAAGTCTATTCAAAAGATAATGTAACAAGGATACAGAACTTCGGGCGTCCAATGTCTGTCAACAAACAATTTAAAATGCCTGCATAATATACTGTAGAATTCAAAATTCGAGAGAAACGACTGCAGTGTTCAAGTATCAAAGCTACAGTATATGGAAATGGAAATGGAAATGGAAAACTCTGTAACTGCCAAAACCACCGAATGTACGAAGGAGAATACCATGAAAGACAACTAGTGGATGTAATGTGTCATACATTTTTACATCCTTGGTGATACAAAGGTTTTTCACTATACAAAGTGATATTAACATAGGGCCTATAAGTCTTGATATCTAAGAACTTACGAATTATGGCACCAATGTCTTGCTGTATGTGCCTTACTTATGTATACAAGCATAAGGATCAACACACTTACTAACCCAATTCTTGTAGTATACTAGTAAGCAAGGTATATTACAGTATGCTAACGCTGAATATGCCAAGCGTTTCAGCAATGTTGAGCATGTTAGGTGTATGGTGCATCAAGATTTGAAAATTATGGTAAAAATATGGTAAAGTATTAAGTCCTTTCATGGTGGTAAAAATGAAGATGCCTTCTTGTAAGTGATACAAAAAGAGCAATTAACTTGTATTGTTGGGGTTAGCGTCGCTGATTATGGATTCGCAGGTCAGGGTCTGATCTCCGGTATCTCCTCGGATTTTTCTGAGATAGGGAGGTCTGAAGCGGGATGTACTCAGCCTCGAGATTGAAACTTAGGAGCTTCTTGATTAAAAAGTAGCGGCTCCGGTCACGGAAACCATCATTAATAACCATGGGTGTTGGTGTGCTGACCACATGCCACAAATCCTGCCATCTATCTATGGTGGATTGTCCGATGATAGGTCTAGTCCCTTCAGGGATGTAGTGCCATGGTGTTAGTTTTCTTTAGGTGAGAAAGACTTTTTAACGGTATTTCTATATCCCAAAATGTTTCTATGGTTAGTTAGCCTACATTTATTTTCTACATTCAGTAATAAAAAATTAAAACTTTACACAGTGCCTATTATTAAGATCATTTTTTCAAATTGCCCACTTTTCTTAATCGATGCGTTAAATTAATTCCTATAAAGAAGATGTGCACTTAGACCATTCTTAAGGTGGAATCTAAAATTTAAAAAAAAAATTATATACAAGTACCATTGTTCATATCTAAAAAAAAAAATTTCTTGGATTCAGGAGAAATTTTTGAAAAGGTGTCTCTTATTTGGGCACTTTGTCTTATCATGGCGTCATGTTAAAATTCAAAATTTCAAATTCAAGACTCAAAATCTGAGTGTGGTAGGTTACATATTCAGTGAGTCTTTGGCAATGCAGAATGGCATAAATTTATACATCTTCACATCTTTGTGATTGGTTGTTACCAATGTTTAAGTTCTCGTTGGGAATGCCCAATGCCTTGGTAAAGTTTGCCTTAGGTTTTATGTTCTTAATTTCACGGTTAATTTTCAATGTAAATGAATGCGCCATTATAAGTTCCTTAAATAGTTTTTCGGCGAAAAACGAAAAGAAGCTTACGTTTAACAAGCTCTTCAGAGGGAATGTCATTCAATATTAACCCTTTCAGAGCCGAATTTAAATATTAATATAAGCTATCATCAAATGAAATCATCAGCGGGTTTGAATTCAATTAGAAAAATTTTAGCAAATTAGATGGTCTCTATGATTTTTAATTTTAACCCAGGGATAAAAATCCGCGCATTTCGAGTAAAACATTAAGATGGGAAACTTATTGGCTAATTGGATAAACTTTAAGGTGGTAAACTTATATCTCTGCTTTTATCTCTGCGGTACACTAATTTAATTATTTTATGACGAGGTTTGCAGTGATATTGTACAGTACAGTAACACTTAAGATTTATTCATGTATCCATAGAATTTTGTTTCTAATGAATATTAAGAAGAAACATTCCTACGAAACCGGTATTCGAACCAGTGACCTTTGGCTTTCCGTTCAGATCTAGGTGTCAGGGGAAATTTTCTCCTTATATATATATTTAAAAAAAAACCCAAAAAACATATTTTTTATATTCAGTTCAGTTACTTAAATTTTGTTAGGGTCCATTAAGGTCCTTTTATAGGCCTATAAGTTAATTTCTGAACTTAGGGTATAGATCTTTTAGTAACAGAGCATTAACCTCTAGCAACGTCTTTTAATTCAATTTAAAAGCTGACAACATTTTACCACTTAAAAGTACTTTTCTCGAATACGCAGTTGCGTGAAGACATTTTTATTGGCAGAAATCCCTGCTGAGACTTAAATACAAGGCACGTATAAAGGTTATTTAAACTATTCATGTTCTGAATTAATGGTACATCTAGGCATTGCATAATATTATACTATAGCTTATGTTCAGACCAACAACTACTGGCGCATGTTATTAGAGGGACATAGCGAAACAACTTTCTAAATAAAAATGCGATTTGATAGGACTACATTATTTGCAAGGAGCAGCTTCTTAATATCAAGGAATCATCATAAAACTGGCCGTGATGAGGTTGTGCTATAAATCTGCGCATTTATTGACCGGGTCCATGGTCATTATACAGCTGCAAATTTACCCGTAGCTCCCTGTGTTGTTACTGACTACAATGCGCACCGCTTATTGTGATCACTTCGGGACGCAGCTAATCAGTAATCTGATCATATTAACCGACTGATATCAGTAGCCGAAGGAATTAAATGAAGGTTATTTATTCATATATAAGATAATACACTACAAAACAGGATTAAAAATATTTATTCATAAAATAATAAGTAAATGTGAATCACTGAACCACTCATAAAACAGTAATAGACTGCAAGCAACTATTTTCTCAACCAGTAAAAAAGTTTTAAATTGTTTTTACTTTCGTTTAGTCCATTAATCAATAATCCATACTTAGTTACGAGTTACGAGTGTTTTTGGAAGTCTATACTGATCTGTAGTAACACCGCGTAGCAAAACATCTAACGCCTGTCTGTTCAAGTCTTTTCATCTTACACTAGCCATCACTGCATGTCAACACTGTTATCCTCATAAATCAAAAGCTGCAGCTGAATTGTGGGGTGAAACATGTTTTATTGCTTAAAAGAGAAAATTAGGTAACTCTACACCCCTCGAACTGGTCATCCTGTTAGCTAGAGACAGTACTTCCAATACAAACAGTAGGAGCAGAAACAAAATCCTTAAAAACGAAATTTTGAATGACGTACAGTAGGCCTACTTGGAAATAAAGCCGAAAAAAAAAGGAAAATGTGATATCATCACATAATCTTTGATCACAATAAACAGCATTTTTTCAATGTATCGGTATTAATCCGTACGGGGCTTCATAAAAGTGATAACATTGCCCGATTTATAACACTTTCCGCGATTACATTAAGCGGCGTTCACTGTATAGTAGTTATACAAGGTTAAGCGAATGTTACAACATTGGTGTCTAGCATAATGATTGCTGTCATGCTGTATGAGCATTCAATTGCTAAGAATTAACAGCATAAGCTTCGTTCTGATGCTCTGTCAACAGAAGGGTAACTAATCTATGGTGATCCGTTAACAATGAGGCTAAGGTCCCCTTCACACTAAGCCAAGTTTCCCAACCTGTGGTTCGCGGACCCCCGGGGGGCTGCGAGAGATTGTAAAGGTTGCACGGGAACATGTTAATACTAGGCATTTTCATTAAACTTTATCTTATCATACTGATCACATCTGGAATATTTGTAATGTACCTTTCAGGCTCTTAAGGCCCGTGATTTAAGTTTAAATAAAATTTAACACGAATGTTGGAACAATTGCCACTTCCCTTTGTGAATAACCGACCATTTGTGTATGTTTTCTTTTTCAAGTACGTTTTCTTCTGGCTGGTAAATTCTATCTTAAACTCCTGTGTCAGGGTGCACCGTTGTTTTTCTTACCCACCTCCTCCACCAAACCTATCCTTTGTTTGGAGTGAAGCTTGGACCATGACCGTCTCTTATTCACTAATCAGTGACAGAGACCTGAGTGAACAATCTGAGTTTTTTTAGTTTTTTCTATTCAGTGAATTTTACAACATTATACAATTAGCGAGTATTTTTTAATCGAAAATTTCGTTCATAACGAACATTCTTATTTTTAATTGGTTTACTATCGTATTTAGATTCGGATCGGTGATTAAAATCTGGATCGTTCAAATACAATCGATAATCCGAGTGGATCGAGTGTTGTCGACAATATTAATAATGCAGACTATTTAGCACATATGCCTTTCTTTCGATTTGGACCAATAACATAAAAGAATGCGTCTGAAATCAGCCAATCACGGATCTGATTCTCTCAATATTTATAGAATTTTCTTCATTACAGTCTACAAAAGTGATAAGTAGGGTTTGGATGTTTATGACCTAAAAAAGTGAAAAATATGACTGTAAATATGACCTTAAAATGACTAAATATGACTTTTAAAATGACTAAATATGACTTTAAAAATGACAAAATATGACCCAAAAATCCTAAATATCCCTTCATAAAATAGCGTATTATCTAAAAATAAATGTTCCAATTTAAAACTTTTATGACACTAAATTATCACATCACATTAATTCCATCAGATAATCACTTTTTAACAATTTTACAGGTGATATACTGGTTTATTTATAAAGAATTTCTAATCTGTTAATGTTTCTAGTTACCACTGTAACTGTGAACTGAAAATCTTTTAAAAACATGTCTATTGGAAGTTGTTAACAGCAAAGAGGATAAGGTAATTGTGCTATTACGCAGTATTGTTATTGTCCCTTCACATTTCAGTTAAACTAAAACCGAATTTATAGCTGAAATATGATGTTAAATTACGAATATGACCGAAATATGACCAAGACCATGAAAACGACCAAAATATAACTTTATATGCAAAATAAAAACGGTCCGATTACGATAACAAGCATGCAATTCGTGTTTAATGTGTTTTCGGCAAGAATAGAGGTCAGGATAAAAATATGACATTTCATAAACATCCGAACCCTAGTGATAAGACACGTCCTCCTTTCTTTATATTCTAATCACTTCGGAGACTCTGTAGGCAGTGACTTATGCGTACGTCATCACTGTCATAGTAGGCTAAGATTTATTCTGGAAATACAGTGAATAATACGGCGACATCTGTTTTGGAGTCAGTATTAGCAGTAAGATTTATTACCAAAGTACATAAATCGTCCGACCTCCAATGAGGATGACCACTAAGAATCCGGAATACAACAAAAATCATGAAAGAAAATTTACAATTAACCTTAAAAATCAACAGTTCAAAATTGCAAAGATTGTTAGAAAAAGAAAACAAACAAAAAATCTAGTTCTGCTTCAGGTAAAGGTGGACATGAAGTATCTGCAGAGAGTCTCTGAGTATTCGTGTGGCAATTTCCCTGATTTCCTGGAAATTGAAGTGGAGTGCAGGATTTTCTAGAATGTTTTTGGTGTATCTAGGAAGGGTACCTCTTGCCCCGAACAGGAGACCTCCATGACTTAACGGTAAAATTGTATTCCATACTTCAACAACGTAGGAATTTAATAATAAATATTGTAATCACTAGGGCACAAATTTTCAGCTTTTTATAAACCCTGTTTTAGTTTTTTAAGCAAATTAAAATAGTTTTATTTAGTTTTTTACCATTTTCAGACCGGGGCAATGGGCAATTTTATCGTACAAAACGACAAAATTACAAATAGCAATGCTATATTTTATCTTACAAAAAATATAGGCTACTGGCAACAATGAGCAAAATGCAAAATAAAGGCAGACATTTAAAAAGTAATTTTAGCAGAACAATAATTATTATATTAATTATTATAATTATTATTTTATCCTATTTTACTTGAAACAATTTTTATTTTTAACGTCAACGTGTCAAACTAAAATGCTATTCAAATAATTCAATTTAAATTCCTTTTATTAATTATTATTATTATTTATTACATATTATTCGAAAATAGTTATTATAAAATCAACTCTATTTGAAACTCGCCTAGATAAATCGGCGATTTCAAAGTCACCCGTGGCATACCTATGATTAAGTTCCTTCACAGAAATAATCGCGCAAATATTGAATAAGCCAGATCTATGGCTGAAATTATCCAGTTTCGAACCAGACACATGGCAGTTCATCTGAAAGCAGCATCACTGTAGAGATGCTATTTTGCAGTGAATAAAAATGTTAAATTTCGGTATAAAAATTGGGTCAGTTACGGTGTTGGTATAAAAATTGGGTCAGTTACGGTGTTATTTCGCACAAAAAAAAACTAAATTTCGGTGTTATTTCGCATAAAAACTAAATACGTTTTTAGCCTTTGTGGTGCAAATAATTGTATATTTCCGCACATGATCAAGAAAACCTGAATGGAAAATGTGCACCATTACCCATAAAAATAAAGTTTATACGGGTATTTCTATAGGCCTATCTCATTCTAAATTGCACCCAAAATACAAACTTAAAGCAGTCTCCACATTTTGAGGAAGAAGTCTTGTCCTCTTATCGGTTAGAATGTCTGAATAATCCTGAGAAAGCTCTCTCAGCATCTACATTATTCACCGAAATAAAAATGCTTTTATATTCGGAACATAGGCCTACATGTTTAAGAACTGTCATTAATATTGATTATTTAATTTTTTTGTATTAATGAGCAAAAATTATTTAGTTATTTTTTCTGAAACCCGAGATTCCCCTTGAAAGTAAAAAAATCGTTTAAAAAAAGAGGAATTTTGCGCAAAAAAGAAAATTTCGCGTTTTTTCGTGGTTAAAAACCGACATAATTCCACACATGAATGTTTAAAACACAAGATTATTGTTTTATCAATGGTAATGACAACAATTCGCGAATCCGTCATTTGCGAAAACTAGGTATCTCTACGCATCAGCCGTCACATTAGGTGAGTGTTGAATTCATAAGACTATTAGGCCTAATTGGTATTATTGTATTTTTTTCTGAATATTTATAATAGTAAACATTATCATTATTGACATATTTAGTATTGTAGAATTGTAATTTACTACTTCATTTTTATCATAATTATGTAAAATATAAGTGAAAAATTATATTTTTTTATTTCATGGAATTATTGACAGTCGCTACAGGAGGGGTCCGCGACATCAGAAAGCTTGGGAAACGCTGCACTAAGCGGATCTGAATTAGAACCAAATTGAATCCGATTCGTGATCTCCATGCCTTCACACCATTTGAGTCAAACAAAGTCAAACCTTTCTTTGCGTTGAAGTGGCTTCGTGTCCCAGAAGATACTTAATAAAAACAGAACATTTTGGTTTTCATGATAAGTGTTTATTTCCGATCTACGCTGCTTACATACTGACAAATAGTAATTTTTTTGAAAATATTATTTTGGACTCTCAGGACCTAAGAGGTGTCAAAACGCGGATTCCACTACCTATAGTGGCCTATCTACGGTACGAGTATCACACCCAAAGATCGCAGAATATACTCTTTTTCTCTTTTGTTCCAAATTCTGCCCACTTTAACCCCAAGTTATCTGTTGTCTCGAGCCATAACTTTAATACAAAGTCCCCCTCACACATCTGAAATATTGAATGTCCCTTTCCACAATACATGTATTTTTCATCTTTTTCAGCCTTTCAACCTCTCGTCAAGGAATTCTCTACAGCCAATGGGCTGCCAGACGTTGACTGTATTCAAGAAAAGACTTAAAGATAAGGTAAGTGTGATAACCTTTCAACCAGCCTATAAAAGGCTTTGTCCTGACTGACTGACTGACTGACTGACTGACTGACTGACTGACTGAATGAATGACTGACTGAATGACAGGAATCAACGTACAGCCTAAACTATAACAGGTAGAGACTTGGAATTTTGACAGTACCTTCGCTTCATAATGTAGGTGCTCACTAAGAAAGGATTTTGAAAAATTCTGATTCTAAATGCCAAAAATTAAATGTTTTTGAAAATACTTAATCCCTTTTTACATAGAATTATCAAAACGAATTGACAGAACGTATTGTTACCAGTGGTATCAGGTGGGCTTGGATTAAATTAAATGGATGTTTGACAAATTAGAGAAGGTATCATTATAATTCATATTATCTATATTAATAAAAGGAATTCTCCTCGATGTCCAGCGAAATCTACTGAACGCAGAGATCTGAAATTCTGAACGCAGAGATCTGAAATTTTAAACATAGGTGTGCTGAAGGGTCGGAAAATGCACCTCGAAGCCGGAATTTTAATTTTAGTTTTCGTTCGTGAGTTATGAGTGAAAAACTGGCAAAAAACGTGCATTTTTTGCGTTTTCAAAACATAAGTTTTCAGTTATACATTTCAATGTCAAATCAATTACAGTTGGCTTTGGCTATTTTTGTCAAACCTTGAAAACAAAACTTTCGCGATCGATTGAATGTTGTAAGCCCTAAATATGGTCAAACGTTGTTTTATTTGGACGAATCTCACTATACAGAGGCTTTCTTGGCCAAGAAACTCGAATCTGAGGTCGCTTTTACCAGTAGATGCTATCTGATCGTGGTATGTAGTCCATGCGATTTAGGTGTTAATAAATGTAATGATTTAACTATTATGCTCTTAATTTTTAATTCTTGAAATAATTATCGCGGGCGAAGCCGCGGGCACATGCTAGTCTATATAATAACGCTATTTACCCTATGGGTGACTGATCATGCTATCTTAACTGTTTACAACTTTTTCGTTAATTGTTATTTTGTTTTAATTGTATAGTTACCTCACATATTATTTATTTCAGTACTTCATAATTTTATATGGTGAGCATTATTACATTGTACTTGCATAACTGTACCATTTTTAAAAATTTCAAACGATAAATTGGCTCCAGAATATAAACCAAAAAAATTCGCTGCAGGAATTCCCTGACATAACATACAAATTACACTAACCTAATTCTATTGCCAAAGCAATACTCTAATACTTCTGATGATTCTAAATCTTGTATTTTGCAATTCGAAATTAACTTAAAAAGGACTTTCGATTTTCTAAATTTAGGTCCTTATGTAGGTATTTATAATTTCAAATAAGCAAGAACGACTTATCACACTCAAATCATTAGGCCTAGCTCAGAAAACGCTTGATATAGCTTTTTATGGCTCATAAAGGATGTAGAATTTTGCACCACATTACTTCTACACACCAAGCCTGGTAGGGGTTCAAATAATAAGAAACAGAATTCCGGAAGCATAAAATTGTATTGTCTTTAAGGAATATTTTATTTCTCACTCTCATGTTACCATACAACCGTTTCGGGGATGAAATTAAAAAAGAGATTCAATATCATTTTCATGCTTCCCTCCTCAAATCCTGCGATATAATAATATACATATTACAATACCTGGTATGGTATTCTCTATGCCCAGGTCAGAGAAAGTTATGCGACTATAACACATTGTGCATTATTTTCGTGGATTTCATTCTTCAATAATATATATTTACACCAATGGATTTTATCGATAGCTTCTCTATTTTCAATTTGTCAAAGTCCCGTGTCATTTACTTCCAAAGCTACCGGTGACCACTGCCAACAAAACACTGTTGGCATGAGAATTGTATATGGAATGTGATTTGGATTTGATAATTCTGTGTAAAAAAGATATTTCGTATTATCAAAAACATTTTATTTTTGGCATTTAAAATCAAAATTTCCCAAAATCCTTTCTTAGTGTGCACTTAGTGTGTATTGTCTAAATTCCAAGTATCTACCTATTATAGTTTAGGCTCTACATTGATTCTCTGTTAGTCAGTCAGGACAAAGCCTCTTATATATATATATAGATTATGGTCTTTATATCTTGGTTGTTATCTTCACCTCAGCAAATCGTTCTAATACTTGTAACATTTCTATAAAACTTACAAATTAAATTAATTGTTATCAATCTTAATGTAAGAAACACCTCATAATTAAATCTTTAAATAAATAATAAAGAGTGAGTAAATTTAAGATTTCTATGGGACTGCATTAACTGCCCAAGCTTAAGTTTGTAAAAATATTTGAAAAATAGGCTTGTTTGATTCATTTTATCTGTGTTTTATAAAAGGTATTAAGTTTTCGAAATAATTCAAAATATGCCAGGAGTTTTCTATAACTAAATTTTTGTTACGTACTTTACGTAAGTAAAGGCCCACAAATAAATAAATAATTCATTATATTCCCTGGAATTAATTTTGACTGTTATTAATGCTCTTTGATTATTTATGTACAATCTGTTTTTTTTAAATTTCAATATATCATATAGAATTCATAATATATGAGATCACAATTGCTTTAAATAATAATAATAATAATAATAATAATAATAATAATAATAATTTTTTCATTAAAAATAAGATATCTAAATATGAACACAAAAAAGCACGTAATAGCTAGCAATAGCAATGAAACACTACTTGAAATGTTTGATAGTAATCGAAAATAGTTTTGAAAAAATGGTTTTATATATGAAAAAGAAAATACTCAGGCGATCGACTAGAACACTCCACCTCAATGCCTTCGAAGATGGAAGGAACGTCAGACCAACCAATCTGAGATCAAGGGCGGACAGCATGGAAAAATTTAACCAAACATAAATACATCGGTTTCTGATAATTATTACCAAGGCCAATAATAAATTTAGTACTTGTTTCATTATTTTACAGAAAATATTTTCTCTGTGTTCCGTAACCAGAATGTATTGTGGACAGTAATATTTTTCTAACTTGTATCCCAATCATTTAATCAATTTAAAAAAACTACAAGTTATGGACTATGGAGCTTCCATCTTACCATTCTAGCATTTCTATTGACCAGAGGATGTACGCCTATCTGTTGTTATACAATGTTCGAGGTGAAGCGTTTATTCGTCATATCAATGAAAATTATAAATAATTTTATTTAAGCCACTCAAATGTCTATGCGATCCTAGGCAATGAGTTTACTATACCACATATCCCTCTGACCTCTAAAACAAGGGTTTCCAACTGGCAGCCAGCGATGTAAATTGATAAAATGAGGTAACAATTAAAATTGTAATCGAATTAAACATTAAATACTACAGTGTTTTGCAGATGACAAGCCGTTTGTCTTTCTCCTGTTTAGATACGCGGTCCAATCAGAGACGGCGAGACGGAGGGAAGACTCTTACTGCTAGCGGCATTGCGTTAGCTCGTACACGTGATTGGCAGTGAAGGAAATGGCTTCTCATTTTAAAAATACTTGTAGACCTATATACATAGGAAAATAGTTAAACACAATGAGAGGGCAATAAACACTATTCAAATAATTAAAACCAACATATGTACAAAATAAAAACATTAAGATGAAACAGACTATTATGTATATACTTATGTTGTCAAATAGCTAGCAGCTAAAGTTAAGATAAAATAGGTAGGCTTTGTAAGCTTACCAGACTTGAAGAATGGAGCGTCTTACATAATATGAAATTAGATTTGGTTTTCCAGAACCCTGCTGTTATAAATAATTCTAAGTTACACCTATCCCACACAATTTGTGAAAATAATATTGTAGAAATAATATAAATTCGAAAAAAATTATGGCATTTACACTTTAATGAAGTGATTGTACCTACCCTTGCTAGTGATATATATGTAGCAATAATGAAACATGTTTGACAATAAGAACGAGGTTTAAAATTAAATTCTCTACCAGTCAAATTACAATTAACCCCTCCCAAGGAAACCAAGCTCAGTTGTTTAGAACCACGCCTAAGATGATTATTGAGCTTGTCATGAGAGAGAACATGCTACATACATCCTTGTTCCTCTAACAATCTACTATTTATCATAATTATTTGAAGCGCAAAGTTGCGAGTCTAAAAGGTTATGCACGCCCATACAACTATCCACTGCTCATTTCACAGCCTCAAAGTACAGATTAGTATACCGATAATTGATATAATTATCTGAAAATTAGGTCCCAGATCGGCGCATTTTACCAGCAATTTAGTTTTGATTACGAGTTCAAAGAGAGGTTACATGGTCGGTATCGAAACTAGATCTCTGTTGAAGCTACTTCCGCCATATTGGGAGTCATAATACTTCCATGTATGGGAATAAAGATGCTCTTATCAACAAGATGATCCTTTGTTTTGATGCGTGAGAACACCATCTGGCGGCGTGGTGAGAAACGAAAGTCGGATGGTCGTCATGACAATATTGCAATGATGACCCACATTGCTATGGAGAAAGGATGGACGTGCGCGAAATGCGACATTATTGGGCCCGGGTTCACGTCTTGGTCAGTGCGACATGGGAACTATGAAGGTAATAGAGGATGATCGACCCAGATGGTATTGTTTATCACTGCGATGTCTTAATTTTTTTTCCCAGCAGCTGGTTGTGTACGAATAATTTTTCTTTTAAAATTTCAGAAGAAAATTTTAATACTTTCAATTATTTATCAATAATGAAAACTGTTATGTTAGATATTGGCAAGTATTCCGTATTAACAGAATATTGTTTTGTTTATTTATATCCAGGCAATTGAAAAGATATGGATTGTAAAGATGACCGATACAGTAGCCTACTTGGGCCAAAATTGCTTTTTCATTTCCATCATAGAGAAAAAAATGGTCCAGAGAATCGAAATGGAATTTTCAGCTTGTATTCTGATGACGGGACCATTCTCCCAAAAAATGGACAGATACTTTAATTTTGTGCTATAATTGATTCAGGAGCGAAAAACCAGATCAAATTTCACCAAATCATGGTCCTTTTTTGTACCATATTCTGAAATGACTTTATATTTGACATAGGCTAGTACTGCGATTTTATTGTCGTCTTTACTTTCGTTTGAAAGTCTTCCTTCAAAACAGAATAGATTTGGGCCAGAACAGGAAAATTTTTAAAACATTTATGGCTAATTAACAGCAACTGTGCTGAAACGATTGGCCACTAAAACAAATTTAGAGACAGTAAAAGTATAATATTTTATTTCATTCAGCCTTTTAGTATTTACTTGTATACGGAGAAACCTTTCTATGTATTGTTATGGCATCAATGGCAGAAATTTAAGTTCATTAAAATTTCCAAAATTTCTAACATCAAAATATAATCGCGGACTTTAGTCTTTCCGGCTTGAACACGTTCTTACGCTACAACATCGCGGGACTTACACTCGTACTTGATGGCAAGACTGAACCATCCGTTCCACTGAAAAAAGTTTGCTGAACACATTTCGTCATGTTTTAGAGTGGATGGGTAATAATGTGACTGCTTTTGGGGACTGTTCATTCTTGTACAGAGTACAAGAATTAACTAATTATCTGTTTTTGGCCAATCGACATAAAAATGCAGATAACAGTAAATGATATCCAATTAAATATGATATGGGTTAACTGTTGTATCTTCTCTGCAATTAGGTAGTACATAAACAGCAGCCGTTCGTTAACTACCAAGAACACATAAGAATGCAGATTGTAAAAATACGATTATACCGAAATGTACATATCCACCAATTAAGAAGCGTATCTCCATCAACGCACAGCTAAGATGGAAAATAAGTGAGGACCTCCTTAATAATACATCTTTCTACCTGCAATAACACAGTATAAATAGTACAATCTCTGCATTAACCAATGAACTAATCTTTATGAACGATTTACACATCCACAGATTAACGTGCAAGTATATTACATACGAGATTACATGGACTAGAATAATGGATGAAAAAAGCCATTTAAGTAATTTATGAAGACTTTTAATTGTATATATGTGATTAATTACTGTACGTTTTAATCTTATGATTAATCTTATCATTTTATTATACAGTATAGTTTTAATTAAATAAGATTTCTTTCCTTTATATTTTTATCTGTGCAGTTTTCAACCTAACTACATGGAAAGTATAGACTTGCTACGTGGTCAAAAAACTAATAACTATTTCACAAAAATTATTATCTTTAATTCACCGATCTTTAGAATGAAATAGCAATTAAATTCCTGTGTTTTTCCTCAAAACAATGATACACAATATTTGTTAAACAATGAAAAGAACAAATTATAAGAATTGCTTTCATTTTTACTTATCTTTATTGTAAAAGGTTGTCCACATTATTTACATTTATCTTGGCATCTTAATTTTAACTGAGGGTATAAGGCGAAAATAACATTTATACATTGTAAATTTCCCCTCAAAGAAGGCAAGAAGAAATTTATCAATAATAAATTAATCTGTTATTTGTCCCCAACTGTACTATAAACCTATTATAACAGAAATCATCTTTGGTACATAGACAGCTTTAAACTATAAAACTCATTTATTTGACTCTTAGAACCTTTCTAATTTTTATTACTCGTATGCTAATCTAACCTCTGACTCCTCAATACGTTCAATGAAATTGCTCTATCACAAAAGGAGAGATTATATTGCTGCAATTCCCAATAGACAGAGTACAATATTAAGATACCGGAATGTTTATTAGCCGGTCATCACGAACTGATGTCTGAAAGCTGATTTGAAAGTCAATACAGGAGGCACGTGCTAAGCAAAGAGTGACCGCTTACAGATGTGCTAGTATAAGGAAGCCTTACAACGTGGCCTTAATACGAGCATTATGTATTCAGCACTCTATTCTAACCCATTTTTTAAATAAAACAGCATATCGTTCTTTCTTCGGTTAATGCAGGCCCACTAATTGCACATTTTTATAGAACCCGTAGAGCTGCAACAGTCCACATCAAGAAATCTTCGAAATCGAATATCGAACACAAGAGCATCAAGCCAAATAGCCAGGTTTACCATACCCAAATATCTTTCTTAGTTCTTTCTAGAACTAGGATTCCTACTTTCTCTGCCCACAGATAGACATGCATATCACACTATAGTCTTTAAACACGAGCTTTTCTCATTTGGGGGCTTTCAGATAGGCTTCATGTTTAAGATTTGTGTAATGTTTAAAGTATGTATGTAATGTAATAAAATAAATAATTAAAAATAAAATATTAATTAATACAGGGATATTTTAATAATGGAAATGAATATTTCATAAACATACCTAGGTAAATAATAATTATCATCTTCGTCGAACCTGCAGGTCTGTCAATTCATAATTACAAAATACAACATTACAAAACCCTAGTGTCAGTAGACTACACGAACCTATTTCTAATTACAATCATATGATAAGTTATATAATACATCAGGCAACGGAACAACGATTTCTATTACAGCCATAAATATTCAATTTTTATCAAGTAAAATTTGTTATTTAAATCAATAACTAGCCTATATCTTGTTAAATATTCATTATATGAAAATTTTGTAACAAAAAAAAAAAAAAAAAATACCGATGAAGTTAACATAAAGGTCTATAAGAATTTTTTGTCAAGTAGGCTATTATTTATATCAATATAAAGCGAATTATCCATTTTTTAAAATTCCCATGTCCCTTGTAAACCCTTAATTTTATATTA
Source organism: Ectobius pallidus (assembly GCA_964059195.1). Classification (NCBI taxonomy): domain Eukaryota; kingdom Metazoa; phylum Arthropoda; class Insecta; order Blattodea; family Ectobiidae; genus Ectobius; species Ectobius pallidus. The sequence goes on from CAXKWD010000009.1 coordinate 86,332,213, forward strand.
TTAACCCTTAACTAGTGACATGGGGTAACTATGATCCCCAATAAATATTATCATTTTACTAGCAGCCACGAATGGATTGTTATGGTATTCTCTACACCGTCAATTGAGCAATCAACATTATCCGTGAGCAAATAATGACAGCTTTTTTCGATCACATAACATATTTCACGTAAAAGTTTGCTACGGGTCGCAGGGACCATAGCTCACCAGATTCGTTTTATTTTGAACTAGCAGTATTTTGTGTGGAAGAGTTTGAAGTGTGAAAATTCGTAGGTATTCAAATTAAACTCGACTTCTAAGTGCCAGATCAAGCTTATAGATCTAAATGCTGTTATAACGGGTGGATAAATTCTTAAAAGGTAAACGATTACAGTGATATTGATTTTTGAATTCTGAGAAAAGTGTGAAGAAAACAGTATGGAAGCTACCTGTAGTATCTGAGTTCGAAGTAATTATTTGTTTATCTTTATATAAGGTAATCCACATTTTGATTACCGGTAATTGTTTAATTGCGTAAATTTAAATTTTGCAATATTGGACACTTCTTTAGACAATTTGTGAAAACTAAATAATTTTAATAATTAATAAAATGTAATTATGTTTGAAGAAAATAAATAAAATATTTTTAATTCAGAAGATGGCTTAAAAATAAGTACCGGTAATGAGTAATAAAAATAATAATAATAAATTCGGGCGGGTCATACAGATCCCACCTCTCTACTTGCTTATGAAAAAATTGGCATCACCAGTTACGGGTTAAAATACTGAGGCCGGTAGACTGCACACACATTTCAGGTATACCACCCAAATGGCATGTAACCTGCATACGTGTAATTAGCGCACTCAAAATTCTGGAGCGTAAACTACACACTCAAACGAAGCAGGTAATAAAATATAGCATGCGATTTGCACACAGACCTTACGACATAAAAACAGCAACATTAGCTGGTATCAATTAATAAATCATACAATATATTCAAGAAAAGAAATTCGCCTGTTATCAAAATCAAAATAAATTATATTAAGTAATATTTTGCCCTCTTAATGAATTCCATTCTGGATATATGAGTCATATGACCCTCTGTCCCTATAGATATATATGCATATGCATTAATGAACCACAGATTGTCTCTGTTGGACATTACATGATGATATTAAAGGAAAAAAATCCTCTGACACTGGGATTTGAACCCAGGACCTCTGGCTTAGCTCAGTTGCTAGAGCATTGGCACGGATAGCCAAAGGTCCTTGGTTCAAATCCCAGTGTCAGAGGAATTTTTCTCCTATAATATTATCACGTAATGTCCAACACAGACAATAATCTTTGGTTCATGAATACATATGCATATATCTATCTTGAATGTTACTGTAAAATAACAGTGGAAGCCCGGTCTCAAAAATCACTAATTAGCGTGCCTCAAAGAACTGCATATGACATAACTTGTCTGTCAGTGAGATAGACCATTAAGGGCAATTAGTCATAGGAGGGAGGTTCCATCTAGCGCTGTGAAGTGAACTATGGCTTAGCTCAGTTGGTAGAGCATTGACACGGTTAGCCAAAAGTCCTGGGTTCAAATCCCAGTGTCAGAGGAATTTTTCTCCTATAATATTATTTCTATCCCTAGTTTCCTAGTTCCTTGAAGCGTTCTTATTTTTAATTTTTGCCGTCTCACATATCGTATGTAGTTTCTCACACGTATCTATTCGAAATTCAAGTAACTTATTGATAAAAGTAGCAATATTGGGATGGGGGAATAAAATGTCATGTTAAATCTGTTATGTCAAGACTCACAGGCATTATTTGTACGCTACAAGCTTGCGGTCTTGTCCCCAAATGGAAGGCAGAATGGCGATCAATTTCGTATGTGTCTACTAAATAATCACAAAAATGATCAAGTCTTATGGCTTAATGTTCATTCAATCTGAAATAAAATAGTCGTCTACTTTCAATTCACCATTCGACGAGACCAATGCCCTCACGACTGCTTTGTGTCAAACTGCTATTAGCCTAAGCCAAGATCCAAACCTGCAGACTTGGGAACCACTATTATTTCTGAGTAAACAGAACCGCAGTCTCGAGTTCACGATATGGAGAAAAAAAAAAACAATTTTGCGTATTTCACATTTGAGTATTTTGCCTATATTTGCTGTAAAATATTATCTTGTGGTGTGTGCAGTTTACATGCCCCAAAAAGGAAAGGAAAAATAGAAAGTGTGTAGCTTACATGCCCCAGAAGGAAAAGAACTCATACTAAATGTTATAGGCCTGCCTGTTTACAGTGTTCAGTAACTCCGTGGCTGAACATCCCTGGAAGGACTAGGCTTACCATCCGAACGCTGCGTCATCTACCATAGCCAGATGGCAGGATTGGGATCATGTGGTCAGCATGCCGACACGAACGACCGATAATGATGGTTTCCATGGCCAAAGTGCAGTTTACTATCGCCCTTAAACATATCCCAGGGGTGTACAAATTTAGAATACGAGCTTCTGTTAATTTGCCTGCAGCCGTTTGGACTGATTGAGACCCTGATACATATGTTGTGTCTGAAAGTCAAAAATACCAAACAGCATTCTCTCCTAAATAGATAATAATCAAATAACAGAAAAGTGCACTTTTCAATTTTATTTAAGCCTATCGAGACATCTAAGCATGTGAAAGTTCTAACATTTTTGTAACTGTCTTACATATGACATATGTTCTATGTCTCTATTGCGTTACACGGTATAACAGCAAAGCGAAACGTTAAATGTTGTAGAAATTGAGATACCTTTCATAACAGAAACAAGTCGATAAATCACGAGAGATATCGATAAAAGTTTAATAACTCCGTCATAAATTCCTTTGCTGGGATCTTGTTCCACTTTCTTCCGGGCCAAGCCGGTAATATAGCAATTATCACATATTATAGTTTTCACAATTGCCATTTAGATCAACCGCAAGCATTAGCACCTAGCAGATAATATCCCGAGTCAGGAGAAATGCACCGGAAATGAGTTTCGTATGAAAGTGTGATGAAACTTCAAGAGTGTATTAAAACGCCCTTATAAGGTATCTTTCACACAATCTGATGGCTGTAAATGTCATACCGTTAAGACGTAGTGTTAATGGAAAGCTATTGTAATCTGTTAGCTTATAGGAAATGTGAACAGTTTTTAAGCACATCTTTTATGCAGGCTAATATGACGCCTGAAATAAAATGCCAATTTATGTAAGTCTTAAAGGGGCACATACAAGTTTGAGAATAAAAAAAAAAAATTGCGATATGAGTGTGGTAAGTGCATCACTGGAGTATCGCCTTCGGCTTATCTTTTCAAATTTCCAAGATTTTTCCACTACACTTATAGCGTGTGTATTGCATACTATTTTTTCTAGAACAGCTATTTATCTGACTACTTACCTCATGGATCAGTGACCAATTCAGTACAAGAATATGTGGAAATTCAATCAAATGTCCATCATAACTTTATCGTTTTATTTTCACCACTTCACACTTTTTAAAATAAACATATTCAAACCTGTATCTTCTTTGATAAAAAAAAATCAATTAACACAACGATTGACTAAATTACAACTGCTTATGAGTAAAAGAAAATATAAAAATTATGCATTGTTCGACCATAGGATGATACGTTTATTATGTGTGACGTAACAATCTTGAGACCTTGACAGTAGCAGCTGAATATTGCGTGATAATAAACCTATATTTAAAATACATGCAATTCTGTTTGTCTTTATTTTAATATCACACAAAAATGAATTCATTTTGTGCTGTCGAAATCTGTTCTTTTTAATAAAACAACCAAAAAGATCTTTCGATTTGACCTACACCATGAGTTGCTATCTGTCGTAGAACTACAATTAGCTGGTGCTAAGGACAGCGCGCTGAAGCTAGGCCGTTTGAGTGAATCTAAAATCTCAAAATTTAAACATTTAGAATAATAACTTACAAGCTTTCGAACAAAAACAGTCGTATGCAACTTGCTTAAAATGATAATTAAGATACTCGTATGAAAATTATGGAGCCCGCGTCGCTCGTTTCATAAACACACTCGCATCTTACCATTATAGGCTTGTTGCATAATGTACTATTACCTGTTCTACAGCTTTTGAAATCTCGTATAATAATAAATACAATAATAATTAAAATAAATTATTTTACCAATAAGGTTAATCTGAAAAATACAACTCACAGGTGATGGGAATGGCAGGAAGCGTTACTATCGGTGATGGCGCGATGATCGATATAGTATATCGATTGTTTCGCCAAAGGCTTTCCCGCTTTCAATGACACCAGAATGATAGATATAGCGTAGTTTTATTCATTTTCGCAGTTTCGTGCTGGCACTTATTTCATTGGGGTACGCCGTAGCGTAGTGGTTGAGACGCTGCGCTACAAACCGGAAGGTCGCGGGTTCGATTCCCGATGAGGTCGTTGAGATTTTTCAATTGGCCTAATCCTTCTCGTGGCACTATGGCCCTGGGGTTGACTCAGCCTCTAACAGAAATAAGTACCAGGAGCAAAACCTGGGGATAAAGGCGGCCGGTGCGTAAGGCTGACAACCTTACCACCTTCATGTGCCGAATGTCCAAAATCTAGGAGCCTCAACCTCCTGGAACCCTCTGGGCCTCCATGGCCTGTATAGGGATCACTTTACCTTTTTACTTATTTTATTTCTATTACAGAATTATTAAGTTTCTCACATAAAAATGTTTATTTTCGTGGTAGGTTTATATAAGAGACATCTCAATAAAGAACAAGATGAACCACTCTATCTTACACTAAGCACGCACACGTAACCATAGTCAGTTTCATAACAATAGGTAAACAGTATTTAAAGATTTATAATAGTCTGACCAGCGATGGACATCTTTCCCAGGAAAGCAAGAGCAAGCTTTCGTGCTACTTTTCATACAAGGAAACAAGTGAAATGTGCGAGAGATAGAGGGATCGATACAAGACAATCTTATCGATTATCCACCTAACTACATTCAATTAATAATATAAAATATAATAATGGTCACGCACGAGTGAGTGACTTTCTGATCATATCGCCCGCTTTCCCCTCCTTTGCAGTGAAAGCGCTATGCTAACTTCGCAAAAGGTCATCTCATTTGTGCGGGTGGCATTTTCTACACGACCGGGTGACATGAATTCATAAGTTACATTATACCATACACCTTACCTTGTGCTTCAAGAACCACCTGCGGCAGGCTTCCGGTATTTGTTGTCATAACGGCTGGTAAAGGGAATATGAAGCTGGCCGATTAAAAAAATTTTGAAACAATATTGGTACGAATGTAAACCTTTATAATATAATTACTATAATATTATATTATTTTACATTATAATATTATATTACTGATATAATCATAATAATTTACCATGCACTCAGAAAAACTAATGTCTATTAGGGTCTAATGATTTTATTTCCCAGAATATAAAAACTAAAAATTTAAAAACATATTTTGCAGTTAAAATTTGCTTTCCCATGACTTAACTAGAACTATTTTAGTGCTATAAATGTGCCATATAAATTCTTTATAAATAATATAGTAAAAGTATGGGCGTATATATTTTTTTCAAATTATTAGGCCTATTTCAGATTTAGCATTTTCAGCAAATGTAGACCCATGTTCAACTGTTTTCATTATGTAATTTGATTCAAACAAAGTTTTGTCAACCAAAAGAGCCTGAATTCCGCTATGAATGAAAATACCAAAAAAGTGTTCTGATTTCTATTCTAAACAAAAGCGAACTGAAATTATTTTGCTTTTGACACTTACCATTCAAAATAACATAAAACGTAGTATGATGTTCGACCGTTATAAGTATTTAACAACTCGTTAGCGCTCATTTTGTTAACTTCATGCTTGCCTGTTAAGTTCTATATAGGTTCGTAAATAACTATTTCATTTGATCTAGTTGCCAAGGAAATTTTATCTATTTTGCAAACCGTAGAGTAATATTTTTAAAAATACACATCAATAAACGCCTGTAAGATTAAATCATTTGATAAGATACCATAGGCGTAACCAGGCCGACCATATGGGGGGGTTATAACATCTGGGGGGTTCGGGGGTCCTCCCCCGGGAATTAGAAAAATTAGGATGCACAATAACGAGTTTTAAGCTTCCCACGCTTTATACTCGTATTAAGAGATTTATAAGCAGACTTAAAAAAATTGTATAATTTTCCTTTTTTTAATCAATGGGGGGTTCAAACCCCCAAACCCCCCCTCGTTACGCCTCTGTAAGATACGTAAGATAACTTTCCGAATTAATTACTACATATCTATGGTATCTTTAAAATTAATTAACAGAAAAGATTCCGCCGTTCTTTTAGATAATTGATAAATACTGTTATCAACAGCACCGTACGGAGATGAGCTACCTATCCATGATGTGCTTGCTTGCAAGACAGCGAAAATTAACTAACGCCATCTTAGGACAAAATGATAGGCTAAGTCTTCATATAAGGTAAAGTTTTGAGGAGAGGTAATTTCCCTAAAACTGAAACAAAATAGGATTAAAATCTCATCAAGTTCCGCAAGGAAACGCAATAATCTTCAGCATAATCATTCAACGCACCGTTAACAAGAACGTCATGTAACGCTTAAGTTATTCTTCACCATCATCATCTTCTCCTCGAGGATTAAGATAATCTACTGTTCTGACTTCAACTTACTATCCAAGTACGTGGTCTCTAATTTATCACTTCTAAATACGTATGATCCAAATACCCCACAACCTTTTACCAATACCTTCAAAGCCGAATTTGTATTTTATACTAGGAGGTGCCCGTGGCTTCGCCACGATAATTCTTTTAAAAATTAAAAATGAATAGTATAATAATTATTAAAGCATTATATTTATTAACACTTGCACGCGAATCATTCATACACTAAGCTATTAATAATTAATGAAACAGCTAAAATTCCTGCTTTAGAGTACATTCCATTACATGAAAGCGCCCCCTGCGAAAACTATATCAGAATCGATTATGCAGTTCCAAAGAACCTGTGAACACATAATACGTATTGTTTCTCAGCTGTTGATTGGCATGAATATGATGTGAATTTTATTTGATCAATTCAGTGTAATTTTCAGAAATTAGCTATATAATGTTTGAAGGGAAGGAATGGTTTGTTTGGATTATTATTATCAGCGATATTTCAAGAGATAAAACCATTAATATTTTACAGCTGTTGCCCCCGGCTTCGCCCGCCATTATTCATTGACTCCAGGATTTTTAAGAAAATTACACTGGTAGATTATTAAAAATGTTTGTGGTTCAGAGCTATGAAAATTGTAAGTAAAAATAAAATTAGAATATTTGTTCATTGTGTTCATTTCACTTAGGCCTTATATAATAAAGAAACGGTTTTCCTTCCTAATTTTGTAGTCGTCATGAAAGTTTAGACTGCGAGAGATGAACATCGCCGAGTATACCCGATGTCTCACGAAGCGGGCGAGCAAGCACGCTATTTAGGGCCGTTGAATTGTATAAGAGTAGATAAGCAATCAAATTAAATCATCAATGGACTCTAAGCTTACAATCGATTAGGACAATTTTAGTGCCACAGGTGGTATCTAAGAATAATTTCATATGAGCAATCTTATTTATTTTTATTCTTATTTTTTGCCTAAAACTATAATATGTAGGCTATATGTTTTTTAAATAATGTTCAAAATATAATTTTAGTATGACTGAACTGACCCCGAACACGAGCTATGCTCATGCGGGGCAAATAATACTCTTTTGAAATTGTACTAATTGTGTTTATATTATTTATATTTGTAATAATTTTGTAATAATTTGTATTTTGTAATAATAAAAAAATGGCAATTATGATTATGATAAAGAACTCATCTGAAGGTACACAATCATAATAAGAGGGAAAAATCCTCTTATTTTAAATAAAACAATAGTCGATTGACTTTATACCTCTACTTTTATACAATATTTTTGTATAACGCATTTATACGTAAGTAGCAGTGAAAAGGTCATGGTAAATTTTTTATTGGAATACACTTTTCAGATCTTTTAAAGCCTCGTTTTAGTTTTAAAAATATGGTGTGAAGCACTCGCTAACATTGTCTCTACAAGCCACCATATTTGCTACATAGAGCAAGAGGCCTCATTGCCAAGTATGCAGCACCACGGTGCTTAGTTTTATTATTATTATTATTATTATTATTATTATTATTATTATTATTATTATTTCATATAATCATCATTGTAACAACGATTACTTATTTTTTGCCATCCGTTTTCTAAGCAATTATTAGCTATCAATTCTCTAGCACTGTGAGTGCTGATAGTTGAATTGAGCTTAACACATGTCGCTTTTCAAGATGATTATTTCGAGACTTTCGTGTTTCCAGTAGAATTATACAGAGGCGAAGTACGTTATGCCTGCACAAAGTATTTTTATTTCGCTATGGATTTTTCGCTAACTTTGTTCACGAAGTCTGACTGTAAATCTCCAGTTTCCCTCTGTACGGACTCATGCAAGCTATGCGTGTTACATGCATAGAACATTCAGTCATGACTAGAGTCATTCTGCACTATAAAATGCGGTTTCCTCACCGCAGACAAAGGCCTTGGATACGTCATAAAGAGTCCGCAGAGGACAATGTAACAGAGGAAGATCTGTGATATAGCCGTTATCACTGGTTCAGATGCCTTCAGGAGAGATGCCGGTAGGCAAGTAACTTTAACATTACAATGGCTTGGTAATTGTTTTGAATATTCTTTGTGATTTGTCCAAACAAGTTCGTTCTTCTTGATTCGGGTACGCCGTGGTGTAGTGATTGAGACACTGCGCCACAAACCGGAAGGTCGCGGGTTCGATCCCCTATAAGGTCATTGTGATTTTTCAATTGGTCTAATCCTTCTGGTGACACTGTGGCCCTGGGGTTTACTCAGCCTCTAACAGAAATGGGTACCAGGGGTAATCCTGGGGGGGGGGGGTAAAGGCGGCCGGTGCGTAAAGAGCTGACAACCTTACCACCCTAATGAGCCGAATGCCTAAAATCTAGGAGGCCCAACCTCCTGGAGCCCTTAGGGCCTCCACGATTTGTAGAGGGATAACTTTACTTTTACTTATGTGCTTATTGCCAAATATTTAACGTAAGAATGCGAATAATCAAACATTCATTACAAATAATTAATTTTATTAAGAGCCGAAGACTTAATATGATAGTTTTACAGTAGTGATACAGGATTAATAACACAAAATGTTTCATCAAAACGCAATGTATTTTGTGTTTCTTGGACATAAAGGGTCATATTGATTTTTAAATTAACTCTATTGTATCAGTCTACTGTAAACAATTTTATCATTCTATATTCTTTTATGTAAAAATACATTATTAAACTAGACTTTTTTTGCTTTCACTTCCCCATAGAAGTCTCCAGTTCTTGCTGCTATTTTATACTTATATCTCATTTATATATTCATGGGCAAATGAAATCATCTCCCTCGTTTTTGTTTTCGAATCCTTAATGAAATGAAAGTGGCTGCCTTCAAAATCCGTGATCATAAATTACCTGTTTACGCCAAGGGGAGCGCTTACTATGTAAACCTAATTGGTAACTGTTTCAATCTATCAGCAATAAAATGTCAATATTCGAATTTTAGTTATTTTCTAGCCTGAATACAAAATCTCTTCTATTTGTACAGTACAGTTACATATTCAATTTTCGAAACATTAAAATTGCAGGAAATGCTAGTGTAAGGTAAGCAATTTTGAAATCAAATCCACATTAAAATAGATATTTAAATTCGTTTTACTTTTCACTCCTCATATAACCCTACAAAATTTACAGCTGCACAAAGAAAGAGTAGTTTAAAATCTTCCCGGGAGTATACACATTAAAAATACGAACTTATTATGTCGTTTGACCGTGACTGGGACCTTGAAAGGTAGCCTGAAAAACATACAGGAAATAAAGTTTAAATCCTATAAATTATTATCCTTCTTCCCAAAATGGATACTTATTCAACCAATCTTAACAGCTCAAGTAACAGATTTGCGAATTCTTAATTTACATACACATGCAGAAGTCCTCATTGCTAATAAGTAATAACTCTTGCGTCACGGGGAGGGGGTCAGGTGAAATAGTTTCATAGGTTTGAACGTGATTAATCAAGTACTATAAATAACAGGGTGACGTTGCCGGAAGAAATGTTCCACTATTAAGAGGTCCTATTTGTTGGTGAGATGGAATTTATTTGACTTCTTCTAGCTCGATGGGGTGCCTCATTACTTTTATCTTGGAAGCTAGAGTCAATGATCTCCTCCCAGCATAATGAGATCAATTTCTCACATAATTGCCCACGCTAGCGTACACAAGCCAGATGTTGGGTAGACTATAGCACAGAAACTATAAATATATCTCTCACCACTTTCAAATAAACTATTCATATTAGATTTTATTTTTTTACTCTCAATAAAAAAAAAAAACTTTCTATAGTCTACTTCTAACACAATGCTTAACCTGAGTAAGAGGACGGTATAGGCTACTGTTAATCACCAGGTGTTTTCAACTAACCGCCAGGGAGCAGTAACGGCCCGCGAGTCATTTCAGGCGGCACGAAAAGTTAGTTTGAAATATAGTAAAGTAAAGTAAAGTGTTCTCTATACAGTCCATGGAGGCCTAGAGGGTTCCAGGAGTTGAGGCTACCAGATTTTAGAGATTCTGCACGTGAAGGTGGTAAGGCTGTCAGCCTTACGCACCGGCCGCCTTTACCCCCGGATAGCTCCTGGTACTCATTTCTGTTAGAGGCCTACGTTAATTTAGTATCCTACACTTTTACTAAAATATATTACATCGTCATTAAGTACTAGTATTCAGATCAAATTTATTTAAAATTTAGAATTTGTGGGTGAAATAGTGGTAGGCCTACGCGTTATAAGCAAAATAAAATTACTTCAAGACGTCTTTTTTAAAGGTCCTAAAATAAGTAAAACTGTTATAATTTTTACCTTATTTTCCGCTCATTATTTACAATTTGTCTACTTCTATCCCCTAAAAATTGTGCTGCCCGTCAGTCAACTCCTGGACATAATATTGTCCCACGGATCTCTTGGAAACTCATTAGTTCTGAAACCGTGGCACGCATATCCCTAGGGACAAGGGCATGATTTAAGAGGTAAGTGTGAACTTTGAAAAATAAAAACAGTTACCGGTAATGGTCTTTGATGAAATGCTCTTAAAATTAATTCCAATGAAGTCTTCCTGGGTGGAACATTTGATATGGACACTGACACTGACTCTTAAGTTCGCGAGTTCGATCCCGGTCCAGGTCGACGGCATTTTAGATGTGAATGAATACGACTGAACTATGTCAGTAGGCCTATATCTAGGGCCATGTAAAAGAACTTCTGCGGGACAAAACTGGTAGCACACCGGTGACGGTTACAGGTCCCAGTAGCAGTATACAACCGTCGCATCAATCATAACAACCAACCAACTACAATAGTTTCTTATAAATATCTTCTTCTTATAAGGTAGTCTATTGTACAGTACACAATGGGAAACCTAATATAACACACACATGCATGATCAACAGGCAGGAATCGCGAGGAGTGTTACAAGAGGACATCGGATTTTTTTATTCTTACAGCTTAGATTACACTAAATAAGCTTTCTCAAACAGATTGTCCTATAACGTCACTTTAAGGGACGAGATGAACGAGAACTGTTGGATTAGGGCACTGGGCATGGGTAAACAGTGTTTTAATTATAAGCTTCCTCCTCCTTTATCACGACCTGCCGCTTAGCCTACTCCTTGCCCTACCTATTCTGCCCGCACACACAACTCATGCTCTGAGGTCATTATATCGAAAGTTTGTGAACGCTACACTAAACTATAGCTGAGTGTTTACAAACATATTTGTCTCAACAAGTGTTCAAGGTCCAGTTCCGGTGTGGTGCATTGTACCTTACTTTTTGTCACCAATTGAAACAATGTAGCCTACTGTATTATGTGAAACACACCCAGAGACCCTGAGTACTCCATATTAGTCAATAAAAAAATTGTTTTATCTGTCTATCGATTAAGCCTCTTCTGATATATCTATAGCCAGATATAAAAACCTGTAAGAACCTAAAAAGTCTGATGACTAGTTGCAAGCAAATTCAAATCCAGCATTTGCCTTTTATAAGTAGGAACCCCCCAGAAAAGTCTCACATTTAGATTGATTGATCCCCGGGTTTGAACCCACGTTCTCCCAACTGTAAATCCGTGACGTAATCGCTCCACCGTTTCGCTTGGTCTGATGTAATATGAAATAAATATTTTGAGGTACACGTGGGAATAAAGGAGTCCACCCTTTAGCATTCATGACAGAGCTCTCTCTGACTTGACCACACCATGTGAACATTTTTGTGTCATCACTATAAATTAGTGAAACAATGCAAAATAAAAAAATGCATTTATGACCTAAAATAGTGAAAAATTACCCGAAATTAGAAAAGGATCAATAAATTTGCCATTATAATTAGTTTTTTAAGTAATGAATTGCTAAAAAAATTAATGGATGATAGTGCTTTATATATGAATTTATATTTTAAGATACATTTATTTTGTTACTAAAGAAGTAGCCTAAGTAAATTTATACTACTTGGACACACTTATCAAAAATAAATTCTTTCTGAATTGCTCCTAGCAAATATGTGCCATTTAAAAAGAAACAAAAATACCTTTATTGCTACAAGACAAACTCCGATGGTGTTTACAGTGAACACTAAAATGAATTGAATTGAACTATGAACATTTGGCGGAGGTTCTCAAATAAAAACGATTGTCTGTTGTCTGAAAGTAATGAGTTGTGCATGGAAAAGCTCCTCTCTACCTCCAATGAAACATGACCTAAAAATGCCGAAAATGAAGTAAAGATTGCCAAAAAAAGACCTATCGTTTGAAAATGATGAAAAATGCAAAATAAAGCAAAAAATTCAAAAGCAAATTGCCCTTATTTAATCAATTATTTTATGATATATAGTTATATAGTTATATATATTCGAGCTATATTTTAACCTTCATATAAAAAAGATGCAAAATCATCAAATGCCTTCACCTAGTCATCACGCTTGAAGGTGCAATTGTTACTTTACCTGGGAAAGGTTAATTTGTCCCATGCTTGCCACGACTAGCCGTACAATATATTCACGTTTCCAAGTCTAAACCCCCTCCCCATTTATGCAGGGATAGGCCTATCAAGTGAAATAGAATTCAGTTCAGAAGAGTAGACGTAAATGTTGTATAAGTATATAAATTCTTAGATAAAACATCAATTTTGGCCTATTCATAATAGCGTTTTCCTTTAGGAACAGTATACAGTGTTTGTTTAGTTGAATTTCAAATTTTAAATATTTTCAAATATACAAACTTACATAATTATGTGTACCGAATGAGCAAACGCTCGTGCTTGGGATTAGTTCCAGACACATAAAATACAAACATTGGAAAAATACATTAAGACAGTTTCAGAGACCAAAATTAAAGATATGGAAGAATAATTTAACACTTAAGGTAATAAATAAGCAGTGCAGCCCTACAAGATTGAAAAAAGGAAAGGAAAGGAAAGGTATATCGTATATAAAGAAATCATTGTAAACTTCAAAATAAGAAGATAGTGATAAGCTTATACTAGGTTAGATACAACCTACTTATTAATATTAAAATTTTTATTTCTTATAATAGAAAATTCTGGGTGAGACTTAGTAATGGAAATGTACAGTCGACTAAAAGTAGTGCCATATTTGGAGTCTGCCTGATGTAATATTTAGATTCTGATAAAAAAGGATTTTTATTAAATCTTGTTTTGAAATCTATTAATTACTTAAGTATGTGTTTATTAAATATATTGTAATAAGGATAGCCAATAAATTTATTCGATACCGTAGTAACTCATCTATTAAATAAAAAAATCTATATAAAATACGCCCACTTGAACCTACTTTTATTACCTTTAAAGCAGTTTAGTTTGTAACTTTTTTTTTACTACTAACAAACAACAAGTTTAGTTTTATATAGTGATAACTAGAACACCCTTGTGATAGGGTTCACAGATATGGAGTTAGGGAAAGTTTTATCCCTCCTGACCCTCGCTTGGGGTCATGTTATTTGATTTTCAGTGTAATTGCTCGTGCGACCGCGTGTTTTTATCCAGCGAGATGAAAACTACTCAATCTGATTATGAGGCACAGGGAGTATATTAAAAGTTTAAAATGGCCCTCCTCTACACAATCCTATTTTGTATGGTTAGGCATTTTTAGTCAATAGTCTTAGGGAGCGAAATAATTTTGTTTCCCCTGGAACTTATAACACGATCAAAGAACGCGTTATTTGAAATGTAAAGCTGCAACGTTCGAAATACGAGAAGCTAAAACACAGAAAAATATAAGCTTTTAAATTTTTATTTATCCTGGTCGAGACAAGTTACCTAGGTAGGGGTTTTTCCGAGGTGTTTTTCACCAGAGTGGGTTTGTGAGCGACTAGTGTGCCTGGTCTTATGTGTTTGTGTTTTCTCTGAAGTGGCCCCGGCATTGGGCTGATCACTCATTCCGGGAGACCCTCCATGTCATTGTCTGGTCAAAAGATTATAAATTTGTATATGATAGGCTTTTCTTACGCCACATCAAAATTTGCTTTATGGTGATGCCATTTTAACCCTTTTAGAGCTGAATTTACATTTTGATATATGCATTCATCAACTAAAACCTCTAGTGGATTATATGTTTGAAATCAAACCAGAAAATTTTAATGGAGTAGCTGGTTTTCATGGATGATAATTTAAAACGTGGATAAATATGTGGATAAACGTGGAGAATGTATTATTCTGTTATGCTTATTTCTCAGCCCTTATGCAATTTTTGCGGTGATGCATATTGTATGTGGACCGCCGCGCCGGCGTGGTCTTGTGGTTTGCGTCGCTGCCTACAGATCCGTCGGCCCGGGTTCGATCCCCGGTACCTCCTCGGATGTTTCTGAGGTATGGAGTTCTGGTAGCGGTGCACTAAGCCTCGTGATTCAAATTGAGGAGCTACCGTACTTGATAGAGAAGTTTCCGGTCATGGAAACCACCAATCCTGCCTTCTGCCTATGGTATATGACGCAGCGGTCGGGTCGTAGGCCTTGTCCCTTCTGGGATGTTAGCGCTACGGAGTTAGTTAGCATATTGTACGTCAACAGCAGCAAAAAGCTTAAATTTAAGTAGGTCAATAAGACTTTCATGCAATGAATTAGACAATTCTATTGGTTTAGTATATTCAAACATAAAACAGATTGAAAACCGTACCATCATTCTCAGGAATTCAGGACTGAGGGGTTAATTTCAGATGAGAAGTAATTTATTGTTGAATTTCACCGCCAATTCTGATATTCTCCAAAACAATCGATATCGAAAATGTACTGTTTGGCTGGCCCTTTGTATTTATTTATGTTGGCATGTGGCGACAATATAGCTAAAATTTCATTCAGCTGTCTTACATATGGTTATTAAACTATTAGCTGGAAGGTACGTCTACAGTCCTATGCAAGATTTATGGCATAACTTACAGCATAACTTTTTTTTTTTTTGCACAGTCCATCGAATCCATTACAGGGGAATGGAAAAGCTGTCACAAAGGCGGTACGCAAATAAGCAAGTAAAAGTACAACCTTCACATTTAACCACTCACTATAATACATCTACGACAGCTTTAGCTAAGACACTGATTGAAATCTCAGTCGAAAGACACTAATTGATTTAAAACCGACTCTTAACACTCAATTAAGCAGTAATAAGGGAACATTAAAAATAAATAGAAAAAAGTAAGTTATTATTAATAATGGCAACATGTGAATACAAAATTAAAGTAAGAACAGTTTACTGAAAAGTGAAAGGGAAATTAGCTTGTAGTTCATTATAAATTAGTATTTTGTTTCCGTGTTAAACGCTGCTGAATAATAAATTAATTCATAATTTCATAATAGAACATGTTGCGTAATTAACAAGAAACATGGTTTTATTTTATTTTTATTATGCAAAAGTTGTATTAAGATAGTATCGCAACTTCTAAAATATCTTGGTAGATTATCAGTTATTATTCCAATAGTATACAGCAGGGATGGCCAACTGGCGGCCCGCGGGCCGCTTGCGGCCCGCGGTTATGTTTTATGCGGCCCCCGAACAACTTTTTAAAAGTATTACGGTAGATATTTTTTAACAGAAATATAAAATACAAAATTTCCTACAAGAGTCCAGGTTAAGTTCAAATTGTATATAATTACGACCTGATAATAAATTTTTTAACAACTAGCAAAATAAAGGTTTAATTACTTTAAGAGAATCAGTAGGAAGTATACTTTGAGTAGGCCTATAAGGCAAACACGCCAGTTTGATGTCGCACGGTGTGGCAACTACGCTTTCCGAAAAGACTGACTGCACGGTTTGGCAACTGCGCGTTCGGAACCAAACAAAACACTCAGTGACTCTGAGATACTAAGACTGTGCGCACGTGAGGCTAGCTACTGTCAAACTGCTGGTGCTTCATCACTGTGTTTAGTTTTAACTTACAAACCTAATTACGTTATTTCACGATGGGTAAGAAAAGAAAAGTTTCAGAAGAAAACAGAGTGTTTCAAGACAAGTGGGAAACCGAGTATCTGTTTGTAAATAACAAGGACAATAAACCCCAGTGTTTAGTGTGTTTGCTTGTACTGTCTGTCCATAAAGAATATAACCTCAATCGGCACTACACTCAGCACCATGCAGCTAAGTACAAAGATTACACTGGACAAGCTAGGCTTACTATTGTATCTGACTTGAAGAAAAAGGTTAGTGCTCAAAAAAACCTATTTAATAAATCCACAACTTTGCAAAAAAATGCACTCTTAGCTTCTTATATTGTAAGTGCAGAGATAGCTAAAGCCAAAAAACCCTTCACTGATGGTGAGTTTGTAAAGAAATGCTGTATAGAAGTGGCTCAAGCTTTTGGTGAAGAAAAATTTAGTAATGAGTTTAAAAACGTCTCACTTTCAAAACAGACTGTCACTAGAAGAATTGAAGAAATAAGTAAACATGTTTCCAGTGTAATAAGTAATATTGTTTCTGAGTCTTCCTACTTTTCTCTAGCCTTGGATGAGTCCACTGATTTAACAGACACTGCTCAACTGTTAATTTTCATCAGAACAGTAGACAATAATTTCATGATAAATGAAGAATTACTGGCTCTAGAGTCACTGCATGGTCATACTAAAGGTCAACACATTTTTGATGCACTTATGAAAGCCCTCAACAGCTGTGAAGGAACAAAAAAGTTGTCAGCAATTGTAACAGATGGGGCCAAAGCTATGGTTGGCTCTCAACTAGGCCTAGTGGGCTTGTTAAGAAAGGCTGGTATCAGCTGTCCATCATTTCACTGTATTATACACCAGGAAGCTCTTTGTGGGAAAATGCTGGAAATGGAAGACACAATGAAAACAGTTATGAAATGTGTCAACATGATCAAAGGAGGAAATAGGTCATTGACTCATAGAAAGTTCATGGCTTTTCTAACAGAACTCGAAGCAGAGTATGGAGACTTGACACTCTTCACAGAAGTACGCTGGCTAAGTAAAGGGAACTGCTTAAAACGATTCTTCGCTTTAAGAAAAGAGGTAGCTGAGTTTCTCAATGCACATATAAATACGCCTATCTCCAAAGAAGTTCAAGAAAAACTACTAGATTCTAAGTTTTTATGCAATATGGCTTTCTTAACCGACATAAGTCACCACATGAATGAACTTAACTTGAAATTGCAAGGTCGAAATCAAACAGTACCTCAGTTAGTTGGACACTTAGATGGATTTGTAAATAAACTTAAGGTTTTCATATCAAGCCTAGAAAAAGCTAATCTAGTATATTTCCCATCGTGCAAAGAAATTATGGAAGAAATTCCAACCAGTGATTTCAGTTTTTGCATACCGAAATTGAATATGCTTTTGGAGTCATTCAATGAACGATTTTTGGATTTTAATGAACTGCGACCACATCTCTTCTTATTCAACAATCCCATGACATGTGACATTTCCCAGCAAGATGACGACCTACAGTTGGAGCTCTGTGATTTGCAAAGTGACCAAGTTTTCCAGAAAAGACCAGAAACTGGTGTCGAATTCTGGAGTAGGCTGCCTGAGGACAAATATCCCAAACTACGTGATTTTGGTAAAAAAATTGTTTCAATGTTTGGAAGCACCTACATTTGTGAGAGCACTTTTTCCTCGATGAAATTTATAAAATCAACTCACCGTAACAGACTTACAGACAACCATCTTCAAGATTTGCTTAAAGCGGCCACCACCTCGACAAGAATTGATTTTGACAAACTTGTGAACGATTGTGCCCGCCCTCAGTGTTCTCACTAGTGGTTTTTTTTTTCAGTAAAATTGTTGATTTTGTTCTGCTCAACTCTTGTATGATTAGTAGTATATATTATTTCAACATTAAAGTATGTTCAATATCCATAGCATTTGTTTATACATTAATTTATATAGCCTAAATTTCCCTTTAAGTTCTTGTGCGGCCCCTGCTTTTAGCGAAAGTATGGAAGTGGCCCTTTGGGCAAAAGAAGTTGGCCATCCCTGGTATACAGGAATAAAAATCCGAGAGACAATATACAAGAAACTATACTATATTATAGTATAGTTTCTTGTATATTGTTTCTCGGATTTTTATTCTTGTATACTATTATATACTAGTATATTATACAATATATATAATCCTTTTTTGATTGGTATAGCCTAAACACACCCAAAATATTAGCGCAATAAAGATATGGCAGCATACACTACATGGAAATGGACAAACTCTAATGCAGCCATTTTCTTCTTGTCGTTATTTAAAAAAAAAAAAAAAAAAAAAAAAAAAAAAAAGTGATTAGGACAGTGCTCCTTGTGACTAAAGGACAGTCCAATGGTGATTATAATTTAATAAATTCAAGTAATATATGCCAAGTATTTCGCTTAACTTAAATACTAGGTAGGTCTAGAGCCTATAAATTGTGAGCGTATAAAATTTGAACAGAATCGTTAGGACTGTTTTCCAGGAAGTCGTGGGACATGTAAGACACTAGGAGGTGCCCGCGGCTTCGCCCACGATAATTAATTGAAAAATTAAAAATTAAGAGTATAATAATTATTAAAGCATTATATTTATTAACACTTGCACGCGAATCATTCTTAAACTAAGCCATTAATAATTAATGAAACAGTTAAAATTCCTGCTTTAGAGTACATTCCACGATATGAAAGCGCCACCTGGGAAAACGATCTCAGATTCGATTATGCAGTTCCGAAGCGACCTGTTTCCACTAATAATACGTATTGTTTCTCAACTGTTTGTTGACAGATGAATATGATGTGAATTTTATTTGATAAATTCATTGTGATTTTCAGAAATTATCTAATTTTTCAAGAGAAGGAGTTATTTTGTTTGGATTTTTATTGTCCGCGATACTGCCCGCGGCTTCGCCCGCCATTATTAAATGACTCCAGGATTTTTAAGAAATTTGCACTGGGAGTTTATTAAAAATGTTTGTGGTTCAGAGCTATGAAAATTGGAAGTAAAAATAAAATTAGAATATTTGTTCATTGTGTTCATTTCACTTAGGCTTTATATAATAAAGAAACGGTTTTCCTAATTTTGTACTCTTCGTGAAAGTTTAGACTGCGAAAGACGAACATCGCCGAGTATGCCCGATGAACACACGAAGCGGGCGAGCGAGCAAGCACGCTATTTAGGGCCGTTGAATTGTATAAGAGTAGATGGTATTTAATAGCTTTTCTACCTCCTCTGCCTATAGGCCTAGTAGCTATGGTATGGAATAGAGAAAGCAGTAATAATTAATTATTAATATTAGCCTACTATTAATTATGATTGAATTGTATCGGCTAATTTTCAAGACCATAATGCTAAAGAGGTGAATGTAAAATTGAAAAATATTATTTCAATGATAGAGCTGCTAGTGTGCAAAATAACGTTCAACAGGTTTATTTAATATCCTTTAATAACAGTATCTTCACATAATACAGGAAAAGATTGCCCACAAAGTCATAGTCAATGTCATGTCGAAATAAAAATGGAAATTAACCAAAAATATTAGCATATTTCGTCTAGTATTGCTCCGTTTAATAGTATATTGCGACACAAGGGCGGAAAGGCACGTTTACGGGTCGAGGAAACAGATTGAAAACCCGAGGCGCAGCCGAGGGTT
This sequence comes from Ectobius pallidus, assembly GCA_964059195.1. Classification (NCBI taxonomy): domain Eukaryota; kingdom Metazoa; phylum Arthropoda; class Insecta; order Blattodea; family Ectobiidae; genus Ectobius; species Ectobius pallidus. The sequence continues at coordinate 86,352,466 of CAXKWD010000009.1, forward strand.
TTTAAGTTTTCGAGATCCGTAAATGCCTTTACGGTCCGTGTGTTGCATGCTATTTTTTGCACGACGGTTACTTATATCAATTTAATTATATTAATTGTGATATTACCTGAAAATATTATGTATAACTTATACAGTCTTGAAGAATGGTGCTTATTTCAGAAAGGGATTCGCATTTGTTATTGTTTATGGCAACCGAATATTTATAAAGCGGGGAGGCCTTGGTCATTTCTGCTCGCAAATAAGCATTTGCGGGCGGTAAAGTAACTTTCCGCCCGTCGCCCCTAGCAACAAGTAACTTTCTGCCCGTCGCCCCTAGCAACAAGATTGCATGTGGTAATGTCAAGTTACGATCCATGTAAACAACTTTCGTAAGCAACACTTACTAGCTAAGGAGTGCAAAAAAATAAATACAAAACGTAACAATGTTAGTCATGCGCAGTGAAGTGCATAATCTAAATTTCTAACACATTTCTGAAGAAAGTTAACAGATGATTTCCGCTATTTTAAGGAAAGGATTGTTTAAACAATAGGGGACAGTGGACGCAAACAGTCAACCTTGTAAAAAATGTGCGTTATTGCTAAATGCGCTAACTGTGCCGGATCCAGAGTGCAAGGAACCATGAAATTACATAACCTCAAACACAATGCAAGTTTAATGTAAAGTAAATATTAATATAACAGGACATTTCTATCAAAAACTGATGTAATCGTCGATTGTCTTTGCGATTATTTTTATTAAATAACAAATTAACACATACTTGAGGAAACAGTAACATCAAGCGATGTCGTGCCTACATTCCATTTTCTAGCGTGGCCGCTATGCATTACATTTCCACCTAAGGTTATGATGTATTAGGAATAAATTTAACGCTACATCCGGTACCTGCTTCTCGGGGGTTACCATATAAATCAGTAATGTCAGATATTCTATAATGATGGAATCGCATTAGTGTTAGAATTTGGAACTGCTGCATGTGTGTCTATATATATATTAGGGATGGGTCGATACCAGATTTTCTCGATACTCGATACCGATACATGATTTTTCCTCGATACTCGATACTTCGATACTCGATACCTTCAACATTTCCAGTTTCAATAAATATGTACATTAAAAATTAAAATTTGAGAGAACTGTGTAATACCAACTAAATTAATTAAGTCTGCATATTTAATGAGACAAAATTTAATATCATCAGTAGCCTATAATTATTTTTAAACTCTACATTAAAACTAAAATTAGTTTCTTAAACAGTCCACTTACAAGTTTTTGTTAAAAAATACTAGCATTCTCACTTAATTGCAGAATTACAAAAGTATCGAAAAAGTATCGAGCGAGTTTTCTGAAGTATCGTTCGATGCCGATACCATGCAAGTATCGAGAGTATCGAGGTATCGAAAGTATCGAGGACCTATCCCTAAAATATATATATATATATATGTGTGTGTGTGTGTGTGTGTGTGTGTATTCTTTGGTGGTATTTCAATAATTCTAGACAAAAAGTGAAACTTCATGAACAGCGGCTGATAAAGGGGAAAGGCTCGAAGAATAAGAATGCAACATTTCAAGATCGGAATGAAACTGAAAAAAAAATATATATATCACTATAAAGGCCATGGAAGCTCTTATGGTTGCCGGAGGTTAAGGAACCCAGGTTGTCAGCCTTAACGCAACTGCCGCTTTTACCCCAGGGATTGCTCCTGGTACTCAATTCTGTTAGACTGTTAGGGAGTGAGTCGGCTCCAAGGCAATGGTGCCACCAGAAGGATTAGGCCAATTGAAAAGTTCGAACGACCTCAATAGGGATCGAACCCGCAACCTTCCGGTTCGTAGTTCTTTAACCAACTGCGCCACAGTGTAACCCAGGAATAAAACTATAGATTAGTGAAACAAACGATTGACAACATTCTTCCTTTATATACTCAGACATACAGTAGACGTATTTTTATTTTCAAGTTTAACGCATATTATAAATTACATACCTGGCATTCACAAATGCCTGGTGTAATTCGCAAGAAAATGAAGATCGGAATAGATTTCAATAATAAACAGGCAGACACACAAACATTCTTCCACCATAATCTCAAAATTGAGTAAATCTTGGAGTATACTAGTACCGAAGATCATGTAACTACTGATATGCTTCTACTTCTATTGTAGTATTATAACTCCTGTTTTCTTAACTGATATATATTTTCACTGTTTATGATAGCAGGTGGTAAATTGCTGATATTAGTCATGGTAAATAAACGCACAACCGGGCCTTTAACTTTGCGGCTGAGGAAAATATAAAAATCTCGAAGTCAAATTGGCCTTGAACTCGAGATCTGCATAAAAAATGGAGTCCGTGACTCAAGCGTGTGGGATTTAGAATAAACTGTATAAACCGAAATGATTTCACAGACAAATCAGGGGCGGAACCAGAACTTATTGAAAGGGGCGACATAAAAGAAAGTTTGCAATTACTGGGAAGTGTGTGGGGTTTGGAGTATCCCCCCAAAATATGGGATCCGGGGGTCCTCCCCCAGAAAGTAAGAAAAGGAGTGAAAAATGATGAGAGATTTTAGGTGCTCTGGATGATTACACTAAATTTCTCAGCCGAGTAAAACTCTTTTTGCCCAGAGTTTAGTTCTGTTGAGAAATTTGTCGATTTTACATATTACATACAAATTAAAATCTTTAATGAAATATCAAACCTTTTTACCTTTAACTTAAAGTAAGTGCTGGCCCGAAATAGATATTACATACAAATTAAAATCTTTAATGAAATATCAAACCTTTTTACCTTTAACTTAAAGAAAGTGCTGGCCCGAAATAGATTAATTTTTAATAATAATAATAATAATAATAATAATAACAATAGTATTAATAATAAAGAAGAAGATAAAGAACTCGAACCATTGCTGTCTTGTGGGTTGTTACAAGGTGACTAGAATGCAAATACTATTAAACTTGAATTTTACAATACTCATGTTGAAATACATAAACGAATACATAAAGGCTTATATTTTATTTTGTTTTGTAAATAATAACTAAATATGAATGTTATTTTATTAGGTAATTATTTTCGATGGATAAAAACAAGTCAAGTCAACGAAAAAGAAAAGCCAAGGATGAGACCATGGCCCTACGCCCCCCCCCCTCCCACCGTGGATCCGCCAACGAGACAAATATATCTACAGTAAAATAGTCATCGTGCTCAAACAACATAGAGTTTTCCCGTTCTCTTTTAATGCTTCTTTCTACTCATACCAAATTTCGCTGATGGATTCGCACCACTGAGTGCAGAGTATGGAATGGGAGACAAGGGCGATTTCCAATTGTTATTCATCGCACTGGGATTGGAGAGCTCCAATCTGAATTCACAGGTGAGTTGAAAGCCCCCAGCTCTCAATTATGCAATGTGACTTGTCCAGAATATGTGATGGAAGCAGAGTCTACCGATATCTGGTAACTAGAAACCAGGCAAAGTCATGCTATAGTTTCAGCATTGCTAATCATATAATAAAACAATATATCAGTGCGAAAAACTGCAACTTTTGATGAGAATCTGCTTCTACTGTCGAAGAGTAAGGCTCTTTTCACGCTGGGTCACCGGTGATTGCAGTGAACACACGCCGGTCACTTGTGACGGTAACCCCTAGTATTGCCAATAGTAGCTACATGAAACACAATTTGTAATAGCTTTTGACAACCCAAATGGCAGGTCGATATTTCACTTCATTTATAAAATCTTCAGTATTAATCAAATCTAAACTCAAGACTGGATAACTAGTTTCGCTGAGCTCAATTATACAACTGAATTATGTATATACAACTTGCATGGTTGGTAATCATTAAATGCGGTGACCGTCACAAGTGACCCAGTGTGAAAGCTCCCATTTAATCCAATGCTTCTTCGCCGGTGACGGTCACCGGTGACCCAGTGTGAAAAGAGCCTTATGTCTTCTATTCATTTTATTTGATATTCAATTTTAGGCCAAATGACTATGAATTCAGGGCCCGGAAGCTTATGAAAAGCCATATTTTTAAAAATGCTCTAATACATACTGGTGTTACAATGTGTACAAAACATGAAAAAATAACAGAAACTGGACTTCATTTTGCATATCGTTGCCTATTTTGTTAACATTGCGACAATTTGCTTTATGTTAAAATACTTGTGCATATTATATTGATTTGCCACGGCATATTTCTGAAAATTTTAAATACAGTGCGTATCTCTGGTTATTCGAACATTTTCAACACATTTGGTTAAGTGGATGTTTTGAGAACCGATTATACAATAATTGACGGTCTATTCAGAGTTGATTGTACAGTATTAAAGCGATATATTCATTACTTTCCAATTTGCTAAAAAATTGTTGCATTGACATTGTTTTTAAAAAACAGTTTTACATTGTAATGTATACAACTATTATTTTTGTAATATATAATGTAATTCAGCTAAGAAAAGGACATCAACTATATAGATCAACATCTAGTATTCAGCAATAATTTATGCTTTGAGGTCTCCTGAATCCGAAAATACGAATTGTGGAAACATGTCTGAGCGTAGATTTCTAAAATCGCACAAGAACATCTTATGTTTGGGTTGGGCATGGCGAGAAATCTCCCTTACTTCTATTATCACTTACAGGCCTACTAAAAAATATTTTTCACATTTTTCTCGTAAGTTTTTAAGATTTTATTTTTATTTTATCACGAACTGTAAAAAGTATGCTTTTATTATTTTTATTTTTTAGCTTTATAAATCTATTTTTTATTTATTTTATACAGTATATTAACATAAATAAATAATATACATGTTGATCCTGAAACAGCGAAAGAGAAATAGCTCGTACTCGACGGCAATTATACAGGTCTATGTCTTACAATTGAAGTGTAATGTTAATCTAAAATTATCTTAAAACTATGAAGTAGACTAAATATGATGAAAAAGTACTAGGGGAGAAAAGCAAAAGCTGAGAGCAATGGCGTGACTTAAGTGATATAAGTAATCAAAATTAGAGACTAATAAAGAACAATAATTAGCATGATATTAATTTTTTGTCAAACTGAAATTTATTTAACTGTTTTAAAATTTTGTTATAGCTCCATCTTGACCGAGTATTAGCTTAGATTTCTCCACTCGCTTTCGAAACATTTTTATTTGAGAGTCACAGAATAATAAAATTCGGAAGCTCTTGGTGCGGCTTTGGGAAATATTGTGTGGTTATTGATCTGGACACTACCCCCCCCCCCAGGCCCCTGATATAACCCGCAGGATTGGCGCCTAAACCTCTCACTCATCGCAGAGCATTCTATAAAATTATTATGGCTTTAGAGATGAAAACACGAAACGCTTCACAGTGAAACTTGCCGTCCTAAAAAACAAGCGTACATGAAATTTCCACTTTAACCAATGTATAATAAGAAATAAGGAATAAGAAATTGACATCCTCTTTCTGAACTTTTAAAATCGTTGGTATTAAAATTCTCACATCGAAAGTCTGATTAGCATTATTGAATGGAACCGGACCTTCAAAAATATTAAAAATCGACACCTTTGTTTTTTGTTGCATCTTAAGTTTCCTCCTGTTATTTATTAAAACGTTCAACATTTTTTTCTCTTTCTACAATATGTGGATTCATTCTCCACTCGCAAATTTTTAGAAATATGTAAGTTAATTATTAATAAATTAGGATAGGTGATATTGTCGAAGATGTTCTCACAGAATCAAAAAGACAACGTAATGAGGTATGGTATATATATAGCTGTGAAAAAAAGCTGTGGGTCAAAATGCTCAAAGTGGTAAAATAAAATACCCATAGTGGTGAAAAAAATCAAGGAATGACAACTCAAGTGGAATATGTATCTCTTTTCTATTTAAATAAATCATGATTACGATTATCTTAAGCACCAGAAAAAGAACAGTTGACATAGAAATGAATGAAATGAATACATTTACAATTATTTTACGTACCAGAAAATAAAAAATTAATGGCAAGTATTCGAAAATTTAGCTGAACAAGTACAAACACAAAATTGTTTCTACATCTTCCGGGCGTAAATGGAAAACTGACCATTAGATTTTTCTCTCTAGTGTGGATAGCATAATGCCAGTGCAGCTATAAAAACTAAAAGCAGAATGGTAGATTGACCACCCTAGCTGTGTGGGTGATTGATGGATTCCGTACGTTTTACACCCCACACTGCCAGTGAATCACGAATCAGAAAGGCAATATCTTTCTACTTAGAGCCAACGGTGCGTACAACCAGTATTTTTTGGGGGATTTTATTTATTTTAATTTTTTACTTTAATTGTTTATGTGCTCAAACGATTATTCACTGAAGTCAAATGACAGAGCAATTTATTTTTTATTTTTTTTTGTGATGGACAAATTATTTGTTTTCACTAATATTTGATTTGATTCCCCCCTAGTAGATTACAAATTGTATTCATATTATTTGAAGCTTGGCAAAGTTATCTTTTTATGCATAAAAGGGCAGGCCTATGCTTAACATAATTTTTATTTATTTTGTTGTACTTACGAATTATCTCACCCTAGTATTGAAAAGTCACAATACGTGAACTCACCTGAAACAGAAAATAAATAATATTAAAGAAAATGCATTGCAAAAACCCTAAATGATAAAATAATTAATTTTCGGTGCGAAAGAGAAAAGATTTCTACATTTAATTTTGAGCTAGGAACATATCTCCCTATAGATAAATGCATATGCATTCATGTACCACAGATTATTGTCTCTGTTGGACATTAGGCCTGCATGATAATATTATAGGAGAAAAAAATCCTCTGACACTGGCACTTGAACACAGGACCTTTGGCTACCCGTACCAATGCTCTTACCACCTGAGCTACGGCAGAGTTCAAGTGAAGTCCCAGTGTCAGAGGAATTTTTCTCCTATAATATTATCACTTAATTCTCCTTTTTCTTTCTTGATAATGACTTCTCGTGTCAATGCCATAGCTGATACTTAATCTGAGAAGCCATTATAATTATAACAGGTAAAGCCACGAGTTACTTGGAAATCCCCGATAAATCCCCGAGGATTTATCTAGACGAGTTCCATGTCACGAGTTGCATTTATAATTACCATTTAACGATTAATATTTAATAAATAATTAATAAAATATATTTAAATTGAATAGCATTTTAGACCGACACGGTACTATTAATGGTCGTTCATGACATATAATCAATGTGGCTGTTATCCCTGAACAACGATGAGTTAATAAACATTCCTTTGTTAAGTTCCAGAATGGTACTTTCTGAGATTGTGTGTGGACGGGAATATGTATGTCCGTCTGTCTGCCCGTGTGTCTGTATACGCGATAACTCAAATACGCTTTATCGGATATTCATGAAACTGGGTATACGCATTTATAACGTCCATGGGAACAAGCCTATTTATTGTAAACATTGTGACACTTCATAAAATATTATTAGATTTAAATTTAAAAGGAGCAGTGGCGTAGCCAGATAATAATTTCGGGGAGGGTTGAAAGTGCCGCGGGATTTGGGAGGTACGGGGGCCCAACCCCGGAAAATTGTCAAATATTCAACTAATGAAAATCACATTTTACTCTATTTAAGCACTGACAAACTAGTTAGCAAATTTGTTTACTGTACTCCAAGACATGCTAACTTAAACAAGAAATCGTTACCTAAGCTATAGCAGTTATTACTATTTATAAGAAAAGTTAAATAACACATGGAACAATGGAAAAAGAGGCCTATGTTTACAAGTTCAGTGTTTTATTATTAAATAAAATAATTAAACATTTGACAAAATGGAGCTTAAATAATTTAAATAGAATTTAAGGTTTGATTTCGGGAGGGGTTCAGGGGTCCCTACGCCCAGGCCCGACGAGAGGGAGGGGCAGCCGGGGCTGCAGCCCCGGGGCCCGTACCCCAAAAGGGAGCCCGGCCGACCCGGTTTTATTTTTTACTTTCTAAATTTACTCTAAAATAAAATTGGTTATAAGTCAATAAACAGCTTAAGTTATAAAACTTTGAAGGTTAAGTTATGTTTTATGTGTTTATTTTATCTGCATTGTCCTGTCGTATAACGGTGACAGGGAATTTATTAGTTAATCTGAAACGGATTATTCTTGAAGAAAAATAGCTATTTTTTAAAAGTAGAAGCAGAAATCCTTTTGGACTCAACAGTAGGCCTCACTGACGTTCGGCATTTAAAATCATAATTTTCAAAAGATTAAACTGGTACATACAGATAAAATTGTTCCTTATTAGGACATTTTAATGTATTTTTCCGTTTCGTGCCCGGCTTCAGATAACCGATTTGGTCCAATATCAGTAGGCTTCGTCCCATGGGCATTATAAATGGTATACCAAGTTTTATGAAAATCCGATAAAGGGTATTTGAGTTATCGCGTTTACAGACAGACAGACAGTCAGTCAGACAGCCCTGTCCACCAGACAATCTCATAAAGTACCGGTACCATTCTGGTACTTAATAATTATGTAATATCATTACATAATCTTTTTGTTGCATACATTATAAAGGACGAATTGGGTACCGTAGTGAATTTAATATTTGACGGGGGCCCGGGTAAATTTGTCCCTGGGGCCCTTGCTTTCTTTCCACGGCCCTGCCTACGCCACTGAAAAGGAGAAAGGTTGGAATACATGTACCGGTAGTCCTGCATCAAATTTTACATTTTACATAAGTAGGGACCGGATTCTTAGGTTTTTACCTATTTTTTTCCTTGCTTCCAAAACAAAAAGCGCTCATACACTTTTTCGAATCATGTCCGTAGGATTCACCCACATTAATTCTGTGGCACCTAAAAATACCTAAATGGGCTATAAAAAACCTAAATATACCTAAACGGGATATGAAACCTAAAATATCTAATTTAGGCTACTTTTTTGTCTTCTTTGATTGTCAGTTGAGAAATCGATATTTTGCGGAGAGACAATAATTTTTGTCGGGTTGAAATTAATACCTCCAGCGTTTCGTTCAACCCATTGTCGTCTAGGATGGACAGTATCAAGAGAGGAAGTGTAGAGTACCGGCGTATTCCTTTTAAAATATTCGTACGAACAACCATTGTTGCCGTGTATGAACAAGGGTATAGAATTCTGTGTTTTAAAGCGTTTGTTTGCCTTTAGTACTGTCTTGATATTAACACTGAGTGGTCACACTGTGTTTTAAGAAGACGTGTTAATGATGTATTGAATCCTATGTAGCACATTCAAATTCATTAAACCAATTATTCTACCCGAAAACGATATTTTGGATAAAAAACCTAAAAAAAACTATTTCACCTAATGGAAAACCTAAAACAGTGTTTTTAAAAACCTAAAAATCCGGTCCCTATACATAAGGTTTCATTTTCTTTGGAACGAAGTGCACAATCTTTGAAACCTTTCTCTACTTGTATATGGATCTTCGTGAGCAAGACGTTACAATTTACTTTATTGAGATGCTCCTAGCCTGGGGGAATCCAGAAACAAGTGTTACAAGTGTATTTTATATTACCGTGGCTGCTGGAATCATGCTTATAAATAACTCTCTTCCTACAATCTTGTTTCTTCTTGGAAAATCAGTAAATGTGAGCGCAACATATCTTTGTTTGCTCTTCACATTGTCACTTTGCGAACAGAATCTGGTAAGTGGCTTGGAATGCGGGTGTTCAAATATAACCACTGTTCATGACTCAAACAAACATCCAAGTAGCAATATATCACAGTAATTTTTAGAATCTTGGAAGTATCACAAAAATCTGAACCAAAAGAATAGAAAAATAAAACCTTATAGCACATTATGTTAAAAGAAGTCCACCGCTGTGGACCCGGGTTCAAATCCTGGTCGAGACAATTACCTAGGTGGGTTTTTTTTCCGGGGTTTTTCCTCACCTGTGAGACAAATGTCGGGTAACTTTAGGCCCTTGTGGTCCCCGGATATCATCTTCATCCCATTCTCGCCTTGTTTGGAATGAGTGTGTGTGTGAATGGTGTGTCTCCTCCTATGTATTCGTGTTGTCTCGGAGATGGCCCCGGCATTGGGCTGATCGCTCATCCATGTCTTGTCTGGTAAAAAAGTATGTATGTGATCCAAAGATAATCCCTCTCCCGACAGGTCGCGACCCTGTAATGCCCTGGCGGCTTGGGTCGCTTAAATGTCACAGGGAAAGGTGAAACTCAGGTACAGATGTTAAAGAAATAGGCCTAAAATGAATATTAGTAGGGCAAAGCATTTAATGACCAAAAATAACGAAAAAAATAGAAAATGCATTATGACCTAAAATAGTAAGAAAATAACGCAAAATTTAAAAAGGACCAATAAATTATCCAATATTTTTTGTATCAAGTTTTTTTTGGTAAGTCATGAGTTGATAATTCAGAGCGACGCACAGCATGAACTCAACATAGGAATAATTGAATATTAATATAAGTGTTTATATTAACGTTTTATTAGGCTAAGCCTATATTACATCGTATATCTTATGGAACACTGTAGTAGGCCTATGTCACAAATTTGTAATAAAATGATATGAAGAGTATTGAAAGAGATTTTTCTATCAAAAATACAGAATAAGTTCCAAAGATACAGTAAGGACATAACCATTGTGTACTGTTTCCTTTGTAGCGCGGCATGAGTTTGTATTATGATTATGATTATGATTATGATTATGATTATTATTATTATTATTATTATTATTATTATTATTATTATTATTATTATTATTATTATTAGTATTAGTATTATTATTATTATTATTATTATTGTGTGAGAAATTGAGTCTTGCTCATAGAATGAATAAATATAATTAAACGATTAGATAAGTTACTATAATATTTCCAATGTTTATGCTAGTCAAATTCCGCATATAAAAAGTAAAAAGCTGAATGGTACTTTCTGAAACCAGCCTATAATGGCATATATTAAGACACGACTATGTATTTATAAAACGAGAAAAGCGGGTTCCATAATTTTCATATGAAATGAACACAATATCGTATAATATTGCAATTAACACGAACTGAAATTATGTTATTTTAATTTTAAATACAGGCTGTTTATTACGCAGTGTCATTTGCTGCTCTCAAGGTTCCAAGATCGTTCCGTGGTCGATAATAATAGATACCACACCTATGTTACGAACAGGATTTTGGTGGCCTAAAAATACTTATAAAATGACTGCAAAAATACAAAAAATGACCCAAAAATTGAAAAAAAAATTACTCAAAAATGTTTATGAAAATACTAGTTTATTGATGAGATTTGTGTCTATTCTACATTCATGTTATACCCAATTATAGGCTTGTAATTGGTTAACTGTTAAGTAGTTAAATGCAAACAGCAAACAACGTCTTTTTGTGTCAAATTATAATTTTAGGCTATTTATTTATTTATTTATTTATTCTTACTTAGAGTTTCGATATTATACAGTACCAGTAAATCTACAAAAAGTCTATATAATGCAAGAAACAACACAAAATAAGAAAATAATAACTTGATGTTTAAAAAATTACCTAAAAAATATGAAATGTGGAAATGAAGACCGTAAGGAGCCCAAGAAGTGACCAAATAATGTCATTAAAGTCTATAAATGACCTCAAAATAAAAAATGACCAAATATACCCTAAAAATTACAATTTTTATGACTTAATCTAGAAGTCGCGATCAGAATATCTGCACTAGTGGGCAACGTCCATGATGTTTCATTTAAAAGATTATATAATGTCATCAAAATCCGGCCCCTGGTTATAATGAACATCTGTATCATAATGAGTATCATTATGACATCGTTATTAAAAAATACGTCACATGTACCGTAATAATCGTACTATACAATATGGTCCAATAACAAAATTCTGTTGAATGTAATCCTAGACAGGGTATACGTAGATGTTTAATAAAGAATGGATTAATATTCAGAGTCGGAAGTTTAGACAAACATCTGATTAGTGAAGAAAGTGGGAAGTGTCAGAGTATGGAAAACTCGGGAGTGTAAACGTGACTTTAAAGACCTTTTTCGTATGGATTATGAATTTAGCATGTATTAAAAAGTGCAGTTCATCTTCACATCGCGCTTTCCTATTGTACTCGGTTTCACTAGTACAAACAAACAGTAGAAGTGAGAGTAATATACCATGCCAAGCCTTCAGACATATGGCTAATTCCTAACAGATGTAAATAGGAAACAACCAAGCATTCAATTGAGACACGTAGTTACGCCATCTTCCCACGATTTTGTCATCATTTGCAAATAAACAAGTCAAGACAACTACTCCTTTATACACACAGTGAGTCCAAAAGTACCGCGCACATTTCAATGATTTGTATCATTATTAAATATGATTATAAGTATGGCTAACAGATGAACTTTCTAGATCAGTAAACCCTGTTTTCGTATTTTATCGCATTTATTTCCGTTTAATAGGGCTCAAATACGAAAAATTAAAAATTAAAAAAAAAAAAAAAAAAAACTCAGTTGCCAAGCTACATGATTAAACATTTACCAACTTTATCTCATTTATTCATAACTTGCTTGGTGGGCTCATCACAGAATTCAGGGCTTTGTCCTAGGTAATTGTTTAATCCGAATGTTTTACCTTCAATCAAGCTTATGTTCGTACTTCACCCAAGTTGTCATTCTTCATTTTATTAACTTTATTGTTAACATCACTTCTTCTCTCTTTCAAAGACCCAGATAGGTGAGGTTACCGGCATTGGGTGCAGAAAATTCAGGTTTCACCGTGATATCAGGAATGGTAAATGGACGAAAAAACATTATCTAAAAAATATATATAACTAATAATAACAGCATAAAATCTATGAGAAATTATACCAAAAAATATAAGCAACAGGAAAAGAAAACTAACAGCGAACGGAAAAACTGTCTTAGTCTTATTTTTGTGCTGACATGTCATTATTTTTAGACGAAGTTGACTTCCTATGCAAGTGACGATGTATCCGACAACCAAGTTTGACAAGCAAAGGAGTTGCTTAATGATGTGTGTACATTGATAGATAGCTTTCTTTAATGACCTGTCTGAAGTAGGGTTAATTAGTTCGGCGAAGGAGTAGAAGTGATACGTCAGATCCTCCCAATTGATGAACTGCTTTCATCAAGCTGGGAATACATTTCTGGGACCACCAACAGCTGTGCGGCAAACGATCTTATCTTTTTCTTCTACTTATCAGAATTAATATAATGTCAGGAAACTTGGTTTATAAGAATATTCTTGTAAGATGCAAAAAATAAGATACGTCGGAACCCTTGCGTCGGAACTTATATTGTGTTTAGCACTGTAAAGCATAATTAATCGATTTACGAACTCTGAATGAATTAGCATTTTATTCTCTACTAGTCATATTTTTAGGAAACTTTCATTCTTTCGCTACATTTTCCCCCTATCAGAATGAACTTTTCCAACATTACAGACAAAGCGATCTCACATAGACAATGTGTAAAATTCTGTAAAATGAAAATGTCTATTTTGGTGTATTTGTGGAAGACTTTTCGCCAGAGGACGTTGCCCATTTCAACTGTGCACCCATGATATCAGTCTACGTAGAAAGAAGTTTTACGATGTGCTGGATTATACTTCAGGACAATCGGCGATCCTTCCAAGTTCGAGACACTACGAATGACTACGGTTCTTTATTGCAATGCTGAATAAGGTATATCTACAGTTTTCAGCACCTCCAGTAGTTAAACGCGTATTGATTTGGCATCCTTATCGTCAGACAAAAAAGTACAACATTCATTAATAAATATAAGTTAGTAATCATAACAATAATAGTAGAAAACATTATAAAATAGTATTATAGAATATTTCATCTTTGTCCAATATTTATTATATTTATTAATTACTAGCTGAAAAGGCCCGGCATCGCCCGGGCTTTGTATTTTTTAATTTGAAATTAACTTATGGAGGACTTAATGTATGTAGAACTTGAAATGAAGAAAAAGATTTATCGCACTCAAACTATTCCATCAGAAAACGCTAGATATAGCTTTTTATGGCTCATAGAGGATGTCGAAAGCTGCATTCCGTTGCTTCTACACATCATGCTTGGGAGGATTTGAAATAAGAAGAAACATAAATTAAATAAGATTGTATTGACTTGACGGAAAATTTTATTTCTCATTCTCATGTTACCATACAACCGTTTCGGTTCTGAAATAAGAGATATGCAGTATCACTTTCATACTTTCCTCCCCTAAAACCCGGGACATAAAATACTGCGAGCATAGGACTCAAAATGTTCCATCCCATGCTTAGGGCCTATGATAAACATCCTTATTTCTCAACTAATACAAAGCATACAGCTATGGATAACGTATAAGCGGAAAGGATTGTTTACCTACTTCTGATATAGCATACTCACACACTTAAGTTATCCCAGTAATACGACCTCTTATTCTACATCAAAATGTGAAGTGAGAAAATATTTCTTGTGTCGAGGGTAGAGAAAGTTATGTGACTGCATTACAATGTGCTTTATTCTCGTGGATTTTATTCTTCAAGAATTATTTTTACAAAACGTTAGCATCAGAAAGTCCAATGTTATGTAATGTCCAGAGCCCTATATGAACTGTGTAAACAATACACTGTTGTCTTGACAACTGAATGGGATTTCATTTTGTTTGCATAATATTCTCAGAAATTATATAATTTTCAAGGGAAGGACTGATTTGTTTCAATTTTAATGTTGACCGCGTAACTTCCCGGGCTTAACTGGGTATGTGTGCAAAATTTCGTACAAATTGGTGAAGAAATGTGGATTTGTATAAGGAACAAACATACATACCCACAAACACACATTCGACTTTATATATTAGATTATTATACTACTGCAGGCCTACATCTCTTTTCTAAATATATATTTTGAAATATTAAGTCTTTTTTTTTTTTACTTTTTCATGCCATATTCTCATAAATTGGTCATTTTATAGGTAATTTTTTAGGCATTTTTAGGTAATAAATTCCCGAGCCCTAGTGATGTATCATGGTATTGATCCATATATTCGTAATTTCTGCCAGTAACTTAGTGAGCACAACGAAAAGTCTAAACCATTTAGGACTCGCAGAACCCAAGCACTGTAAAGCATAATTAATCGATTTGAGAATTCTGAATGAATTAGTTTTACGCAAAACAGGATACACAATTATAGGAGGTGGGTAACGACGAAGTGAATTCGAGTACGCCAAGTAGGGTCAGGTCGTGAGGTGATGTAATACTTTCTTATTTCTGCGCATGATTCATTCAAAACAAAACACCCGCACCGGCAATCAATTATAGACGTATTCTGTCTTGTTGTTCTCTTATGTCATATTAGCGTCGTGCTCAGATAAGTGATGGAATATATTATTGTTCACTATTGAATCGTTAAACATTCACGACTATGCTTTTTAAAATAACTAACAAAGCAATAGCAATAATAATAACCACGATAACATAATAAAACAATAAAATATGAAAATATTACGTAACTTTAGCCACATTAATTTATCGTTCTTACGTCAGGATAGTATTTTTAAGAGCGAAAATGCCATAGAATGCCTCAGGGAGCTGGTTGAAGCTTTGGGAATAAGGACCTTCCATAACGAATTTCGAGCGTTTTATAGGTTGGGCTATGAGTGCTTTCATGCTTCCAACTGCTGCAATACAGTAGAGTGGCACGATTCCGTCGTGTAAAATATGCATGTTTGTGGGTGTTTTCTCCCTACTCTATCCTACATCTAATACCCATAATCTACATCATAATCTGCCCTTTCATTTGTATATTTGAAAATTTCAAAATGAACCCACATTTTCATATGATGATGATGATGATGAGTGTTCTGCCCGAAGGCAGGTCCAGAAGCCATGGGGTGATGACCACAACTCGTCCGAGGTGATTCAGGCAAGGATGATACCGCGGAGATTTGCCATTGCCTCTCGCGGGATGGTCACGCTACCAACTCACCCACGGCGGCGGACACATTTTCATATAGGCCTATTATATATATATATATATGTAACTTTTTCCATTTTATAGGTCATTAAATGGAATTAAGTATAAAATATGTCCAGGATTGCTGTATTATTTTGGTATTATGAATAATTTATTGCTATTTTTATTACATACTGTAATTTCCTTGATTCATTATACGAAAAAATGTTTAGTCATCTACGTAAATTGCACAATTGGTGTTAAGTTACTACCCTGGAAAGTCTACTAAAATCAGTTCTTATTTTTAAATCAAATTTTGTAACTAAGCCATTGTATAAAATTATTTTATTGTTTTGTAATATATAATTTTTACTGTTGGAGTGGAAGAGAAGGCTTTAAAGACATTAACTTCGCCATTATAAATAAATAAATAATACTCATGATAACAATAACTATCTGAATGTAACATTGCAAAGGTGATAGGTATATTCAAGTTATATTAAGGGATACAGTTTCGCTTAAATGTGTGGCCATGAGACTCAATATAATTTTTTCTTGAAATTCGACATTTTTGGCAATAAAACTGTTATTAGCCTCTCGCTCGAGAAGAGCAGAATGCCCAGTAGAAATGTGAAGCGATTTCCTAATGACAGGGAACGTTTCTGAGGGACACTAAATTACAAGGTGAACCCGTTTATTTTTCTGTGCAAAGCTCTCATTTTCTGACAGTAAAAATGTTAATTTCTTTTTAATCTTGGGGAGGAGAAAAAAGTGTGGGACTGAGAGCTTGAACAACCAGAAGCGCTATTGCTACAGTAATTAGCTTGGGTTAATGTGTTTAATTGTGACTTGTTCAGCAGACAACATCAGTTCTCACCGCCACCGGAAGAAGGCACAATTGCAGCAGCGGAAATACGCGGTGAAGTACCATTGAAAGTTTCCCTTCTCAGTACAAAGCGAATAGTTGCAAATATTTGCAAGAAGATTTACGAGGGAAAATGTTCTCTACTCCATAATAGGATAATTTTGCATCATAACAGTTTATTTTACTGCATAATCTCACTGAAACAGAGCTACTTTCACGTGACATTGATTGGGTAAGCAGCATACTTTAGTGCAAATGTATTTTCTCCATCACTTGAATTGAACTTACTTTCTTTCTTTGTCGTAGTTTTACCTCTCCCTTGTAGGATTTAAGTGACCCAAGCCGCCCGGGCCTTACAGGGCCGCGACCTGTCGGAAGAGGGATTATCTTTGGATCACATACATACTTTTTTGACCAGATAAGGACAAAGAGGGCCTTTCCGGATGAGTGATCAGCTCAATGCCGGGGCCACCTCCGAGACAACACGAACACATAGGACGAGACACACCATTCACACACACACACACACACTCCGAACAAGGCGAGAATTGGGGATGAAGATGATAATGACGGCCAGATGATAATGAATTCCAGATGATATCCGGGGACCATAAGGGCCTAAAGTTACCTGACATTTGTCTCACAGGTGAGGGAAAACCCCGGAAAACCCCTCACCTAGGTAACCTGTCCCGACCAGGAATCGAACCCAGGCCCGCGTGAGAGGAGCGAATGCATCCCCTGAGCCACAGAGGCGGACAAATTTCAGATCTTACCTTCATAAAATTAACAAAGCTCCTTCACCATTATGCGACTGACCTGAAAAAGCAGTACAAACAGCAAATCACCTCCTGACTTAGTTTATTACACAAAGCAAGACCTGCAGTATTTCGAAGGCTACCATTGCATCAGGTGCTACAATATTTATTAACACAGTCAACATTACCAGCTTCCTGAATACCCATCTTTGATGATTTCAAAGACTGACAACAGTTCTTAAAAATTATGTGCTTTGTAAATAATTAATAAATATCCCATGGTATACCCTGAGGTGATACACGGGTTGTATTACTTCTGTAAATAAAAAAAAAGGCGGATTACGAAAATGCACATTTTGTGGAATAACTCCACTCGGCAAAGGACCCCCTCTCTGTAACTTGTTAATCTTGCGCACTATCCGTAATTTTAAAATGTGCAGACGCTCTCCCGCTTCACCCTACATTAATAACCGTATAAGAAGGCAATTATGTAAATGAGATATATTAGGGGAAATGCCACAAAACCGAGGTTACGAATGCGGCGTGTACTTGTTTTGAATTCCAGGACAGGGTCTAGAATCATGGAGCATCAAAAGAGTGTCATGTAACCGGGCCAGCGCTCCGGCTCGTGGCTCCTTTGTCACGTTATTGGCATTTAATTAGAGGTGGAGTGTTTCTCATAATGATGACGCTACCTTGTCTCAATTGTTCTGCTCCTTTCAAGCGCACTTCGTCTTCTGAGGTAGCGTTCACAATGTCTCCTACTCATGGTCGCCAAGGAAGATGCCGAATAGAGTATCACAAGCGAAATAGTTTTATAGTGAAGACTCGCTTCGCTCGTTGAGGGCTCCTCCCCCGGACTAAAATATGTTAATTGGATTTAATTATTATGAACCTGAGACTTTAGAATGCGAGTCCAAGACGTTACTATCTCGACCACCTCGTTAGGTTTACGGAAGTAATTATTTCTAAACTTTCAGAGCCCTACGTGAACACTGTTTGATAATACCGTTGCCATGGAAACTGAGCCCTTTTTCGGGGGTTTTTAGGGCTAAAAATTCAAAGAATAAACTCTTTGGAATTTTCCTGTTGTTTACAGCCTAAAAGCTATATGTGTACCAAATTTCAAGTTTCTAGCTCGTCTGGAAGTGGGCAAACATTAATGTCAGTGAGTGAGTCAGTCAGTCATGTGACTTTATATTATCAGGATTAAAATACATTTGGATCCTTGGATTTTCACTTTGGTATAAGTTACAAGGCTGTGAAACAAGTAGTCTTACTTTGTTGTTTCATTTACATAGGCTACAGTGCATTAAGGCAATGCATAACTTAAATCTTGATAAAATGTAACGAAATATGTAACTGTTATTCATACTTACGAACCTGATATTTAATATTCATAAACCAGTTTTCTATTTTCCATATAGGTCTTTTAAAAGGCGTCACATGACGCCTTAATGGTGGCATATTAAGAGGCATGATCATTTATATGAGGGATGATAGTCCTGGCAACTATTTTTTAAATTTGGGATCATTTTAAAATTTTGAAACATGACAAATGAAAAGGCAGGGTATAGAATGGATATATAATGCAAGTTATAAGTACTAGATGTAGGATAGTGAAGGAAACACGAGGAATTTTGTCAAGAGGCTGTAATTTTAATATTTTTCTTTTACGCAAATTTACTTCTACCCCCCCGGATTGAAGTCCCTTCCGGAGGACTCCGTGCCCAGGATCTTTACGTCCTGAAAAATCCATCGACTGGAGCCGGGTTTGATCATGCACGCTACCTCTACATCACCGCGCAGCCGACGGATAAAAATTTTAGATGTTCGAAATTTGACGTAAGGCTTGCTTTAATATAATTATTATGTTTTCATAAACCAATTTCCCTTGTTTTGAAGTGCGCTGATTATTATGTTCTGCCTCTGTAACAATGGTTGTATTCATGATGAGAATGTAATGTAGCATTATTCAATGGACCCTGCTATGCAGTATTGTTATCAGAGACAAAGTTCCTTGACAACGCGAGGACTTCTCTCACACACATGTGAAGCGGGTGTTCTAAACAATTCCGCAAAGGGGTTTAGAGGGGTTTGAAAGGGGAGAAAGGCTGCGGGCATCGCGTTAATCCTGAAATGCAATGCGGCGAGACGACTGGAGCGCTAGTTCAAAGAAGCTCTTAAAATAATAGAAAACTAGAGTGTACTGATAAAGTTCGTACTCTCTAATAAGAAATAACTGAATCCCTGTTTGTGTGTATTTCTGCTTCCAATATCCAATAGAATTTAAAATCAACGAAATTCGTAGCCAATTACGATGGAAGGAGCGGAGACATGTGGATCTAGAATAGGCTTATGCCATTGCAACTAATAAACAGATTACACAAAAATGATTTGTACGTTCGTAATTTTATTTCAAGTCCTTGTTGTGTATTAAATTAATAATGAAGTGCAGAATTAAATCAGAGCTTTAATTGAGAACATTATAGGAGAAAAATACTCTGATACTAGGTTGAATCCAGGACCTTCGGCTATCCGTGCCGCTGCTCCACCAACTGAGCTAAGTCAGAGTTCGCTTGACAGCGCCAGATAGACCCTCTCTCTTATGATTGATTACCCATAACGGTCTACCTCACACTAGACAATATTTAAAACCTATCGGAAATAGCCTGTGCTAATACAATATGCGTAAATATTTTAATATCAGGCAAATATGATGCATTACCGTAAAACTATCATAATATGCAACTATATGAAAAATGAAACCATCAGTTAACTGTTATTTCTTTCATGACTTGTACACATTTTAATACTAGCATGTAATAGAGTGCATTATTTAAAATATGATTTTTCATAAACTTCCGGGCCGCCCTAGAAAAAATAGTATGCATTGTAGATTTTCAGAAATTTAATTCCACAATTCTCTAATGACGCACTTACCCCACTCTTGTCTCAAAACACTATTACGTTATAGGGAATGTTCTCGTTATTTGCTCCATTATTTCAGTACAGTTAGTTATAATATTTTTTTGTTCGACCATACTATAAACATTCGACACTTATTTTGAAACTGGTGTGGTATCGATTATTATCGAACACGGAACGATCTTGAGACCTTGAGAGTAGCATCTGATATATGCATAATAATTAAAATAAAATAAATTCTGATCGTGTTAATTTTAATATCATACTAAAATGAATTCATATCGTGCTGTAAAAATCCGACGGTTTGAAGAAAACAGCAAAAGGAAGATTCGATTCGTCTGACGCCGTAAGCTGCCATTTCTCGTAGAAGACATGAACTACGTCAACCACCTGATGCGTAGCTGATTCGATTGCGTGAATCTATCGTAAAATCTCAGGCCCGGATTCTGATGACCTAAAATTGTTTGAAAAATGACCCTAAATTTTAAAGAAAATGACTTAATAATTATAAAAAATGACCAAAAAACTGATATTTTATTTATAAAAAAATATTATTGTACACACAAAGTTATAGACTAGTTTGTACATAATTGTGCAAACTGTAAATAGCTGTAATGTTGTGAATGTTCTTTTCTCACGGAAATTTATACTGGCACTGAGGCACTGATGAGTCAAAATTCGGCATTTCCTTTTGTGGTCTTCAGGATTATATTGTTGTTTATTGACGGTAAATAGTAGTTTGCACTCTCAATTCCAAGCAGGTGGCAGACTCTGGTGCCAAGTCAAGCTAATAACAATAGTAATATAATACAAAACTTTGGCGTTTCTTTGATTCTCATTTCCGACTGAGACATGACAACACTTTAACACCGAATTTTTCCTTCTTGCATTAAACAAACAACACTTCAAAGACAGCACCGCTAGCGACGAGAAAAGTTAATACACTCAATGTAAATACATGAAAATGACTAAATAAGGAAGCAAATGACACGAAAATGACAAAATAATGACCTAAAATTGAAATAAATGCCCTAAAAATATAAAATTGCATAAAATGACAAAAAATGACCTAGTAAAATCTAGAGGTCATGATTAGGATTTATCTACAAGTTGGCAATGTCTATGCAGCATCAATAAAAAGATGACATGTCATTAGAATCCGGGCCCTGGTGATTAAGATACCCGCGTTTCATAAACATATTCGTATCTTAAGAATTGCCATTATATGCTTGTAGCATAAAGTACCCATGTAGAAAGATACCTTGGTGTGTTTTCTTTTACTTACGGATACAAAGAAACTTCACAAATGGCAGGTTTTACTTCTACTCTAAATATAGATATGAGTATGCATATTATTATTTAACCACACAAGTCGGCTCTGTAAACAAGCAGTAAAGCTGAGATCAAGGTCGTGGCATCTGATGGGGAACACTAATCTCTCACCTTGCTCAGGATTATAGAGGTAATAGTGCAAGAACTTGTAGTATTAGTCTGAGAACTTCGTTCCTAAACGTTCTTACACATACATTATAATGAATTCTGCTGGTGGTTAAAAAGATAAATACAGGGTGTTGAGTTCTCTCGCATATAATTATTGAAGAAGATTTCATTACATAAGTCTGATAATTAAATGGAATAATACAAGCATTTTGCTCCTATTCATTATACAGAGGGGAAAATACTATATTCTACCTTCCATAGGCGCCTACTATAGTGGAAAAAA
This sequence comes from Ectobius pallidus, assembly GCA_964059195.1. Lineage (NCBI taxonomy): Eukaryota > Metazoa > Arthropoda > Insecta > Blattodea > Ectobiidae > Ectobius > Ectobius pallidus. Next base: position 86,374,665 of record CAXKWD010000009.1, read on the forward strand.
GAGGCATTTTTCATAAGCTAGTCAATTTGTGTAAAAGAGTAGATTTTTCATTTTTATCACTAAAATCGTTATCATGTAAAGAACCTCTTCATTTATTGTCACATCGTTTTGTTCCTCCTGTTCAATCAACTTTTACGCAGCTACATATCTTTGGGGATCTTTCTTTTCATGTTTACCTCTTTACAGATAGAAAAAAAAAAGAAGAGGAAAGGGAAGTGAGTTACCTAGGTAGAATTAAATTGGAGAAAATTAAAACAAGAAAGGAAGAACAACAAAGCAACCAAAGGGAAAAACTTAATAGTAAGCAGGTCTATCTTATTTAAAACTTTAATGGTTCATCTCTGTTCCAATTTGTCGCAAAAACTACTAACCTGAAAGGGCTAATTTTATTTTTGTGTCCACCCTTACCCCGGAGTGCCTAACAATGGCTTTTCGTAATATATTACAATAATTACTGGCCTAATGACGCGCGTGCACTGTAAAGAAGGAAAAGACGCAGGTAGTTAGGTTACCGGCACTGGATGCAGGAAATTTAGATTTCCACGTGAACGGGAACGGATTAAAAAAAACACTGTGTTCGGGAAAAAAAAAGTTCACGCGCATTGATAAAGTAGGCATAATCGTCACAAACCGAACAGCCATATCAACATACATAATATAACTGCACAAATTAAATGGGACCATTTCACTTCACTGTAAATTATAAAAAAAACAAAGAAGCCTTTAAAATCCCAAATGGAGAGGAAAAACCCATGAGTGGCAGTTTACAGAAGAGATAAGATCGAACAATCAACAATGATGAAAATGAATTCAAAACCTGTGATCTTCACGTGTACTGAGATAACCACGCCTGATAGACTGTACATCACTTCACGGTCAAATCTGCGCAGCCAGGAAGAATATAAAAACACGCCAGGTACTGCGCACTGCGCACCGTGTCAAGGTTTCGGCTTTACACACATTTGTGGTGGTTGACTCATCGTCCTGCTATTGCAATTATGCGCGTACTAGTTTTTACATTTTAGTGGGCTACCTCTAAACAGAAAACAGAAGCAAAAGGAATGACAGTCATTAGCTGGGTTGATGATAATAATTACAGTGCAGCAGTGAATACAGAGTACAGTTCAAACAAACGCGTATTTGGTTTGTTCATAAAGTGTAAATCACAGATCTATATACAGTAAATACAAAAGTACAAGTTTCCCCGAAAGGTCGTCCAGTCCAAGTTATTTTACAGTAGCCTACACATGCGTGGTTCATGTATATTATTGGTTGCATTTGTTAGGAGTTTTAGGGGTGGTTAAAAGTGACATTCAATTTTTTTATATTTTTTTATATTTTATTATATTCAAATACAAATACAAATACATATTTATACAAGTAAAGTTTCGCAGAACAAATACAAATTTCAAATTTAAAAAATAACTACAACTGCTATTTAAAAAAAAGGAAAAGAAAGATAGGCTAACTTACATAGATTAATAATTATTCTATTAATAATATTATTCTATTAATAATAATATTATTCTATTAATAATTCTATTAATAATAATATTATTCTATTAATAATGATTAATTATTAATTTGGACATACACCTGAATGAGCAAGACTGCTCGTGCTGGGTGTAGTTTCAAAAATATCAAAGTGAAGAAAGAGGAGAGACAATTAAGATCACTTTCTTTTGTGTAAAGGTTATTGTGACATTTTCGTTGTAGGCTCCAATCTGGCTACGTGCCTAGGAGATAATCTTAATGCATGGTAACATTCAAATAAAAAATTAGGATTAATACAGTAATTAGTAATTTCAGTTTCAGGAGCACACGTTCGTTACCCACATTACCAAAGCAATAGAATATTTTGTGGTGATGCAACTTCGATACCATTTTGCATACAGACTTATACTAGAGCTTCACTCGAAGGATATAAACTCCACATCAAATCTGCGAGATTAAATTTTGATATTGCAATAATTCTGCTATTCTTTAACTTTTTCATTACAACTGACGTATAAATGAGTCGCCTCAAAAATTGTGTAAAAGCAAAGATATAAGATAAATTTCAAAGTTAGAGCTCTCTGACGTTTTCACTTGAGTACTCTCTTATTATCAGCGTATACAATCAGCTCTAAAAGGATTAAATTCTGTAATTTTTAAAATTTTAATGAAAACTATAAAATTAAAATTATAGTTAGGCCTCCTTAAAATTGTTGCTCATCCGACAGTTGTGTCATTTACATCCGTATTTCGACAGCACGGCAGAGTTGGGGGAATGTGGTCAGTATGCCGATACCCACGGTCGTTATTGTTGGTTTTATTGACTAGAACCGTTAATGGTTTATATGTCTACACTCTTATACTATCCTAAAAAAAATTCGATTATACATCATTTGCGGGCTCGAATTCAAGCATTTATTGGCTAGCTTTTAATTAAGAGGGTGTAGAGACAATTATTAAATTACCTTTTAAAGGGTATTTAATCATACAATCGGACTCCATATTTCAATATAATATTTATTACAACAAATGCAAAGAAACTCAATTATGATAGGAATCAATCTGGTTTGCCTTAGTCTTTAAATCACCAACGAATCCACATGTTAACTCCTCGGCGCTACATCCCTTGAGGGATCAGGCCAACCATCGTCATCTACCATAGGCAGATGGCAGGATTGGGGGCATGTAGTCAGCAAGCTGACATCCACGGCCGTTACTGATGACTTTCGTGACCGGAACCGCTAATTCTTTATCAAGTAGCTCCAAAGTTGTCACGAAGCTGAATGCACTCCATTCCAGATCTCTCTATTTCAGAAAAATTCGAGGATATACCGAGCATGGAATCCAGACCTGTGGACTCGTAGTCAGCAGGTGGTCGAAATGCACAAGTAACTAACAAAGTAATGTTTAACCTGATTTTCAAGAACATATAATAATAATAATAATAATAATAACAACAATAATAATAAACATGTATCTAACTTACTATAGCCTATATGTATTTCAGTGATTTGGAATTTATTTACCTGAATTAATCATGATAGCATATCGACCAAAGCGGGTATGGAAAACTTAATATGAACATTCTGTTTAACACTCAACTTAAAAGCATTATCTAAGAGAATACTAAATTGTCATGCAGAATTCCTCGTTTCATATACCTAGGTAATAGGCCTATCTTACATCTCGCAAGTAACGCACTTCAACAGCCTTTACGAGCGGCTAATGTAGAACCTTATTGCCTTGACTTTTATTTTTATGGAAACCTTAGATGTGGAGTTATATAAGATTCCTCTCTCATCTTAAATTCTGAAGGATTTTCTAATGAATCCAATTTGAATGCTAACACGGCATATTAATCCGATCTCTTATGTTATCAAGTTTCAAGTCGTTCCTTGCAATTTACTTGAACACAGCCGACTAGATTGCAATCTGTAGTATGGGAACACGAAGGTGTTAGTGGAGAAATTGCGGCAATTACCAGCTGCCTTCTTCTTCGAGAAACTTTATAATCTTACGCTCATATTACATCATTTTGTTCTAAAAGAAATCCCAAGATATTAGACTCCCGCGAACTCGCGTTAAGAATAGATCTGGGCAGGGGAGGGTAAATTAGTTTCCTTATATCCTAGCTCTGAGATGCTCTTACGAATGAAGGAACAATGTTAATTCAGAAGAGGGAATGACAAATGGTGTTAAGCAGAAAACATTCAAACCACTAAAGTCAAAATGTCTGACAAATGGGTCTGAAACTTTCTAGTTATTATTAAAATCAATAATATATCCTCAGTTTGTATCACGAGGCTGAGTGCACCCCGTTCCAGACCTCCCTACTTCATAAAATCCCGAGGAGATACCAACGATCGAACGCGGGCCTGTTTTTACAGGTTTTTGTATATGCCAATACAATTAAATTTGTGAAATCTTCACATACTTTATGAATGAATTTAATTACTTATAAATCGTCTAAGGTTAAGGGAAACCATAGCCCTTCATAGAAGAAATATTATAAAATTTAAAGAAAAGAGAATTGTACAAAAAAAGGTAGGCCTAGTTATAAAACCCTGGTTTTAAAGATTAAACATATTTGGAAACTAGAAACTGTCAAAATTGTTTGGATAGTTATATCAGTGGAAGGATATTCTCAACATTCTGATCAAAGAACCTTCAAGACACTTGAATTTCAGAGAAGATAATCGTTAAAGTAGCAACATTACTCCAAACATACCACACTGTAAGGAAGTTTCTGAGTCACTGAATAAGATGAAATGCTTTTCAATAGTATCAATACAAATAGAAACTACGGTAATAAACAACACCAATAATAATGAAGTTGTTAGAAAGCGTTACTTCCTTGGAAGATGGTAATAATTTCTTCCAAACATCAGCTCTTCCTTGCAAAATGAGTCTATAATTGTTATACAGGGTGTTAATGAATAACACCGAAATATTTTATATGTGTATAGGTGGGACATAGACAAGCAACTTTTATTAGGAGATTTTAGCTCTATGGATTCAATTTGTCCTATCATAGCAAAAAATATTCCAGGGCATGGCCGCCACTGACTTCTAATACTTAAAAAAAATGCAAAACAAAGGAACCTCGTTCTTAACACTGTAGTTAAGAAAAAGAGAACTAATGCAGTGGCAGCCAACCATGTGATTAGTATGTACATTTTGCAGATTATGAAAACTCTAAATTATGATATAGCTGTTGATGAATGATTAATAATCACGTTTTTATCGATCACTGAGAAGGCATGAAGTAAATTTAATGAAAATTTTAACCCTATTTTGCTTAATTATTGACTAATGAGCACCAAATTGTAATGACTTTAATGCCCTGTAGCTTACACATTTTACATCATAGAGCAAAAATCTATTAATAAAAGTTGCTTGTCTATATGTCCACTATACACAGGTAAAATATTTCGGTGTTATTCATTAACACCCTGTATACTATGGAGGAAGTAGATTGTTCGCTATATGAACTTAATAAAGGATGTTGTGACACTATGTTCTATTCATAATTGGCTGTGCTGTGTCACCGATACGGAGAGCCTGTAGTGCCATAAAACCTCTTTAAAGATGCTCATTACCGCATACTGTTATAGTTGATGCCTTAGTTGCCCACTTGCACGGGTCATACGCTCGCTAATTGCCCCTGGCTGCATGGAACAACAAATTGAAGGTTACGTAGCAACACACAATTACATGTGGTGACAAAACACGCTTATTACAACACAGTTTTTCTTAGCGGAATTTAATTATACACAAACACTTCAGTGTAATGCATAAGTGCACAATGTACCTCAATTGCAGGGCCGTCGCGTGATTTTTTGGCGCCCGGGGCAAGATTTCGTCAGGCGCCCCCCCAAAAAAAAACTCAATCCCACGTGCACCCACCCGACATTCCACCTATCTGTAAGGATTCAAACACAAACTCACAGCGAGCGACGTGACGCGACACTATCAAATACATATAATAATGGGGGTTAAACACGCATTATTATTAGGTTATTATTATTAAAAGTATACAAGCAAATCCAGCTGTTCAATTTTGAGCAAATATTTATTTTGGGGTAACTTAGAAAATATAAAGTTATTGGTGTCAAATATTTATTTCTTCAATAAATACAAACAACGTAATATTCAAAATTCAGTTATACTTAACTTTAAAAAATACGTTATGTACATCTAACATACGAGTATTATCTCAAATTTTGTTGTTTTATTTTTGCTGTTGCCACGGCGCCCCGGTCGCCCTGCCCACGCGACGGCCCTGCTCAAATGCATTGTTTAAGTTCGTTATCGACGCATCTAAAGATATTTCTATCCAAAGGAATTGACATTTTCAATGACTGATATGCCAACAGGTGCTGCAAATTTACTGATACTTTTTACGATATTCTGAAGAAAAAAATATTGCGTATTTTAAAAAAATAGAATATTGTTTTTCTTAGTCCCTTTACAGATGATGTGTCTCTCTGTTTAGGTATTATTATCAGGGTTGCGAGGCATGGCGATTTTTAGCATTTTTGGCTGTTTTTTAATATCAATAAAAGTGTTTTGGCGATTGCCAATTAAATTATAAATGCAATTAATTTGATACTTTTTTTTTTTTAGAAAAAGTGAAATATCAGCTAACACTCTAATCTTAAGCTTACAACATTACCAATTAAAGTATAAATAAACGGGTTTGGGTCAGAAATTGGTTATGAAAGTGAGATAAAATAATATAAAAAACCCCAATGAAAGAATAACAATGTGATATCAGTAATTAAGTATTCTATTAATGTCAATACAGTGTAACGCTTACATACCAATGGCGTGATTAGAGCTGTTGAAAATGGTATATGAATTTGTTTTTACATTATATCGGTTTTATTTAGTCCTTTTGAACATAAAATGTTATTTGAGATAATTCGAGGCATCTAATACGAATTCAAGTCGGAAAGCGGTATTAGTAATTAATGTGAAAAAGGTATATAAAGCAGTGATTTTTTTCTGGGGGAACGCGAGGGTACGCTTACCCCGTAAAGATTATTCCAGTTTCATACAGAATAAAATCGTTAACTTCCACTATTTTAAAATCTGGAGAAATGTGTGCCAAATAAAATAACGAAAGTGATTATACGCATAGTTTGCATTAAAATAGCTATTTTTAGTTTTTCGTTCGTTATTTACACCGTGATTTTCGAGAGGTGAGGCCTGACATTAGAGCTGCGATCGGGAAAACAAGTGAGAGTTACAAGAACCGCTGTAATAGTGACCAATTACTACGTTGGCATGTTACTGATTCAACATTAGCACATGGCTCGAGTTTGTTGTATCCCTTTCCTCTTAGCTTCAAATTGCATCATTTTATTTGCATTAATGTTGCTGCACATGTTATTCTGTTTCTGGCTATTCTGAAGTTATTTTTCAGTTTTTAAATTAAATGTGCCCTTTTGAAATGACTACGCTAACGCTTAGGCTATATACGAGGGTTAAAAGTGTATAAAAAGTGTATAAAATCGAGGTAAATCACAGGAAGTTCAAATCGCTTTTGTTGGATGTTTGTTGGATGTTGGTTGGATATCCAGCATACTTCAGAGCAAATAAAAGCCTTCTACCACTACGAATGCCTTCACAGTAACCAGAAGACATTGAGCTGGCACTATGAACCGGTCTGAAATGAATTTTGGATCTGACAGAAAGCCAATGATTACAAATAATTAAATACCTTAAAATTATTCTTGATCCACAAGAATGTGGATGAGTACAGATGTTTCTGGACGATGAAGATATAACTTTTGAGAGCAGTAAATGAAATGTCTCTTATGGAAAGGGCCTTGAGCTCGAACCTCTTGACTTACAGAATTGAACAAAGAGGCTTGGGATGGTTCCTCTAGCCCCGATCATAAACCCGATGACTTCAATGGAAATTAAGTTATACTTTGTCAAGAACACTCATCATCATCATCATCATCATCATCATCATCATGTAGTAGGGGAAGGTGAGTTTGTTATCGAAAGAGTGGGGCCGGGAGCGCGCAGGAGAAAGGTATCAGGCATTGAGTGGGGGCCTATTACTGCTTCGAGCTAGTGGCGTGGTGAGCCCTTCACCATTATAGAGGGCTCTACTCATTGCGTGAGCATCGTTACACGTCATTAACGTTCTCGGAAACTTAACCAAAGTGTCCCGTTCATGTAAACAAACATAGTGGCTACGATCAGTGACAGTTTGGGCATTAGTTCATCACAACTGAGTTTTTGTTTTATACGTATTCTATTTAAAATGCCGAAAAAAGTATTTATTCACATGATTTCCTTCTATAATCCCTCTCCCGACAAGTCGCGGCCCTGTAAGGCCCGGGCGGCTTAAATCCTAAAAGGGAGAGGTAAACTACAGTGTTTTGCAGATGACAAGCCCTTTCTTCCTTCTCCTGCTTAGATACGCGGTCCAATCAGAGACGGCGAGACGGAGGGAAGACTCTTACTGCAAGCGGCAGTTCTTTAGCCCGTACACGTGATTGGTGGTGAAGGAAAAGGCTTCTCATATGAAAAATACTGTACGGTAAAGAAAGAAAGATTTCCTTCTTCCGTTCGATATAATTATATGTATTCCTCTGTTTCACTCTCAACATTGCCAAAGAAGTTTCACTTCCGTCGCGTGGCGTTCTACTCACTTTTTTTTTTTAGTTGACTTCTGCAGTTTGTTCTGCATGGTGTTCAATTCTGATAGTAGGGTCAAAAGTTGGCAGACCGATTACTAAGACTAGTCACTGACCATTGAGAAAAAATTGACAGAATTATTATTGTGAAGGAATACAATGACTATTCCACTTGTATAATATGAATTATTATGAATAATATTATGAAATCTCCTAGTATAAAAGCCTTATTGAATGCAAGGGCTTACAGCTAAATTACAAGGAGACTGACAGACCTAAGAAAACAAGAATGAGTCATACCTTGTGTGATTACGTAAAATTCTTCGCTATGGTATGTCACAAACAAGATTTACAGCAGTTTGATGTAATGCAAACAGCAGTTTTAATTATCTCCTTACTATATATCTCTTAAATGCAACCAAGCTTAATATTACAGAAATTACATATACAATTTTAATAACAATAAAATAATAATAACCTTATCACTTATGCTTCATTTAATGTGGATAATTCAGATCCTACAGAATGGATTAACTTCTTACGATATTTGCTCATGTTAGCAACTGGCTACTATAAGAACATATTTTACAAATTTTAGAGCATATATGTATGCATCTTTAGTCTTATGATAGAGCATTAACTTCCGTGCCTTAGTGATATACCCCACTCTACTGCGAAACCGATTTTCCACCTTTAATAATGAAATAATATATGGATCTCTTTAGTATTCGTAGCTTCCTTCTTTTCTAAAACCTTACACTGATGCACATGGAACACTCCATTACTGAGGTGACGTTATGTGTTTACCAGTAAAAAAGAAGTCTCACATAACTCCTTCAATTTAGCTATTTTCCATCCAACTTGAATCACTCGTTACGATACGAGTAAGAAAAGCGGGTGTCTACCTCCAAACAGAAGCAGATAAACGATTTTGCTGGAAGCGTGTCCAATACCCACAACATAGCTCTGATTTGGTACCAAACGATTTTCATCTGTTCACAGTGTTAACGGATTTGGAAGGTCAGCATTTCCAAACGATGAACGGAATGCGACAAATGCCTCAATATCGGGATAAATGCCTAAAATTTGAAGGTTGTTATGTGAAGAAGTGAGCTATAATGGAGGTACAGGATGTGTTAATTTAATGAGTATACATTAATTAGAACACATTTTATAGACAAAGGAAACTTACTAATTGAATATCCCTCATATATTATCTTTTAACTAAAAGTTAACCCTTATATTGTTTTGTCTCTCCTCTTTCTTCACTTTGATATTTTTGAAACGGTACCCGAGCACGAGCAGTCTTGCTCATTCGGGTGTATTACTAAATTTAATACTTCTTGTGAAGATATAGCCTATACAGTATTTCTTTTCCTCTTTTTAAATAGTACTTGTAGTTAATTTTGAAATTTGAAAATTACTTTATTTTACTTGTATAAATATGTATTTGTATTTGTATTTGTATTTGCAGTTCTATGTAATAATGTAAATAAATAAAATAAAAATAAATATTCACATTGTACCTTATAAGAAGAGGCACCTAATTTCGTTGATTTTTTTTTCCCAGATATCGTAAATTTTTATAGTCGACTATATTCCATCAACATTTCGCTATTTTTGTTAGGATTTTTAAGGAAAAGCAACTTCTGCAGACAATTTCAATTGATGCGCTTGGCTTCGTTAGAAAAATGCAAGTGAGCTATTCGGTATACACCGTCAGGTCGTGAAATAGATTTCATACTTATCGATACATTTCCCCTTCAATTATCGAATCGCAGTTGCCACCATCTAAGGTTGCCGATTTCAAACTTATTTCAATATAATTTACATAGTTTCGTCAATTATTTCGCGAATCTACTGGAAAATTAGTAATTTCTACATTTTTAGAATTTGTGACTTTTCGGTAAAAATTTCGTAATCCGCTCTTTGCAGATAATAAGTGATTTCACTCAATAATTGAAATTATAGTGGTAGAAATTCCGGGGGAAAAAACAGAAAATACGTGTAAAAATGCAGAATAAGGTAAGAAAACATACTATGGGCCCAATAATTAACTGTTTGAACACTCTTTTCTTTGCAGTTTGGCTTGGGATTGTACTTTGTGTGAGAAATTGAGTCTCGCAAATTTAAAGCGGGAAATTTATTTTATAAAATCATAATCTTAAGATTGACACTCATAGGTCCTATTGAGTTTAAGTTTTGTTTTGTTATCCTCAAAATACGACAGAGCAAGTTTAATGGGTCCACTAAAAGATTTCGATTACGACACATAATCAAGCGAATGAACAACTGATTGGCCCTGATTCTGAGAGTTTTTCTGTTGGTCAGATAATGACACAAACTACTAAAAAAAGAAGAAGAAGAAGAAGAAGAAGAAGAAGAAGAAGAAGAAAAGAGCCATCACCGTCACGTAGCACACAGAGGCAATCTGCTCTGCGATCTGGAGTGACATCAGATGTGATCCTCAACAGGAAGGCCGACTATCTGACAAGGTTATGTTCACTTATAGATAATCCTCAACTCCGGTTTCATTAATATTTCAACAGCTTTGTATTTCTTTACAAACTTCTCAGCTTGTTTGATGTTTCTATTTTATCTCTCCAACAAGAATTTTTAAAACTTCTTAGCTTATATTATCATAATCAGCATCCAAGGACAGCAAGAATGACTAACGCTGTAACACTTTGTGTTCACAAAATCACGTTATCTAAGCTAATACTTCGAGAGTCACGAATTCTAATTTTTACCACCGCAGCTGGGGAGAAAAAAGTTTGTGGAATTGAGAAGAATTCAATAACACCATTTCAGTTATAAAATTAAGGAAGATCGGTTTTCACGTTATATACTTAGGCCCATTTATTTACTATATATGCACTTGCTTAGGCCTATACATTAAAATTAATAAATTTATTTTATATATTCCACTGAATAGGTTGCAGTTACTTCTGATAATAATTAAGATAGATTTATTTGGACATCTTCGTTGCTCTTGAAAAATCAGACATATGCAGGACATACAATTTTACAGAAGAGACAAAAACTTTTAGCAACTCACGCACATGGCTGGAAAAATTTCACACACTTTCAGCATAGCCTACTCTTTGGTCACAAAATGTATTTTTCTCTTAGCTGATATATTACACGGACGTAGCACTTAAAGTCCGAGTCAAATGGTATAAAATCTCATGTTAAAAATAAAAGTTCCAAACAGCAATTTTTTCAAGAGAAACAATGAAATTTTAAAGTTAGATGATTGGAATAGGCTGTAACGTTAGGAAGAGTAAGAAATCTCATGGTAGCATACCGCTCCGTTAAAATATGCTAAACTCTCTTATACAGGGTGTTCAGAAATTCATCTTACAAACTTCTAGGGCTAGTAGAGGGGTAGACAATATTTCGAAGGAACCCATGTCCGGAAACGTACCGTTTCCGTGCTACAGCCATTGCAAAGTGTCGGATTTGCCGGTGTTGTTTTGCAACCGAATAGGCAGTACATGATGTCAGAGGATCACCTGATGGCACGTCACGTTTACCCTGCTGTGGTATGATGTCTGGAGCCAAATTCAAGTGCCTGTGCTTCTCCGGGACATCTGAACCGAAGATTCGCACAAAGATGGATAGACCGGGGTAGTCCTATTGCATGGCCCCCACGATCGCCGGACTTAACGCCATTGGACTATTTCTTCTGGGATCGTATGAAGAGTATGGTGTACGAGACTCCTGTAGAGACCGAGGAAGAACTGCTGGCACGAGTGATGGTCGCTGCCCAAGAGATTAACGGGACACCAGGTGTCATGGAACGAGTGTACCGGAACATGATTCGTCGGTGCAATGTGTGCAACGACTTTGGTGGTCGTCACATCGAGCCTCTGTTGTTGTTGTTTCGTATGGGACATATCCAGTGCAGAATTCAGAAACAAATTTGTTTTTTCCACTGTTGACACAAGTGTTATTGTGATCAACGAAAGTTTTTTGTTTTGTTACTTTGGTATTATTAACAAAATATTTGACTTTCGTTTGTAATGATTCAAACGTCATTTACTTCTGTACCTTACGTCACACTTCATTTCACATGGTGCTCTTCTGACGTCATGTACTGCCTCTCCGGTTGCAAAACAACACCGGCAAATCCGACACATTGTAATGGCTGTAGCACGGAAACGGTACGTTTCCGGACATGGGTTCCTATTCGAAATATTGTCTACTGAGGCCCATCTACTAGCCCTAGAATTTTGTAATATGAATTTTCCAACACCCTGTATAGCTGTAACTAGGGGCAGTTCTTTATGGAGATGATTTGAGATTGTTGGAGATTGTTTACACTCATCGCGGAGATTAATGGAAATTATTTATTATGTTTTATTTCTTATTCATCAATGAAGTGAAAATTATAATTATCTTGGAACTAACTAGATGTGAATAGGCTATTACTTTTTAGTGCCTTAAATACGGAGCTAATGAGCATAAAACGTTTATTGCATTCTTTGAATGGTTTGGTAAGTTTGTGTAAGAACATATTATATTAATGGTGAAAACCCCACATCAAAATATACCTCTGAAAACAATACTTTCTCTTCCTTACAGTACCTTATGGTAAAGACACACGCACACACACACACACACACACACACACACACACACAGAGAGAGAGAGAGAGAGAGAGAGAGAGAGAGGGGGGGGAGAGAGAGAATTGAATTGATTTTATTTTAAGGATTGTAAGCGTAGAACTTAAGAAGTTCCTTTTAGGCATACAATCCCCTCACAATGACAGAAAAAAAATTACAAATGAATTACAAATATAATAATAACTAGCTTAAAAGGCCCGGCGTCGCCCGGGTTTCTTATTTTGTACTTGGAAATTAACTTATGAAGGACTTTAGATTTATAAATTCTAGGTCCTTATATAGGTATTTATAATTTGAAGTAGAAAGAACGACTTATCACACTCAAACTATCCCCTAAGAAAATGTTTGAAATAGCTTTTATGGCTATATGTAGAATTTTGCATCCCATCGCTTGTACAGTACAGAGTAAGCCCGGGAGGGGTTCTAATAAGAAGAAACCGAAATTCCGGTAATATAAAATTGTATTATCGTGGCTGAAAATTTTGTTTCTCACTGTAATGTTACCATAAAACCGTTTTCGGAATGAAATTAAACAGAAATACAATATCACTTTCATACATCTCTTCCCAAAACATATTACCTTACCTCGTATTGTTTTCTCTATTTCCAGGCTAGAGGAAGTAATGTGACTGCATTATTTTCGTGAATTTCATTCTGTGATATAATAATATATATATTACCATACCTCCTATTGTTTTCTCTATGTCCAGGGTAAAGAAAGTTATGTGACTGCATTATTTTCGTGGATATTGATAGTTCTCTCATTTGTTTCTCTCATTTGTCAAATTTATTCTACTTTCATTTTTTTTCCAAGGCCCGCTGGTAACAATATGTTTTAATGTCAAATGTGATTCGGATTCGATAATTCTGTGTAAGAAGGGATTAAGTATTCTCAAAAACATTTGATTTTTGGCATTTAGAATCTGAATTTTTCAAAATCCTTTCTTAGTGAGCACCTACATTATGAAACGAAGGTACTGTCAAAATTCCAAGTCTCTACCTGTTATAGTTTAGGCTGTACGTTGATTCCTGTCATTCAGTCATTCAGTCAGTCAGGACAAAGCCTTTTATATATAGAGAGATTACAGACACATTGTTAATACAAATATTGAACATAAAACATAAACCTTAACCTAATGTCATGAAGTAGTAGCCAATGTAGCCTATATTATATGATAAGAGTAAACTTTTGTAGAAGATAATGATAAATTAGGATTCATAAGCGGTTATGAGGTGATTAACTAAGAGTTTTTTTTTTTTTTTTTTTTTTTTTGTCGTAGCAAAACGATAATGATACAGATGGAGTTTATTGTATAATCGAGAGGCCGTGCATATAAAAGATTTATTAATTTACTGGTGCGGTGTCTAGGAATTTGGTTGTGCTTGAAGTAAATCTATTAGTGCGATCATGCATTCTTTGCAAGGGGATGAAAGATTTCGACAGACAAATGGGACTTTTACATTTCTTAACTTTAAGATTTAGCACTGCAATGGAAAGGATCCTTCGTTCTTTTAATTTTAACCATTTTAATTGTAGGTAATAAGGTGTGATGTGCTCATCTTTTCGCGCGTTACATACGAAGCGAATTGCAGCATTTTGATCACGTTGAATTTTTGAATTTAATATATCCGAAAGATCTGGAAAAAAACTAGTGTTTGAATAAACATTTTCCGCACGTTGGTCGGTAAGTAAGATATATTACGCCGGATTTGATGAATGATTGAGACTGCTTTGTTAGTGTTGACTTGGATATGCTGAGAGAGAGAGAGAGAGAGAGAGAGAGAGAGACAGACAGACAGAGAGGGGGAGAGGGAGAGGAGTACAAATAGGTAAAATGTTACTAATGAGTTTTCCATTCCAAACTAAAGGAAGTTATAGTATATGTCACACTTGTCGTGCTAAGTCATCCGCACACATCAAAGCTGGCAGCTTGTACGATAACTGAGCGTGTCTACTTTACTCACAAATGCTTTAATTATCGTAAGTAATAATTTAAAAATCAATCAATCTAATGGAATTCTCATTCAACAAATGGCACAAAAATTGTGAAATCGCTTTTGGGACCCCATTTCGCGATTGTACTATTCATGTATTATTAATCATAACCATCTCATTCGTGCATATTTATAAAAGTCAGCTCTATAAGTAATCGCTACCGAGATCGCCACAAATACTCGCCCCGTTTAAAGCACAGGGTTTCCATCCTATTGTTTATGGCTTCACAAATTGACATCATCAGAAAGAGCGGAAAATTCTCTATAAGACCACGCAATCAGATTATGAATTATTACAACTCTGAATTTTCGGCAAATTGGCAACATTGGCGGAATAGAAGAGGACGAAGCTAATTGCAGAACGTACGAGCGCAAGTGAGATGCAAATACTACATTTAACTCCATACTGTCTTCTAAGATTGAGACAATCTATAGACTACGTTTTCTCCCACGCGCACATAGAATCTGACTCATACCTTCAGAAACGCCGACGATGCATTCCCCCCCCCCCCCAAACACATTTTGCAATTTTAATTTGTCCTGGATGTATAATAACCAATTGCCGATTTTATCAATGTGAAAGTATAGGTAACATTTAACAATGTTGTACAAACAGAAGCTATTGGAAATATTATAATAGCACAGTCTGTCTCGGGGCTATGCATCTGTTAGTGTAATTACATTCTTGCTTTATTATCTTTTTGCTTAGTCACACTTCGCTTTTAATTTATTAACATGTCGCTTCAGGGAGAGTTCCCAAATGCAGCGGAATAAATATATCATGTCCTATATCACAATGAGTCACACGTAACGACTTTCATTTTAGCAAAGTCGCATAAAAAAGTTGCTTGTTTAAAGTAAGCTTACAGCTTTAACTAACCTGTCCAAACTGACAGTTACATGCCCCTGAACACGAAACAAATTTTAAAAGTAACATAATTGAAATGTAAAGGTGCAAAATATGTTGCAGAAACTTTCTCACGTAGGGCTATATGTGTTAAGGCTTATTATTTAGGTTTATAGGTTGAAGAAAGAAACCCGTGTATGGCGTTCAAAAATAAATGTACAACTTCCAGGTTAAATAGAATTTTACCGAATTTGTCATATAATATTCTCCTTATAGCATACTCATATTAACTGAATAAATAATAAATTGTTGCGACTATTCAATAAATTTAGATATCCGAGGTCAAGAAAAGATAGCCTAAAATGAGAGCAAATTAAACAAAGTCAATATAGTAAATGACTTAGGCCTTCATTAATTACATTATTAATATTTTAAATGAGAATATTTTTATGGACCTACTTAGTACCATATCTGAATACTTTTCATTTCTTTGAATTCAGATTTGTCCAAGAAAAAGTAGTAGGCCTAATCTATATTTAATACTACCATTTTCTTTATTACTAAAATCATTGAAATTATTATTATTATTATTATTATTATTATTATTTGGCGCTGAAACTTGGACCATAAGTAGACAACAAGCAAACAAATTAATGGTATTAGAAATGGATTTTTGGAGGCGTTCAGCAAGAAAATCCAGGAAAGAAAAAATTTGGAATAATAGAATAAGGGAAATAATGCAAGTTGAAAAGACTATTTTGGAAATTGTAGAAGAAAGACGCTTGAAATGGTATGGACATGTACTCAGAATGACAGAGGAAAGAATACCCAAAACATTTTGGATTGGAAAGTAGAAGAAAAAAGAAGAAGAGGGAAGCCCAAAGAGTGTTGGATGGATGGGGTGAAAAGAAGTATGGCGAAAAAAGGATTAAGAGAAGAAGATGCTATGGACAGGGACTTATGGAGGCAAAAGATTGTTGTGGGATGAAGGAAAACAATTGTATTGTGGAATATTCCTTAATAATAATAATAATAATAATAAAAATATATTATTATTATTATTATTATTATTATTGTTATTATTATTATTATTATTAATATTATTATTCAGCTTATTTTGCGTGCCTTTACTGCATATAGGACATTTCACGTACTTAGATTTATTAATAAGCGCTAGTAATAATTCATTCGCATGCATCTGTTTCTATCATCCGGAGATATTTTCTTGACTGTTATTCAGTTTAAATGATCGGGATTTTGAGCTATGTAGCTACGATGAGTTATGGAAAGTAAACCCGGCGTTTGTCTTTGCGAATGAATAAACCTAAGTCAAATTGGCCACAAAGCTTGAGAATTGAACCTAGGACCTCTTACTTCTGCTACTTCGCTCTGATTGGTTTTAGTGCGTGTATTACAGCACAGGTATACTGCGTTTTACAATGAATTAATTGTAGTTTTCTTGTAATTATGGGGAAAAATAGAATAGAATCATTCATATTTTAATCAACCACACGTCAATTAAAATTCTAATATTATGCACTGAAGTCATATTTATTCCGTCTCTATCTCGAACCTATTCAGTAAGAAATTTTTATGACAAAAACTGTTCATTTTAATTTTCTCTACAAGTTTACTATGCTAGGTTTTCAAGTAATGGAAATAGCCTAGAAATACCGAAAACGGACATGAATTAACCTTCCCATAATTACTTTTACAAAAAAAAAACTATTTTAATAGTCATAGAAAAAGGTTTTAAAATTTACATTTTTATAAACATTCTTACAGACGTTTAAAAAATCTAAATACAAAGGTTTCATGAAAATTCTCCTTCATATATATATATATAATGTTTCAATTATGGAAACAAAATTCTATGGGGATGATAAAATTCAACAAAGTCCATAAAGAAAAAAGTAAATACAATGAACCGTTTACCCGCTACGGATGTCTACAGACATAATTCCGAAAAAAAACTTTTTTATCGGTTTCTTGGCTTGTGAAACATGTTTTCCTGGTGTTATCTCAATTTAGATTGCTTGTCATGATTACAATACGCTAGTTTCTATATGTAGGCCTGTATGCGAGAAAAGTAAAAAACCACGAGATAATATAATTCGAAATGGAATAAGTGCATTTGCTCTTGCACAAATGTTCAGAGCTGGAATGTGACCCGTATTAAAACAATTTTAATAACAATAATAATAATAATAATACTTTCGTGATTATTACATAATTTTCATCACCATTAAATCTTTATTTAATCTGATATACAAAAACTTATGAAGCAAATCACGATTAATGTTTAGGGACAATTTTTCCCCCGAGAAAAGTCTTCACTTGAGACAAATATGGTATCATATCTAGGCTAATGGTAAAGGTTAGGAAGAATGGAGGGAAAAACATCTACCAATATCTTTTACGGCATCGAGTAGGGAGTAACTAATATGTTATGTGGCGTTACTGACGGAAAAAGAAGATGAGGAAACGTTTGGGATTTTTTTTTAATGAAGGCGAGATAGCTCAGGTTCGAGAAAGCGATAACAGGGGTGCGGGGTGGAGGGTGAGAGACAGGCTTAGTGCGTTTGTGTTCATTTTGTGTTTTATTTCAATTATTCATTTTTCCCTTGTGTTTTGAATAAGCATGGTTCATGCAGATCCATGAAAATGTTTATAACTGGTTATGAAAGAGTAATTGATGTAATGAAAACATTTATTTGAATTTTTTTATTGGTTAAACAAGCTGTTAAAATCTGCACGTTGTATAAAACGCCTATAACGAACAAAACAAAACATCAAAGGAGAAGAGAAAATTAATAGAGTAATCATGATGATCATGTGAATGAACTCTGAACTTCATATTCATGTCAAAAGTGTTTGAGCATCTGCATTTAATTGGAATGAAAACTAGTTGCTGAACGAAACATAACACAGTTTATGTACCTGTCGTAATATTGTGAATGGCTTTGCTCAATTTACTCAAGGAAGTAATTCCAAGCGCAGTTTTGAGATCCAATAAACGGCTTAATGATTTTCAAATGTGCACTGGATACACTATGTACAATCTGTGTGAGATTTAATTTATAGAACATCAACACGATGGTGTTCAGCGACAACATTCAGAACCACTTAAATTTAATTTCGTCATACCAAAACAGACTGTTATTCCAGGAACACATGGCTATGTTATTGCCTTCCATCAGTTTAAAGAGATCAACATGTAAAACTCAATCACAGCAAGTTAATGAGGAAAAAAGGAAAGACAGTCCCTCTATCTTGCTCTCTTTTCTACTGCGCAAACCAATCACGCTTATTTTGTACTGGGTGCTGCACAAGAAAAGAGAATATGCGTGGGTTAGAACGATCTCTGTTAATTTAACAGAATTAATATTATTAATAAAATGAAAAGGATCCTTATAGATTTTATTAAATAATATTTGAACATTATGCACACGCTTGCCAGTGCTAGCCAAAACTGTTATGAAGTTATTATTTTTAAGTATTTTACACGGTTTCAAGCCTTGCCCAAGAGACGTCAAAAGGAAACCCGTCCTTTGGTTTTAATGTGCCTGACACTCTTCCAGAGATTGAATAAGTTTATTTGTTTATTTGACCTATGAGAGTAGGCTATTTTGAAATATTTTATCAAAAGCCAGAGCAATGTCGTCTGTGATAGAAAATGAATCTGATTAGAAAATGATCTTAGATTTAGATGCTGGAAAATACATTGCCCTTGGTTCTAGCGAGACTGAAAAAGAAGTCGGAATTCATGGAGAAGTAACAGCTCCGGTCATGGAAACCATCATCAACGGCCGTGGGTGTCGGCATGCTGACCACATGCCCTCAACCCTGCAATCTGGCTATGGTAGATGACCAAGCGGTCAGGTGATAGCCTAGTCCCTTCAAGGATGAAGTGCCATGGATTTAATTTTTACTAATAATGATATACTAACACTAAACGATTGTGTGGCATTAGTTTTATATAGAAAAATTATCTTCAAGGAATAGAACGGATAGGGTCTTTACTACGCAGATATGCCTATGATGGGCTGTTGTGTACAGTAGACTATGGTACATCGTAAGATTCTTTATTAACCTTTTGACCTAAGTTGTTTGCAATGGGTTCTCTTTAATGGAAATGTATTGAAATCGATATTGATAGTAATAATAATAGGGCTTAATAAAGCTCAGTGCGTGCTCGGATAGGGCCACTTTAAAGGATTGCAGTGCGCAGGCAGCCCTGGACTCCAAGAGGCAGTGACTGCATGCGAGCTGAATCGATCGACGGGGCCGTGAACGAGGGGAAACAGCCTGAGTACACGGCGTCATCAGAAGGTCAGGATTTAAAGACACCAACTTCCATGCCAAGAAAGTTAAGTTTAATTATCTTGGGGGCATGTAACATGTAACCCCTGCCTAACTTAACTAGCCATTCGAAGTATCGAGGGAGAAAGAGGAACTTATTGCCCCTGAAGGTCAGGATGTACAGATATTGCGGAGTGAAATCTCTTGTAATTACACCTAAACTACACGCAACATATGACAGGTGCTACCTAACCTTAACACTACCACGTGGAGCAAAGGGTCAGAATTTAAAGCCATTTGAGACTCTTGCTGTAGAAACTTTCTTATTTAATTATTATCATACTAGGAGAGGAAGCAGTAGGCCTACACGTTGGCATATACCTTGGCAGAAGCATAAATACCTTACTTGAAACACTCACATACCATTCTCTACTGTATATAGTATATTACGATAAGTGTGGCAAGTGCATCATTGAACAATGGACGAACAATTTGAAAGACGAGCCGAAGGCACTTGACGCATGTACACTGCAGACTATTTTTTCTATGATAGCTAGTAACCAGTACTAACAGTTGGTCAAGATGGTGGTCTAGTTACAAAGGTACCAACCTTAAAAAGTAGTGACTATTTTAATCTTGGTGGCTATCGATACATAAAATACTTTCTCCCAGGCTCAAATAGTCGCACCAAATAGCTATTGGATGAATCAAATCGTAAGCCAATGTTAAGCAATAGAAAGTTAATAGACGCAGGTAAGATTAAATTGGTAAAATTCAACTAGAACATATTATTGTATTCCACGTCTGCAATAATTAATACCGTATATGAAATGTTAGAGCCTTTGATAAAATAATGCACGTGGGCTGTATAAAAGGCAAAATATGCGGGTAGGTTAGGCTATGGGCACTGAGTGCAGAAAATTGAAGTTTCCGCCAAGATTGTATGGATGGAAAATGGGTAAAAATCATTATCGTCGAACAAAAGCTCTTGCTATCTTTTCAGTGCATATTGAGGTAGTGGCCGCATTGAAGGAATGTGCATTCAGTTTACGCAAAGCCATATAAAAATAGTTATAACTATTCCTCAGAAAAAAATCTACGAAAAATATATCAAATAAAACTATAAGTTGTTAGTGTACAATATTTAAACAATCCTAAAAGTTACTTTTCAGAAAGTCACCAAAATTAAAATGTCTTTGCGTAAAGTGTGTCAAAAAGATTCGTGTCATATGAAGGCAGATGCATAATCCGAGTAAAAGATTTCATTTTTCGTTTTAGAGTTATGCTGTTCAAAGACAAACAAATATGCAGAAAACCTGACACACACAGGTATGCAGTTAGAAGGGATATAAATGTGCAGATTTTAACAGGTTATTCCTTCGGTGGAAACAAAACAAAAAATCAAATGCATTTTTGTCCCAAGGGATTACTTTTCTGACGGAAAGAAACTTTTTATAAGTATTAGACCTAACAGTGGTGTCCTTTTTTTCGACATCAGCAGATTAAATAATAAGAAATAAATTTTCCTATCGCGGTTTCGTGCAAATTAAATAAGAACATTTTACACAGACCACATATTCCACCAAATGCGGCAACGTGTAGTCAATTGTTTTCATCACGTAGTGTGTGCTTTGTATGAGTGCCAGGTTCGATGCCTCAGCATCGGCAATCTGACATGTTGCTGTTACAAATGGGGTTTATGTTTATTTTGATGTTATTTATTACCGCCTTTAATCTAGCTTTCACACGCTTAGCACTTACACAAGCTAATGTAGTGTTTAAAAGTCTGTTTCAAAAAGTGGAAGAAATTATTAACAAGTTAAATCAATCAGACTGGAACCTAAACTCAATAATCCATGACGACAGTTTTAAATGTTTGGTCGTTAGACAGTACATTACGTACTAGGTATTGAATCTCCGAGATCCTTCAAAATAATTTATCGGGCTTTCATCCAAGCTTTCGGAAATACATTCCCTTGCCATTTCCAGGTGGAATTCCCGACGAAATATGAAATATATCTTTATTCTTGACAATTTACTAGCATTACTATCTACCTGGAATATGACTTTAGTCCTACACGAAGTAATATGTGGGCCCTTGAACCGATAAGTTTGTAACGAAAGGTCTCATAATTGAATACAATGGACATGCTATATGCAGAAGAATGCTTTTGCTTGTACGTCGCACATCAACACTTCTCCGTCAGCGGAGGTGTGAAACCATCTGTTATCAGCTTTAACGTTCACTTAGGGGTTAAATTGGGTGCGTCCGCTTCGTTCGTGCCATTAAAGATAAAGCTGTAAATCACCTGGCTGCTTTAGTCAATGGTTCGTTTCAAATAGGTAGAGAAAAGGGGATCAGTTTGAAGCCCAACTTTTCTAAAGTTTATTAAGTGGTCTTATGCACTTGTAGGGATATATAGCTTGCAATAAAAAAAATAATAGTTACGTTTTTCTAAGAAGCTTGGTTTTTAAGACCTGTAAGTTTTTCCTTTCCCATCCTAAACTAATCTCGAATACCATTTGTATAAAATATTTTCCACTGAAAATTAATTTCGAGTTTTCAGTAATAATACATGTTTAGAAATAGCTTAGGTTCAGAATTTTTAAAAATGTGTGTGTTCGGTTTTGAGAGTCTCTGGATATGTAGGCCTATATCTATGTCTCTGTGTGTGGGTCTATTTGTCAGCCAGTAAAAAATAGACCTTGAGAACGATAAATCGTATCTAAAGGAATTTTTATACTTCAATTTATCTCCTGCACATGTTATGACAAGAAGCATGATGAATTTTAATCAAACTAAGATTTTAGTTTAAGAAAATTTTGCCTTTCATGATTTTGTTTACGTTTATTACAGGCCTACCGTAAATTAATGTTTGTACTAAGACATATTTCAAAGAAACTGACTAAGGGATAGTTGTAAGTATGTCATCTCTTCCAAAAACTGCTCTGCCTCGTAGACAACAATACATAACAATGGCTCTTTGAGTTTAAGGGGAAGTTCATACCTTGGCTCAAAAAATCGATTTTCTGAAAATGTGCTACATTGATTCCTTATACTTCCTTTATTCATGGAAAAAAATTCACGTCCATATCTCATCGGCTATGTGAGCGTAAAAAGTATATCAGATTATTAAAGTACAAATGCATGATAAATGCTGTAATCAACGGATGTTTTAATTATGGGCTAAACTATTGGCTAAAATTCTACTAGGGCAAGAATCTGGCACTGAATAATTTATGTGGTGTTAAAATAAACTCACTGCTGCGGTAAAATAGAAAAATGTAGCCTACCGGTATCTAAATACTTTAGTCTAATCATTGGGATTACATGAACCAGAGCAATATTTCTGTAGTTTAAAGCTAAGCCATAAATAAAAGGCAAGTCGAAAAAATTGTAGCTAATGTATAAGTTCAATTTATTGCAACCATAATCACATTATAGAAAAATGGATTTTATTTCTTCTTTTTAAAGAATTTCTCTCATTTAATTTCAGTTTTATTCAACCATTATCAGCTTTGAAAAATAATCAAGGCCTTAATTAAACAGAGGGAAGAAAGTAAATAAATAAACAAATAAATAAATACATAAATAAACGTGAGTTTGTGCAAAAATGGTTAGCTTATAATTACCCTTCAGAGAATTATTTTAAGTTTTAAATAAAATTTTTATCTTTTAGATCAAGCTCCTTTCGATAAAATGGCAAACGTAATTTTCTTCATATTAAATTGGCCCTAAAAATAAGATAAGGTCGTCGCCAATTTTCATGTCATATTCCTAAAATATACCGAACTCAAGTATAAACTTTTTATATGATTGTTTTACTCTCGAGCTACGCTGTTCACAGACAGACATACGTTTTTATCAAAACTGCATTTTCTTTTATACAGGAGATCTGAAAATCCAACAACAAGTCTCAGGGCCGAATACAAATCTTCCTTATCTATAGGCTAGTACGTAAGTTACGGGTATAAAAAGTAAAAATAGGTTAATTCTACCATCTCCAAGATCTAGGAATGAAATAGACAGCTATCTTATTTAACACACAAAAATCAGTGTTTTTGTGAAAAAAAGAGTGCCTCACTATTAGATTATTTTTAGCACGAACGCTTCCTTGGTTACTTAGCATTCTTTTAATTTTAGGATAAGTTATGAACCCTCCTAATTCCTTTATGTCTGAGTACTGTAATATCAAAGTAGGAGAACAACTATTTTAATTCAGTGATTTTCTTTTTACCAATGGAGCTGTTTAGCTATATGTATTATAAACCAACAGAGGCTCAATTGAAAATCAGTAATCTCTCTTACAGATCTGCAAGTAAGCCCTTAGAATAGTGTATGGTGCGCATTTATAATACATAATGAATAAATAAAATAATAAAAAAAATAAAAACTTGTTACTTCATTTATTCAGCGTAGGGAGAGTCGCGGACCCCTCTCTGCATGACGCCACTCCTAGCTTCCTCCTGAGAAAACTTTTTTTTGGGGGGGGGCTTTCTCTTTCACTGTGCGTTTTCATATCAACCAATGTTCAGTCATACTAAGTTAACTAATCATTTGTCATCCTATGAAATCAGAATTTTTCGGGGGGGGGATTTGAATAGGTAGAAAAAATACTAAAAAAATTAACTAACTTACATATATAATTAGTTTATAAAACTGCCACTTACAGTGCTTTTTTTTTAATTTCGGGGGGGGGGATATATCCCCCCTATCCCCCCTGCGTCCGCCACTGATCAGTAATTATTGATGAAAGTGATTCCTATTAGTGTTAACACTTCTTTGGTTGTATATGTTGATGTGTGTGTGAATACAGTAACCACAGCCCCAATATCTTTATTCAATATTAAATCATGTTTCTGAATAAAGAGGGTCTTGATCATAAATTTAATACAAAACCATCACTCACATTATTATATTAATATTGTTAGGTTACTCTTTTAAACTGTAATGTGTTTATCGTGTTTAGAAACTGTTAATAGAACACATATTTTAAACAAATGTTTAATCACGGAATAAACACGGCAATTGTTTACACAGGTTAGCCACACAATATACCTGTACATAACCGAGTTAGCCATTGGTACAACAAATCTCAATACACTCCTAGAACTTTCTATGTAAACAGGGAACGTATTGGGGTGGGATTGGATTTACATAGATTTCAATCCCGCATGTAAACGTGGTAATTGACACTATTATTGATAACAAATTATTTTTATTTTAAAGCAATAGCAATAATTCTAAACGCAAGCATAAGTTTTCCTTCATGTAGAGTGTCCTTTTTTTCGTAATTTGTCCTAATTTTAATTCCATGTTGTCCTTATATTCGCTTTAATCTGTTTACTCTACCCCATAAACTACAATACTTTACTATAATTAGATAAAAATTCCAGTTTTTATTCTGTATAATAAATTCCGAGGGTGGCACATGAAGCTTGTGTAGCGTGCGCTCTAAACACAAGTTTGCAGGCGTTCGCACGACACGCTGCTCTGTGGGGAAGACTGGGGACAAGCAGGGGTTGGCACCATGTTTCGCGTTTACTGCCACTAAAACTTCATACTGTGGCTATAGTTCCCCAGGTGAAAGTAGACAATTCCAGCGTTAAGCAATATCGCAATCAAGAAACGTCTGAAGCTAATTATAATAATACGACAGCAGTTCCTGACTCCAAATATAGAGAATGCCCTTGATGATCCAGTTGCCATAAAGTGATACAATTTTTCAAGTCTACTGGACTAATTAATGCTAAGTTATAACGTTAAATATAAAATGTTTTAATATGTACGTGTTATGAATGCAATATGACTCGCAAAAGTTAAAGCAACAATAAATAAATATATCAAGATTTAAAATTTATGTTAAACAACACCAGGATTAACTATCTCAATTTTGACATGACCTATACAATTTTGGGCCCAAGAGGGATGAAAATGGGGACTGGAGAAAATTGCATAACGACGAGCTTCATGATCTGTACGCTTCACCGGATATAGTAAGGGTAATTCGCGAAGGATGAAATGGGCTGGACATGTTGCACGCATGGGGGAGGAAAGACATATTGACTGGGAGACCCGAAGGGAAAAGACCACGCGGAAGACCTAGACGTAGGTGGGAGGACAATCTTAGAATGGATTTAAGGGAAGTAGGATTTGCTAGGGATGATTGGATGGAGATAGCACAGAATAGGGTTGAATGGCGGCCTCAGGTAAGCGCGGTAATAAACCTTCGGGTTCCATAAATAGATATTCCTTTAGTTTCCTGAGGAATTGTCTATTGCCTTTAACCTTTAAGATTCGGAAAACAATTCAAATCAGAAAAAGTTTGTAATGCTGGAAATATGAAGAAACTATCACAAAAAGGTAGGGAAAATTAAATACTTTACAAATGATGTAGACAATAAAACCACTAAATATTGTTCCTGTTGAACATTACATGACAATAATTAGAAGAAAAACAGTCTGACACCGCGAATCAAACACGTGACCTTCGGGTTTCCATGGCGATGCTCTATCAACTGAGCTAACGGGAGTTGGATTCGCGGCGCAAGCTGGAATCTCTCTCCTATAATTAGCCTATCCTTAATGGTCTATCTCACTGAAAGGCAGTTCGTCATATACGCTATTGTAAGACACAATAATTTTGTGATTTTGTCACCGGGTTTCCATTGAACAGTGTCAAACAAAATGTAGATATGTATTCACTAAACCCCAGAATATTCTTTCTGCTAAATATTAGCTGAGAATATTCATGTTCGAATCTCGGCGTAAGAGGAATTTTTCTTAAAAAAATTCTTATACAAACGGTTCTGTAATATGCCAACTGAGATTTTAAGGTTTAATAGCAAATCGCTGAAGAATATTCTTTGTCAACATTTATACAAAGAACCACGAACAGCAAAAAGCAAACCACACTCCTCCCAAGTGTAATCATTTTCTTCTAATCATAAACATTATATTCTTGTGGTTTAGCAGGCTATAAGCCAAACGAAGTCAAACTCTCTAGGGAGCCACGCTTTCGGCCGCTGTTACAATGCAGCCATCCTCAGCAAAAGCAATTATTTTATTGCTTGATTTACAGAAAAACATGGATTTTTCAGCGTGTAAAAATCCTGGGCATGACGTCCTCTGGGAGGGTCCTGTGTCGTCGATTTACGGCACGTACGAACTCCAAGCCTAAATTAGAACCTCCAGACCAAGTTTATTGACGCTTTTACGTCCCAATAATAATTAGTTTCCTAGTATAGCCGTAGGAAAATAAGTGTAACTAAATTTATAGTCGGCAAATGAAACCTCCACCAAGAAGCCCATGTTCCGCACGCGGAGTGGAAAGGATTCGAATCGACAACAGTACAAGGGACCTTTTTTTCTTAGTGCAACTGGAAAATTTTCAAAGATGTGGTATTAGACTATTTTTGTTATACAAACTGACTCCTGCATTCTGAAAATCTACGCAACCCTTCCACGTATATAATGTATTAAGAGTAAGCCTCGGACATAGGCCTACCTCAGTTTCTCTAGCAAAATAGTGAAAATATTTGTGCACAGAATATATCTCCTGCATCCCATAAATGTAGTGTAGTGCATAAACGAGTGAGACAGATGCTATTACAAATAGGGCTGGTTGTCTCATTAACATTCCGGAAAACAAACTAAAAAATGTGTTTTATTTGTTCATTAATATGAACCTATAGGCCTACACTGCATTCTAAAAGGAGAAAACAGTATATTGTGATACAAGAGTAGTAGGCCTACAAGAGTGATCATTGGAGAATCAAGAAAGGGTCCGAAAGTCGAGACAAAGGGATGTGTATTGCATTCAATTTCTTCATATAAAAATTCTCTCTTTATTCTCTTTTTGACGTAGTTTTACCTCTCCCTTTTAGGATTTATGCGACCCAAGCCGCCCTGGCCTTACAGGGCCGCGACTCATATAAAAATATTAGATGAAAATTATTGGAGAATCGAGAAAAAGTTTGAAAGTCGAGCCATAGGCATATGGATGTCATTCTATTTTTAAAATTAAAATATTACCTTAAAGTAATATAATTGGAGAATCGAGGAAGAGTTTGAAAATCGAGCCAAAAGCGTATGTATTGCATTCTATTTTTTCTCATAAAAATATTAGGTAAAAATAATTGGAGAATCGGTTTTTAAGTCGAGCCAAAGGCATAATATTTATTGCATTGTATTTTTTTTATACAAAGGTTACGTTAAAGTAATAAAGTAATATTCGTAATTGGAGAATCGAGGAAGAGTTTGAAAGTCAAGCCAAAAGGCATATGTATGGCATTCTGCTTTTCTAATAAAAATATTACGAGAAAGTAATATAATTGGAGAATCGAGGAAGAATTTGAAACTTGAGCCAAAGGTATATGATATGCATTCTATTTTTTCTAATAAAATTATTACGTCAAAGTAATTGAAGAATCTGGGAACTTTGAAAGTCGAAACAAAGGCACATGTATATCTAAGGTCATACTGCAGATCTATTATTTTTTCTGATATTGCGTGAAAATAATTACGGTAATTGCTGACAGCTGTTTGAGATGACCTTTAAGTTGCAAGAGAACCAACCTTAAAAAGTACTGACTATTTTATCTTGGTGGCGATCGATACATCGATTTCTATGCGCTGAGACAATCACAACTTGGATTAATTAAATCGTTAGTAAATATTAAGAAATAAAGAAATAAGTAAAGGCACAGTTTATACTACATACATTATAATATAATAAATTCAACTAGCAAATATGATTATAAACCATATCTACAATAATACATAAATTAGAAGTTAGGCTTTGAAATGACACACGTGGGCTGCAGAGTAGACTAAAGAAGCAGATAGGTTAGGTTACCGGCCCTGGGTGCAGAATATTCAGGTCTCCACCTTTATTTCTTGACGGAAAATGTATACAAAAACAGTATCATCAAAAGAAGATTTTGTAAATTATGCCATGTAATAAGATATAAAGAACTTTGTAACTTGTCATGTAGAATTAGCAGGAGATATTCAAAGATTTTTATCCGGACAATTATTTCCTTTCTGAGCCGCCGGTACCGAGCCTAATATAAAACATTACACCTACAACTACTCACCTCTCTGCCTTTCTAACCAGCAATCGATGCAATTATAAGTAAACGATTTTGAAAGAGTCTGAACAAAATCTTGATACATTCTAATAGATAGTCTGAGTTCTTAAACATTTGTTCTTTAATATAAAGAAAGATAGTGTTAAACATATAGGTCTAATATTTTACCCTCCTGTTTCGCTTACTTGTATTCGTTAAACTGTAAACAAGATAAAACACACTTGTAACATTATTTACGAAAATTCGCCGAAATTGTTCAGGTTCTTAAAGGCTTCAAGTTTCTAATGTAGTTTGTTCTCCACGACTTTCACTGAACTGACTTGACGAAATCTTCAAAAACTTTATTTATAGTTCTTACAACTTCCTTGGAAAAGAGGAAAGTCTAACGTCTCTCAAGGAAGCTGTATTCAAGCATCTAAATGGAAACTTGAGATTTTATTGACCAGTAGATCTATACCACTATGAAGTTATAACCCCAGACAGTTCTAAAAACTTCTTCACAGACATCTGACATTAGCTTACAGCAAGAGAGAGGACACGAGGGTATTAAAACGCAAGCTGGAGGAAGTTCTGAAGTATTAGACTCCAAGACTTCATACAGGAACTTAGCAATTTAAAATAAAATCAAACTTCATAAACCCAGAAACTTGTCTACGTACTATCTTAAAAGTATAGGAAAGTTCTACGTTTCCTTGTATACAGTAGAGTATACTCGTAATACTGTTTGAAGTACTATTTATATAGTTTAAAACTACAGGGAGGGCCGTAAGTCACGATCTGAGAGTATTTTTTAGTGAAATAACGAATCTGTCGCAAATTCGAACTAACTTACAACTATTTCTAAGCCGAAAAGGATATTTATTATTTTCTCCTCTCAAACACCTTAGACGAAGGGTTTCATATATCAGGATATTTCGTTCTTGAGTTATGGTGTTCACAGACACACAGACATGATCTGAAAATAGCTATTTCGGATTCAGGGGACCCCAAAATGTGTATTCATGTTAAAAATGCAACTTCGAATTTCGGGACGAACATTTTTTCCTCTACCTACCTACGGTACGGGCAAAGAAAATAAAAATAAAGCGATAGGCAGCAGTGATTGGTTTAAATCCTTACACCGGATTGATCACTGCTTCCTAAGATAAAAGTCACATAAGAAGAATGATTTTTACCTACTCTGTCCATCCTGTAAACGAAATTTTGTTAAACTCTGTAAGAACAAAGCAGAAATCTATCTTCGTTTAAAAATGGCTTGAAAGAATAGCTCAATCGCACATCTGTAAAATATTTCTCTTTATTTCCTCACTTCGGTTCCCCTTTCGGATATAATTCTGTCGAGTTCGCGTTATATTTCTGTGAACCATTAAATAAAATTGTATTTGAACGCACCAATAACCAAATACTTAGTTTTCTTGACAGAACTTATCCTACCTGTAACATACAGTAGACTACAGTAATATATTTTCATTAGGCCTGTAAGTGTAAATTATAGGTATAACTCTACCAATATAGTTCACATAATCTTCTACTCGTATAGACTAATGAAAAATCCATTTCTGAGCTGGGGGAACACATTTAAGGAGGATTACTCTTCCCAACTGATAGGATGTCAGCTGCACTGACGTGAACTCTGACCTGACGTTTCCAAGGTTACGAAGCTTAGACTCTTGTCAGATGGAACAAAAAATAGGTTGGAGTGAAATCCCTTCATACTAATGTTTCATGTCGTATTCTTAAGTTTTTGTTACCTGTACATTTGATAACTTAAACGTGTTAGTGAAGAAATCGCTATGAAATGGGTATACCGTGTAAATTCTCTCCTAGGTTACTTGTTTGTAATAGAGAAAGACCTATGACTTAATTCAGCGTTTTTCAACCTTTCTGAACCCTAGGACCTCTAAAAATGTCTAAAAAATTTTACGGACCCTAATTTTACATCCAACTTTTAAAAGAAGGCCTATATTCTTCATATGTGGGGTATTAATTATAGGTCATTATAACGAAATATGTGAAAAAAAAATTATTTCTTTACTTTCCACTTGCTTTATGATATTTTTTAATTACGTCTGCGGACCATAGAAACACTGAGAAACACTGACTTAATTGAATGAAGGTGGAATTGCGCACAAATGTGCATGGGTTGTCAAAGATCTATGACTTAATTGAATAATATATAAATCTATATTTACTCGTATTTCATTAACCTATATGTGTTTTCGCGGAAGCCTCATTCGAAAAAAATCTCAGGGATTTTCATTTGGGAAAACTGGCTCAGTTTATATAAACTGTGGGCTAATCAGAAAATAAAATGTTTCATCTCATTTTTTACACACATACGGTGAATATATCATAAGAGTGTAACTTAATAATATATTAAGGAAGTATGGTTAATATTTTATGTAGATACTGAGACATGTGTCCATATAAAATATCCTTGAAGAGTGAATACTATAAGGTTAGTCTTGTAGAAATGTTATTTTGCCTGATGGTTATATCCCGTCCATTTTATGTAGGCCTATACCTACCTTTCTAAACAAGGTAAATTACCAGCTTCATATTTATTCTACAATTTCAGTGATTCTACTAGGCCTACTCTTTTTTAGTTTACAGTTTCACTATGCCACCTGCTTGCTTATGGAATTATTTTTACACTTCTTTAGTCATGTAACATATAATGATGTATACTGACATGGGGAATATTATTTGTTACAAATGCTGAGGGCTCCACTTAACGGAAGGTGCAGCCAAAAACTGTGGAAGGAAACTAAGTTTTGTACTAGTATTCGAATGTAATACGATATCTATGTTAAACCTGTTTCTTGGTTTCTTATTACTCGCCCAAATGATGTGCCGGAAACTCGCCTAAATGATGCATTCTGTTTTAACTGAAGTTATAGAATTCGCCCATACGATTCTCCCTAAAAATCTAATGCGAAACTCACTACTCTCTCTATTCTAATCACAGAATTTGCAGCCTTCTTACATCGAATTGTGACATATACCACGTTTACATGCGGCATCGAACCGATCTGAATCCGATCCCAATTCAGTATGTTCCCTGTTTGCATGGAAATTTCTGGGAGTGTATTGGGATTTTTCGTACTATTAGATAATTTGGTTGTGTAAGGTTATTTGTGTAGCTAACCTGTATAACAATCGCAGCGTTTATTCCGTAATTAAAAAGTATGTGCTCTATTAATAATGTATAGTCACGATAAACAAATTATAACATAAAAGAAAAAAGAAAAAAGATAATACTTACTCAATGGTAATAGACAATTCCTAAGCAAGATAAATGAATATTATACATTTTGTGGAACCCGGAGGTTCATTGCCGCGGATACATGTTGAACGCCTTTCAATCCAATTCTGTGTTAACTCCATCCAATCGTCCCTCGCAAATAAGACTTCCCTTAAATCTAGATATTCCTAGTGGTCTCTTACCTAGTCAATACTTTAGAGACAAGACTTTCCTCTTCCATGCGAGCAACATGTCCAGCCCATTTCATCCTCCGTCGTTATGCAGTTTTCTCGTGTCCCCATTTTCATCTCGCTTAGACCCAAATATTTTCCTAAGCACCCTGTTTTCGAACACTGTCAGATTATGTTCTTCCCGAAGAGTAAGCGACTATGTTTCACATCCATAATCATTTTTATTTTTAGATTTCTGAATAGAAGACGGTAAGATGAACGTAAACGAACTGCATAAAAACAAGCATTTCCTGATATAGCGAGACAAGTTAAAGAACAATATGCGCAGAAGCAACAGCTACAGTCGTGGTTGATGCGCAGCCCGAATATTTAACTTGTTGCACTATAGTAAAATCACTTCAAAACAATTTAAAACCTCCTTAAGTAGTCTTAACGGATCATTAAACTTAGATTGAAGAAACCGGCCAGAAAACTGCATTAATTTCGATACTTTCATCACTTCTACTGACTGAATAGCAAAACTTACCATTAGATTTTTCTCTCGTGTGGACTGCATAATGCCAGTGCAACTATAAAAACTAAAAGCAGAATGGTAGATTGACCACCCTAGCTGTGTGGGTGATTGATGGATTCCGTACGTTTTACACCCCATACTCTGCTAGTGAATCACGAATCAGAAAGGCAATAGCTTTCTGCTAAGAGCCAACAGTGCGTACAACCAGTATTTTTTGTATTTCATTTATTTGCATTTTTTACTTTTATTGCGTATTGCTCAAACGATTTTTCACTAAAGTCAGATTTCAGGGCAAATTTTTTTATGGATAAATTATTTGCTTTCACTAATATTTGATTTTATTCCCCACAAGTACATTGCAAATCCTGTTCATATCATTTGAAGCTTGCCAATTATATTTTTATGCATAAAAGGATGGGTATATGCTTACTCTATTTTATTATTTACTTTGTTGTACTTACGGTTTGTCTCTCCCTAGTATTGAAAATAAACAATTGCTGAACTCACCTGAAAAAGAAAATAAATAACATTAACGAAAATGCAATGTAAAAACCTTAAATGATAAAATCATTAATTCACGTTATTTCATGGATTTAATTAAAAAAAAACGATGTGACAGAAATATGTGTTTTTGGCAATGTTCAATGTGTCAGTCCAAAATTGCGCGGTTGTCGTTAATACCAGAAATCCGATCCTCTACTTATCGCAAATACTTCGCCTATAATATGTCACTTTACCAAAAATATATTAATGGAGCTGAATTTACCAAACCTGGAACTAAAGTCCTGTAGCGAGACAAGTTAAAGAACAATATGCGCAGAAGCAGGAATTAGGCCTAAAGGCGTGGTCGATGCGCAGCCCGAATTTCACGCGCTTGTTATTTAACTTGTCACTCTATATCAGGCGACATTTAAATTCTAATTTAATATTATTTGTATCTGTAATTATTGCTCCCATATATTTTAATTTCTCCACTTGTGCGAATGATTTACCGGTTATTCTAATAATTTGTGGCGCGTTATTTTGACGTTTCACGACCAAATACTTAATTTTTTCTGTATTAATTTCCAATCCGACATTCCTGCAGGCACCGAAAAGACTTTCTGGATTTCTGCCGATTGCGTTTATGAATATTATAGTTTGTAGGCTAAGGTTCCCCCCCCCCCTAAATTGACTATCAACTGACAGAACAAATTATGAATGGTCGTGCGAATGTATGCGCGTGCACTAGAATGAGTTAGCTAGCACTTACATAAAAATTGAATTCGACTCAAATTCGATCCGTTCTCCATTTGCAGAAGATCAGATCGAAAATTAATTTCGGACTAAATCCGCATTTAAATGACGATCTCGATAAGGGGGATGGATTCAGACCGATCAATCTGAATCCTGCATGTCAACATAGGCCTACTAATAGAATAAGTGGGAGCATTGCATAAGTGCGCACTCATTGCCTCAGTCTTAAAGCCTAAGTTCGTAGAAATACATGAATAGTTTACAACTTCCCTTAGGACGATTTCTTCAAGGAAAAGATCGAATAAAAGTCTTTGGTCTTAGCTCAAACAATTACTATACAAATAAAACAGAAAAAACCTAAACAGATTGTCGTAATCATGTTTCGTATCACTTTATTGGTGGAAATTTAGTTTTTGATACGATTTCTTGTCTTTATTCTTTCCTAATTTCAGATAAAGAGACATAGGCCTACACTAAATCATAAAAAATATACTTCCCTAAATCTGTATTTTTGGGTTCAGGACTTCGAACTATGCATTAATGCTGTCAACTAAAAATATAACTTTATGGTCTAACCCAATATATCCTCTATATTTACACTACCTATCGTACACATAGTTGCAGTAAAAAGTTACATAACATTCACATAACTTTCTCTACTCTAAGTATGGGCAATATAATTTTCTCTCTTCATATTGTGATATGAAATGAGATGTCATGTAACAGAGAGCATATTCATTTGAGTGCCTCATGCAAAGTTCATCACGGAAGCATGAGTTAAGCAATGAAGGGGTTGACGGAAGATAGTGCTAACGCATACAAACCTCATTTTAGATACTACATTTTTAAAGTTAGCTCAATTCTACAAATCTTATTTTTATCTTTCTTTTAGTTTATGCTACTAACAAGACTGATTGACTGAATTAGTTTGTACTCAGAAACATTGGAATAAATAGTG
Source organism: Ectobius pallidus (assembly GCA_964059195.1). Lineage (NCBI taxonomy): Eukaryota > Metazoa > Arthropoda > Insecta > Blattodea > Ectobiidae > Ectobius > Ectobius pallidus. The sequence goes on from CAXKWD010000009.1 coordinate 86,409,823, forward strand.
ACTTAGGAAAATATACAAATAGTGCAACAATCTCACCTTTTACAAAAAGAGGGTTAGCACTATCTTTTTCACCGACCCTTTAAATTCTCTTAAGAAAACCTTTTGAAAAAATATTTCAAATAAAAGTTTTAGCTTTTAGTTAAGAACTTCGTATAGGCATAAGAAATTAAAAAGAGACGTTTTTGAGAAAATTTAAAAAAGTTTCACGTAAAATGATGGTAAAAATAAGAGAACATCGTTGCCAATCTTTGTGTCACATCCCCAGAAGATATATAAACCATGTATAAAATGTTGTTTTGAAAACAAACTGTGTTCCATTCTCATTAACTACTGCTGGTACTCCACAATTAAAAATGGACCAAAACTTGTGCGTAAGACTACATGATATCAACTGTGAATCTGATTCATGTACCTGCCAGGATGCGAAGGAGACAAATCAGGTCAAATACCTTGGTATTATTATAGATCGTCATCTGAAATTCGACAAACACATCACATATTTATGTACCAGATTAAGAAAAACATTATACAAATTTGTCTGTCTAAAACAATATTTACCCACTGAAGTCTTAAGAACAGTCTACTTAGCTCTAATACAATCTGTCCTCCAATATGGTATCATTGGCTGGGGGGGAAGTGGCACATCTGTATTGACTCCTTTGATTCTAATACAGAACAGAATTGATATTTCCTGAATTTAATTTGATGACTGTAGAACAAATTTATAAGCTCACACTTTTAAAATACTTTCAAAAATACCGCAACGTACATGTATCGGATCCTCATAACTACAATACTAGAAGAAATAAAACATTGCCTTTAATAGAACCAAAATACTTCACCTCTTCTGGCTCTAAACATAGCATTTATTATGGTCCAAGACTCTATAACTCTATAATTAGGTCACATCCAGAAATAGTACATATGAACAACAAAAAATTCAATAAGTTTATCAAAAATCTTATTTCATAGTTCAAAAGTTACTTCACTCTGTACTTAGTAGACAATTAAGGAACGATTTTATTAGTAATAACTCAGGGTTTCAATTTTTGTTCTTACTACTTTTCCTTTTTTCTTTTTACTATTCTGTTCTTTCTTTTTTATTATTATTTTTTAGGTATTGATTTAATATTATATTTTCTTTATGTATTTGTAATTTGTATTTTGTAATGTAAATGGCTGAACTGTGCCCGAGCACGAGCGCATGCTCATTCGGGTGGTCTTGTTTTTTTTGGTATAAATATTTTGTATAAATATAATTAAAAATATATAATATATGATCTTCTATGTCAAAGTGTGTGCCTATGTTTAGGGAAGAGAAAGTTATGCGTGTTATACAAAATTTTTAATAATTTAATATGTGAATAAATAAATTGGAATAAGAGTGAATTTAACTATTTACCTAAATAAGAAGTTTTCTTGTTCTTCCGTTAAAACGGACGAAGTCCGAAAGGTCAATTTTATGACTGATTACTCACACCTCCATATCACATGAATTACGATAATTATTTATTCTTGAATTGAAGAACGAGGAATAAAACTATGGCGTTTCTTGACATTTCACGTAGCGATTGCGCTTAGAAAGTCTGGACCGCACACAGTCAACTGATACACATCTCTTAGCACTTCCTCAATTCACATTTTTGGATGCTCACATCTCTGCTTGCGGTCTGCCTGCAAATTAGTTTGCAAACGGACCACAGAAAATATCCTCTTTGAGGTTAACCTACAAGCTCTGTGGGTCACGTTTCAACTTCGGTAGCCAAATCAGATTCCGCGAATTTCAATTCCACTCTGGAGTCCAGACGAAATTGACTTTGATCTATCCAGTAAATCACCTTGTCATAGGTAATGCCAAAAGTGACTTGGAAATCTAGGAGAGTACAAGTCACGAATTGTATTTATAATGAATATCTAACGAATTATATGTAATAAATAATTAATAAAATAAACTAAAATTATTGGATTATTTTAACAGTATTTTAGATTGACACAGTAATAGCAAAAGTTATTCGTGGCATATAACCAATGGGTCTATTTTATGTGAATAAAACGCGATCAGTTAGTAACCATCCATTTATTCAAGTATCGTTTACTGAAAATGAAGTTATCTTCGATAAAAAAAAGTAATTATATTTCCTAGCCTGCCATCTAAATATGGTAGATGACGCAGCGGTCGGGTGGTAGGCCAAGTCCCTTCAGGGATGTAGCGTCCGGAGTTTAGTTTTAGTTTAGTTTAGCGATGCATACTGGTCAGTGTGGTTTCTTGAAATATATATATATATATATATATATATATATATATATATATATTATGTACATGTAGAGCAGATATAAGATGGTCGGTTGGCTAGAGTAGAGTAGAGTAGAGTAGAGTGTTTATTTTGTACATGGCCATACATAATATGGATATACACGTCAAAGTGAAAAAACATCACAAAAAATACACTTACAAACAATCGTTCATAAATTCAGGAACTGAATAATAACATTTTTTTAGTAATAACTTTTTCATATATATTTTAAAACAATTGTAAGACATGACTTTAACTTCATGCGGTAATTTATTAAAAAATGTTATACCTGCATGAGCTGGCGATTTTTCAAATTTCGCCAGTCGGTGACTTAAAGTTGAGGTTGAATGACAATTCCTAGTCTCATATGAATGATAATGAGATTGTTTATAAAAATTATGTTCGTGTAATTTAAACAAAGTCAGACATTTAAAAATATATATACATGGAAATGATAAAATTTTGTACTTAATAAAATAATCTTTACAAGACACTCTACTATTAAGATTAAAAATTGTTCTCAAAACTCTCTTCTGTGCAATAAAAATCCTATTGAAGTTAGCATTATTGCCCCATAAGAACACACCATAATTTAAATAAGAAAAAACTAATGCATAGTACACATCTATCAGGGGTTTACTATGAAATATGTCTCTCAATCTCAGAATAGCAAAATTAGCATTATTGATTTTATTAATGACAAAATCAGAGTGATCATTAAAATTTAATAAATTATCAATATTTATGCCTAGAAATTTTGAATTCTTTTGATCATTAATAATTGAGGAATTGAAGATGAAGCTAAAATCAGTGTTGTTACTTTTGTTAAAAAACTTCAGGCAGACAGTTTTATCAGTATTTAATAAAAATTTGTTTCTTTGACACCAATAATTGAGTTGTGAAGCAGCCAACTGAGTCATAATAGTAAGATTTTGTAAATCAGGATCATTGATAATGATAGATGTGTCATCAGCATACATTAAAACCTTACCAACTGTAATAAAATTTGGTAAGTCATTAATATATAAAATAAAGATCAGAGGGCCCAGGACAGAACCCTGAGGTACACCTCGGGTAATACTAAACATATCTGATATTACATCCTTAATTTTAACACAAATCTTGCGATTGGTAAAGTAAGATTCAATAAAATTTAAAAATTCACCTCTAAAGCCAAGAGCTTCAAGTTTGTTAATTACAAATTTTATATCCAGGCAATCAAAAGCTTTGGATAAATCGAATAAAAGACCAATAGTTTGGTTTCCTTCATCTAGATGCCTATAAACTGAATTAAAGAAGGCAAAAAGTGCAGACTCCGTGGATCTTCCAGATACAAATCCATGTTGAGCTGAGTTTAGTAGATTATGTTTCGAAATAAATTTTACCATTCTGTTGTAAATAAGACGCTCAATAACTTTTGAAATAGTATTTAAAATTGAGATAGGCCTATAATTAGTTACTGACTTAGCATCACCTTTTTTGTAAACTGGTATAATGAGGGCAATTTTTAATATACTTGGGAAGATTCCCTTAAAAACACACTGGTTAATCAAATAAGACAGTGGTTCAGCTATGATGTCAACAATACTTTTTAATATTTTGATAGAAATTCCATCCAAACCAGTGCTGTTAGATATCTTCATACTATTAATAATATTAATGACTTCGTTAGTTTCAACAGTATCATAACAAAAGCTATAAGAATTATATGGTGCAGTTGTACAAGAAGATAAATTGTTACCAAAGTGGGACTGAACAGCAAGATCAACATGCGTAGAGAAATAATTACCAAAAGTATTGGCAATATCAATGTTATCAGTAAGATTTATACCGTTGTTGCATAAGACAACATTGCTTGGAGGTTTGCTTCTGTCTAGTTGCTTATTTACAATATTCCAGATTTGTTTTGGTTTATTTTTAGATTTAGCTATGACATCATTAAAATACTCACGTTTTGAGTCATGTATAAACTTCCTGTATGATCTCTTTTTATTTTTATAGTATTGCTGAAGAGTTATATCATTGTTAAATTGAATTGATAACTTATATAGGTCACGGACGGAAGAGTCTATTGCCGAAAAAGAGGGGAATGACATTTCTGAATTCATCCCTCACCTCCCCTTCGCAAACATATAAAGAAAAGAGGACGTGTCTTTATAACTTTTGCGATAAAGAAATTCGATAAAATTTACTGAATCGGATCTGAGATTGGCTGATTTAAGATTCATATGTTATTGGTCTAATTTGAAAAAAAATAAAAAATAAAAAAATAAGAACTAAACCAGGCCTGTCATATAATATTCCCAAGGTGTGAAGTCATCTTCCTACTTCCCCTCCCTTCGTGACCTCCAAAGCGTAGCGTCTGGTTCAGTTGGAATTGGTCACGAAGGGAGGGAAGTAGAGGACTTCACACCTTAGGAGTACTGTTCTACAAGCCTGAGCTAAACAATCCTCATAACCATGGGCCTATGTATGAGGGAAACCATTTCTATGCCCTTATACTTTAGTTCCGAGATGTAAGTAATAAAGAAATCAATGAAAATTTTCGATATTGTTAGGATACTCGGGTATCCAAATTAAACAAAATACCTTAGTAAGAAAGCATCGAATTTTCTATATAAGATTATCATAAGAACTGTTGACACTGTATGCCCAATGTGTATGCAACGCGTCATTCAAAGGGATATGAAAATAGACCCTCGTTTTGGACATCCCTGCAAAAACGAATAGTAGGCCAATGTTACATAATTTAAAAACATAGCTTTTTCTGGCAAAATAGGGTTCATAAAGATTTGGAGATACAATAAATAAATAAATATAGAAACATAGTACACTACTAAACAATCTGGATATCCTAAAAATATACTGAAAAAAGGTTAAAAGGGGCGGAAGTTGTGTTGTAAAAATAGACTTCTCTCTACATCAGCGAGGAGACATGAAAATACAGCGATGACAGAGGCGATACACCTGTCAAGGAAATAAACAGCGAATCCACTGCCACCTCCTTGGGAATGAGAGATACCTCATAAAATTGGAAACGTACAGCTTACATACGAGATAACATCACCGAATCGATCACTTTACCTTTCCCCATAAACATGCCATTGTCTCACCTTGTAAGACCCTATTCGCTGAGTCCTACTTTTCCCATGCACACGCAAGCTCACACACACACACACACACACTTTAGCTGATGGGGATTTTTGATAGTAATACTTCATGCAGTAAATTAAAACAATTTTATTATGGTTACAGCACCTTAATACTGATCAGGAAGAACATAGCCTGAGAGTGTTCGAAAACAGCGTGCTTAGAAAAATATTTGGGCCCAAAAGGGATGAAAATGGGGACTGGAGAAAATTGCATAACGACGAGCTTCATGACCTGTACGCTTCACCGGATATAGTAAGGGTAATTAAATCGCGAAGGATGAAATGGGCTGGACATGTTGCACGCATGGGAGAGGAAAGACATATCTCTAAAGTACTGACTGGGAGACCCGAAGGAAAAGACCACGTGGAAGACCTAGCTGTGAACCTTCGGGTTCCATAAAATAGATAATATTCCTTTAGCTTGCTGAGGAGTTGTCTACTGCCATTGAGTAAGTAAGTAATATAAGCTTACATATATAAATAATACCGTTGCTGTTGTCATTCATAATCGGTCAATCCTTCATTGGCAGCGTGCAGAATCCACGGTTATATCAGAAAGTTTATTGTTATTGTTGTTGGATCTCAGTCCAATTGTTTTTCTGCCACTGTATGTCGATTCTCTTAACAACAAACCAATTTACTTGAGGTCAGAAACTGTTCAATTAAGGTCAATTTGTCCGATTAAAATGAAACACGCCACTGAACACTACACTTTCGCGATTGAAAGTTATTTAAAAATCGGGCCATTGGAAGAGTAGGCCTATATCCTTACGATGTTAACATGAAATCCTCATCGCTTATTTAAAAAATTGCAGTATGTTCGTCGACGAAACATTATGAGAAAGGTGCAAGCTACACAGGTTACTTGAATCGGTAAAGTTGAGTTGCGGCCCTTACGAATTGCGGCCCAGCATATTGAGAAGGAAGTATTTGCAGCAAGGCAATTAGGCGTCGACCAGCCTATTAACGTTACCTAAGAGACGCCGCTGGGAGGATAACTGAGTAGTCTTAAAAAAATTATCAAAATAACAAAATCACATTTATATATTTTGTATTTTAACCCTAGCACTAGCATACTATGTTAAAATTAGGCTTTTATGCAAGGTAATAGTAATAATAGTAATAGTAATAATAATAATAATTCTTTCTTTCTTTCTTCTTCGTAGTTTTACCTCTCCCTATTCAGGATTTAAGCGACCAAAGCCGCCCGGGCCTTACAGGGCCGCGACCTGTCGGGAGAGGGATTACCTTTGGATCACATACATACTTTTTTGACCAGACAAGGACATGGAGGGCCTCCCCGGATGAGTGATCAGCCCAATGCCGGAGCCACCTCCGAGACAACACGAACATATAGGACGATACACACCATTCACACACACACTCACTCAGAACAAGGCAAGGATGAGGATGAAGATGATAATGACGGCCAGATGATATCCGGGGACCACAAGGGTCTAAAGTTACCTGACATTTGTCTCACAGGTGAGGGAAAACCCCGGAAAAAACCTCACCTAGGTAACTTGTCCCGACCAGGAATCGAACCCGGGCCCGCTGCGTGAGAGGATTGAACGCATCCCCTGAGCCACAGCGGTGGACAATAATAATAATAATAATAATAATAATAATAATAATAATAATAATAATAATAATAATAATAATAATAATAATAATAATGATAATGATAATGATAATAATAATAACAAAATGGCGTAATATTAAATTATTTATTAATTATACAATTGACGTTTGACAGCCTGCATGGTCTCGTGGTTAGCGTGGCTGGCTACAGATTCGCAGGCCCGGATTAGATCGGATATTTCTGAGGTAGTGAGGTCTGATTAAAACTGAGAAGTTAATTGACAGAGAACGGAAACCACCATTAACGACCGTGGGTATCGGCATGCTGACCACATTACCCAGAATCCTGCAATCTGCCCATGACGCAGCGGTCGGGTGTTAAGCCTAGTCCCTTTAGGGATGTATCGCCACGCAGGTTAGTTTTATTTAACTTTTCTGTTTGGACCGTTTTTACTAACCAAATTTAATCGCCAGTCGCCTAATCGCTTGATTATTTTTGTTCTAAAAAATAGCCAAGAATGCGAAAAATGGCCACATCCTGCAACCCTGTTTTCTTGTAACTTACTGGTGGGGGGGGGGGGGGGAAGCGGACCGACTCTTGTAGCTGATTACCAGTGTCCATGCGTATTCCTTAGACCTGTGTACAGTAGTTGGACAACAGCCACGCAGCTGGTTACTGCTTTCGTCTAAATTGAATAGCTCAGGTGCTTGGGGCCCATGACTTTCATACGAAAGGTCGCAAGTTCGATTCCCGTGACTGTCGGTTTTTTCAAAGTATATAATAGAAATATTAATTGTCACACACACCGCAATGTTTAACTACTTAATTAACGGATTATTCCCAGAAAATGAATTTTACTAGCTTATTTTCTAATGGGTTTCGAAATGGGCTAAGTCAACAGTCGACACTAGAACAAATTTCAATACATTCCCTGCTATCCTGTGAATGCCGCTAGGCATGCGCAGTGGCTCATATCGGCAACTTAGATATTTTAGTCGGTCCGCTTTTTTTCTCCCCTACCTGTACATAGCCTGAGCAGATTTTCTGTGGATTATTATGTGGAAGGTGTAACAACTTCTGTTAACAAACGGAGTAGAATGCAAAGATTGTTATTCAACAATGGATTAGGCTTGTTTAATGGAGAAGAATAATCCATCACTGTAAGCACTGCGGGTCAACATCCAGCAAAATGTATGAATTATTTATATGGTATTGTCACCTCTTAGTCCAGGAAGAGTTTAAGAATTCAAATGTATTTTTTTTTTTAGAATATCCAAACAGCTGTGTGCAAGATCCCCTTTGACACAGGAGTTATTGAAATGATAAGATTAAGACTCATACGCATACACAAGAAGACACATGAGAGGCTTGGCCATTAATTAAACACGGAGATAATAAATTCATCTGAGAGCAATTCCGGGTCGACTTAATCCCCAGCTCGCATGCCCTGCAGCACGGTGGTATAATGGAGTTCGTGAGTCGCGGTCCCTTCTTCCATTCGGGTCGTGCTTGCTGTATTCTAAATCCCATACATCACCTCCATCCATTGCGTAACCAGCCTCTGAGCGTTGCTTACAAATTACATTACTTTAAATAATAATATTATTATGTTTGGCTCCCTTCACATCATAACACTTTCCACGGTGCTCTTTCTTCTTAGAATGGCGTGGACAAGCGGAAATTTACGCTGAAGTATTCTGAACAGAACAGAATTTCTTGTTTCCTCTATTATTATTATTATTATTATTATTATTATTATTTTCATTATTATTATTTATTATTATTATTATTATTAATATGTTACTATTATTGTTGTTGTTGATGGATATAATCCAAGTTTTGAATAGCTGTCTTGTTATACGGATAGGCTACAGCCTGCCATTAAATAAAAAAAGAAAATTTTGAATAATATGCAAAAGTAAATTAAAATATTAACATATTTGACAAAATATGATGAATGCAAAAAATAAAATAAACTAAGAAAGAAAGAAAAAGAGAATGCAATATTAAGGAAATAGGACAGTCGGCCAAATTAGAATTAATTTATTTAATCAGTGAATGTTAAATCTAAGAGAAACAAAGTGACATGCTATAGAAACATGTTTAGGCGTTTCTTATAGTAGCAAAACAATTTTTCATAGGTAAACCTATATCCCCTATACATTCTGTATGTATGTATTAATATTGATTTCTTTTTCTTACAGGTGAGTTGATCATTTCTTTCTTCCACAACTTAAGAAGAATTATTGTAGGTAAATATAACAATACCTTCTATAGAAAGTATATTGAGAAGGTAAGAAATGATGAAATAAGTACGAATTTGGATTAGATAGATTTCCATTATCTCCCACGCCCCAAAAATATATTTTTTAAATTCACTCTCCGTCTCTAAATGACAGAAACCTGTCATTTTAGCAAGGATTTCTTGGTCGTCAAAAACGTATCTAGTTTTCTACTAGGGGCAGTTTTGACAGGAATCACCTTGAACTTCGTTTTGATGGCTAAATAATCTAACGGTTGAACTAAGAAAGGAATATAAACGATCGTAGGATGTAGAATATGGAAATACCATCATTAAAGTCGAGCTATTGAATGGACTGAGCATTTCTAAGAGAATGTTTTGAGATCACAGTGATAGAACTAGAACTAGATGAAGACAGCTCAGGCGGGACGGAGAATTATAAATCACAGCTACCAATTATAGCTATGAGCGTATTCTGGCGGTGGGGACAGATCTGGATCGATATCGGCAATTAATTATGTACACAAGTATGCTGACTGGGATAATGAACACAATCGTTTCTCATAACTTACGCGACCATCCATTATCGTTTATTGTCCCATTTAACTTCTATCCCATCAAGCACGTTTAACGTTTTTCTAGGACTGTAAGCCGCCCATAACAAACTTCCAAATATTCTTATTAGGGATGGGTCCTCGATACTTTCGATACCTCGATACTCTCGATACTTGCATGGTATCGGCATCGAACGATACTTCAGAAAACTCGCTCGATACTTTTGTAACCTTGCAATTCTGAAATTAAGTGAGAATGCTAGTATTTTTTAACAAAAACTTGTAAGTGGACTGTTTCAAAAACTAACTAGTTTTAATGTAGAGTTTAAAAATAATGATTGGCTACTGATGATATTAAATTTTGTCTCATTAAATATGCAGACTTAATTAATTTAGTTCCTATTACACAGTTCCCTCAAGTTTTAATTTTTAATGTACCTATTTATTGAAACTGGAAATGTTGACGGTATCGAGTATCGAGGAAAAATCATGTATCGGTATCGAGTATCGAGAAAATCTGGTATCGACCCATCCCTAATTCTTATATATGATAATTGTGTAAATGTGCTGGAGTTGTCTGGAGGATCGCTCAGTTTTTTTGGCAATAAAATTAGACAAATTGTACATAACGAATATATATATATAACTTTGCTCCTTTTGGAAAATTTTATAGAAGGTTTGAAATAATCTTTCCTTTTGCTCATATCACGGACCAGTATTTCGCATACAAATTCTGATTTGCGAACTTTAACTTGACCTGAATTTCTAAAATTATGCAATAAAACAATAGATTTGCGAGTTATTAAAAAATGCATGTTAGATACCGTTGAGCTCGGTCAATAAAATAAAACAGACATAATACCAGCTTATCAACAATATTTTATTTTATAATTCGCCTTGGCCTTTCGGCGTATTTCCGCCATCTTCAACAAATACACAACGAAGAGGCCACAGAAGACGATTCTTTGATTGTGTTTTTATAGAGCTTTTATAAATTTTATTTTATTTAATAAATGTGACAAAATGCAGTTTTGGTTTTAATTACTGAGACATCCAAACCAGCAAAAAAGTTGCCCTGAAGATGGCGGAAATACGCCGAAAGGCCTAGGCAAATTATAAAATAAAATATTGTTGAGTAGCTGGTATTACGTCTATTTTATATTAATGGCTTTACGAATTAAGATTACTTACAATTGCAATGTACCTACAATTTACATACAATGTATTTAACTAAAGCTGAATACTTACAGTATAAAAAGTATATTCAATTACAGTGTTTTGCAGATGACAAGCCGTTTCTTCCTTCTCCTGCTTAGATACGCGGTACAATCAGAGACGGCGAGACGGAGGGAAGACCCTTACTGATAGCGGCACCTCATTAGCTCGTACACGTGATTGGCGGTGAAGGAATTGGCTTCTCATTTGAAAAATACTGTATAGTAGGGTACCTTATGTAAGAAAATCACATCCCGTGGGCTCCTTCGTGAAGAAAGCAACACACCTATATTTTCAGTTTCTATGAAGTCTAAGGATACCCGAACCACTTGATGCTACTCTGGGGGTCGCGTCTGAGTCGCGTGATGACGTCATCAAAATGGCGGACATCGCGTTTCACAGAAATGGCCATAAAGTGGAAACTATTTGAGATAGAGACTTGCGAAAAACGCTTTTGAAATCACAATAAAATGCTCTACATTATTGTTTCTTACACGTATGGAGCTAAGACGGCATATTCTACCGAAAAAATTACACTTTTTGTTGGAAAATTGAAAAAAATTGTCCTATAGAATGTGTTCTCTTGAAATTTCAATAGAAGATGATGCCGTGCCATAAATTACATGCAAACAAATTTTTTTAAGAGTTTAATAATGATTCTATTCCCGTTTACCAGAAGTTTCCAATGTCAATAGTTTTAATTCTGTGATAGTTTTTGTAAAACAAACAGCAATCTCCAAATTTCAATATGCTCTTTCCTGAAGAAGGGAACACACCCAGATTTTCAGTTTCTATTAAGTCCAATAATGCCCAAATCACTTGATGCTAACTCTGGGGGTCGCGTCCGAGTCCCGTGATGACGTCATCAAAATGGCGAACTTCAATGACGTGTTGTTTCACAGAAACGAATATAAACCGAAAACTATTTGTGATGGTTAGCCAGTTCAGGCTCATTTTAGACCATTTTAGGCTCAGAATAGGCTCAATTTTGTTCAGAAAGGAATTTGATATGAGATCTGGGCTTCATATTATTGCGTAATCGTGTCAATACTTCTCTGTGTTTGACTATTTATTAATGTATTAGGGAAGGGTTTGATAAAAAGGTAACAAAACACTGTCAAAATTGTTACTAAGAAGGGTGCGTTAAATTAACTTGTCGTCAAGCTTCGAAGAGGGTACGAATTCCTGTGAGAGGTGCCATTATGGAACTGAAGGAGGACAGAAATCTTTTCTCAAGAATGTTGATTGGTGCAAAATCAAGACCGGAGTTTGATCTGCGAAACGCAGTGAGCAATTACTAGCTGTCAGTTCTTCCTCGGTCATTGTTTTCCCCAGATGGGTCTATCTTGCACAGCAACGACAAGAGCAAACTATTAGGGATACTTGAGGCTTTATCATCAAAGTTTCCAATTTACACACTACCCACAAGTACAGTGCAGCCTCTAACCGGGCGTTGCAGTGTTACCGGCGAACTACAAGACCCGGAGAGCACAGTGTCAAGTTTATTAGTGGAGCAAACAACCGGATTTCGTTAGTGTTGCAGTTGTTGATGGAATGACAGAGCTACATGCACTCGATAAGCCACCAACAATCAAGAACCCTTCAGAACTTGCCGATCATTTCATAAGTAGTATAAACAAAAAATACGGATCATACGATAAACTTCATTTGGTATTTGACACATACATAAAGGACTCTCTAAAAAGTACCACAAGAGAACTTCGTCAGGGTCATACTGTGCCAATCCATTATCACATTGAAGCAAAAGCTGGAATACTAACTATGGCAACGAAGAAGCTTCTCTCACACGAGAAAACGAAAGGTCAACTTTCAAGTTCCTTTGAGAGTGTATTCTAGAAAATGCTGCAGCCACCAACCGCAATGTAGTGGTTGCATGGCAACAAGTTGCACGAGGGACACACATGGATGCCGGTTTCCTTATCAGTAGGCTACTCCCGAAGAAGCTGACTGAAAAATAATATTGCATGCTATCCATGCGGCAAATGCTGGTGCTACAGAGCTGAAAAACTACTCTTCTGATAATGATGTCTTTATTTTGCCACTAAATAAATATCCAATACTACCAAAAGATATACGTGTCGTAACTGGCCACGCTAGTAAAAGGAGAAGTGTTTCCCTGTCACCAATCTACGAGGAACTAGGACGACTGCGGCCCGACTCACATTTAGGTTTCATGTACTATCAGGAGCAGATATTACTGGTTCCTTCTCTAGAAAAGGGAAAATATCCTTCTGGTACGCCTTCCTAGCTGCTGACGATGTTCTCATTGATCTGGCAAATCTGGGAAAGACGGAAACTGTGGATAAGGAAACGTCGGCGGCTGTTGAAAGGTTCATATATCAAGTGTATGTTCCCAAAACAGAGATAAAGGAAGTTGGTGAACTGAGGTGGTGGTTTTTTACCCGGAAGCATCTGGGACCGAGTTCATTCCTCCCACACAAATATCACTTGAACCAGCTATACTTCGGGCACATCTGCAAGCAATGGAATGGAATAGATGTAATTTGCCCCACCAGCAGATTTTGGTTGGACTCAAGAGAACAATCGATGGGCCCCAATCATGTGCACCAACCCACCTGCTCCTTCTGATGTGCTCGAACTAATCAAAGGTGCATGTGTTAAGTCGAGATGTAATCGCTGCAAATGTGTTTGGATAAAATTGCCCTGTTCTGAAATGTGTGCATGTGAGGGCGATCCAGAGAAGTGTGAAAAAGGTTCGGACAAGTATGATGATGATGATAGTGACTCGAACGAGACCCCCAGAGTAGCATCAAGTGATTCGGGCATTATTGGACTTAATAGAAACTGAAAATCTGGGTGTGTTCCCTTCTTCAGGAAAGAGCATATTGAAATTTGGAGATTGCTGTTTGTTTTACAAAAACTATCACAGAATTAAAACTATTGACATTGGAAACTTCTGGTAAACGGGAATAGAATCATTATTAAACTCTTAAAAAAAATTGTTTGCATGTAATTTATGGCACGGCATCATCTTCTATTGAAATTTCAAGAGAACACATTCTACAGGACAATTTTTTTCAATTTTCCAACAAAAAGTGTAATTTTTTCGGTAGAATATGCCGTCTTAGCTCCATACGTTTAAGAAACAATAATGTAGAGCATTTTATTGTGATTTCAAAACCGTTTTTCGCAAGTCTCTATCTCAAATAGTTTTCACTTTATGGCCATTTCTGTGAAACGCGATGTCCGCCATTTTGATGACGTCATCACGCGACTCAGACGCGACCCCCAGAGTAGCATCAAGTGGTTCGGGTATCCTCAGACTTCATAGAAACTGAAAATATAGGTGTGTTGCTTTCTTCACGAAGGAGCCCACGGGATGACATAAGGTACCCTACTAGTAGCCTAACATATTTTTCAAATTATCTTCGCAGGCTCCGCGTTGCCGGTTGAAACCTCTTGCACTACACAACTGAAAGTGCTTAAAAATATGTTGTTTGGTGCCTTGATCAACATAACACAGGAAGCTGTTCTAAACTTTGATATTATTTTTCTTTGTCTAGGTCCATCGGTGTTATTGCAACATATTCAGGTCATTTTATTGTCTTAATCGTTATTTAAGAAACAGTATTTTTAAAACTTCATTCTAATTAAAAACTCACTAAAATCTTAAAACATATTTGAAACACTAGAACAATCCACTGCTTTTTTATCTTTCTGTGTTCTGACTTCAGGCTAATTAAAATCTCACTAAAACCTTTAAAGGTATTTTAAAACACTAGAACGGAATGGAAAATCGAAGTTCACGAATTCGAATCCCGCTATAAGAGGGAATTTTTTTCGTAAAATATTCTCAACCGACCTATCCTTGCCTAAATATAGGCCTACTCTACTTTAAAATTACTTGTTGTGTATAGCTATTTAGGTCTGTAACAACCTCAGCATGCCGGAATTTTACCCCGCAGGAGTGTTTTTTTATATTTAGATTTAAAAAGAATCGTCTTTAATA
The DNA here is from genome assembly GCA_964059195.1 of Ectobius pallidus. Classification (NCBI taxonomy): domain Eukaryota; kingdom Metazoa; phylum Arthropoda; class Insecta; order Blattodea; family Ectobiidae; genus Ectobius; species Ectobius pallidus. Next base: position 86,424,853 of record CAXKWD010000009.1, read on the forward strand.
ATTGAGTTCTAGCTTTATATGGCCAAGACGAGTGCTTTAATTTTTGTACGCTGGCCTCATACAATGGTACAAAAATCAATTTTGTTTCTTAGAAACAGAGTGTATAAATTAAGGTTTAACAGATCTTATTAACCGTAGGAGGGTTATTTTGATGAGCTTTACCAGTGATTACAAAGCGAGTGTTTCGGAGAACCATTAATTTAAGACCTGTCAATTTTGCTCAGGATTAAAATTGCGTTCTGTCTTTGTAAAACGAGATGGTTCTGTTTTAATCTCTGGAACACGAACGGGATGACGACGAAATGATTTGCATGAATTCCCTCCAGGTGAAACACCGGGGCTGGTTTGTAATTAACTGTCGCTTAGCCGAAGCTCTGTAAACGCGACGATGGAAATTAACAGATATGGAGGGAACAATCTCCCTAGAGACTCCAAGTATCTGTTAAATGACCTCTTTACGAATCATCAAACTATAATGAAAACCGTCAGCATTTATTGCATATGAGATTATTGTACTGTAAATATTAGCAACAGCCTGTTCTTTACACGGGTATTTTAGTTCAAGAAGCTAAGAAAGAACTTCTTTTCCGTAGTTTTACCTCTCCCTAAAAGGGACTTTTAAGTGATCTATGCTGCCTGGACCTTAAAGAGCCGCGACCTGTCGGGAGAGAGATTACCTATTGGATCACATATATACTTTTTTGACCAGAGAAGGACATGGAGGGCCTCCGCGAAGGAGTGATCAGCCCAATGTCGAGGCCACCTCCGAGGCAACACGAACATATAGGACGAGACACACCATTCACACACACACATTCACTCTGAACAAGGCGTGGATGGGATGAAGATGATAATGACGGCCAGATGATTTCCGGGAACCACAAGGGCCTAATGTTACACGACATAGGGGAGATTGCCCCGGTACCGGTCAGGCCTCGTTACCGGTCAGCAAGTAGTTACACATTAAGACGCTAGACAAACACGGACTCTATGCTAGGAATAATGTTCTTTTGTTCCTGCCTACCACTTCATAACTGTTTTCTGCTATCTAGCGTCTTAATGTGTAAATACTTGTTGACCGGTAACGAGGCCTGACCGGTACCGGGGCTATCTCCCCTACGCCTCTTAGGTGAGGAATAAGAAAAATCTTCATTTAAAATTAGAACAGAGTGCGTGTTGATCTGGGTGGGGGTCAGATACTTTCGGGCACTGCTCGGAACAAATATGTCTTACAGTTGCATTATATCAGGTGTCTATATCAAAATGCCCGAACTTTAGGGCCTTTTTTTAATAATAGGAACTGCATTTTCTTTCAGGTCCGACTTTTCCATTGCGTACAACAGGAGTTTATTTTCCCGTCTAAATGTTTTTAGAGCCAACATTTGGCGCTTTTGGCGCTGCTGTCAGTCCGCGCGAAAATTCATGGAGTCAGTTCATGTCACATCCCAAATATAGTAACCAAAACATAAAATTTAGTTTTCATACAATTTTTAGTATTCTAGCATAACTAATCACAAATACAAACATACGGCTTTGTTTCTGAAAACAGTACTTGCGGATTCGAAGGACCTTAAACGTGTATTAATGGTGAGAACTTGACATCGAATTTCATGTTTTCTCCACCTATGATACAGGTAGGGAAAGTAAAAATGTTAAATAAAAGCCTTATATCCCAAGGATATTTTAACATGGGCATCAGGAGACTTCAACTTACTAAAATATCTAGGAGACTATTTCAAAATTCGTTATAAGAAACTGGCAACCTCCTTAGATTAAGATTAATTAGATTAATGAGGGGTAGTGTAAGCCCTTCGGCTTCTCAACACTGCGACCTTAATAGATCTATTGTGAATAACCTATACCCTATTCTAGCAGTCACCACTTTAATTTAAGGCTTTTTAATATAGCCTATAATTTTCCCGGGTGATGTCCAGTCCTGAACCCGGGGACTTTTCGTTACTGAAAACCCCATTACCCGACCGGGAATCGAACCCGGACAGCCAGGGTAGAAGGCAAGTATGCTACCTATACACCCAAGGCGGCGGACGGTAACCTCCTTTCTGATTACTATTTCAAATCGCTACAACTTTCTTTCCCCGTTTCAATGCCATGTAATTAAGTAACTTAACAAATTCGAAGACCACCTGCATAGTTTTGTGGTCCGGATATGCACGCCAGAGTTCGATCCCGCTACATCCTCAGACTTTTTTTATGTATGGAAGTGCACGGGGTGCACTCAGCCTCATGACTCAAACTGAGGAGGTACTTGAATAAGAAGCATCTGCTCACATAAACCATCATCAACGGCCGTGAGCATCATGCTGACACATGCCCCCGACCCTGCCATCTGCCTACGGTAGATGACGAAGTGGTCGAATGGTAGGGTTAATCCCTTCAGGGATGCAGAGTCCGTTGCAGTGTCATGGAGTTTATTTTAGTTTAATAATTCAATAGTTTATTAAAGTAATCGCGCATTAGCAGTAGGATACCAGCACGTTCGTCCAGAGTGATTCTAGGATGCCTTCATTCTTTTAGGCTCCTGGATGATGAGTTAGCGCTTTTAATTTCTAAATGCTTCCCTCTTTTTTTTTTAACAGTTATCGATTTTTTAATGTAAATCTTTATTGGAATTTCCCCCTACATAACTTTCTGGTAAAGTTTGAAACTCGCCTCTGAGAGGGAGACAGTCGAACCGAACACAATGACGTCTGGACGTAAATTCTGGAATTCAATAAAGTCTTAAAGTAATATTAAAAGGTAAAAAAGATCGCTACGTACATCGCTATTTCCAGACTCTTTTTCATTAGTATTGCTGCTTCTAGCTCTGATGGAATATAGTTTGCTTATATTACGAATTAGATATGTCAATGAAGCAGTAGCCTGAGTAAATTTTTTAGATTGAATATAAAACTAACAAAATATGCATTTATTATTTATATGACCAATATAAGTATTTTTATTTTAGATTTTATACATCCGACTGTGTATCAAAACTGGACTTCGACCTTTAAGGATAATATTGTAATTTATTTTACTTTACAAAATGTTTATCAAAACACGACAATGCATAAAGTCGTCAACTCGCAGTGGAAAATCTTTCGATTTATTCCTCATTGATACATATTAAGTTCTCTCTCAGGTTAAGGGATTCTGATAACACAAATAATATGACTTACATAAATTCAATTATATTAATAACGATTTAAAAAACTAAAAATTCTACCTTACTTCAATTTAAAAATAAATAAAACGAAGTAAAGACACAGTTAAAATTGAAATGATAAAATTCAACTAGCAAATTCGACAAATTTACAGTTTTCAATAATAACTAATCAAAAGTTAGATGGTTTAATATAAATTACGCACGTGTGTTGCAAAAAAGGCAAAAGACGCATGTAGCTTATGTTGCCGGCACTGGGTGCAGAGAATTCGAATTTCACCATGTTAGTAAGAACGGAAAATTAAGAGAAAAAAACACTCTCTTCGAAAAAAATTGCTATGGAAACCAGAATTCCATAATTTGCTATTCTCGTAGCCCCTCCTTAAAAATCCCAACATGTTTTAATAATATATCTTGAAGTTTTAACATAAATCGAGGAAAGTAGCCATATTACGGCTTGGTGATGTACGTTAGCACGAAACAGAATTTTCGTATCGGAGTTCTTGGCATATTTCAGGAAACAGATAGATTCTAGAGTAGCTTCGTGTTATTCTGTCACGAACAGATCCCTGGGTGGTATGTCAAAGTCAGTATAGTAAATAGGGAATCTGTCAGAGAAAGACCTTGATTAAAATAGAGTAAAGAAAGTTATGTAGCAATATGTGGGGATGATGTTCATTCATTGTATGAGCTGCTGGAGACGTCACTTCCTCTAGTGGTGGTACAAATACGGAAACCAGGAAGCAAAATCATGCAAGGCATCAATCATAAGCTAAGGGGTGCACAATTCAACTCGCCAGATAACAAATGAATCATTGCGATAGCGTAGAACGAGTTTATCATGAAAATATTTGGTTCATGGAAACGTAATCAGCTTCATGTGATGTATCACACACCTGCTTTCTAAGAAAAAATTAAATGTGACCAGTTAATTCACAAGCCTGCTAAATATCTTGTAAACAAATTTTAACATAAAAATGCTTTTTAGGTTGTACCACTTCATAATCAAGTGACAAAAGAGACAAAGGGTTTATATACCAACACATGTAACATCTATATATATATATATTATTGTATATATATTATATATAGACCTATTTGTATGCACATGTATGTACTATCGAGTGCATGGAGTTTCTTTGAGCGTTTTTTCTTTATTTAAAGTTGGCAATGAATCTCCTTACTATCTATGTCCCACACCAGCCCTGAGTGAGCTAATCTCTTAAATTGAAACAAATTTTGACTAGAGGCATTAGCCTATGAACAACGCTCAGGCCTAGGTGAGCGGTGAAAGAAGGTGGAGTATGACATTATTTCAATTGAGTGGCTAGAAGACGTACATCACAACGAATCTCCGGACCAGCCCCTGGATCAGATCGACTCTAATTGGATTAATGCCAAAAGTCTGGCATTCAAACATTAACCTATGAACACAGGATTAGCCTCTGCTGCGTAACTTCCAACTTGAAAAAGGATAGGTGCATGAGTGAAGAGTGGGCCTGGGAAAGTCTCTTATGTATTTCCTTAAAAACATAAACCACTGCGTATTTTATCGGAAAAATTCCGTACACCCCATTGTTCAATGTAATATTAAAAATTTTCCCTATACAGGCCATGGAGGGCCAGAGGGTTCCAGGAGGTTGAGGCTCCCAGATCTGAGACATTCAGCATGTGAAGGTGGTTAGGTTGTCAGCCTTAACGTGCCGGCCGCCTTTACCCCCAGGGTTGCGTCTGGTACTCATTTCTGTTAGAGGCTGAGTCGACCCCAGGGCCATGTGCCACCAGAAGGATTAGGCCAGTTGAAAAACTCCAACGACCTCATCGGGAATCGAACCCGCGACCTTCCGGTTTGTAGTACAGCACCTCAACTACTAAGGTATATGGAGTACCCCAATGTAATATCAGGCCTATTGTATACAGGCCTATTATATAGTTATATAGGGACCGGATTTTTAGGTTTTTAAAAACACTGTTTTAGGTTTTCTATTAGGTGAAATAGTTTTTTTTAGGTTTTTTATCCAAAATATCGTTTTCGGGTAGAATAATTGGTTTAATGAATTTGAATGTGCTACGTAGGATTGAATACATAATACTTGTGAAGTTTAACTTAACAAAATTGACTTAAATTTGTGTAAACTTGCTTTAAGACAATACTGTATTATACAATTGAAGAAAGAAAGCATAAACAATCAAAAGAAGCAGTGAAAATAAGATTGACTCACATTTCCTGGTTACAGTATATCACTTTATCTTTCAAGATTCTCAACTATGAAGTTCTTCCTGTTATCTCTTAGTTAATAGTTAATACTGTATCTAGACATTACCCTTCTCAGGATTCGAATCCGATGCTTCTAATTTAGTGAGTAAAATACTTTATAGTGGGATGTGGATAACGTGAAACTGATTATTTTCCTTTTTTCGGTTGTTACGCATGCTAACCGCACAACAGATTAACTAGGGACGAAAACTTCCCCTTTTCTAGAAAGGTAAATAATACGTGTTTTGGCAGGCTTGACAAAATACGATATTACTTTGCCATCTGTAGTGAAATTCACAGATCGTCGCCAATCCACTGCCGTAATAAATTCGATTTCATTTGTTTCGGCATAATTAACACGTCTTCTTAAAACTCACAGTATGAATAACAGGAAAGTACTAAAGGCAAACAAAAAACAAGCGCTTTAAAACACATAAATCTATATGCTTGATTATACACGGCAACAATGGTTGTTCGTACGAATATTTTAAAAGGAATACGCCGGTACTCTTTTCCTCTCTTCATACTGTCCAAACTAGACGACAATGGGTTGAATGAAACGCTGGTGGTATTAATTTCTACCCGACAAAAATTATTCTCTTCCCACAAAATATCGATTTCTCAACTGACAAACAAAAACGGAGCCTAAATTAGTTATTTTAGGTTTTATATCCCGTTTAGGTATATTTAGGTTTTTATACCCCATTTAGGTATTTTTAGGTGCCACAGAATTAATGTGGGTGAATCCTATGGACATGATTCGAAAAAGTGTATGAGCGCTTTTTGTTTTGGAAGTAAGGAAAAAAATAGGTAAAAACCTAAGAATCCGGTCCCTAGTTATATATTATCTTGTTATTAATTCAAGTCTAGTGTATTTCTAATATTGTATGTTTTTGTAACTTGGTTGAGTGAAAGAGAAAGCCTTTTGCCAGGTAAATTAAAACATTTACAAGGCCATTTGCAATATAATATAATATAATATTACATACATGTATTTAATTCCAATGGTCCAATACCATGGCTTAGGCACCTGAACACAAATGTAACAAATGTTGAACAAACGTAATATGAAGTGATTTCTGAAGCACGCAAGGAATGGGGCATTCTCCTGGCAATAGAATTATGTGAGCTATTTTTAATATGTTGTGTATTTGAAGGGAACACGCCAAGCATATTACAGCATGTCGACAAAACATATTTCCTTATTCAGTAAATGTATTTCGTATACCGTAAATCAAACCTGACTGAGCAGATAAAATAACTCGCACGCGAAATCGCTTTCCTTCAAATTTATGGAAATGGGAATATAATACAGTAATAAAGGAAACATAATGTAATTGATTTCCTAGTGGCGCTATTTCACTGCCTGATTAAAGAGCATTAAGTATTTGATTCAATAGCTCCTTCACTCACTATTTTTTATTAAATACCTACATTATGCGTCCTTAGTTGATATTTGATGCTTTGTTATTGTTTTCTAGTTACTACTGTGTACTGCAACTTTCGCCTATAACCCTGGCATACCGGCAATTTGTTCCGTTGTTTTACGCGCTGGTAAATCTTTTTTCACTAACCACAATCTGTTTTTTCATTTTTCCTTTTTCTTTGTATTTGTATTTTTATTTTTTCATTTTTCTTTGTTTTCCTTATTACACGCAAACACCCATGCGGGACCTGAACCCACAGCCTCCTTACCCACGGCTCCAAGGCCCGTTTTCTTGTCCCATATACACATACGAAATATTTAAACTCATATCCTATTTGCACCAATTGAACATTCATAACACACTCCGTAATAAGGCAGGATATAAATATTTCTAGCCTTTTGTAAATAGTATATACTCAAAACTATGAATTGCATTTTTTAAAATGTTTATTTCATCTTTGTACATCTCCGTTTTGTTAATGCTTATTTCTATGTTTCTTTATGACTCTTCTTTGCAGCTTGTGCTCAGAGAACAATTCTAGACATATATTGTAAATATTTGAAAATGTATTATACCTCTAACCCAAATATACCTTCAGGTGAAATAGGGTTTAATCCAATTTTGGATATTCAATAAATAATATATCTATCTTCCATAATTTATAGCTTTTACAACCTTCTTATAGAAATAACATCCTAAAATAGGTCATATTTTTTAATTAGCTTGACCAAAACAAGGCATGCATCATATCCGCTTTCACAGTAATCGTCAACTGAAACAAAGGTGCAGCTTGGTGTTGTAAGAAAGCAGGTATATGCCTAATATATTTTGGTGTTACAGTTCCTGATCTCCTCAGTGGTTCCTCTTTGAACTGCTTTCCATCCAGCTCTTCTTATACAGTGTGTATTGCCCGTGCATTTAGACGTGAACACTGTAAACACGATGCGCAGTGGTATCAGTCTCACGTGATCCATACTAGCAACACACTCCCCTTCCGTCCCGCCCTATCTCTGCGGCGCATGCAAGTGTTCACGTCTAAATGCACAGGCTATAAATTGGAGCACGTGACCAGTTATTGATCATTATTTTCTTCACACATGGGACTGTCACAGTTAGGCTACACGCACATACGTAACTGTCACAGACGTGGGCAGTAATTGAACCCGCGAACTTGAGAACCGAAAGCCAATGTCTAATCAACTGTTTCACCCAGGTCGGCTGTTCTTAGTAATTGAGGCTGACCATTGCTTTCTAGAACTGCCTACATAATTAACACTATATGACTAAATTATTTACTATAACAATGTTTTTACAATTATTTAATCAATTAAGGTTTTAAACACCATTATTGATTATTATCTAATACTGTAAAATCTGTAAAAATATATGGCAGGATTTTATTATTGTTTTCATTTTAAAGAGACTCTAATATACTGAAGATACATTTTAGCAGAGAGTCTACAGTTTTTAAAGTATACAGCAGACCAGCAGAAGAGCGAAAATGCCATATTTCTTACTAACATATGACAACCACAGGTGCGTTTTGAAATTATTTTATTGGTGTGTATGTTATGCCTGTTAGAGATTGAGTTCAGAACAACCGTAGGATTTAGAACTATTACTTCTTAAAGCTGCTTCTTGTCAGCAATCTGAATTAATATGACGAGAAGTCCTGATTTTACTTATAAATTTATGAGTAATAAATAATTAATACCACAAAAATAAATAAAACACTTTGCTATCGCGAGACAATCTATATATGTTAATATATCGAATATGTCTAGCCATCGGCGATAGTCGCGCTTCAAGCAACTTTTCATCTGTTTTATGTTTTAAAATACCCTTGTTGATATAATAATATTGCGTTATTAATAATGTATTTATTACTAGCCTATACAATATTTTAAATGTTTCACCGCCCATACAAACACACCAGCAATAGAAAACAAATGCACATCAATAGTTTCGCAGCCACCCATACTCACAGAACCTGAAACGAGTAAGCCTTTAAATAAAGTTGAATTTAAAAAAAAAAAGAAAAGCGTTCGCCTCTTCTCCCAAATTTAAAATTTTCTTTATTTTATTTTCATTATTAAATGGATCTTCTAAATTGTCACTCTACTGACTTTGCTTTTTCCTTGTTTCCCAATTTCTTTCTATATCCATTTATGTTTTCCTTATCGTTGGTAGACTAGATTTATTTAACTTTAACAAACGCATTTCCAGACATCTGAGCTGGATGTGATGTTGTGGTTAAACGGAAGAGACGAGCTTGTTATCTAGAGATAACGAGAGAAACCCCACAGGATATGAGGCAACCAATTTCACGCCCTGCAAATATTTGTGCAGAGACCTACAAACAGTACGTTAATCCTGACACACCCACGACCGAGATTACGTGAACAATATTACTAAGAATAAACATTAATCAGTCGATAAATCTGGGTTAAGTAGGTGCAAAAAAAAAAAAAAAGAGACAATACTAGGACTACAAGCTAAAAACTTTTCTTACAAGATCACGCCTCATATGTTAGAAGTTTTATTTATGCTGATTATTTAAACCATGAATCAGATAGACCAATCTGTATAAAGTAATTAACATTTTAACCAATCACAGATATCTTCGTTAAAATATCCCGTTTTGTCCCTTCACTTTATGACTTCTACGTGCACTTTAAGTTTATTTACTCTTCCTTCTTTGCGTAAATGACACGCCAGAATCTATCTCTGATGGAAATGTACTCATGTACGCAGACGACATTTCGATAGTTGAATTAGTTCAGACTTCTGAATAACTTGTTACCAAAGAAGTTTTATTTATGCTGATTATTTAAACCAAGAATCAGATAGACCGATCGGTATAAAGTAATTAGAATTTTAACTAATCACAGATATCTTTCATTAAAATTTCCCGTTTTGTTCCTTCACTTTATGGCTTCTACGTGCAATTTTTAAAGTTTATTTACTTTTCCTTCTTTAGGTGAATGACCCGCCAGAACTCTGATGTCGCAGACGACACCTCGATGTTGAATCAGCTCAGACTTCTGAATAACTTGTTGCCAAAGTCGAAAATGTTGCGTGCCAATTAAATTCCTTGTTAGAAATAAACTAAAAGTGAAAGTTACCTAAACAGTACGCTTGAATTTCCAATGAAAGTCTGTTAAAAACGAATTTGATCAGATTGTAATGAAGGATTACGAAACATGTAAATTTCTTGGGTTGCATGTTGACGAATTAATGGTCTGGAATGAGCAAATTGATTTTGTAAGCAAACAAAAACAAACAAAAAATCACTTAGAATGCTTAACTATTTTACGCTTAAAGGAATTTCTTGATAGGATTGCTTTAATATCAGTTTACTGCTCCCTGGTTTATTTCCACTTAAGGTATGGAGTATTTCGGGTAGTGCCGTAGACATGAATAGAACCTCTATAGCCCGGATTCTTGCAAACCCTGTTCCTTCTATATTAATTTACAAAACGTTAATTTGAACATAGCAAAACGAATTAAATTAGTTAAAAACAGAGGTTTCCATAATTACCATACTGGGCATGGATCTCTTTTTTCTACTGGAAAACACAGGAGGTGTAAAAATGAGAAATCTCAGTTTTATTCTGGTATTAGATTCCATAACAAATTGCCTGATAGGCAATACGGATTTACCTCCGAATAAATTTAAAACTGCAATTAAAAAATGTAGTAGTTGACAAATGGTTTTTTTTTCCAAATTTTTAGACCACGATTTTTAATTGATATTGTTTCTATTATTTTTAATTTATATATTTATTTCATTTATGTATGAATATGTCTATACCTATTTTTTGCTGCTCTATATGACAAATGACTTGAATACGAATTGGTTTATGGTTACTTAACGACAAGGGTCTACTATTACTAAGGCACACATAAATGTCATCGGCCTGGGTTGGGATAGAATCCGTGACCATGGGCACAAAAAATAAGTCCCATATAGACTGTAAGTGCGCTAATCATGTATTCTGAAGTGCGCTTATGTCGTAGTCATGGATTAAGATCTTGTGCTTTTTTATTTGAAAAAAAAAGATGTAATGTTTTCTTATAATGAGAACCGGAAAGTTAACACGAAAATTAAAAAATAAAATTGTCCAAAATATCTTTAGTACTTTATTTATATAGACAAAGGTTATAGAGAAATAAGAAAATAGCCTAATTTGAGGGAAGGGCTAGACGAAGGTTATAGAGAAATAAGAAAATAGCCTAATGTGAGGGAAAATAAGAGTTGAAGGGCTAGACGAAGGCTATAGAGAAATAAGAACCAATCTAATATGAGGGAAAATAAGAGTTGAAAGGCTAGGCGAAGGCTATAGAGAAAGAAGAACCATTCTAATGTGAGGGAAATAAGAGTTGAAGGGCTATAAGGTCTACTTCGGTTTATCTTGGCACAAAATGCAGACAAGGAATATAGTTCCCGACATATCGCGATGCTGGGTAATTAAAGCTGATAAGCAGTAGGATCCCCGGGAGCGTGAGGCTGGGGCTAAAGCCGTGAGGTTTATGCGGCAAATCGCGTGATACAACCCCTCGGGCGCTTTCATATCAAACCACAAATTCAATACGAGCCTCAGCGTCAATTTCTAGGGTGAAATTATACACTTGGCAGGCAGTTTGATTAAGCCAACAAGTAGTGGCATTTCAAACTATTGGACAACAGGACAAAGGGAGCTCTCATCGCACCTCTTGTCCCTTATCCATGATATCTATAGGGGATTCAATATTATAAACGGCTGTAAAGGTATGCTTTTGTATGTGCAGAGTAGCAACCTTTAGCTGGAGGCAACAATCACGATGATATAGCATTGTGATTTAATCCGTCTCTCCCTGCGGGATATTTAGGGTTGTTAAGTCAGAAAGAAGGGCTACTTAAACACACCCTCACTATGAAGTTAAAGGTTCATAAAAATCTACACACAAATACCTGAATCACAGAGTTCTGTTTCTATAGTCACTGAAAATTGCAAGTAATTAGTTTAGCCTTTTTTAAGTTTCAAGAATTAGATAATAAAATATAACGCATCATAAAAAAACTCAAACACGGAGCCATCGAACTTCTACCTTGCATAGCGTGAAACCTTTATCGGCCATCAGGAGTCTGATCGCCGCGACAGATTTTAGTTCCCTCCGCTATTTCCATCTCGCGTCGGATCCAAGTAAGATAATACCCAAATGAAAATAAGATTTTCAATATATAACCTACCTGTCTTAATGCAGATATTTAAAATACTATCCATTCTGATCTATACGTATCTGGCAACGTCTTGTGAATCTTATATGGACCGAACGTCGAACTTTTAAGTTCCCTTAACATTGTTATTTGAGAAATCCGAACTTCCTGAGCTAAAGGGCAAACTAATTTATAATTTGTAATTGAAGATATACGAAGATATTTAAAAGCTCATATTTTCTAAAGCAATGTAAATTTGAAAAACGTGTGTAGAATTGTTCATTAGAACATCTCAAAGGTGCCTTGTATTTTCATGGATTAATTCAATTGTGTCTGATTTTTTCACCTTGAAGATCGAAAAATATAAAAATGTTCCATTATGAGAAATGCAGAAAGACATTCAACCGTGACTGAATTTTCCAAATGCACGGCTATTTTAAATAGGCAGCTGTTCAGTGTCCTATGCTGTTTTTAAAAATGAGGTATATTTCTACATTGTTTAAATAATAATTTTCTGTTATAAATTAATATTCAATTTTTGGACCATGTTTTTAGTAAGACGCGTGAGCTCTGAATGCATACAGTGATCGGCAAACTTCTAAGGGAGCGGGCCAAATTACAGACAAATTTCACAAAGCGGGCCAAAATAGTTTATTGAAGTGCTGAAATGGTGCAATTTTCAGAACTATTTTGACTCTAATAAACATCTGAGAAGAAAAGGAAGAAGATATTTTAGTATTGCGGAGAATTTTTGTGGGACTTTGTGAAACTTTTGAGAAGAAGCAGCTATTTCAGTATTGGCGAGAATGTTTTTGGTACTTTGTGCCTACATCTGAGAAGAGAGGAAGAAGCTATTTTAATGTTGGCTAGAATATTTTTGGAACTTTGTGAAACATCTGAGAAGAAGAGGAAGAAGAAATTTTAGTATTGGTGAGAATGTTTTCGGAACTTAGTGAAACATCTGAGAAGAAGAGGAAGAAGAAGCTATATTAGTGTGGTGAGAATGTTTTTGGTACTTTGTGATACATCTGAGAAGATATTTTACTATTGGTCAGAGTCTTAACTAAGTCGGTACTTCGTGATACACCTGTGAAGAAGAGGAAGAAGAAAATATTTTACTACTGGTTAGAATATTTTTGTACTATTGGTATTACTGTGATCTGAAGAAGAAGAAGAAGAAGAAGAAGATATTTTGCTACTGGTATTACTAAGGTGTCTGGTAAAAGGTTTGAGATGGTGCATATTATATATTGGAGTTCGTGTTGAGGGGTCAGTGAGTTGTAACATACCACCCAAACCATCCGGGTCATACCGGCTATATATAGCAAATTTCAACCAATCACAGCTAATCATACTACAACCAATCAAAGTGCGTACTGCTTTCAGCCAATCAGAGAGAAGCTTGCATTTCCGTTTTGATAACCAATCAAATCTTTCCTTCTAAGCTTATAATATTAAATCACGATTATTATATCAGTATTTTGCATTTCTATTGCAATATAATTAACTATCATAAGGTAATTTAATACTATATAAAAACAAAGCGAATTAATTAATTCAGGCAACAAATACTATTAACCATAGCAATCCAAAAGCATAACAGAAATAAGCTAAAGCCACTTTGGGCTTGATGTGGTTGGTACCCTGATTCTGGTAGCATAATGTTAATTAATTATAATTTAAAAAGCATAATATATAGAAAACAAAGCGTACTTGTTAAATCTCAAAATTAATCTCAAAATCTCATTTAATAAGAAGTGGACAGTATTATTCAAATTATATACCACAAGACTGATCAACCTTCAACTATAGCATAAGCTGTATTTCTTTATTACATTTATAATTTCCATTGCATTTTGTATTAGCAAGAATAAGTTACATTTATTCACAGATTAATTTTCAACGTGCAGCGAAAATGTAAATGTAAAATATTCAAACGTATAGTGTTAGTGAAGTTATGAAAATGTAGCACATTTAAAATATTGTAATATTAATTGTATATTCCATATTTTGTATTGAAAGGTTTAAATTTTTATAATAAACGTAACAAACGTTCTTGAATAATGACAAACACTGAAATGTGCAAGCAAATAAAAGGAATAAATTAGCTAACAAAGTTGTATTATACCTCTAAAAATCGTTGCCTGAAGGAAAGTTAATATGAAACTACCAGAATGTTAATTCAACATTTGAATCAGATCCAGTACAAACTATAATGTAGGCTACATTGTACTGAACCTGTACTAGACTCATAACATAACCTCAAGCACGGCTGGTATTCCACATCAGATCTTCTGAAATTAAACGTTTAAGGAATGGATAGAAATAGTATACAGGAAACAAAAACTATTACAGATTAACGAAGCACAGATTAGCTTTTTGGAAAGAGTCCGGGATAAAACTATACAATAAACTTCCAATAGATATAAGATCAATAAACTAATTAAATAGATTTAGAGAAAAACTTCTTAATTTTCTTGTAGAAAGAGCATGTTATTCTATTGATGAGTTCCTTAACGAACAGTAAATAGAGCACAAGACTGTAATGTAAATTATTATTATTTTAAATACGAATACTACATCCAATAAAAAATGTATATCTTATTATATTTTTACTGTCAGATATACTGTAAACTATTCTTTCCAATATAACTGCTTTAAAAATAAAAGTTGTATAATATCCTGTATATTGCTACATTTGTAATTTGTTAAATCTGTTTGTAGTAGTGAAACATAGGTACCTTGTAAATATAACTGTATTTAAGTTTCTGTAGACTCAGTATTATTGTAAATGTAGTTTCTAGTATGTGAGTTAAATTATGTGTCCAATATCAGTCTAGTATTGATCTTACGGACGAAATAAATCTAAATCTAAATCTAAATCTGAACTAGCCTAAATAAAATAAGGCATAATGTGGATTGCTCTTTATTAAAAACCAAGACCTATCTAAATCACTTCGCTCGTTTATATTGGGAAGTGATTACAAATCATAACATCTTAAATATATAACACATACTGTAATCACTAATCATAAATTACCTTCAACTCCAGCTTACTGACCCGGATTCGACCCTCAATGTGCAACCACCAATTCACAACTGATAGAAATGCGCCTCTTTAACGGAAAAACGCGCCAAATTACCGTTTGACGTCAACGTGACATCAACAGAAAGCAGTTGAGGTGTTTGTGTGCTTTAGTGCATTAGTGTCCCATGTGCCAGCGACATCATAATCGTCACTTTAACTCGCGCAACCTGAAGACAAAATGCAGGGTGCTAGTGATATCGTAGGTCTATGGCGATACTTCATCTGTAAGTATTCCCAAAGGATCTCCCAGAAATATTATATGATGTAGATATCTTGTTTTGTAGAACTTTGCATATTTTCACTCTGTAATGAGATACGGAATCATATTCTGGGGCAACTCTTCCCATAGGGAGAAAATATTTAGATTACAAAAACGTGCATTTAGAATAATATGTGGAAAGAAAAAAGGGAATCTTGTAAACCACTATTTGAAAAACTAAAAGTCCTCACTCTCACAGGGGAATATATATATACTCAGTAATGTATATGGTGATAGTATTGATAAATTTCGAACTAATTACAGTGTACATGGACGTACAACTAGAAACATGAATGATTTACATATACCAGCTAATTCATTAAAACTCTTTTAAAAGAGTGCTTAATATTCTGTAATACAAATTTAAAAGTTCCCAAGAAACAATAAATTATTGTGAGTTAAAAGCAAATACAAATCTTTCAAAAGATGTCAAGGAATTTTTAATAACTCACGCCTTCTACAATATGAATTAATATTTCCAGCCTACAGTTTTGTATATTGTTCTTATAAAATGTATGTTTCTTCTGATCTGGGGTGTTCTATATCCTTGAGCCTCGCTCAACATATATCTACAGAACGAGATATCTACATCTATATCTACAGAAAACACTTCCTCACGCACATAAAAAGATGCGAACATGGCGATAACCATCTGAGCACGAGAAATCAAAATTTGGAAACTTTATTTGAATAATGACTTGAGCAATTCAAGTTTTGATACACAACTAATTTGTACTGAATGCCCGGTTTTACTGTTTGAAGTCCACAGCAGAAGGAAAATTTAAAAAATCCAAGGCTTGTTCAATACTTTCAAAGTCTTGAAGTTCTCTTAAATTTTATCATGGAGTCACGCAATAGAAGGAAAAACAAATCGAGTAAGACATATATTTCTCCTTTCCTGCAGCGGTTCACATTGAACCTATCTGAGGGCCGTATCTGGCCCGCGGTTCGAACTTTGCCCATCACTGAATGGACTACTCCGAGTTCTGTTTACCTTTGTCCATATACTTCAAACGTTTTGATCTCATGACTTCATACATGTTTGCTACATTGAATTCATGATGCCATCGATGTAATTTACTGTGAGAAAGCCTGGGGATGGCAGAAAGCCAGACAGAAACCCCGGCGTGTGTGAATGTGAGACAGGAGAAGGAAACACTTTCTGCAGTTTATTACAACAAATAGCGCCTTGCTCACTGCTCGCCCGCATAGCAGTCTGGTCGATATGGCCGCCACGCGCACGTGTTACGCAACAATCACTGCATCAGCCAGTCAATAACAAGAAACACTCATTCATGCTTTCATTCACTACTTACAACACAGCGTGCTCAAGATGCATGAGCGTGAAAAACTAAGTTGTTATGACAAGCAATTCTGTTTACAACGGAATAGTCGCTTGGTACTTCTTAAGCCTATACAATAGCGAACTATCTTCAATAGTTTGATTGGACAGATTTTCATACCATTTTGTTAACTCATTCTACGTAAAAAAAAGGTAAAGTGACCCCTATACAGGCCATGGAGACCCAGAGGGTTCCAGGAGGTTGAAGCTCCAAGATTTTGGACATTCGGAACATGAAGGTGGTAAGTTTGACAGCCTTGCGCACCGGCCGCCTTTACTCCCAGGATTGTTCCTGGTACTCATTTCTGTTAGAGGCTGAGTCGATCAGGGCCATAGTGCCACCAGAAGGATTAGGCCAATTGAAAAACTACAACGACCTCATCGGGAATCGAACCCGCGACCTTCCGTTTTGTAGCGCAGCGTACCCCAACTCATTCTACGTAAGAGGATATTTAATTTCGTGTACAACACACCTAATGGCTGCCAATAAAATTTATAATTTTGCATATTTATAAAAATAATTGCACCATCCATTAGAAAGAACGTGATAACACCTAAAGTGATGGATTTATTGCCAACTGAAATTTTTCTCTAAAAATCTGAGGTCATATTCCATTAGAACATGAACTTCAGTGAACATCCTGCTTTGACATTGAATGTATAATTCTTCTTTACTTGCATTACAAATTATATTTTATTTTTAAAAATAGTTTAATCTTCAGGTTAGTAATTTTCAAGTTAATCTTCCTACTACCAGATATTTTTGTAACACTGAGTAATTTGCACGGATATGTCGGTAGTATCGCAATTCTTTGAAAGAAATGGCGTAAAAATATGGTATATTTTTTACTTGAAAACAGGACAACTATGTATACAAACATTTTTACACTGAACCTTCCTGTTACGTGGATATCTTTTGTTACACAATGAGCAGCTCTGGGGTATAAAAACCCCAAGCAATTTGCACAGAATAAATCGAACTATTGCATTTATTTAGATGAAGTGGCGTAAAAATAAACATTTTTACCTTGAAAAGGTATACAAGTATGTTTATATAATGTTACATTGATTTAAAGAGAAAAGCAATTTTTAATGTTGGTCTTAAAAGATCTTAAAAATTAAACGCATAAACAATGAATGTTTTAATGTGTATAAAATATAAAAATTAATAAAACAACACTGCATACACTCAGATGTGTGAAGACATAATTTTTTTAACGATGGTTTTAAAAACAGTGGAGATTTCTATTTGAAATGTACTTTTGGGGTTAAGTTGGTCTAATAACCATCGTGGGCCAAACTCTAAGGATAACAAAGAACAATAGATACAATTTTAATGATATAACACAAATGGTTCTTGAAATATTTCGTTTTTCAAATGGACAAATGAAACTTTCGAATAATCACGATGTGACATGTATTGAGTTTACCTGCCCCACTTTAAAGCATCCTCCAAAAAGCATTAGAATTGGAATTTTTCCCTAAAAATTTAGAATTCTGTCCGGAAAAGCATATGCCATCAATTGAAATTATAAAAAGGAACGTTTTGACAATTGTCTCTTAACAACAGTAACAAGAAATTAATAGTTCCATAAAATAATTTGCTACAACTGAATGGCAATCAAGAACTCGGGCTCCACTTGGAAGACTTAGACGTAGGTGGGAGGACAATATTAGAATATATTTAAGGGAAGTAGGGATTGCGACTGATGGTTGATGTTACCACAGAACAGGGTTGAATGGCGGGCTCGTGTAAGCGCTATTAAAATAATTCAATTTTAATACACTTCGTCGCTCGAGAATTTATCAGCGATTTCCAAATCAATCGTGGCATTGCCTATGTTAGTCTAGTAATTCCGGTAATTTCAATGCACTTATTCTGAATCATTGAATAGCCAGTTTCATTACTACAGAACTGAAAGGGTTCAAGCAAGGCTTGTCTGACTGATGAGAAAAAGGGTAACTTTCACAGTCAGACTTGTGGTTTGGGGAAAGGGTTCGCGTCATTTCACGGTCTGGCACATTCACAACGTTTCCTATTAGCGCTACAAGTGAATAGCTTGTCATGATTTCAATCTGTCTGACAGAGTCGACAGACGGACGTCGGACACACATACTGATCCAAGGAAAGTGCGTGAGGGGCGAAATCAATATCTTTGTGGGGGGGGGGCGTAGTAGGGCTGAGAGATGCAGGTACTGCAGCAATTCTACTCAACCGAGCGAAGAACGAAATCTTTATCTAAGAACAAGGTTGACACACAAAAATGTTTCGAAAGTATTTCAAAATATTATAAATTTGTATGTATTTTTTTTAGGGCTGTACCGATTAATCGATTAAACATTTAATCGTCGATAAATTACATTTTCCGATTAATCGGTTTAGTCGAAATCTGAAAAAACTTTTTTCAAAAAAATGGGTCAAATGACCAAACTTCTTTTTCTTGCTTCTCCGGCCTTGGCACATCATGTGTCATTCAGCTTATTGTGTCAAACAATTCCCGTTAATCAGAAACCTGAAGGGTACTTTAATCAACAAACTCGTGTGTCTCAAGTCTTGGCTGAAAAAGTAACCGGAAATGTAAGCTTTGTACATATTTTTTCACTAGTTAAGTAATGGTATTCATTAAATCAGGATTTCTTCTGATTATCTGTAGTGTAGTAGTTATTAAACGTGTAAAACAATATTAAATGTACACTTTGGTTTCGTTTAAAATACCGACCTGTTTGTCGATTAATCAGTCGATTAATCGGTCGATTAATCGATTAAAGTCAAGCGTTAACTCGATTAGAAATTTTAATCGATTTTCAGCCCTAATTTTTTGCAAAGAGGAAGAGCAATGTACAAATTTACAAATATAGGCTACGAGGGATGGAGTATAAGCCTTGGCAAATATTTTTTTTCTCAAATTAAGTAAGATGGTACCATGAGAAGTTGTATGTCACGGGAGAGTGTGGCATCTGTAGTATATGGACACATCATTAGGTAGCAATGTGATGTAGGCCTACGGATATACGAATAGAGGCGATAGCAATTTAGTTGTGTCAGCCGCCGTGTAAAATGGATATGACAAGATGAGAACAGCATTCTAACTCCAAAATAGTCACTATCCGAGGAAGAAATGTCATAGAATACCACAAAGAGCTGATAGAAGCTTTGGGGAATAATGCCCATCCGTACCGAACTTCAAGGGATCATGGAGTGTGTACGTGTGCTTTTATGCTTCCAACTACGATGAAGTCGTAGTAGGTAGTCTATATGGATGTTCACGGGCGTCTTTTTCCTTCACTATCCTACATCTAGTACCCATAATCTGCAATATAATACATTCCACATAAAATTGTGTATATTTCAAAATTTTAAAATGGTCCCACATTTGCAAAAGAAAAAGCAGTTGCCATGACATATGTCCCATCCCTCGTATTATATTAGCATATGTTCATAAAAACCAAATTAAATTCTGATCTGACTCACATGGTTGAAACACAAAAAGAAATAATTTCGATCCTCTTCATGAACCAAAATGCTATAGGCCTGCTGGACTGAAACACTGCTCAAGTTTTAGCCCAAGATTGTTTTGTTAATGTTTACTCACTTCCATATGAGCTAAAATCTTGAAATTTGGCAAATATATTTTATTTATAGCATTGGTTCCCAGTTTTTAAAGCATATTTTAAAAGTTTTAGAGCATTTTTTCATGCATATTACGTCTTCTGAAGGGACAGTAACTTCCGGGCCTTTGATATTAACAATGAAATGTATAAAGCATCAAAACTAGATTTAGAATTGTCGGGTCATAAACTTCTTCAGCTCATACTATTCTTACTAATGGTATGGGTACAGAAAATAAAAAAAAGACATATCTAATCACGTCTTTCTTCATCACGAATGTCACATACTGTAATAGCAGTAGAATAAACTTACTTATTAAGATTAATAATACCTTGAATATGACGTGATGTTACAGCTTGGTATTGTATGGTGATCTCATATGCTGCATGAGCTAACAGTGAAGATAAGCCATCTCATTCGCGCCAAATTCAGGCGAAGACAAGAGTTCGATGTACTAGAGTTAACGTCAGGCTTCTTTAATCAAATTGTCTCTGTTAAACGTTATGTTAATCCTTTGGATACCCACAACTTCTTTAAAAATATTACGTGAATCCCATGACTTCCTCTACCCTTAATACAGTCCATTGCAGTCAAATTTCCATTATTCGCGAAGAAATAAGTTACTTAAAACCTAAGTTTTTGTATGAAATGGGTCTGAAAAACTATATTTCAAAGAATATAGTGGGAAAATGTTTCAAATAAAAGTTTTAGCTCAAAGTATGGTACAGGCCTATATATATATATAACAACTTAATACATAATATACCATATATTGCATTTTTGGACATCTGGATGGAGTTTAAAAATGGAGCTTAGAAAATGATTGATCTTTAATGATTTATTGTTCACAAGGCAAGACTGAGTTTCTATGAACGGTGATTACCCTTCAAAGAATTTTGGCAATTTTTTTCAAAATAAAACGTTTAGCTTTTAGTATAAGCACCTGGTGTAGGCTATATCATTTGAATAAAATCGTTAGATTGTTTTCGAGAAAACCACTAACATTTTTTTTCTTCATGCAAAGTTACGTTAAAAATAAGAGAGTCGGCAATCTTAGTGTCACATCCCCAGAAGCTATCTAACCTTTTTTTTTTTTTTCATTATTTCTCGTTCACGAACAGACACATCGACAACTTTCTGAAAACAGCATTTCTGGATTCAAAGGACCTCAAAACATGTTTTATGTCGAAAACAATGCTTCCTCTAATTAATGCACCTTATGGCATGGTAATAAATAAAAATCTGATGTGATATAGGCCTACTCATATGACTATGCTGTAAGAATAAAGAATGGGTTTTCTCGCTTCACATTCCCACATGCAGTGCTGACACGAGCGTCATGATCACCGCTCTCTTTAATTCTACCAAAAAATATAGGCCTACCAAGATATGTCCAAAACTTTAGCCTACGAATTATGACGTAAAACGTGAATTTAACGTGTTTACAGGCGGAGTTTTAATTTCTTATTATTATCAAAACATCAAAATAGCTTCATTTCATTACAGCGTAATTTTCGAGAAAATTGAAGGGAAAAAAGAGAATTAGTCATCTGCTTCATCCTAGTTGCACCCACGTACAATGATGTTATTCCACGTCAAACAGCAAAAAACCATCAGGTAGATATTTTGGTTGGCATCTGCGGTAAAATTATAGGCCTAAAGCTAATAATGGCAAAATAATAACGTCATTATGCGTGAAGCTTCCAATGCTTTCGTTACCGGTTTTCCAAACAACTACCCAGAGGTATTACACAATTTATTACCTAGAAACAAATTATTATCTAGAAACAACATTTTAGTTACGCACGTATCCGCCCACAACAATGAGTTGCGTAACAGTCCGGTTTCTTGCAACGATGACTGAAACGAATGGCGAAAGTTTTAGTTCCAATTCACAAGGTAAGGGAGTCGAACCACGGAACCAGGTACTTATATCTTTTTCCTTGAAGAAAATTCGGATTTTTATTTTATGACCAACTCATGGGAAGCAAGTAGCTTCCGCTTTGCCTTAATCATTGTTTCCTGCAGTTGAGGCTTTCTCCACAGAATTCGGTCAAGTGCCTCCACAAACACTGGGAAAGGGAACACAGACTGAGTGTACAAGAGCATCTCACACACTGATGTCTCTATACTCCTCTAATTCAAGTTTCCCAAACCTCTTGAGTGGGAGAATTACACTATACAGAGTGTCCCCTTATTAAGTTAAACACTCAATCTCATTTGAAGTTCCTTAAACTATTAATTTGAAGGAAAATATAAACTAGGGCAATAGTTGGATACAGGGAGAAAGGTAGACATGCAAGTCAAATGGAGGGATATATATATATAAGAGGCTTGGTCCTGACTGACTGACTTAATGACAGAGAATCAACGCAGAGCCTAAACTATAAAAGGTAGGGACTTGGAATTTTGACAAAACCTTCGTTTCATAATGTAAGTGCTCACTAAGAAAGGATTTTGCAAAATTTTTATTTTAAATGCAAAAAATTAAATGTTTTTGAGAATGCTTAATCCCTTTTTACACAGAATTATCAAATCCAAATCACAGTTCACATGACAACATATTGTCGCTCGCGAACCTGAGGAATACCTTTATTTCAATTTATATGCAGATAAATTTGTTTTAACAAAATTCTTCATAGCAGTGGCCATAAAATGAAAAATAATGGTACGTATTTTCCTGGACTCCAATTATACTACATTATACCATATTACACTACACTTTACTACACATTACTGACAATGACGGTCATCAATTTGAACATTGCAAACACGATTCTTTAATTACATGTTTCTTCTGTAATTCAAGCCTTTGAACTTGTCTCTATGTTCATAAATAATGTTTTTATACTCATTCAAAGTGTTAGTACATTTTTTGAGACACCTGTATATTACTATATTATACCATCAGCATTTTTAAGGAGGTCTACACACATAGCTTCCGTATGAATTTGAATGAATCTTTCTTTCTCTCCGCACGTTCTGTAACTAAGGTTTGGTAAGGAATAGTACTTTTAAATAAGGCCTCTTATTCTATAATCAGAATGTGAAGTGAGAAAGATGTATTGTAAAAAGTTACGCGACTGATTACTTCATATTTCATTTGGGTTGTGTATCCTTCGGGGATGCGATTCGAAACGTGGTAACGACTTTCACTTTTACGATCAATTTACATGAAAAGTGTCATTTTTGCCGAATATCTCGAAAACGCCTCAAACGACTTTGTTTAAATTTTGAAAATTAAGTGATTATACTAAAAATCAAAACTGATTTGGGTAGAGGAAGTTAGGCCTACTGGTATGTTGTTACACAACACGTTATTTTAAAAGTGTTATAGTTCTTTTTATGAACTGCATCACTGGAAGAATACTGTTAACTGGAAACTTGAGTAAAACACTGTATACAATATGAGAAAGTGGAACAAGGGTTTACGTTGTGCACATCTGCAAGAACAATAACACTGATTCATATTAAGCACTTCTCATGAAACTGTAATTACTAATTACACGTCCCAACTCTTTTATTAGTCAAATGCGTCACACTTCAAGTTCAAGCGAAACACAAACCGTCTTTTGTTTTAACCTTTTCAGTGCTACTAACGTATAGTAACGTACCGTCACTTCAAAAGACTGTAAAAAGCAGAGATGTGAGTTGAACAGGATAATGGTTCACTGTAAAGGTGCAGACTTTTACCCACTTATTAGAATTGTCATTTATAGAAACCATTTAATTGGATAAAATTTTCAAAATTAATTTCGAACTTGGAACTCACTGAAGAATTCAATTGATAAATTGTTTATATTACTATGGAAGATTCAGCTTTGAAGGATTACCGTAGTTCTTTAGTTTGTTGTTCTTAAATACGTAATTAACAAGATAAAGTATTTCTATGTAAATACATTTTGGCTTTACATTAAAGTAAAATTTCGATATATGTTTACGAATTGGAACATTTGAAATGGTTTTAAGACACATTAGATTTTCCTTAAATGTCAATATTTCAAGGTATAAGCTTAGTATAGGCCTATATTTTTTACACATTTAAAAAAAACTCGCATATCTTATATAATTTAACGATATATTTTAAATATGTTCCACATTTTATGATTTCGACGCTACTGTCAGGTAATCGTTTAAATTTTATTTACCATAATCTGTATTTCAAAGTTGGGTTCTTGAATTTCTAGAAAATATTGAAAACCAGATGTAGAACTAGATATGAATTTCACTCCTGGAGATGTTGCAAGGTTTGGAATTGTCCCTGTTACTTCTTGTGATGTTGAGCAAAGTTTTATCGAGAGCAAAGCAATTTTCAGAGATAATAGACGTAGTTTCAGTTTAACTAACTGCTTCAAAATAGGCAGTTCTCAATAAAATGTTGAGATTTTGCCCCTGAGATTATAGCAAGAGCAAAAAATTCTAACTATATAATTTACTACTTAAAAGTCCCGGCGTCGCCCGGGACTTTTTTATTTTGTAATTGGAAATTAACTTATGAAGGACTTTAGATTTTTAAATTCTAGGTCCTTATATAGGTATTTATAATTTGAAGTAGGAAGAACGACTTATAACACTCAAACTATTCCCTAAGAAAATGTTTGATATAGCCTTTATGGCTATATGTAGAATTTTGCATCCCATCGCTTGTACAGTACACAGCAAGCCCGGGAGGGGTTCTAATAAGAAGAAACAGAAATTCCGGTAACATAAAATTGTATTATCGTGGCTGAAAATTTTGTTTCTCACTCTCATGTTACCATAAAACCGTTTTCGGAATGAAATTAAACAGAAATACAATATCACTTTCATACATCTCTTCCCAAAACATATTAGGCCTACCTTACCTCGTATTGTTTTCTCTATTTCCAGGCTAGAGGAAGTTATGTGACTGCATTATTTTCGTGAATATCATTCTGTGATATAATAATATATATATTACCATACCTCGTATTGTTTTCTCTATGTCCAGGGTAAAGAAAGTTATGTGACTGCATTATTTTCGTGGATATTGATAGTTCTCTCATTTGTTTCTCTCATTTGTCAAATTTATTCTACTTTCATTTTTTTTCCAAGCCCATCTGAGACCCGCTGGCAACGATATGTTTTAATGTCAAATGTTATTTGGATTGGATAATTCTGTGTAAAAATGGATTAAGTATTTTGAAAAACATTTGATTTTTGGCATTTAAAATTTAAAAAAATTCAAAATCCTTTCTTAGTGAGCACCTACATTATGAAACGAAGGTACTGTCAAAATTCCAAGTCTCTACCTGTTATAGTTTAGGAACTACGTTGATTCCTGTCAGTCAGTCAGTCAGTCAGTCAATCATTCATTCATTCATTCATTCAGTCAGTCAGTCAGGACAAAGCCTCTTATATATATAGAGATGTAAGAAAATTGAACTTTTGTTTTGTGACTCTCCTTTAAATTGTGGTGTGGTATGTATTCTATTCTTTTCTGCGGCTTTCATGTTTAAAGCAATAAATCTTTAATTGTAGGCTACTCATTTCATAACCATGCAACGTTGATAACATAAGGTGTTACTTGAATTATTTTGAACCATTTAAAAACATTAGTCCATATTTTACTCATATTTTGAGAATGTTTAGCCAATATGTATGTACTTATTTTATTTACATATAAATCCCATCCCTAATAATAATAATAAAAATAGTATTATATTATTATTATTATTAAAGACATAGTAATACGAAACGCTAAGAAAAGGACCTGCCAATTAATTGATGTTGCAATCTCAAACTGCCAGAACATGGTTTCAAAGGAAGCTGAAAAAAGGTTGAAATATATAGACCTTCAGATAGTCGAATGTGGAACGTGAAAACTGAAGTCATACCTATTATAGTTGGAGCACTGGGTACGATACCAATAAACCTGGAAAACAATCTATCACAGATAATGGGAGAAGCACAGGTTTCCAAAATTCAAGAGATCGCCCTGCTCGGAACTGCTCACATTTTGAGGAAGGTGCTATAAGGACCAGACCCGTGAAGAATCTGCTCCTGAGGGGGCTGGAGGCATCCTGGAGTAGAATCTTAAATCCAGCCTCAACGCTGTGAATCTAAAAATTTTGAAAATAATAATAATAATAATAATAATAATAATAACAATAACAATAATAGCTTAATAATAATAACTTAATAGTAATAATAATACCTTAATAATAATAATAATAATAATACTAATAATAATAATAATAATAATAATAATAATAATAATAATAATAATAATAATAATATCTAGAAGAAAAGCTTTTCAAAGGTGGAGTGCATATATAAATTAAACAATAAGACAGAATAGTATTAACTTCCGTAATTTAATATTGACCTTGTAACTGTCGGCACATGAAATGCTTTCAGATTTCATCAGTATTCATTATCGAGAGTGAAGTTCGACGTTTCATCTAGTTTAATTTCCTCTGTTCGTCGGCACCGTGCCACGATTATTCCTAATACGGACACGAGCATTAATCAGTTTCCATTGACTAGAATACAATTCCTGCAAACTGCCTGCGGGGTAACGAACTCAAAATAATCTTGTTCGCACCTTCACAATTCATGAGCCAGCTGTGTGTATGGACAAAGGAACATCAATGAACTCCCATTGAATTGACATTGCAAAGCACGTATAAAATATCTAGTCAGTGTTTTTAAAAAGACGAAGTTGTTCAAATGTTTGCCAAGTTCAAACGCCCTCTGTGAACATTACATGATTATTCTTCCACAACAAAGAACCAAGACTGAGTCAGCAAGATATTCTCAGATTCGTGTTCAAAATTCATTACTTAATAGCTTAAAATTACGTTAAATTATAACTTCCGACATCCAGATAATCTCGCGCAGAAAAAAAAAGTCAGTTCGTTAGTTTGTTTTGCTGAGAATATTGTCTACCTAGAAGGTCATTTAAGTTATACCGTATGGAAAGCACATAATGAACGTGGGAAGTGTAGGCTAATATAAGACAGGGTATAGCCTAATTATGCATTCACGGCACAGATACCCGGATTATGGGTTCGATTCCCAGTGACAGAACATTTTTTTCTATAATATTCTCAGGGTATACTTAACCTTTCCATGCCTTAGACGAATATATGCGTCACCGAAAAATGTATAACCGGAGACATTTAAAATTAATAGAGTAATGCTTTATGTTAGAAAATAAGGAATTTATCACTGCGTTAGGATTGCTATTCATGACAACCAGCCATTCTATTAAAATTTTCTTCATTGACTTCAAACTTCTAAAACCCGCTGATAGACTATATTAATACAAATTCAGTTCAGAAAGGGTTAATATTACTGAATGGCATTTTTCATTGGTATAATCGAGAACATAAAAATAATTATTATTTTTCATAAATATACGTTACTCTCTTATATTACTTTAATTTCCTGAACTTTTCGGCACTTGGAATTCTCATTCAATAACATTAAATAATGGAAGGTCTTGGAAATTATATAGGAGTTGGTTTAAATCTATTCCATTCATAAATGACGTATTAACATTTAACAATACCTCGGATATCGATCAATCACGGTGGTTTATCTTGTATATGCTTGCAAGGAAGCGGTTTTATAGGACTATTCCATTTATCCGACGCGTATTTGATAGACTATTGACCAATAACGTTTAGCAATGCCTCAAATATTGACCAATCACGGTCGTTTATGTTATGCCTATAATATGCTTACAAGGTTCGCAAAGATGCAATTTTAGATATAAAATGCCATCTCATTACTAGTTCTGTGAAGATATCAACGTACAGTTTTAATAGGTCACTTATTGCTGCCAGTGAATAGGATAAAACACATTATTTTATACAACATAATATATTTGAAATTGAAATAATTTGAATGTGCATTGATTAAAAACAAAATTTCGATTCGGTGCAAGCCAGTTCGTGTGTTTCTTCCTGTTTTGATTTTAGCTTATCTTAATTACTTAACTAGATATTTCACATTCGCACTGTTGGTAGCATAGGTTTGTATCTGGTAACACATTCCATTGATCATTCTTTTAGTATGCAATGGTGATTTGGTTTTAAACAACACAAGTAAGAAAACTCCAAGTAAGTAAATTTTATTTATATTATCTGATAGGGCCTACTACATTTCAGTCATGTAATAGTCTTAATAAATCCCGACATTATGACATTATGAGTACCATCAGAAAAATACGTCGGGCCCCACACGCATTAATTTATCGAGTTAGCCTCGGTGACGCAGTCGGTATCGCACTGGCTTTTATGCACAGGTTACAGGTTCAATCTAGACATAGGTCGATGGCATTTCAGTGTGCATAAATATGACAGGACGATGTCTGTATATCTACAGGCATATAAAAGAACTCCTGTGGGACAAAATTCCGGCACACCGGCGAAGGTAATAGGCCTAAGTTACAGTACATCGCCGTCGTTATATAACCAAACGAATCAATCGATAAACTCGTAATCTCTAGTGGGATTAGACCTACATGTGACTATTTAATCCATATTCCGCATATTTGATACTGACCAATGATACAGAGTGTCCACCAAGTAATGCTCAAGAAATTCCCGACTTATTCCCTGATTTTCATTGATCATTTCAGAAATTCCCGACCAAAATATGATTACGAAGCACTTTCTAATAACTGTGTAAGAAAAATTATAGGATTATACATACTTCAAATAAGAAAAAGAAGATAAGAAGAAAGCAATTTTTGGCAGGAAAAGTTTATTTTCAAAAGCAGTTGAGGTTTTTTTGGAAGCTGGCAGAAGGTAAAATTGTATTAATTTTCACCTGTTTTATGTGTGCCACAAATTTTTCGAATTTTCCCGGATATTTTAACAAATTCATTGACTTTTCCCGGATTTTCCCGACCATACGAAATTCCCGGCCTTTTCCCGGATTCCCGGATTTTCCCGACCAGTGGACACCCTGAATGAAGTTTGACAATGCTTCGGATATCGACAAGTCGTTTATCTTGTATTTGCTTACAAAGATGGGGCTTTATCGGAAGAAACGTCAGATCGTTACTGGATACGTCAGAGTATCAGTATACAGTGATTAATACGTTATCGTTGCCAATGAACTGAATAAAAAGACATTAACTTTATCGGTTCTTTTTTTTAAATGAAACTATTTAAATTCGCACTGATTAAGGGCACAATTTTGATTCGGTGTAAGCCATTTAGTGTATTTTTATTCTGTTCTGACTTTAGCTTATCTTAATTTTGAGATTAACTATTTTCTCATTCTCATTATTGGTGTTGGTAGCGATTCCTTGTAGATGTTCGGTAACCCATCCGAGTGTACATTTATTTAGTATCGCGTGATCTGACAGCTGACAAAATACAGACTTAATCATTATTGAACTTCATTTCTGTAGAGGGTAAAAAATATTAAAATGTATTGTATTAAACAACCTTCCTACCCCTAGTGTTATCTTTTATTAAAAAAAAAGCTGTTTAATAGCTCACAATTATATGTAACATTACATTATTGTACATCGTATAAAGTCAATAGTAAAAAAAAAATGTGCACTTAAGATACAAAATCAATAAAATAAAATAAAGTAAAAATGAAGTTATATCATTAAAGAAGCATAAAAGTACAATAAAAGATTATTGCAGAATAAAGAAACGGCGATTTTTCTTCTGTGTAGGCCTATTTACATCTGGAGATGCATTTCGGCATAGATTATCCCTACCTCAGCTCTTGGAAACTCTTGTACAATTTTTGCACTTAAAACGTTGACAATGTATACTATATTTTAACTTTTGGCTATGTAAAAAAGCAATTAATATAATAAAAACAATTACTTATCTTAGCTTATATGTTACACTTTAATATTGACTTCATTTTAAAACAAAACTGAAGAAAGTATTTATTATTTATATAATGTTTACATTTTATTCATGAAATAACATTAATAAATATAATTTGAAATTACAAATTTCACCAGATAAATCGCTCGGCAATCGCACTCGGGAGTCTATCGATAACTCGTAATCTTGTGGAATTGCCTATGAAAAAACTCTAAAATGTCTCCTTAAATAAACAAAATGATGCTGAACAATGTCATTCACGACGAACTCTTGCAAATACAAGTAGTTCTGGCGTATAAGCAGTCCTTCCCGTATTTGCTATGAGCCGCCTTATGATTTGTGGCTGAGAAGTTAAATAATTCAGTGCGATGTCCGCCATGTTTATCCTGCGTAACAGAATGGTACATTCATCTTCTTGTTATTCTCCGGGAGATTAATGTTCGTGTTTGTGTTGAGAATTATCAACAGGAGGAAGATTATAGTAAAGTAATATTTACATTTGCGATTTGTTCGCAGGTGTGCTTGGCAAACACCATGTCTCCAGTTCAACACTTAAACTACCTTTCCCCATAATTTTCCGTTACCATTGTTCAGCTGTACATAACATACCCAGTGGAAATATTACAAACACGTACGCCAAGACACCAAGACATATTAGTCATATAGCCTACAAACATTCTAATTGTGTTTTGTTGTACAAATTTCATGAAGTATAAGAGTTAATTTTCGCCTTATACCCTCAAAAAATATAATAAGATGCAGAAAAAAGAAAGAAATAAATATATATATATATATATATATATATATATATATATATATATATATAAGTAGCGTGGACAACCTATTGCATAAAAATGAATACAAATATTTATAAGTTTGTTATTTTTATTGTGTTACAAATTATGTGAACAGATTTTTAATTGCTGATATATTCTATTGGACAGTGAATTAATCATATATATATTTCTGGCATCTTATTATATTTTTTGAGGGTATAGGCCTAAGGCGAAAATTAACTCTTATAATTTGTAAAATTCTCCCTCAAAAACACTGAAGATATTTATCAATAAATTTCATGAAGCTAAAAAGCAGGACATCTCCCATGAGACATTACAATCTATATTAATAAAAAAGAATCTCCAAAATGTATGTTGCCACATCACTTGAGAACGGCTCGACTGATTTCTTTTTTGTAGTGTTCGTAATTGTCAGGACAAGGTTTGCATGAAAGAAATGTTTTTGTAAAATCCATGGGAAAAGACGGAAATGTGAAATGAGGCAGAGTTAGAGAGTTCTGCTGTCAATTGTTTACATAACAAAAAAAGATTAAAAACATTGAAATGTGACAAAAGAAGTGTGACATATTCACAGTTTGAGAGTTCCGCTGTCACATGTTTTCATAACAAAACAACAACAACAACAAAATGTGAATCTTGCAACCAAGCCAAATCGAAAGTGTGTATGTATGTATGTGGGTATGTATGTTCCCTATACAAATCTACATTTCTTGACCAATTTTGCACGAAATTTTGCACACATACCCAGTTAAGCCCGAGAAGTAACGCGATCGACATTAAAATTAAAACAAGCCTGCAGTGAAAAAAATGAAATACAGTTCAATTATCATGACAACAGTGTATTGCTTACAGTGTTTACATAGGGCTTTGGGAACTATACAATACTGGGCTTTAAAAAATTGTGAAAATTGTGAAAATAATTCTTGAAGAATGAAATCCACGAAAATAAAGCACAATGAAATGCAGTCAAGTAACTTTCTCTACGCTCGACATGGAAAATATCATTTTCTCAATTCACATTTTGATGTAGAATAAAATGTTTATTCGTGCAATTTATGATAAGGGATGCCAGTGTTAATAAATATCTTAATAATTCCTTTTAAATAAATGACGTACATAAAACATCCAGCAGTTGAGCACATAATAGTGAGCGAAGCCACGTGCACCTGCTAGTACTTTATATAAAATACTTTCATCACCTTGTAATTGACAATTTTTGCTAAAATAATATAACATAAACCAATGAAATCTTCAATACACCCAAATTTACATGAGTACGCCTGCAAACTCTGATTCGACCGCCCGCAGTACATAGATGTCGGAGAAGTTGCCGCGCCTGGAACATGTTTCTCTATTATAGACGCCTGCAAACTCTGATTCGACTGCCCGCAGTACACAGCTGTCGAAGAAATTACTGCCCCTCGTGTTCAGGGGGGGGGGTCGAATTATATGGAAGACACGTCTTTCATGTCCAACCAAATTTTTATTGCCCTATAATTTGTATTATTATTTGGTTAATACTGTTTTGCAGAACATTTCTTCAGATTAATGTAATACTGGAATTTTCTCGAAATTATTTTATTGTCATATATTCAAATTCATTGATGTCAAATTCATAATAAAATCCTATTGCTGCCTCTGGGACACAAAAAGTAACAATTTGTTTCGGTTTTCGGAAGTCCTTATTTTAAGTTGGAACCTTCTTTAGATCCGTGGTGAAGGAGGGTTTGGGTTCGAGTCCCGCCTCGGGCATGAGTGTTTGTGTGCAATAAGGAAAAATGGAGAACAAGGAAAACAAAACTCTATACAAAATAAATAATTAAGGAAAATTGGCCTATGGTCGGCTATATTTTACTAAAAAATAACATCTGTGGGCTCATCCCCTGGTCGATTTTTTTGTTTGTAATGTCAAGGCACGCAGACATCTGAATTTTTCAACATAGACAGAAGAGCAATAATGAATGTAGGCCTAAATCGGCAAACATTGGCCCATTTGGATGGAACTCACTATGAAGGGGTTTACTGGGGCAGGAAACTCGAATCTGAGGTAGTTTTTCCCACTTAATCGTGGAATGCACTCCAAAGCCGGATTTTTAGCTGTTTCGTTATAATTATTATTAATTTTAACTATTATGTTTTAATTATTTTGCTCTTAATTTCTTAATTAATTATCGTGGGCGAAGCCGCGCACACCTGCTAGTAAATAAATAAATAATTCAGTTAGAAATTAATATTTTTATTAGCCATTAGAAATTTCAATTCGATCGAGCAGACGTCTGTGATAGTAACGTATTGGACTCTCACTCAGGAGGCCCCGGGTCCAGACCTCGTGGTCGGCCAATTTGATTTTTTATTCATGGTTTCTCCAGTCGTAAAAAAATGTCGAATCGGATATTTACTTATCAAAATTCATCACTGCTATATCATCCTGTACCATAATCTTTAAAATTGAAAATCAGATGAAACTAACAGAAAGCTATAACCCATCAACAATAGAAAACAGTTGCACATCATCAAGGTCTACTGGTATACACATATAACCTGACTCGTTATATAATCTCGATGTTCACACCATGGAGGAATACATTGTTCAAATGAGTATAAATTAGGTCTAATTTCTAAAAACCTTGGTTTCATAGCATGAATTGCATTTTTCTAAGCTTTCGGTCACAACGGAATTTTAATTCATTTTTGTAGTTATAGAGACCTTTTAACGGTATTTGGAGACGAGAACCGTAACCGACACCACATTGCCCAAGTATTATTTACGTAATAAAATTAATCCTTCGCAATGAGTTATGTGAAACAGTCCGTAATTATTAATTTCAACCAATACTCGAATTGTTCAAGATTATTTTCATTTAGACGATTCGATATTTACAAACGTCATCAGGGCACCTGAGCTGGTTTGATTTTTGAAGTGAAAATTCTTTAGCCGCGGTAGAGGTAAATCGAGAGCTTGCGTAACGCTAAAAAATTGTCACGAAATTAGTGAGGTGTGACGGAACGGACTGCACAGAAAACAATCAACTCAATAATTAAGATTATCCAAAGTTTAAAAAACCAAAAAAATTCAAAATTAAAAAATCCAAAATTTAAAAAATCGAAAATCAAAATTCAAACATAAAAAAATTTCAAAAATGAAAGATCCAAAATTTAAAGCATCTAAAATTCAAAGATCCAAAATTAAAAAATTCAAAGTTCCAAAATTCAAAAGTCCAAAAATCCAAAATAAAAAAAATAAAAATCCAAATATCCAAAAATAAAAATAAAAAATTCAAAATTCAGAATATTAAAAAATGAAAAATCCAAAAATAAAAGTCAAAATCCAAAATTTAATAATTAAAAAATCCAAAATTAAAAAATCGAAAATGTAAAAACCCAAAATTCAAAATTAAAGAAGTCCAAAACCCCAATATATAAGAGTCCAACAATCCAAAATTCAAATAATCCAATAATCCAAAATTGAAAAATCCAAAAATTAAAACAAGTTTCACTTCTGTCTCGTGGCGTTCCACGCACACTTTTTTTTAAGTTAAAGCCTAGTGGAGAGTAAAAACAGCCTACAACAAGGAAATCTGCAATCATTTGGTATAAACTGTTTTAGACCTAGAATGGAATAGGCTACGGTGCTGTCGTAGTAGGATAAAATATTACCAGGGCGCCACTCAGCTATTTTTAATGTAGTACTTAACAGCAAAGAGCCCATTCTTAGCATGGGAAGTCAGAGATTTTTTTATAAGGCTTTTGTACTGCCTTGTGTCAATTTTAGATAATTTTAAAATGTTATGTTTCAGAATCATATAGATCTATGAAAATTAAATTGGGCATGATTAATCTGCATTAAGTTTGCATTAATAAATTTCTTTTTAAAATGCTTAAATATATTTTACAACCGAGTAGGGATTTTTTTAAAGTCGTATAAATTTTCAATAGCTTTTACACGCGTTTATTTGTTAGATAAATGTTACATGCAATTATTATTAATATCCACACCAATAACATAGCCTACGGTAGGATCTTTGTGCTATTTCTCCAAATAAAATTTATTTTGAACTTTTACAGAAGTTACTGAAAATTTTAGAATTTTCTTGAGACAAATCATTTAAAAAAGTAAACACCAGAGATACAAAAACAGAAAACAAAAGAAATAGTAATTTTGTTTAGATGGCTTGAGAAATTTAATCGTAGCATCTTGAACAGTTCTCGAGAGTTATATGTAAATGCTAGGTAAAAATGCTAGTCATGGAAAACATGCAACAAAAATACCTATTTCTCTGATTAAGCAGGTGACGTCATATTGCCATAACTAGTTAAAGAGGAAAATCTATTTCACAAAGGACAAAAATAATTTTAATATTGCACTTTCTTACCCTCAACGGTGCACCTCCCCCTTAACAATATTAAGCGAGAGATTAGGCCTAAAACCCTCTCAGTCTACAATTTCAGGGCAAGGATTTTTGTGCACATCTGTGAAACCGTTTGAGACTGTAACAAGTATTTACTAGACAAACACGAATGGTGAAAACCCCAGAAAAGCTTATAGGCATATTCACTCCCATATGGATGATCATCTGAAACTTTTCATAAGGGGCCAAGCTAGAACCAATTTATGGTGATCTCAGAATCAAACCATCCTCAAGAGTGTAATATAAAACAAGCCAGTGGACCTACTTTGCACCCCAAATAAAGTTTGGGTATGTGTTTTGTAAGAGATTTAATGCATATAAGCTAGACAGTGGATCGCACCCCTGTTGTTTGGTTATAAATTGTTCGTACATATATCTCGTGTACAGAAACAGATATTTAGACCTACTTTTAATAGCTTAAGTCACACAGTCATTCCATTTAATACAATCCATGCGGAAATAGTGTATTGCACTATTATATTTATATTATATTATTTATAAGAATTTAAATTTTTGTTTTTTATCTATCTTTTTTCCATAGTGTAAAATATTCAACCTGGATTTTTGTAATTTGAAAATTTGTAATACCAATAATTTGTAATTTTTATAAGTAAGTAAGTAATTTATAGTCACAAACATTTACAAAACAGCTTAAAAGCTGGTAAACTGGTGACTCGCCAAAAAAAGAAAAAGAAGAAAATACAATGGTATAATACTAGTACTATACATACAAATACAGATTTTGAAAAATGTAAAATATGAGGTGAAACATTTTTCTTAAATAACCATATAAATTATAAATTTTTGTCCTGAAAAAATTCACTTATTGAATAGTAAGCTTCCTCCAAAATGTTTTTTATTTTTTTAAATTTTGTTTAAATTGTTTATTATTCAATTGTTTTGTTTCTTCTGACAAATGATTGTATGCTTTCATGCCCATGTATGTAGGACATCTTTCAAATAGAATTAATCTACGCTATGTACTGGAAATTGTAAGAAATTTTGTTTCGAAATAAGTAAATAAATAAATAAACTTGATGACAACAGGGTTTTCGCAATCAGCAGAGGCACTGATTAATATTACTGAACTTATAAATATCGTGCCCACTCAATCGTTTTGTCCCTAACTGTAGCTACTTCATAAATAATAGCAAGTGTTAATGCACAACCGTAAACGGCAAGTCTTCAAAAGCCAGCCGTTATGGAGGCAATTTGTCCTGTTGAAGCTGCAGACGCCCAACTCTTGATTTTTATGATCCGTAAAAAGAAATACAAAAACAATTGTGTTGATCGTTATTTTTAAAGGCCATTTTTAACGACGTACCCTGGCATATAAGAATCGCAATTTTTAAAAGAACCTGCTATTTACAATACAGAAAACAATTCCTACCATATGTGCGATCGATATTTATCACCTGCCAAAGCATTTTGTAATAAATAATTTTATTGCCTATATGGCCTTGCATAGTCTTATCAATGGCTCTTTCTCTTGGAAGAAAGATAACATTTACTATTCGTATGTGTTGGTGTAAATTAGATTCATGTTCTATCTCCACACTAAACTTTTTAAGTTTTACAACTTTATTCATACCCAAGGCTCCACCACTACAAAATACGGCAACTGACTGCAAGCCTTGGCAATTCATTATTACGGTGTATTTTCATTCCGAGTTGCCTCCTTCTATACGATTTTACTTGTAAACAGTATGTTCCAAAATTCAGTGCCCAAACTGCTAGGGATGATAGAGGAGACCAAAACAAACTTATTTTTTTTTAAGGAACATGGTTCGGAAACTCATACTGATTGAGTAACTGATCTTGTGCAGATAGTACGAGACAAGATAAATTTATTGGATGCGACTGAGAATAAAACAACTTGACATATTTTTTGCACTCCTTAGCTAGTAAGTGTTACTTCCGAAATTTGTTTACATGGATCGTAAGTTGACATTCCCACACAGTCTTGTTGCTAAGGGCGGTTGCGACGAGGTTAAATTACTTACGGTCCAAGCGCCACGTCATAATTCATTACGATACACTTCATAATACAAGTCTTTATGGACAAAGCCCCCAGGACAAAAATTCGGTTCCCATAACAACAAACACATGCGAATCACTTTCTGAAATAAACATCTATTTTCAAGAATGTATTTACATAATATTTTCAGGTAATATCACAATTAATATAATTAAATTGATATAAATAATCATCGTGCAAAAAATAGCATGCAACACACGGGCCGTAAAGGCATTTACGGGTCTCGAAAACTTAAAAACCCTCGGCTGCGCCTCGGGTTTTCAATCTGTTTCCTCGACCCGTAAACGTGCCTTACGGCACTTGTATCGCAATATACTAGGCCTATTTCATTTCTTCATTGTGAAAATGTGTGTTCAATTACTATAAATGCTCAAAGTGACACAATGAACCTCACTTGAGCAGTATCAAAATGATATTCATAATACGAGGGAGAATCAAATGAAAACCGCAACTAATTTTTACTTCCTCTGCCCGTACCACAGGTAGGCCTACTATAGGAAGAGGAAGTTTCGAGCCCCAAATTTGAAGTTGAGTTTTTGACAAAAAAAATACACGTATTTTTACTTCCTCTCCCCGTACCATAGGTACTATAGGTAGAGGAAGTATTGTTTTCGACCCCCACATTCGAAGTTGAGTTTTCTTACATAAATACATGTTTCAAGCCCCCCTGAATCCAAAAATACTATTTTTGGAAACATGTCTGTATGTCTGTCTATGTGGATGCCTGTGAACAGGCTAGCTCCAAAACGGAAAATCGTATGAAAACAAAGTTTCGTATTTGGGCCAGGAACCTTCTGAAGATGTGAGCAGAAGATTGGCGACAAGTTTCTCTTATTTTTAAGGGGACTTTACATGAAGAAATTTTCGTTTTTCTCGGTTTTCTCGAAAACGGCTTTAACGATTTTCTTTAAATTTTGCGCATGGGTTGCT
Source organism: Ectobius pallidus (assembly GCA_964059195.1). Classification (NCBI taxonomy): domain Eukaryota; kingdom Metazoa; phylum Arthropoda; class Insecta; order Blattodea; family Ectobiidae; genus Ectobius; species Ectobius pallidus. The sequence continues at coordinate 86,463,197 of CAXKWD010000009.1, forward strand.
TATATTAAGGGCTAAAACTTTTATTTGAAACATTTTTTCGAACAAATTCTCTGAAGGATAGTAATAAGCCACCCACTGTGAATACGCGCTCTTTGCAATACGGCCTCTTGTAATGCAAAATCGTACGGAAACAAAATTTTGTATTTCGTTATGTACCTGTGAACGTGCAATATAACACTTCTCCAAGTGACATGGATGCTGAAAAATAAGTTGCACAAACTTTCTTGCATATACGAGTTAAAAGTTAGCACAGAAAAACGTGGGCCTATATGCCAGAAAGTAGATTACGAAATAGAGAAAAGCACAAACGGCATATTATAGGAAACATAAATCTCAGCACATAGCCAATTACTCGTTCTAATCGTAAGCCCAATCGCTATAGGATGAGAAAAAATAAAAAAAGGTATACATGAATTCAATCCAATTAACATATTTTGTCTATAAATAACAACACTTTCTTCTATTTGCAATAAAAAATCTAAAATTCATATTCTTTATTCATAACTCGTAGATGAAGTCTCGCATTCCTTACGTGATAATGGCTAACTTTCGTTCAATCGACGCGCAACAATAGTTTACTGAATTCTAATTGCTTCTATTTTTGTAATCGATCTCTGAGCTAAGCTCCAGATCGTTTTATAATATTATTATAGCCTGGGTGGGTCGTTGGTAGCTCGCCTGCCTTCCGCCCCGGCGGTCCCGGTTGGGAAATTTTCAGTCGTGAAAAATCCCTTTCCTGTGTTTAGGGTTATTATTAGGTCATAGCATCACGAATGTTCTATAATTTCGGTAATCTGATGTATGACTGCGTAACACATTCTCCAAGTTAAAAGAACTTAACTATCTAAAATATGATCCAAGTGTTAAAAAAGAGAAATTATTTTGAGACGAAGTTACGTTTGCTAAATGAGCTTCTTTAGGGCGAGTGTAGCAATCCCACGAGTAAAACAAAATCATTTTACCACATGCATCTTATTATACCTTAATTACTGTATATTACATTTATTTTGTCCTAGTGGTGATATAATTAAGAGGTCATATTAGGCTATACAAGTATGAATCGAGTCCCTATTAATAACATTATTCTACTACGTTTCGTATGCTATGTGGATACTATTATGCAATATGTAGACTATCTGTCAGATTTTATTTGGGTGATGTATCCTTCGGGGATGCGATGTGATGTGGTAACGAGATTATCTTCATTTTACAACCAATTTACATGAAAAGAATTTCATACGGTATATTGTATTAAGACTAGCAGGTGCCCGTGGCTTCGCCACGATAATTCTTTTAAAAATTAAAAATTAAGAGTATAATAATTATTAAAGCATTATATTTATTAACACTTGCACGCGAATCATTCATAAACTAAGCCATTAATAATTAATGAAACAGCTAAAATTCCTGCTTTAGAGTACATTCCACGACATGAAAGCGCCCCCTGGGAAAACTATATCAGAATCGATTATGCAGTTCCAAAGAACCTGTGAACACATAATACGTATTGTTTCTCAGCTGTTTATAGACATGAATATGATGTGAATTTTATTTGATCAATTCAGTGTAATTTTCAGAAATTATATAATGTTTCAAGGGAAGGAATGGTTTGTTTGGATTATTATTATCAGCGATATTTCAAGAGATAAAACCATCAATATTTTACAGCTGTTGCCCCCGGCTTCGACCGCCATTATTCATTGACTCCAGGATTTTTAAGAAAATTACACTGGTAGATTATTAAAAATGTTTGTGGTTCAGAGCTATGAAAATTGTAAGTAAAAATAAAATTAGGATATTTGTTCATTGTGTTCATTTCACTTAGGCCTTATATAATAAAGAAACGGTTTTCCTTCCTAATTTTGTAGTCGTCATGAAAGTTTAGACTGCGAGAGACGAACATCGCCGAGTATACCCGATGTCTCACGAAGCGGGCGAGCAAGCACGCTATTTAGGGCCGTTGAATTGTATAAGAGTAGATGCTAACTTTCATTTGGACAGAAGAAGTTATGTGAATTTCACATCAAATTTTTGGAAACATGTCTGTGTGTCTGTGTTTCTTCCTGTGATCAGGCTAGCTCCAAAACGGAAAATCGTATGAAAACAAAATTTCGTATTTGGGTCTGGTACCTTCTGAAGATGTGAGCCGAAGATTGGCGACAAGTTTCTCTTATTTTTAAGGGGACTTTACATGAAGACATTTTCGTTTTTCACGATTTTCTCGAAAACGGCTATAACGATTTCCTTTAAATTTTGCACATGTGTTGCTTATACTGAGAGCTAAAACTTTTATTTGAAACATTTTTCTCTCTGAAGGGTAGTTGCAAGCCACCCACTGTTTGTAGAAAGTTTGTCTTGCGAGGTGAACAACTGAATACTCGCTCTTTCACGGCCTCTTATTCTATATAAGAATGTGAAGTGAGAAAGATATATTGTTGGCCATGCATAGAGTAAAAAAAGTATCTGAGGGACGATAAATTTTGGAAATTATTCTTAACGACGGAAAGTTCAATAAACGTCTGCAGTCACTTGATTTTTTTTTTTAGTTTGTTATATAGCCTGCGTTTTTAGTCGCATCATTCAGAGAAGAGGTTATCAGGTATTTATAGCATAATTAGCGTAAAATTGTGTCTTGCGATTCTGTACAAGGAAACGTGAATACACTTTTATTTGGGCAGAGGAAGTTATGTGACTTTCACATTATATTTTTACCCACTATTTTACTGCAGGAAGAATGTTTGATTGTACATTATTTTTCCACATAGTCCCCTCCCAGTTCAATGCACTTACACCATCTGATAGGAAATGCTTCGATACCGCGAGAGAAAAATTATTTTGGTTGACGCTGTAGCCACTCGTGCACCTCCGATTGGACGTCTTAATCAGACTTGAACTTCTGCCCTCCAAGGTGCTCCTTTAATGAACCAAAGATGTGGAAGGCTGATGGTGCCAAAGCGAAGGGGATTGCTGAGTGCAGGTGTTTTGCTTCCACATGATAATGCCCGTCCCTCATGCTGCTCGTGCAACCATGAAAACCATCGACGACTTTCGCTTCAAGTGCCTTTCACATCCGCCATACTCGCAAGATTTGTCACCATAATATTTCCACATCTTTTGTCCATTAGGCCTAAAGGAGCACCTTGGAGGGCAGAAGTTCAAGTCCGATGAAGACGTCCAATAGGCGGTGCACGAGTGGCTAAAGCGTCAACCAAAATAATTTTTATCACGCGGTATCAAAGCACTTCCTATCCGATGCCGCAAGTGCATTGAACTGGGAGGGGACTATGTGGAAAAATAATGTACAAGCAAGCATTCTTCCTGCAGTAAAATAGTAAAAAAAAAATGAATTGCGGTTTTCAATCGATTCTCCCTCACAGTATAAAATTTTCTTATAACACTATTTTGGTTAGGGAGTGATATCAAACAAGGAACAACCTGAAGCAAATCAAACCGCATAATAAAAAACCTGTATTTAAAATGAAATCAATTCTGTTTTTGTTAATTATAATATTATACTAATCTGAGTAATTTAGTGTTTTAAAGTCTCTTGCTTTGAAGTCAAAACGACAAGAGAAGCTTCGATTTCCCCATCAGCTGCCATCTATCGCAAAATATGAGAATGATGAGAAAACTGATCGCCGAGGTCAGCCGTTTTGTTGAATCTAAAAAGTCAAGCATTTAATTATTGTCGAACAAAAAGAGTCGTATGCAACTTGTATATATATGCAGTAGGCCCTAATGGTAATTAACATAATAGTTTAAAATTCCCTTGCCACGTATCTTAATAAATATCATTATAGGCTCGTTGCATAATGTACTATTATCCGACACAAATAAATTAGCACAGAATAATTTGCGAGTTCTTTGACATTATAATGAGCAAATGATTTTTTTAAATCAAACAAATCATATAGTATAATCTTACGTTTGACATAGGATTATTATGTACAGGCATAGGCGTAGCGAGGGGGGGGGGGGGTTTTGGGGGTTTGAACCCCCCCCCCATTGATTAAAAAAAGGAAAATTGTATAATTTTTTAAAGTCTGCCCATAAATTCCTTAATACAAGTATAAAGCGTGGGAAGCTTAAAACTCGTTATTTTGCGTCTTAATTTTTAAAATTTTCCGAGGAAGGATCCCCGGAAGCTTAAAACTTGTTATTTTGCATCTTAATTTTTAAAATTTTCCGTGGGAGAACCCCCGGAAGCTTAAAACTCGTTATTTTGCATTTTAATTTTTAAAATTTTCCGGGGGAGGGCCCCCGGACCCCCTCTCCTTCCATACTCGCCAGACCCCGCGGATGTTATAACCCCCCCCCCATATGGTCGGCCTGGTTACGCCTATGTGTACAGGTAGGGGAAAAAAGCGGACCGACTCTTGTAGCTGATTTCAAGAGCCTTGTGATACGTAAATAAATGTAAGAGATGTAACGGAAACGTTTGTTTTCACAAGCAATGCAAATTACGTGAAATTATTTCTCAATTCAAGCAATTCATCTGCTGTAGAACAAATTTCAATACATTCCCTGGCTCATATCGGCAACTTAGATATTTTAGTCGGTTCGCGTTTTGTTTCCCTACCTATACATAGACGTTATAAAGTAATTTTACATGAAATTTATTTTCTCTGACGATTTACTTCTCGTTAGTTTAATACGAGCGTAATCAAAATTGCTTTATCCAGTAGGAACACGTTATAGAATTAAGGCTTAAAATCACATAATTTTCTTATACTCATAACGACTACACTATCGTCTTTAATTCTATAAACTTTTATTAATTTATTGTATAGTTTTACTATTATATTTATTTTTTTCAATACTATATAAATTAAATTACATTAAATTAAAATTACATTGAAACTAAGTAATTGATTTTACCTTACTTTCTTATTTTGTTTCCTCTTTTCCTCTTTGAATCTCCTCTTCTCAATTGTCTTTCTTTTTTTCTATTTTTTTTTTTTTTTTTTTTTTAATTTTTACTAGTAATAATTACGATAGTCAGTTTGTGTAACAAATATAGCTTTTATTTTTGTAGATTTACAGTGATGTGAAATAAATTCTGCGTGAAAAAATGTAGGCACGCCGGCAACGGTCTCAGTAGCAATATACCCCCGGACTTAAATAACCATAAAACCAACCTAGTTATAACATTCGTATTTTACTGACTGGGGAGAAAAATCATTACGAGTGATTAGAGATTCGTGAAATAACTTATATTTTCGATTGGATAACATCTATTAGTTCATCTAAAAGAGTAGGTCTATTGATTAGGGATACCAAGTTTTCGTGAGTGATGGATCCACTAGCTGTGACCGTTACCGTTGATAAGGTGATTTTTTGTTTGTTTCAAATACTTCTAGGCCGAAATATTGTCGTGTTAAATTCACGAAAAATCAATAAATTGTAAGTATTTGCGAAATTTTTGTTTTTGTTGCGATTTTTACGAAATTTTATTTTTCAAGATAAATCTCTTTCTAGTTTCAGAAAGGCATTTTTAAAGAATACTTAAATTATATTCTTACAGGAAGTCGTATAAATAAATACAAATATTTAAAACATGTTCATATTAATAAGATAAATATTCAATAAACCAAGCAAATGTTCAATTGGTAGGTAGACCAATTGAATTGGTCAGTGATAGACTATAGGCCTAAGTGTAAAGAATTTTAAAAAGTGACTTATTTTTCAATTAAAATTAAGTAATTTGGTGTAAAGAAATTTCCATTTAAACTGATTTTTGCTACAACTTAGGCGTACTTGAATTTAGGGCAGTTGATATTTTTTTAATATAAAAATAGCAGTATTTTGATGACCAGTAATTCATATCCTCAATGCACCCTTGATACGAGGGAGACACTAGTTTATTTATCTACTGTACAGTCAGTGTAATAGGAAAATTATAAGCATTGTTAAAGTCTATAAAATGAAAGGCCTAAAACTCTTTTTTTTTCCTTCTTTTGAAATTTGCAAGATTTTGCACCACATGAGCCGTAAATGTATTTGGTTTTAATACAAAATAAAACCTAAATTATACGTTTTTATGAGAAATAACACCAGAAATTTGACTAATGATTTTAACAGGGTTTCAAAAAAAAGGGATCAACCTGAAGCTCCTTATAGTTTTACTTATTCAGATAACGTACCAATATTAACATTATGATAAGTTGAGTTGAAGCCCTTTTTCCACTGATGCGCGGCAAATTTGTAAGGCGTGTCGAGAAATATAAAAATCCGGATAAATGTTTGTTGTGTTGCCAAGACGACCGCGGCTCGAGGCCGACCAGTTTTCTGCGGGCAGCCAGTTCAGTTCCATCGGAGTCCGGATTTATTTTTGCTGCTCCACCAGACAAGACAAACTACTGTCCAGCCAGTTCAAAGCCCCATAACAACCACAAAACCACTTTTCCTATCGGGACTAAGGAAGCGTAACATACCAAACAGCGCACAGAAACTCGGAAGAGGTTGGTTTCTTTACCAAACAAATTAATCAAAACTTTCACCCTCAAGGACTAAATATTTGGTTAAAGCTACATGCATAACCTACTAGCAGGTCGAAATAATATAGGCCTATAAATATAAACTAGGGTTGCCAACTATATGGAATTTTTCAGATTATTAGGAAAACCGCTACCTATGCAGGAAAAAATTAATCTGTATTCTATAGAGATTATTTTGTCCTTGCGGGAACCCACCCACCTTTACAGCTTTGTACGCTGATGCCTAGGCCACTAGGCTACCACATGCCTTCCAAATCTTCCTCTACAGTGTTTTGCAGATGACAAACAGTTTGTCCTTCTCCTGCTTAGATACGCGGTCCAATCAGAGACGGCGAGACTGAGGGAAGACTCTCACTGCTAGCGGCACTTCGTTAGCTCGTACACATGATTGGCGGTGAAGGAAATAGCTTCAACTGTAGATTCCTATCGACCTGGCTACAGATGTTTTGTAGACTACATCTACATGTTAATGAGGACGCTAATTTATTAAGTCAGATTAATGAAGTGCTGGTATAGAATTCTAAGAATGAAGGAAGACGAAATAGTCGATTAAAAAAAAGACTGATTTTATGGTTTTTAACGGCGGAGATGTACTGCAAATGAGGCCTGTGACCGTCGCCGGTGTGCCGGAATTTTGTTCCGCAGTTCTTTTACATGCCTGCAAATCTATAGGCATGAGTATGCCACATTTAAGTACACATAAATGCCATCGAATTGGGGCGGGATGGAACCCGTAACCTTCGGCACAGAAAGCCAGCGCGATACTGACCGATTCATCCATGCCCACTCTGTAAGAAATTATTCAAAATATAATTTTATGGTATTCTTTGTTTCTTAGATACAATGCTAATGGACACATAGCACTAATATGAACCTTAGGTAACATCTAAACGCAAACGCAGTTTCATTGTTGGACGCTAATATACTGACCGTACACCTTCCCTAGTGGATGTGGATTATTCATTTAATGGTACACTTTCACCGATGAATTTAATGATGGTATACTACCAAAAGGGATTGTACAACTTCCCTAACCATCCACTGTAACGTACACATTTCCAAAATCTTTTTAATAATCTGGTAATTGAGTAATTTCTGTGCGTGAAAAGATCAATTAAATTTGATCAACCGATTTCGAGAGGAAGTCTTTTTATATGAGCTTCCGACAGTTGGTAAAAAACTTGTTTCGGAAATGGTACGTATCAAACTCAGATGCTCTTCTTCTATGATTTACCTGATACAGACCCTAAGTTCGAAACTGAACTTCCTTCATACCAGTTTTGAACTCACTGTATAGCATCGTCCGCCCATTTGTGTTCGCGAAAATTTCACTCTCAAGGATGTTAGGTGGTAATTTAGAAACTCAAACAATACCGTTGTAAGGATGTGACATAACAATATTCCAGGTGTGGCATGGCAAAGCAATTAGGTACTAAAATACACAGAGTTATAGCACGACGAAGGAAGTTGGCATACCATTGCTAGCCAGGAAGAAAACCCGAGTCTCTGGAGATGTGGAAGGCCTTGGGATCCTAACAGGTTGTTTTCAATTATTTAGCCCCACACACAAAATATCTACGCAAAGTGCATTATTAATGGAGCCACTCCTCGGGTTGCACGTGTAAGCGTGGGCCGTGACATTCACGATGCCAAGCCCAAAGATCACCGGGTGTTCAAAAAATTTGCACGCATATTTTTCTAGAGCTAACATCCCCAACCTTACATAAGAGTTCTTCACAGGCTAACAGCCGAGTCAAGGGTTTGATAAACTCCGAGCTTTCGGACTCCATATCTCTGAGTCCTTCTTCAGGGAAAGTGATGAGAAGGCGGAAGGGGCCTGTATATATACGCCGGAGCAGTTAGTGGGATCCAGCCAATGGCAGCGTCAGTAAAACTCTTATCAAACCCTTGACTCGGCTGTTAGCCTGTGAAGAACTCTTATGTATTATTCGCCGAGAAAAATTCAAATCTTATATCCCTACCCTTGTTTATTATTAACCCTTAAACTGGCAATGTATGCTATAGGATACTCTAGTTTGTCTTAAATTTATAATAACGCAACAGAAACGAAATTGGAAGAAATGTAACTTATTTTTTGGTGAAATTACACTATAAGGTACAATAAAATTTGAAAATTTGAAAATAATTATTAAAATTTGCTCCATGTCATTTTCTTTAATTGAATCTTTCTGATATATATTTGTTTTCCTCCAAAAGTATTATATTATTATTTGTTGTTCATATTATGTTCCCTTGTGTAACTAACTGTCATATTGTTTGTGTTTCTGTTTTTCTTTTCTGTGTTTTTTTTATTGTTATAGTATTAGCTTAATTATTTTGAGTATCACTTTAAATATTTAATATTAGAATCTGATGTATTAATACAAGCGAGAATATTGTAGTTGGGCATTAGTCTGTAATATTCTTAGTGCAATAAATAAATAAACTATGGGACTAATCATTGTGTAAGCCGTTTTCTTTACAATCAGGCAAGGATTTATAAATTGCGAGATAAATCGAGTCTTGCAAATATAAGGGCTAATATTAATCAAACAATTTTCGCTAGGATTGAAGAAAATCTGATGAGTTACATAACTTTCTCTGCTCAACAGCACGGGAATTAGAACTTTCAGATTTAAAACATTTTCGATATTGAACAGGAAATCGTCTGCAGGGAGCGTATTCAGTTGTTTCAATCTGATGAAAAGATGTACAGTGATATTAATCAGACGTGGCAGTCCAAGCATGGATGCTCAGTAGATGCAGACGAGTCCAATAAACATTCGTACTGCATGGAGGGGTGTATGGGTTAGTTGTGTCGTTGCTTTCAGAGCGGTAAGATCGTATAATGCAGTGAAGAAACAAGATACCTTGTTACAATCGCTTCTCCTCTCCCGCTAGAGCAGTTCAACAATCTTACCCCTCCCCATGATTCCTCCTACATGCGTCACCTCTCTCACGCGCATCTGACTGCCACCTCTGATTAATACCACTGTACCGTTCACCACGCAAGAGTTTAAGCCTGAGTTTGTACAAAACTTTGGCTGACTACAGAGAATGTTTAAGAAAAACATTTCAAATGAAAGTGTTAGCCCTTAGTATAACGATCTCATGTACAAAATTAATATAAAATCGTGAGAGTCATCTAAAAAGCTATAAAATGAAATATTTTTTATTTAAAGTGGCAGTAATAGTAAGAAAAAGACATCGCCAATCATGTTCCCAAAAAGGTGCCTAACGCAAATGTGAAATTTTGTTTTTATACTTCTTGTTATCGAGCGAAGCTGATACACACAGATACATAGACACACATACATAGACATGTTTTTGAAATAGCTTTTTTGGATTCAGGGAACATATGTTTCTGTTTAAAACTTGATACAATTTCAGGGTAGAACCCAATATTTTCTCTACCTATAGTGCCTATCTATTATATCGTCGAGTACGGTAAGTAATGATTTCAATGGTGAGAAATGAATTGCGTTAATAGGGGAGAGAAGTTAGTTTAAAAATATATTTTTTATTTAAATGTATGTAATAGTCTAATATTTCTATTTTTAAATTCTCAGTACTTATGACTATTGTAAGTGTCAATAATAATAATAATCATAATAATAATAATAATAATAATGTTTTTAGACATTCGAAGGCAAAAGAAGCACTTTTAACAGTAGATTATATTAATTAAAAGGAGAAAAATATGCTATTTAATGGTTTAAATTTACAACACTCCAGGGTAACAACTTTGATTGCTTCTCATGGAAAATACTCTTTTAGCTAAAAGTATTTGTATAAGATTATTAAATAGATTCAATTTTGATAGAGACTGAAAAATTTAAATTCACTCCGCCTTTTTAAATGTGAAATTTCTCAAAGTGATTCCAAAAATCGTCATACTTAATGGGTGAAAAGCGCTGTCTTGAAGTTGGGAGCTCTGTACCAGAAAATAAATAACAGCTGTTTGCGCGCTCCAATATAGCTCGTGGGCTCGTTTCGTAAACATAACCTACTCGCAAAAATAAAATCCGTTTTTAACACCTGAATCATAAAAAGTAATTTTATCGCCTATAAAAATCGACGTAGAATAAAAAAAAAGAACTTGCCTTCTTTTCTGTTGTAATTTTTACAGGTATCCTTGATTACAAACTTTATGATTATGCTACAAATATTAAAGATTATATAGGCATATTTAGTAATGTATATACTTCCGTCAAATGATTTTTCTTACAAAATAATTTCACTAAAAATTAAAGTTACCGTACTTAAAATTTAATGTAGAGGAAGCTGGAAAGAAGGTATAAAAGGTAAGGTAATTTCCCTCACTTCTGGTAGCAAATAGTTGGGTTTCAAAACGTTGCAAAAAATATGTTTTAAATGTAATAATAAAATTGATTCTTTGATTATGTTTTCACAGGTTTTCAGCCGAGTCGAAGTTTTACAGAATTCCGAGTTTTCTGACTCCAGCTGCAGTCTATCCTCCGTGATGTGATTGCCATGACTCAGATCCCAGAGGATGGACTCAGAGCTGCAGTCCTAAAACCCGTAATTTTATGGAATTTCGACTCGGCTGAAGAATCCATTAACAGCATTCGTCGAAAAAACTTCAAATCGTTCAAAACAACTGATTAAGTCTGGAACTTCAAATTTTTGAGATTTATTATAAATTTACATAAAAAAAAACATTGTGCCAAAGTTTTTGTTTTGACAGACAAAACCGAAAATAATAAGTTTTGAAGGTATCGTGTTCCTTTAAATCTTGAAGATGTCCTTGCAGCCGAAAAGCATAAATGAATAAAGAGATTCCAAGGGAAGTTCAAGCAAGAGTATCTCATGCTATGTTATAATTTATACCACCATGTCTCTTCCCTGTTAGAGGTCTGACTTTCCCCATCCATAACGATCGAGTCCTCTAATTAATTCAACATGAAAGTCCTTTGAAAATGCCTGAACAATAGAAAATCAAAAATACCGCTTTGACGGCTTCAGCTTCATAGTTGAAAATATTAATCTAGTGCTACTGACTCCACCCTGAAATGAAAAGATGTCTATAGCTAATAATTTATCAATGCTGTGAGAAATAAATAGGAAGATATTATCTCCATTCAGAAGGAGTCGGCTTCCTCTAGCCTTAATTGAATACCTGTTAACAGCAACCATGTACCCACAAATTGGTTCAGTCAAAACGTCATGTTCATCCTTTCCTTGGTTCCTACTAGTATGATATAAATTTCGAGTTGAAATAACATTTTTATTATTTTCTTTACCTATGCAATATATAGACCTACAACTGATAAGGAAATATATATTGTGCTAGAAAGAAGAAATTCATCATCGAACGTATCCATCCGCGTTTTTGTTACGAAGTACTAAATAATAATAATAATAATAATAATAATAATAATAATAATAATAATAATAATAATAATAATAATAATATAAGCTAGGTTTGCCATGGGTCATTTGCAACTATAAATGAAAGTAGGCTATTCGCGAAAGAACAAAGCCGGTTGTCGACCAAGAGCTAAGCTAACTTAGCTTAGCTTAGCTCACATACAGTGAGGGATTTCATATATACTTGTGCAGGATTTCATATGTAGTTTTGTCGGCACAGCTACATATGAAATCCCGCACTGTATGTGAGCTAAGCTAAACTAACTTAGCTTAGCTCTTGGTCGACAACCGATGTAAGAACATGTAAATACGAACATGTAAATCCCAGCGGGGATTGGTAGGCTATTCGTGAAAGAATAAGAACATGTAAATACATGTAAATACGAACATGTAAATCCCAGCGGGATTGGTGCCCTAAACAAAGCCGATGTCTCCAATCCAATCCAATTTTTTGCTCACATTTCTACAAACCATCAAATTGGATCATGTGGCATGGACGACTACCATTGCAAAAAGTTTCGTTCTAATAATTTGCATCTGATTGTAGCAACGGAAAAGAAACGTTTCTGATTTCCTATAGAAAAATATGAAATCAACCAGTGATCATCATGGAAACACGGCAACTTCTTCCTTAGACATACAATTGATTCTCTGCGTTGCCAGCTCTCGATCAGCAAACTTTAATAAAAAATATAAAATTAAATACAGTATAAGTCAAGAAGATTAACAGACACTAAGTCAGACTTTGAATTTACAACAAGACCGACTACAGCCATCATGCTGAGGTGCTGTAGAAATTATGAAAAAAAATCGGCAGAAATATAACCAGTGTGTGCATATAGACCGCCATGTCAATTGTAGTACTAGCTATCGATTTTCATTTCGGGTGAAACGATATATTGAATCAAAACGCGGTCTCGTGTGCACAGTGAGAAATAACTGAATAGAAATGCTACTTCATACAACCTTTTAAACAAAAAAATTGGATTGTGGGACATCGAAAGGGCTGTCTGGTTCTTTGCTCTATAGCAGCAGAGATCCCATCAGGCCGCCATAACACAACACAACCCAACTGCAAACTTCCACTTTCAATACTATTAAACTAGTCACTTATAACTTACAATAGTAACATTATAAATTCCTTAACAAAATCTCGTACTGTTCCTCGCACTTGTTAAAGAAACAACAAAAATAGTGCCAATTTATATATACTTTTTTCCTATCGCATTGGTCAGTAAGATGTAGCCTAACCAATTGAGTTAGACGTCATATGCAGTTGCCATATCGCTACAAAACCCTTCCCCTAGCTGCCAGGGCTTTATAGATTTCTTTCTACAGACCCCTAGAGGTCTACCAGCTAGGTGTGGTTGCCTGACAGTCGTTTAAATAGACTTCATGGTTAGTCTCCTTCGTAAGTTTCGCTCTTTTTCTTTCTTGCAATCTGTATCCCTCTGATTATAAATATTATACATTCATGATTATGTTAATAATAACAAGAACAATAACAACAAGATGAAGAAGGCCGAAGGTTGAACTTTTTAACTCTTAAATGCAAGATACTTCAATCCTAACGCAAATTATAAATCCGTGCCGGACTGCAAAGAAAACAGTCAAACAATGAATAGGCTCATGGTTTATTTCGTGTATCTTATGTAAATTTTACATGAATTTTAAATTTTATTCCGAATTTCCCGTCGTTTTATTACAAATTTAATGCAAACCATTGTATTCTAGACGATACATTATGCACTTAAAGGTCAATTTACATATTAAACATATTTCAGTATACGTCAGTAACCTTCCTTACAATTAGTTCTACAGAAAATATTCTTCTATAAACACCGAAGTAGTTAAAGAGTGTCTTGATTCATGGTTTTCCATTAAAGCCGTCAAACTGAGCACTGCCGAGGTTGTTTCGTTCCGGTGATTGCTTCTAAGATGGTAAATAATGAATGAAAACGGTAAAATAACACAAAGTAGTAAACTATTTCTGTTAGTGCAGGTAGAAATAAAAAGAGTGCGCCACACCATTCATTAGGTAGAAAGAGGCAGGTCAATAACTTTCCTGCTGCCGCTGTCTTGCAACCCATTTTACGAGTACAGTTTAGACTTCGGATAATGAGCCAGCGACCAACTTGGAATTTATGTTCCACCAGAAACTAGCCATAAAAACAAAACCAAAATTGTTTAACGATACAATTTTTCTGAAATTATTTTAAACAGAACATGAGTGCATACACGACACTGAAGTTTAAGTACGTTAATATCAATGTAATTAGTACAATGTCTTCGTTGTCCATTGAACATAATTTGAGTATAGTGTTTTCCAAAATATGAAAGCCTATTATTAGGGGAAGGCATTTGATGATTTTGCATCTTTTTTTATATGAAGGTTAAAATAAGCTCATATATATATATATATATATACACACACATACGTATGTGTGTGTGTATCATTAACTGATTAAATAAGGGCAATTAGTTTTTGCATTTTTCAAGTGATAGGTCATTTTTTGGCAATTTTTAGGACATTTTCGGCATTTTTAGGTAATGTTTCAGTGGAGGTAGAGAGGAACTTTCCATGTACAGGTAGGGAAAAAAAGCGGACCGACTCTTGTAGCTGAATATAATATAATTTGTGTTAGTATATTATAATAATATTAATAATTAATATATTCAGTTATAAAACAACACGATTAGAAACTATATTCTGGGTTTCGAAATGGGCTAAGTCAACAGTCGACACTAGAACAAATTTCAATATATTCCCTGCTATCCTGTGAATGCCACTAGGCATGTACAGTGGCTCATATATCGGCAACTTAGATATTTTAGTCGGTCCGCTTCCCCCCCCCCCTACCTGTACAAATCGATACTTTCAGACAACAGACAATTGTTTTTATTTTAGAATCTCCTCCAAGTGTTCACCATAGCAGTTTGTCTAGTAGCAATATAGATTTTTTCTTTCTTTTCAAATGACACATATTTGCTAGGGGCAATTGGATGGGCATGGCAGTTCAGAAAGAATTTATTTTTTTGCCAAGGACGTCCAAATAGTATAAATTTACTTCCTTCTTTAGTAACAAATTAATTGTGTTTTATATTGTAAATTTATATATAACGCACTATCATCCATTATATTGCTTTTAGTAATTCATTACTTAATAACTATTCATAAGTAATAATGGTAAATTTATTGGCCATTTTTAAAAATTCGTGTCTTTTTCACTACTTTTAGGTCATAAATGAATTTCTTATTTTGCAATTTTTCACTATTTTATGGTCACTAAATGCCTTGCCATAGCCTACTTATTGTTTTCAAATACAACCTTATACCCTCGTTCATAAACTGTATTAGCCTAATTCATAAAATTTACATAAAAGTACTATATTATATTATAGGCTACAGAGGTTTCGCAGGGCTTCGAATTCCTTCCGTCGGTAATCATATCTTAGCTGTCCTATAACTCTTGCGTTAGTTACCATGGGAACCGGAGAGGTCAATGTTACACTTACATAAAACATATCGACAGAATGGGGACTGTTATGGGTAAAGGTTTCGTGCTTAAGAACTTCTTCTGAGGCAGAGATGGAGAAATAATTCATGGGAATGTGTATTTATAGCTCGTGATGAATTTGAAACAGACAGTTTCGTGTCTTCGTGAATGTTAAACCAAAGACCATATCGTTCCAGGCCATAATCTAAGAATTTGATGTCCTGTAATATTCTGGCAGTATCTGTTTCCATTTGCATAATGAGCAGCTTTCAAAACAATAAGAGCTGGTATATTTTTATTTGTCTGGGTTTGCTCTAAACATAGCAAAACTCGTTCAACAAAGTTTCTCGTCTACTGAGAAGAAGCCACTGTCTTTATAGGTCAATATACTGCAGTCTAGTTCACTGGCAACCATTAACTCCAAAATTCAAAACCGCAGAAATAAACTATTAAATCCCTCTTCATTTCAATACACAATTATAAATTCTATCTTAAGGGGAGATGACAGTTACCGCTAGCAAAATGATAGAAAATATAGCGTATGTTCAAGAAGCCATAACTCAGGTGTTAACAGTCAGATTTAGTTGAATTTTTTTATGCTTTGCAAGTGCACTCTGCAGTTTAAAATAACCAGAGAATGGTTGTTCTAGGACTCGCTGTTTGGTAGGAAAGAATTTTTTAACACATAGGTGATAATTATGTTTTACAGATACTTCCCTTGACATAGGTACGCTTTATTCAATTTCTGTAACTTAGATTTTTGTGAAACTTTGGGAACTTACTAACAATGGGTACTACTATTTACCCTAGCACAATCAGTCTAATATGTACAATATTACTGCATTAAAACTGCATGAAAAATTCACGACTAAAAAAAATACTTTTTAAAAATAAAAATAGTTGAAAATTCTGTATAGTCAAGACTTTTCTTATAGATCTGTTAAGGGAGATTTGTCATCCATCTATAATGAATTCCTGAAAGTTTCATTATTTTAGCATGAATAGTTTTTCAGAAAATGGTACCTGAAGTACAAAAAATGTAATTTTACAGGAGAGCGAAAAGAAAATGGCGTGCCTTATGGTATTTTATCCATTTTAGAAAGTTCCAGGTCCCTCTGCTTGGCTTAATAATAACGCAACATAGAAGACCTATATATCAAAATGTTCAGAAAAATGTGCTCTATTACATGAGCCTAAGAAAAAAATCGATTTTTTGACAGGCGATTAATTATTCAAGTACCTGTATAATACATGGAGATGCCGTTTATAGTTAAGTAAGGATCAATGGCAATATTTTATGTTGCTAATCAAAAAAAGCTTGTAATCGGAAGTGACCCATATATAAATTGTCCAAATATGTTGCCCAAATTTTCATACGTAAGTTACTGTACGTCCTGGCCTAGGAGGAAGGAAAATGTATGTTTTTACTGTCTCGCATATATGTAGTATAAAGAACGTAGGCTATTGTGATCAGGAAAAAATAGAAATCGAGATATAACACCGGAAAAACATATTTCACGATGCCTAGAAACCGAACATCGTGTTTTTGGAATTACGTATGCCTGTCCGTGTAGGCTACCTCTGTAGCAGGTATACTGTAGACATTTTTTGGAACTTTATTGAACCGCCCAGAATTTCATTTCTATAACTGAAATATTAAGGGGACTTTTCATGAACACTTTTTTCAAAGTTTTTATTTTTGAAAAATAAAAGACTCTAACGATATAAATAAAACTATAAATTACGAATCTTCTGTCTATGACTAATAATTTTTTTCTGTAAAGATTACTTAAAATGTAGTTTGCGGCGGGTCGTTTGTGTTTATTTTTTACATTAAAGTATCATTAAAAGTAAGAGAAAGTAATCGTCACTCTTCGTGTCCCATCCCTATTAGACAACTAACCCAAATACAAAATTTTGTTTTCATATGATTTTTCATTCACACACCCACAGACAGACACATATACACATACTAAAACGTTTTATGAAAATAGCATTTTGGATTTAGGGTGCCTCAAAACGTTAAAAACTTAGGATCAAACATGGTATTTATGGTATCTATGATATATAGGTATTCATGGTATCTATGATATCTAGGTATCTATGGTATCTAGGGTACGGGCAGAGGAAGAAATAACTGAAGGTGTAGCTAACTCTTTAATGAAGTTCATGCTTTCAGAAGAAGGCGAAGAATATTATTTTGGTAACGGAAGGATTCTAAATTTCTGACGGAAATTTCTCTCTTCCAAAATATTTTATACACATCAGTGAGTATGGTCATGAGTCTCGTGAGTCTAAATAAATGATGGTTTAAAAAACATTAATGGATAAAACTGGTTCGTAGTACTGACTTGTGAGGCGTTCAAAGCTGTAAGCAGGGTAACGGATTGAGAAATCTGAAGATTGCAATTAACACCGGAGCGTGTTCAAGTGACCATGGGGACAAGCTCTTCTTCCTCACAACACTCCGCATTCTGTTATCTGTCTTCTTTCTCAGTAATTAAAACGAGGAAGAGCGTTATTTTAATTTTCATCGCCTCCCATTATTCTGTGTTTTATTTCTCTTTCTGGTAGTATTCTTCTATTCCTAATTTTGTTCTCCCATCATTACTATTGCGCTCTGCTTTGGAAGTCCAAAGACAATAAATTATTACTTAATTAGATTACTGCCAAAATAGATTTTAACAGCCTTTGACATATGTTTTGCATAAGAAATGCTGCTACAAGAAGATATGTGACTATTTAAATTCTATTTTTAAGAAACTTTGATTTAGTATTTAGTATTTGATTTTTAATTAATTTTATTCATATCTGCTACATTGTTAATATGTAAGTATACAAATTAAGCAAACGGTCCCCCACACAATCTCATAAAGTACCATACAGGCACTTAATAACAGGAGTAAGAAAATAACAGATGGAGTATTTATGTAATCTTTCCTCTAATTTTAAATTTAAACTGTTTACTGCTTAACCCACTCAATTCAGGGGGGTTGCTAATTGGTGAACTAAAAAGCCTTCAGCCGAAACTTGAACAGTGCTTAATTCCAGCAGTTTTAAAATGTTTAGGTTCAGTTAACAAATTTAAGTGTTTCCTTCGTGTGTTATACTCATGACTAGGGGGCGAATTTCTATGACCTAAAAAATAGGATATATGCATGCATTTATGACCTAAAAAACATTAAAATATGACCAATAATATTTAAAATATGACTTTACCACTTACACATTAGGCCTATGTATATATTTTTTTCATTACAATTCATTTTATTAGGATAAAATGTTACTTATTTAAAATATCTGTAAATTCTCAAAAAGTATCAGTATAGGCCTAATGCAAAATTTACAAAATGTCATAAAACTTCAAAATGTCTTTAATATGCACACAAATATGCCAAAAATAGGACCTAAATATGCATATTCATACTAAATATGCTACAATAGTTGAAAATTTCCTAAATATGCAGTTATATGCACATTAAAACCCGTTCCATTTTCACCAGGATGCTTGGAATCGGGTTTAAATTAGTCGGAAACCTGAAATAATGCAAAGGGGAAAAATATGACATGTCATAGAAATCCGCCCCTACTCATGACCTTTTATCACATACTGTACTTGCCAAATTTTCTATTAAAATAGCCCAATAGGACATTCTTGTTCTATATAGAATGTGATAAAGATCTACATTGAATGGTTCTCCATTTTACGGTGTGCATTCATTTATGTATTGTTGATCATTATCTGTTATAGATACCCTACACAAATCAGAATGTAAGCTAAACGTTCGTGTTCAATACCCAACACATCTCAGTCAGGGCGTAGGCAAGGAAAGGTGCCAGAATATTTTGACGGAGGTGTCAAGAGTAGTTCTGTGGAGGCAACTAGAAGAAAAAAATCATAAGACAAATATCCTAAGAATAGTAGTAGGCGTTGTGAAGAACATTAGGGCTGTAAACAGGTATTCCTTTGCCTTTTCATAGAAAATTACATAATAGTCGACGTTTAAGAAGAACACACTAAAGCAACTGGATACAGAAGCAGAAAGGGTAAACATTGCAAGGAAGGACGCAAGAAACACTTCACGCCAAGTGATAAGAAATAATTAATTATTCATTGTATATACTGATAGTAAAATGTAAAACTTGTAGGCTTCATATTGGCCAATACATAAAAAATAAAATATATTAGAATATCATAGGAGAGAAATTCCTCCGGCACTAGGACTTGAACCCTGAACCTTTAGCTATTCGCGCCAATACTCAACCAACTGAGCTAAGCCGGAGTTCACTTCACAGCGCCAGATGGAACCTCTCTCCTATGATGATTGCCCTAATAATAATATTCTCATGTAATGTCCAAAAGAGACAATAATAATAATCTGTGGTTCATGAATGCTTATATATCTACAAAATATATTATCTAGTCTCCAAGATGAAATTCATTGCACTATAATAATAATAATAATAATAATAATGTTTTATTTTGCCTGGCAGAGTTAAGGCCATAGGGCCTTATCTTCCACTCAACCAGGATAAAGACAAAATACATTAAAAGGAATTTACAAAAAACAAATACAATAGATATCATACATAATACAAAATGTTAAAAATAAAATAATAATACAATATTGAAGTACCTATATTAAAACATAAGACAAAAATGCGTCCAATAATATGCCGAGAAAACAAATTGAATTAAAGAATTATATTATAATTGGATGTGTGTATAATTATAATATTATACTATAATATACACAAAAATTGAAACTTAAAACTAAGAAATTAACAAATAAAATCAATATAGGCTAAGTGCCATGAAAATCGTGTACAATATAAATTTACCTAGGCTAGATAACGAGATCATCTTTGATTCGTATATTATCATGACATATTCCTAGGTCTCGAAATAATCATCATAACAAGAATCATTCGTTAAGCTCAATTACATCATGAAGTAAAATTCAGTACAAGCGGTATTTGGCTACATAATTCTACGAGAAGAAAAATAATTAGATTTTGAGATAAGCGAAGATTATAATACAATGTACAGAACAAACGGGTAAAATATCTAGTCTTCGACACTAAGTTCTTTGCAATCTCGAAAACATCGACGAGATTTCGGGCTTCGCGGCATTAAGCGAAACTATCAAATACTACATTATTTACTATCAGTGTAGACCATTCATGTTGGCCTATTTTAAATTCTTAAACTAGTCTATTAGCCAAGAGAAGTTCTAAGAGAATTATCAAAATAGTACGTTTTACAAAAGTTAATAACATTAAATTGAAGGAAAAAATGTTGTATTCTGTACACTCAACAAAATTCGGAGCACCGAGCGAGATGGCCGAGATGGTCTTCGACTGGCATTCGGGAGATCCTGGGTTCAATCCCGTGGCCGGCCAATTTTACTAGTTTTTTTTTCATGGTTTCCCAGACGTAAAGGCAAATGTTGAATCGGATATTTACTTATCATGATTCATCCATGCTATTTCATCCTGTAGGCCTATCACATTCATTACAATTAATGTCAGTTGAAAATTAACAGACGTCATGAATACATCAACAATAGAAAACAGATTACATCAATTGAGCATGGACTACTGGTGTATACACACCGAACCTGAACTCCCGATATGACCTCGATGCTCTAAGGCAGCGTTTCTCAACCTTTTTGAACCCGAGGACCACTAAAATGTCTAAAAAATTTACGGACCCCTAATTTTACATACCATTTTTAAAAGTAGGCTGTAAGTATATTCTTAATATTTGGGGTATTAATTATAGGTGATTATAATGAAATAAATGTAAATACGTTTTTCTAATTCTATGGAAACACAGTTATTGAATTGGAAGTAAACTATTGACAGTTTAATATTTATTACCAATTTGATAATATAATTAGGAATTATGTTATTAGTAATAACATTACTTTTAATGAGACGGTTGAGCTTGTCGCCTCTTGCAGAGTACTTGGATATCTGGCTCAACATTCGTCAAATTTAGTCGAAGATCTTAATTATGTCTGCGGACCATCTGCACCATTGGTCCGCGGACCATAAGTTGAGAAACGCTGCAATAAGGAGTATAAATAAAGCTGATTTTTTTTAAAAATCGGAGCTAAAATCAAGTAAAACGAAAAAAAAAATTTTTGAGAGTAGGTATAAATTGTAATTATTGTAATTGTAATTGTAATAGGTAAATTTTAGAAATAGGCATTTTGTATAAAAATACCTCAAAAGAATCCAATTACTAAAAACCTACAAATATTTCCCTTATCTTACGCAAATTGAAGAGTTTATCGTATATCGTGAGAACCAAATTGAATAGTCCAGGCAGGTAACGTCATGTGAAAAGGTTTACAAAATGATTCGGGTGGGTGACCTGGGAGATATACGCACTCCTGCTGCGTGTCAATGCAGGAGAGGTTGAATGACATCCAACAACTGCAATCACCAAGGGAGGATTAATACAGTTAATAACGCATGTTTATGAGGCGTGGCCCGATACGACTGACAGAGATTAAAATATTCACACCACATGTCACAAGTGGGCCTATTAGCATAAGCACACCAAATGTCACAACTGCATTTATATTTACAGTCACACATTATTATTATTATTCTTATTACAGTAGAGTCCCGCTATTCCGAAAATCCGCCTATTCCGAAAATCCGCCTATTCCGAACAGAGTTAAGAAAAAATACCGATTTTTTAACTTAAAAACAGGAGAAATTAAAAAGACATTAGTGAAAAAAACATATATTTATTGTTATACAAAGAAGTTCAATAGAGACATAAATAGAGCCTACGTTTGATGAAAACGCCTGAAATAAATTGGGATGAAAGCTGGTTACTTACAGCACATATCGGCTCCATTTATACAATTCCCCGCACTTAATTTACGCCTTAACAAGTCAATACGTTGATATTATCAATGAAATCCACCTATTCCGAATTCCCGCTAAACCGAACGGTGTTTGGACCCAATTAGTTCGGAACAGCGGGACTCTACCGTATTATTATTATTATTATTATTATTATTATTATTATTATTATTATTATTATTATTATTATTATTATTATTATTACAATTATCACTGAAATCGAACTATTTTGCTTCAGAGAAAGTGTTCTTTTGTTTGACCATATTATAATACGCTTATTGTATATGACGTATCGATATCATAATGAAACCCATTATGATAATGATTTTTATTATAATACAGATATGGTATCGATTACACAGATCAACAGCCATTTTTGTGCCTTAGAATTTATACCTATTCTTGGATATATTTAAGTCGCTGATGCCAAATGTGTCATTAGTTTTGCCCTATCAGCTTTAGTTTGTGAGATATGGTATTACCATCATGCATATTATTCCATTTTACGTTTGATATAAATAAAAACAGTGCCCATTTGTTAATGAAGAAAAAAGCAACACACTAACATTACATTAACATTACAATAACAATATAACATGGGGTCTTTCAAAAAATTGATACTATCACATACTGTACGGTCGTTTATGACTTACGAGCTGCCAATTTGAGGGCCAAAAAATAATCCAGCTTTTAGTTTTTCTGTACTTCGTACAGTTTTCGTCCTACGTGTCCAAAGTATGGTCAAGAACCTTCGCCAGCTATATTATCAAGCAAGATTTTGTTTCGCTAGACTAAGAGTTCACGAATAAAATCCCCCCCCCTCGACAACAGTAGAGCTGGTAGAGAAAAACTGTTTAGATATTTGGAATAAGCAAACCAAGTATAGCCAAAATCCGGTAAAACATCTGAGACACCAAACAAAAAGTTCTTTTTTGTTGGGGTGTGTTATTACCGAACATGGAAGACCTTGAAACCTTGAGAATAGCAAATGGAACTGCTTTGCTCGTTTCATTAAAAATGCACGTGTCTTAATATCATTGTAGGGTCCTTGCATTATGCAGGTCTACTATTATGAATAGGCACTAAATTCATATTTACTTCCAGTTCATTACGCCCCATTTTTTAGAAACATAACTTTCATTGAAAGCATGTTCGTACTGTATATAATTGCATAATTAAGTGAATATTGCACTACAAAAGCTGGAAATTTATGAAGTGAAAGCTATAACATTCAATTAAAATCATTTAACAGAAACAAAAAAAAAAATACTGCTTTAAATTCTCGAAAAATATACATAACATCTTTATACATGGTATCTTAATTATTGCTTGATTTCATGCAACAACTACTGACCAATTAGAGGTATAACATAAACATTACCTGTCCTGTAGGCCTACTGTTTACAATTTCCGAATATCTATTGGATTGACTGCTGTGCATTTGTTCCTGTTCCTGGTGTTATGTCTAATGTTTATTTTAACTACTATTAAATTATTTAATATTTATTATATTACGTGAAATATCAGCGATGAGTCATGTGAAGTAAATATCCAATCCGACATACACCTTTGTTGCTAAAGGATTTAGAAAAAAAACACACAAGTCCAGTCTCGAGGTTTGAGCTAGAGACTTCCCGAATGTGAATCCGTGACGATAGTGCTCGGGCCATTCGGTATTGCTAAATAAATTCTGTGAAATTGAGTGGGCCGAGTAAAACCCACTCACGTAACTTTCTTAGCGTGAAAAACACACGAAGGTTGGGGCGGGATACTACCTGCAATTTCCGATCCTCACACTTGGCTTCTCTGAGCACTCCAAACGCAAGGCCGACCGACCAATTAACTAATACGTATACAACACGAGAGTGAAATACTTGAGTTCTATTGCATTCCGGGTTTGAATTCGTATAATATTTTTTGTGTACCATATCACTCTAGAGTTTTTGAATACATACCCAGGCGGTTTCCTTTCGTTAGGAGGAAAAGTTGGCCCATAGCTCTTTATTTTTACCGCACCAATCAGCTAGTTACCTCAGCCAATCAAAATGTAAGAATGTCCTGTGACGACTGTGACAGTTACTCATCTACTCCGCGTGGAGAGAAACGCGGGGTTTCAAAATCTAGACACAGAACATTCTTAGATTTTGATTGGCTGAGGTAACTAGCTGATTGGTGCGGTAAAAATAAAGAGTATGCAAATCCAGTTCTAGTAAATCATAACAGGTGTGAAAATATTAAAGCGAGGGAAGAACTGAGGTCAGTGATAACAATGAGAGAATATGCAACCTTGCTTATCTTTTGGAAAGCGGAAACTAAGACCGACTTATGCCCGGTTTCTATAAACTCGCGAATTGCCTATGGGTAAATTATCCAATGGACAAAATTTACACAAGAATAACACCACACAAACACAAATAATTTAAAGATAGCAATCACTTACACTTGTGGCGAGTTTCTGGATAAATGTCCTCTGGGTAAATATGAAAATGACAGAAAAAAATGTTCCTACAAACTCGGGCTAGATCTTTCCAAGTGTAAATCGTCGGGTTAATTTATCCTTTCATGGATGGCTGGGTAAAATTTAACCTCTTGTAGGATCCATCTCTCTATATATAAAAGGCTTTGTCCTGACTGACTGAATGAATGACTGACTGACTGACTGACTGACTGACTGACTGACTGACTGACTGACAGGAATCAACGTACAGCCTAAACTATAACAGGTAGAGACTTGGAATTTTGACAGTACCTTAGTTTCATAATGTAGGTGCTCACTAAGAAAGGATTTTGAAAAATTCTGATTTTAACTGCCAAAAATTTCATGTTTTTGAAAATACTTAACCCCTTTTTACACACAATTATCCAAACAAATTCACAGAACATATTGTTGCCAGTTGTATCAGGTGGGTTTGGATTAAATGAAATGGATGTTTGACAAATTAGAGAAGGTATCATTATAATTCAAATTATCTGTATTAATAAAAGGAATTTTCCTCGATGTCCAGCGAAATCTACTGAACGCAGAGATCTGAAATTTTAAACAAAGGTGGGCTGAAGGGTCGTAAAATGCACCTCCAAGCCGGAATTTTAACTTTACTTTTCGTTCGTGAGTTATGAGTGAAAAACGGGCAAAAAACGTGCATTTTGTGCGTTTTCAAAACATAAGTTTTCAGTTATACATTTCAATGTCAAATCAATTACAGTTGGCTTTGGCTACTTTTGTCATACCTTGAAAATAAAACTTTCGCGATCACTTGAATGTTGTAAGCCCTAAATATGGTCAAACGTTGTTTTATTTGGACGTATCTCACTATACAGAGGTTTTCTGGGCCAAGAAACTCGAACCTGAGGTCGCTTTTACCAGACGATGCTATCTAATCGTGGTATGTAGTCCACGTGATTTAGGTGTTAATAAATATAATGATTTTACTATTATGCTCTTAATTTTTAATTTTTGAAATAATCATCGCGGGCAAAGCCGCGGGCACATGCTAGTAATAATATAAACAATGAGAATCAAAGCCTTCTGAATTAAATTAACTGTACAACTCCAAGGCCTAGCTCATTATATCATTGTGGGTGATTCTGGAACTAATTTGCCCATGGATAATTTACCCATAGGTATTTCACGAGTTTATAGAAACCGGGCATTAGTCACATCATTAACTAAAGAAACCGACTTAATGGTTTATTCCTTTGAAAACACCTGGGTGTACTATACAGTGTGTTCTAGATCCACGTTAACCATCGGCATCCTTTAAGGATGAAGTCTCTGTCTGACCCTTAAAGGAATGGAATGGGAAAGCGGAAGAACGAGAGAAACAAATAGCCTCGTACTCCATGTGGAGTTAAAGATAAGTGTAAAACATTAAGAAACGCGCCCTGATTGGTTGCGAACGAAATTCTATTGGCTGTAATGCCTACGGAACAAATTGAAGACCCAAAATAGACAATCTTGTTGTCCTAGGCAACTTCCGGTTCATTATATTTATGGCGATATTTTGATGTTACTGGTTAGCGTTGCTTTAGAGCGCACTATACCGGACGAGGCACAAAAACCAGGAATTTCTCTAGCGATTATGTAGGTAAATTTCGGTTCAACCTTGAAATCATTTACGAACGGAATATGAACCTCTAACCAACGATGAGAGATATTGGTTATGACTGCATATCAGTTTCTTCTACAACAGATATAGAAAAGAAAACGGAACCATCGATGAATAAACTACATTCTAGTTCTTGGACCATTGGGAGGAGAGTTGTTGAACATAGTCTTCAGAAGAAGCATAAATTGTGTCTTTTATCAGATTTTTCCCCACATAGTTCATTCCAAGATATCCGTGAGATGGTGGAACATTAATGCTTATACCTGTATGTTCTCGGAATCCGTAGAACTAAGACGTAGATGTGCAAGAAATGGTATCAAAAGCTCACTCGAACTTTATGTCTTTTAAATTGATGGATTCGTCTACTTGCGAGACAAATACACGAAGTCTGTAATAAAGACAAACTGCCGGGGAAGTAATGGAGAGAAATAGAAACGGGGGAGCAAATGGAATAGTAACTATAAATATGTTTTCCACTTTACTAAATGTTTAAATTTTTTATAGGCCTATGCTGATAGGAATCTTGTCGGCCGTATTAATTTTATTTAATAATCTCTTTTTTAATGTCCAGAACTGTAAACATAAAACACAAATACGCACAAATAAATTTTAAAAATCTTAAGTAATACACTCACATGGCTTTCTCTTTCCTAAGCATAGCAAAAACTTATTATTTACAAGAAGGACTTAAAATTCTGACTAATAGGCTAATAACTATTTTTATATGTTCCCTTTTCTTTATTTCTAGGTAAGTGGAGTATCCTGTTTCAAAGCTTGCCCACATTCTCTCTGAGTGAGTACACAATACAAAATTCTTAAGAATATAGACCTACGTGGTTCTTGAATTGCTATAGTATTATTTTTATTTTAATAATTATAGTAAAATGTTTATTATTATTGTTATTATTATTATTGTTTTTGTTCTTGTTGATAATTCTTTTTTTAAATGTTTATAGTTATTTACGATGCAAGACCGTTTTATAGAACGTTTTATGTGCCCTTTAAACAAAATCATTTCTACAAAAGAAAATAATATGTCTTTATCTTTGTATAGGCCTGGATATTCTGTGTACGAAATTTAAACAACGATAGAACTACTTTCGAGATAATCGAACAAAAAATCTTCATGTAAAATTCTTCGGAGTAAAATAAAAATTCGTCGAAGTAAATGAAATATTGAAAAACTTTACACACAATTACATGGTCGAACATAATATTTCCTATACCCATGGGCGTACGGTAAGGGTGGGTTCAGGAGGTTCAAACCCCTCCCGAAATATCTGCAATATTTTGAAGATTATAAATCATGGAATGAAATTTAAAAAAAAAAAACTCTGATTCGGTTGTTACATATTTTACAATTTCGTAAATATCAAAGCATTATTTAAGATTTATAGTAATTTATTTAAGATTCAAATTTCAAAACCTCGTGGTGTGGATAGTTTTCCAGCTTAATAACAGTGATGTATTATTAGTGAACAAAAATCCCTTTGGAATCTGTCAAATGACAACTCGAATACTCCCTCCGAAATCCATCAACCTGTTTGTAAAGCCAACAGTAATCATGAGCTCATCACAAAATTATCGTGAAGTGATCGGCATTAATCGGGCTTTTCCACCGGTGGATTTAGATGACTTTAAAAACGTGCCCTATGCACTATACAGTAGGCTATTATGATAATTTTTCAAAAGAAAGTTTTTATTTATAGACATTAGTTTAAACGATAAATGAATAGAAGTCTCAAGAAAAACAGTTTCAAAGACAGAGCTGCATATTAATTTATTAAAGTGTATTAATTATCACAATGCAACTGTTTAGTAATTTTACAAAAGTAGTAATTCACAATGTGTGCAAGGACATGGAGCTGAGATGACTTTACATTGAACCCCTCCCGAACAAAATTTCACTGTACGCCCATGCCTGTACCTATAGTAGACCTACCTATGTTACAGGTAGATAAAACAAATATTAGACTATTTTTCTGACTATTTAACTTATGAATCAATGACCAGTCCAGTGTAAGAATATATGGAATTTCAAGCAATCGCAAGTGTTTATCGTCATAATTTTGTAGTTTTATTTTTATCACTTTCATTTTATCGCACCTATCAGCAATTGTTTCTCATTTAAATTCACGAAAACTGAACACTGAAACATCTTCATATTTGTAGTTTCTTTGAACGAAAACAAATTAATCATTAAATATTGGTTATATATAGGGATCGGATGTTTATGACATGTCATATTTTTATCCTGACCTCCACTTTCGCCGCAAACACAAATTAAACATGAATTGCACGCTTGTTATCCTAATACGACCGTTTTTATTTTGCATATAAAGTCATGTTTTGGGCTTTTTGTGGTCTTGGTCATATTTTGGCCATATTTGTAATTTAATGTCATATTTCAGTAATAAATTCGGTAAAACAGCACAATTATACAATGTATGTACTACATGGTCGAGTTTAATTTGAAATTTATTTCATTAATTCAATGTTTATGCCAATTTAACTTAAATTTTAAAATTAATGCAATTGTTCAGGGACACGCAAGGTCTACAAAATATTACGAGTATTTGGAGCTGATGACGCAACCAAACAGGAGCAAATTCTTTAAAAATAGAAGTTCATAACAAGTAAAACTGTAAATAATCAAATTGTTAAAAAGTGATTCTCTGGTTGAATTTATGTGATGCACGAATTTAAAAGCATTAAACGTTTTAAATTGGAACATTTATTTTTTGAAAATACGTTATTTTATCAGGTCATATTTAGGATTTTTGGGTCATATTTCGTCATTTTAAGGGCATATTTTCAGTCATATTTTCCACTTGTTTAGGTCATAAACATCCGAACCCTAGTTATATATAAGCTGCATATGAACTAAAGAAGATGTGAACATAGTCTAAAATATAATTATTTATATGTGTGGTGAAGCACATCAAATCTCGTGTAATAAACACACTACTAATAACACAATATTATTTCGGCAATAAGGTTAATCTAACCAGCTAATGAAGATAAAAAACTGAAAAGTTACACCTCGCGCGACTATCGGTATATCGATTGTTTTGCCAAATTAGACTGACTAGCTTAAATGACAAAACTAGCGTAGTTTTATTCAATTTCGTGTCTTTATGTTATTCATTACATGCTTAAACATGTTAGGATTTGCTAAATACTCACAATAAAGGTTTGGATTCTACCATGATAAATTCATTCGCAACATTGATGCTACTGAATTTATCGGTAAAATCCCGATTTCTCGTTACAAAATTCTTACATTTTTCTGAAACTGAGATGTAAAATACATTATATTTTCGTTCAACTTGTTTCACAGATCACGCTTGTTATATTCACTTAATTCCCTCCAAATCTATTAATTCTATGACGGGATAGGGCCTACCATCTGATTTCTCTCATCTTAATTAGCCTTTCGGCTTCAGTGGTAGACGACAAGATTGCAGGGCAAGCGATCAGCATGCCATGACCGTCACTGGTGGCTTTATCAAGCTCTTCCGCGTTAGAGACTTCCCTAACTCATAAAAATTTCCAACAGATACCAGGGGCTGAGTATACTAGCCACTGGACCACGCATGCGGTCCTCCTTCAAGACTGCGAATTCATTTTTTCCCTTATTTCTAAATATGAAACAAATATAAGCACAGACTTATAAATAAGTTAGGGAGAACAGGATTGTCTCTTTTTTATTGACTAGTCCCGTTATTACGACAAAATTTTAACGGGACGTAAAATGTCCATTTTTTTAAATTAATTTCTTAATGTCCCGTTTTCATTAATTTGTTTCTGTGTGGTCAGATGAGAAGAACCGGGTTTAATGTTGAAGCTGTTAAGGCCACGGCTATGGTCAAAACATACTTCCATGAGGTATTTTGCATTAGTTCCTACAATTTTCTGTTAGAACACCCAAAACTTTTGCAAGAAATACAGAACTCACAGAAATATCAAAGAAAGACTGATTCAGATCCCGGATACAGTGGAGCTAAAACTTGGGCAAATATTTTATAAGGTAAAAGTATTTTTGATATCTATTTGTAAGATTACCACATTAAATTTTAGATTAAGTTTGGCAGTGACTTTACTGATGATGTAGTTTAAAGTTAAGAACCGTTCATTGTATTGGTTTAAATAGAAATTTATTTATAGAATATTTATATTTACTTAATATGGGTTCTGTAATCCGCATAATCAGCACGACATGCCTGTATGTACAGTTATTTCATTACTAAAGTATTGTCACCTTATAATAAGTGCATATTATAACGTCTATGCACCTGTTACACACAACTGGTTTCACGATTAAAAAAATCGATATAGATTATTACGAATTCATGATTTTATTGATGGAATTATTCCAGTAAACCGGTTATGATAATAAAACTGCCAATCAGCCTGCACATAATCTTTCTCAGATGTTTGCAAGTGAAGAATATATTTTATGACATGATAGTTAATCTGTTCAATATTATCAGTAAGACATCCAATATTTACAACTGGTTATCTTCATTTTACTACTTTGTACTCAGCTGAGCTAGTATGATTTTACTTAGAGATAGGCTACATGTGGTAAAAGAAGCTTAAACTGACAGGTCTATAATGCAACTGCTTGAAATATACCCAAGTTAAGAATTCTTTCTTCCTAGGTTACGAAAAGAAGAGACGGAAAAGAAATGAAATAAGATCAAGATGTAACAATTATGCCCGATAAATTGTATTTTAAAAATCTGACATGAAATACGAACATGACTTCTCTATTCTCCATAATCCAAGACAGAGTAAATGGTTATAGGCTATTCAAGTAGGGCGCATTGAGTAATCTAAGTATCATTCAAAGTAGGATTATTCGCTAGGCAGGACATAAAATGTCATGGGAGGGATAAGTGGCTTATAACCATCCTTCAAAGATTTTATTGAAAAAAAAAATTAAAAGATAAGTTTAATCTCATAGTATATGACTAACGAACTGCATTACGGTAGAGCAGTGTCCGGCAGATGCTGCAGTTGTGACGTAAGAGCCGATCATCTCGCAAGAGCTTGAGAGAGCGAGCAGTTGAGTTGCATTCCTGTTAATACGCACTAGCGCAGTGGCGTTCAGTGCAGCAGTAGGGTTAAGGTAAGCCGTGATGGAACATTGAATTGCGTGCATTAACCATGGCAAGGTTGCAGAGGTCAGTTAATCAGTGAAATGTATGGTAAATTTAGTGCATTCAGATTAATACTAGACTTACGGGAACGTCAGGTCACCCTCGGAGACACGCCACATTTTCCAAAGTTGTCTACAGTATGTCATTCAATTACAGACATTAATAATTATGTACAAATATTAGAAGAACTGGATCAGGATATTTTATTACAGATTTCAAGATTTTGCAAAACACCAATCCGATATTTGCATATTTGCGACACCATTTTCTGTGGATGTTGACAGTGTTCCAACGTCATTGCAACTAGAAGTCATTGATTTGCAAAAGAATATTGAAATGAAAGACCGCTTTCAAAACAAAAAGGATCTATCTATATTTTATAGAAGATTTCCCCAGGCAACTACATAATATATTTGCTGCTAGAATGTTGAGTATATTTGTATCGACGTATGTATGTGAATAGTTCTTTTCTTGTATGAAGATCTGCAAACCACAACATGGAAACCGCCTATCTGATCAGAACATGAAAAATGTTCTCGTTTGTGTGTTAGCCAGACTATGTCTCCTAATATTGCAAAATTAGTGCGCGAGAAAAGAGGGAAAAAATCTCGACAATGCCTTGAGCTTGGGCACGATAGTGACACAAAGTAAGGGTGTGTATCAAAAGTCTGAATAGGCCTATACTTGGCATAGTGCTCACAAAGGTGTATAGTTTCATTTGTATATTTTGTGTATTTTGTATATTTTGTATACTTTAACATTTTTCAGTTTCCGAGTAGACAAAGTTTTGCAGTACTCCTTAAAGTATTCTTATGTTTTATGTATTTGTATGTTTATAGTAGTTTCGGAGCCTCATTTAAATAACCCGACGCATCCGCACCTGGATGCATTTCAGATTAGTGTAAGTAGGGCCTATATTAAATTTCATTACATACAAAACTGTTCTGTTACATTGATTTATCACAGTTGTACTATTTTGTTTTCGTACAAATGCATTGTAATTGTGCTATTCCCATACTAAATACGAAGATCGGAGCGCACTCTGTCAATGCATAGGCGTCGTTCCGCCACTGGCCAGGCGAACCCTTCCTCCACGCTCAGTACGGAGATATTGCCGAGCAAAGAGCGCGGCTGCTCTGTAGTATGACGTCACAGAGCACGGAACATGCCGGTCACTGCGGTAGAGGGTTGGAATATTATTGCTTTTTATATAGGCTTACAACCTTATACCCTCTTACATTCCCTTTACATTACACTATCTTATTATAGTAAATTATATTACTTATTACCTTTCGTGTATAGTCAGTAGTAAAACATTTGTGCATAGCACACAATGTCAAGAAATGACATGTCAAGAATTTTACATTGTATACTAACACATAATTTTGTAAATATTAAAAAATAAAATTAGCAATGACGTTAATAGCAACAAAAAAACAAACTAATGGTTAATAGTATATTGCGATACAAGTGCCGTAAGCGGTGCATACGGATCGAGGAAAGAGTTTTTTCAATTTCCGAGATTCGTTATGCGCTTACGGCACGAGTATTGCATGCTATTTTTTGCATGGATTATTTATATCAATTTATTTATATTAATTGAGATATTAGATGAAAATTTTATGTTTATAGACTACTGAAGATGGATGTTATATTTCAAAAAGTGATTCGCAAATGTTGGTTGTTATGGGGACCGAATATTTGTCCTGTTAAAGTCGCCACAAACTGGGGGGCCTTGGTTCCGGTCTTCCATAAAGGCTTGTATTATGATGGTTTTACTTACGGCACTTGTGCTTTTTGTAATTTTTACCGCACGGAGATTTCTTTTGTTTTCATAGCAACCAGATTGCGTGCGGGAATGTCAAATTACGATCCACGGCAACAATATTCGTAAGTACCACTAATTAGTTACGTCGTGCAAAAAAAGTATAAAAACGCTGGCGAACAGAAGAACCAGCAACTTTATACTTTAAACAATTAGTTTCCTTTTATATTATAAACGCCATAATCTGGGAACAATGTCTCGGTGTGAAGTTGAGGCAACACTCCCGCAATGTGGCCAGTTATTCTTTCGAAATGTGAAGCTAGAAAAATACATTTCCCGTGGCTGGGTTAGAGTACGTCGTGAGAGTGTATCACATCTGATCTATTAAAACCCAAATGACTGATCACTGCCCTTAATAAATTTCAACATCCAAATTTGGATGCAGTCATAGTTTCTTCCTAAGTACGAAATTGGCTTGGTTCACTGTAGGCTAAAGCTGACCTCTTAATATGCTAGATGTATTCATAAAGGCAGCACCGAAACTGGCGCCGGTTTGGTAAGAGAAGAGAGGTGAAATAATATTTATTCAGATGAATGCTAATTGACATTGGTGTGGCCTTCATAAGAAGATTTGGGTGGATTTTTTGACAAGGTATAATTACACCTATTAAACGTAATATTTGCGAGTTCGCTGACAGAGTAAACTTTAGGGCGGCTTCACAGCAATAGCGTAATTATACCATAATTAAAATGTTCGCATTTTGCAAGTGCACTGATCTCTAGGAGTGTGGGTTTCGAGATAATGAGGCTGTCTAGCAGATTTTTGTTTTATTCATAACTTTCATAATCAATTTTCTGTAATGACATGCGAAGCTCAATTACTGCGATATCTCTATTTCAAGAAAGGTACGAACTAGGTTATTATATTTTGCAATACTCCTACAGATGTTTCCGATGATGTATTAATTATTATTAGTTCACGTTTACATGCTGACTAAATTAACGGGAATACGATTCCAAATCTCAATAGAGAGAGAAACTGTGGTTTAATATAGATCCAAGCATTCGCTTCGAAAGGGACACCGATTAGGTTTTAAGTGTTAATATGGAAAATTAACAATATATGTAACCTTTCTGAGCGCTAAAAATGTTCCTCTAGAAAAAACGATTGTTCAAGGCTTATTGTTTGGTGAGAATATTATAGGAGAAAAATTCCTCCGACACTGGGACAGTTGAACTCCGGCTTAGCTTAGTTGGTAGAGCACGTAGTTGGTAGGCGCGAATAACCAAAGGTCCTGGGTTCAAGTCTCAGTGTCGGAGGAATTTTTCTCCTATAATATTCTCATGTAATGTCCAACAGAGACAATAATCTGTGGTTCATGATGCTTATATGTCTATATTATTGTTTGGTGCTCGAGGCATGTTGACAAAATTTACATACAACCTATTAAGAAATTTAGGCGTTCAGCTAAATTTAAAACACTGTACAGAATATCCTCAAAATTCTATTCACATACTACAAAACTTAAATTATCGATGTTATATTTTATCCTGCGTTTTCAACATTTAGGGGAAAAAATATTGTATTAAATTGTTGATCCATGTCTTAATCTCGATGATTATTAAATATTTCTTCTATAGGCTAATTTTTACTTTATTTTTTATTTTAAGTTTACTGAACTAAAAACTACATAACAGGCTAAGGATAAAAATCCCAACAACAAATCAATTAACAATCAAATCTAGTAAGTTGACAAAATGTCAATAATTAGACTGCTTTATGACTGCAAGGTGCAAATATTCCTATAAAAGACTTTTGAGTTGAAACATATCTATAAGACATTCACTAAACCTTCATAAAAGATTACATGAAATAACGTTTAGATGGAATGGAATGTTGTAAAATTATGATAAGACTTTATGACTGTTGGCTAACTCGAGCACGCACGGCTATTAATGCGGTTAGATTGAGTAAATAATAGCCACATTTATTCGTGCGATTAAGAACTGTTAATTATAACTGAATACTTACTTACTTACTCAATGGCAATAGACAATTCCTCAGCAAGCTAGAGGAATATTACCTATTTTATGGAACCCGAAGGTTCATTGCCGCGCTTACCTGAGCACACCATTCAACCCTATTCTGTGCTAACTCCATCCAATCATCCCTCGCAAATCCTACTGCCCTTAAATCTATCCTAATATTGACCTCCCATCTACATCTAGGTCTTCCAGGTGGTCTTTTCCCTTCGGGTCTCCCTGTCAATACTTTTGAGATATGACTTTCCTCCCCCATGCCCGCAACATGTCCAACCCAATTCATCCTCCGTGATTTAATTACCCTTACTATATCTGGTGAAGAGTACAGGCCATGAAGCTCGTCGTTATGCAGTTTTCTCCAGTCCCCATTTTCATCTCTCTTTTCCCAAATATTTTCCTAAGCACCCTGTTTTCGAACAATCCCAGATTATGTTCTTCCCAGCCAGTATGCGGCCATGTCTCTCATCCATATAATACAACCGGCATAATATAATATAATAATAATTAGATTATATAATATAATATAATATAATATATATTTTTTTTTACAGAAGACGATAAGAGTTTCTGAACTGCATAAAAACAAGCATTTTCTGATTTGAGTCCACACTGAACTGCTGCCTTAATATTATGTGTCTGTAATTATTGCTCCCAGTCATTTGAATTTTTCCACTTGTTCGAATGATTTACCGGCTATTCTAATATTTTGTAGAGCATTATTTTGACGTTCCATGATCATATACTTGGTTTATTCTGTATTAATTTCCAATCCAACATTCCTGCAGGCTTCGAAAAGATTTTCTGCAATTAAATTAAGTTATTTTGAATAAATTATCAATTTAAAGTTTAAATCTTATTGAGAGTTCAAATATGAGTTAATAAGGATATATTAAAATTATCTGGATAATAAAACAAAGAAAACAAATATAACGTTCTCGTATAAAAAGTATTTAAATTTCTATTAAATCTTCTAACGTTTGACAGCCTCTGACAGACATGTGAATATTCTGTGATTAAATTAGAAAATTTTCGTATTATCGTAATTCTCTCGCATTTTCTTTAAGTTTCAATGTTTGAATTCTAATTTCAATGCTCCTACTAAAAACTAAACAATCCAACTTTCCTACCGAAAAAAATGTTTAAGAAGTTTATGTCATCCACAAAGGCAGTAAGAGAAGCTGCAATACAACCCTATGTCAAGTAGCTGATAAATGTAACTATAATTGATCCCATTCTAGTTTGAGCCTAGTCAAAACAAAGAGGAGAACTCACAGAGAGTTCGCGGAAAATTCGCATCATGTGACAAAACGTGATTGGTTAATGTAATTAGCATGCGCCATTACCGGGGTGTGGCTAACGAGTGTTCGTAAGTTCATGCAACAATAATATCAACATTTACACGTGAAATAACAAACTCTCACTGGCATCGTCATCATTATAGTATATCATTTAGCAAAAACAACAAAGGATTCATTGTTCACGACGACCCTGCGGGTGAGTTGTACTGAGAATAAACAAACTAACATTAAACACGGTGACACATGCGTTCTCACGTGCGGGCTATGACAGCCACGCCTCTTTGTTTTGAACAGGATCGTTCTTAAATGGGATAGAGAATAGTAAGAAGTAGGGTTCGGATGTTTATGACCTAAAAAGGTGGAAAATATAACTGCAAATATGCCCTTAAAAATGACTAAATATGACTAAAAAATCCTAAATATGACCTAATAAAAGAAATGATCTGTAAAAATAGATGTTCCAATTTAAAATTTTTAATTACGTTAAATTATTAGTTATTACATAGCATGAATTCAATCACACTATCACTTTTTAACAATTTTACAGATGATTTACAGTTTTACCGGTACCTGTAATTATCTTCTAGTTTTAAATAATTTGCTCCTGTTTGCTCGCTTCATTCCAAATATTTTGTAGATCTTGCAAGTCTCTATAAAATATGAACAATTATATTAATTTTAAAATTAATTTGCCTGTTAATTTGTTAAAACATTAAATTAATTAAATAAATTTCAAATTTAACTCGGCCGTTTAGTGCATGTAGGCCTACTATATAAATGTGGTCCTTTACCAAATTTATAATTGAAATATGACATTAAATTACAAATATGACCAAAATATGACCAATACCATAAAAATTTCAAAAATATGACTTTATATGCAAAATAAAAACGGTCCGAAAAGGATAACAACAGTGCAATTCGTGTTTAATTTGTGTTTGCGGCGAGAACGGAGGTCAGGATAAAAATATGACATGTCATGAACATCCGAACCCTAGTAATAAGCGACTTACCATTTCGTCGAGACTCTTGAGGTCATTGGTGACAATCTGTGGCATAGGTCCGAATTCCTCCTCTTCCTCCTCCTCGTCCGTATCCTCCAGGCTGTTGGCCCTCTGGAAGGCTCTCTGCTCCGCCGCGATCTCCCGATCTATCTCCCTCTCCAGTTGCACAAGCATCGGTGCTAACATACCGAACTTGGCACCGCGACGAGCCACTTCCAGCAGGCACAAGATCACGTGTTTTTCGTTCTTCCTAAGGATTAAATCATCCGTTTCGAATAGCAGGCACTCCAGGATCCGTAGGCCATGACGGCACCACGAGATGAAATTAGATACATTGTCGCGCGCGAAGAACGTGCCCGGTTTTGCGGTTGAGAAGCAACGAACCTCTCCCAGTTCTGTTACGCTATTCGCCATGCTAAGACGCCGGGCTGATGCTGAACGTCTTTCAACGTACTCCATAGCACACTGGCGGACATTGTTGGCATGCTGAAAAAGAGAAAAACAACATATTAGTGGTTCCAGCCAACTGAACATATATACATATTTCATTGATTTAAGTTACAGTTTTTGGCATGATGCGCAATAGACACAGTCATGAAGAAGCACAAAATACAAGCAACAGACTACAAAT
Source organism: Ectobius pallidus (assembly GCA_964059195.1). NCBI lineage: Eukaryota > Metazoa > Arthropoda > Insecta > Blattodea > Ectobiidae > Ectobius > Ectobius pallidus. The sequence goes on from CAXKWD010000009.1 coordinate 86,501,479, forward strand.
AATCTAACAAATAATTACATAACTTAACTAAAGTTTAAAATTGAAAAATGAACATTTCAGAATCGAAAAGAAAACTTCCAAATATCGTGAAAAGGTTTATCAAGCAGCTTATAAAGTTAAACGTGTTATTCAATTTTGTGTGATTTTTGTGAAAGATTCTTAAGATCAAAAGTACAATAGTAACTTTAGGTCAAGGGCCACAAATTATTTTAGCTGACAGTTCTGTATCTCATTTTCAAATAAACTTTCATTAAGACTAGGCCTATGTGTGTTTATTTTATCCAGCATCCTTTAACGAGGCTAAATGTAAAAGTAGCCACAAAAATGTAACTAAATTTGTTATTAATGACAAAAATAAAAATAGGCCTACACATCATATGAGCATAAAACACATAGCTACGCAACTCATTGTATCGCATGAGTAACCAATGTAAAAAAAGTTTAATTTTAATAGTGTGTTATTATATCCTACTATCCTTCTATGAATAATTTAGTTGCTTCTCCTTATTTATTTATTACTTATTATACTGAGAATATAACAGGGCCATTGCCCAATTACAATATTCTCTTATACTAATTACACCAGTTTTACAACACTGATATTAGACTGATATTTAATGAATTAACTTACTAAAAATATTTAAACTAATACTACAACTAAAAAAAAAACAGAAAAAAAGAAACAAATAACACATACAATATGAAAACTACACATTGAAGGGAACAAATCAAAAACATAAATAATATAATAGTTTTGGAGGAACACAGGTCTATATATATATATATATATATATATATATATATATATAGGCCTATATATACCTATATAATAAGAGCACGATGCTATGTTCAATAGTACATATTATTACACACATAATAGTACATATTATTTAATGTAATACTAAAAATATTTAAACTAATCCTACAACTAAAAAAAACAAAAAAACAAAAACAATTAACACATACAATATGAAAATTACACATTGACACAAATTACATTACACAAATCAAAAACATAAATAATATAATAGTTTTGGAACATAGACCTATTATTATAAGAGCACGATGCTATGTTCAATAGTAACACTTTAATATACGCTAATGGAATTTAAGCCTGTGAATTTTTAAACTTGATAAATCTTATAAATATTAAATTTTACAACTCATAATGCTCAATTCATTCGTTGGTTTGCTCAAGTACTCTCTCTTTTGAGGCAATCCAGATTTCTGATAAAAATTGTTAAGAGCTGCTAAAATAATTTTACTGTGTATTGTGTATTTTCGTTTTTCGAAATGTTACCTCCACTCACGAGACATGTATTCTTGGGTTAAGATTTCACCACTTCGCTTTCCACATCAAATTACTTTAATAAGTAGAAGGTAAGTGTTTGCATTTAAATACAAGGTACAGGCATAATACAAGATAATGGCTTATGGACATGACGCGTTTCTTCATCAATCATGTAATCTAATGGTTGTTGTAATAAAAAATATATTAGTATGGGTTCGACAGAGCCAAATTAAGAAACAAATAGAAAAAAGGAACAATTGAAGGAACATGTTCCAAAGGTCAAGAAAACAGTTTAAAAAGAATAGCAAAATTATTAAAATTATTATTTAATAAAAAATGTTCAATTTCCTTACGTAAAATCATTTCACCTAGATCGAAAGTATTGATTCCATTATAGTAGTAAAAGAAAAGTCTCCTTCTTGTTTACGGATGCATTCTGCTTTTAGCAAAACAGTAGCCTAATACATTGAACGCCGCTTAATGTAATCGAAGATAATGCTATCAGTCGGGTAATGTTATCACTTTTATGAAGTACCATACGGATTAATACTGATACATTGAAAATATGCTGTTTATTGTGATAAAAAATTCGGTTTATGTTATCACATTTTCCTTTTTGCGGCTTTATTTCCAAGTACTGTACGTCATTCAAAATATTGTTTTTAAGGTTTTTTTTTTTCCTAAATCAACTGAATTGTGTTGTATTGGCAGTAACGGTACTCTTCTCAGCTTACAGGATAGTTACTTTCTCCGTGCCTTGAGTAGGCTACTATAGGCAAAGAAAGTACTGTGATCAAACCTGTAATTCCACTTCGAATTTAAGCGTTTACCTTGGGACTCATTTTTTTTTCGCATCACGGACTCCAAAGTAGGGATGAACATCGATGGTTAAAACATGTTTTCAAAACATCGATGGTTAAAACATGTTTTCAAAACATCGATGTTTTCATGTCGATGGTTGTTTTCTACATCGATGGAAAACAACCGATATTTTTGCTACATCGATGTTTCTTTTCGACATCGATATTTTTAAATATTTACTGTATTTTTTGCATTAAATTAATGGCAGATTGACATACTAAGTCGGGCATTGAGAACGTATTGACAGATTATGTGTTTCAACAAAACATAGATGGTTTTCACGGAAATATTTCGGTTTGTTTATGAATTTTACCTGATTTTTTTTTTTAAACAAGTACTTTTTTAAAAATATACATCGATGTTTTCCATCAAAATGCATCGATGTTTCCCATCAAAATGCATCGACGTTTTCAGGTCGATATTATCGTCACATCGATGTTTTAACCATCCCTACTTCGGAGTCCGTGATACGGAAAAGAAGAATATGAGTCCTAGGGTAAACGCTTAAATACGAAGAGGAATTTCAGGTTTGATCACAGTACTTTCTTTGCCTATAGTAGCCTACTCAAGGCACGGAGAAGGTAACTAAAAATATATTAAAACGCAAAACTGCTTGGTCAAGTCAAGTTCTTCTAAACAAGCAGAAAATTAAATGCAATTATGTTAGTGAAGTCGTTTCGTGACCAGCAACAGGTCAAGACTATATTGTACCGTTGAACTCGGTACAATATGGTTATTGCAAGCGACTATTATCACAACCTTCACTTGAGACTTTATGTCCGTAATTTCCATGGCTTCTATTGTTGTGTTGGCAACACCCACTTCCTTACCGCGGTCATGACCAAGAACTCAATTCTGCAAAATTTCATGGTAAGTGGCACTTCCTACTGGCCCTTGAGAGAACGGAACTTTTATCTTGGTGTCTCAAGACTTGCGTGATGACACACGGTAGCGGTCAATGAGCCCTGTGTACTCTATGACTTTTTTTTTTTTTTTTTTGCGTGTTGTCATCTGTTTGTGCCATTAGCTCACCCTTGTAGCTATTAACAAAAATTAAGACTATGGTGTATGCTTGATGAGTTCTATAATACGTACCAGGCAAATTGTGAATTCCGTCTTTTTACAAAATGCCCAGGGTTTAAAAAAATACCGGAAAATTGATTATTAATAGGGCTGAAAGTCGATTAAAATTTCTAATCGAATTAACGCTTGACTTTAATCGATTAATCGGCCGATTAATCGACTGATTAATCGACAAACAGGTTGGTATTTTAAACGAAACCAAAGTGTAAATTTAACATTGTTTTACACGTTTAATAACTACTACACTATAGATAATAAAAAAAATCCTGAATTAATTAATACCATTATTAGTTATATAGTGAAAACATATATGCAAAATTTATATATCCGGTTACTTTTTCAGCCAAGACTTGAGATACTTGAGTTTGTTGACATTTGAATGATGAAGAGACGATCGTAGCTTGTTTACAATAATACCGGCAGCACTAAAAACTCTCTCACTCGGCACTGAGAAAGGAGTTTGGTCATTTGACCCATTTCTCGAAAAAAAGTTTTTAAAAATTCGACTAAACCGATTAATCGGAAAATGTAATTGATCGACGATTAAATGTTTAATCGATTAATCGGTACAGCCCTAATTATTAATGAAACATTCAATCTGCAATTTGACTGAATACTTTTCAGGCCTAAATAAGGAAACATACTGATTTGGACGAAATTCACTACCGGGGGGGGGGGCTATGGAACTCGAACCTGGGTTTTTCCCCCCGGGCGGCGCACTTTAATCGTGAAATACACCTCAAATCCGATTTTTTTTCCCATGAATCTGTGGTTCGTTTTAATCGTCTCATTTCGAATTTGAATGCTCATTTGGCAGCATAAGATTCCTTTTATTCGTTTAATTACACTGGTCAACATGATTTTTGTCTCATGAGTATCAATAGTTGTACTTAATGCAGTTTTTTATCATGTTTTCAAATATGTATTCGGAATTTCTCCATCACCCACAGTTTTCTTTTTATTTCAATTTCAATTAATGGATTTAAATATATTTTTTTAATAAACGGCCATTTGTCAATTGTAAAATAAAAACTCCTAGAGCATTGTAAATGTGATGGAACCAAATAAGCTAACTCAAATGGTACCGTTGCTACTGTTGTGCAAGTTCAGACTGTACAGATAGGCACAAACATGATCATGCATGCATTCATTACGATGTCAGTTTTGAGAGAGCAGTGAACCAGTAAACACGTAATTGTGAGTGCATTGTGTCTGGATTATTGTATATTGTATATTGTAGGCCTATATTACATATTTACAAATTTATTTCTTTTAATTTGTTGTTAGTTACAAAATGCCTAGAGCTTGTTTAAATCATCCTAACAACTTTTGTTATATATGTGGTGAAGTGACGCTCAAGTCCCAAAGGCGAAACCTTACTCCATTTATAAAAAAGTGTTATGAACTTTATTTTGGGTGTAAAGTGGGGGACAAAACAAGGACCTGGGCCCCACATATCTGTTGTTTATCGTGTAGTAGGCTTCTGACTGCATGGAAGAATGGCACACGCCACATGCCATCCCTATGATTTGGAGGGAACTTCAAGATCACTCCTCTGACTGTAATTTCTGCTTAACAAACATTAAAGGGATTATGTCAAAATCAAAACATACAGTGGTGTACCCTGACTTGCAATCTGCAATGAGACCAGTTCCACACAGCGAAGAATTGCCCATACCAAAGCCTCCAGCACATGTGGCATTAGATGAAGAGAGCTCAGATTCCGATGGAAGTAAGGAAGAAGAAGAAACAGATTTTGGTGATACAACTTTTGAACAAAGCTGTTCATCTGAGCCTCATTTATGAAGATCATAACGATCTCATACGAGATTTAAAATTATCAAAAAACCAGTCTGAAATGCTTGGTTTCCGGCTAAAAGGATGGAATCTTCTTGAAAAGAATACAAAGATATGTACTTATCGTAGTCGTCATTCTCAATTTAAAGGCTATTTTTCTGAAGAAAATGGCTTAGTGTTTTGTAATGACATTTCTTCTCTTATGGAGACATTTGGTATTGAACATAACCCAACAGAATGGCGCTTGTTCATTGATTCCTCCAAAGCAAGTTTAAAAGCAGTGCTTCTGTATAATGGAAATAAATTCCCATCAATACTTGTGGCTCACTCTGCTAGTATGAAAGAAACATATGAAAACTTTCAATTTATATTGGCAAAGCTTCAATATGCAGTGTATGAATGGAATATTTGTGGTGATTTGAAGGTAATTGCACTTATTCATGGTCTGCAGCTTGGTTACACAAAGTACTGTTGCTTTTTGTGTCTTTGGGATAATAGGGACAGAAAAAAACCATTACATCAAAAAAGAATGGCCTAAACGCGAATCATTCATTCCTGGACAGAAAAATGTGAAACATGACGCATTGTGTAATCCTAAAAATGTGTATCTACCTCCCTTACATATCAAACTAGGATTGATGAAGAATTTCGTGAAAGCCATGGGCAATACTCCTGGTTTCATGTACTTAAAACAGAAGTTTCCTAAAATTAGTGAAGCAAAAATTAAAGAAGGGATATTTGCGGGTCCACAAATACGATCACTAATGCATGATGAGAAGTTTGAGGAACTATTGAATCCACTGGAGAAAGCAGCTTGGCAAGCATTCAAAAAAGTAACTCACCGTTTTTTGGGAAATCGAAAGGCGGAAAATTACTGTGATATTGTCAATGATCTTATAACATCTTATAAAATATTGGGCTGTAATATGTCCTTAAAAATTAACTTCCTGCACTCGCACCTAGATTTCTTCCTGGAAAATCTTGGCGCAGTGAGCGATGAGCACGGGGAACGCTTTCATCAGGAGATTTCAGCTATAGAAAAGAGATATCAAGGCAAATGGAATCCTAATATGCTGGCCGATTACTGTTGGACTATCAAGAGGGATGCTCCACAGGCGAAATATAGCAGAAAATCGTAATTTCTTACTTTCTAGGTGAGTCCGAATGTTCGGATATTGTGTATTTAAGAATGTAGAAAATATTAAAGTGTTTGAAATTATAAATGCCTGTCTCTCGGAAACCTTGCGTGATGGAGAAAAACCGATATCATATTTGAATTCAGGAGAAGAAATGCTATCAGAATCACATATTTTTCTTTCTGAGACAAAAAAAAGTTTCTTTTTTGTTGCCCAGTGTTATTTATGTTTACTACGTAACGCAATGTCATTAAAAATAAAATTATGTAATTCATACGATTTATACAAAGGATATCAGTGTTAATAAATTAATATTTTAATATAATACTTTAATTATTTTTTGTTAAATAAATTATTTAAATAAAAATATATCGCTGAGTAAATAAGCGCGGGCACCTCCTAGTAATTTACTATAAGATAACGTTTAAGCAATCCAATCCAGTAGAACTTTCTTATCTAGGGAATATAACGAATGGGATAATTCGCTAGTTGCTAAAAATTCAACATAAGCAATGGGAAATCAGTGAATGCTTATTGGTAATTCAGAAGATGATCCTTCAAACTGCACACAATTGAATTTCTTCATAGTTTCCGGTACCAAACATGGCCTCATATGACACTTCCGTTACCAATGTGAGTAAACCCTCTACGCCCACGACCTTCGTTTCGCATTTGTTCTTCACTCGTGTATGACCAACTTCAATCCAACTACTAGAAGGAATGACACTCGTTTCTTAGTTATGTCACAGCACGAAACCAATATTTCAGATTTCACGGTTCTTGCCGTAAGATAAGAAGGAAACAAAGCCTCATTGTTCTTGTCAGCACGAATGGCAAATAAATGTAGGTCAATTCGCAGAGAAACCTTCTTTATTGCTCAATTCTTTGTGTTTGTCAACACTGGTCCAAGTCTCCAGCAAAATAAATAGTGTTGATTTAGCTATTTTGGTAAAGAAATGCTACGTTTAAATTTATTTTAGTGCTTAAAAAATCAAGCAAACTCTAAAGTATTGTACCGGTAGTTATTACCCAGATTACAGTGTTGGGTGTTAATCAATTTTTTAATTAACTCGTTAATTGACTAAAAAAGTAATTGCGATTAAATAAATTGAAATTAAATTAATCGCAATTAAACGTTTAATTGCATATTGCAATTAAATTATTTGGATTAACGTATGTTAATCGTAACTCGCAATTAAAATAATTGCAACTAACTTGTTTAATTGTTCTATGAAACAATTAAAACTAAGAATAACTTACTTTTTTCTTTTGCGACAATGACAAATCTGCCGAAGAGTCACAAATTGACCGACAGTATGTTCGAAAAGAGAGTCATGTTAAAATGCAATCTAAACTATTATAAGAAATTATAATCTGTCGTGGGATGCGTCCAATCCTCTCACGCAGCGGGCCCGGGTTCGATTCCTGGTCGGGACAAGTTACCTAGGTGAGGTTTTTTCCGGGGTTTTCCCTCACCTATGAGACAAATGTCAGGTAACTTTAGGCCCTTGTGGTCCCCGGATATCATTTGGCCGTCATTATCATCTTCATCCTCATCCTCGCCTTGTTCTGAGTGAGTGTGTGTGTGAATGGTGTGTATCGTCCTATGTGTTCGTGTTGTCTCGGAGGTGGCCCCGGCATTGGGCTGATCACTCATCCGGGGAGGCCCTCCATGTCCTTGTCTGGTCAAAAAAGTATGTATGTGATCCAAAGGTACTCCCTCTCCCGACAGGTCGCGGCCCTGTAAGGCCCGGGCGGCTTGGGTCGCTTAAATCCTAAAAAGGGAGAAGTAAAACTACGATAAAGAAAGGAAGAAATTATAATCTGCCGTTACCTGTCTAATCAGGTTTAATTAAAATCATTGATGTGTATTAATATCAGTGTTTTATTTGTAACTAACATGCGTATTTCAGTATCTTACTTACGCATTTTGTCAGCGCCATAATAACTACGCCACCCAGACCAACAATATCGAAAGGATATTCTACACTCTAATATAGTAATTAGTGATTAAGCGGCTGCCATTGTAGCTAAACGCTAAACTGCCGTTCCTTATCATTGCAATATTCGTTTAAGATTTATAAACTCTCAACAATGTATTAACAATAATAAGTATAAACATCTGTGGACTTATACTCCACCTATATTAGGGTAATTGTGGAACCATTCCCCTATTTAAATAACCTAAGATTTATAAACTCTCAACAATGTATTAACAATAATAATTATAAACATCTGTGGACTTATACTCCACCTAGGCTATATTAGGGTAATTGTGGAACCATTCCCCTATTTAAATAACTCAAGGGATATGGACATCTGTCGTTTTACTGTAAAAACTTAAAATTATAGCATCGATTACATACTTAAATCACTTAAACGTTGTCGGTTTATTTGAAGAAGCCTGGAGCTGTAGGTTAGAAGGTGAAGTACATGAGTTAAGTACTCAGTGGATCTCAAACACGATCCCGTGCATTGAGCAAATACTAACTAAAAACCTGTAAGAACTCCTCCGCTGAGAACGAAAGCACTCAAGAGTGTGTTCGAGTAAGGTTCAGGGGTCAGGGCCTTTAAGATCGTCTGCCACATCCGGATACGGTGTGCGTGCAGTTTTTTCTCTCTTCTTCAAAACTTAATTACTCATGATGCCATTTTGCGAAATGACCGATGCCCCTCCCTGATCCTGTGTCTGCAAAGGAAGTCTACTGAAATCAGGGCCTGTACCACGCCTTCATCTAGGTCTGAAGTACCATGTAGTGGATCCAAAAGGGCAGTGGATAACAGTAAAATAAATTATTGTAGGTTTTTGCCATTTCTGAATACGTTTGTGGCTTATGAGATAATTTTGTCGACAGATTCCGAGAATTGCAACAGCGCACTGTCAAATAGCTGTTTCTGGTTATAAATTGCGTGTCTCGCTTATAAAAACAGGTTTCCCGTTGAGGTTAGGTACTGTATTTAAATATACAACATTTATTATGGATTTTAATATACTCAAAACATGATTTATATGAATTATAGCACTCAGTTATTGGTTCTCTGCCCTTTATATTATATTGCAAAACCATGATATAATAATTATTATACAACCCGAGTACTCCCACCGAAATCTATCAACCTGCTCAGAAAGTCAACAGTAGTCAGGAGCTCATCACAAAATGATAATGGCGTAATCGGCATTAATCGGTGGATTTACAGATGACTTGAAAAACGTGCCCTATACATCATGCAGTATTATGATAATTTGTCAAAAGAAAGTTTTTATTTATAGACAGTACCTTAACCAAGAAAAGGACAGAAATCTCAAGAAAAAAAAAGTATCAAAGACTGTGCTGCATAGTAATTTATTACAGTGTATTAATGATCACAATACAACAGTTTAGTTATTTAACAACAGCAAAATAAGTTACAATGTGCACAAGGACATAGAGCTGAGTCGACTTTACACTGAACCCATATGTAAACAGCCACATCCCACTGAAGGTAAAATTGTTGTTATATGCTTCCTTAATTCGATCCTGTATGCTATACGCCTGTGAAATTTGCGGAACAGCTCAAATACGCTGGGTGGAATACAACATGCTGTGTGCAGGACGATAATATAATAGGAGCAGATTATATTATCCTTAATGTTCAAGTGTATGAAGACTTGGGAATAATGAAGTTCAGTGATTATGTTCAGCTGTTTCGAGACAAATTCAAAAATTCATTGTTAACGAGAATTCATCGAACAGGAGTGACAAGTAATCCCATGCTTCACTTTTAGTGATGTCCTTGGCAAAAGTCATGAATTACACTTTTAGTGATGACCTCGTCAAAATTCATGAATTAACAACATTGTTAATAAATTATGTTTCGTTATAAAGTAATAACAAAGTTATTTAACTCCACGGTTTTATTGGGATATTGTCAACGTATATCAAGATTTTAAACACTCTGAGTCTTCTGTCAGATGAAAGTTTGAATATCCAACGTAACTAACAACGAGATTTTTTGTATGAACAAGACCATTGATCACATTATTCGGAGAAAAAAAAACATATGAAGTATTTAAGATAACATGATGATCGAGAGACTATCATATCATTAAGTTACATTTCGGTGGAGCCCTGAGAAGTGGATACACTACAGGATGCTTCAAAACACAATCCTGCAGAATGTAGCTAATTTCGATAACATGCTTTGTATTTACATTGTCAAAATACTTATGTAATGCTCCTATGTGGAACTACAGCCGTAACTATAAAGCAAGTTGCTGGCAAAACATATCACATACACAAAACGTCGAGAATCTTTTAAGAGAAAAATTCCTCTGACACTGAGATTCGAACCTGTACAGAGCTACTATCTAACTAACAAAAGAGTAGATTTCACTGAAGTAGCGTTGTGGCCGCGTTTACGTAGAGCTGTAGCTATGTAATTCAGCCACGTCGCACAAACCAATTTACGTGAAGACCGTGAAGTCACGCCTCCTTCCAAATACGTCATCCTTCTTCTCTCTTCCCTCCCCGCTTTTATTGATTATTACCGCGTGTCCTAACTGGGAATCCCAATTCTTTTGATGGCATCGGTGAATGAGTGTTTGGGCTGTGTTACAATTTATATTGTTGACAATTCTAAGTGCGCCTCATATTGTTCAAAATGTCCCCTGTGCTAAGTAAATTAGAGTTGAAAACTCTTCATAATCAAGTTAGGGAAATTGTGTAAAGAAACCTCGCCCGTAGGATGTTTGTAAGTGACTGAAATCGATCGACAAACTCCGTAACCTTTCGCTGCATAGCTCCGCCTCATAGCTATCAGACGCACACCGCGGCAGAATTATTTGGCTTCGCCTCTAGAACACAGCGGAGTAGTGTCTGTAGCGCATGGTAGCGAAAACAGTCAGAGATTGTATTATTTAACAACCCATATAAACACTATGTTGCTACCATGCGTTATTCAGGAATTAGCTGCGTCTTTGAAGACACTTCAGTTAAGAAAAGAAAATTATGAATTCCGAGTCAGTTACTGTTACAGAGCCATTCATATTCTGCATCTCATGGCAATCCCGTTGTAAGCGAGTCAGAAAGCAGTATTTAAGTTGTCAAGCATAGCTAAACTTCTCATAAATCACAATATCTGCTTTCAACACTAGTAATCTGAGTGAGTAGATTGCTTTGGTGAAGAGTGTAGGCCTATCTTGAATACCTGCATCTCGGCTGAAGCCATCATCAATTAATTCCAAAGCTCCCCATGTCTAATGAATTATTTATTGGTACGGTTGGTACAAGCCCTTAGATTCCTAAAATTACTGAAGATTGAACTATCCGGAGAATTAACAGAATTTTGTGGCGAAGATACCGAAATCCCGTAGATGAAACATTCTTAATTTAGCCCATTAAATGTTGGTGAACTTCATTGTTCAGTTTAGGGTGTCATTAAAGAGGTGAATCAAAACCATCTTCTCACATAGCTCTATTGCGGTAACTTTTGAAAAGTAGGCCTAAGTAGATCAAATACGCTTTAGAAACAAGAAATGATTTCAATAAAATTAATTTTCAGATGTCTTTATATCTTACTTTCTATCATCAATAATTTTGTATACAACGACGATGGCCTAAAGGGTAGACCAGCAACTTTTTGGTGCCTCCAATGGCAGAAATATTGAGAACTAAATAAATAAATAAATAATAATAATAATAATAATAATAATAAAACTGTAATCTTATCAGAATCTCTGCACGCAACAGTGTATAAACACCTTCTCAGATAGAAGAATAAGCAAAACGGAGAAGAGAATTTTAAGGAAAATTATGGGATCAATTTGGGAGAATAACATATAGCCTACAAACTGAGACCAGAAAATGAGTTATACTAACAAACAGAAAAAATAGACCATACTTTCAGGAAAAGAATATTAAGATTCTATGGTCACATTTTCAGAATGGAAAGAGACAGACTTACCAAACAAATTTTTGATCACTATGTAAGAAAAAAAGAAAGAAAAAAAAAGTTTAGGAAAGCAATATTTGGTGTCGAATTTCCAGAGAAACTCAAGAAGAAAACGGGAAGTAAATGGACGGAAGAACGGAAACAGCAACATCGCGAAAGAATGAAGAAGTTTTGGGAAGACAAGAAGAAGACAACTGTTTCACGTAGCCCTAAGCTGGCCTAATCTTAAGGAAAAAATAAAAATAGTAATAATAATAATAATAATAATAGATTTCGTGAACTGGGGAAAAAACTAACCCTTAAAGCCATGAGACTAGAATTCTGAAGCAAATTATAAAACCGTGCTGGTTGCAAAGGAAACAGTTTACACAATGATTGGGCTCATGGTTTATTCCTTGTTCCCTTATTCAGCAAATTTTACATGCTTTGAACTTTTCTTTAGAGTTATTTTCCATTACGGCAAACTATTGTATTTTATACGATAAATCAGGCACTGAAGGGTAAATATACATTCAAATTAATTTTAAACCCCTTACAATATTGGGAACAGACTTCAAAGTACAGCCACGTTTTAAACAACACTGATATGGGACATAAAAGTTTTGAAGTAGGAAGTACTGTAGTAAAAATTATGTTTATCTGCCCGTTTAACTGACTGAAAAATGAAGATATGTTTAACTGTCCGTTTAACTGAATGACAAAATGAAGACATTAAATGCTGGTTTTAAGTCGGAAACATAGTTAGTGAGACAACAGAGAACAGTTAAGAATAACTACAACCCATAATCAGAAGGTCAACAACTAGATCACAAGAAAGGCACTTAGCGAGACCAATTCGGTGAAGCAATCTGGAACAGCCGAAAAAGGAGAATGAGGGAATCTAAATTGACTGAAGGAATTATAAGACCTGTCTTTTAAATTTAAACGAAAATACAGTTGTGCTAGAAATTAAAGCAATAACTCCAAACCGAATAATGGTCTAGCAATAGAAACCCGTTTAGACCTGAACTTCGAAACATTGTTAAACTATAAACCACGTTTCTATTTCTACATAAAGTTTAACGGTACTTATAACGTTGACAGGACGAAGCCTATTGATTTTGGATCAGTGGTTGACCGGTACCGGAATAACGTCCAATTAGGGGCCCAATTTCTGAAAATATTACATCGTTAATTAATCAAATGCAATTCAGTTCTCACGACAACAATATAGAGCTTTGTTTACAGTGTTCATATAGAGCTTTGGTAGTTGGAAATAATACTGAATGTTTTAAAGGATTGCACTTGAAACTGAGAATACTGACATCGGAATTCACCGGTTTATCTACCAGAAATGGGCCTGTCTGGAAAGTGCTTAGTGAGTATAGAGACTCTAGTGCAGTGAGAAAAGTTCTAAAACCATGCCGTGTTTTAGATTACTTTGACGACTTTCGAAATGAAGCATACAAGTTAGTGACGGAGGAAAATAAAATGTGGGATTTTGATTGTGTTTGTAGTTACCAGATTAATAATCAATTTTGATTCTAATACAGAAGAAAATTATAAAAATTTGTTTAAAAAAGCCTAGAATATCCAACAGAATTGATATTTCCTGAATTTAATGTGATGACTGTAGAACAAATTTATAAGCTCACACTTTTAAAATACTTTCAAAAATACCGCAACGTACATGTATCGGATCCTCATAACTACAATACTAGAAGAAATAAAACATTGCCTTTAATAGAACCAAAATACTTCACCTCTTCTGGCTCTAAACATAGCATTTATTATGGTCCAAGACTCTATAACTCTATAATTAGGTCACATCCAGAAATAGTACATATGAACATAAGGGCATACGTAATTGATAATTTGCTCTTATTGGAAATCGGCGTATATCAGAGTTTAAGGGATGCTTGTTGATCCTGATACATCGAAAGAGCAAAAGCTCATCCTCGAAGGCAGTTCCAATATTACATTTCAACTTGTTTTACAAACTAAATAAATTATAGGTATTTATAGGTAATTTTAACCAAGAAGATATCAAGAAAGGTCCCTATAAGGGAGAGGTAAAACTACGAAAGAGAAAAATGAAGAAAAAAAGATACCAAGAATACTTTTCACCTGTGATAGGGCTAAGAAATAGACAAAGAAATTATATACTACAATTAAAAGATATAATAGCATAACAAGGAGAGAAAGGGCAAAAGGTGAAAGCAATGTTATGTTTACAGTAGGCCTAGTACAAATAACAATAATAATAATAATAATACAGAAAAATAATGATAATTCTCAGAATAATAGGAACAGGAAGACAAAATAGACTTACAAATCTAATTTTGATCGGATAAAAAAGGCATATTTAAACAAATACATTTCTATCTTAAAGCTCCTAACTTCTCTTTTTATTAACGTTTTGATTTATTCATAAGAGTAGCATTGAAAGTAACCACTTAAATTCGCTGCAACTTTGAAGTACTATTATTTATTGTAAGATGCAGAGCATGTTAATACTACATATAAATTATCTTCCGAAGCATAGCTAATTCCAATTTTAATGCATGAAGCTTTCAATTTTATATCCTCCCATAAACAACATATAATGGACAATTGCACATTCCGTAGTGGAAGGTTACAAAATGCTTGATGGGCGTGAAAAATCGAGAAATTATGAAGTACTTCCTTGTTTGAGCAGTATCAATTGTCACTGAGCTTGAGATGAAATCACAGCTATTGCAGCTCTTGGCTTCGACGTGAAGAATAGGGCCCCGCCTACTTTTGCCTATACTCAACGTCCTGTTCTAGGCCAAGTGGTTCAAGACCCAACCTCAAGTTAATAAAATGTCATGCAACTGTTCATAATAATAATAATAATAATAATAATAATAATTTTTATTCATCCGTTATATCATATGCATGTACAGTGTATAAATGATGTTGGACACGTCGGATCTTACATTATTAGCTAACCTATAAAATAAATAAATAAATAAATAAAAAGAAACATTGGCTGCATACAAAAAGTAAATGATATTGACCTTATAGCAGAATTAATTAGAGAGCAAGGGGGAATAGACAATGTTTATATTGATGATCGTAGGCTTATATTTATCTACTGAATAAAAGGCATGTTGTAGTAGTGAGGATTTGACTTCAAGTTTAAATTTAGTAGTCGATTTCTGTTCTTTAATTTGGTATGATAGAAAATTTTGGTTCCTATATTTAGTACATTTAGTATATATATATATATATATATATATATTACCCAGTGTATGAAATCAGTAGCTTATAATGTATACTATCTTTCGGAGAATTTATCATAGGTAATCCTACGAGAGATTACGAGTTTATCGATAAATTTGCTCGATCTTCGTTCTCGCAAATATATCGGAACTCGTAATCTCGATGAGGAATTATTAATACAATTCCACGAATAAAATGTAACGGATTTTCTAAATAATTATTATTTTCTTACTTTGTTGTCAATATTCTGTCATCCTTAAGATCAGGGCATACTAGATGAATGAACAGTCCACGAATCGATTCGATGAATCGATCAGAGTTCATAATGCTACCAACAGTGCGAATCACAAGATTGAGGGGGTTGTTGTAGTTGCTTACATCAAAACGCTATAAAAGCACACGAATCGAAATTGTGTTTTTAAACAATGGATATTTATATTATTTCACTTCCCAATGAAGTTATGTTCTATAAAATACGTGTTTCGTGCTGCTTAATGGCAGCGTGTTACGTATTAATCACCGCACGTTGATGCCTTACGTGTCCAGTAACGAGCTGACGATTTTGTCAGATAAAATCGAACTCTCATATTAATAGCAAGCATTTTATAAGATAAACGATCGTGATTGCTCTTTACCCAAGGAATTACTAAACGCTATGGTCAATATCAAATAATGGAATAGTCGGGGAAAATCTTAAAATAAAAGTTTAACTGTTAGTACAGCATATTGTAATACATAATGTACTTACATTACATCATGCATATTACATATAATCCTGTAGGAGGATGAATATTGGGTTCATATATTATATCTGTGCGGATGTAATATACACAAAAAGAAAGGAAGGAAGAGATAGACAGATAGGGATGGAGGGAGGGAAAGATGATAGGAGAATTAGAATGCCCGTTGCCATAGAACTGAAGAACCTGGACATCAGTCAAGTAATAGATAATCGATACTAATACCAAACTCTGAAATAGGCTATATTGTTCCAGTAATGTAAGTATGTTTTCTTGAAACTACAGAATTTTGTTTCTATTGGGATTCGAACCCGTGACCTTCGGCTTTCCATGCCGATGCTCTCCCAACTGAGCTAGTCAGAGTTCGATTCACGGTCCCAGATGGAATCCCCATCCTATGATTGATTACCCTAAAGGTCGATCTCAAAAAGTGGCTTGGTTCTAAAAGGGCCAATGTCAATTTCTTGCAAAAATGATATTTGTGAATTATTGAGCTCGGCTAGTCTTTATCTTTCATATACTAAAAGTGCCGATGTCTGTTGCTATTAATAGACATAATACGGAAACCTTAGAGGCCAATGTCGAAAGTTCTCAGCAAAAATTTTTATTTCTATAAAGGCTTCAAATTCAGTTATCTCAAAAGCAAGTTTTATGACATTGGCCCTTTTAGAACCAAGCCACAGCTCGTCATCATAGTATTGTGAGGCACACTAATATCGTGATTTTGTAACCAGGTTTCTACTTTTACTGTACGTTAACAACTAAGATGTATATATGCATTCATGAAACCACACAACGTTGTGTGTGTGTGTGTGTGTTTTCTTTCACATTACATGAGAATCCCGATGTGAGAGGAATTTTTCTCCTAAAATGTTCTGTTACAGTAAGTTAGTAGAATGTACTCGTATTATCATTGTCAGATTTATTAAATTTAAGTTTTGTTTGAACTTATTCCTTCAAACCAAAATAATGGACTAGAACGGATCATATTTTTAAATACTTAACCCAAAGGTAACACTGCCCAACAATGAAAATGTTTCGGGCTCAAAAATAGCTGATTCTTATGTATTTCCACCTGCTGAATTGAGAAATCGGCATAGAAATTACCGATTAGCTCTTATTTTGGAGATACAGTGACTTTTGTATTCTCTATAGTCAACATTTTCAGTTTCGGGAAAATTTGTTTTTGGATGTTGGCACACTTGTCAACTGTACAGTAGTCTAGCTGTGGGTAGATTATAAATGTAAACACTATTGTTTTGACAGTGAATTTCGTATTATCTGTTGTAATTAGTGCAGAATTTTTGTTTTGGAGGGTTTTGAAAAGCAAAATTTGTTACATTAACATGCCACGGAAATGTGTAAATTTAGTGAAGAATTTATGTTACATTTGTGGTGAAATAACATTTTCGTCACAGAAACGCAAAGTGACGCCTCTTGTGAAGACTGCCTACCAACATTATTTTGGTATGAAGGTACCCAATCTTCCATCTGCTATTCAACCTATTGCACATTCAGACAGTTTACCAGTTCCTACTCCACCCCAAAATTATGAGTTGGAAGTAGAAAATGAAGGCAGTGTGGAAGAAGAAGAACTCAACAAGCCTTCAACATCCCATGACCCTGATTTTGAAGTGAAAGATGATCAACCGCACAGATTGAGCCAATCGGAGTTGAGTGATCTCATTCGAGCCTCTTTTGGATCCAAAAGATGTTTTTCTTCCACCTCTACATATCGAGCAGGGTTTGATAAAGAATTTTGTCAAAGGCATGAACCAAGAAGGCCAGGCTTTTAAACATTTGAGAGAGAAATGTTCTGGGCTAAGTGATTTAAAAGTCAAGGAAGGCATCTCTGTTGGGCCACAAACACGTCAACTTGTAAAGGATCCTGCGTTCGACCTACTTTTGGAAGGGGATCAAAAGGCAGCTTGGGAAGCTCTCAAGGGATTTTTAGGGAATAAAAGAGATGATAACTACACTCAGTTGGTGACAGTACTTCTACAAAAATACCATCAACTCAGATGCAACATGTCCCTAAAAATTAATTTTCTCCACTCCGTTCTCAATTTTTCCCACCTAGTTGTGGAGCTGTCAGTGACGAGCATGGAGAAAGGTTCCATGAGGATATTTCTGTGATGGAACGGAGATATCAGGGCCTCTAGAATGAAGCAATGCTTGTGGATTACTGCTGGTTTGTGTGCAGGGATGCTCCAGAACTCAATTACAAGAGAAAAGCCAAAAGACAGAGATCTCATGAAGCCACCTATTGATTATCTGTAGATCCAACGGCATGGTAGGTTTTCTTTAATCAATTTAGGATGTTAACTGTCATTAATAAAAGATTGGTCACACTTTTAATGTTGTTAGCACATTAAGTAATTAATATTTATAAATGTTAAATTTACTGTTTTCTCTTAATCCTTTAAAATTAAAAACTTTCACCTATTGTTTATCTCAGAAACTAGAGCTAATACAATTTTTTCTTTGTCATATTCGTTTTTCTCAACCCAAAATTAGTAAGAATTGACTCATGAGGTGACGGAAACATTTAAAAAATGTTTTTTTGTTGGGCAGTGTAATTAGTAGCATTGCAGCGTTTAGACCTACATATTACTTACAGTAAAGAGTACAATTTCATGCATGGCAAGATTATTGTTACGTGGCAGCAACTAGGGCTAGATGTGACCTAAATTTTGAAAACTTTAAACATGAAAATAGAAACGCGGAATTTTAGCTTTTTCGGCATTCTTTGAAATTTTTAACTCTTAAATGATGTAGGCCTATGATATATTTTTTCCTTGTTTATTAATGAAGTGTCTTATGAATTTGTAACAATTTTATATGCTTATCTTTATATTATTGTTATTATTATTATTATTATTATTATTATTATTATTATTATTATTATTATTATTATTATTATTATTATTATTATTATTATTATTATTATTATTATTACTTAGTGATGATAACTTTGGGTTTTGTTCGATGAAGTTATTATACAAACTCGGACCAGAATTAGAACTACGCGTTACATCTATTTCAATATTACGTAGTTATATTTCATTACAAAAACGAGGACTGTCCGTGAAAGCAATGACATATGGGAACCCTATCGAAATGTCAATTCTCCATATTGTATTTCGTAAAAGAGAAAAGTGTTTGGATGAGCATTTACTTCTCATTAGTTTCCATGTCTCATGATTTAACGGTCAAAATCCTACTTACGAGTGGAATAATATATCACAGCCATATTCTGGCAAGCAAATAGAGTATAAGACAAATTATGTTGGGTCACGAAAGGAGAGAGGGGCCATACAGGGGAAAGAAAAACGGAAAAGGCTCGTTAGAAGACGTGGCTGAGAGAAAAATAAAACAAAAGCAAATAAAGTTCCATATCCTGCTGTTTTTAAAAACACTGCTACTGTGCTAGAGTGGGGACATACAAAAAAAAAGTGTGTGAAAAAAGCGATGATGGATAATGGAACATCTGCAAGCGTTGTGCGATAGACATCACACTGTGAGAATGATGTTTATCTTCTCGCCTGCTCTTACAACTTTAAATCTTTTGACCGCTATGCATAATACACACTCTACAAATATTAACCACGGAAATTTCCTAGCTTGTCTTTCACATCAGCGTTTTCTGAGAGACCATTTGCTGGTAAATCTATACTGGACAATCAAAAACCTTTATCTTTTTTAAGTGAAACTTCTTTAGCCGCGGTAGGGGTAAATCGAGAGCTTGTGCAACGCTGAAAATCGTCACGAAAATAGTGTTACGCTCAAAATCGTCACGAAATTAGTGAGGTGTAACGGAACGGACTGCACAGAAAACAATCAACTCAATGATTAGGCTTATCCAAAATTTTAAAATCCAAAAATTAAAAATCCGTCTGGTTGTATTCTCTTGGGTCTTTTAACATTATGGGCAAATAGACAGAAATGGAGAATGAAAATTAAATGCAAGGTGTAATCTTGGATTACCGGAAAATGTAAATGGAAGTACATTGTAAAACCGGATAATAAATAATATAAATTAAAAATTTAAAAATTCAAAATTAAAAAAAATCTAAAAATCCAAAATTTAAAAAAATAAAAAATCCAAATATCCAAAATTTAAACAATTAAAAATTTAAAAATCCAAAAATCCAAAATAAAAAAAAATAAAAAATTGAAAATTAAAAAAATCCAAAATTCAAAATTTAAAAATAAAAAAATCCAAAATTTAAAAATCAAAAATTCCAAAATTAAAAAAATAAAAGATCAAAAATTAAAAAATCCAAAAACCCAATATTAAAAAGTCCAACAATCCAAAAGTGAAAAAATCCAATAATCCAAAATTGAACAAATCCAAAAGTTAAAACAAGTTTCACTTCTGTCGCGTGGCTTTCCACGCACACTTTTTTTATTTAGTCTAATTATTACAACAAACTGAAACGTCTGGTAATAAAAAACTAAGGAGATATGGAAAGCATTGTATGGAAAAGAAGTGGAACAAGTTTACTTCTCTGTGTAACTAGGTAGAACAGTCTGTAAAGTTGGAAGGACAGAGGAGGATGTAGCCTTTGTGCAACTGTACTCTGTACAGCGAAACAAGAACATCTCTAGTCTGTTCAATAGCAATGTGAAGTCAGTCCTTTACAGCTGTGAAACTTAGAAGATAACAAGCACGATTGTAAACCAGCTACAAGTTTCCACTAAGGCAAATTATGTGTGTGATATTGCCGGAAGTAATATCAAATGACTTATAGGAGGCAACAAAGAACAACCAATTTGTGTGGAAACAAAAGAGAAAAAATGGAGGTGGATTGACCACACGATATGCAAACAACATGGCTTTATTGAAAAGGCAGCACTGGATTGGAACTCTCAAGGAACACGGAGATGTGGTCGTCCGAGAAAGTCTGGAAAAGGACGATAGTTGAAGAAGCTCTGGAAGCTCTGGTGAAACAAGGAGTGAAGTGAAAGGTTTGACTGCCAAAAGAACTAGACGGAAGGTCTTCACTGCTGCCCTATGCTCCATTAGGAGCGAAAGGAAAAAATAAGCAAAGTATCGATTGAATAAATATAATCGCGGGCGAAGTATAAGATAAGATTGCATTTAACCCCTGAACTACTAGATTCAATGAATGATTACGCTCAAATTTATTTCTTGTATCCTATTCTGTGAAGTTTACATGAACTTTAAATTTTCTTTCTACTTACTTTCTGTTATTTTGTTGCAAATTTAAGGGTACATTATGCGTTTAAGGGTTAATTACTTGCTAAATGTCCAGTTAACTAGGTTGAAATGCGAATGGTTCGCAAGGGTTTACTGAGTCATTTGAGCTACCTTCGAAAGGCAGTTGGAAAATATAATATACTGTATATAGTAATATTTCGGAATAATTCTTACCTTGCAAAGAGCAACCCCTGATTCCAGGCATTCCATGAAGTTGTCCACATTAATTTCCAGTTCTGGATACAACATACTAAGCCATTCTGCCAAGTCCTCTTTCATAGCGTAAAGGTACTCCTCGCTGGACTTGAACGGACGGAAAGACCGCGTTTCCTTCATCACCGGTGTCACCTCCATGTTTATCAGTCTGTAAGCACAAAACAATAAAACTCGACGTTATCTCGGACACTGGTACAAGTTCCATTCTATGATAACAAGCAAGACAATAACATATCTATAAGATATAAATTGAAAGTAACTTGAATTGAATTTATTCATAAATAAATGGTTCTTTACAACGCGGCGAGTTTGACAAATAATAACCCAGAACACCCGTGCGAAAATTTCGCACATTAAACTTTTCCTCATCCCGCCCCCAAAGAAAGATTCGTCTTTAGTTGGGTTGATGGAATTAGATGCTCAGCTAAATGCGGGGAGTGCGTATTCAATTGTCTCTTTCTCACTCAAAGGCAGGGCTTAAAGCCTGAGTTTGTGCACACGATGGGTAATAATAAAATTTTTATTTTTCCTGGCAGGGTTTTCTCTTCCATTCAACCAGGTTTAAGTCATTTTACAATACGATACAGAGAGAATATAGAAATAATTAATTTAATATTAAATAGAGAAATATTAATTAGTAATAGCCAGACGTATAAGATTTTATGAAACGATGGAAATTATTTAATTTGCAGTAAAATATAAGCCTATAACTATACAGAATAAAGAAATATTAGAAATTTACTAACTTTGCGTCAAATCTGGTCTGAAAAGTTAGAGAGGGAGAAAGAAAAGAGAGAATTCAATCAAATACGTTTTGTAACTAGGCTGATCAGACACATTAATTAAAGGGGAAAGAGAACTAAATAAATAAATAAATAAATAAATATAGTTAAACACTTATAAACAAAATGAAGCAATGAGATATTCTAAATGGGTAGTGAGTGATGGGGGAAAAAACCTATCCATTGATATCTTACACATCGCTGTGGGCTTTATATTAGTTAAGAAATGTCTGGGGCTGGCATTTAGGAGGTTCTGGGTTCTAACGCCGTTGCCGGCCAATTTGAGTGTTTCTTTTCACAGTTTCCCTAGTCGTAGAGAAAAGATGGATTGGATATTAACTTGCCACGACTCATCACCGCTATTTCATCCTTTATCACAAACATTTAAAATCAGTTAACATTATCAGAAGCCATAACTAACCAACAATAGAAAATAAATGCACTTCAATAGTTACACGGCCTACTGATAGGCCTACACCCACGAAACCTAAACACGTGATATGTTGAAAGGAGTATAAAATAATAAAGTTTATACGAAAGAATTATAAATCATTTGAAAATGTGTTTAACGTACACTAAGTACGCTAAGTCAGAAGTCAATAAAAAGACTTGTCCACTGACACTTATTAAATCCTGCAGGTTTTGCATCGGTTGATAAAAAGGACGTTAACTACATAAATCATATAATTATATGATAAAATATGTAAAATAAGTTATAATTTTAGTTATGAGAAAAATTCCCATTATCCTTCCCGGTAACGTTCACCTATTTTCTTCTATAAAATATATCTAACGACTTAACTTTTTCTTGTAGATAGTAAGCATGTATTTTATGTTTAAGTTTTATAAATCATTTCGATCTTTAAGTAAAAACTAAAATCACCATCCGATCAACCTGAAGTTGGATCCTTATAACATAGCATCTCAACAGAATTTTCAGTTGTACGTTGGTAAAATAAATTAAATACTGACAGCTTATAAATGGTAGTTCGTTATTTCTGAAGCCACCTCATTATATAAGGTTTGAAAGCTAGCTATTGCATAATATCATTTCTCTATGTCACCGATATCCACGACTCTAACCGTTATCATTTTTAAGACATCTGATTTATTGGTACCTAGAAATAACTATAATACAATCAGAACTCTTCTTCATCCCACGAAATAGTCGTGTCAACGACATCAAAATGCATAGATATTTTCACGTCGATATTATCGTCACATCGATGGTTACCTCCGATTTGAACATCGATGTTTTAACTATCGATGCTAATCCCTAGTACGCAGAGAAAGCAGTCACTATAATAGTTCCATGCAGTTGGAAAAGAAACGACTGGCAAAACATACGTTCTTGACCACGGCCTATAGCCGAAAGATGGCTAGCATTCCAACTCCGCCAGTGAGATTATTATTATTATTATTATTATTATTATTATTATTATTATTATTATTATTATTATTATTATTATTATTATTATTATTATTATTATTATTATTATTATTATTTTAAACAAGATAGGTTCTCAACATAAATTATTTTCCAACGTAAAATTCAACAACATCAAACACGAATTCTAAAGCGCACAAATATTTCAATTAATTTAAAATTAAAATACGAAATATGAGTTTAATCGAAGTGTCTGTTAAATTGCAAAATGTTAATTTGATGTTAAAAACAGTGGAAGTCCTGCTGAGAAAGATATTTCATGCATGAAACTGACGTTGGCAGTACCGTTGCTTGTCACGCGGTGCTGCCATGTTATTAATTCCACATTTTATGCCAGTGAAAGTATTTACGTTACACAAGAAGTCAGTAACTCATCTCTGGCGATTATCTCGATTTTGTTTTCTTCCTGCATTTATGCTCTAGTTTAGGAACATAGGATGACTTACATTCAGTTTTCAGACAGAATAATTGAAAAATAAGCTGTGACAGTGTCTGGGGATGATTCCCAAGATTTGCATTACATTTCTCAATCTCTATATATATAAAAGGCTTTGTCCTGACTGACTGACTGAATGAATGACTGACTGACTGAATGACAGGAATCAACGTACAGTCTAAACTATAATAGGTAGAGACTTGGAATTTTGACAGTACCTTCGTTTCATAATGTAGGTGCTCACTAAGAAAGGATTTTCAAAAATTCTTATTCTAAATGCCAAAAATGAGTGAAAAACGGGCAGAAAACGTGCATTTTTTGGGTTTTCGAAGCGTAATATATTTCAATGTCAAATCAATTACAGCTGGCTTTGGCTATTTTTGTCAAACCTTGGAAATGAAACTTTCGCGATCGCTCGAATGTTGTAGCTCACGCTGGTCGATTCATTTGTTTTTAATGTCAAGGCACGCATACATATGAAATTTTCAACCTAATCCCGAAGATTATTATAAGTGGGATAATCAATATAGGCCTAAATATGGTCAAACGTTGTTCGATTTGGACGAAACTCACTATACAGGGGTTTTCTGGACCAAGGAACTCGAATCTGAGGTCGCTTTTTCCAGGCGACGCTATCTAATCGTGGTATGTAGTCCACGCGAATTAGGTGTTAATAAATATAATGATTTAACTAACTATATTATGCTCTTAATTTTTAATTTTTGAAATAATTATCGCGGGCGAAGCCGCGGGCACATGCTAGTTACATTATATTAGATTGTATTTACTGTAATGTATTACTTTACATTACTTCACAACTGTTTACATATTGCGAAGTAATAGCTATTTATGTAACAAGTACGCTAAAGATTTTGCGTACGTGGTGCATACAATTTTTTTTTCATAAAACCTCTGTAGATATATGAAATTAACTAAAAATACCGTATAATTAATTATAAAAGGCATAGTTAGCTATTTGCTGACGCCATATTCTCACAGCCGCCTGGCTCCTATGGTATGAACCAATACGAAATATGGCAGTGTTGGTTTCTAATGAATGATATAGCTATGTTATTTTACAATGAGATAAATAAATTACATTATATCGATGCGTTTGACCAACGGTTTTACATCAAAACTGTAATTATTTGTCATGTTTTCTTTCTTTGTTTCTATTTATAATATTATTTTAAAAACTAAGGCCTTATGTGATTTAAATAGTCTGTAGCAAACTTAACCTAAGAAGATGGTTATTTATTCACCTAAATGTGAATTGTGCAAGATAAATTTATTTACTTATTTTATTTTTATTACATAAATGCCTTTATTCATATAATATAAAATCTTATGTGAAACTCATAACTCCCTCAGCTCAAATAAAAGTTAGCCTTTTAGTATAACATATTATTTATGACATTCTCTTTATGTAAATTTGTTGTAAAAATGACGATATTGTAGTTACCACATCCATTTCCGAAGGATATATAACGCAAATAAAATGTGATTAAAGTTTTAGCTCTTCGTAGACTATGTCAAATACCCTATATATTTTTATTTTTTTTAATTTTTTTTATTTTATATTCAATTGTTAGCTCTATTTCTTGGCTTTAAATCTAGTTGTATTGTTTGTTGTAATTTTTCTAGTATAGCCAAGTCTGACGTTGTCTATTG
The DNA here is from genome assembly GCA_964059195.1 of Ectobius pallidus. Lineage (NCBI taxonomy): Eukaryota > Metazoa > Arthropoda > Insecta > Blattodea > Ectobiidae > Ectobius > Ectobius pallidus. The sequence continues at coordinate 86,527,319 of CAXKWD010000009.1, forward strand.
CTGTAATGGCCGAATGACAATAAAATTTAATTTATTCCATTTATTTTAAAATATTTCCGTCCCTCTTTCTGATAATGGGCATTAACTAGTCATACTTCCTCACATAAAACAACCCTAGAATCCTTATTAAGAGTGGGTGCTAATATTGCACAAAGAGAAATAGCCTAATCCTTTAAAGCATGCGTGATTTATTAATCACAGGCGTATTATTCATTATAAATTAATAATTGTTTAACTTTCAATATGATTTGAATACATTCTCTATTTGTATATTCTGCATCTGAATTTTGCACGTGTGATAATATTCTTTATAATGTAGTGAACTTCACGAACCGGATGCACAGGTTATCTGTCAGGCTGATGTAATGAAGGCAACATCTTTATCCCATCTCCATCACACCTGAACTAACTCCAGCGGTGAAAATCGCAACACCATGCCTTTAATCGAAATCGCAAACCACAACCTTAACCTTTCCTCAGTCATCAGATATAACAACACCCGGAGCAGGGATCATAATTATTATAATTTAATAACCAGGATTTAATCACATATCAATGCAATTCGGTCGTACTGCACAAGTATAAAAAAATGCGCGATCAGAAAAAAGTGGTTTGTAACCGTATCGAACCATGAAAGTGCTTTACCGATCTACAGTATTCCCATGCGGATTAGTATGCAGTAAAACTCGTGGAAATATGCATACGAATATGAATTCGAATATAGCGAATACTACTCTATTCTCCCGTATTCTTAAATTAAAATAAGTACCGTACAATAGAATTTGAAGAGGAAGACATGTAGAGGTAGATAGTTCATCATGATTATACATACTGTAAATATTTAAATATAAAACTATAATTTTGTATTTAAAATTAACTGATTTTTAGTCATTATTACAAGTTCAAAAAATGAATCACACTATTCAGGGGGGTGTTTACAAGGGATTGATATATGAACTGTAATGCCAAATATTTCTTTACGACAGGACGTGAAATTTCCGGTCGCCAAATCGCTACTGTCTTACCAGAATTCTGATAGGGGGGACGAAGATTCAATTTTGAAAAAAAAAAACTATTCTATTTAGTTTTATTATTTTAGTTTACGCAACAATCATATCTAGTTCCTCTAGTAGTAACAAGCAATAAAGTATGTGTTTGGCTGTTGTTTCTTATAACTGTTAAAGCTTACAATCGGTTAAATATTTTCAAAATATATAGTTTGTTTAATAACACTGCCCAACAAAAAAACATTTTTTAAATGTTTCCGGCACCTCATGAGTCAATTCTTACTAATTTTGGGTTGAGAAAAACGAATATGACAAAGAAAAATTTTTATTAGCTCTAGTTTCTGAGATAAACAATAGGTGAAAGTTTTTCATTTTAAAGGATTAAGAGAAAACAGTAAATTTAACATTTATAAATATTAATTACTTAATGTGCTAACAACATTAAAAGTGTGACCGTTCTTTTATTAATGACAGTTAACATCCTAAATTGATTAAAGAAAACCTACCATGCCGTTGGATCTACAGAGAATCAATAGGTGGCTTCATGAGATCTCTGTCTTTTGGCTTTTCTCTTGTAATTGAGTTCTGGAGCATCCCTACACACAAACCAGCAGTAATCCACAAGCATTGCTTCATTCCAGAGGCCCTGATATCTCCGTTCAATCACAGAAATATCCTCATGGAACCTTTCTCCATGCTCGTCACTGACAGCTCCACAACTAGTTGGGAAAAAATTGAAAACGGAGTGGAGAAAATAAATTTTTAGGGACATATTGCTTCTGAGTTGATGGTATTTTTGTAGAAGTACTGTCACCAACTGAGTGTAGTTATCATCTCTTTTATTCCCTAAAATTCTCCTTGAGAGATTCCCCTTGCAAAAGTAGGTCGAATGAAGGATCCTTTACAAGTTGACGTGTTTGTGGCCCATCAGAGATGTCTTCCTTGACTTTTGCATCACAGTCCAGAAAATTTCTCTCTCAAATATTTAAAAGCCTGGCCTTCTTGGTTCATGCCTTTGACAAAATTCTTTATCAAACCCTGCTCGATATGTAGAGGTGGAAGAAAAACATCTTTTGGATCCACAAGTGGCTCGAATTAGATCACTCAACTCCGATTGGCTCAATCTGTGCGGTTGATCATCTTTAACTTCAAAATCAGGGTCATGGGATGTTGAAGGCTTGTTGAGTTCTTCTTCTTCCACACTGCCTTCATTTTCTACTTCCAACTCATAATTTTGGGGTGGAGTAAGAACTGGTAAACTGTCTGAATGTGGAATAGGTTGAATAGCAGATGCAAGATTGGGTACCTTCATACCAAAATAATGTTGGTAGGCAGTCTTCACAAGAGGCGTCACTTTGCGTTTCTGTGATGAAAATGTTATTTCACCACAAATGTAACATAAATTCTTCACTAAATTTACACATTTCCGTGGCATGTTAATGTAACAAATTTTGCTTTTTAAAACCCTCCAAAACAAAAATTCTGCACTAATTACAACAGATAGTACGAAATTCACTGTCAAAACAATAGTGTTTACATTTATAATCTACCCACAGCTAGACTACTGTTGTATTTTGACAGTTGACAAGTGTGCCAACATCCAAAAACAAATTTTCCCGAAACTGAAAATGTTGACTATAAAGAATACAAAAGTCACTGTATCTCCAAAATAAGAGCTAATCGGTCATTTCTATTGCGATTTCTGAATTCAGCAGGTGGAAATACGTAAGAATCAGCTATTTTTGAGCCCGAAACATTTTCATTGTTGGGCAGTGTAATTTGTGACAGTTAGTTGGTGACATGCAAAAAAATATAAACTAGAATTTAGTATCTTTCAAAAATAGTTCAGTCAGAATGTGTTGTTTGTTTATTTATTTTTTAATATTTAAAATGGTTATAGGCTATAATATTTTTTACGTCAAGAACAGATTGATTAGGGGTAGCTCATAATTCCCGAAAGATGCAATGCTATAACATACTATATAACAATAATAGCGACTAAAAGCCTTAGTTTGGCTCCTGCTTTCAGACTTAAACTTTTTGCCCTGCTTTGCGAGCTACAATTCTCCCTGTTTTACCGTGTTATCGTAGGGGTGCTGAAAAGGGGACTGTGTAGGAGTCTAAGAACGCTCTACTTATATGGCGTTTTCACATCAACACAAGGGCCTTCCTCGATCTGGTCGGGATATTACCTATATCTGGCCATTTCGATCTTCCCATCTCACTTGAGTGGATTTCATTCTTTGGGGTGACACGAAGTGACTTGTTTACAAAATCCTCGTAAGTATTGAAAATGCCTCATCTTATAGCTACAACTGCGATATACCCCCGAATCTTCTATCATTTTTAAAGTAGCAATCTCATAATAGCACCACTTTGCTATTTCAGTTTTTGCCTGACTTCAATTAACCACGTATTCGTTTTATTGTTTCTATATCTATCTATTTATTTATTTATATTTCCCTCTGGTGTAGTTAAGGCCTTAAGGCCTTCTCCTCCACTAACCAGAGGTGGATACTTTCAAATCTTACCAAATAATCTAATTAAGAATAATAAAAAGGAGAAACATGATTATATAATATAAATCTAAATTATGTTAGTGAAGACTATAATTAAAACTATATTAAACTATAGCCTAATAATGAAAATTCAACATTGTAAGTAGAACAAATTAGAGAGAAAATAATAATAACGATGTAGAAAAAGAAGAAAAGTAAAATGAAAATAACTGAAACATATACAAAAGCAATGATTTTAACATGAAAGTAGTACCTGTATATAATATAAATGTTAATGGTTGGTAGTCAAGTGGTCGACTAACTTCATCTTGAATGTTCTGAGTGTTCGGCAGTCTTTTATATTATCAGGTAAGGAATTCCACAGACGAGCTGTCCCGACAGTAAAGGACGAAGAATAAAATACCGTTGTGTAAAAATTTAACAGACAGGTTTATCTACAACCATAATGAACAAATGCGTCAACAAATGAAGGCTAACGAAGAGAAATGTTTGACACTACTAGCGAACAACTTGGTTCAGTTAATTGATACATATTCTTTGAAACAATTTTGGAATTACCGGTACTTCTGTAGAGTGCATGCAATGTGAAGAGACTGTGTAGTTGATCAATTCGAATTAGAGAGTCAGTGTCTGTAACAAGCAGCTTCTTGAGTGAATCTCATCGAAACTGAAGGATTTGTGACCACCCAAGCGGGCTCAGTCGATAACGGTTCGCCGGCAATGAAAAGAGCTTCATCAGGGATAGAGGAGGAGCAGCTTTATTCAATCAAACCCATTCCAGCACATCCGCCTTATATCTCGTATATTCCCACTCAAAATCCCCCGAATTAAGTGCTCTTCTTACACAATAGATTATTTTCCGGTCGAATAATTCCCTTTTCGAAAATATTTTCTGAAACCTGCCGTATAATCTACTCTAAACACCCTCGTAATGGCGTATAATGAAGAGGTTGCCCCCTTGTTCCTGATTATACACCACTTACAAATAATTTCAGAGACAATGGATCATTTACAATAGCCCCTGGATCTTGAAATTACATATTTATCGATGTAAGAATATACAAAGTCTCTGTAAAAGACTCCGACATGGTTACTTGGGGTGAAGAACTTGATTTTAGTTTTGAGTTTATGAAAGCCGGTATAACATAAAAGTGTATAGCACACAATATTACACTCAAGCCGCCAGCAAGACAGGTGTGGTCACAGAGAATAATAATTTTCTGGATCCGTAAAATGATGTTATGTACAGTATCCATTACAAAACATGGGGTAGGCCATGGCCTAAGGGGTTAAAGGTCTTTTCCATGCACGTTTAGCGTCATATACTGTACCAGCAGTTCATGCAGCTAATATTTAGCATGGGGTGCATCTACTCAGACACGAAACTATAACATTTATTGCATGTTGTTGGAATGAAGTATTTTATTTAAATTACTGGCAATAATATTAATGATGTAAGTGTAGGCCTAAGATTCACTGACATGTTGGTTAAAGGTTTAAAGCGACCATATGGGATATGACTGAATTAAATTCAATAAGAAAACCATATATCAGAAATTACATTAGGTCTATTACTTGCACATAAGTGAGGAGAGTTTAAATTGAAAAATAATCACGTTAAAATATAATGCAAATATCGTAGCCGTTCATTTTGATAGAATTCACAATATTATATTAACAGCAACTATGTTTAATAATTCAACGGCCAGAATTTAAAAAAAAAATGTATAAATAAAGGTTTTGTATATTTGTATGTACCGTACATAATTAAATACAACTTTGCTTTTGTTCTAAAATTACCAAATATATTAAATATGTTTATAAAATTTCGAAGATTTACTATTTTACATAGGCCTACTAAAATATTTTAGAGCTTTTAGGTTACTTATTGTAAATGACATTACAGAATAAATCATGCATTTTTCGCCAAAACAAAGTATTTTTTTTATTTAAAAAAATAATTTTTCTTGTGTAGCTTAGTAATTGGATTACTCGCGATAAGAAAATCTAAAGGTGGCGATTATACAAAAAATTGCCCAGGATCTAAGCCGGGGCCTGTACATAACCAAATTAGCCATTAGTACAAAAACCTCAATACACTTCAAGAATGTTCCATGTAAGGCGTAAGCAGGGAACATAGCCTACTGAGCAGGAACGGGCTATTTCGCAAGTTAAAAAATACAGTAATTATTATCGCGACCACACTTGACATCGAAACGTTCTAACGGAAAATAAAACTTTCAGGTACAGTCCATTGTTTATGTCTTGATCTTACAGAAACAGTCAAACCTCCACACAGCGATATTTGTGGGAACTAGCAGATTGTATTGTTATATGGGGATTATTGTTATATTGAGGGGCTGTTATTTACCTCACATTAGGAATAATACAAGCATAGGCCTAATACTTTATAATCTACAGGATAATTCAAGGAACATACGTATAAAGAATCGAAAAGTAACTGTTCACAAATCCAAATCTTAAAGACCGCATATCTATCCCAGAAATTCCGAAATCGTAGAGAGTGGGAAAAGGGAAGAAAAGCAAATTCGTCCTATAGCTAAGGCAAAACTAAAACCATGTGATCGGAATGGTGTTTTAACTAGACGTGATGTGCAAATTGAAGTAGTGATCGAACTCAACTTAGATGTTTCTGCACGTGTAAGGGATGATTTTACCCTCAATGACCCTATTTTCTGCCAGCTACTCAAATTTCTATTCTGGAATCTCTAACGAATTTCAGTTATCAGGCTACTAGAAAAGAAATCTTGATGGCTAGGATGGACACTAGTCTGATACCAGTTCCCATTCACAGGCCTAAAATAATGGTTTGTAATAGACATTTAACATAAAAAATTCTTATATAAGGGTGTTTATAAAATAGCTTAATCGTTTTATTGAGTGAAATTTAACATTATTAAGATAAGAAATTTGCCAGGACCAAAGAAAAATATTGCTAAATGCGGGTTTATCGCTATATCGATCTTCGTTATAAAGAGGTTTGACTGCATTTCTTACCTGTATTTCCAGCTTTCCATGACTCTCCTATACTGTATAAACGAGTGCACTAGAAGTTGAAAATACGAAATGCAAATAACTATACTTGAACCAGAAGTGTTCGGCAACCTTCATAGTACTGAAATGTAGGTGTGCACAGGTGCACAACAGCTAATGAAGTCATTATCAAAACAGTTCTTAAGTGAGTCAGTCTGTGCGGATGTCTTACCAGGAACTTATTTCTGGAGGGTATTAACCTTAACGGTCATCTCATGGAATACAAAAATAGCGTATCCTAATTATATAAAACAATTTTCCACATTACTGCTTACTGATAGACGATTACGCACCACTGCTTTTAAATAGCTAATAGAAAAAAAAATCGTAAAATTATTTATTCGAATCTGTTTTACCTGTACAAATTTAGCAATACCAATGTCCAGTTCAAAAGTTTAACATTCCAATTTTTTATTTTTTAGTCACATGTACTATTGAAACTCCCTTCTAAATTCTTTCTATTTCAATACTGCGATAAGTCATAATTCATCCAAAGATAAACTGGTTTAGAAATAATCGTAAACAATGAATTTTCCTTTTATTAGTGCTATATTTCGAAATGTACCACTATTGAACTGGAACAAAGTGACTTATTTTTCCTAAGTACGGACTCGTCTCAAATTGTCAAATCCTGTTTTCACACCAGTTTAAAACTTTAAACTTATAATATCTCAAAACTTGCCTTATTGAGTTATCGAAGTTTTGAACTGGATGATCGAAATGGTACATTCAAAATCCAAAATAGGACAATGTTCTCTTGGTTATTGAATTATGATACATAGAATACAGTTGCACACCTTTATCTTTTTCCCTAATTTATCTATCCAAGAAAACTTGATTAGCTTTTTTTTTATTTTTATTTGGCTTCATTGAAATTTATCTGATAGGTTTTTTTGTGTAATCTGTAAAAGTGGAACCTACGACAGGCGTTCCACCATACATCTTTCCCCCCAAATAGTAGCCTCTTAAAGAAAAAAATTAGTACAGAGAACAAGGATACTTGGATTCATCTTGTGGTTACATCATCGACCCGTGGGTGAGATTGGAATCCTCCTAAAATCAACTAGCACGAGTTCCGCGAGATACTGAAAACACAGTGCACTGAAAAATTTGTGGAGAAATATTATACAAGAATTTTTGTAATCGATCTCCGAGTTGAACCCCAGATAACAATACTGTACAATCTTCTAGGGCCCACAAATATCGCTATCCGGAATTTCGACCGTATTTATGATTAGACTTGGGATTTTAGGCTCTAAAAATAGTTTTAGGCACTTAAAATAGGTTTTTAAAACAAGTAAATAGGCTTTTAAAAGAAAATAGGCACTTAAAATATTCTTTAAAAATGTGTAAATAGACAAAAATAGACTTTAAAACACTACAATATGATCTTAAACAGTAACGTGATCTTTTTTTACTGTAAGAAACGTGATATACCTTTTCTTAATAGAAATAATTGCAAAATTAAGACAGAATTAAAAATACATTTATCAAAAACAGTTTTGGATTATATGAAAAATGGACACAGTATATCCCTTCTTACTATGCACCTGCTACTTGTTTTGAGCTAATCCTCTCCCGTCAGTCAGCATTCTTTTGGCAACAATTGTTTGGGAAAATCAAGTTTCTGGGAAAAACCCACCCTCTGCTGTTCTGCTCTTCATTCAGGGATGTCCACTAAATGATTGTAAAAGTTACAGACGTTTAATTTAATTTTAAATGTACAAAATAAGCATTTTAGGCACTAAAATAGTAAAAATAGGCTCCAAAGATCAAAATAGGCATATAGGGCACTATAAAACTCTATAAATATAAGTGATTTATCATGAAATGTCAGCATATTTAGACATTTTAATGATATTTCATAAGGAACAAAATGGGCATTTGCCTTAAAATCCCAGGTCTATTTGTGATATACGTTATCCTCTAAGATCTAAAGTCAACTTTGGCATTTCACACACCCCCCATTGTCCTTACCTGGCGCCATATAGTTCATGGAGACTCGAAAATGAAAGGTTATGACTCATTTGATACAAATTGTTTTTCGTGCCAGTGCCATCGTCGCATGCGTGTCCCTCCGGAAAGGTCCAATCAAGGCGAAACAACAAGTGGCAAGGGAGAGAGAGCTTTATCAAGTGCATAACCGGGGACTCCGGGCCGGATGTCATCTGTGGAGATAACCAGGTCGTTTCTCCCAGAAGAGCACCCTTTCCTGTGCCTGGATTCCGGTCCCGAGCGTCTTCAGGGGTGGTGTGTGGGTGGATGAGAGCAGCAGATGGCTCGCGACCTTGTCTCGCTTTGCAATGAAAGTGAAGGCCAGTAAGGAACCTTGCGAATCAAACACCTGAACTAGCCCCAGGCCTACCAGCATGTGTCAGCGCCAATCACACACCATAACAAGCAGGCCATCAATAGCAGATACATCTTCGCTATAAACCTAATTACCATTGTAATAATTTTCATTATATCAGTCCATTCTTCATGGAGTTACGATCGTATTAATCCGAATTGAAAGCTGCATTTGAATTGTTATTAACCTACTTATGTGATATTTGCACTCTTCTGCTACATATGGTAGCCTATTGCGAATGTTTGCAATGTCATGTTCAATAGATTTACTAGGAGATATGAAGCCAAATTACTCTGACCCAGAAAACTTTTACACCTTTCATCGGAAAATAAATCGGGGATACTATGTTTTAAACCTGATCAGGTTACTGGATTAATGTTTTAATTAATACTGCATTAATGGAAAGCCTTCTAGGGGTTAGCAAATGTAAATAACTCATAAAACATAATCCACCATTCCCTATTTTCACCTTCCATAAGTTAAGTTGCCCCCAGAGCCAACGGTGGGAATGGCTCCAATGTTCTGAGGGGCCCAAGTTTATCTTTAATATATACAGTGCATCTAGATAATATATATGTGTGTATGTGTATGTTCTGGAGTTTTTATTATTTTATTATTATTATTATTATTATTATTATTATTATTTTTTTTTTATTATTATTATTTTTTTGTTCTACATATATATTACAATGAAAGAAAATCTATAAAAATTACTTCAAAACACAAATATAATTAAACACTTTGAAAGGGGGAATTGCCCTCTAAAGGTGGTGATAAGGGGCCATAAAAGTTTGAATTGTAAAAATAATTTTTACTCAGATTTTCTTCAAACTTATCATAAATACTGTACTCCAAAACACAAACAACTAAACACGTATTACTGCGTTTCCCATAATTCAACATCTAAGGTATTTAGAATCGTATAAGGGGTTCGAAGTTTTAGACTACGGATAAACGTTATTTCACGATTCTATTAACTTACAACTTGGGAAAATCAACCTCCCTAAGAAGCGCGAAAAAAGGGGTATATAAATGCGTAGCTGGAACAAATATTTTTATAGAATGTTCTTGAAACTTAGCATAAATCCTCTACAGCACAAATAATCAACCGTGTTTCAAAATTTGCTAACCTTCAGGCCCTAAGGGGTTTATAAACGCCAAGGGGTCATAACGGGTTTTAACGTTTATATAGAGAAACATTATAGTACGATATTATTAAACTTCCTCATGTAAAACATTACTCAGTAATTTTTTTTAACTTAGTAAAAACTAAGGAAAAATAATGTACAAGCACACATTGTTTTTGCAGTAAAAGTGGGAAAAAATTAATTGCAGTTTTCATTTCATTCTCCCTCGTATATAAGTTTATATATGTATAAGATTATATATTATATAAAAGTTTATGTATTATATAAAAGTTTATATACTATACAAAAGTTTTTTTATAAACATTATATACTATACAAAAGTTTATTATAAACATTTATATATTATATAAAAGTTTATATGTAGGCTATATAACCTTTTATGAAGACAATTACTGCTGTAATCTTGTACAAATTAATTCCAGACTGATACATAATAGTATATAGAAATGGAAAATCTCGTTCCAGTTCGTTAATGGGAAAAATAAGACCAAGGAGAAGAAATGGGGTAGATTTTCGAAGATCACTATAACTCCCTTAAATTGAAAAATACTGTATCCGGTTAAAGTTAAGATAGCCCCTAAGAGTAGGCTAGTATCAAATTGTTTGTTTGAAAGGTAGTTCAATGAGTGGGAAAATTGGGATTGAAGGACAAAAAATTCTTATCTCCCTTAGTATGAACAGTATCAAATGCTTTTCAGAATTATTGTAAACCTGTTACACGTTATCTAAAACTTTCGTCTGAAAACAATTCCTGAAACGGCCAATTAGTATGCAGAACAAATAATTCCTGATACAACCAACCCTGAAAGCAAAGATGACCAAAATTAGGTCTCAGAACAAACAGATTATTATTCCCTTAGTAGGCCTAGATACAATATCGAGCCAGTTCATAATTGCTGTAAATCTTTTAAATATTACCAAAATATGTATCTGAATTTTTTTTATAATTGCAACCCACCGCTCAAGGGGGGGGGGAGAAATAAATTTGTTTAATGCTTTGCTTATGGGTGTAAAGGAGTATGTATGGCTACAATGGACTGTGGCTCTTTTTTCCCAACGGAAAGAAATATGAGTGTGTACCAAATCTTCTAAATATTACCAAGATCTTACAGAAATCTGAACTGCGAAATCTACCTCCACCTGTACGCCGAGTCGAAAGGGATTAAGATTTATTTCACGGTAAAATTCTCAGATTGAAACACCTCTAGCTAAAATATCATGAAAAAGTGGAGGAAGCAATAAATGATATAACATTATATAACCTCTGATTAATGCATGTGACATGTTTGGACACCCCTACTGGGTGTAGATGAAGGCACATAGCGCATCACATTTTAGATACCGTAATTACTGAAAGCGACCTTCCTCTGGGGCTGTGTGTATGATGATGACATTGCACTGTCAATTGGATAATTAGACTACCCGCCTCCCGAAAGGTGGAACCACCCGAGGTCTCTGACACCGTCTTACTGCCTCACGCTTACCTAATTCACATGTTCGGGTCACACTATAAGTCTTATGTAACACCCATTCCAGGAGAACGACACTTGCTGTACCATGTTGAACTTCAGCTCTATGCACTGTTCGAAAGATTATCTCTATGAGTGGAGAAAACCGAAAAGATAAGTCTAATAGGCCTACGAAAGGTAGATATATAAGCATTCATGAACCACAGATTACTGTCTCTGTTGGACATTAGGCCTACATGAGAATTTTATAGGAGAAAAATTCCTCCGACACTGGGACTTGAACCCAGGACCTTATGCTATTCGCGCCAATGCTCTACCAACTGAGCTAAGCCGGAGTTCAATTCACAGCGCCAGATGGAACCTCTCTCCTATGACTAATTGCCCTAATGGGAGCCCGGTCACAAAATCACTACTTAGTGTGCCTCACAGTACTGCATATGGCATTACTTGCCATAGGAGAGAGGTTCCATCTGGCGCTGTGAATTGAACTCCGGCTTAGCTCAGTTGGTAGAGCAATGGCGCGAATTGCCAAAGGTCCTGGGTTCAAATCTCAGTGTCGGAGGAATTTTTCTCCTATAATATTCTACGAAAGATAGGTTAACATATTTCTAACATATCCTTATCAAAAGAATTAGGTGTCATGCTGAAAATTGGACAGTATATAAATTTGAACACAGACATTACATTTTACATTTTAGATTTTTTAACATTCGTGGCCTTAATTCAAACTAATGACTTGAAATAACAAATGTAGATAAATATTTGATTACAGAAGGAAATTGGGACTTTTCACTGGTCAGCTTTCTAACGTTGCTGTGGTGACAATTGGTGATTGTTGTCTTGTTAATTAAAACTTCTAATAAAATAGAGCCTTAAATTTAGAGAGAAAGGATATGTTTCTAACATACAATGCTGAAAAGCATTGTGTATTTTAGCAGTCCGTACATCTTATATTAAAACCAGTAACTTAATCTGGAGAAATCTAGCATAATTTATAATCCTGGCTAGCACAATATTGTTCTTCCGGAGTCAACGCTAACGGCCCTTTAATAAATATGTGTCAGAAGCAACTATGTCTATGAATTTGATGTACATGCCTTTCTTTCAACTCTTTCTACATGACTGACTTTTCCTGTAAACTCTACGAATTGGAGATTTCAGTACCCAGATTAATTTTGTTACGCTTATTTTCCGAGAGCTCATTTGCCTCACAAACACCCTCAGGAAAACAAAGTAGGCCTATTGCTTAAACGTGAAAGGGCCGAAGAATTTTAACCTCAGGCTCTAATTTAGGCTTGGAATTATTTTACGTGCCTTAAATTTACGACAAGGGCCCTTCCGGAGAACTCCGAGCCCAGGATTTTTACGTCCTGAAAAATCCATCGACTGCGGCCGGGTTTGATCCCGCGACCTTCGGGATCTACAGGCGAGCACACTACCTCTATACCACCGCTGCCAACTCTTCCCATATACAAAGCACGAAGTGTCCAAAATGTAAGTAAATTAAAGTAAAGCGATTCCTATACGGGCCGTATAGAGTTCCAGAAGAGTGAGCCTCCCAAATTTTTAGACATTCGACACCTGACGATGATAAGGCTGTCAACCTTATGCACCGGCAGCCTTTACCCCCAGAACTGCTCCTGGTACTCAATTTTGATAGAGGCTGAATCGGTCCCAGGGCAATCGTACCACCAGAAGGATTAGGCCAATTGAAAATCTCAACAAACTCATCAGGGACCAAATCCGCCAACCTCCGGTTTGCAGCGCAGTACTTCAACCAACCGGGAGTACCCCACCTAAAATGTAAGACATTTTAGCTAGGTCGAAACAATCTCTACAAACAAGACAACAAACATCTCCACTTCTAACTTAATTCGTTTTGCAGACTCGTTAATTTTTAGGAAAACAAAACCATGTACAGCCTGTCAAGGCTATCCTTGTCATAATCTAGACTAGTTATGACCAAATTAGGCACAGAAAGCGATGGAGCACGAAATTAATATAGCTTGTCCTGTTTTCCGCCACGGCAATAGTGGCCAATTACGGCAAACTTTGAATGTGTTTGGATGACAGGTCGTATGTGTGAGTCGTAAATTGAAATTATATGATATGACACTTGTAGCGTAGTTATTATCTGTAGTTTTATATGGGTGTAGAAAGTTCGGGGGACACTAATATGGAGGAGACTTCTGGATAGAGCAAACACGTCAGACCGAATCCAAAAACGGATAACTTACAAACATAAAAATATATGAAGTCTTACATGTAAACAATGCGAAGAAGTTATTTCTTTTTCATTAGCTTCCCTCAGACTCATACATCTACTGTAATACATAAAATTGAAAGCGTGTGGGTAAGTGTGTAAGTTTGTATGTAAGTATGTATGTATGTATGTATGTATGTATGTATGTATGTATGTATGTATGTATGTATGTATGTATGTATGTATGTATGTATGTATGTATGTATGTATGTATGTATGTATGTATGTATGTATGTATGTATGTATGTATGTATGTATGTATGTATGTATGTATGTATGTATGTATGTATGTATGTATGTATGTATGTATGTATGTATGTATGTATGTATGTATGTATGTATGTATGTATGTATGTATGTATGTATGTATGTATGTATGTATGTATGTATGTATGTATGTATGTATGTATGTATGTATGTATGTATGTATGTATGTATGTATGTATGTATGTATGTATGTATGTATGTATGTATGTATGTATGTATGTATGTATGTATGTATGTATGTATGTATGTATGTATGTATGTATGTATGTATGTATGTATGTATGTATGTATGTATGTATGTATGTATGTATGTATGTATGTATGTATGTATGTATGTATGTATGTATGTATGTATGTATGTATGTATGTATGTATGTATGTATGTATGTATGTATGTATGTAAGTATGTATGTATGTTCCCTATACAAATCTACATGCTTTGGCCAATTTACACATTTTTGCACATACTGTATACCCACTTCAACCCGGAAAGAAATGCGGTCTTCCGGATTGAAAGAAATTCAAACAAACCACTCTTTCCCTTTAAAAATTATATAGGGCCTAGCCTAATTTCTGAAAATATTACACTGAATTCATCAAATGCAATTCAGTTCTCATGAAAACGATATTGTTTGCAGTGTTCACGGGTGGATTTGGAAGTGCATGATACTAGGATTTGACAAATTAGAGAGGTTATCGATATAATCCATTGGTGTAATGTCGAATGTTCCATAAGTCATCTCCACTATGTCACCCAATATCATAATCGTTTAAACTGAGTATCAGTGTAGATAAACTGATATAACATAGTGCCAGAATGCTTTTGTTTAATCAGTGATAAATTAATTGCAATTATTATATGCAGAAAATAAGTTACTTTTGTAATCTATCTCCCAATTAAGCTGCAGATCGATTCACTAAGCAGGACTTACGGAAGAACAAAGGTGTAAAGTTTGATACTTAACCTTAATCCAACCCGTATACACTGATATAAGACATTCTTAACAATATGTTAATATTTCCAAAATACACAGGCGAAAAACTCCACTTAATGTACGTAGGCCTAATTATTTCACAGTAATATATCTTCTGTATATAACAGTATTCAACTTTATCAACGAAATAAACATCTGATTAGTTTGATAATAAAATGCGAAGGGATATGTCATGGCTAACTGTACTGCAAATTCCAAAGCCGTATATGAACAATGTACAACATATGTTGTCGGGATAACCGATTTGCATTTGTTAAATTCTTTACAATATATTATTACCATAAAATAAACACTAAATTGGGCGTTACTCCGATACCGGTCAACCGATTTGTTCCAATGCCAATAGGCTTCTTCCAATGGACGTTATAAATGCGTATACCAAGTTTCATAAAAATCCGATAAAGCTAATTTGAGTTATCCGCGCCTTTGTGATATATTACCATGAAAAGGCACTAAATTGGGCATTATTCCGGTATCGGCCAACCGATTTGGCCTAATATCAATAGACTTCTACCCATGGACATTATAAATGGGTTTGCCAAGTTTCATGACAATCCAATAAAGCGTCTTTGAGTTATCGCGCCTTTAAAATAGACACTAAATTGGGTTTTACTCCGGTACCAGTCAACCGATTTAGTCCAATATCAATAGGGTTCTTCCCATGAACATTATAAATGCGTATACCAAGTTTCATTAAAATCCGATTAAGCGTATTTGAGTTATCGCGCGTACAGACACAGGACGGACGGACAGACAGACAGACATGTTCCCCGTCTAATATATTTTCTTGAACATACCTTTTTTTTTAGATTAAAAATATTTAGATATTTTACTTAGTCTCTAAACATATCCCCCCAAAAAATTATAAATAGCTAATAAATGCGGGCCTAAAATACGTATTATATTGACACTAATTTGCATTCTCTTCTATGATTAATTTTCTTGACCTAGAAACCCTAAATCTATTGAAAGTTGAAGCAATTATTTATTCGGTAAATATGTGTCTTGTTTCAAGGAGAATATTATATGAAAAATTCGGTAAGATCCCCAAACCTACTTAACTTGGACGTTGTACATTAATTTTTGAATGGCACATACCGGTTTACATATGTGAGAACGTTTGAATAACATATCTTGCACTGAGGAAGGCCACAGAGGGAGGATGGTCGAAAGCTCGAATCTGATAATATTGACACGGCTGATAACCCGTGAAGTCATCCTGAATATCTTGCACTGTTTACTTTTAAAAGTATCACTTAGTCCACTATTGTCCTCAGTCCCTCAAATCACACATCGTCAATTGTATGGGAACACCACAAACTAATAGAAACATTCCTAATTCGTTCCCCTAACGGTGTATATAGAAACCACAGTGATACAGATAATTCATTATCGATTAAAGCGATAATATTTTTCTTTGAGAGCAATGTTCGCTTCAGATGATGGATGATTTGATTTTTATATTTATTTCTGCCCAAGGAGTAGACAGTTAAAATCTGGACAGTTAAACCTTCTCCGTTCTCTGTAATCTGTGAGAAATCTTCAATTTATTTCATTTTTCAAAATAACTGTAACCTCTTAAATATCGTAAGTTGTACATTGTGATATCAGAACAATATTAACTGTTATATTGTTTAATATAATTCTGTAGCTACAACTTTTAGACTTCTAATTCAACTGTATATTATCTAATGCTGAATAAATTATGACATAATAATAATGATAATAATAACAATAATAATGTTAGATTATTATTATTATTATTATTATTATTATTATTATTATTATTATTATTATTATTATTATTATTATTATGCTGGAGATAAAAGAAGTTGACACCAGACGCTTAATATTCTTGATTTGCAAAGAAATGAATCGCTTTCAGCTGCGTTTGGAGATACTTGCGGATTTCGTTCCTACATCCCACACGGTTGTGTTGGCGAAGACAACAATAACAACTATAGGAATACAATAATAGAGTCAGAACCAAGGAAACTGATTTTATTACAATTTGAAAGATTTCCAAATTTTGACGTGTCGTATGACATTTTAAGACAAAATTCTTGGTAAGATGGCAAAGCCTGGACAAAAAAGATCACGATCAAGTTCAGAGTCAGGATCAGACTGCATATTCTTCGAGGAGACTAAGGGTAAGCCGAAGAAACACACTCGTGGAAACAAAATCAGCAAGAGGAAGCGATGTGCTGGAAACAAAATCAGCAAGAGGAAGCGATTTGCTGGAAACAAAATCTGCAAGAGGAAGCGATGTGGTGGAAAGTATGGTGAAAATGTCAACCCATTCTTTAACTTCTTGAAGACCATCTTTCCGAAATATAAGGGCAAAAGCGCAGCTTTTATTGTTAAAGAGGGTGCCAAAGCATGGAGGGCTCTGTCATGTGAACAGAAACAGCAGTTCATCAAGCAGGCCTGCGAGTCTCAGAGAAAGTGTCATGGCAAGAGGAACCCGAAGTCCTTGGAGAAGAAAAAGTACCCCTGCTCTTCATAGTCAACTGACCCGATCCTACGCCGAAATCATGGAATATTCGTTTGGAGTGCTACAAGAAACACTCAACACTGGCGAAGATATAAATATCCCTAAATACTTCACAAATTTCTAGAGTTGATTTCTTTCGGTATTAAACTCTTTACTTAACCAACCAAAAATATGTTTGACTTGATGCTTTCCCATCTTGAGAATGCATAATGGTTTTCGGGCCCCCAACCTAGTGAGCTCACTTCTCGCAGAAGATGGTAGCGGAGCAAGCTGCCGAAAGCTTGGAATCAATCCACCTGTCTCCGGTTGCAAGCCCTAAAACCATTATACATTTTTTTAGGTCTTCATGTTCCATTTTTTTTTAACAAAGATTTATTTTCAGGTGACAAGTCTGCAATGGGCCCTTGCATTTTACAAAACGTTCTGTATAATCATAACTTTTTTATCCTTTTATGAAGGAATTATGCTAATTTCATCCCTATTAAGTGAAGCATGAGGTAATAATGTTTATACTGAGCGAGGTGGCCAAGATGGTAATGTCTTCGGGAGGTCCCAAGTTCAAATCCCGGGGTCGGACATTTTAACATGGGTTTTTTCATGGTTTCACCAGTCCTAAAGGAAAATGCCGAATTGGATATTTGCATGGTTTTGTAAGTCTTTAATTGAAATCATGTTCAGATATTTTAAAAATAGACAGAGCAATTATGACTTAAGAATCCTTCATAAATGCCCTAAAATTATAAAAAAATGACGTAAAAGTAAACATTACATTTTAAATTGACTTTGGAATAAGAGGATTTTAATTGTTTTCTTACTACATAGAGTGATCATTTTAATTCAATTATTGCATTATTGAATTCAAATATCATCCGACATTGTAGACTGTATACTACAGTTTATTTCATTTTTGCATATTTTTCCTAAACGTTGTGGGTAAATTATTTTACCTTGAAAAGTTTTTGGTTAATTACCGACAGTCATTTCTGTCATTGTTTCCAGTTTTACTTTGAATTGCAGTAGACATTAGTCACTTTACAAAAAAAAATAACCGGATGAAACTATTATTATTATTATTATTATTATTATTATTATTATTATTATTATTATTATTATTCATATTAGTATTATTATTAGTACTATTTAGTAGCACTATTAGTACTATATACTCATAAAAATAATTATTATGTTTGAAGCCAGGCTTTATCCGTATCTGCTTTATTTCTAAGGAATTGTATTTTCCGGTAACTTGTGTGGGATACTCCAAGAGTAAAACAATATTTTAGAACACTATGGTTAAATTGTAAGGTATTGCTACGAAGTCATTGAACCCAGTCGTGCTCAGGTATAGCCGGGAATAATAACTTCATATAAAATCAGTATTTCACAAGGAGTTTGGTGGCTCCAGGGAAGCGAGCGGATTCGCGAAAGAGATATAAAGTAAACACATCCCTTCTTATCCCACATAAATCGAGTGCAGTATCCGATATACATGATTTTATAGCTTCAGTTCCTATCTCCAGGGAGAAACATTCCAAGTTCACTGAATCAAGACCCCGCCCTCCTCCATCTTCGAGCTGAAGGAAAAGTTGGAATAGTAACAAACAATGTTACCTTCAAATCGTACTGCTATTTCAGTTATTTTATGGTTTATTAGTTATTGTTTATTAATTGACTAATATCGTAGATACATAATGTCGTAAATTATTCCCAGAGGGCGTTGTGACCGACTGGGAAGAGCTGTTGACTGCATTTTCATTATATATATATATATATATATATATATATATATATATATATTAGGGATGGGTTCTCGATACTTTCGATACCTCGATATTCTCGATACTTGCATGGTATCGGCATCGAGTGATACTTCAAAAAACTCGCTCGGTACTTTTTCGATACTTTGGTAATTCTGTAATTTAAGGAAATGCGGTATCTCTTTCTCCTTTTAGTAACTTAGTCTACTAAATATAGTAATGTTTGAACAAAAACTTGTAAGTGGACTGTTTCAAAAAGTAATATAGAGTTTAGAAATAATTATAGGCTACTGATATTAAATTTTGTCTCATTAAATATGCACACTTAATTTAGTTGGTGTTACACAGTTCTCTCGACTTTTAATTTTTAATGTACCTATTTATTGAAACTGAAAATGTTGACGGTATCGAGTATCGAGGAAAAAATCATGTATCGGTATCGAGAAAATCTGGTATCGACCCATCCCTAATATATATATATATATATATATATATATATATATATATACGAAAGGTTTTTTACTCTGCTTCCATCAAACAGAGACTCATTTTCTTTTCACCAGGTACTAAAGAAAAATCAGAGAGTTGAGAACAGATCACAGAAGTAAATTACCAAACTCATTTTTAATAAGTTATAGAGAAGGAAGAAGGGAAGACTACCGATAAAAGTTTTTAGACAACATAAATTAAAAGTAGAACTTCTAGCATAGTCTAAGACATACGAAGTAAAAGTTGCACAATATCGCGCTAGTGCTATAAAATCTTTATGCCACCCCATTGGTACCAACTTTGTTCTCAGTCACATGGATATCATTCATTTAGTTACAAATATTTGCATATAATTATTAAATGTAGGCCTACTCAGTTTGATAAAAAAAATTGATAATTTTAAAATTCACTACGCCTATTATATATAATGTTTTTCCAACCGAAAAAAAAACATTTTCGGTTCATACCTCAATCGTAAGTATGATGCAGATTTGGCTTTGAAAAAGGTTCAATGAAACAGAACAAAACTGCGTATGATTTTAATTTACCGGATTTGTTGCAGCTCGGCGCTGGCTAGCTGTCTTCGAAAGTCATCAAAATATAAGATACTATAAACAGTTAATTCTCAATTTTTGGATGTATGTACTGTACTATTCTCTGTGTTTAGTCATGACCACATGGACAAAATCATACACCGAGGCGCAAGTTCAATGTTTATCCATCCGCTTGACAAAATGTTTTCAACAATCTTCTTGCATTGTAACCGATAATTCAGGCTGAACTTATCAACTAAACTCTCTTCTAATAATCAATTGGAAAATACAAATAGGCTAACTGGACAACTGGTCAAAATAACATCATTATCCATTTATCTGGTTAATTTTTATTCTGTTAACTGGATAAAAGATCATGGTTATTCGAGTAATTATTTTCTCAGTTAAATAAATATAATTAACTTTCATCCGGTATAATCCCAGCTCTATTGTTGACTGACGAAAACCAACGAAAACCTCAATCAGTCGGTCATGGGATTCGAAACCGCGACCTGTCGAATGTGAGCCTCAGTGCTATCACTTGAGCTGAATTTGTCGGTTTCTCTTACCTTACAACATGGTATTCAGTAAGTAGAAATTTATAAATCAATTTTCGTTGGAACTATGCGGAGGGAAATTTTGTTCGGATCAGTGTTTATGACCGCTGGTGAATGAAAGTGCTTAGACTATGGTCATGCCGATGTTACAGAAGAGCCAAAGCTATTGAAGAGAGTTGGGACATGTTCGTGTAATTGCACTGATGAACCCAGCGGGGAATTCATTTTCAGCTTGACCTGGAGAAAGGATGGTCAAATTGAAACACCATTTACTACTATGTAATTACCTATGAACATTGCTAACCTATCAGCTATTAACATTAACCCTACTCTCACATTAGTGAGAGCTTCTGAAATAATAATAATAATAATAATAATAATAATAATAATAAATATAATGTATTAGAAATGGATTTTTGGAGGCGTTCAGCAAGAAAATCCAGGACAGAAAAATTCGTAATAATAGAATATTAGAATACTTGAAAAGAATATTTTGGAAATTGCAGAAGGAAGACGCTTGAGATGGTATGGACATGTACTCAGAATGACAGAGGATAGAATACCCAAGAAAATTTTGGATTGGAAAGTAGAAGGAAATAGAAGAAGAGGGAAGCCCAAAGAGTGCTGGATAGATGGGGTGAAAAGGAGTAGGCCTATGGCGAGAAAAGGATTAAGTGAAGAAGATGCTATGGACAGGGAATTACGGAGGCAAAAGATTGTTGTGGGATGAAGGAAAACCATTGTATTGTGGAATATTCTTTAATAAAGAAAATTAATGATAATAATAATAATAATAATAATAACAACAACAAACAGCCGGGATTTTAGGTCCTGATTTTTTAAAATGTATTTTATATGCTTCCAATGTATTTATTTATGTTTTGGTGACATGGTGTGGAATTAATACCGATACTACCACTTTTCCTAAATTTTACCTCCCCCTTGTAGATGAATTTACGCGGAACACGCAGCCCGGGCTTTACAGCACCACAATCCGTTAAGGGAGGGATTTTCTACGGATCAAATGCATACTTTATTTTTTTGACCAGACAACGACATGGAAGGTCTCCCGGGATGAGTGATCAGCCCAATGCCGGGGCCACCTCCGAGACAACACGAACACATAGGACGAAACAAAGCAGTCACACATACACTCATTCCGAACAAGGCGTGGATGATTTCGACGGCCACGTGATATCCGGGAACACAATGGCCTAAAGTTACCGAAAATTCGTCTCAAAGGTGAAGGAAAATCCGGAAAAGCCCTACTTAGGTAACTTGCCCCAACCAGGAAACGAACCCGGACCCGCTGAGTGAGAGGAACGTCCTTATCTTTTGCACCACAGCGGTGGGCATAATACCGATTCAAATTAAAATAATCATTTTCCACTTATTGCGCTTCATTTATTTAGTTAAATTATATCCTAAGCTTTCCTTATGAGAAAAAAAAATCAGGAACACGTAGCAAGTTGATAATTGCGCCCATGTCATATTTTGGTGTGAATAATATGTATTATCTCGTAACAGAGCAGGTCCTTGGGGACTGGATGTAATTTTCCAGAAGCTTAGAACCTAATTATCGCAAAAGCCATAAACGTAATCAGAAAAGCAAAATAGGTGTTCTATTTATCGTGTCGCGATTACTTTGAATCTGTACAGTTATACCCCCTCCACTCTGTATACCATTCTGTACTTCAGATTCCCCTTTTCAATCCAAGTTTCTGTTAACTTTACTTCTAATTGAATCAGTTATATTAGAAAGGGGATAAGCATAAAATCTAACTTTTGAAATACTGAATAAAAACTGTTCCCTTCTTCCATTAATGGGGCAATCATAATTATTTTTTGTTGGAAGTATATAAATAGTGAAGTATTATGTAGCATGTTTGATGTTAGAGTTCTCAAACAGTTTTCTACAATTTTTATAGAGCAATGACTTATCTCCTTTCTGCGATAAATTATTAGAAATAAATGAAAAAAGTAACATTTTAATACTTAACATTTTAAAACAGAGTAAATTGCATTAATTACAACGTATAGGCTTATAGTGTAATAATATTTACTTCCACCATTTATATAATTACTTTTTGCATTTTAACCATTACTGCTACCACAGAAATGCCTAAACATATTGTGATAATGATTTGAATTATTTTGAAGTAAAAATCCACATGAAAATAATACACCATGATGACATATAAGAAAGTACACAATAATATACTAAAATATATTGTCAATATACAGAATCATTTCTTCAGTTCTTACACACGTTAGATGTCTGAATGCATGTCGTCTTCTGAACCCTGAAATGAATGGGACGCCTATAACATACGTTGAGAATGAGCCATTTCTCTATGGAAATATGCGTATAGGTATAGAGAGAGCAAAGGCACTTTTAACTTATTTTCGCGTTTTTCTTGATTTATCCCCTTTCTGCAATGACCGATACAATTACTGTAAAATAATTGCATTAATTCTGTTAGCAGTAAAAACTGCTTAAGTTTAAGGAAGTGGATGTGGCGGGCATAGACCTTGGGAATTCCAGGAAATTCTACTGTGCATGATTCACCATTATCAATATCTGACTGCCAAACCGTTGTGTTTTGGTTAGTGATTAGCTAGCGGTGCCCTCACTGACTGACTGGACTTTCATTCAATCTATGTGGGGCATACGTCATCAGTGACGTAGGATTCGTGACTTTGAACACACTGCCGAGCTCGTATCCCGTGAACGACTTTTCACAATCTTCACGCCGCCTGATTGGATTCACATTGGTTCCGAGAAGCGTTCGATACACTTCGCAGGAAGTACAGTTTTCTCCAAATCATTGCCAGCTAAGATTTAGCATACCAATAATTAGCTGTAAGCGTTTGCAATTTTGTAATTTTACTTTTAAAAAATAAGAATCCGAAACATTCATACGATTTTCTAAGCCGTTCATATTCCGACATAAGAGTAAAAGCCACATTACGAGAGTGCGAATAAAGAATTTTACATCTTACTCAAAAGCGTATTTTCTCTAGCCCAGACGAAAATCCTCGGTTTGTGTTTGAGATAAATATCTTGTTACTAAAAGAGAATTTCTATTAAAAATGTTTCAAACTAATTATAATATCTTTGATCAAAGAATGGCTTTCGCATGGTGGCGGGTTTGGGTATGGAAACTCTGAGGCATACGAAGGAATTTTGAAAAAGGACGGTGTCCGCTTTGTCTAAATAGAGAAGGCGCTGAACACGTAATTTTAAAATGACCGGAAACTGAAACGATCAGAAAAAAACTTTCGAATAAAAAATTCCTAGGAATAAACGTAGAGATAGTATATAAGAAACGACGATGAATATTAAAACTTTGAAGGAAATAGGGACATTTTTATTAGGGATGGGTCCTCGATATTTTCGATACCTCTATACTCTCGATACTTACATGGTATCGGCATCGAGCGATACTTCAGAAAACTCACTCGGTACTTTTTCGATACTTCGGTAATTCCGCAATTCTGAAATTAAGTGAGAATGCTAATATTTCTGAACAAAAGCTTGTAAGTGAACTGTTTCAAAAACTAATTTTAGTTTTAATGCGGAGTTTAAAAATAATTATAGGCTACTGATGATATTAAATTTTAACTCATTAAATATGCACACTTAATTGATTTAGTTGGTATTACATAGTTCTCTCAACTTTTAATTTTCAATGTACCTATTTATTGAAACTGGAAATGTTGACGGTATCGAGTATCGAAGTATCGGGTATCGAGGGAAAAATCATGTATCGGTATCGAGTATCGAGAAAATCTGGTATCGACCCATTCCTACTTTTTATACAATGAGAAAAGAAAATGGGAAAAACTAATCCTAGAATTAGGCGAGCAAGTGTGTTGATCCTTTTGCTTTATACATAAATAAGGCACATACAGCAAGACAGTGATGCCATAATTTGTAAGTTCTCAAGGCTAATTAAGTTAATAAGCAAATGAATATCAGTTTGTAATGGTAGGAGGTACACCCTATGGTGATAACCTTTATAACACCAAGGGTGTAAATATTACGACATAAGAATAAATTATAAATTATATCTTTGATCATGTCCCTAGTATTCAAAATGTAGGTAAGCAAAATCGTTATATCGTTTTGATGAAAATCACGAAAAACAAAATTTTCTTCGTGTAAAGTGGCATTAAGAATAAGATAAAGTCGCCGTCAAGATAGGTATTACATCTTCAAAAATATTTCACCAAAATCACTTTGTTATTACTTTTGATGCTCGAGTTATGTTGTCCACAGTTATTGTAAATCTACTAAATCTTGCCGATGACGCACATACGCACATACCTGGATGACGCACATACCTGCTGCATAGAAAGAAAAGAGGTAAGTACGTTAGGCTATCGGTACTGGGTGCAGGAAATCGAGATTCCATCATGATAGCATGAACAGGAAATGGATGCAAAAACTATCGCTGAAATAATACCGTTGTTCTTACAGTGTAGTAGGATGGATAGAAATTCGGTTTCAGTGTAAGTTTTTCTTAACTTTCGAATCATCCATACCCCTCTACAAACTTTGCGGTAATAGCTCCTAGCAACATCTGCTGGATGAAGTTTGTTGGAAATGCACTTCTTCATCAACTACATCCCATCTGCTCTTCTTCCAAGAAAAACATCCCTTTTAGTTAACTCAATTACAACATTGTATCCTACGTGTAGAGTTCAAAGCAAATGACGTTCAACATGGTGAAGTTCCCTCTAGTAAGAATCATGAAGTAATAAGTTCTTTGAGGCGTATAGTTCTCTAATTCTAAAAAAACTTAGAAAATGTCATTATATTTAATACATTGTGCTATTGCTTAACAAATGAAGTTGAAATTTATAAAATACACTCCTCTGCAATGCCTCCACAATCCTCGATATTCTTGAAAACTATACTTTGTGTTAAACCAGAAAAAGTAATTTATTTTTATTTTTTCAAGTGTCTCTGCTATTGCAAATTCTCATATAACTACCGAGCAGTTCTATATGCAATAAACAGCTTCAATATATGCACGCATTTATGCAGTAAAAAGTTGGAAAATATGCCCCGAAAAGTGTAAAATATGAACAATATATCAGCATAATTTCTGTAAAAACTGAACTGCAAAATATAATTTTCTATCATAAATTTATTGCTTACTATTATTCCCCATCAAGTAATCATTCAGGCAACCCACATGGGCCTATTAAAATTCCACACAACTTCATCAGTACGTCACCATCTCTCCCTTGTTCTTGTTGCAATAAATAATTAAATATTTCTCAACATTTTCTAAGAGGAGCGTAAAATATATATAATTATATAGGTCTCCCTTTTTTTAATGAAGAGAACGGCCTTTCTGTTACAGAGCAGAACCGCATATAGGCTATGTTACTCAAAGAATAAACAGTGAACTGCTTTTACGACTCACATTGCATAACTGCTTACATTCCGAAAAAAACGATAGTCCTAAAAATTAAATAAGTAGGCCTACAATGGATGAAAATAAGTAAGAAATTACAGGGTAGGAGGATGAATCTAACCCCATTCCACTTCACTCCTTCCCACAAGACTTGAGACAACCTGTGCTTCCCGGAAATAAATGTTAAGATTAGCAATTATTATTTTCTAACACTGTAAAAATGTCAAATACTTGCACATATTAGTGAAATATGCTTTAACCCCCTTAAATATGCACTTATATGCATTACAAACTAATCCCAATCGCCCACCAAAGGAACGAAACACATATCCCTTACGTGCGTAAGTTTTACTCTCAGATAATAAAACATTAGTGTATACTGAACTGTTCAACCTCCTTAAATTCGGATGATACTAAAACGCAAAATTGTTTTCAGGAAGGATGGTAATCCCTCTTTAGAATACAGCAGAAACAAAATTCCTGTTTGGTGGCCTAACTCCATTTCGTTGGTGGGCCTAATTATGGCTTCCGAATTTTAAAACAATGCAAGTAAACTGTACATAGAATTCACTAGTAAACTAAAACCGTGTATCCACCAGTTCGATAAGAAATACACAGATTCTCAGTTGTTTTATTAGATACGTGGGAACTCATATTCTAGAGGTCGCCGGTTCAAACCCACTGGCAGGCAAGTATGATATCACATTAAGATTTTTATTTAAGCCATTGGATCAAAAATGGCCGTTAAAGCTACATTTCTCCTTTCTTCACAAAACGGGGTCTTGTTATTAAAATGTTGAGAGTCTCTGGAGTAGACATTTTTATTAGGACATCAATTCCGGCCATGTGCTGACCGCGTTGCATCGACCTCAATTTCAATTAAATTACAAGAAAATGCAAAACGTGACGCAACAAACTGCCAGACAGTCTTTTTAATTAAGATGGAACACAAAAGACGGCTAGGCTATGACCCCACTTCCAACCAACATAATCCCTACTACTGAGTTCAAATACAGTATTACTTGGAAGGTTTTAATTATTCCTTTAGTGGGCTTATGCTTTCGGAATGATAGATCTATATATTGAAACAAACTATTAAAAGACCAGCCAAGCAAATGGGTATTGAAGTCTTGTGTGAAAACTTTAATACGAGGACAGAGTTTTTAATAATGGCACACACCTGTATAACCTCACTGAAACAGCGAAAATTTATGCCATTTTCAGCTGGCATTGGTTGGATACCAGCATACCTAAAGGCAAAAAGATTTTTTCTACCACCACATGGGCTTTGCCTCAACAGTAATAAAAACCGAAAGATCAGTCTCATATACGGTACCTTCTAAGATAGTTGTTTAAAAATGTGATAAATTTTGTGCATTTTGGACAAAATTTCAACATTTTCCTAAAGAATAGATGGTTTACATAGACTTCTAGGAATCTGGATGTTACAGGCCTAGTAAAATTAACGAAAATACTTTAATGTTGAATGTTCAAAAGTGACAAAATGAGCCGCAATTGAAAAAAGGTTACACCGAATATCGATTTCTCTTTACGGTAATGCAGATTTCTTAGAAGTCTTTATAGGTAAACTATAGTAATATTAGAATACTATCCTTCACCCCTGATACATGGTATTGCACCGTTGAGATAAATCAATAGAATAAAATAAAATGTACACCGGGAATTAAAACTATCAGCTCATCAGGAAGTTTGAAAATGTGTCAGCGTTAGTTTTTAATTAAACTTTTTGAAAATTGTAACTATTTTACCAACATGACAAGAACATTTCAATTTCTAATAGTAGTAGAGTACACAGATCGCATGCGATCCTTTGTGATCCAGTCGGATATACACAGCAGTGGGTTGCCAGCCGTATTATTCAAATTGTCTCTTTCTTGCTTTTGTAACTTGATGTGTCAAGTCTCTTCCATTGACTTTTATCCTGTACCCGATCAAGAGTCTCTTTCCATGTAAGATTGGTAGACCTGGTTATCTCATCATGCCATCTCATCTTCTTTCTTCCTTGTTTTCTGGCTCCTTTACCATTCCCAGCATTATATCCTTCTCCAAAGAGTCATGTTTTCTCATAACATGCCCAAAATATTCCAGCTTCAGTCTTGTGGCTTTAGCTTCCAGAGAATTGCTAGGCTTTATTCTTCCCAAAATTTCTTCATTTGTTTTTCTATCTGTCCACTTTACATTCAGTATTTTCCTCCACACCCACATTTCAAATGAGTCCACTTTTCTTTTTTCCGCAACTCTCATTGTCCAACTCTCACAGCCATACAAAATGATTGGAAAAATCATCGTTTGCATTAATTTGATTTTTGTCTTTACTGATATAGGCTACCTGTATCTTTTATGAATATATTGAGGTTGTCTGTGGCTATTTTTTCTAATACTATTCTTCTTTTAATTTCATCTGTACAATATCCTGATTTTGTTATTGTTACTCCTAAATAGTTGACTTTTTCTGCCATCTTAAATTCTTCTCCATTTATTTTAATTTTTTCTTTGTTGTCAGTAGTCATGAATGTCGTTTTCTTTAGATTTAATTTTAAGCCTGCTTTGCTGCTTCCTTTTGTTATTCTCATTACTATATCTTCCATTTCTTTGCCACTTCTTGTGATTATGGTGGTATCATCAGCATACCTAAGATTATTGATTCTCCTTCCTCCAATTATTTCTAATAGTTAACGCATCTACACCCGAGAAGCAAGATGCCCTGAAGATGACTAAGAGTATCGAAAGGCTTAGACAGCATAAATTAAAGGTTGTCGAGCTGATGGTATTAATTATACAATTTACTTCACTTGTGTATAGCATTTTAGACTACTACAGAGAAACTGTTCATTTATTTCTTATTGCTGTTGTGACATAATTTAGAGAAAATCCATTTTCCCTGGGGTATGTTTGATATTCGGTCAGTAACAGGTGAAAATGATATAAACATGATGAGTGAGATTCTACAGATGAGTTGCCGTTATTAAAAAAAAGCAACAATAGTAAAACATTATACATTTGTTTTCGAACCAAAGAACTGAAATATTTGTGAGCGATCAATCTAATAATAACACAGCCCAACAAAAAAGAACTTTTTGTTTGGTGTCTCCGATGTTTTACCGGATTTTGGCTATACTTAGTGTGCTTATTCCAAATATGTGAACAGTATTTCTCTACCAGCTCTACTTTTATATAGATTGCCATTAACTTATAACCTCTTTCACGAAACAAAATCTTGCTTGATAATATAGCTAGTGAAGGTTCTTGACCGTACATTGGACACGTAGGACGAAAACTGTACGAAGTACAGAAAAAACTAAAAGCTGGATTATTTTTTGGCCCTCAAATTGACAGCTCATACGTCATAAACGACCGTACAATATGTGATAATATCAATTTTTTTAAAGACCCAGTGTTATATTGTTATTGCAATGTTAATGTGTTGCTTTTGTCTTCACGTGATTTAGAAGCTAAAATAGGCACTGGTTTTTATTTATATCAAACGTAAAATGGGATAATAGGCATAATAGTAATACCATATCTCACCATATATATGATAGGGCAAAACTAATTGCACATTTGGCATCAGCGATCACCCAAGAATAGGTATAAATTCTAAAGGGCCAGAATGGCTGTTGGTCTGTGTAATAAACGTTACTGCTAAACATACGATATGTAAGCA
This sequence comes from Ectobius pallidus, assembly GCA_964059195.1. Taxonomy (NCBI): domain Eukaryota; kingdom Metazoa; phylum Arthropoda; class Insecta; order Blattodea; family Ectobiidae; genus Ectobius; species Ectobius pallidus. The sequence continues at coordinate 86,557,335 of CAXKWD010000009.1, forward strand.
TACAAAATCAAGGTTCTAGCCTCATTAGTTTAGAATTTTTAAATTTCACCTTACTTTCCTCTTATGTTATGTCCTCGTAATAGCTAATTGCTTGTGTCAGAATGGTATGGCGTGAGTAAGCTAACAAGCTAAGGTGGCTGAATTTCCTGAGTACTGACTGTAACAAGAGGCTGGCTTGCTCAGACAGGCTGGAACCTTTCATAGCTCCGAGCTACTGCTGTGTTAGAAACTACGTAAGCAAGTGAACATGCAAATTTCTATTTACTACAGCTTTGAGCTGTGCATTCAAATGAGCTTGTTACAACTCACACATTCATGAGTGGCTAGTTTATACATCCTCGCTTAAATTACCTGCTCCCTATGAAGAAGGGATCAGAAGAAAATTATAACTTTGACATGCAAAATCATGGAAGGGGAAAATTATAATTCAAAATACGTAGTCTGGATAAAAATTAATGGAAACACGTCTGTAAAATCATGGTGAATTACATGATGTTCAAATCGCTTTTGTCAGATGTTGGCTGGTTATCCAACATACTACAGAGCAAATTGGAGCCCCCTATCACTACGAATGCCTCCACAGTAACAAAAAGAAAATGAGCTGGTCCCACCAGTCGCCCTGAATTGACTTTTGGAACTGAAATAAGGTTGCTGATTAAAAGATAAAGGTGCCTTAAATAATCCTCGACCCACAATAATCTGCAATACCATAATAAACGTTTCAAGATTGGTACGTCAAGTTTTTACTCGTAAAGATGAATGCGTGAATGTGACACATGATTGAACCTCTGCCAGTTGGAAATGAACAAGTGACAGGCTTTGGCCCATCTTGCTCTTTTTCTGTATGGAAATGCAAATTCCTCAAAAGCCGTAAATAAAAAATCCTCCCAGCCATTGATTATTATCAGTACCTCTGTTACAACATCTAGAAGTCATTTTAGGGTGGCTGATGGAAGTAGGTACCTCTTTTCCTTCAGGTTACTGTAAAGGCATTCATAATGATAGAGGGCTCCAATTTGCTCTGAAGGATGCTGGATATCCAGAAAAAGGTTATTTGAACATCCTGATATTTACCGTGATTTTTAGATGTGTTTATATATAACCGAATATGAACTAAACTATAACCTAAACACTGGCGAACTTTTAAAAAATTATAAAACTCACACGACTTAATTATAGACAATGCTATTTGCTGGCTTCGCATTCCATCAAAGAGAAACTAATGCTAGAGTGCGCATTCAGTTATCTTAGCTTTACGCAACGAAATTCTCATATTTATTTGTATCATCCTAGAAATTACGATAGTAAATCGACAATCTCTTCTGTATTACATGGTGTCGGTTTTGTGGGGAAAAATATTTTAGCTTTAACTATCCTTTATCAGAGAATTTTCTAAGAGAAATATTTTAAATAAAAGTTTGATCTTAGTACAAGCAGTACAAAATTTTTTAAAAAATTACCAGAGCTGTTTCAAAAAATTGTCTTTATGAAAGAAGTTAGAGTAAGAGGAAGTCTTAGATATACCACAATATAAAATTTCGTTGTGATAGAATTGTTTTTTTTACGTACATGATTACACAGATGCGCAGCCTACATAGACATATTTTCGTACGAAAAAATACAATATTCTTGAAAAATCGACCTAGACCTTCAGGGTTAAACACAATACTTAAAACATCTATGATACTATGGTAAGGTATGTACTATGCACTACGAACGTATTATGGTACATACGTTAGAAGGAGTTTAAAAAAGGGTATAATCTGGTTTATCATATTAATACGATAACACATATCATATTGTCGATAAGGTATCAAGCTTTTGATTGTTAAAATGTATTCAAGTAAATCTATCATTCATGCAGTGATTTTTTCAGATGCAGATTTAAGCACAGTTAAGGAACAGCTTCATTAACGATTTGGTTACATAATACCATTGCTTTTAGATTTTACTGAACAATAAAACATTGCTTATTTCCTTCAAACTATGGCTGGAAAATACAAATTGCTTTAACTTAATACTGATAATGTCCCTGTAACAGTTACCGTTGTACAAGTTCTAAAACCCCATAGGCCTATATCAATGCCATATGAACAAATTAAAAACATTTTTTTAATAAATCTAATTTTCAAAACATGCTGCCTGGTCATGGCGAGGAAACATAAAAAACAAAGAACATTCCCTCTTCATACAAAAGAGATGCTTAAACAAATTGCTGAAAGAATTTAATGTCAATGACTTGATTCCTGCGTAGGCTTAATGGAACTTCAAGATCGAATTCAAAAGGAGTGGTCTTGTTGCCCTTCGAATGCCTTTAGCTGGTATAGAAATATTATTTTTCCTGGTTCCCACGTGTAAACTGTATTTTCACAACTGTAACTGTAAATTTATTTTATAACTTATTGAGTAAGATACACTTCTGCGCAGAACTATTTTGATATTTTCAAAATTAATTTAAATTTGCAAGAAGGAAAAGAGAAACAGAAAGAAAATTAAATTAACTAAAAAAATAAAAATAAAAATAAAAAAAAATAAAAAAGAAAGGAAAGGAAAGTAATTAAAAAAAACAGGCAGAAAATAAGAAATAAATAAATTAAAGAAGCGACAATGAAACCCTAGTATTACAGTATACGAAACCCGGTAGTTACACTTTTAATAGCTTAGAAGGTCGCGTTCTGGGATCCCGTAAGCAAATATAGTAGATTAGCTACAAGTTCCAGAGAAACTTCTGGGATTTTCTCTACCATATGGCAATTTTTATCAATTTATTTTGTTATTTTTGTACGATTCACAGAAATTAGTCACATTTAGGTAGGCCTAATTCTAGTAAAAAAACGAATAAAGCGTGAAGACCTTCGAGAATTTCAAGCCTATATTATCATTTCGAACAAATATTAAAACAGAATGCATCTTTCGAACAAGAGCCTTAAAGGGGGACACACATTGAATATTCCCCTCAGTAACCAATCACGCTGTCACCTAATTTGGCATGCTCAATACTGTCTGCTTGTACTTGTATTACCTTACACTGTTTTAAATTATTTTCTAACTTGTATCAATATTGATCATTACCATCACAATCAAATTGTTTCTTGTGCACCGAATTGGTATTTAAAGTTAATTTACATAAATATTAATATTTTTAATATTAATTTTATGAAGTTATAATTGCCATAAAAACAGAACTGCAATGAGTAAATAACCTGCAAAACATATATTTTTAATGTCACTTTCTTCGGAAAAGCCCATTTTTCATTTGTTTTTATTTATGTTTTAAAGTATATCATTTGACAGAGTGACTGTTGTATCTCCAAATCTGAACTGAAGATGATGCAACTTGCATCGAAATGCATATTCAAATAATGGACGCATCTGGGACCAAGAAGAAGATTTTAATATTATGGCAACATTGTTTTTAATGTGTGCTTCTGCCTTCTGTATTATTTTTATTTTATATTATATAAGTGGCCCCAGATAAGTGCTACGACAAGGGTTTTAAGGTGGACACTCTTTCAATTTTATAGCTATTTTAACCCTGTCTGAAGATGAAATTCATTAATAATGTCTATGTAAAGATGTAGTTAGGTGCTACTTGTAATAAAGGACAGTAATTTAATGCAAAATTTCGCCGCAATATCTTACACTTATCAAGTTATCATTAGAACTGTTTTGAACCTACCTAATCTGTATCTAAAGGGCTAAGGAAGTGCAAGTAAATGATGGCTTACATATTTATGGCCCTAACTCCAATAGTATTGAAGATACCGACTAAATTATGTCACTAACATACAGATAAATATTCAATCCTCATTTAAAAAAATAATAAAACGAAAAACGACATGTTTGTAAATCAAATCCTATGGATATCTCTCCTTAAGTCCTCATTAGTAAACCATGTGAGGTTCTGGTCTAAAAATTAACTAACTTTCTTTTTTTCTCTTTCGCTATTCAACCTCCCCTTTCATAGGATTTGCCAAGTCATGTTCGAATAGATGTTACATATTTGAATAATCCAACATTCGTCTTCACGAACGGAGAAAATCCCTAAAAGTCATTCATACTGACTGGCTCCGGGACTTAAACCCACAAATTCCCGAATGTGAGCCCCTGAAGTTCCCGCCTCGACTTAGATGATCAAAATTTAACATCCCCAAATATAGGAAATGTTTTAATCCTAATACGTATAGCCTAAACACAGACGTAGAAAGGAGTTAATTTGGGAACCTTAACATCCTTGAATTTTCTGTAACGGTGAACTTTTACCAATAAAGCTTTGTTGTAATGACGTCCTATTGAACCAGACTAAACTGGTATAATGAGCAACTTTGTATTCAAAGGTACACTCAGTGGACGCAATGCAATCAATGCGCGGGTTCAGAACACAAAACATCCTGCTTTGGGCCTCTTGTGATCCAAGGACCACCATAGCCAATAGGCGTATGTTTTTACAATCGCTATGACTACAACTACATTGAACACAATACAACGGCAATTATCCGGATAGCTCAACTACCATAACTCTTGCAGCTGACTTGATGATTCAACATCAGTTCCTGTAAAATTGGTGCTGTTTTATTTGCAATAAATTCCATGTCAAATGAAGGACCACTCACAATGGACATTATATGAAAACGCAATACAGGGTGTTAATGAATAACACCGAAATATTTTACCTCTGTATGGAGTGAACATAGACAAGCTACTTTTATTACGAGATGTTTGCTCTATGGATTCAAGTTTTCCTATTACAGCATAAAATCTCCCAGAGCATGGCCGCCACTGACTTCTAACATTAGAAAAAAAATGCAAAACAAAGGAACTTCGTTATTAAACACTGTATGAATAAAAAAAGACTATTACGAGTACAATGGTGGCCAGTCATGTGACTGCAGATTGCAGTTTTGCAGATTATGAAAACTCTAAATTATGACCTAGCCGTAGATGAATGACTTAGAATCAGGTTATAAACTATCACTAGGAAGGCATGAATCCGATTTAATGAACATTTTAACCCTATTTCGTGTTATGTGCACCAAATTATAATGACTTTAATGTCCTGTAGCATACATATTTTACGTCCTAGTAAAAGTTGCTTGTCACTGTCCCCTCTATATACACGTAAATTATTTCGGTGTTATTCATTAACACCCTGTATAAACCCAAGTAGGCCTACCCATATTAATTAACGAAATTATTCACAATTTAAACACGTAAGCACAGAAGTGAACAGAAACGAAAAACAACAACACGAAAGCTTTCAAACTAAACGTTTTCATGTTAATGTTGATGTGTTAAAAAAAATATAGGACTATAGAATAAACGAACGTTATGATGGATTCCTTTGGCTTTTGTACCCTTTTATTAGAGGAGTGATCAATCATATTTAGATTTTGTTTCTACGGTATGACTTTGAAGCTATTGCTTAATCCTGAGTGTTCGACCACTGACAAACATAATAGGGACCGTATTTTTTATTAACAGTTATAAGTGCGAAATTACACAAAACATCTTTGCTTAGGTATATTTAGCTTTATAGGTGCTCGAAATGTCTCTATTAAATAAATTATATCCACGAAATATCGCAAAATTTGGATTTCATGAAATGTGTAAATCCCAAGTATGAAATACTCCCCCTCCAGGGGTATGTTGTCAGTATCCCGACACCCACGGCCATTATTAATTATGGTTTTCGTGAGCGAAGCCGCTACTTCGCAATAAAGTAATTCCTCAGTTTGTATCACGAGGCTGAGTGTACCCCGTTCCAGACCTACCTACCTAAAAAAAACCTAGAACGTACCGGGGATCGAACCCGGGCATGCTGATCCGTGACGCTAATCACGAGACCACGCAGGCGATCATTTTAAGATAAACAATTTTTTTATGTTTAAAATACAACTACTAAAATAAAATACCTAAGTGATCATTTCAATTTACTGTGTTTACAAGAAAAATGTCAGTATTTTTTTTCAGATACCGACAAATTATTTTCACAAAACAGTGCTGGGCTCTTTTTACCAATATTAATTCAAATGAACTATCTGATTTCCAATCTTCAAGGTTGGTCTTTGTAAATGAAGGGCAGAGGAACAAAGCTTGTTCCATTTTCTGAAATGTAAAAGGTACATTTAACATGTAATTGGTTTAACAAGTGTGTGATGTCTTCAGCAGGGACCAAGCACTAAGAAAAACGCCATGTTATGTTAATTATGTTTACAGATGAATGCATAAGTAAGGAGCGGGCCTTCCCAATAACATGTAAATTTCTGGCCAAATAAGTTGTTATGGAAAAAGCCCAAAGAGCTCTTGTAATTTACAACCATACGTGAAAGGGCTAAAGAACACTCAGCATCGTTCTAGACCCAATAAACAAAGAGTTTATTGTCACACCTCTAGGAGGTATATGCTAGTATCTTTGTATGTGTTGTAGATGCCGCGATTTAAATTATTGCATGGAACAAGTTCCACATTAGGCAAGAAAAGTACGGTACATTAAAGTTAAAACATGAAATGATATTCTTTGCTGTCGCAATGCTAGAATGTTTTATTTTGTCTAACAAACAACCCAAAATAAGATTAAAATGTTGCGTTTACGGTAGGCCTATGCCCATATAAACAGGAATCTTCTTCAGTCTTCACTGAGAGAAGATGCTGTCATTTTATTAATATTAGGCCTATATTCATTTTCATATTAGTTGTATTAAATTTACTGCTACTCCGTGGCGCTAAGTCCCATCTCCATGCGTCTTTACACATCTTATGACCTAATGGTTGTGTATCATTCCATCAATTGAGAACTAACCCCCTATTTTAAAAAAGAAAGGAAAAACAAATTGTAGTATACAAAGCTACAGTCATTATGTAAGAAGATTTTTTTGGTTAACCCTTTCAAAGCAAATCAATGAACTAGCTGGTTTCCATAAATGGCAATCGAACACATGGTTAAACATCCTCGCATTTTACATAAAGAATTAGGCCTACTCTAGGTTAAGCTTACTAATCTTATTAATTATCATGCAATCATAATTATTCTCACGTAATATCAACAGTATGTGGAAACATGAGTACAGAATGTGATAAAAGTAGGCCAAAATTTCCGAGAAATATTCCTTGCATATAGAGGGTGAAATTATGTTACATGAACATGGTTCCAAAATGCTTTATTTCTTTGTTAGAGCCCTTTCTCTACATCTACACCACTTAGCAGAATAGACTACTTAAAAATAGCACTGTGGGTAACAGAACATCACATTAAATGTTCAAAATGTCCTCCGTTAGCACGAATGCATGAGTTAACCCGCCATCACATGGGCTCCCTGTTGCGCCTGTGTATCCCAGGAAAATTTCGTAATACCTGACTGCCTGGTCTACATCTTGCACCGGTGTTTCATACACAAAGTGTATAATGCCCCACGAATATAAATCTAGTTAATTTAGGTCAGGTGAGCGTGGGGGCCACGGAATTAGTCCACCTCTTCCTATCCATTTATCACAGAACCGTCTATTCAGAAACTGACAAAAAGAGAGGCATGAAATGAGCAGGAGCCCCATCGTCCATGAAGTACAGGTCTCATCATATTCTTAATGGCACATGTGCCAAGAGGACAGCTAATTGGTTATTTTAAAACGCTTTTTACGCCTGTCCGTTGAGAAGATGTAGCAATGCCTACGATCGAGCCAAACAGTCACCCATAATGCCGGCTCACAGTTGTAGACAAAGGACTCTAACTAGGAAATAAGGCATTTTCGGACCGATGTTTATATAATTTCACCCTCTACTACATGCAAGGAATATTTCCCCAAAGTTTTAGCCTGCCTTTTGTTACACACAGTATCTGCACTATCTCCATGGCCATATTGGTTTCTTAGATGAACAAAAAATGACAAATGACAGTTCAGCAACTGAAAGAAATAAAGAAAGAAATACATAATCGAAAAATCTGTTACGCCAATCAAAACTGGTAGCGCGAATCGAATTCTTTTCTAGCTATATGACAGCTTTATAAAAAGGCGAAAAGTTGCATATTACTGTCAAAGGCAATGCCGCGAAACAGGGACTTGGTGTGTTACTGTCATCTATAATTTTACTGTTACAAAATTGTAGCCTTACTAATCAAGTATATCCAATTAGGCTATAAGAGAGCATTCCGTAACAAAAACAAATCGTAAAACTAGTATAAACGGCCAGAGATATCAGTATAAGTTCTTCACGTGTGTATAATTGTCTATACACAACTGGTTTTACTTGCGAATTATTACGCGCTTGACCCAGTTCATCTTTCTTTAAGGTTAGGTTGGGATCCCTGTGACTCAACGTTCAAGTTATAAACATCGCAAACTTGTCGATTGGAATTCCCTTCGCGTAATGCCTGAGCCACTTTCCATTTTAAATTCCAGCAAACAAGTCTCAGTGCAATGTCACGAAGTGGTGTAAACGAATTCAATCGATACATTACCTACAATAGATCTACATGCTTTAACAAACACACACCGAATTACACGCATGGCATTGCTCGCGTGTTCAGGTTAGGGTTGCCGACTTCAGTGGGTTATATAAAATAACCTCTAAATTAAGAGCGTGATAAATATGTACTAATTTTGTTTATAACACAGAATACAATGTTAACAACATCTTTTGTGCTAGTTTCATTTTTTCCTCTATTCGTCTTTGTCAATCCAATCCATATCTTGTAGTTTTCTTTTCTTCATATCTGTACTGATCTGTATCCATGAGTTTCGAGGCCTGCCTCTGCTTCTTCTTCGGGGTGAACATCATTCCCATACCCTTCTTGGTAGCCTTTCTTCTTCTATTCTTTTTACATGCACATACCAATTTAATTGTTTATATTTTACAAAGTGCAAAATAGATATCTTGATAGGCTATTCAATCCTTGTCTTACAACTGTATTTCTTATTTTTTTCTGATTTTGAATTTCTTGCTGACCGCCGTACGAAGTCCATGTCCATTGATAAATTGTATGATTTCAAATTTTGAATAAACTTCCATGTTTCAGCTCCATATGTAACAGTACTTTTCACCATTCAGTTGTATATTTGTATTTTTACTTCTCTAGTTATATTTTATTCCATAAATACAATTTAGCATTGCTATTGTTACTCTACCTTTATTAATCCTGTCCTTAATATTCTTCTATCTTCGTTGTCAATTTTCACTTCTAAATATTCAAATTCCTCAATCCCTTAGGCAGCCTTTCTGATCATCTAATATTAAATCTTTAGTATCTGTTCCACATCCCATATAAGTTAAACAGTCTTTTCTAAGTTAATTTTCAAACCCCATTTATCATATTCTTCAAACAATTTTCTCATCATACATTCCATGTCTTTGTAATCTTGTGCAATTACTGCCAAGTCGTCTGCGAATAACAGTGTATACTACCGGTATTGATCCATTTCTAATAGGAATCCCATTCTTGACCACATTTTCATCCAATTAAAATAATAATGGTCTCTGCATATATGCACTAATAATTAAAAATACGGTATGATAAGCTCATATAATATCCTCTACCTTCTTACTATTTTAGTAATAAAATAAGTGTGTTTTACATTGTAAATTCATATATAACGCACTGTCACCCATTAAATTTCTTTAATCAATTCGTTACTTTAAGAAACTAAATGTAAGCAATATCGGAAAAAATTATTGGTCATTTTATAAAATTCTGTGTCATTTTTTCATTATTTTAGGTCATAAATGCATTTTTTATTTTGCATTTTTCACCAATTTATGGTCATTATCTGCCTTGCCTAATAATATTAATAATAATGTAACAATATACATATTCCAATACGATGTCAACCTCTGTGGTCTCCAGCGAAGGTCCGGCAATATAAAGTCACTTCAAATGTAACTTAGTAGGAACCGAATAACTCCTTAAATTACAATAAACGCAATGCTTGACACTCGCTTCTGTATATGGTAACGAGACAATTCACAACTTTCGCACCAATTAGGGCCGCCTGCCGGCATTTCTTAAGAATGAGATCGACAGTAGCACGTCATAATTCTCCAGAAGAACGACTGACGCCAGCATATCGACTTCTCGACACAGTATCGACCATATGCATTAAAACAACAGTTTTCTTGGAAAGTATCCAGGCCAGGGACATTTGTGCATGATATTGGACATTTTCTCATCTACTGTAGACATGCAACCAAAGCTAGATATGGGCTACAACAATGACGAATAACTTATTTCATGCAATATCCGCATAATGTTTTACATTAATTAGCATAAATCTAACCTTAATCAGTCTTGACATAAGACCACTATTTTGAGAGAAATATTTTCAGCAGGAATAAGTAGCTACATGGGCTGGTCCAAACACTGTCGTTTTAGGTGGTCTTTATGAAGAATCTGTATCGAGTGCTTTTATTATTTTAACCTTTAAATGCGACCTTTAGTTTTACCTCCCCCTTTTTAGGGATATTTAAGCAATCCATGCCCTGTAAGGCCCGTGGCCTGTCGGAAGAAAGATTAACTACGGATCACATACTTTTTTGACCAAACAAGGACATGGAGGGCCTCCCCGGATGAGTGATCAGCCCAATGCAGGGGCCACCTCAGAGACAACACGAACACATCATTCAATCTGAACAAGACGAGGAAGGGATGAAGATGATATGACGGCCAGATGATATCCGGGGATCACAAGGACCTAAAGTTACCCGACATTTGAGGAAAACCCCCACCTAGGTAACTTGTCCTGACTAGGATTCGAACCCAGGCCCGCTGCGTGACAGGAGCGAACGCATCCCCTACGCCATGGGTTCTCAAACTTCCTTTATTCGAGGATCCCTTTAATTATTAATATTGTCATTGCGGACCCCTAAAAAAATGGCCCTTTACTATTTTTACTAATTTTGTAGTATTAACCATTTGAAATATATTTAATTCAAAACGAAAAGCTAAAGGATAGAAAAAGAAAGCAGTCTGTTTGTTTTGATACTTTTTTTTCTAACTAGTTTTGTAGTATTAACCATTTGAAATATATTTAATTCAAAACGAAAAGCTAAAGGATAGAAAAGAAAGCAGTCTGTTTGTTTTGATACTTTCTTTCTAACATTGAATTCAATTGCAAAAGATGGGACTCTTAGTATTAATTATAAAAAAATTACCAATGGAACAGTTATATAGTAAAACACCACTAATTTCAGTGAGAAGGATGGTGTTGTTTTTTGCTTTTGACAATCTCTGAAATATTGGGTTTTATTTTTGAAAGTTTCAGCCTTAAATCTACTTCAATACTAAAAACTTTCAAAAATCTCCCGCGGACCCCCAGGGTACCTCAAAACGTGTATTATGTTAAAAACTCAACTTCGAATTTCGAGGTAGAGCACAATACTTCCTCTACCTTTGCTACGGGCAGAGGAAATAACAAGCGATAGAATCAGAAACAATCAGAGGAAACGAAATTCCAATGCAGCATTTATCTTAATGATTGTGGAAAAGCGCCAAAAAAACAACAACAACAATATTCCAATTAGTCGACACCGGGATTCGAACCATGAACTCCCAAGTGTGAGTTTCGGCGCTTCAGAGTTGGCCACCCCACTCGGCACAATCACCAATTACTATTTTCTAAATGCCCACAAAAGAAATGTAATCATATTAATTAGTTAACTTATTTTCCCTTGCTTTCTTTCAGTTTTACCTCCTCTGTTGCAAGGACATAATTATTTGTTTTATTTGTGAATAATTAACATAACCATCAAAGAAGACAAAGAGGACTGGCTCGCTAAGTTATAGAATGGCTTACATTTTGCTGAAATATTGAATAGGGTAATAAATTACAAAATGTGGGGTAAAAAGCTAAAATTGTAATTTCAGTTGTTAAAAAACTAATATCGCACTGTCGTTTTTATTTATGTATATAGATCCTCCACGTCTCTCCCGCCAACTCTTCCCTTGTTCGGGAGAAATTTCCTAGGCCGAAACGAGACAACTTTTAACCATCGTGGTTTTACGGTTTGTAATATTCTTAATATTCACATATATTGAATGACCCAAACAGGAGATGGAATATATTCGACTTGAAACAGGCGATAACATCATCCAGAGACTCTTAGACATAGGTGAGCAACTGAGGGGAAACGTTTTAGTCCCCATCCCTTGCTGTGACGTAAGAAACCTGTTCTTCATGTTCAGTGTCACGTCGAAACTGCTTTATGCTGACGTCAAGGCAGTGGCGGATCCAGAGAGACATTTTGGGGGGGGAACTAAAGTAGAGAGGGAAGTTTTTACTCATAAAAATTAATTAGGCTATATCCAGTACACAATTGAAGACAAAATGAAAATTTCAGCACTTTCTTACAAAGGTATTTCAAAATAATGAATGTCGTTGCTTTAATTTAAGTATTTGGGTTATGTTCTAATAAATTTCCAATAATTTGTGCTTAATGTTACAAATTTGGGGAGGGGGGGAATTTCCCCCATTCCCCCCCCCCCCGTGGATCCGCCCCTGCGTCAAGGGCAACTGTAGTGGGAGAAATTCCCCTACAGCACAGTGACACGATGTGCCACAGATGCGCACCCATGCTCTTAGAGGTAACAGGTTGTCCACGATAGATTCCCTTCCAAGTGATAAATGCTGCTATTTTAAAACATGGGTCTTGTTTGAAAATGTACACTCATTAAAAATTAAACATCTGAATAATCTGGATGTGAACAATGATGCATTATCTTCGGTACACAAGCACATAATGTACCGGAACTGAATCTGTGTGTAATAATTCTGAGTCATCTTGACGTGATAAATAAAAACGACTTAATATGTATTAGTAAACAGAAATGAAATCGTGTTCACTCCATTAAGGTAAACTCTCACTACTCAACTAGTGTATACTTTTAGAAATGTGGAAGGACAAACAAATTCAAAATGACTTGTTCACTGTGGGAATGAGAAATTCCGCTCATTCATTGAAATGACTGCACGATACAGAAATCCTTGAACCTGAGTAAACTTTAGCTTAAACACAAAAAATTATAATATTCTCGTACGAGTTCTTTGCGCGTTAGTTAAGGAGCACAGGCTAACGTCCCTTTAACTTCAACACGCCTTAACACCTGTAACTGGCTCAAAAAGTGTGAAAGTAAAAATTTTATAATTTATTCATTCCCTCCGATTGCAATCCTTTGACGCTGAAAGTTTATCTGGTGGGGTGGTGTCCTTGCAGGATGGCTGCCTTAAATGGAGGCTGCCAAATGGACACGGATAAACATAATTGATTCTAATAATTTTTGTAGTTGAGATTTTTCTCTGAATTGACTATATAATTATGTTTATATTCTTACATCACTTTTTTATATAAAGCAACTAGGCCTATCTCTGAAGGATTTCCTCACTATTTATTTAAAATTTCAGAATATATGATTGTGAACAATTTGGCGAGTCCTGAAGAATGTTTAAGGCCAATGTACATTAAAACAATAGCATATACCAAAAGTTTGAAAAAGATTGACGAAAAATGTCGTAATTGTCCCTCTCGCCCAAAATAGCAAACCAATCACCTCCCAATCGCTGATCTCATACTTTTCCTTCTGCATCATTAATATGATTTTTAAATACACAATTTTTATCATTCATATTTGGCTTGGCAAAAAAACGCCTGCTGGTTTGGCAATGTTACTCTTAGGCAGCACGGTAGCTCATAAGTATAATGCTTATTACACAATAAATATAGGCTATTATCTTCTATTCGGCAATGTTTCCTACAAGCAACAGCTATATCTGATATATTTAGTTCACATTCTAACAGTCAGATGGCAATAGTTTAATGTTTTTATGACCCGCATGCAAAAGAAATTTGCCTATGAACTGAAGGCAACACTGCTACTGACATATAAATGTGCCGCATTTAACAATTATTTAAAGCATAAATATAAGAGTAATAGGTTAATGCTTTATGTGAAATGTGAGGATTACCGTAATAATTCTTTATGGAATCAAACTGTTTCTCTGAATTTTTTCTAATTGATTTTAATCTTAGAGCTCGCTGAAGGTTTCACTTGATGACTGCTTTTAAAATTATATAAATACAGCTCTGAAAGAGTTAATAGTATCTTCTAATATATGTGTGTTTGTGGGTATGTATGTATGTATGTATGTATGTTTGTTCCTTATACAAATCTACATTTCTTTACCAATTTACACGGAATTTTGCACACATACCCAGTTAAGCCCGGGAAGTTTAGCGGTCAACATTAAAAATTCAAACAAAATACTCCTTCCCTTGAAAATTATATAATTTCTGAGAATTTTATACTGAAAAAAATGAAATGCTGTTTAGTTCACATGACAACAGTGAATTGTTTACTGTGATGACATAGGGCCTTGGTGACTATATAATGCTGGACTTTAACGAATTATGATTCCATTGATGTAATATATTGGCGAAAATAATCACTGAAATTGAAATCCACGAAAATAAAGCACAGTGTGATGTAGTCACATAACTTTCTCTACCCTCGACATAAGAAATATTTTCTCACTTCACATTTTGATGTAGAATAAGTCGTATTGCAGGGATAACTTAAGTGTGTGAGTATGCTATATCAGAAGTCTGTAAATAATCCTTTCCGCTGATACGTTATCCATAGGCTTTGTATTAGTTGAGATTTATCATAGGCCCTAAGCATGGGATGGAACATTTTGAGTCCTATGCTCGCAGTATATTACGTCCCGGGTTTTAGGGGAGGAAAGTATGAAAGTGATACTGCAATTCTCTTTTATTTCAGCCCCGAAACGGTTGTAACATGAGAATGAGAAAAATAAAATTTTCCGTCAAGCCAATTCAATCTTATGTAATTTATGTTTCTTCTTATTTCAACCCATCCCAGGCATGATGTGTAGCAGCAACGGAATGCAGCCTTCGACATCCTCTATGAGCCATAGAAAGCTATATCTAGCGTTTTCTGATGGAATAGTTTGATAAATCGTTTTTCATTTCAAGTTCTACATACATATTATATAAGGACCTAGAGTTTCAAAATCGAAAGACCTCCGTAAGCTAATTTCAAATTAAAAAATACAAAGCCCGGGCGACGCCGGGCCTTTTCAGCTAGTATTCCATATATGCCAAGAACTATTCTAAACACGCAGGAAACTGCACAGTAAATTATTGAAGTAAGTGTTACCAGTCTCGATTTAATTATTTGAACTCTCACATAATAGGCCCAGTCTCTTAAAAAGCACGGGTTCCAAAAACAATAAAAATATTCACATTTGCCATTTAGAAAGTTGTGAATGTGAAATAGCAACACCGGGTATATAAGGGATACATAATTCAATAAAGCGGGTGCAATCCTATGCAAAGGAAATCAGTTTTGTTCCAGTACCAAATTACTTTTGCTTTATTAAGTGCCAGTATGGTACATTATGAGATTGTGTGATGGACGGGAAAATGTCTGCCTGTCTGTTCGTGTGTCTGTACGCGCGATAACTCAAATAAGCTTTACCGGATTTTTATGAAACTTGGTTTACGCATTTATAATGTCCATGGGACGGAGACTATTCATTTTGGACCAAATCAGTTGACCGGTACCGGAGTAGTGCCCAATTTTAGTGCCTATTTTAAGGTAATATATTATACAGAATGTAGGCCTACCAAATGCAAATCAGTTGTCATGACAACACATTGTTTTACAGTGTTCATATACGGCTTTGAAAGTTGCAATACAGTTATTATTCGCACACTTTATCTTGAGCTCTGCACTCCATAATGCTGAAAACCGTCCATATAAAGAAGGCCTCGCTCGAAAAAATGAAGATCGCGACCCGTCTCCAGTATTGCCATACTCAAAAACTTCCCGTTGAGGCATTCTTGAGCTACCGTCAATTTTTTTTATTTGTTTACATCACATTATTCTGAAAATGACAGAATAAATCCAGGGATATTAGAAGAACAGTTGTGGAAATGGTCGATATAAGTGACAACGAAGTTAAAAATAAAGATTCTTTAAACCAAGAAGTATCGGAAATCAGCGAAATAATAAACCAAATAAATGAAATGGAAGGAAAAGCAATTGAATGCGTTTTAAGCTGAATCTGTCGTTGGAGAAAATAACAAGTCAAGTTTTATTATTTCGTTGTATTAATTGTGTTGTATTAATTACCTACAAACTTTCCCGAAAGGTATTTAGTTAAATTACATCAATTCAGGCATGTTAAAGTGCGTATTCAAGTAGGCCTACATGTACAATGCTACGACTTTTAAACGATTTTCTATATTCTGAAGACCGGGAGAGAAATTGTCTAAATAGGTCTAAATATACTGCTTTATTCATTTCTCCAGCGATATATTCTACTATAATATCTGAATCAATATAAAATCTTTAGTTTGGTAGCGAGAGTTGGAAGTGCTACAGATTACAGTTAGTTCCATTATGTACCAGCATAAAACTACACACGTTATATTTTCTGGTAATTGGCAACCCTTCAGAAACAACGTCAATTTCAACTCACCGCCTTCTGCAATAGTCAGTCTCTTATACTGCATGCAATATCAGCTCCCCTCACCCCGCAATTTTTGGGCTCAAGATAAAGTGTGAGCATAATAGCTGTGACAAATAACACTACCCACATATTCCTTCATATATACTTATCAAACTAGACCTTTGATCTTCTGTGAATCGATCTGGAGCTTAACTCGGAAATCGATTAAAAATACCTTATTATCTGAATATCATAATTGCAATTATCATTGATTAAACAAAAGCACTCCGGCAGTTTGTAACATCAGTTTACCTGATTTTATTTTATTCATAATAATCGTGTTAACAAAATCTAGTCTACTATCAATCCCATGATAACAAGAAACTTTTTTTCAGATTTTTGTGTCGGGAACAGTAATTTTAACATTTGCATTTTTCTGAACAATAATAAATATTAAACATTATTAATATTATTGTTATTATTGCTATTATTATTAGCCAACAATAATAATAATAATAATAATAAACACTATAGAAATCGGAATTAGCAGGTACAGATCGTATCTGCAGTAGTTTAGTTCAGTATAAAACAGAATAATTGCCATGAGAACAGTGAGTCATAAAATAAATCCTATTCTCCACACGTTCTGAGAAACTTGCTCGGGGATAAGAGGTTTCATAGGAATCAATCAGGAGTAACAAGCCACGGTAAGTGAACTTCAACTCTGCTGAGACTTGATCAATAAATAAAGCTTCCGTTTAATTTATTAGTTCATTCTTGAAATTTCAATACAACCTAGTGCCGACAATAACCAAGATCTTTGCATGCCTGCAATTTGAACTTTGATCTACAGCAGAATGAATGCATGTGATTGTACAAAAGCTACAATAAGTTACAGCCTTTATTCTCTCTTATGAAGAAGAAATATCTGCCTTTCAGTAACAATAATATTAAATTTATAATTTATAGGCATGCCATCGATTACTCCCTTTCTCTTCTGTATCAAATTTTGAAATATTCTTCACCTGATTATCCCGCATCACGCTTTCAATGTCTTAACACAATTTGGAAACTACGACAAAGTTTTCTAATGTGATTTGTACAACTTTTTTGTAATGTTTAATGTAAGTAATCAAGTTTTGTTTTGTGTAACTTAGGATTTCAACAGGGATTCTTCTTTGGCCGATTATAGAATTTGAAACAGTCGTTATTTACACTTGCTATACTTATTTCGTAAAATAAAAGCAAAATTAATCCCATTAAAACATTAATTCATCTAACAAAAATAAAACGTTTTATTGTTCATCTAGATTGCCTGAACGTACGACGTCTCTCTTTTACTAATAAGTAGGGACCGGATTTTTAGGTTTTTAAAAACACTGTTTTAGGTTTTCCATTAGGTGAAATAGTTTTTTTTTAGGTTTTTTTGTCCAAAATATCGTTTTCGGGTGGAATAATTGGTTTAATGAATTTGAGTGCTACATAGAATTGAATACATAATACTTGTAAAGTTTAACTTGACACAATTGACTTAAATTTGTGTAAACTAGCTTCAAGACAATATTATACAATCGAAGAAAGAAAGCATAAACAATCAAAAGAAGCAGTGAAAATAAGATTGCCTCACATTTCCTGGTTACAGTAGCCAATATCACTAAATATCTTTCAAGATTCTCAACTGTGAAGTTCTTCCTGTTATCTCTTAGTTAATAGTATCTAGACACTACTCTTCTCAGGATTCGAATCCGATGCTTCTAATTTATGGTTGGATGTGGATAATGTGAAACTGATTATTTTGCAGTGAAATTCAGATCGTCGCGAATCCACTGCCGTAATAAAATCGATTTCATTTGTTTCGGCATAGCCTATTAACACGTTTTCTTAAAACTCACAGTGTGACCACTCAGTATGAATAACAGGGAAGTACTAAAGGCAAACAAGCGTTTTAAAACACAGAAATTTATATCCTTTTTCATACATGACAACAATGGTTGTTCGTACGAATATTTTAAAAGGAATACGCCGGTACTCTTTCCTCTCTTGATACCATCCATCCTGGACGACAATGGGTTCAATGAAACGCTGGTGGTGTTAATTTCTATCCGACCAAAATTATTCTCTCCCCGCAAAATATCGATCTCTGAACTAACAAACAAAAAAGGAGCCTAAATTAGATATTTTAGGTTTTATATCCCATTTAGGTATGTTTAGGTTTTTATACCCCATTTAGGTTTTTTTAGGTGCCACAGAATTAATGTGGGTGAATCCTATGGACATGATTCGAAAAAGTGTATGAGCGCCTTTTGTTTAGGAAGTAAGGAAAAAATAGGTAAAAACCTAAGAATCCGGTCCCTACTAATAAGCATATTAAATTTATTCAACAGAAATTAAGACAGAATCTCACGCTGTGTCCTAGGGTTAATGGTCAGGAAATTATTAATTCTCGTGTGAGTTCGTGCAGTTCAACAAGCGACTAGATATCTTCACCTTAATGACTTTTTAAACAGCCAACCTACTTTACTTAGTAGCCTACTGTATGGTGAATAGCCAACCCGATAATTTGAGAACTATTTTCATTCACTCGGTCAACCACCGAATTATCATTTCTGACAAGTTTCGTCTGAACCCAATTGTTCTTCGTATACAATGTTTACATAACTGATGATTTGCTTAATACCACACTTATCTGGTAACCGTGATGTGCTCTTATAATTCCGCTTACATAAGAATTGTTTAACATAACTAGCTGCATATTTGTTTATTAATTCTTTAAAAAATTATATATTTATATTTGCCTCTGGTGTAGTCAAGCCCTTAAGGCCTTCTCTTCCACTAACCAGAGGTGGATACATTCAAACATTATCAAATAATCTAAGAATAAATACGAGAGACATATGATATTACATAAATATAAATTGTTAGTGAAAACTATAGTTAAAACTATATTAAACTATAATAAAGAAAATTCAACTTTGTAGGCCTAAGTATGTAGAAGGAATGAAATAGAAAAAATGCTAGGGAGAAAGAGAAAAAAGTCAAATAAAAATAAATGAAACAATACAAAAAAGATCAATAATTTTTAACATGAAAGTAGTATATTGTCCACCGCTGTGGCTCAGGGGATGCGTTCAATTCTCTCACGCAGCGGGCCCGGGTTCGATTCCTGGTCGGGACAAGTTACCTAGGTGGGGTTTTTCCTCACCTTTGAGACAAATGTCGGGTAACTTTAGGCCCGTGTGGTCCCCAGATATCATCTGGCCGTCATTATCACCTACATCCCATCCTCGCCTTGTTTGGAGTGAGTGTGTGTGTGAATGGCGTGTCTCGTCCTCTGTGTTCGTGTTGTCTCGGAGGTGGCCCCGGCATTGGGCTGATCACTCATCCGGGAGGCCCTCCATGTCCCTGTCTGGTCAAAAAAGTATGTATGTGATCCAAAGTTAATCCCTCTCCCGACAGGTCGCGGCCCTGTAAGGCCCGGGCGGCTTGGGTCGCTTAAATCCTAAAAGGGAGAGGTAAAACTACGATAAAGAAAGAAAGTAGTATATTATAAACATTAATGGCTGGTTGTCAAATGGTCAACTCTGGCACTAAAAGAGTTCGGTAACCAATCCAGGTTATTTTAGTTTTTTGTAGTTGTTAACAAAAGTAGTAATGCCATCTTTCCTCACTCTTAGACCTTGAAATTTGTGATAGAATTATCTAATCTTTTTCCATATAATTATAATTATGATCATAATTTCTATTGAAATTCAGTTTTAACGAAGAGATACAGGGTGAAATAACGGCGATGAGTCACGGTAAGTAAGCATTTTCAACATCTTCTGTAAATAGATGTTACGGTACTTTTATTTCTTACTCATAGGCCTAAATTCTTGTAGTAGAACATTACAATCAAACGCTAGCGCTGCCAACCGAATTCCTTTCTTAGCGGATTCTAGCCTATACAAGTGCTGCGGAGCGACTTCTTGATTACACTGTATAATAAGGAATATAGCATAATAAACATCAGTTGCACCAAACTTTTTTTGCTCTGTTCACTTCATGCCACAGTTCATGTTCGTATTTTCTGCTTCGATTTTAAGATTGAATTAATCTTTTCACTGCTACTAAAATATTTGCGTCACCTCAAAAAAAAAATCGTGCGTAGAACGCCACGCGACAGAAGTGAAATTGTTTTAATGTTTGGATTTATTCAATTTTTTATTATTGGATTTTTTCAATTTTGGATTATTGGATTTTTTCAATCTTGGATTGTTGGACTTTTTAATATTGGGTTTTTGGATTTTTTAAATTTTGGTTTTTTTTTAATTTTTTATCGTTTAATTTTCTTAATGTTAGAATTTTGTATTTTTTAAATTTGTTATTTATTTTTTTAATTTTGGATTTTTTAAAGTTTGGATCTTTGATGTTTTATTTTTTAGATTTTTTAATTTTTAATTTTCGATTTTTAATTTTGGATTTTTAAGATTTTTGATTTTTTAATTTTCAATTTATTTTTTAAATTTTGGAATTTTGGATAAGCTAATCATTGAGTTGTTTTCTATGCAGTCCGTTCCGTCACACCATACTAATTTCGTGACGATTTTGAGCGAACACTTGAAACCGTTTCTTGTTTCACTTTATTTTTGGTATTTACATACCTGTGACTTCTTGATGTTTTCTTGTGGATGCTGCTCCAGGCTTCTCATGTCGGTAAGTTGCACAGACTCGGGAATCAGAGGGATGAACTGTTCTAATATGATTAATGACTTTCACTGATCAGAGATAATGGAGTTTTATTTTTAAGAGAGAATAATTTTGACTTGTTACACACGCTATTATAAAAGAAAAATATAAGTATATGATCTACTTTCACCATTGTGTTAATTTCTGAATAATGTAAGATCTACACATCGAGCACTGAGCACCAACTTCTGATCATATCGAGTGCTGTATCAGAACTCTCCACAAAAATCAAATTTAGGATAAATCCTGAAAAGTACATAAGCCTCCTCCCCACGGCACAATATCCAATAGGAATAATATTCTATTATATCTGGATTCTGATTGGTTGCTTTAATTATTCTGCAATCTTATGCTTAGGTAATACTCCATTAAAAGGTTTCTATTTTATGGTATAGTACTTAGCAATTAATATGATCTGTATATATTATTCTTTACTCTAGAGTAGCTATGATTTCAAAGATTGTATTCATATAGTTTATTTCTCTCAATTCGATGGGCTGGCCTTTTTTGTGGTGAACTTTCACAGCTTCCTTAAGTGGTTCCACTTGAGAGTTAATGAACATACACCATGACTCTTTTACTCCTCAGTTGGAAACAAAACAAACTATAGTTAATTTTTAACACATCTACCTACTTAATCTAATTACTTATTATAATCTGTGATTTCCTAAAGTCCACTGCTAATAACTCTCTCACACTAATTTCGTGACGATTTTGTCCGTAACGCAAGCTCTCGATTTACTCCTACGGCGGCTAAAGAAGTTTCTCTTCAAAAATGTTTATAAGCAGAGATATAATTATATTATGTGAGGATTATTATCCACATTTTAAACATGTCATTCATCGGAACCATCTGATTTGTTAAAATCTTTATCGTTGTTTCAAAACTTAGAGCCCACTGATGAAGTCACTTGATTATTGATTATATTAACATATAAATTCAGGGGTAGCTTATAGTGATGGAAAATCTCATCGGTTTTTCCGACGGTACTTTTTTTCTTTTCATCCTCTAAATACAATATAATTCTTATCTTATATATCTGCGAAGCTTTACTTCAAGCCAAGTAGAACTGGAAGGGAGAAAGCAAATCGTAGTTATATTATGGATCCCGTGTGGATTGGTCACAACTCTAGGAAACAAGCAATTTCTTGTTGGAAATGTTCACATTCCATAGATAACTCTAGAATCGACCATTGAACACGAACAGTTAACATCGTGGTCGGAATTCAGTTTAGCATTAGGAAATGTACTGTATGGTACTGCGCAAATTAAAATGATTGCATTTTAATTCTGTAACCTTGAAATATGGTCTCTTAAGTGGGGTTACCTCAAATTAAGAAAACTGCTATTCTGTTTTCTGTAACTAGTTGGTGGCTTGGAAGAGAAGTGGTCTATAAATGGAGATCAACAAGTGCATTGGTTTTATCTTCCTTTATTGGTTTTATCCGCCGCCGTGGGCGAGTGAGATGGTAGCGTGACTGCCAGTCACCTGGTTCGATTCCCGGCAGGGTCGGGATTTTACAGAAATGTAAAGTTTCCTTCCTGGGTCAGGACTGGGTATCCTCATTGCCATCCCGCGAAAGAACCTGGCACCCTACTCGGTATCATCCGGTCTAGTGTCCCCGCGGTCAGGACATGGGCCTTCCCCATGGCTCTAATCTAGGGCAGGATCGGCCTCCGGGCCGAAAACCTCATCCTCATCACATTGGTTTCATGTTCCGATTTACATCGGATCCTAGTTAAATCGACTCCTGAGAAGGGCAATTCTGTTAATTCGAGCGGTCGTTCAGATCCGTTTCACTGTATCTTATCTTTGGCTATATTGCAAGAAACTTAAGCGCTATACAGTATAGGCCTAACGTTCTAATAACGTATGTTACGTATGCACTATTAACATGAGATGAAGTCATGAACTCTCATGATCCTTAGGCCTGTACTTCACGTGAGTCTAGTACTAAAATAAAAACGAAACACACCGCGTTTTTACTGGAGATGGCTTCTAAATGTGTCGCTGGTTACTAAGATAAACCTACTACACGCTATGAAGGCCTCCCTCCCACCGAGATCATCCAAACATCGATTGAGTGCAGTCATACTGTTCGTCACTCGAAACATACAGCACTTAGAGCAAGCGTCGAATCCTGGGAAAACACGTATTATGCTGCACTTCATATCCTATATAGCCAGACTGAGTTGAGTTTTTTTTTCTTCTTCTGTATTCCAAGTCACAAAGGCAAATGCCGGGTTGGATATTTACTTACTTATGTATGATATAAACACCATAATACACTGAATGAAGTAAACAAAAATAATCTTATGCGAAACGCTAACTTCCTCTGCCCAAATAAAAGTGTTTCCTTTTGGTATGGTGACATTTTTTTAATGTAAATTGGTTTTAAAAAAGAAAATGTCGTTACAACATCGCATCCCCGAAAGATACACAACCTAAATAAAATCTTATGATTGCCCTCATATAACATTCTTTATTCAAAGCATGGGCAATACACCTTTCTCACTTCACATTCTGATGCAGAATAAGAGACCTTATTCAGTTGTTTCAATCTGATGCAATGCATTATTGTTCACCAGGCAAGAGTGAGTTTCCACAATCATTAGGTTGCTTATAACTACCCTTCAGAGATTTTATGTGGAAAAATGTTCCAAATTAAAGTTTCAGCTCTTAAGCTGTAAGCAACTCATGTACAAAAATTAAACAAAATAATTAGACCCGTTTTCGCGAAAATAGCATAAAAATTATTCATATCAAGTGGCATTAAAATTAAGAGGAAGTCACCGCCAATCTTCATATCACTTCCCCAAAAAGTAAGAGAAAGTCGTCACCAATCTTCATATCACATCCCCAGAAGATAACTAACCCAAATACAGATTTTATTTTCTTACAATTTTCCGTTTTGGAGCTAGGTTGTTCACACACATAAGTTATATATGTTTTTCAAAAATATTTATTTTTTATTGTTTTATTCAGGGAACCTCAAAACATGTATTTATGTTAAAATCTCAACTTCGTATTTCAGGATCGAACACTGCACGACCGCAAAAATGTTTACTGCATCTGAATCAAATCACTGCTTAATAGTGATAAAGCAATTTAGAAGAATGCAACCCAGTCTTCTCGCAACACGTCTGCTCTCTTTCCATTCGAGGTATTCGATGTTTTATGAATTTGAAAGTAGTCTATATTATGTTATCGCAGGTTTTGACTAATTATATATATATCGCCTATGTGCAGCGTAATCTGTACACTCCCCTATAAAATATTTCTTTCAAAACTTTTAGCCTTACTTATAACTAAGTTATGCTTCAAAGAATTTTTATGAAAAAAATCACTACTTTAGAAGATTCGGACTTAGTACAGGCAACTATGGTAAAAAATTAAGTAAAATCGTTAAAACTCTTTTCAAGAAACGCAGGGAAGAAATAAAATGGCGTCGGATTTCAAATTAGAACCTGTAGAGAAAGTTAAAAGCTACTCTGATTGTCAGTAGCCCTTTATGAAGATATTTTACAAAGATTCCTGGAAATAAAGAAATGAAGTATTAAAATTCTACGTGTGTCTATATGATCAGTAACCTCTGGATTGTGTATTCTGTACATGGTTTACGCTTCATTAAACTGTGTGAGATAACATTGTTTCACCTTATAATAGTGTCCATAAAGATAAATCTCACTGAAAATTTAATGCAATGGAAACTAGGGGCCGCTAAGTACTGCGTGTATGCAGATTAATGCCAGTTTCTCATTAAGATAAGCTATAAGCAGATTGTAGGCACTCTGTGAAAAGTGTTATTCGTATAGCTCCAGAAGGTGCAAATGTGAACAAAGAGAACCCGAGTGGTCAAGGACTTAAAGGTGGCAAGTTCTAATCAAAGATCGACTGTTTATCGTTTTTTTTCTCGGGATTTTCCCATCAAAGGCGAATACAATATTGGAATGATTTATATAAAGTCCGCAGACTCTTTTAAAACTGTCTGTTTAATATGAATTTTATCGGTGTATTGTGAATAACCTATATGCAGTCAATGATATCGTTATTTTTATAAATCCTCAATATTTAAAACTAATTCAAAATAATTACAAGAAATGGTTAAGTTTTGTATACAGTCAAAAGCCGATCTTACTGCTTTACCGAAAAAAAGTTTATTATATTTAGGAGTAAAAATGGTTAATGGTCTACCTCAACGTATTAGAAACATTTGCACAGAACACAGTAAATTTAAGGAGGAGCTGAAAACTATTTGAATGCATAACTTTTACTCAGCGAAGGAGATCCTATCTGAATACCAATAGTTTTTTAAGCATTTACACGAGTTTTCTTGTTTTAATTTATACTGTAATTTGTTTGGATTTTTTTAAAACTTTTACTTGTTCCATATCCTATGACTCACTGTTTTTGGGATCTCCTGGAACGCATATCATAAACAGTGTACTGAAATTTAGAAGTACCAATACTGATTTCAAACGTATACCTCCTAAACTATGTGAGATACATCATGCTTTCATTATGTTATAGCTCTAATAAGCTAGTGCTTTCTGAAGTAAGTGTATGCAGATTTGTAAACATACATATGCAAATAAATATTTTTTCACTGGATCACCCTAAGAACAAAATTTAATTATAACCTTATAGGCACTAGAATATTTCCTGAACTTTACAATGATACGATAATCACTATAATACCAAAATTTCTGGCAAAGAAATTAAATCGTTTAAAAACATATTATAAACAAATGTTAACTATTAGATTTCATTAAGAGGACATAAACCACCAGTTTAAAATACAAAAAAAAAATAATTTAAAAAATTCATAGTTTACACCTTAAACACCAAATAAAAATGTTGCTTACAACACGTTAGAGTACTAACTTTACAAACACTGTCTTTTCGAATCTGTCAAAGACCACTCCGTAAAGAAGTAGGCTATTTATGAATAATTCATTCATTCATTTGCATTCCCTCATTCCTCGGTCGGGATTATAGGGGCTTTCGAGTGGAGGTTTCGTTACCGAAAACTAATTTAGCTACGTTTATTTGCCTGAAAAGTACAAAGAGACAAGTGGTTGCCTCTACAACTGTCCTAGGAAACTTAAGATATTATTTAGATGTGAAAGGGCTGGGGAATTTGGTCCAGAGGCTCTAATTTAGGCTTAAGATTCTTTAACATGCCGTAAATCAACGACACAGAACCCACGGCTAACGACGGAAGATTACAAACGTAGGACTTTTACCTCCTGAAAACCCATCGACCCCGGCCGGGTTTGAGCACGCGACCTGCGAATCCAGAGGCGGGCACGCTACTTCTGCACCACTCGACCGAGATTTATGTGTGAAAACATGTTATATACTTTGGTCAGAGTATTTTTCATGCTTCAATAATTCATTTCAGTCCAATGAGGAATCCGTAATTGCATAGTCAAAATAAACGGTACAAAATATGTTGCACAAACTTTCTCACATATGCGTGTTAAGATTTTAAATTTTGATGTTTTTAGATATACGAAAGAAACCGGTATGTACCATTTAAAAATTAATGTACCACCATGTAATGGTCATATCACGTATTCAGGTTTACCAGTAGACTCTTGTAATAAGTTATTTCATTTGTGTGCATCTATATTAGCTGACGTCTTCTTGAGTGATATTCAGTTGAAACGACTGTAATATTGGGTGACATAGCGGTGATGAGTTATGGAAAGTAAACAAATCCTACAAGTCCACCGTTTGGCTTTGCGAACGAAGAAACCATGAAAAAGTAAAACCCAAGTCAAATAGCCAGGCCATAAGGTTTGAGATCTGAACTCAGGACTTCTTACCTCGGCCACCTCGCTCGGATTGGTTTTATTGTGTACATTACGACTCACTTACTGCATTTCACAACAATCAGTTAATTATAGTTTTCTTGTTACCACGGAAAGGAAAGGAATATCATGCATATTTAAAAAAAAATAATAAAAACTAAAATTAAAAAAATATTAAAAATATATAAAATATAAAATAATTTTAAAAAATAAAAAAAGAAAGAAAGAAAAAATAATTAATTAGCTTAGGTTCTGACATTCTGCTTTTAAGCCGTAGTAATTTTTTATCTTGATAGCTATTAATTTTATAAATAAATTAATGTGTATTATAAAAAACGTTCAATTTAACTTCCTCTACAACTTTACTGTGCTAAAGATGGTCTAGAAAAATAAAAAATGATTACGAGTAAAGTACCCCCTAAGAAATTTTCACAGAAAAATAATGTAACTATTTTATTAGCCACAGATGGATGTTTCAAAATTTACATTTTTAAAAAGTTGGGCGATTTTTAAAAAAATCAAACTTTTGAAAAACGTTTTTATGAAATGCTCCCGCAATATTTCAGTTATAGTAACCAAGTTCTTTCCGGATCGATGAAATTTAAAATAATAATAAATAAATAATAAAAAAAAAAACAAAAAAAAAACCTTTATTCAAAAAAAGAAGTCAATACAATGAATCGTTTACCAGCTACGCTTGTCGACAGACAGACGTAATTGAAAAACTTTTTTTTCTGTTTCTAGGCATCGTGGAACATCTTTACACGATGTTATCTCGATTCTAATTTTCGTCACTATCACAGTACTTTCCCTATACTACGTATATGAAAAAGTTCGTAAATAATAAACACCCTTTAAGCACAACTGTTAACTGAAATCTTAGCAAAATGATGAAGGGAAGTCCCAAAGAATACATGAAGACATTCCTCTACGAAGTTCATAATCAATTTCCGCTGTGTTTATGTAAGGATTACGTTCCTAGTGACAATGTGTTTGATGGATTTGTATAATGACACCCCCAAAACAAGTTTAAAGCTCGATTCACGTGACTAGTAACATATGACTGTGCACAACCATATAGTTTAAAAAAAAAAAAAAACTAAAAAAAACTAAAAAAAAAAAAAAACACACACACACACAATAAAATCATTTAGGTTCAAATGTGTCTAATTTGTCTCTCTTTGAAAAATTGTTATTTAAATAATTGTCCACTTCGGATTTTTATCTAACATGACCGGTCTCAATTACTTTCAAATCTTAAGGTGTAAATTAACGAATGTTCCTGTTTAGAGTTTAATATTTATTTGGATTTGTTCGTTTGTAAAGAATGAAAGTAATGTATAGGATTTTAAGAGACACGAAAAGAAAAAAAAAATAATTTAATTTAATAGATTTTAGGAAAAATATTAACCACGAATTTTATTACAATAATTAGCAGAATTTAAAATGTTGATACGATTAATACTCAGCTATAGGCTAAACAATTAAGCGGTTTAATATGTTTATTATTCTTTCCAATGGTTTTTATATAAACTTACATATGCAGTGGCGGTCGCAGGGGGGGGGGATAGGGGGGTTACATCCCCCCCCCCCGAAATTTGAAAAAAAGTACTCTAAGGGGCCAGTTTTATAAACTAATTGAAAATGTAAGTTGATTAATTTTTTTTAGTATTCTTTCTACCTATTCAAATCCCCCCCCCGAAAAAAATTTCTGCGTCCGCCACTGTACATATGCCATAGAAATACTGAACAACGGTATTTTGTATAAGCCTAAACCCTAATAACGATATTTTAAAACTGTCATCTCCAAATGCCTGCGCAATTTACAAACTTTTAAATTCCTTTGTACCTGATAATAATTGACACATTGCAGTACAATATCCTAACATGAAACGTTGAGTGCCCGTAAAAAGACCTGCCTTTCGCTAATACTCCATAACATAACCATGTAAATAGAACCTTATTGCCATAAAAGTGATCCTTTTAAAAAGAATTAACAAGTAAATGTAGTGTGAAGGAAAGAAGGAATAATTTATCTGGTCCTATTGAATTATAAGTTACGGTTCTTGTACCTAAACAAGCTACAAAACATAATATTTAAACTAACAGGCTTCTAATATATCTACTTGTATAGAGAACACATCACTTGGTGATAAACTTCTTGTAACACCAAGGATCTAGCATATAAGAATAAATTAAATTACATTACATTACGTTATCTGGTTCAATAGTAATACAAAAATGCAATGCACCAGCTATCTGAGAATACAGGAATGCTGTTTAAAATCTGAAGAACAAAGTTATTATCTTAGTAAATATTACTGCGCCGTATTGAAGAAACACAGACAGCTAGTCTGAGAAATTCTCGTGTTTACAAAAAAAATATCAAAGTTCATGGGTCACAATATAACTTATTATCGTTGATTACCGTAAATTTCCTTGATATAAGGTTCAAACGCAGTTGGTAAAATTCCTGTCAAATCTCAATGCTATCTTACGAGAACAACAACAATATAAACAATTTATTACTATTTGTACAGCTGAGATCTTAAAATTTTGCACTTTAAATTATTAAAAAGTCTGATTTATTACGAAAACTGCCAAAATTATTACAAACTCTTATATAACTGCAATATAAATCATAAAAAATAATCATTAAAATTAAGAAAAATGATCACCCTAATTAATGACAAAAACTATGGTTTGAAATTGTATAACAATTTTATTGCTGAATTCCCTGAATACGTAAATTACAATCTTAAACATTTTAAGAGGAAAATTAAAAAAATTATTCTATAATATTAATAGCACAATTTTAATTTTGTTTGGTCTTTCAATGTTTTCAATCCAATTTATTCTATTTTTTGTTGTTGTAAATGCTATTTTAAACCACTGGTTAATGCTGAAAAATTATTTTTATATACATTGTACTCATAAATTTAGAA
Organism: Ectobius pallidus; assembly: GCA_964059195.1. Lineage (NCBI taxonomy): Eukaryota > Metazoa > Arthropoda > Insecta > Blattodea > Ectobiidae > Ectobius > Ectobius pallidus. The sequence continues at coordinate 86,587,278 of CAXKWD010000009.1, forward strand.
TTTTTCGTTTGTAGTATACTGTGTATTGATATGTAATTATATTTATATTAATCTTCGATACCCCTAAACACGAGCTTTGCTCATGAATATAGGGGTATGTTTGGTTTTATTTGTTTTTACTTGTATTAAATGTGTAATAATAATAATAATAATATTAATAAGTAAGAAAGTAAGTAATGTTAATAAATGTTTAAAATGTTTAAATGTTCAATACTTTCGTTTTAAAATCTGGTTTTAAAATAGTCTCTTTATCAAAACTTGAATATATAGTTCACGCACTGTAACTAACGCAAAATTAGATATAAAATCACATGCTTAGATCAAACGTTTTCAAACGTCTTTACGTAAAAAGAGGCGTAGGAAAACTCCCATAAAAAATAATAAATATATTTGCACGCATCTGACAGTTGATCGAAGTGTCAATACAAAAACAGATAAATTAATACGAACACTAGAACTTAAAGGTAATAATAATTAAAATGCACTGGGTACTCACATTCAACAACACTTTACGAAGAAATAACAATAAATAACAACACTGCTATAACATAAACACAAACAGAATAAAAACAAGTCTGTCAGTTCGTAGTATTCATCTATGTGGTGCCATGCTTTGATACACACTGTTCGAAAGACTGCATGCGACTGAGCGGGCACGGCAGCCTGCAGTGATCATCTTGGCTGCCAGCGGGACTGCGTGGTGGGGTGGGGTGGGGATTCGCGAGGGAATGAGGCACACAAATCTTCAATGAATACGCTGGAATTTTATACATGCCGGCAATTAAATAAACAGAAAGAGCTTCTAAATAAAACTATTTTCATAACATACAAAAACACTTACACATAACTAAAGGCTGGATTTCTATGACATGTCATATTTTTCCCCTTTGCATTATTTTAGGTTTCCGTCTGGTGAAAATGGAATAGTTTTTATTGTGCATATAACTGCATATTTAGGAAATTTTCAATTATTGTAGCATATTTATTATGAATGTGCATATTTAGGTCATAGATTTGGCATATTTGTGTGCATATTAAAGAAATTTTGAGGTTTCATTTCACATTTTGTAAACGTTGCATTATAATGATACTTTTTGAGAATTTATAGATATTTTAAATAATTAACACTATATTTTAATAAAATGTATAGTAATGAAACTTGTAAAAAATATACACAATGTGTAAGTAGTAAAGTCATATTTTAAATTTGATTGGTCATATTTTAATGTTTTTAGGTCATAAATGCATGCATATATCCTATTTGTTAGGTCACAGAAATCCGCCCCCTACCCATAACTTACAGTTAACATTAGATAGTATGCTTCATTGCTTCCCTCAAAATCTCTTTGTATACTGCATAATGGATATATGGGTTATCATATGGGCCTTTGGGCAGAACATAATTGAGCGTAAGATGCGTAACTAATTACACTACAGCAACGTTCTAACTATTCCCTAGTAACCTGTACAGAGGAAAGGACTCGATTTTCATTACTTAACGGGGTTATTATTTAGGCTTTATGGAACAAAAGAGGTCTTAATATTATTTTTTCAACTGTCCTGTTTTGCCAGTACAGTGTATCCCAATTATCTTGTCCGCCTCAAATAACTTTTTTCCTGCAATCAGGGGCGTAGGGAAGGGGTCCGGACCTCCCCAGAAATCAAAACCTAAAATTCTATTGAAGTTATTTAAGCTCCATTTGTCAAATATTTTATTATTTTATTTAATAATAAAATACTGAATTTGTAAATATAGCCTATTATTTCCACTGTTCCATGTGTTATATTAACCTTTCTTATAAATAGCAATAAGTATTATAACTTAGGTAACGAGTTGGCATGTCTTAGAGTATAGTAAACAAATTTGCTAACTAGTTTTTCAGTGCTAAAAATAGCGTAAAATGTTATTTTCAATAGTTCAATATTAAAAAATAAATAAAAAATGGGGGTGAGCCAGCAGCGTCGCCAGGAATTTTGTTAAGGGGGGGCAAAATCAATTTCGGACCTCAATTTCAAATGATTAGGCTAAACACATTAATATTCACTTAGTTAACCGGATCGTTATTTTGAACCCAAACTGAATTCGACGAGGCTACAAAGTTTTTTAAGTTAACAGAATACGCTCTTTTGAGCAATGACCTTGGCAAGATATTATTATAAATAGCCTACATATTATAGTTATAATTAGTTAATACTTGCTAAACTCATTATAAAGTAATTCTATTTTTTTTTATTCTCCATGCTACAACTGTAGGTTGACAAAGAGTACCACAAATAAATGAATCCATAAGGCAATCCAAGGGGGGGCAACCTTTCCCCCCCCATGCCGACGCCCATGGTGAGCCCCCAAACCCCCCGGCACTTTCGTACACTCCCCGAAATTATTTTTTTGGCTACGTCCCTGTCTGCTTAATGCTATCAATGGTGGAAAGTCCAATTTCCAGTATCCAGATGCCGGCAACCTAACTTAATTCTCTCATTATCGCAAAGGTGCCTCATACCAAACCCAAGATCAGTGTCCAGGAACTAGGTATCATGCGGCTAGTTGCGCCTACTAAATTTCTTGGAAACGAAAATAAGAACACACACAAAGAACATTAACAACTTGTGAGAACCACCAGAAAAGTAATCGATCGCTACCAAGCACCGCAGATGTGACCATACTTGTAGTACCTATGGTATGGTTAGATGAAGTAACAATAATAGAAATACTGTACCTTATCTGCGTGAGACTCAATTTACCACGCAATAACCACACCCCTGCGGTACTACCTTAGTCTTTAATTTTACATGAAATTAAAATCTTTCGTGTAGTTTTTTGCTCGTCATTTTATTACAAATTTAAGACAAACCTCTGTATTCCGCAGGATACACTGAGAATTTAAACAAGGAATAATTGGTCCTTTAATAGATCCGAGCATACTAAAGTCGAGGCAGAAAGAATAGGCGGGTTACTCAAATAACTCCACCCAGCTATCACCCATCTTCCCTTTCCCCTTACAAATACTTAAGGCTGCGTCTCAAAGATCTTTCATTCCCACACAGTAGCTTATAGCAGTGTTATAATATAGTGTTAATGTTACTTCAGAAATATTATTTTCCAATTAAGATAATATTGCAAAAGACTAATTTAATTGATAAATTAATAATTCGATACTTAGGTTTAAAGAATTATTAAATAAACTTCTTTATTTGCGTTATTTCCATAAACTTATGCGACTTGTCGGACAAGACACATTCAATAAATATAAGAATTCAATTAATTTTCACATGATACGAGTATATTTGAATTTTAATAAAATTCAAACTACAGTACTTTTCAAATGAGAAGTCTTTTCCTTCACCGCCAATCACGTGTACGGGCTAAAAGACTGCCGCTAGCAATGAGAGTCTTCCCTCCGTCTCGCCGTCTCTGATTGGACCGCGTATCTATGCAGTTGAAGGACATAGGACTTGTCATATAGTTTGTATTAATATTGCTCTCACTATAAATTTGATAGTAAATTGTCAGTCGTGTAGTAGACATCTTATCTACTATAAAATTACTATATAATTTAAGTTGTAAAAGAAAGAATTGGCTGATTATGTCGTATTATAACGGATTTGTGTAAGCCTTCATCACAATCAACACAATTCCGTAACTCCCTCTCATTGCCGCTCTCCGCGTCAGAACCATTACTACTAGGGCTGTACCGATTAATCGATTAACCGGCTCGATTAATCGATTAAACATTTAATCGTCGATCAATTACATTTTCCGATTAATCGGTTTAGTTGAATTCTGAAAAACGTTTTTCGAGAAATGGGTCAAATGACCAAACTCCTTTCTCTCGCTTCTCCGGCCTTGGCACATCATGTGTCATTCAGCCTATTGTGCCCAAACAATTCCCGTTATTCAGAAACCTGAAGGGTAGTTTAGTTTTGCAAGTCTTGGCTGAAAAAGTAACCGGAAATGTAAGTTTTGTATATATTTTTTCACTAATTAACTAATATTGGTATTCATTAATTCAGGATTTCTTCTAATTATCTGTAGTGTAGTAGTTATTAAACGTGTAAAACAATATTAAATGTACACTTTTGTTTCGTTTAAAATACCGACCAGTTTATCGACTAATCGGTCGATTAATCGATTAAAGTCAGGCGTTAACTCGATTAGAAATTTTAATCGATTTTCAGCCCTAATTACTACAACTATCAAAATTTATCAAGACCCTTTTAATAATGTCATCTCTACCTATCTCCTTTGTGAAGTCCTCTTCCTGTTTTAATAATACACGTATAGACTGACTTGAAGATGTACACGGATCAATATACGGATAACCACACTTGACAATAACTGACATTAATACACAGCGGGGACTAAATTCAGGTACAGGGCCATGAACCATTAGGGGAAAAAATGGAGTGGGAAACTCGTCTGCACAACCAGAAAACCGCCTATTCTTCCTGCCTCTATAAAAGTAGTTCTGTGAACAGTAGACCTCGCGTCCAGAAAAAATCTAAAATCTGCTCATCTTGAAACGGAATAAAAAATAAAAATTCTTACACATGCGGTCGTTTTAATGACTTCAATGGGCATTCATGCCAAATTGGAAGAAAGTTGAACAATGCGTCGTGACTACGTAACAAATAAATTTATAGACATGCAGACGAAATGCCGGTCTAAAATGAAGTGGAACAAAGCTGTAGAATTTTTTACAATCAGGAGTGGATGTAGTGTCAAATTGTTTACAACATGAACCGTTTGGCTAGAATCGTTGAAAGAAGCTGAACATTACATGAAACGGAACAAAAAAAAACGGTCATCTTGAAATTGCATAAAAACATTACATCCTTACACATACTTCGTTTTTAATTACTTCAAGAAATTTCATGCAAAATTGGGTAAAATAAATCTCGCAAACGGCTTGTTTGCGGACCCAGTTTTTTTTTTTTTTTTTTTTTTTTTCTTTCTTTTGTTATCGTATACTTTCAACCGCTTCGGTTTGCGTTATTAATTATGATATAGGCCTACCCTGTATAAGAACATAAATTTGGAAAATAAAATGTCTTGCATAAGTTAATTTCTAATTAGAAATTACAAAATCCTTTAAATCTTTTAAGTTGGTTAATCAATAAATGCTCTTCAATTATAGATTATGTTGTGCTGTATTGAAAGCTACAATTTTTACTTTTTCTACCTGTCCATAGGTAGCCTACTACAGGTATAGGAAATACTGTGTTCCATCCTCAAATTCTATTTCGAGTTTTACCACAAATACATGTTTTTAAGTTTCCTGAATAAAAAATAAAATTTTCAGAAACATGATCGTGTGTGCGTGGCTGCGAACAACATAGCTCGAGAAGATAAGTATATATATATTTTTTTAATGTACATGGTTTGAATACATTTTGCGGACGCGACAAGAAGATTGACGATGACATTCTCTTGCTTTTACTACCATTTTTATCCTTCTGGTGGCACTATGGCCCTGGGGTCGACTCAGCCTCTAACAGAAATGAGTACCAGGAGCATATCTGGGGGTAAAGGCGGCCGGTGCGTAAGGCTGACAACCTTACCACCTTCATGTGCCGAATGTCCAAAAATCTGGGATCCTCAACCTCCTGGAACCCTCTGGGCCTCCATGGCCTGTATAGGGATCACTTTACCTTACCTTTTACCTTTTTACCTTATCGGTTCTGATGATTTTGTTTAAATTTTTGTACATGAGGTGTTTATACTAAGCACAAAAACGTTTATTTTTAACATTTTGTGTCAAAAATTCTTTGAAGGGTAGTTGTAAGCCAATCATCGTTTACACAAAATAACATGGCTAACAAAACATCCTTGCACGAGGCCAATTCGCATCCCCTACAATACGGCCTCTTATCCATAGGTGCCGACTTTGCGGGAGGGTAAGGTTCTTTCTGTCCCTCCCCCACCCCATATTTAAGTTTTTATCATATGAGGTCAATGATTAATTAGTAAAAATTAAATTCTTGCGCCCCCAACAAATTACTTGAGTGTAGTACCAGTTACAACGGCCGTAAATGATTTACAATACCGGTTAAGTCTTGTGCTTCTTCTAGACCGTCTTCAACATAATACTAATCCAAACTCACACTCACTTTGTTTTATTGCATCTTTCCCCTCCCCTCTGTTTCGCCGCAATCACTTATGGCAACGGCCCCCACTTCAGCTAAAGACGTGTCTGGCTGTTGTTTGCGGTGGACATTATTGTTATGAAGCGTGGTTTGTTTCAAGAGCCTTACGGGCTATGACACATGTTATGATGACCTTTATATCAGGGGTGGACATTCCCTCGGTGCTGAGTCTCAAAACCCATACACACATTGAGCCATCAGTTAAAGCGGTCGCACAGTGGTCCAAAATGCGAATCTAGCGGGACAAAACTCATTTTGGTCACCCTTGTAAAATTAAGCAACAACAGTCTGATAATACTGAAAACATATCCCTTCATCAGGAATGAACCTTTAAATAAGGGTACTTAGATTTATGACAGCATGACACATCCCCAAAGTTCAATGAAGTTTTGCTGATTTTGGGCCAGGCATCAGACGGTATATTTCTCAGTAAGGTTTGTTAGTGGCTGGAAGCAACTGTGAACCAGTGGAGGAATTTATTACTACTGGATAATTTAATCCAAGGTATGTGGAACTTTTTGGTATAACAAGTATACATATATACATATTTGTATGTCCGTCATATTAGTTTGTATTCTTTAAAGATAAAAAATAAATTTATTTTTTTTCCAAAAACTTTAATTTGACTTATAAAAAATATATATCTGAATAGCACCTTGAAAATTCACCAGATCATAGTTAAATTCATGGGCTATAAGTTGCTTTGAACCGCAAAGTGCGCAAGTTGCGCCTTTTTCTGGAAAATCTATTTCTTTCCAAGAATCCAAGAAATAAGATTGCTTCTTGCAGAATATGTTTATTAGTAAAATATGGGATTTCGATCAGTAGGCTGCACTGAATCAATAGAACCAGCAATAAATAATACCTAAAGGTTAATATGATATTTATTTGAATAAGTTTAAATAAATAAAAGTATTCAATTAATTTTAACAAATTAAAAATATTCCAAAAAATATGTAATTGGTTAATTTTCATACAACTTATGAAAATATTCTACGGTCTTTTTAGATATACTTTATTTTTATATTCTAGGGAAAACAAGGGATCCAAAAAAGTAGAATGTCACACACTAGAAGTAAATTACGGGTTATGACCCGCATGGAATTATTCAAATTATTCAGGAAGAACAAATTCATTACGCAAGATTTGTGTAATTACGTGAAAGAAAATTTTGAATTGCGGGACTGCAATACTGTTGCCTTAAATGAAATTTAAAAAGTGCTATTATTGTTTAAATCTGATTTCCGGAAACGCTGAAAACAATGTGGTAGAAAACATGATAGATTTGTGGTGAAATATACAAAATGGTTAAATTCTGAACTAATATTCCCGGAAAGTGTTATGAAATTTCATTCACTGAATGCTTCATCTTCATCAAATGTTGGAAGACCGAGAAAATTATTGTCTGAAGATAGTGTTCTTAATCTACTGGTCATCACTTCAGATCCTTTGATATCAAATATACGCCCCTTGCCCCAGAAGAAGAAATACAGTCTACCCTTGGAAGTTCGACAGCTCTTAAAAGAACCATATCTAATCAAAAGCCACAGAAATTATGAACAGAAGAAAATTTCGTCACCTCTAGAAGAAGTTGATGATGATGATGATGATGATGATGATGATGATGATGATGAAGAAGAAGAAGATGATGATGAAGGTGGTGATGAACATTATGAAGAAAATGGCGAAGAAAAATATGATGATGATGATGATGATGATGATGATGATGATTACGATTAAAATTTTGAAAACAGAACTGTAATCTTATAATATGGTATCATAACACATTGTATTCGTATGTGTGTATATATGTATGTAGGTCTATGTGTGTATGTGTGTTTTGATGTAAAGTAGATGATTTTTCCTTTACCATCGTTTTCTAAAAACGAATACATTAGCATTGTTCCCTAATCCACAAACAGTTTCTTTGTGCTGTAACTGCAATTACATGTAAGGGTAAAGTTTCAAAACATAATATAATTTTGTCCCGCTAGATTCGCGTTTTGGACCACTGTGGGTCGGATGGAAATTATTAGAGTGGCCATACATCCCGCTTTGACCGGGAGTCCCACGCAAGAGTTGGCCAATGACGCGGGTTTCTGTATCGCGGCGGCCCCTGCTCTAACTCCCGAGCGATCGGGTGAAATATCTACGCAAATAAAGCCGCGATCGGTGTAATGATTCAGGTTCTCACATTTACCGTTAAAATTACAATGAAAATAACCACGTACCTCATCACAACAGATGTTGGAAATATTCTCCTCTTGCATCCACACAACACTGCTATCTTTTTAGGAAATTTTCTTTCACGCACGTAAGTTCAGCTTCCGAGATCAAGTTAATTTCTCTTGTGATATTGTCTTTAAGTTCTTCTAACAGTAGGCTATGTGACTATTATTTATTAGGAACTTGAAAAATAAAGTGTATAGGTCAATTCCCCACACATTAGAACACTAGAAAAGAAATTAACTCTTATCTCAGAAGCTGAACTCACGCGCGCGAAAGAAAATTCCCTAAAAAGGTGCCAGTGTTGTGCGTATGCAAGAGAACATTTCCAACATCTGTTGTCATGAGGTACGTGGTTATTTTCATTGTAATTTTAACGGTAAATGTGAGAACCTGAATCATTACACCGATCACGGCTTTATTAGCGTAGATATTTCACCCGTTCGCTTGGGAGTTGGAGCTGTGCTCGCCGCGACGCAGAAACCCGCGTCATTGACCAACTCTTGCGTGGGACTCACTGGGTAAATATATATATATATTAAAGTGTGTGTGTGTGTATATATATATATATATAGGTATATATATAATATTAAAATATATATAAAACCATTTAGTTGTCCCGTTTTTGATAAAATTCTAGAAATAAGCTCGTGAACAGAACGTAGATTTATATCTGTAGACTTTACTGGTTTTCATAGATTTAGGTTCATACGGCTACTGCCCTCTTAATGCCTGAAAATTGTTCATGAGAATTTTCATATAGTTTCATCAGTTTGCTCGACATAAACTTATTTAAAAAAGGAAGAAGAAAAGCTCTAACTGGCAATAAACTGAACAAAAAGATAAATGTAAGGCAACATTTTTTAATGATTATTCTTTAAAGATACAACTCAATTCTTTTTTATTTACTCCTATCTATGAACCTAGAAATCCATTCCTGATTCACCATGCAAAAATTTAGTAGAAATCGGTTAAGCGGATTAAAAGTGATAATTATGTTGATAATAGCCTATTCCTCATGTCTCATTAAATTTTTATACCACTGTGGTTTTTTGACCAAAGAGTCTGGATTTTAAATAAACACTGTGGTGTTCAAGTAAAAAGTCCAGTTTTTAGTATCCCTTTAAATAAACCCATATTTACCATTTTAATCGAGTCAGTCAGGTAAGGATAGCAAAGTAAGTTAGTACAAAACATTACATTACATTGAGCTTTTATAATGTAGCAGAAGGAAAAACTGCACCCTGGATTTTCAGTGTGCTGCTAATATTTGGAGCAATGAAAGAAACAATGAGGAAATTGTGAAAGTCAAACTTTGTGCATTTTAACAATTGTATGAAATGCAGTGAATTTGATAAATTTCTCAGATCCTACAGTGGCAAAGAACCTGTTAAAGCTGCTAAGTCAGAAAATAAATATAACTTCAAAATGTCGAGCAGCAACAAAAACTAGCAGCTTGAAGCATCGCTGGATCAGCAGCGAGATTCATGTGAAATAAATGCTCTCTTCCTATAGTATGTAATATGAATTGTGTAATATGTTGCAATAATGATAATCAATATAACGGTAATAATAATAATAATAATAATGATGATAATAATAATAGTAATAATAATAATAATAATAATAATAATAATAATAATAATAATAATAATAATAATAATAATATGATTACATCTAATAATAATAATAATAATAATATATTTTGTGGTGTTTAGTTGTGGCTCCAGGAGTTAAAGTTGGCAACCCTAATGGCAGACCACTAATGTGAGAAACTGTATTATTATTAGGTCAAAGTGTATTTACTTCAATAGGAATTCTGTTAAAACACCCAATGCTCCATTGAGTTACTTTTCAGAACATATTCAAGCAAACAACTTCATCTTTTAGCAATATAAATTAATCCACTTGCCAAAATGAAGGCAAGTTCATGAGGGAATTTTAAATTATCGAGGAAGAACCCCCCAATATTCCCTGTTTTGTTCATCTGTGCATGTTTGTGTTATCCTAGGAGTAGGCTTTTGTCAAGTTGATCACCCACAAGGGACTTTCCCAAGTTCAATCCAAATATAGTATGTGGACCATAGATCTGACACATTCTCTATACTCACTGTCATACAAATGTGGAGGTAAAATATTTAAGAAAGTAGAAAGAGAAAGATAAGAAAAAGAAGAAGAAGAAGAAGAAAGTATAATAGGAAACAAAGATATAGGCTAATAATAATAATAATAATAATAATAATAATAATAATAATCACCATCTAATAATAATAATAATAATAATAATAATAATAATAATAAGAAGAAGAAGAAGAAGAAGAAGAAGAAGAAAAATATCACTACAATGAACCTATTCTATGATCCTAATGTACTGTATGGTACAAAGAAAAATTCCAAACATTTTTGCTCAATTCTAAAAATTTGACCTGACATAAATTTTAACCCTGTAAAGGAGGATGCATCTGAGAAGAAAAAGGCATATGTTATTATTGGATCTGAAATTGGCATTCAAGATAGCGGTATTATGTGCTGAAGTTATCTTAAAGTTTTCTTAAATCACAATGAAGATTGGTTGGTTTTATTGTTATATAATGAGGGGCCATTGCAGGTTTGGTGGAATTTTGTCCTGCAAGAGTTCTTTTGCATGCATGTAACATCTGCACACACACATAAATTTCATATACCTGGGCAACAATCGAACTAGTTACCGCAGGCACAGGAAGCCAAACTGTGTCATCCCAGCCAATAATCACAATGATTATTTAGCTCATCAATCAGTAACCAATCCAGTATAAGAATATGTGGAATTTCAATCACTCAAGAGAAGTATCTATCGTCATAATGTTGTAGTTTTATTTTTATTACTTTCATTTGATTGCACCTATGTATAGCCATCCAACTGCTGCATCATCTATAGACCTGGGATTTTAGGCTCTAAAAAAAATAGTTTTAGGCACCTAAAATAAGCTTTTAAAACAAGTAAATAGGCTTTTAACAGAGAAAATAGGCACTTAAAGTATGCTTTAAAAATGTGTAAATAGAAAATACACTTTAAAATACTACAATATGCTCTTAAACTGTAACGTGATTTTTTTACTGTAAGAAACGTGGTATAAGCCTACCTATTCTTAAGCCTATGCAAAATTAAGACAATTAAAAATACATGCATCAAAAACAGTTTTGGATTATATGAAAAACTGACACAGTATGTCCCTTCTTACTATATACCTGCTACTTGTTTTGAGCTAATCCTCCCCCGTCAGTCAGAATTCCTTTTAGCGATAATTGTTTGGGAAAATCAAGTTTCTGTGAAAAACCCACCCTCTGCTGTTCTGCTCTTCATTCAGGGTTGTCCATTAAATGATTCTAAAAGTTACAGAAGTTGAATTTTATTTTAAATGTACAAAATAGGCATTTTAGGCATTAAAATAGTAAAAATAGGCTACAAAGGTCCAAATAGGCATTTTAGGGCACTATAAAACTCTATAAATGTAAGTGATTTATCATGAAACGTCCATATGTTTAAAAATTTCCATGTTATTTCATAACATGATGGCAGGATTGTGGGGCATGTGGATAACATGCTGACTCCCATGGCCAGTAATGATGCCTTTCTGAACCAAGCCGCTATTTCTTTACTAAGCAGCTCCTCAGTTTGTGTCACGAGGCTGAGAAAAATCCGAGGAGGTACTGGGGCTCCTAGTCAGCAAAGCTAACCACTAGACCACGCATGCGGTCTTTATTTGCTAAATAGTCATAATAAATTAGATGTCCATTTTATTCAAGATAAACTGCTTTTACCTATGTTACCTATATTACCTATGATAAACTAAAATTGCAATAAATGTAATATTGTTTACACTTAAAAATGAAACAAAAATATGAATTTTAACACTCAATTTTCCCACATCATGTACAGAGTGCTTTAAAAAAATGTATACGCACTTTGAAGTATCATAGAAAATCCATTTTCTGTTCTACAAGGTTAAATTTCTGGAAATGGAAAGCTTAAAGTTCAATTTGAAAAATAAATTACTTTCTGATGAAAATGTTCTGCAGTGTTCAAATGTTAAATTGTTAATGTTCAAATGTTCAAAATGGTGGCCTTCAGCATCAAAACATTTTTGAGTACGATTCCGTACTGAAACGTACCAAAGTGTTCAATGATATACCGGTATCCGTGCACACCGCTTGAATCTCATTCCAAAGTGTGTCTAGGTTACATGGTTTACGTTTGTACACCTCATCTTTTACTGTGCCCCAACTGTAAAGGATTGTTGAAATTATTGTTGGATGATTGCTGAAACGATTATTGGCACGATTGTTGAAACTATTCTGCTGCTACCTGTTGAAGAAATATAACATTACTTTCTCCCAGAAATTTAACCTTGTAGAACAGTAAGTAAATTTTCTACGACAGTTCAAAGTCTGTATACATTTTTTTGAAGCATTCTGTATGTTGCTTCAAGGGACTTTAAAGTCAACTTACAGCAGCAAAAATCAGGTTACTGCATTATCAATTACATAAATTACAAGCAAAAGATTACTTACATGAAATCATGCTGGAGCTGATCATGAAGGACTTGAGCGTCTTTGGTGTGTTGTTATTTCTTCACAAACTATCAGGGTTGGAAAGCTGCAAGCATTCAGGTTCCAGCTCTAAATCCATTATTAAGGAACATTCCATAGGAAGATATATATTGCTACCCAAAAGTTCCCGAAATTCCTAACTGGAGCACTACCCAGTGGTAATACAAGAAAATGTAGATAGGTGACACTTCACACATCTCTTGTGAGTCAATGTGCCAAACAGCTTCGTTCTGAGTTCACACATTTAGCGATCGCATAAACTTTTGTTTCAAACTCGAGAAAACCTGTCACAACTTTGGAAAGGAAGTCTAGGCCAACATAAAGGTGGTTCTGAAAATCCCTGCAAATTTACAGGCGATTCTGCTCCTGCTAGCACTCAGTACCCACAGAACGAATTTTGCCGCAGTTCTTCTCATGTTGAGTTAATTGGACAAAATCCTCCGGCATGTGCCATATGACAGTCCAACGTCGCAGACATCTTCGATGGTATGCCTGTGAACTTGCAAGATCACAGGTTGAACAGCAGCAACATTTTTTGGTGTACTGCCAGTTAAATGCTGCCCAGAACAATCATCTTCAACCAATGTTTGTCCATTTTTAAACCGCTTGAACCACTAGGAGGTTTGTATCTGGCCTGGTTCATTGTCTCCAAATGCTTGTTTTTACATCTCATGCATTTCTGCAGCAATCTTCCTGAGTTTTGAAATAAACTTCATGCAGACGAGCTGCTCTTTCATGTCCATCATTGTAAAAAATCACAATGTAAGCAACACGCAACAACATAAAAACGCTCACAAATACTAAATGCCTTCGCTCAGAATGAAGCCATTTGGCACATTGACTCACTAGAGTTGAACAAAATGTCATCTAATGGCATTTTCTCATACTACCACTCAGTTGCACAATACTTATGAATTTCTCTAACTTTTGGGTAGCACCTCGTATATGTAAGCTAGAAAATTGCAGCATGTCAGGGAATTCAGGAAATAGGAGTAGCTACTTTCTTTTAATTTGGTTTGCACAGGTTCCATACTTTTCCTAACTCTATGTATTTTGTGTTGAGGCAATATTCAAAACATTTTAATAAACAGGTACCCAGAATTGTTGTGGCTTGCAAAAACGAAAAGTAAAGAATTTTTAAAAAAATTGATTAACACATTCTAATATTACTTGAATCACTTGCACTTTTTAAATTATACTGTAGTAAAATCCCGTTTTTAAGGCATAAATTGAGTTAGGTTTAATAAATATAATAAAAATTAATATAAATAACTTTACTGTTTTTAAAAATGATTTAAGTCCTTGTATAGTTACCATAAGAACGTTTTATTCCTGTCTTTAAGGAACACAACTTTGAAGAAAAACACACTTCTAAGGAATAATTTTGGAATTACAAATGTCTACCTTGCAATAGTGAATTTATGAACTGGAAAAACAAATCCAATTTGATAGGCACAGGAAAAGAAAAGACAATGTTTTCAAGAATTTGGTAGTCGGAAAGGAAGTTGCTCAGCATAGATTTCTGGTATAATGAAATATTCAATGATAATTTCTTTTGATTCTTAAATTTCCTTCTATCATTGATAATATTCCTTTTGTGTTTCTTAATACTAGTACAGTACAGCATATGGTAAAAATGCTGTAAATTAGTGCATTTTTGTTCATTTGAAACTAACCCTCTTTTAAGGAAAACCCCATTCAAAGGAGAAAAATCAATTTCCAAGATTTTCATAAATAGGAATTTTATTGAGTGATCATAACTTTTTACTTCTACTCAAAACAGCAGGGTCTGTTATATAATTTGGTTTTATTTTAAAACAATGATTCCAAAATTAATTATCTTCATATCACCGGTAAGTATCTACAAAATATTTTTATGCTCAAGATATATTTATCATTTTGTAAAGCCCAATGCACCAACCTCAGTATTCAGAATATGAGAGTAAAGTACTTTTAGCCCTGGTAAAGTCATACTTTTGATGCACCGTGCTCGGTTTCCACTTTAAACTTTCCAAAATGGAAATAAGAAATTATATGTAATTTTGTTAATGTGTTCAATATGTACAGTTAATTGAGCAAAAGGAATTACAGGCGATTGATGACATCTATTTGAAGAACTGAATGATGCCCAACTCATTAAGATTAGTATCAATAAGTGTTAGAAAATTTAAAGTCAGACATAAGAAAATACAAACCAAAATATAAAACCGGTATACTATTTTAGATTTACAAAAATGAATTGATGCAAAAATAAGGCATTTAGGGGGGGAAAAAAAACTCTACAGTAGGCTTAATTTAGATTAAAATGGTTGCTATTTAGACTGTGTACATGCTGAACTAGAATCACAGAATTTTTAAATCAGAATTTAACTTTTCTGGGAAGACTGGGTGCTATACTACAACAGCACAAGTTTTAATGCAAATAGTTAGTGTCTTAGCTCAATCTACAACATGTATGTTGAATGAAATATTTTCTCTGGATGGTTTACTAGTAGCTATTTTACATAGGATGTGTGGAACTGTTAGGATTAACAATATGAAGTAGAAATGGGGGGAAATGAGTCATACAGTTACTTCAAGGCCTAGATTTTACTTGCTAATACTGTTGCCAACTTCAGAAAATTTAAGTACAGGAGTTTGTATTATTAGTATAATTTTACAGTTCACTTTGATTTAGCAATACAGTGAAACTTCTCCTTTCAGACACCCCAAAGATACGTACACTCCTCATATATGGACAGATAGAAATAATGATAAATATAACTATCATTTAAGGATAAAGACAGCTGTTTGACAGCCCTTAAGCTTGCTTTACTTCCTGACAACTCTCCTCTATTCTTATAAATTAATTTTTTATTGTATCGGGAACATCTGATGTTGCACATTTGTACAAGCATATGTGTATCAGTATGTTTGTGAAGTTGAAATTAAATGTTGAAACTGGAATTATTCCACCCTTTTGATTTATTTAGAAAAGTATAGTTAATTAATATTTATTCAAGTTATCTAAATTATTATTATTATTTTCCGTATCAAAATTCTCGTTCCGATTATTATTATTATTTTGTAATTCCAAATTTGAAATATTAACTGTAAACAAAACGTACATATTCAAAATACAACGTACCAAATTCGTAATTCCAAACCGCGAATTGGTTTAACCAATAAAAAGGCATTACGTAAGCGAGAGTATAGCCAATCAGAGCAAAGCATTCTACAGCGCGAAACAGAGCGTTGGTAGGAGCTCACTCCACTACTGATCGTCTAACAGCACAGACCGTCGTGTCGTGCTCTCTTGAAAAAGTTTGCGGCAATTAAAACCTACGCTATGGCGATTACCACAGTCACATACGTAACATATACAGGACATGTATAATCGTGTGAGTTACTTTCATTTGTGATTAACAAGACAAAACTAAAATCACGTAAGTAATTATATGTGAAACTCAAGTGGTGACAACATACACACAGCAACACAATCTACAAGCTACCAGTTTATGAATAAATTCCGTTAGATAAAGAATTATAGTGTGGTTATTATTTCAAAGATAGTAACTAGATATAAGATAGTACCCTGAGATGATTTGTGCACCTGCCACTGAGTACAGCAGCCGTGGAGTTGAGGCGCGTAAAACATCATGGACTCCGACTGGGAATTGAAGTAAGTACTTTTACCGAAGAAATCCTTCACCCCTCCAACTCAACCCAAGTACACCTCAATGTTTTAAAGTTTATCATGTTTACTGTCACATTCTGATCATGGACAAATTGCATTTGTGAAATTGATCAGACTTTGCAATATTGGCTTTTAAAATAATAAGAGCCACATAATCCACCTAAATATCTGAGGCAATGCTACTCCTCAATAATTTATCATCGGTATCGGTAGTTGTGTAATGGATTCATTATTCAAATCTACATGCTCAAAGATTGTTAGTTTTCATCTGAATTTACCCACAGCCTCTTCGTTATTTCTTAGCTGTAGCAAATCTGTTAAAGATCAGGCAAAGCTGGTAAACATGGTCTTTGGACAATGCAAAGCTGGTCTTGTCCAAATTTTTATATTAAATTTCAGCTCTTTTAAATCAATACTGGTGTAAAATTGTTAATTTTTGAGGAGAATGGAAAGGAAATATTTAGAAAGCTCTGAAACATGGTACTAGATGAAAATTTAGAAGATTCAGTGAATGGATAGAATAAAAAGTGAAGTTTCAAGAAGAATAGATAAGATGAGATGTATGTTGGAGGTTGTAGGAAAAAGAGATAAAGAAGACTTCTGATTGGATGTAATCAAGGAAAAATATAAGGAACAAGAAAACTTGGTAGAAGAAGAATTGAGGTACTAGACAGCCTACATCTGGAAGAAAAGGAGCCATTGACAGTAAAAATATGTAGAAGGAAAGAGTTAAGACTGGAATTTCACATGTGGGTATATACCTGCCATAATGCAGAACTACCAATAATCAAAATAACTAGGATAGGCCTAATATGAAGAACTGTGTAATTATGCTATTTACCTCTCATGACCTCTTATTGAGGATTTGACAATGAACTGCACTATGTGGATTCTTGTGAGCAAACAGTATTAAAATGTGCAGCAAAATCAAGGCCTTGAGGTTAGGGGTATACTGTGTTACATGTTATTCCTTCTTTATAATTCCATAATTTACGTTTGAAATGAACACAATAATGGTAAATTCATAATAAATAATGGTAAAACCACTGATAAACACTTACATAAAAATAAAATGAGAACACATGTTGAGCATGTTGTACTCCATCACTGGCTGTTGAGCTCGAGGTCCATGTCTGACCACACAGCTTCAGTCTCACTCTCATCCGCTTCACCCTGGAGCAAGGAAAATAACTTTATATAAAAGAACAGCGCACAGATAAAACTTTTAAAGAAAGTCTTCACAAATTTTTAATTGAAAAATGTTTTTATTCTACAGAAGAGTTTCTAGAAACCTAATTCGCTTCATTTTCTCATACACTGAAATTGTATTTCATGAATAGGCCAAGTATGTTTGTTTATTTGTTTGTTCGTTTGTCATACTACAATATATTATGTTACACTTTGCTTTGTAATTCTGTATTTTGTATTTTAGAATTTCTGTATTTATATTTTTATTTATATTTGTATTGACGTGTCCATTATCTTATGTAAGATAGAAGGATGAAAATAAAATAAACTAAACTAAACTAATTGTTAATTTTCATGTGTCAAGTGGTACAATATTAATCAATGATCTTAATAGATTCCACCTGGTACACCACTAAATTTGTTTGAACACAGCTGGAAGCTGAAAAAGAAAATAATCAGGAATACAGGCTCACGTTTATTGAGTAGATTGCTTATATGTTTATTTTCTTACTTTGTTGTCAATATTCTGACAACTGTTATATTACAGCATAATAAATAATGGACAGTCAATGAATCGATTCGTTGACTGATTGGTCTACATCCGAGGAATTCCTAAACGTTATTGATCAATATCAAACACGCAGTGTATGAATGGAATAGTCATGAAAAATAGTCAACTGTTTTTTTGGAATGCCACACAATACTAACCTCATTCTCTGAATCTGCTATCCTCTCGTAAGTTGTATCCCCACCTTCTTCTTCTCCAACTGCCATGTAGTATGAGGTATCCAGTTTGCTAGAGGAGTTGTCTATCCTGTGCATTCCTTCAAGAGCTCTTCTGTTGTTTGGATCCAAACTACAAAAAGAGTTATTATTAGGAGCCGGATTTCTATGACATGTCATATTTTTCCCCTTTGCATTATTTCAGGTTTCCAACTAATTTAAACCAGATTCCAACCATCCTGGTGAAAATGGAACGGCTTTTATTGTGTATGTAACTGCATATTTATGAAATTTTCAACTATTGTAGCATATCTAATATGAATATGCATATTTAGGTCATATTTTTGCAAATTTGTGTGCATATAAAATAAATTTTGAAGTTTCATGTCATATTTTGTAAATTTTGCATTAAATAATGATAATTTTTGAGAACTTACAGATATTTTAAATAATTAACACTATATTTTAATAAAACGTATTGTAATGAAACTTAAAAAAAATGTACACAATGTGTAAGTGGTAAAGTCATATTTTAAATTTTATTGTTTTTTAGGTCATAAATGCATGCATATATCCTATTTTTAGGTCATAGAAATCCACCCCCTAGTTATTATCTATAGAAGCTAAGGTATATAGCCAATTAACTTTTTCAGAGCTGAATTTAATACATGCAATCTACAAGTAAGACCACAGTAGTGTGCCTGCTTCTAAATCCAAAGGTCGCAGGATCAAATACTACCATGGTTGATAAATTTTTCAGGACATAGAAATCCTGGGCATGGAGTTCTCTAGGAGGGACTTTAAGCTGGGGGGCTCATGTCATAAATTTACAGCATGTAAAAAACTCCAAGCCAAAATTAGAGCCTCAGGACAGAATTTCCCGGCCCTTTCATGTCCAAGTAGTACCTTAGTTTCCTGGGAGGGTTTGTGAGGCAGTAGGCTTACCATATGTCCCTCTGTCCTCTCGCAGAAAATAAGCGTAACAAAATTAGGTCAGATACTTAAACCTCCAACTGGAGGCCCTATTCCCCACCTGTTAGGGGTTACAGGAAATATCAGATCAGAATCAAGTATAATCATTAGTGGGCTTTATGTTTAATTGAGAACAATTTCAACAAAATCTGGTTTCCATGAATGACAATAACAACATGCGGATAAAAATCATCATAAAATATGTTAATCTTTTCACTGCTACTGATGCATATAGGTACCACAGAAAAAACTGCACAAAAGCAGAAATATAAAATTAATAGAGTAATATGTCAATAACAGTGAAAAAGTTAAAATAGTCTTCTAGACCTCTAGAACCCTGCTTCAGGCATTACCATAAGGACTACCAGGTAGGACCACTGCAGTTAATTTTGATTTGTATCAATATTTTTCCTTCAGATTTTTAAAATCATTCGAAGCCACGACTTCCAAAAACAAGACAAGATTTTTAAAAAATCAGTACAAACTTAATAAATCTTGCAAATAACAACCTAGGAATAAGATATTAAATACATGTCAGATAATATTGAGCTCGATCAATGAAATAAAATACATGTGATACCGGCTGCTCAACGATAATTTATTTTATAATTCACTGCCTAGGCCTTTCGGTGCGCTTGCATCACCTTCAGGGCATCTTTTTTGCTGGTTTGGAGTTCAAACAATTTAAACCAAAACTGCATTCTGTCACATTTATAAAAATAAGATAAAATTCACAAAAGCATTATCACCTGTCTTCTGTGGCCTCTTCGCCACATGTCCGTTGACCATGATTCTGCATATTGTGATCACTATATTCAGAATCATGGAGGAGAATTTTAAAAAGACCATTAGACCGGAGGAGAGAGGGGAAGTCCTGCAGTGAGTAGGAGTTGGCAGTCAGCAGAAGATGGGTGCAGTCAATATTCGACAGAAGCTGAGTAACGACCCACGTGGATAATGTTGAATTAGTGGTTAACTCGACAGTTGGTGAAACTTTTATTTTATTTTATTTATTTATTTATTTATTAACTGCATGTCCCATTACAATGAGAGTAATACTACATGCACTAATTACTAATATTACACTTTTTTAAGCATATAATATACTTTATCTTCCTTATTCTATGGCTGGTTATTGTGGAACTTATTCATTACCTTATTAAATCTAAATTTTCATACTATCCTTTACAATATTACTTAACATGTAGGTATAATCTATTAGTATATTAGTTAATCACTTGTAATTCTAGTATATTAGTTAACCTCTTGTATTTCTAGAATATTAGTTTACCACTTGTATTTCTACCGCATTCTTCTACAGGTTATCTAAATCTATTGAATTAATGAATGAGATTAGTTCTTGTGTATAATAGCGCATTAATTTGATTTTGTCAAATGTCCACTTTCCATGTTTACTTATCATATTGTTCTTAAAAATTTGTCTTTCCCTTTCAAGTTTGATACATTTAAATAGTAGGTGACCCACTGTTTGTTCTTCGTTTCCACATGTACACATAGGACTGGTTGTTATATTAAATCGGAAATAGTATGAGTTCATTTTCCCATGGCCTGTTAAGAAGCTAGTTATTTTTCCATTTAGCGGTACGTTTATTTTTAACCTGTCTTTTATACTGGGGAGAAACGACTTTGTCACTGTGTCACACGCTCAAATGGACAGCAGTATAGATGTCACGAATAAGGATGTTGGGTAGTCTCTTGTGGCTATTAGGATTGCAAATGGACACTAAGCAATGGAAGAGTACGTTAACCTGTAGCTGTAGTTTCCTTTAATAGTAAACTTTTTGCAATATAAAAGCAGATACTTACTTAAGTGCAATGCTGTAATGGTCTAAAGCCTTCTCTTCTTCATGCACTCGAGCCAGGAGATCACCTAGCATCTGGTGCAGCTTACAGGTTGGCTGTAACTCCACCTGCTTCTCCAGCAACGATATTGCAGTCTCCAGCGCCATCTCCTAAACACCATGTTAAGCATTTAAAACAAAGGTAACAGAAATATCTCCACAAAACTAAAATGCAATAATTTTGGAAATTCAGGATCGAACACAATACTTCCTCTTTCTGTAGGACCGTATTTTACGGACCATAAGACGCACTTTTTTACCTTGAAAACACAGCCTTAAAAGTTGGGAGCGTCTAATGGTCCTAAGTATACTAAAAATAATTAAAATTATGGTAAATACTGCTGGAATACCATAGTTATACACAAGTTGTTGTAAACAATAAATTTACGTGATGCCACCTGTACAGAAGAGATTTTTGTACAATGCAGGTTTTAAGTTAGAAGGGATTTACACCGATTCCATTGTACAAGGTTATAATTTGCTTATGTAATGGAGTATATTATTCCCTTCAAAATATTTTGTTTAGAATCACGTTACATTTATTTTCCTTCAAATTTCCATCCTAAAATTAAGGTGCGCCTTATGGTCCGGAGCGTCTTATGGTCCGTAAAATACGGTACCTTTGGTATGGGCAGAGGAAGTAAAAAGTAGACTAAATGGTGAAATAAAATGAAGATAGTTTTTCTTTACATCTCAAAAGTATTGTTTTGGTCTTGATCGATATATCATTCTCATCAGATGTTTTCATTAGATTTCAAGATTTGATGAAAATTGTGCTACTGATCTGGGCACTTGTACAATTAAAATGGCTATGGTTATCAACAGGGCCCGGATTCTAATGAAATGGCATCTTTTTATTCATGCTGCATAGACATTGCCAACTTGTAGATAAATCCTAATCATGGCCTCTAGAATATAGAAATACATTTTTAATAGGTCATTTTTTGTCATTTTATGCAATTTTATATTTTTAGGGCATTTATTTCAATTTTAGGTAATTATTTTGTCATTTTCGTGTCATTTGCTTCCTTATTTAGTCATTTTCATGTATTTACATTGAGTGTATTAACTTTTTTCGTCTTCGTTTGTTTGTTTGTTTAACGCAAGAAGGAAAAATTCGGCATCAACTGTTGTCATGTCTCAGTCGGAAATGAGAATCAAAGAAACGCTAAAATTTTGTATTATATTACTATCATTATTAGATTGACTTGGCACCAGAGTCTGCCACCTGCTTGGATCTGAGAGTTCAAACTACTGTTTACCCTCAATAAACAACAATATAATCCAGCAGACCACAAAAGGAAATGCCGAATTTTGACTCGCCAGTGCCTCAGTGCCAGTATAAATTTCCGTGAGAAAAGAACATTCACAACATTGCAGTTATTTAAAGATTTTACAATTTTGTACAAAATAGTCTACAACTTTGTGTGTACAATAATAATTATTATAGGCCCTACATAAAATATCAGCTTTTAGGTCATTTTTATAATTATTAAGTCATTTTCTTTAAAATTTAAAGTCATTTTATAGGTCATTTTTCAAACAATTTTAGGTCACCAGAATCCGGGCCCTGGTTATAAATATCTGGGAGTATCACAACTGGTCGTGGCAAATTAACTGCCTATGCTATATCAATTTTTGTATAAATTAAATACAAATTTTTGTACAACAATGCTGCTTAAGTAGGTGCTTATGTGCAATTTTAAGTTACAGCCATATATATTTGCTCTAGGGCAGCATTTCTCAACCTTTTTGAACCCGAGGACCTCTAAAATGTCTAAAAAATATTATGGACCCCTAATTTTACATCACATTTTTAAAAGAGGGCCCATATTCTTAATATTTGAGGTATTAATTACAGGTCATTATAACGAAATATGTGAAAAAATTTTACTTCTTTAATTTCCACTTGCTTTATTATAATTTTTAATTATATCTGCGGACCATAGGTTGAGAAACGCTGCTCTAGGGGAAAAAAGTGTAGCTTATATTCAGAAAAACACACATAGAGCCCAATTCCAAGTATGAAAAGTTATTCCATCTCTAAATGCACAAGTGTGAGATTACAAAACATGGAAAAAAAATATATTACCTGCTCGTAAATTTCTGCCAAGAGGTAGACTGCTGGCAGGTACGTTTCATCTTGTGCTAATGCCTTCTCCAGTATACTCTTTGCCTTGCACACTGTGACTGGATCCTTCATAAGTACTGAGGCATACAACTGCAAAAAATAATTACACTATTAACCTGGCATCACTCGCATATATGGCTATCATGTCATGTCTTGCGAGTTAGATTTTATCCAGCATACGTTTTTTTCTCGGAAACTTTCTTAGGATTCATGGTACACATCTGACCAGCCACTGTTGTATTAAAGAGCTCATTATCAGCTTCGAAAAATTGATTTGATTCATTTCCTTTCATATTATTGACATAAATGACCCTTACAATGTCATTTCGCACTTATTTTTCAGAAATACGTACATTTCACAAATTATACTAATTTCGCATTTTATCGCTGATTCAAAAAATACAATAATAGACTTCATATGCTTCAAAACAAAAATATTACTTATTTTGCCAGCATTTGGGGATATTTAGCATTTATCGCAATTGTGAAAATCTACCATCCCTAATAATAATAATAAATAAAGTTAATATTAAGGTCCTGTTTCCACTTATACACAAATATGAAATAATGTGTCCAAGAATAAAAAAGTGGATCTTGATTAAAAACAAACATACATAACACACGTTTCAGTCCACCCTCCGGACCTTCCTCACCATCTTCCGATTTTCTTACTGGCACCCCACCCTACCTAGCATTGTCTCTATTACATACATTCCTTAAAGAATACTAGGGAACTTTTTTCCTTCCTTAACGCACACATAACCTGCCTTTCCTTGTTCTTTAGTCTAGCTCTAATGCTTTTCCAAAAGCCTTTCCTCTTGTTTCCCTTCCCTCCCATACAGCCCTCATACCATTTTTGACCAGTTGGTTTTCAACTGTATTAAGCCATCCTATGGTTTCTTGTTCTCTTAGTATTTAGGCGGTTTCTGAGGATGTGGTCTTCCTGTACTGAACGTATAGGAAACCGGTTTTTTAACACTCTTTCCATCACTAAGGGCCTGTATTACCACCACCTGCCGACAATTCCTCCCGATATGTGACTACCAGATAGCTTAACTGGAAGATGTCTTGTAATGCCACCGAGGAACTGCTATTGGAAAGAATGCAGTAAAATTTTGTAAAAGATCCTCAGCTCGTTGAGCGAAGAGATGTGTTTGTTCTAGTTTGATAGGCCTCCGCTAGGTGCAGCAGCTCGAATTTGTATTTGCACAATTAAATTACATAAGAACATATTTTAAGGGCATTAATCGATTTGTGCAATTCTGTTTTATTCATATGTGAGCCTAAAATGGCATTATTGTGTAAGTTAAATCTTCCAGCATCAATTCTGAAACTCAGGTGGCTTTGAAGCTTCGGAGTGCTGCCATCTTGTTTCCACCAAGCTTCCCTAACTGGCAGTTGGTAGTTTATCAGCCACTCCATCCTCCTGCTAGCTTATCTGGGAGTTGTCTTTCCAGACAGATTTTGTTAGGAGATCATAGTATGCAATTCTTGGCCAACTTCCAGATAAGTTCTCTATCTGGCAGATAAATACGATATCAGGTGGTCTTTGTACAGGCCTCTTGAGCTAACTTCAACCATTTCCAATAAGGAGGGTTTTACTGTGTTTAGATCTTTAAAAACATAAAAAAATAAAGTGATCCCTATACAGGCCATCGAGGTCCTTAGGGTTCCAGGAGTTTGAAGCTCCCAGATTTTTTTACACATTCAATACATGAAGGTGGTAAGGTTGTCAGCCTTATGCACCAGCCGCCTTTACCCCCAGAATTGCTTCTGGTACTTATTTCTGTTAGACGCTGAGACAACCCTAGGGCCATAGTGCCACCAGAAGGATTAGGCCAATTGAAAAATCCCAATGACCTCATCGGAGACTGAACTCGCAACCTTCTAGTTTGGAGTGCAGTGCCTCAACCACTACACCACAGCACACCCCCTGTTTTTACATCTTAGAAATGATTAAAGTACATTACTTACTGTTAAAGCTCTAGGAGTTTGGCCCAATTGTTTGCAAGCAGTGCTGGCAATAGTAAGAGCTTCTCTCAACCTGTGCATGGCAATGTAGCAGTCAACGAGACCTCGGTGTGGTTCATACCGATGTGGAGACACCTGCATTGCTTCTCGAAAGTGAACAACAGCATCTTGAAACTTCTTCAGATCCAGAAGAATCCCTCCTTTGAGAATCAGTGCTTCTACATTGCGAGGGCTTAAGAAACAAGCTTTCTGAGCAAAGTAAGCAGCTTTCGAATTTTTCTTGCTCACGTACAGTAAGTATGCCATTGCTATCCAGGTTTCTGGACCATATTCTGATACTGTAACATTAGGAGATATGAGTTTTTCCAGTTCTTTGTGCTTTCGTTCTTTGGCAAGGAGTGCTGCTAATATGTCCAGTCCTCGCTGCATATGCGGGTCTAAAGCATGAGCCTGAAAAACAACAACATATTTTTTCATTACTGATAGATCTAGGGTTTATAATTTCAAGACACCAAGATTCATTAGTTCCAAGCTTATCATTAATGCCATGAGTTTCATTTTGACACGCAGATAGACAAGTCATTTTTACAGATAAACGAATATTACTGTTTTATTACTCAACATTAAAAGTTCTGAAATTTCAGTTTTTATAAAAATTATTACAACCACTTTTTCAAAAATAAAAATTTTGAAAAATATTTCATGAAACTCCGCTTAGCATTTTAGAAATAGAAACCAAATTCTACGGTTGCAACAAAGTCGATAATTCAAAATTATAACAAAAGAGAGGGCACCATTTATCCTCAGTGGAGTTCCACAGACACATACAGGCCGATAGACTTCATTCCAATAAGAATTTTTTGGCCTCTAGGCATCGTAAAACATGTTTTCCTGGTGTTATCTCGGTTTTAATTTTTTCCACAATTAATAAATACTTCATTTATACTACATATATGCGAGGAGGTATTAAAGCAGAAAACAAACAAACACCTTATCCTTACTTTACTCACTCTCAGTTGTTGAATCAAACACAAGTTAAAAAATAAATAACCTACATCTATTATTAGAGACCAGGATATGTGGTGAAATAAAATGAACAAAAGCAGTGGAATAAACTGAATAAAATACTCAGAGTGGTAAATAGTAAAAAAAATTGAGGAACGACAACTTAAGTGGAATAAGTATTGCTTTTCTACTGAAATAATTATAATTACTTTTTATCTTATGTACCAGAAAAAGAACAGATGACACAGAAATGAATGAAATGACAAGAATTACAATTATCTTACATATCAGAAAAAACTGAAATGAATGGTAAGTATAAGAAAATTTAGCTGAAACAGTCACCAAAGTACAAACAGAACACTGTTTCTACATTTTCTGGACATAATTTGTTCGCCTGTCTGACAATAAGTTTGCATTATAGCCCCTCTTACTGTCTACACTTGTAGTTGGAAACTATACTGTCTTCAAGCAGCAGCTTAAAAAATAGAATATTCTTCTATCAGCCCATTCAATAATTCATGCTTTACATCAGTTGCCTTTGCCTGACGCTGCAGTATATGCAATGTAATGGCTACTCAGCAGTTTCCATGCCCTTTAGAATGCGTAAACAATTAAACAATAAAAACTTGTCATCTGCAGCATTTTGCTCATATTTCAAATTTTTAAGTAGATTTTGCTCATATTTCACGTTTTAAAGTAAGTTTCGCTAAACTTGAGAATAAGGTGACCACCGTCATAACCAGGTCGTACCGAGTGGGACCAAGTCTACAATGTCGCCAATATTACGAACATGATTACATGCCGATTGAATTCGGCAGATAAATGACTGTTATAGCAATGTTTTATGAAAAATGTGGAAGGGTAAAAAAGCTTCTGCATTAAGAATTCTAGGTCCGTGACAGGTTATGTTAGGTTAGGAACAGTCATGTTAGTTTAGCAGCAGCATTCTGCATAGCCCGGGGTTCGTGCCATGTAACAATGTTTTACGAAAGGCGTGGAATTCTAGGTCAGTGACAGGTTATGTTAGGTTAGGAACATTTGTATTAGTTTAGGAGCAACAAACTGAATAGCGCGGAGTTTATTATGTCTCACACTGAATCTTTTCTACAACGGGAAATTTTACCCTTGCGCCGATCGTTTCTCTTTTGTTCCCCATGGCTGGCTACGCTATTCTGAAGGAGTTCAGTAAGTTTCATAAAATAAAAACATTTACGATATTTCCTGACTTCAATTTGCAAAAATAAAGTATATCTGGTACAAACATGTATTTTTGGTAACGTATTCTCACTTTTATTACAAACTGTTCACTAATAAACCTATCCCTGATTGCTTTGTCCGCGATACTGTTTGCTTCCATTACTGTTGATAATCAATTCTACTAAATCAGGAAGTATACAAAAAACTTTACCAGGCCAAATTTTTAGATGCTTGGAAGGTGAGTATGCTCTGCCAGCTCTCCAGAAAGAGATCTCAAGAAGTACCTACATTTAAAATCCCCCAAACCACGTCTACAATTGTCACTTGAAGCAGATATAGCTGACTTCCAATTCATGCTAACTGCTTGAACATGTGGTATTTTTCACGGTCTTTGCCAAAGAAGATTTCTCCCAGCCACCATAACATATCACTAGGGCAAGGCATTTAATAGCCATAAATTAGTGAAAAAATGCATTTATGACCTAAAAATAGTGGAAAAATGACACAAAATTTAAAAAAATGACCAATAAATTTACCATTATTACTTATATTTAGTTTTTTAAAGTAATGAATTGCTAAAGGCAATTTAATGGATGACTGTGTGTTATATATGAATTTACAATATAAAACACACTTAATTCTGTCATGATGGTCCTAATTTCCACCGATTAATATGTTTACATAAGAATAAAATAAAAATTGTTTCTAGTGGATATTTATTTGTCTTTTCTACAAACACACAACGTTTCGGTCATAACCATTAGACCTTCTTTAGGTGACTAATGGTTATGACCGAAACGTTGTGTGTTTGTAGAAAAGACAAATAAATATCCACTAGGAACAATATTTATTTTATTCTTGTGTAAACAAAACACACTTATTTTATTACTAAAGAAGTAAGCCTACCAGTAAGTAAATTTATACTGCTTGGACACCATTAGCAGAAAAAAAAAATCTGAACCGTCATGGCCATCAAATTGCCCCTAGCAAATACGTCCTATTTAAAAAGAAAGACAAAATAATTATTTATTGCTGCAACATAAACTGCTATGGTCTTTACAACGAACCTGGACTAAAAGAACTATGAACCCTTGGCGGAGATCCTCAAATAAAAACTACTGTCTGTTGTCATAAGTAACGACGACTTGTACATGGAAAAGCTCCTCTTTATCTCCACCGAAACATGACTGAAAAAAGCCTAAAGATGCCGAAAATGACCTAAAAATTGCCAAAAAATTACCTATCTCTTGAAAATGACGAAAAATGCAAAAACAAATTGTCCTTATTTAATCAATTATTTCATGATACACATTTATATATATATATTCGAGCTATCTTTTAACCTACATATAAAAAAGATGCAAAATCATCAAATGCCTTGCCCTACATATCACTATTGCCAACGTCCACTTTGAATAATATTAATATAATGTTCTTATGGTTAAACTATAAAGCTTGACCTTTATAATAGTAACACTAGAGAAATACGTAATGCTTTCTTAACAAAATCCTATTGCATTCCTCATAATTATTAAGAAAAGAATGCATCTAGTGCATATTTATATGAACTTTTTCCTTATTTTTTTGTCTTAAATTGAACTATTTTATACACATTTCAACAACGAAGTTGTATCATATGTTGTTCTGTAGATATAATCAGTAGCCCGTGTAACTACTGATATTTATCTGTTCTCAATTGTTGGTATCTTACGGTGTCTGACAACTTTAACTGATTTTCATGATAAATAATGGTGATAAATAATAAGTAAATATTCAATCTGGCATTTGCCTTTATGACCGAGGATACCATGCAAAAACCCAAGACAAATTGACCTACAATAGGGTTTGGAGCTGGTATCTC
Source organism: Ectobius pallidus (assembly GCA_964059195.1). Taxonomy (NCBI): domain Eukaryota; kingdom Metazoa; phylum Arthropoda; class Insecta; order Blattodea; family Ectobiidae; genus Ectobius; species Ectobius pallidus. The sequence continues at coordinate 86,616,824 of CAXKWD010000009.1, forward strand.
CAAAATGTGGGTCCCAAATGCTAGCACCTGAGCCGTCCCGCTCAAGCTTATTGTATCGGTTACTATGATGCAGCCTGTTGTGCTTCCTTCCCCTAGCTGGGAGTGTTTAAAAATCATAAATTACAGTAGTGTCATAAGTAGACCTGGGATTTTAAGGCAAATGCCTATTTTGTTCCTTATGAAATAACATGAATTTTTTTAAATATGTGGACGTTTCATGATAAATCACTTACATTTATAGAGTTTTATAGTGCTCTAAACTGCCTATTTGGACCTTTAGAGCCTATTTTACTATTTTAGTGCCTAAAATGACTATGTTGTACATTTAAAATAAAATTCAACTTCTGTAGTTTTTACAATCTTATAATGGACATCCCTCAATGAAAAGCAGAACAGCGGAGGTGGGTTTTTTACAGAAACATGATTATTCCAAACAATTGTCGCTAAAGGAATGCTGACTGATAGGAGAGGGGGTGGATTAAGGGGGAAGGATTACTGTGTCAAGTCACCAGTGAAAGAACATATGTTTAAGTGAATATAGTTCGTGATGCCAAATTTTGCAGTTAATTCTGTTAACAATAGGTATACCACGTTTCTTGCAGTAAAAAAAAAAGACCATGTTACGGTTCAAGTGTATATTGTAATATTTTGAAGTATATTTTCTGTCTATCTACACATTTTTAAAGCATATTTTAAGTGCCTATTTTCTCTTTTAAAAGCCTATTTTAGGTGCCTAAAACTAATCCTTTTAGAGCCTAAAATTCCAGGTCTAGTCATAAGGGTCCCACAGCTAGGTGTGGGTATGCTGCCATACCTGGCAAGCATTTATAGGTCCAACTATAAGTTTCCGTCATCACTAGTTGTACTAAGGTTTCTAATCTCCTGTAACACATTCAGGTAATATCAAAACTGCTGTATATTACAGAACTGAACTTACCCTCTGCAATACAATAAGTGCGTTCTTATGGTCCCCTGAGTAATAATAGCTTTCTCCCATTGCAACAAGGAGATTGAGATTGTCTCGCAGAGCACTGCGGTCGTCTAGCTGTCGGAAAGTAGTTATAGCTTGTGTGTATTCTCGATTGTGTAGATGAGAGTGTGCTTTGATCCATGAATTTAGCCTGCAAAGCAGAAAGATTTTAATTATTTGTTTTACACAGGAGCCTTTGACATAACTCAAATAATTACAGGAAGCTTGCATATACAATGTTTACATGGAGTATTCAGATCTTACGATAATTATAATTACAATAATTACATTCCATGTCTCCATGCACGTTTAACATTGAAATCTAACTGAACTCTCAAAAAATATTCACATACAGGGAAAAAACGCAGCAGGGAAAAAACGCAGCAGGGAAAAAACGCAATTAATTCACATAAGAATTATTTCCTTATATGTTCTTCTTAGAATGACTGTCAGCCAGTATCTGATCAGTAAAGGCATGAAGAAACTAGGTTTCATAACATAAACTAACTTCAATTTTATTTGTTCATTATAAATTTTGTTTCCACTCTCATGGGCAATTCCATGGTCACGGACTAACATTCACAGAGAAAAGTCACTATACTGGCAGCCATTACACTAACAATATTACACACACAAGAAATTGACATATGCAGATCAATACATAAAGAACTAAAGTATTTACAAATAATCTTAGAGTTCTCTAACGTTTATATGCACAGGTATTTTTAACTTTATAGCACCTTGTCACGGACTAACTTATTTTGGACATAGGTTTCATTTGTAGGAACAAAACAGAAAATTTCTGTGATTTGATGTACATTAGGCAGATGTGTTTTATTTGTTTTGAAGTAGGAAGGTATATAGCAGCTTATGATATGGTTCTTTAAAATATGACCATGAGTTTAATAGTAATAAAAAATTAAATACTTGCTGTCACGGACTAACATGAAAATCGTCACGGACTAACTTCTGAATATAAATCACAAAATCACATTTACAACGTAACAAAGAGGTGGACTCAAACTCGTTTTAATAATTGATTCAACGTATGTTAGTTCATGTTGAAGACGTGGTTTTGGGCTCTTCAGTCAGTGCATGGAAAATGCTTTTGAAAAACGAGTAGTCTTCATCTTCTACAGCTCTGAAACTATTTTGGCCTTCTTTCAGCTGTTTAAGTTAACCATTTGAAAACAACTTTATTTTTTAACCCCTTCATCAGTGTCTTGACTATTGCTAGACAAAATATTGATTCTGATATCCTTAATTATGAGGTTGTTGAATACAAATGTTGCATCGCTGAACCTATCATGATATTTTTTGGTTCTTTCAGCAGATGTCTTCCCCATTTTTATAGTATAGGTCTAAAAAAAAAAAAAATAAAAAAAAAAAAAAGTGTTAACTTTTCAGAAAAGTTGGTTTTATTGAATATCGTAACTATTTTGATCTCAATAATTTAGAAAATTTAAATTTTGGTTCTTGAAAATTAAATGTTTCATATAAAAATAGGTTAGGCCCACAAAATATTTAATTATTCTTTATTTTTCTCCACTACCTTCACATTTTATTTAAAATATTCTAATATCTGTGAAATATGTCATTTTGAGACTCTGTGACTGTTAGTCTGTGACACCATTATTTGTGGAGAAAAAAACATTCAATTTCAGTAACAAAGTGAAGGTGTACTGCTCCATATTAGTACACAGAGAATATAAAATATAATTACAATACATGCATTATTTATTGTTTTAGGTAAACTTTTACATCTTTTTTGTCACGGACTAACAGTTTCTGTGTATTATTGGACTTCCTTCCATATATTAATTACCTAATTTGACTTCTGCAATTCAATGAAGTAATGTTTTCCCTCCATAACAAGTCATCTTTTGTTTTATGATGAAAAAGAATCCTTGGAAAGCACTGCTGCCATATCTGTTGGACTAAATTGTGAATGTCCATGTTCATCGTAAATTTGGTGTTTTCTATCAATTATCTAATAGATTATATTTTAAGCCCAAATTTAAAAGACAAATGCATGAAATATTTATATTTTCTGAAACTTTAACTCTTTGACTTAGAGAAACTGCAATAATTTACAATATTTGTAACATTTTATTTTTTTCAATCTGTGTCAATGTCATCATGAATACACTATAAAGGAACATCCTAATTTTATGTCTTCATCCATAAGGTGTGATCCATCAGTGTAGATATGGTAATTATGTGATCTGTGACAAGCAGTTAGAGTAAAAGAAGTAATATATTCTGCCCGATGTCCTACTGCTGTACTATGTGCAAGTTTTTCAATTTCCATTTCAGGAATATCAAATTTATTTCTGTTCATTTTGATATTCGTGACAGCCTCTTTATAAATTCCAGTAAAATGAAGAGGTTCCATGTCAATAATAATGAAACTGCATCCATAGAGATGGTTTGGTACGCATGTATGACACGTAAAACAAACCCTCGCTGAATTTGAGCCAACTTCTGTTGAGCCCATTTCGTGTGCAGGACCTCTTCAAATAAACTAACGCAATACAGCACCATCGGTTCAATTGCTCCACGGTATATGATTTTTAAAATGTCAGTATAATTTAACTACGATACACTCTATAAATACAATATATTTACCAGTCCATGTTGCCGAAGCTGGACGAACCTTCAAGAACTAAAGAATTGACCTCTACTCCTTTGACTCCTAAACTTAGAAGTCCTTCTGCTGCCTCTAAAGCCAAAGGACACTCCTAAAAGGGGGAAAAAAATACACACAAATTTAGTAAATTTTGGAAAAGGACCTCTAGGATCTTCAACTTCTATAAAAAATAAAATGAATTTCATTTTTTGATCACTGCTCTTTAAATTGTGTTATCTTCATTGTACTCCTATAAATTTTCCCAAATAAATAAATAATTTAGTGAATAAATATACATATCTAATGTATTATAATATAACATAACATAATATAATATACAATATAATGAATACAAGTACATTTTCTTATAAAGAAATATCTGGGAACTTAAGTGTAACTTCAAATATATGATCTTCAAAACTGGCTGTCAACATGAGAAGCCTTTATTCATATGTTACACCAGGAAAATCTGAAATCATACAATGCATAAATGCCATCGACCTGAGCTGTGATCAAACCTACAAATCTGGGAACAGAAAGCCAGTGCCTTATTGATTGTTCCACCCATGCAGACTAAAACTATCTTGTTTTGTATTCTTTTAAACAATATTAAAGTAATAATTCAAAGTGTGTTTCAATGAAGTAATATCAGGATCAAGTTGTTTAAGAATAATGCAACAGGTTTATTTCAAAACTACTACAATCGACATTCATGTATAGGCTACAATATGTAACATTATCTCTAACAAACATTAAGTTCTTTTACCTACCCTTAAAACTTCCTTATATGATGTAATGGCAGAACGCTCCATGCCTGCTTGCTGATATAGCTTTGCGAGCGCCATATTAATCTTTGGATTTCTCATTTTGCCTGGTATAGACTGAAGTACAACCATTGCCTGGTGATTCTGCTTGAGATTGACATGACACACATGGATCTGATATTTTATGTCTGTAACAAAATCAAGTAAACGTAACGTTCATATTCAATTGAAAATCATTTTTGAATCCATATTCAATTGAAAATAATTTATGGTCCTAATCTTTCCACTATACGTTTTATTAAAACATAATATAATATAAGCAATGACACTTATTTATAATAGTGGATAAAAGAATCTTTTTATAAGGTTCCAAGATTTCCCTTTCCAAGAACAATTTATGACAGTAATTTTGACATCCCGAGTGAATGGATAAATGAGCATTACAAAGATAACATGTTTAGGATATGGGAGGCAGAAAATGGTGAAGGCAACAATGATCAACATCAACAACAGCGTCGAAACGACCGTGCTACATAGTAACGACAGGATGTTTATAATTTGTGCAGTCAGTACACTTGAGAAAGGCCTGGAGGGCAGGCCGAAACATTGTGTTTTGTAAAAAGATTGTTTTATCCACTATTATAAATAAGTGTCATTGTTTATATTATATTACGTTTTAATAACGTTCATAACTAATAATAACAGGAATGTATATTGTACAAAAGTAAAGATAAGATTTCATGACCTGGTTGACAGTTTTAAAATCGAGGTTTCAACTGAGAATTACTTTAAAAAAATCTTTTCACACTTACATGGCATAACTTATAATACCATATTTCTTATGTATAACCTCTGCATTTTTTGCCACTTTTGTCTTTGAAAACAAGGGTGGAACCTACACATGAAATATCGTAAGTAATAGTAGTCAGTAACATGGTGTCCTGCTTTGTACAGAGAGAACGGCAAGTCAGTGGTCTTCTGCAGAGCATTGCTGAGTGAGCCAAAGAGGTCGGTGATCATATATTGATGATCTGCCGACATCTCTGACACTGTTGACTCGTCCTCCTGACTTCAACTAAATTCTGGGCAGAGGTCATGATTTGATTTTATTGTACCAAGAAAATTACAAAAGAGTCTACTGGCTTCGACACTTGTCATTTACCTGTAGGCATCTTAAACAACACAATAACACTTTTCAATTGGAGAAATGTGTAGACATAGGCTATAAACAGTGCTGTTAAATGCATATAAACTGATTTCCCCCTCTACAAAAGAGAAAAAGTGAAGAGACACAAAAACAAAAAAGACTATTTTCTAACAGATTCATCAAAATACGTTTCTTCTCTGTTTTTCCTATAGGCTCTCTTCGTAAGTCCCTAGCAAGTTCGCATCGTACCACCATTAGGCCACTGTTCTAATGATTTTGTTGTTGTTATAAAAAGGAACACTAAATAGTGAATAAAACCGGGATTCAACGAACCGGACTTATAAACAAACTTTACAATACAAATATTTGTATGAATATAATTTAACTCGAACTCATTTAATTCCGCCATTGGTTTGTTCTCACTACTTTAACTGCCTATCTATTATACACTAGTCACTAGATACCCGTTAATAGCGCCAGACATATATTTATTTATGTTGAATTATTACTGCTTAGATCAGTTAACATCCGCACTGAAAGACAGCAGACATCAACTGGATTTGGTTTCAATCCCTCTTTCGCCTACTCTCCATGGATCATCTCTCCTCCACGGATCTTCCAGGTTCTGTGAAAAGCTGACTTGTGTCGTTCTTGCCCCTTTATCAGTGGATCTTTCTCTGTTTTGTAATTCAATCCCTCCTGTATCATCTGTCCACATGTCTCCCTCTGCTCTTCTTAATTCTTCTTCATTCGTTTCTTTTAACCAAGGACCAGCCTTCACTTAACGTTTTACCATCTACATACAATTCCAATTTGCATATAACAGCTTCCCTACCTGCTTGCTTTAATTCCTTATTTTTACGGATCAATTTTCTCCTAGTGGCCTGTTCTTGAGGTGCAAGATCTTTGTTTATAAAAATGCCCAATCCTTTCAAAAGTTTTGCTCTTTCCAGAATAACATACGTATAACTTGCTTCGTAGCAAAACGAGCAATTATTAATCTTCTCCCGTTTTTCTTTTCCACTCTGAAAGTTTTGACTATTTCCCATCCTTGGAGTGCTCCCAATTTTAACTTGCCCTCTAAAATTTCAGTATCTCCATCCTAGGCCGAACATCTCTTCTTTCTTCTATCCCCGTAACTACTAGGTTGAATGCTCTATTTCTCTCCTCCATACGATCTATTCTAGCTCTCAGTTCTTCCACCTCCCTCTGCATAAATTTAATCTGTTCTCTGATCTCCTGCTTTACTTCTTTTGTTGCCATATTGATTTTATTGCCGAGACGTTCTTCTAGGCTATCAAGCTTTCTGATTATCTCTCCAAAATTACCATGTGTGTCCGCCGGTCCTGGATTCATCTCAATACCTCCCACCACTAGTAGGAGCATCATTATGATTGAGTAAATCAATGCGTTGAGTATGTTTACTTTAGTTGCTTGATCCTTCTTTTCCATCGCCCTTTCGTTCCCAAAGGAGCCAATTCTTGCTCTGTATACTACTACGTCTACACCCATTGTCCCTTATGCCACTTTTCATTAAATAATCTGAAAAACTTCCTACACACGTCCTCTCGCTGCCTTTGCTTACTTAGTACTGGGAAGAGGTCATGTGCCACATGGAAACTAAACATTATTCCATCTTGATCTTTGCATCTAACGGTATCAGAGTCAAAATGTACTAAACACTTCTTTCTGGAAAAAGATCCTTAAAATTAGGGTAGAATAATGCTAACACATTTTTTCAAAGAAACTGAGGACACTGAAAACTTTATGGCAGAATTTTTAATACAGCTTCTTTACACTTCAGCTTCCTAAATATGGTGCAGTTTATGTCTTTAATGTCAAAGTTAAACAATAATCAATACCTACTAGACATACTTTTACTTTAAATCAACACAAACATTTCTTCACAAAGTTTCTCTTTACATACTGGAATATCAAAGCGGGGGTGCGCAGGCAAAGAGAGTTAAGTCCATTTTCTTGTTACTGAGAATTAGAGTGACTTAACACACTATACCAGCCCAACATAGCTTTAGAGATGGATAAACCCATGAGGCACACGTCCATAACTACCGTACGTTTTTGAATATGACTTACTAGACTTAACACAAAATGTAGAGAACATTTTTATCTATAACTCTACGGACATATCTCAATTTTTGCCCTCGCACTTGCAAAATGAAAATCACTTTCCATTAACTTAATTAGCACAGACCGTGAATTAGACATTTTTTGTTTTTGAAATTTTACTAAGGAATAATCAACAGTGGACTTCACAACTGCAGAATAAAATACCACTAATAAAAATTAATCAAGGAGACTATAAGACAAACGCACACAACATGAAATCAATCAGCATCACATCTTTCTATGCAAGAATCATTACTATAATATGGTAGCCAATCACACTTTGGCCAGTATCAATATAATCGATAGTTGAAGAAATCACATCTCATTATTCATCTCCGAAGATAACACAATAGTCATTAGGTTTCAAAATTACTATTAAAATTTAAGATTAGGCCTAAATGAGAAGTGTAAGAGTTTAAATCCAAGGAAATTAAGGCAATTCAAGGGATAAATTTTGTCCAGGTACAGACATCTGGTAACCTTAGGCTAGGATATATATATGGGCAGGGCTTATCAATAAGGAAACACAGTATTTTTGCATTCAACAATCCCTTGTTTGTAGTGATTTTCTTTAGAGTAATGGGTTAATCAATTTCAAATGAAAAGATAGCCAATTAAACTGGAGCTTCAATCAGCAGAAACTGTAAGGATCTCCTTAAGAAGCAATTAAAAAATTAAAAAAATGAAATTGCCTTCTTCAGAAGATTATCCCTAAGAAAAGAGAAAAATAATAAAGAAAATGGTTATTTTATAAAATTAATTACGCAACAAACTTTTCAAAAACATGTACTAGTATTCCACACAAAGAATTAAGTTTTTAAGAATTCTGCATGTTTTGTTAAAACCAAAAATCCATTCCTATTCATAACATTCTGAAATAACATCCAAGCTTATGCATCCTACTCCTAAGCCACAGGTTTCAATTTCAAAGTTCATGGCAATACTAATTAAGTTATATAAGATTAGATTACATACAGTAATTAAATCCTGTAGATAACCTCTGAGATAAAAGCTTATTGCATTTACAATCTTACCTATATCTGGCATAAGTTCTTTCTGGTTCTCTTGTGGCTTTGCATTTCCTTTAGACTTGAGCAATGACTTCTTAAATTGTAATGCCTTCCGGTACATCCCTTCAGCTTTGCGATACTGCCCAAGATAGAATAATGAATCTCCATAAAAGACGTATGTCTGGAACTTTGCTGGTGCTGTTAAAATGTCTGGATTATGATCGCTGACAGAAAGGACTAGGCTAGCCTGAAAGAGAACATTTTATTAATTAATATTTTTGCATGTAACCAGGAAAAGAAATTTAGGGGAAACATCAAGATCTCCCCAGAGGAAAAATTGTCAGAAAACTTAATGCCGTAATTCATTTCTATAATCAAGAATATTTCAATTTGCAGATCTTTTTGCATGGAAAGATCTAATAATGATGCTGCATGCACTACTTATGTTAAAAGAAAGTGTTTTTTATGGTTCAGTGGTATATTATTGTTATTTTATCCCTAGGATATGATGTCTATTAGTACAGATTATGACCTAAGGCATATGGCATTTATTACGCATGCTAACATATTCAGATTTCTTAATGCTTCAAACTTAAAACTTACTGTAACATTTTGAACCTTGTTTTAAAAATTCCACCAATTTTCAATGATTTTCCATATCAACAGTCTTGGCAACCAGTAAGGTCTTCTTCTTGTGCTTAAAAATCATGAAGAATATAATTGAATGTGATCAAGTGTAGAATTAGATTATTATCTTATTTCCAGCTATTCTATTTCATTCATTTTTTCGGGTCTTTTATTTAACAGAAAACTTTAACCACCGGGTCAGATCAAGGAGAAAATTATTGATCTTTTTGCAGAAATTAAAACAAGAAGAATGGATTTCATTTTTAAACGAATAGATCAAGCTTGAACTGTAACAATTTAGATTAAGGTAAGTCAAGATTTTTTTATTTTGTTCTTTTAGGGTTTTATCAAGTTTCTAAACAAATTTTCTTTTTATAGCCTATATGTATGTATCCTTTTACACAATTTTAAAACAAAGGCTAAAAACCTTTTGGAGCAGCACCCCACTAATTTTAGCTACGAGCCACCATTGACTATATTGCTAAATATAATACTTTCAATTATCCATGTTAATTGAGACCTTGACAAGCAGGAATAATTGGAAAACATGGATAATCCAAACCAGGTGAGGGATTTTGAAGTTCCCCCACTTAATTTTGAATTTTCCGCATTTTGTTGCTGTATTACACTTATATGACAAAATTAAGTGCAGGAAATTAAAATCTGACGAAATAAAGTGCGGGAAATTCAAATTTTTGTGCATGGATAATCCATAAATTGGATAATCAACTCAGAGATAAACAGGAGTTTGCTGTAGCCTACATGGTATTTGAACAAGAAACTGTCTTTCTTACTTAACACTAATTTGTCTAATTGTTGTTTTTTGTTGGATTTGTACAGGACCATTTGTATGGCAAATTACTAACAGCCAATCTTTCAGTTTTTTGAAAAGCTCTAAAGTATAGGCTACTTGTATCCATCCTAAATGTAATATTTCAAAATGTTTGCCTTCATTTTATACATTTCACTCATCCGTATTTCTTCACTCTGAAATTTCACAGCTATATCACAGACTCTTTGCTTGTCTTTTTCATTCAACTTCACAATATCCATTTTCCCCCTTAACAAACATTCATACTTCATAGATATTTATAATACCAATTTAAACAATCATGATTAATTTATAGGTGCCTTAAACTACGGTAGCCTATATCACTTTAACTACTCTAAGTGTACTTTTGTTTCACCAAAGATCAATTAAATTAGTGTTACACAGAGCATGGAGAAGTTGCTCTTAATGCAGCAGAGTAGTGTATCGCAGTAGCTCATTGGGAAGGTATGGTAATAGGCCTATATCACTTTAAACTTCTTTACCGGTAAGTGTACTTTAAACTTCTTTACCAGTAAGTGTACTTTCATTTCACCAAAGCTCAATTAAATTAGGAGTCTTCCTGCTGGTTATTCCTTGTGATGAAGGATTATTTTTGCACAATACAGTAATTCTATACTTTGAATCAGCTTCAATTGTAACAACTGTTAGTCCTCTGTTACAAACTCACCCAGACCGAGTGAGCTACCACAAGCATGGGAACATATTGATACATAATTCAGCAAACATATGTATTGCTTGTCGCTTTGAAGACTGACAGTGAGAAACTTTTGTGTTCAAAGCAGCACTAATATTGATCCAGAAGGAGGAAGACAGAAAAGAGCAATATTTGATATTGATTTCTATTGCCAACAAAACAATCTCGTACTACAGATAGTGCCTATGCTTTAGGCATGTTTCTGTTCATGTACTGAGCCATCAGAAGCTGAGGGTACTGTGTAGCAAAGGACAAATCATGCGATTGGGTTGATAGGATTATTTAGTAACACAGTACTCCCTACCAGACAGGTGTGGAGCTATGCAGACTTCGTAAAATAAACATAAATCATGTAAACATTACTAAGTCCTCTTACTATACAACTATTTAAACAATGAATGACAAGTTACATGACAATGATCTACAACGAGTGTGATACCTAGGCCTATTGAAATTTTCCTGTGTGTCTTCTGGCAGGGATGATCTTAAGATTTTAAGTTGGAATATCACTACTACCTTCCCATTAAATTCATAGAATGTGGTCATGTTTAACATAAGCCAAATTGACATCATTACAAGCCGTAGTTGCGAAGTTACATTATTCAAATTCAAAGAGATTCTTAAAATAATTATACATACATAAAGACAATTAAGCTTAATTTTGAAATTTATCGGTACTACTTGTTTTGGCTGAGTAGGCTATTAATTTTAATAGTTGAATAATCTAATGAATGATTTCAGGCCTGAACTTAATGATAAACTGAAATGGCAAACTGTCATGTCCAACAACACTTTCCACTTAATTAGTTAGGCTAGGTACCGGTACAACTGAAATAGAATTATTCAATGTTAAAGTATCGCTGGTGCCCTGTCGCCACACATGGCATAAAAAAACATCTGGCCATATCTCTCAAAAGAACAAATATTAATCTAGAAAAAGTCAAATCAGCCTATCCAAAGAAAGCCCTGTGTGTATCAAAATTTACACCATCACTTAAGCTGATAGTATACGCCATGCCAAGAGAACTATTTTACATTGAAGAAATAAGAATGAAATTCTTACTCCTAGCCACACCCAGCTACGAGACTGCCTTAAAGGAACTCCTAGCTAAGAGAGAGGAAATTTGGGAAGACTTCTTTGCCACAGATGCTATGACGACACAAAAAGGGAGAGACCAAATTATGACCTCATAAGTGACGACCAGGTTCGCAGTGCAAGGCTTCCACCATCTGATACCCCACAAAGCAGGATACCATTTTCCACGATCAGAATGCATGTGTAATCATTGGTTTAAACAGTGCAACAGTTAGGCCTACCATGTGATGTTCTGCAAGCTAAGGAATGAAACATTCACAAACTTCTGTACTACAGAGAAGTAAATTGGATATTTATTGCACACTGTGAGCATTTCTCCATTCATTCAATTAGTCTAGGTAGGCACGAGGGTTAAAACTGAAGGCTCGAGGGACAAGAAACAATTTCAGAACAAGAGTCTCATAGCATTATTCAATGTAATCAGTGAGTATGAAAGTATGTGCCTTCTATGTAGCCTAGGCCTACTTAGTTTCAAACTACCATACAGAGACCTTGTATTACATTTTGTCCATTTCCAAACAAGTTCTTAGCTCACTGGTAATCCAAAGGGGAACAGTGCGGCACTCTGCTGCCTGTGATATTCTTGTTTTAGAAAAACAGCCAAATTTGATATTGTCCAGCACAAGGAGATCGTGATTTAACAGCTGTTCAGTGCCATTTTAGGTTAATTTGTGCTCACCTTTTGGTATACTTACATTTAGAATCTTATAAAAGTAAAGATCCTGCACGAAATCTGTGCCGATTGCCTAAGTCATTATATTACGTTTTCGTGGGGACTGTAGTGTCGATTGGCCTGCTACCTACCTCTCTCGCACAACAGTACATCCCTTTCTATTTGTAAAGGCCAAGCTACCTCTCTCTCTCGCACAATAGCATGTCTCTCTAGAGAGAGTAACGGTCTCATCGGCACAGATTTTGTGCCTAACTTATATGGAATCTATAAGTTCTAAACAATAATACATCAAATTTGGCTGTTTTCTGTTTTTAATAATAATAGATGAATTGCGCATAAGTATGCATGTAGTGTGTGTGTTCAAAAACCCTCTGAGGTGCACTGTTGTAACTAGATCAAAGTTCACTATCCTCTTTGGCAATTTCTGTGATGGATTTCGAGATTCCTTTGCACTGCAGGATGTGATACAAGGGACATTCATCTTTACAGAATTTACACCGGCATGTGCTATTGGGTTCGTGAAAACTGCTAGTTGCACAGACTTTGTGATGAAAGCCATGCACTGCCAGGCGTGTCACTACGTGACGCAATTTCTGGTTGGGTCGGGTCCAGCTGCGGTCTAAGATGGCACTTGAAGTGTAAAATTCCAGGGGTATTTCCTCTCTCTTCCTTGACCTCTCTGCGAGGAGTGCCTCCAGAGGTTCTGTAGACGGGAGTAGCAATTCAAGTCTCAGCTCTTCTATGAGGAATGGTTCCTTTGCCAGCTCAGCTTTAAAGCCGAGAACTCCGAGGTTTTCTCAAGCAATCTCAATGCAATCATGGGAGGAACATTTCCAGCGCATCCTCAATCAGGACACATCTCCCAGGACCTTCCCGCCACAAAGCTCAGCAGAATTCCCGAGAATCACAGTGGAAGAAGTCTTCAACACTGTATCAAAATTAAAAGAACACAAAGCTGCCGGCCCGGACGGGATTTTCAATGAACATCTCCAACAGGCTCTCCCGTTCGTGGGAGAGGTATGGACCGCGCTCTTCAACAAGTGCTTAGAAACAAACAGCATTCCAAGCAGCTGGAGGAAATCGAAGCTCAAACTACTCTACAAGGGAAAAGGTCATGCCGATTCACCAGACTCTTATCGAGGAATTGCTCTGGAGAACACAGTCTTCAAAGTCTTTACCAAGATCCTGACGGACAGGCTCAGCGAGGCGACTGTTGGCATCATCCCAGAACACCAGTATGGGTTCCGTAAAGGCAGGTCAACCCTACATGCCCTTGAAAGGTTACTGGGTGATATCGAGCAGGCACTAAGACAGCAGAGAGGAAAATTCCATGTCATTTTCGTCGATTTTAAGAAAGCGTTTGACCTCCTGGACCGTAGGATGTTGACAGACAAACTTGCCTCGCTACTAGGGGAAGGACACTATCTGACTCAAATAATTGCCACAGTACTGGAGTACAATGAAGTGATAGTAGAGGATGAGCTTCAGTTCTCAAATCCTATAAAACAGAAGATCGGCGTCCTCCAGGGCGATCCAGCTAGTCCCCTGTTGTTCAACCTCGCAACAGCAGACATAGGAAACAGCATGCCTGAGCGAGTATCGCTCTATATGTACGCGGACGATTTGGCCATGGGCTCAGCCAATCTGGAAGAGTTACAGGAGTGCATGAATCACCGGACTGTATGGGCAGAACAAAACAAGCTCCAGATTAATGAAGTCAAAACTGTTCATATGACCTTCCAGAAAGGTACTAGGACTTCTGGAAAGGACAGAATTGCCTCCGGAGGAGTACAACTACACCATGTTTTCTGTTTTTCTACAACAAAAGTAGCCTATCCCAGGGAGCAGAGTGCAGGACCGTCCTAGTTTCTTTTTACATGCCTTAATCTACAGAAATGGATTTTGAATTTTGTAAGTTGCATGGACTAATTAGATTCTGTTATCTGTAAGGGTACTTGGTTCGCTGACTACAGGTGACTGTATTTCAATTGCATTCAATACATTCTTACATTTAATAGTGCAGTATAACACATGCACAATAGTGAGCGTTGAGAACAATGCGAGGCTGGCCTTCATAGGGGAAAGGCTGCAGGCAAGCGGACGGATAGGGGAAGGTAGGAGAAGCAGCTGTCGCCATAGCATGCAGGGGAGAATGGAAGGGGAGCCAGAGTGAGGCAAGTATTTGGTTTTCAAACCAGCAACCTTGGGCAGAGAAAGTCAGCGCAATACTAATTGTACCACCCAGGCCGACTCAGAAATATAAGGAAAGGTGAGATTAAAGAAGAGGGGAATAATTTTCGCGACCATAATGAAATGAACGTCATCAGTTGATCGCCATATGATCTCGGTGTTATGAAATTACCAATTGCCATTATTTCCTTAAATTTAGATTAGCTACAATAGCTACAGGGTGAAAAATAACTGAAGAACACTATGTGGGAGAAAAGGAAAGTAGAAGGGTTTAGACAAGGGGTAAATGAATAGGCATATATGAAATAAGTTTATAAACTGGTACTTGTCCAGAATACTGTGGTAGCACACTTCAGTGTACACGATAAATAATGCTTGATTTACAGTTTAAACCATAAAACCTAGGGGTTATAATATGAGGGAATTCTTAATGGGTAGTGCTAGACTTTTGAGATGTATAAAGTGGTTGTAGTTAACTATGTATGTAAAAGTATGTGTAAATAAAATTCTATTCTATTCTACAATTTAAACAATTACTTACGACAGAGACAACATTTGTATAAAGTTGTTGCTCAAACAACAGCTTTATTTGATCAAATACTCCTGTCATTGCTTTCCTTTTAAACAGCTTTCAAATGCACAACTAGCACTACGAAAACAAACTACAAGAACGCTCCTTCGCTCGTCTTCTGCTTCCCCCACATCACTAATAGCCAATAGGACCAACATAAATATCACTGACGTAAAACAGTTTACCATGCATTGGAAGTGGCAAACCAAACGATATCTTTTATATTTTTATATATCCACTATGCCCCACTATTTATAATACTTATAAAACCAAATTAGTACGAATGTCCCACCTACAACTGTTACGTGGAAAAATACTCTTTGCCAGTGTGAATCCTGATGTATTGGTATTTCAAATCGAGTTATCTACCTGCTGTTTGACGTCACACATCATCATGGCGGCTACTTTAGCTAAATTAAGGAATCTTTATTCGACCAAAAGTATTTCATTGTCACCATTAACGCTAAGGTAGTTATATTGCTCACGTTTTATTAAAATTATTTAAACTATTAAAAATTGTAATTTTTATTCGATGTAAACAAGTCTGCATACAGGTATGAAAGTTGTCGCAAAGTACGGACAGGCACTCCCGATACGTAAGGTCAAGGGACCCAGGTTCTAGTATTTACAAATAGCATTTTTTTGTGTATAGCAGGTTGCTGTCAACGACGCCGCAAATTCACGAGAGTAATGAAGGTTGGCTGAGCAAATTGTTGGTTCGGCGCATAGAGCCCACGAAAGAATCACACTCCCGTTTACTATCTGATAAGGAAGTCATCTATGAATTACAGACTCATAATGTGAGGTCAGATTCTTCAGAACAGTATCTGCAGAACTAGTAAGTTTAGATTTTAAAATTAACCTTTACTTCTACGTGGTTTTAATTTTCCTAAAAGTATTGCCACTTGCAAAAATCTCCATATTCCCATTATCGGTCATTTAGTAGAATTATGCAGACACAGGAATGCAATTGCTAAACTAATGTCACTGTTGTTAAACTACCTACCTACACTAGCTAACTACTCTAATGTAGGGTTTACAGCACTTAACAATTACACTGCTAGTGATAATCGTACGTTGGTTGCAGTTAGGTTAACAATAGTGACATTAGTTCAACACTAGCATTCCTCTGTTTGCATGACAGGTGTAAAAAATTACCCACCTTTTAAAATATTTTCCTGGTAGGGAGGTCTAGTGCTACACTGTTTTAACTTTTGTTTTCAGTGAAAAATCAGTCCAGTTGATCCATGGTCATAAGCTGAATTATGAACTGGTTGCAAGTTGGACAGTGGAGCTTGGTGATTTAGACCAGGCATTGCATCTATGGCGTCACACAGGTGGATTTGCTGCTATTGATAACAGTAAGAAGCAGTTAAAATTAGACAAGGTACGAAAATAGCAATTCAAAATTTCTTCTTCGTAACCGATAATGAATGACTTACTTTCACTTAATTCCATAAACTTCTGTTGAGAAGCATAAGGCCGAGACAAGATGTCACTATCTGGTTCTATGATGTGCCAGACATTTCAGCTTTCCACATGTATACCCAAGCTGCTCGCTCTCTGTCTCCACCGATGAACTCTATGTCATCGTGGGTCTTCCTTTCCTCCTCTGAGAGGAGTTCCACTCAAGAGCTTGTTTTGCTATGCTGCTATCAGGCCTATGCAGTGTATGGCCAATCAATTGCCACTTTCTTTTCTTGATCTGCTGGTCGATCAATAGTTTGTGCGTTCTCCACAATTCCTCATTTGCAGGCCAAAAAATTTCTAAGTTGTTCCTAAGACATTTATTCACAAATATCTGAATCTTCCATGTCAAAGACTTGGTCACTTTCCAAGTTTCACATGCATAGAGCAGCACATACCTAACGTTGCTATTAAAGATTCACACTTTTGTTTTTATACCGATAATGAATGCTAAACCATTAATAAATAATTGTATAACTTTTCTTTTACATTAAAAGGTAACTTTTTTTTTGTTTTTGGATGTGTCATGATTGTTTTTATTATTCTGTGGAATTTGTTTTAAAGGGGAGTATATATACTCTGTTTTGTGTTATGTAGTGGATAATATTGATAAATTTCAAACTAATTTTAGTGTACATGGACGTACTATCTGAAACATGAATGATCTACACAGACCAACTAACTCGTTAAAACTCTTTCAGAAGGGTGCTTACTATTCTGCAATACAGATATATAACAAGCTTCCAAGCAACATTAAATTATGTATTCAAAGAAAAAGAAAACCTTTCAAAACATCTGTCAAGAAATTTTTAATAACTCACACCTTCTACAATTTGGAGGAATATTTCCAGCTTGGATAAATTTGGCAGCTTGCAGTTTCTGTATAATATTGATATAACATGCATGTATTTTTTGATCTGACGTGTTCTATATCCTTGAGCCCCGCACAACACAGGATCTACAAGACGAGATATGTACATCTACATTTAATACTGAGTTCTGTTTTGCTTATTCCACAGGATTATGTTGCACTGCAGAAAGAGCGAGGCAAACTTCTGCGATCAAGACATCTTCAGTACTTGCTGTCTTTCAGTTACTGGCCAGCTATTGAACCAAGGGGAGGTTCAAATATATATGAAATGCGTAGCTACAGCCTTAAGCCTGGAACTATGATTGAATGGGGTAACAATTGGGCAAGAGCTATCAATTATCGCAGAAACAATGATGAGGCATTTGCAGCCTTCTTTTCACAAATTGGCCGACTCTACAACGTTCATCATGTTTGGTGTAAGAAAACTATTTGCCTAAATTTGAATTCTATTAATTAATTAAAAAAATTCTGTACTATTATAACAGACAGGTTATTAGTATAATTTTAAAAAAAAGTTTGTCATTTTTAATAGAAATTTCAATGGAACTTTTCACATTAAAGCAATATATATTATAATATTTTTAAGTTGATATGAAACACTTCGGACTTCACTATTTACCTTTAATCGGAAGAAAGAAAAGAAAGAAGGGGGAAAAAAAAAAAAGATCCTTGGACATAGTTCACATCATCAGTATCAGCAAAACAACATCTGTTTTGATTATCTTTATGTGCCAAGAGGCCAATTGATGATGTCTACAAATGTCCAATAAAAGGTAAATAGTGAAATATGAAGTGTTTTGTGTCAACTTAATTGGTTTAAAAATACAAATTTTAATCTTTGGTCATTAAACCCATAGAATGTTCAGAAATGTTTACATTTGCATTTAAGTTTTCCCCAGAGGATAGTTTCTCAGGCACTAAAAGAAACAGCCTTATAAGATGAGTGTATTTCTTTTTCTTTTCTCAGGCTACAAGGATCTTCAGGCAAGAAAGGAGACTAGAGAAGCTGCATGGCGTTCACCTGGATGGGACGAGTGTGTTGCATATACAGTACCTCTCATTCGGGAAATGCACTCCAGAATCCTACTGCCTACATCCTTTTCTCCCACACAGTAGAGTATGCGTCCTCAACCTCAACACAATGTCCTGTCGAGATAATAATTGTTAATAATGGTTATGATTTAAAGTTAAGTCTTATATAAAATTACATTAATTTTAAAGAAAGAGGAATGTCGATTTGGATTATTAATTTTTAAGGAAGTAAGAAAGCCCTAATAACTGATTCTGTAGGCAGATTTTTACAAGGCTCATGTTTACAATTTAAGAATTAATGCTCTTCCATGATTCCCGTCAAGCCCATATTTAATAAACTGCATGCTCAAACAGTGAAAAGTTCATGTTAATTTGTAAAAGGGAAATATGAATATTTCATTTTATTTACTAAACTCTCTTTTCTTAAAACTTAATTTGTTGTCCAAGGATATTAATTTTATTATTCAATTTTCACATTATTTCATGTATTAAGTGAAAGAGCATTAATTAAAGGATGCCTACAGTTTACAATCTCCAAAATAGATATTATATTACTATCTCTTAGTGCTTCTAATCTGTAAGTTTAAAACAAGCTAAACAGTCCATTAGAACTGCAAATGATAAAAAGCATGAAAATCTTCCACAGAATGAAAACCAAATTATAAAGAGTAACTAATTGCATAAACCACAAATGATACCATGTGTACAGAAGAATTCAGTCATCTAAAACTATCTCAAGCTTTGGGGGGGGGGGGGGGGGGAGGATTCTCTCTTTATATTTTTCTGTGGAAGTTGTGCTTGTACTATATTTTGTATACCTCAGAGAATAAATAAATAAACCAACATTACAGTTAAACATACCAAAATAAATTGAGACTGCTAAAATAATTGTGGGATTGTTGAAAGTGTATTATACTCTTTAATAATAAAATTAATTACATGAAAGTTCCTGTTCTTAAGGAACATGTTAACGTGGTGGCCATATTGAAATGCACTGTACATAATCAGGGATATATTAGATGCTAATCTATTATGGTTTTATTCAGATATCTGAAGATGATTTCATCTAAAAAAAGAGAGTGGGAACCATTTGTCGTACAAATGAATTTTAGGGCATAATTATATTATATACACACAAACATTTTGATTTTTTGGTAGATATTTATATATACGTATAGTGTATACTTTACAACTTTATTCTACACGTTTGTATCCTGAGATATGCCTTTATTTACATCTTACAAGAAATGAAATTTAGTTGAACTGGAAAGCGTTATGTAACATTACATGTTAAACATGAAGATGAACGCTGGTGCACATGTTTTTTACACAACTCTTTGTTACTATAAAATAAAATGAGATCATCAATAAATGCTGAATGGTGTCTAGTCCATATAGTTGTTTTATTTTAATTATTAAATCACATTTTAGAACTATAAGATATGCATATTGTATCCTGTTTCTTCAGTTCAGAAAACCTTAATGAATAGTGCAGAATATTATGCACATACAGTACAAGTACAATGTTACTGAGTTTTTGGTGGACGGAAGGTATGTACCTTTTGCCTATGCCAGGAGTACAAAAAAACTTTGGTAAGATGCTTTTTAAAGGACCAAACAAAAAGTACATCTGAGGCAGGAGAGCTTCTTATGGGGTAATTGGGCCCTAGCATGTCTTTTAAGCAACTAAATAAGGATAATAGATTTTTACTTAAGAGAGTACAAAGGTAATAAATTATAATACGTCTCAACTTTGAATTATACTGTATACAGTTCTTCTCACTATTGTGACAAGCATAAAAATTATATATATATATATATATATAAACCCCTCCTGCATATATATACGAGCGAGAATCAAATGAAAACCACAATTTTTTTCCACTATTTTTCTACAGGAAGAATGTTTGCTTGTACATTATTTTTCTACATAGTCCCCTCACAGTTCAATGCACTTATGCCATCAGATAGGAAGTGCTTCGATACCGCATGAGAAAAATTATTCTGGTTGACACTGTAGGCATTCATACCTTCATCAGACTTTAACTTCTGTCCTCCAAGGAGTCCTTTAATGGACTAAAGATGTGGAAATCTGTGCCAAACCTGGCAAGTATGGCAGATGTGGGAGGCACTTGAAGCATATGTTGTAGATGGTTTTCATGGTTGCACGAGCAGCATGAGGACGGGCGTTATCATGTTGAAGCAAAACACCTGCCCTCAGCAAACCACTTCGCTTTGTCAACATCAGATTTCCAAATCTTTGGTCTGTTAAATGATCTCCTTGGAGGGCAGAAGTTCAAATCTGATGAAGACGTCCAATTGATGGTGCAGGAGTAGCTACAGCGTCAACCAAAATAATTTTTCTCTTACAGTATCAAAGTTCTTCCTATACAATGGCGTAAGTGCAATGAACTGGGAGGGGACTATGTAGAAAATAATGTACAAGCAAATATTCTTCTTGCAGTAAAATAGTGGAAAAAATTAATTACGGTTTTCATTTGATTCTTCCTCGTACAGATGTCATGAACACAAAGCCAATACCACCAATTAACAAGACAGCATTCAATTGTGAGATTGTCATAGCAACTGGGGGAAAAAAGAGCATTGAATGACTGGACAGAACTCACTATGCAGGGATTTTTTGGGCTAGGGAACTCGAATCTGAGGTCTTCTTTCCCTGGGCAATGCTCTTTAATAGTGAAATGCACATCGAAACCAGGATTTTAGTTTTACTTGGAGCTTACTGGTACATGAAATAAACAGAACAACAATTAAAATGCTAGAGTTAAAGTCTACTTTATCCTTAAAGTGATGGTTATGTCTCCCTATATCTAAGGATCCTAGTATTCTGTAGAGATCAGAAAATAACTTTCGCTCTGGGTTGAAAAACTAACCACAATACAGAAACAATTTAAAATTACAGTCATATATTAGCAGTTTCAAGAGATCCTTTGGTTGCAGAGGTCACAGTGTCAACTTGTCTAAATTTGGATCCACTACAACAACAAATAACTTTTAATGATATGTTTCTGAGAATGTGAATTCAAATCGACAAGGGTTGGAATGGGAAAAAATCAAAAAGGAAAATGCAGTTGTTAGGAGAGTCATGTGTTCCTCCTACAGTTATGTGGAAGGCGTTCTTATATGACTGGTCTTCCAGAAATGGTCAAATTTTACGCAAATGCACTCCGGTGTACATTGCCAGACCCAAGCAACTTGAGAAAACAGGGTCTTGCAGGTGCTTTAAAAGGACAGTTAGTGCTACCCATGGACGCTATACATGGAGACATCATACAGTTCTATGCATTATTAGAGAAACATTAAGTATATCCACAGAAAGAGCAAACAGGATTACAGGTTGATGGTCTGGGAAGGATAAAATATATCAAAAGTGGGGAAAAAGCAAGAAGGCGAAAGACACGACCACTACCTTCATTTATCAAAAAGAGTGATGATAGGAGTATTCTTATGAATTTAAAAATATTGTCATTATGAATTTCCACCAGAGGTGGAAGTCACATCACAGTGTTCAAATTTAGTGGCAATATCAAAAAAGCAAAAGGTGTTATACTGGTTGAACTGTACCATGGGATACAAATATTTCAGCTTAACATGAAATGAAATTGAATGCATATGCAAATCTTTGCTCACAAATTAGACAAAAAGGTTATGAATGTCATCTTTACGCTGTGGAGGTGGGTGCCAGAAGTTTACCTGCAAAATCTGTTATCTATATAAGCGGCTTTGTCCTAACTGACTGACTGACAAAGAATTAATGTAGAGCCTAAGCTCTAATAGGTAGAGACTTGGTATTTTGACAGTACCTTCGTTTCAAAATATAAGTGCACACTAAGAAAGGATTTTGCAAAATTTAAATGCCAAAAATCAAATGTTTTTGAGAAGAAGAAATACCTTCCATAAGAAACACATAAGCAATTCGATTATTGTGGAAAACTTTAGCAAGACAGTATTCAATTGTGAAATTAATTCGAGATGGCCTTGCTTGGTTACTATTTTGATTCATTTGTTTACGATTTGCAGAAGGGGATCATGAATGCATATGCCTAGATGGGAAAACATTGAATAATTTGGACGAAACTCACTATGCACAGTTTTTTGGGCTAGGGAACTCGAATCTGAGATCTTCCCCCCCCCCCCCCAGGTGGTGCAGTTTAACATGAAATGCACCTTGAAGCCAGGTTGTTAGCTTTTTAATCAATCGTTTTAATTGTTTATACATGATTTGGGTAAGGTTCACCTGTGGTTCATTTTAATCATTTCATTTTCAATCTGTAAAACAATATAATTAAGAATGAAATTATGTAATTCCTGCAATTTATGTAAAAATGATGTCAGTGTTAATAGATATAATTTTTTTTTTTTCCATATTTAATAATTTTTATTTAATAAATATTTATACAAAACAAGACCACCCGAATGAGCAAGCGCTCGTGCTCGGGCACAGTTCAGCCATTGTTTTAATTATTTTTCTGTTAAATAAATGATTTACACAAAACATATAGCAGTTGAGTAAATAATCGCAGACGAAGCTGCAGGCACCTGCTAATAATTATATCATTTATTTAAAGAACTCGGATTAAATAGAAGGCAGATAAACTCCTTTCTACAAAGAATTTCAAAAACAGCTTTGGAGTGTTCATATAGATTATGACAGAAGATCTGAGCATGGTTGCCCAGTGAGGAGAGAGTTGGGGCCGCACAAAACCGCTTTAACCCTCCAAGCCAGGTCTCAAGACCTGGACTGGGAAAGGAAATGTAAATACATGGGAAGTTTCCGAGAAGGAATAAACTAGTGGGCCTCTATTGAGCAACACCACTGTCTATGCTCTGCTAAACAAATAAACATTGTTTTAATTGTTTATGCATGATTTGGGTAAGGTTCATGAGTTTGCAGTAGGTTTTAATAGTTTCACTTTGAATCTTTACAGAAGCACAAGATTTGTTCTATTCATTTATTTATGCACTTTATGTAAAAACGATGTAGGTGTTTATGAATATAATTATTTTTATATTAAATAAATTATTTATTTAAAACACCTAGCAGTTGAGTAAATAATCACGGGCACATGCTTGTAAGATATAAGATTAATTACACCATTACCTCATAAAATTTAGGATGATATCCCATAGACTTGCCAAATTTTTGTGGGGATAGTTTTATTTTGATCATCACAGATTACTGATATTCATTTTCACCAACTGAAAATGCTTTTTTTTTCTTCCTTCCTTTAATAATACTGTAAACTCATAAGGTCTTGCCATATTTACCTACTGATGATTTATATAACATTGGTAAACAATGTCATCCACTGTTTCCACATAGCTTACCTACATCCCTACTATGGTGACAGAATAAAAACAGTGTTTTAAGCATGCACTCTTATCAGTACTTATTAAGTGCCAGTATGGTACTTTATGAGATTGTGTGGGGGACGAAAAAATGTCTGTCCGTGCGTCTGTAGGCACCATAACTCAAGTACGCTTTTTCAGATTTTCATGAAACTTGGTATAAACATTCATACTGTCGATGGGAAGAACCTATTGATATTGAACCAAATCGGTTCACCGGTACCGGAGTAATGCCCAATTTAGTGCCTATTTTAATACCCATTTATGACGTTCATGAGAAGTGCCCTATTGAATTTGAACCTAATCTGTTGACCGGAACCGGAGTAAAACCCAATTTAGTGTATATTTTAAAGACGCGGTAACTCCAATACGCTTTACCGGATTTTTATGAAACTTGGTATACACATTTACAATGTCCATGGGAAGACGTCTATTCATAATGGATAAAATCGGTTGATCTGTTTCGGAGTAATGCTCAATTTAGTGCCTATTTTATGGCAATATACGTATTCGAAAGAATTTATAAAAAAAATGAAAATCAGTTATCTTGACAACATAGCCTATTGTTTTACTGTGATCTTATAAGGCCTTGGAAATTAAAATACAGGTAGCTATGACAAAAAACACTATTGTTTTACATGCGATTATCCAACTAGACCGTTAAAATGACCCAGGTGGCCGAGATGGTAGACCTTTCTTCTTCCGTAAGCCCTGCTTAATGAATAAATCTGGAGCTTAACTTGGAAATCAATTTTTTTAAAAAAACATATTCTGCATATCATAATTGCAGTCATAACTGATTAAACAAAAACATACTGGCACTTTTTTACATCAGTTTACCTGATTTTATTATTGTACTGTATTGGAATGCAATGTGCATGTCTTTCTTTGTCCCCCTGTCCCTCAGGGGAGAAAGTATCAAGGCTAAGACTGCATTGTCGAAGTAATTCATCTTCTGAAATGCACTTGCCACAAACCTTATCAAACCTAACCCACAAGTACTTGTTCTGTTTCATGGAAGAAGTTTGTTATTTAATGTTTTGGACAAATCAACATCATCATCAGTTTCTTTCTGCTAAAAACTATGAAATTTATGGGCTTTATGTGTTTTTTTTTTTTTTTTTAAAGGCCTCAGAATTTTTTTTTTTACAAAGGTTTTCATACAGGGAAATTCGAGGAACTGGGGGAAAAAACCCTATCAGGTGGGATATTTCATTAAGCATCTTAAAGAGGTTTTACTACTTACATTTCCTAGCAATTAACTGTAGCTTTCTTTTTACTAAGAGTTCACAAACAAAATAATGTTATTCATATTTTCATGTCTTTTGATATTGTGAATTGAAAGACTTAAGTTACTTCTGTATTAAAAGTTAATTTTTATAGAAAAACAAATATATCTATTTAGTTACACAAAGAAGTTTCAAAATTTAGATTTTTATATCTTACCAATTTTTTAAAAAAATTGAGAAAAAAGGTCATGTTTTAAACCTTTAGTAATAAAAACAAGATTTTAATCTTAACTTGATATTGTGCAGAATATCATAACAAATAAAAGGGCACAGAGACCTTACAGAAAATATTTAGTATTCCACTGATGCTACCCGTGCATAACTACAAAACTTCTTGCTTATGGGCAAGGTGCAAGAGACAAACAGTAAAGATTCCGTTCCGTAATTTGCTTACTTCTATTTGTTTGGCGCATACTGGCTGTCCAAGCAATATTACTGATACATATAAAGTGTACATAATTTATGAAAATTTTCTGATTTTACTGTTAATTAACGTGCTTACTATTATGTACTTACTGAAATGAGGAACCATACAACAATGCTCTGCCAAACACCAGACACGATCAGGTACAATGAATAGTAGCCATTGCTCTTAGAGACATTGGATGTATCACCTACAAAAAAGAGCACAGTTTCTGTTACCAGCAGCGCACAATATTAACAGGCCTTTATTTTGTTCTGAACAATTGACAAAGTATTGAAAATGTCCTGACCTTTATCGAAGAAAACGTCCACTTGCTGCAAAACAGGTGTTGTAGCACAAACATTTTGAGACACATAGCAGCATTACTTCCAAAATGTTGGTTATTTCTGCTTATATGTTGTTTTACATGTGATGTCTGTGCATAGAAATTTTCCCGAAGAGGCAATCTCAAAACAAATCTGCTCATTCACACTAGACAGAAACCATTTTCTTGTGATGTTGTGCAATATACAGACATCACAAGTAAATGGCTTCTGTCCAGTGTGATCCTTTCAACAGAATGCATTACTCGTGGTATATCTTGCATATTCGCTTATCTGTAAAACCTTTAAAGTATACAGCTTACATCTGATGACTGAAGATGAATCAGATATTAAACCATGCAATACCCAGATTGGTTGGTATCTCATAGTTAAGTATAAATACAATGATATTCTTGTAAGTAAATAAATAAATATCAAAAGTAAAGATACACCTGTTTTAAATAAACAGATTAATGCACCGTGCACCCGTGCACCCCGGAATTACTTAAGTGATTTTTCACTTAAGTAATTCCGGGGTGCACGGGCAAAGAGAGTTAAGTCCACTTTCTTGTTACTGAGAATTAGAGTAATTTAACACACTATACCACCCCAACAAAGCTTTAGGGATGAATAAACCCATGAGGCACACATCCATAACTACCGTACAATTTTGAATATGACTTACTGGACTTAACACAAATGTACAGAACATTTTTATCTATAACTCTATGGACATACCTCAATTTTTTAGGATGGTGGACTTAACTCTCTTTGCCCGCGCACCCCGGGATTAAGAAAATGCTATTACTGTCATCTGTGAATGAGTTACATCTAACATACTAAGGTAATTTTACTGTTTTTAGGGCAAGGAAGCACACAGTTTTTGGAGGCTTAGAACCATCATTCATGCAGTTTATTTATCAGGCTTTTGAGTAACTTGATAACTGCAATGTACCAATTGGGCAATGTCTTAAATTGAAATTAATAAATTTTTGTCCTCGCTGTGTATTCTCTTGTAATAAGCAATATCAACTGATAAAGTTAAATTGATTTCTATTCTCGTGGCAATTTTCTATTTCAGTTTCCTCCTGCTTCCTATTCACCCTAAACTTAACCAGCTTCATTAATGGTTTTATAGTAATTCCTTCAACTCAAGATAAGACAGAAAGAATAGGCGGGTTTCTCAGAACAACTTCCACTGACTAGGCCTACCCCTCTTTCCATTCCCGTTACTAGCATTTATGGCTGCATCTCAATGAACATTCACTTCCACACAGTAACATATAGGACAAGAAAGTGTAGCACTATATAGTATTAATGTTATTACTTCATTACATTATTTTCAAATGGAGAACATATTTCAAAACATTAATTTAATTAATAATTTGATAATTAATTTAAAAGAATTATTAAATAAGCTACTTTACTTGGATTATTTTCATAAACTTAAGCTACTTATTGGACAAGTGCTACATTCAATAAAAATTTTCACATTTTATATTTGAATTATTAAAAAAATCACACTAAACGGATAGTTTATATTAACATTACTCTCATTGTAACTTAAATCTAATAATACATTGTCAGTCGTGTAGCACAGACCTTATTTACTATAAAATTACTGTACTGTGCATTGTAAAACAGAGAATAATTGGTTCATTCATACCAAAACAAACACAATCTCTTAACTTCTCGTCATTGTCAATATTCACAACAGAATTCTTACTACAACTATCTTAATGTATCAAAACTCTTCCCTGCCTATCTCCTTTGTGGAAGCCTCTTTCTGGAGTCTCTCAAAGTGTGCCAAACATTTTCTCTAATCTTCAAATTTAACACTGTCCACAGCAGCGCTTGGCAATAGCTGCCATTCATACAGAGCAAGTTAGGAGGGGGCAAGGTTCAGGTACATAAACAGTTATTAAAACAGTGGAATGGGAAACCTGTCTACAGGACCAGAAAGCCACCTATTCTTTCTGCCGCTACTATAATCTTGAGGAAAGATGTTAGGATAGTGGATAGGTGTAGCATTGTTGACACATATTAATTTCCGTTCAATTTTCTGTTTTTTATTTGTTTTTCCTAAGTTGTGTGAATATCAGTTCAATATATACATTTTGGGTCTCGTTGGTTTATTTAAACAGGATATTTTCTTTTCTTTTTCTTCAAAAGTTTCGGTTTTATAAACCCAAACAGAACCAAAATAAGGAGCGACAAGAATTTTTCTTAGAAATATCTCCTCTTATATAAGGAGTTACAAACAACAAAAATCTAATAATAAAAAAGAATGTCATATTTTTTTAAAATAAATAACTTCACAAACAGAAATCATTTAAACACATTTTCTCCATATTCTGGTTCTTACTGGGCTTGTCATTGAAGGTTATATAAAAGGAAGTATAGCAATGAAAGTGGTTGATTTTAATCCACCAAGGAAATTATACAAGGGAGACACGCTCCTCCAAGAAACCATCCCAATATAGAGTACAAGAAACACAATGCCTGAAGAAACAGCAAGCTGCTTTTGGTCACTCGGGATTTCTGCACATCCACAATAAATGGAGGCACATCTTGTTTATTGTGGACACTCCTGACTGCAATAGACTAGAAATATGGATGGAATACTAGGTACCGTAAATCTCAATGTGGTTTAAACGGCAAATCGTATGAGATTTTTGCATCAATGAACATTATAATAATTTACCTTTCATCTATTAGATTGCTTACAATACAACTGCCATCAAAGCATATAATATATATTATATTAATAATCGCCACTATAAAAAATTATGCACAACAATACTTGATCTATTTAAATAATGAGAGCATCGCTAAAGTCATTGAGAATGGAAGCATTGAACACTAATTTAATAAATAACAAACATGTTTGATTTGAGCATGCAAACAATCTACTTATTGTCATATTTTTAAGAGAGGAAAGGAACTGCAAATTACAAAATCGACACACTCATGCAATCCTTTCACTTCCACTTACTTTGAAATATATTTTATACACAAGTGACAGTGGGAGCATTAGTTATGTATGTAAATTGGGTGTTTTATACTTTTATAAAATAAACTCCTACACAAGAATTGAGGCTTTCTCGGTGCTGATTATTAATATAAGTTCTGCGGACTATAGGCTAAGTCAAGGGATCTAAAATATCCAAGCTTTCAGCTGCTGTCCTCTCTGCAGCCAAAATCTTGAATATTTCAGATCCCTTGACTAAGCTTAAAGACCGTGAAACCATTAATAATAAAAATAGATCCTGTTAGATGAACATACTCAAGTCCTATTCCAAGTAATTATCTAAAACACTTATTAGACATCACCTTTATTTAACCAAATGTTTTAAGGAACTTCATATTACTCTTTTTAGCTCATAAAGAGGAAGTATTTCAGGGTGTCAATAAATTTCCTGACTTTCCATGACCAGAAACTTATATTTCCCTTGACCACAAGAATCAATATTTTGCTCACTGGGACTAGTTATTTTCCTCTGACTGTTCTATGTTTGATTTATAAATTTTCTTGACTTTCTCATTTAATTTACAAAATTCCCTAAGTTTCCCTCACCGATTTTAATTTCCTTGACTTTCCTTGACTTGCACAACCAGTATTCACAAAGTTTCATGGAAGGTTATTTATTAGAAAAATTTTAAATAAGTGAATTGTTATCTCTTTGCTGAACAGTTGTCAAAAATAATTTCTTAGAATATTTTGAATGGGCATGATGAGAAACAACTTGTTGAACTATACTATTCAGTATATAAAAGCTGCAAACATAGAGCACTACCTAAAAGAAGACTGAAAAACTGAAATTAAAGATAAGCTTAAAATAAAAGAAAAAAGCTTCTTGTCATTGGAATATAAGAAAACTCACAGGCTACTGCTGCAGATACCTACATTCAACTGATCATTCTACCATTTGATTTATAATACATTTTCCGAAACAACAGACAGAAATGTAAAAATGTAAACAAAAAACATTATAGCCCCAGCAGATTAAATTGTTCTGATAGCTGTATCATTATGAAGACAGCAAGAAGTTTTAAAACCCAATTTGGACATTTTTATCAGTCTTACTAAAGGTATTTCTACCAATTATAGATAATTAAAAATAAATAAATACAATGTAAGTACATACAATGCTACCTACAACAAGCGTATGTCATTCATCAATGAGTTTCAGGAAGTAATTTGAAACATTTTAGACTTTTTTTATAGCAGCATATACATACTTTCACATTTACAACCTTCTAAGTCTTGTACAAAGAAAAGCCTTCTTGCTCGTATTTTGTGCTAAATAATTAGGGTAGTCTAATTAAAACTCTGTTTACAAATTACACTGGAAGCCCTCTTCACTTGCCCTGGATCAACTGATCAGCTGTAGGGTATGCACAATATTTAAAGTACCGGTAATATTTCTATCTGTATGTCTCTCATTTTTAAAATATAAAAATATACCTCAATTACATGTATAAAGTACACCTCAGGAGACTGAGAGCACTTCTTTCCCATTTGTTTGATTATTTACTTCTGATTTCTGATCAGTAGCTCCAAGATAATCTCAGTTTTGTATCATAATGCATAATGGCCCCCTTCTGTGCTGTAAAATCATTAGTTTCCATGCCAAATTTTCTTTTGTGTTTGCTTCAAAATTCCACTTGAGATTCTTGCAGTTTAATAATTTCAAAGGTGGCAGCCAAAGTGTTCTGTTCAGTAGTAATATTTTTAGTTAAAAATTAAATAACGAATAAAAGGTGTCAGCTTGTTTGGCAGGATCTGTGTCAAGATGAAAGTATATTCTAAAGAGACTTTGTTAATGTAACATTTCTGTACACATAAGATGCCTTTTTAATTTTAAAAAAAATCTACCCTAAGCATGGATAATAATTGTTCTCCTTTCATATTCCACCATACGGTAAGCAGCAGTCATGGTACTTAGCCAAGGGGAGGGTCCATAATTGGCCTGATGCTATGAAAAACACTACCATAAATTTATTTAATAAATTAAAGATCCTATTGTCTTTTAGTTAGCATGTGGGGTTTGAGTGACCGTACTACATTTGAGTAATACTGATGAAATAAAAAGTGTTGGAAAGTACAATAATTTTAAAAAAGGGGGGGGGGGGCGGATTATAACAACAGAAATTTTATTATAATCCTGAACTGTAATTCATGACTACTGCGCTTTAGTCTTAAAGATAAAACAGTAACAGAGTGCAGCCTGTTCTTGTGATTTGCAAACAGTACTTTCTTATATCTCACATAATTATGTCACTAGCCTGTCTGAAAATTATTTCAGCAGTACTAGAGGGAACAAGGTAACTGCCTTAAGGTATTGACTATTGAGAAGGGTTGACTATTAAGACCTGAACATTTAAAAAAAAAAAATTAATTGCAAAAAGAATACTTGAAAACAAGATTGAATGAAGTGGGGAATTTTTGCACTGTTAAACTCTATTCTAAAAAGCAGCATTACAGATAGAAATTTTGAGCACACGAACATAGTAAAACTGGTATAATTTTTTTAAATGAAATTCAAGGGGAATGAATTTTGTTTTCTTAAAGGAGGTTTGCCTCTAATGAAAA
Source organism: Ectobius pallidus (assembly GCA_964059195.1). Classification (NCBI taxonomy): domain Eukaryota; kingdom Metazoa; phylum Arthropoda; class Insecta; order Blattodea; family Ectobiidae; genus Ectobius; species Ectobius pallidus. The sequence continues at coordinate 86,648,505 of CAXKWD010000009.1, forward strand.
AATGAACTGAACTTATAGAAATGGACATACCTTATTTACTCGACTTAAGATCATAAAAGAAAAGCGTTTGTTAGTGAATGCAATGTGCATCAATGGTAAGATATTTCCTTATTTTTTAGATATTTTATTTATGATTTTATCTAAGTATTTTATTTTAAACAAAAATGGATTTTGTGTATTCTGATGAATGAAAGTCAGGAGAATGGTTTGAGGAGAAGAGTGAAGGATAGACACCTCCACATGGAATCCTGCTGCTTGGTGTTGAGTTTGTGTGTTAATAATATGTTAACTTCAGTCCGGGTTTGTGTATGCCGGTAACAGGTCAACAATAAACGTAATGAAGTCTAGAATTACAGCAACACGTTGTACGTAAATGAACCAGGTTACTGTTGAACTAAGGCATGGATCTGCTTTCAAATCTAATGCACACTCCAATTTTGATGCTACAAATTGACTAAAAAGGTACACAGTAGATTCGCATAAATATATTAGTTCAATCTTAATATATTTTTGAATTAATAACAAAATTCAACAAGCCTACTTCAACACAAAGGGCAACGAAACAAAGACTATCAACGTCTATCAAGTTAGGTTTGTTTCTTCAACCGACCTCATGATATAGTGGTCAGAGCTTCTGACTACTAATTATGTGGTTCTGGATTATATTCCCAGTTCAGCTAATGTAAGGTTACCAGACGTCCCCATTTCCCGGAGACAGTCCCCAGAGATCTTTTGGTCTCCAGACAAAACTCATCCCCAAATTTATCTTCATGTCTCTGGATTTTTATAATTTTACACATCTTCCTTAACCTTAAATCTTAAGGGGGAAAATGGAGACCTAATGACCATTGTGTTATCTCTGAAGTGTTTGCTCTTGAATTTCATTATCTTGGAAATGGTAGAGAGATAGTGAGTTGTGATTTATTCAACATAACTTGAACTGATTATTATTCTGTAGTCAGAAAAATGCTAAAACCGAAAATGTTTTTTCGTAATTCACACTCTGTGATAATTAATGGACACTGGAGAGAAACTGGAAGATCCTGTTATACTTGATCCAAGATGTGGACGGAGCAAAAGTAAACAACCGAGTGTGCAAGTGCAAAGCACTGTTAGGACCTATGGAAGTAAACAGACAGATCTTCATTAAGATGCAGAGATTTTTTGTATCTTTGTAGGAAACTGTCTATTGCCTATTTACTTAATTATTCATAATCTTTATTTTTATTATTATATACTTTTTTTTAACTGTTTAGACTCCTACAATGAATAGTAATCAGAAAAGTTTTTCGGACCGTACTAAGAGGATGGTAAACCAGTCTAAGGCTGGTATTCATAGTCGGCAACTTAAGAACCGACTTTATAAAGCTGAACTTATTTGACAAGATGACTTATATGTTTTTCGTATTCATATTCTTCTTTAAAGTCATACTTTATTAAGTCTGACTTCATAAAGCTCTACTTATTCTACATATTAAAGTCGAACTCAATAATATGAAAAATCACGCATTCACTGCCATAACAATTGAATTAACCAATTGTGTTTAAGATTTTTTCAGATTTTATGTAAAGCAAAGCCGTCTGAGTACGTATTTCGCTGTCATGATATAAAAATATAGACGGCGCTGTGCATTGTAAACAAAGAATTCAATTCATCCAGTCATATTATGCAGCATGTAAGTAAGCTGATCAATAGTTTCTTTACAATATTCTGTGTATATATTAGCTTGCACATTGTTCAGAAATAATTCCGGTATGCTTATGCATTTATTTCGATGTTAATTATTGTTTTAGAGAGATTAAAAACAGCTTAGGAAGCTTTGAGCCGATATGAAATACCATCAGAGAGAAATACCGATGAAAGGTAGGCGATTGATATTTCCAAAATTGTGTTTTCTTGAAACGAAATCTCTTCTTAAATTCATTGTCACTGTAGAATTTGAATAGATTCATCATGTTTCGCAAATAACGCTTTGGGGCACGAGTTTATTCTAATACCTCGCCAAGATCCTAAAAATCACTGTCCATGGTTCTGGCTTAAACTGAAATAAGTCAGGGGGACCCTTGATTTGATAAAGTACGACTTATTTGTCGAAATAAGTCGTACTTTAGTGACTATGAATACCAATAAGCTCGACTTTGTCAAGTCTGACTTTATAAAGTAACTATGTCATAAGTCCGACTTGTATGTGTCAGAAACTCAACTTAAGACTAGATTAAAGTTCGACTTGGATATAAGTACGACTTATTGCGAATATGAATACTGGCCTAAGTAAGTATAACTGAAACAGGAGTATCTAAAACATAAGTATGGCGAGCCACAAAATTGGCCTACAACACAAAGAGACTTTTTAAACATAATGCAGAAAGTACTACATTCCGTTGCCAACAACTTGTTTAGAAGATATAAGGTGAGTGAGTTAACAGAAAGAGACTACTATTAGCAACTTTGTAAATTAAAAAAAAGAGGTGTAATTACTTAATTTTTTCTGCAAAAGTAGCCTACAATTCTTGGTGTGTGCAGTCACACTTAAACGGAAGGAGGCCATTCAGCACTTATGGAAGTATTTCAAATTAAGAGACATAGTGAATGTTCAAAATAACATAATCACAGGAATGTAAAGATAACATTTGTTTAAAGGGGCTTTCGAAGAAGTCAGTTCAATGCTATATGTGAATAATTAAACTGGGAAATTGGTGATAATGGCAAGTATGTATTTATATGACCATTTTCCTTTAAATTTTGATTAAATGCATAAACACAGATAGTAATTATTTTGTTATCTACTACACTTAGAACCTGAAGCTGTAAGGTCGTACACTTGGGACCTGAAACTGTAAGCTCAAACTTAAGTCAACTAATCCAATAACACCGTGGGATTTTAATTCCACGCTTAAAAGAAAAGGCCACTGGTCAAATTAAAGTTTCAGAATTAGCAATAATTTCAGTCAATACTGGTAGGTACTTCAAAAGTGTCATATTCCAGTCAATGAAATAAAGGAAGGTAAGTATATTTTATGTGTTTTTTAACTTAAAAGCTTGTTGAAAATATAAAAAATTCTGGGCAACCATAATTCTCTTCCATAACCACAATAAAGTAGAGCGCATTATTAAAATCAATGTTCCACCTCATTATTTTGCTCCAAAATCACCAGGTCTAAGTATTCCATCCATTAGCACGAGTCTACTGCCTAAACCTCTGCCCATATAGTGGCAATGTTTTGAACCTGCTGCTCCTAATTCACCACTACACATGAGTATCAATTAGAATATGTCAATATTAAAAATAAATCAGACAATGATTTTGATATAAATGTTAAGAGTAATATTCAAGTAATGGATAAGGAACAAAAAGCTGAATAATAAATTTGTAACTTTCGAACTATATAAAAATGTAAAAAATAAAAACGAAAACAAAATGAGGAAGAACTAAAGTCGGCGCCTCATCCCTGCATCTGGATCAATATTAAAAGGAACTAAACATCCATATGCTCGAGTACAAGTAGGCCCTACAATTATCTCAGCAACTGCTTGGTATAATTTACCAAATGATTATCAAACGATAGAATGTTAACGGCATCCACAATAAATAAACTCAAAATATAAGCATGGTGCTTTTTGTCTTGTGGAATACCGCCACGATAAGACTAGGTCCATTTAATAATTTACCCACTAAAGAGAGGGGGGAAAAGGTGAAAAGACAAGAGCAATCTGATGCAAAAATGTTCTTTTGCTATGACTTCAAATGGATAACGAAACAAAATGCATTATGTCCTCTCACATTTTTGCAACTTTCACTGATGCAAAAAAGCTTTGTTTACCTCCATTCATACGATTTTCACTACTTAATTAATTACTGTATAATATATATAATAAGATACATTAATACACATCTGTTTACAATAAAAAATTCATATATTCGATTTTATAACCTTAATTGCAATTTGACAACTTTTTCCACAATGCTAACGCTTTGTGTTTTTGTTTTGTTCTTAATTATTGTTGCTGTAAAATCGGCACATCGTAGTTTTGTCCTGATGAACACGCTAAAAATGCGAAGATGCTAAGCACTTTATTATTGGTTTTCAGTTCAAAAAAGACCTAGAAAAACAAACAAGCTTGACGCTATATTATATTTACATATGACAGCCATAAATTGGTTATGTTAGTCATGCTGGTAGTGCCGTCATCAACCAGAAAGAACAAGATTATAGGTACCAACAATTAAAAAATTCAGATTAAATTTAATTTTTTTTTACAAAATAAAAACTGCACCAATTGCCTGTACAATATTTTTTGGTGTTTTACAGTCTGAATGGTTTTGGTTTACCATCTGACACGGTAAGGACATACCGTCATGAGCTACATTCCTATACTCACAATACTGTCACAGCTCGTACCAACTAACCACACGACACAAACATGACATGACAAACCGTAATCAGAGTATCCTCACAAAGGGAAGATTAAAAAATGAAAAACTCTGCACACACATTAAGATGTGCAGCCACAGAATAGGGTCTGGTATTGCCCATATTCAGCATCTTTAATGCTCACAAGAATCACCAGCTATTCCACGCTAGCTACTGGATAAGGGCTTACATGAGAGCTATTCCAAAGCAGGATAAGTTATTATAAAAAAATAGGACAAGATTTTGAGAGAGAGGATTTATAAGTATCTTATATAAGGACTATTTGGAAAATATATTTAAGAAGCATTATAGAATAGCCACAATATAAGGGTAACACTTCACAGGACAGACTATATCACACGCTATGTCAGAGGTCAATCTCATTATCTGCCCTGCACATGATGCAGAATAGCCATTCACATATACAGTAGTTTTATCTTAATCAACGCATAACTACACACTTCAAATAAGTGTGACAAATTATGCTGGACTAGCCACTGGTATGAAAAACATATACTGTAGCAACATACATGGAAGTAACGTGCCAGGTTGTGACATTCGAGATGCTATACCGACGGTAACGAGCCATGTCAGGTATTAGCAATTATATATACACCGCAGGCATGTCAAAGGTATCCATACAGGACGGATATGTCATACCAACACGCGACATACGTCATGAGCAGTGTCGGGGAGGATGTACGAGACTACGACAGCCCTCTTGGTGGCAACCAAAACCCACGGCACGAAGTTATGCAAATACCATGTATAAAAACAATCGGCAACATTTTATGGGTTGCATGCTACAATGACTTTATTTCTGGCTGGCAGTTAGGTTCGGCAGAGAGGGCTACTTCACTGCTAGAGACTCCCGGGTGGGAACGAGGTTGAGCTGTTACTATGCGCCAGGCTCAGCATACTTCCTGATAGACTTTCTTCATCAGGATACGGCTCTTTGGATGCCTCAGCTATGGCCAACGCACTGTAAGAAACAAAAACATTTTTGTTCAACCATACTATAATACACTTATTATATGTGACGTAACAGTATCGTAATGACATACAATTTAAGTACAGAATTACGTTACAGAAATGTTGTTCTTGTGCTTATTATTCAAACTATAGACTAATCTTGAGAAAAGTAAAAAATAATCGGACTAGTTTTGAGAGTGTTACTCGCATCCTCAGCTGGCGTTTTGGAGATCATGGTTGGTAATATAAGTATGCTGCTTGGTGCTGCCCTCCCTCTTCCTGGTGGTAAGTCTAATAAAGTCCACTGCTGGCAGGATTTCAAAATTCATGATGCTGTTTTTGTTCTTTATGATGAAAACCTTTTTCCATGCAATTAGTTCTGATGATTTCTTGACACGCTTTAGTAGTTTTATATCCTTATTAATGTGGTGATTTTCTGTCCAGAAATGATGTGCTACTGCTGATTTTTCTGTTTGCATTAGTTTTACATTTCTCAGGTGTTCTTTCCCTCCCCCCCAAACTTCTCCTGGTTTGTCCAATATCAATCATATTCCAGTCTTTGCATTCCATCTGGTAGATGCCCAATAGTTCCGTTTTTGGTGTGTTGCTTTTTAAGGGGTGGTTAAGCAGATTCCTGATAGTATATTTATTCTGTGGTGCCAGTTTAACACTTTCTCAAATTTATGGAAGAATTTCGGGTAGTAGGTGAACTTCCTGTAGTTTTGTTGGGCTTTTTCTGTGCTGTTTAGTGTACTGATTTTTTTAATTCTTTTTTGCTTCTTGTGTTTTTCAATCATCTTATCTATAAAGTTTCTTTTAAAGCCGTTGGTAACTGCCACTTCCTGTATGTTTGTATTTACTATTGTATTCTATCTTTTTAGTGGCATGTGAATTAGTCTAAGATTAAAACTGTGAAAAATTGCACAGACCTTAAAGTTGCCGATGCCATGCTGGGTAGTGTTATCTGTCAAAGCCCAATGTACTGCAACTTCCAAAGCCCTTATGAACACTGCAAGCAATACTGTTGTAATGAGAGATGAATTGCATTTGATGAATTCCGTGTGAGATTTTAAGAAATTAGGCCCCTAATTAGGTGTTACTCCAATATAGGTCAATCGATTTGGTCCAAATCAATAGGCTTCGAACCATGGACGTTTTATAAGTGTTTGTACCAAGTTTCATGAAAATCTGATACAACATATTCGTGTTATCACTCATACAGACACATGGACAGACAGACATTTTCCTGTCCACCACACAATCTCAGAAAGTACCATTCTGGCACTTAATAAAATCAATTCTGTTCATGTTAATTTTAATATTAATAATAAATTGAGTTCATTTTGTGAGTTTTAATGTGTGTAACTTGGAAGTTAAAACACCTAAGCAAAGTTCTGCTCTCTGTATGTTTTTGTTGCCTTCCATCCATCACAAAAGGCAAGAAAATTACCAGCTGATCGGCAAAGTAGAGTGTTTTATCAATTACAAGGTTTTCTGAAAACTCAAAACTTAGATATTTAAATATGGTCGAACAAAAGCAGCCGTATGCAAGTTGCCTATAACTGTAATTAAGACGCTCATAGGAAAATGATGAAACATCCTATGCCCGTTTCATAAACATACTCAATCTTGATGAATGCCATATTGTAGGCTCGTGGCATAATATATAATTTTGTGTTGTGTACTTAAAAATCTAATTTACTTACTACAAAACACGAAGTGGTTAAATTGGTCCAAGATAGTGGACTTCACACTACATTTTTTGTTTGTTTGTTTGTGTAACACCCAAAAACTATTTTTTTTCCAAAAGCATTTCTTGCTCTAGAGGCTGAATAACTGAATTTGCACTCCCTGTTAAACTTGAAGTGAGAATGATGTACCTCCCATGTCTAGAGTGGAGAAAGTTATGAGAGTATAACACAGCCGATTTTTTGGCCTAATATGATTTTCAGAATCCAAAGGATTCAGTTATATACAAATTACAAATGTGTTTAAAACTATATTTAAATATGGATTACATAGCCATGCTGCACAAGGATAGTTGTAAAAAATTCAATTTTACGAAAGTTTGTTTTCCCACTTCAATACAAACTTTTTTACTACATGTTTTAATATTAAAATCAATCTCAATAAAATTTTTAAAAGTATTTATGACAAATCTGTGCATTCTTGTACAGTCATATTGTAAATTGATTTGGTTTTATGTTGTAATTTTATCTTTTTATGCAAATAAAATTTTAAATTTAAAAAACATGTATATTTTTAATAAATACATAAAAATTTAATTTATAATTTTGAATGAACAACTGTTAGTATAACATGAATCTACCTTAAAAATGTGTTTAAATATTTACATTTTGGTACCAATAATTTGGCTTTAAAGAAATGTTCAAAATAATATTATTATGCAAATAAATAAAACAAAACTTTTTTTGGAACTTCAAATTTTGGAATATGTAATACCTTTACATAAGAAACAGTGGATCAAAATTCTGTCCCTTTAATATGTTTGTTGGCAACATACCAATCTGAAAGAGATCTGTTTAAGTAGAACTTCCAAACGTCTATGGGCTTTATAAATAAAGTTGACAGCATCAAACAATTTGACTAACAATGAGAATACAAAGCTATTAAGTTAATGGAAAATTATGAAAATGACTATAGCGAAATCATTTCAATTTCAATGAATCTAGTTCTGAAAGTCCGGATGATGAAATTGCTTGAAAAGTGTGCACAAAGTATTGAAAAGAGAGCAGAAATCCCTTGGCTGTAATAACAAGTGTCGGATTCCAGTTGAACTGCACGAGTGCTTTCACAGAAAAATGGAGCATTAAATAAATTTAAAAAGTAATTAATACATTGGAATAATACTTGTAATTTATCCAGAAAGGTAGTACCAAAGACTCACATTCTGGAAGTCCCGGGTTCATCCCTGCTGGTTGGCCAATTTCATCTGGATTTTTTCAAAATTTTCCCAGTCACTAAAGCCAGATTGGATATTTACTTACCACTGACTTATTGCCACTCTTTATCATAATGATTAGAAATTAATAATGGTATTATCAGTTAAAATGAAGACATAATACTAAAACATTAAAAACAAACCACATCAATAGTTGCACAGCTTACTGTTATATCCAAAAGGATCCTACTATGGTATGTTTTGCATTCTGTCCTTCTCTTGCTTTGATATCCAGACCAATCCAAGTTACCAATGTTACCAAACTACTCCTGCTGTCAGGCTGCATTACCGTGCAGGGAGAAATCATTCTTCGCAATATGACTTACGCTACATGGAAATATTGTAATTTCTCTTCAGATACTCAGTTAAGAGGAAAGAGGGCATATTTTCTGCACACGTACATGCAAAAATCATATTTTTAGCTTCATTAGTTCCTAACTTACTGAAAAAGTTGTCGTGGCCTCAAAGTAATTTATTGGGTATTTAGCTTTTAGAATGGGATTCGTAATGGATATCACAAGTTTGGTTTCTGAAGGTTTTGTTGGTTAGGAAGGAAATGAAGGAAATGTTATTGGTGATTGGATCACTTTTACACTTACTTGTGACCATATGCATTTCACTTCCAGACTTCTATTGCTTGCTGTAAACCACTTCTTGGTAGAATAGTGAAACTCTTTATCAGGGTTCCTCTGTAGTGGCGGACGTAAACAATAAGTCTAGTTGAAGTTATGAATGACTGCTATTTATTGAATGTCAAGTTCCTTTGTTGCATATTGCAACGAACATTCCACTGTATATTTCCATGGTTTGATATAAGTTAATGTATGTGTGTGTACTTGGAGATTCTTACTCTGAAATACTTGTTTCAGCAGATAAATAACTTTTGAGAATCTTTAAACTGTGTTGCATGCATTCTTGTGGAAATTAATGTTTGAGGTGGTGATATCTTAGTACAATGGTGTTAAGAGATGCGTAGTAGGTCTGCTCAGCTTTGCGCTCCTGGCGATACTTACAAAAATGTGAGGCAAGCCTTCAAAATAAGGGAGGGGATCCCTTTTATAACAAATTTGAAAGCTTTGCGTAATATGCATGAAGATCAAACAACAGGGGTTCACGTAAGACTCGTCAATTAATCAAAGCATTATAACTAGCTATCAAATTTAATTTGATGCTATTCTCTTTAAATTGTATGGTGTAACTGTGCTAAGGTGAATTAATAGAAATGTTTGTTTCATACACACCTTAATGGAAGACAGCCATAAGTACTGTAATTTAATAGTTAATAAATATATATTATTATAAAATGAAATTTTATAAAGTTATAGGCTATAGGCCTAAGTAATACTGTGTCACTACTATCAAATAAAAGCAATAGTATTACAGTAAGAGCTGAGTTACGATATTGCAGGTACTTAAATCTAATTTATATATCTTGTACATTACTGCAAAGCTCTTATTGCAGTCCCTGTGATGAAGCCATTTGAAGACCCAAGTCTTTCACTGGTGAACATACAACAATAAACACATGCAGGTCTTCTTTCTATCACTGACATGCTCTGATAAAAACACTGACACAGCTTAAAGCAAATGTAATACCGTATTCCTAGAGAAGTTCTCTACGTCTGTTATTTCAGTTTTCAGTTAGACATGTTATTTTTAGAATGTATATTTTTTAAAGTGTTCCATAGAAGAAGAGAGAAAAACTTGACTTTAAAAAATTCTCAATATCTCACTTCCATAGCCTGTGGCGTAAACAAGGCTACTGTTTCACACATTTGCTGACTCCAGCAGTGCTCCAGTTTTCTTCACCTATGAAGCATTTCAGATGCCAAAGTAACAGGTATTTACCACATTTCATTTTAAACCCTTAAATCCAGCATTTAGGCACCTAGACAGGCTGTAAAACTATTAAACTATGCACTGCATTCAATATAACCTTTAGGATATATTATTTGAGTAAAGTGTTTATTATTACAATTATAATTGTACTTATTAATATTTCTATGGAAGTGGACAGTTAGATGTCATGCAATATATTCACGGCCAAGGAGTCCTGACCGAGGGAGACGAAAGTATGTGTCAGTGAGACAGGCAGGGTGGAGGGGGGAACTCGCACAAGCTGGCAACATTTATAGAGTCCATGCATATCATTCGTTGCCAGCCAAATCGCTTGTCATTTAAAAAACATAGTAAACAAGCTATGCAACCTATATGCAGTTAGACCATGTTAAAAAAATAAAAATAAAAAATAAAAAAGTTGCTCTTGTTATTCATAAATTAGAATTAAAATCATTAATTGAAATAGAAAGTGAAAAACACCTATTGTGTTTCCAGAAAAATCCCAGCACTAGGTGAGCTACTAAAGATAAAAAGTAAGAGGTTCAATGAGTTAAGTATAATTTATACTTATAATGGAACAGAAAACTTAAAATTAAAGATGCAAAATTAAATATATCTAAGCTAAATAGGCGAAAGATAAGAGTAAGTCGCCCCTTACGCTGCGAACAATGAGTTGCTACAAGTAAGAATCAGCTTGAAAAATTTTATGTCATAACCGGGATTTGAACACGGATCTTCAGCTTAACGCGCTGATGCTCTACCATTGAGCTACCATGACAACATGCCAGTACAACATCAAATTCCTCAACTGATTCAGAATACAAGGCAGACCACGGGAGGTTTCTCCGTTGAGAACACACATCCAATGGTGTCCTACATTTGTAGGTACTTTGAAGCCAAGTTATTATTTATATACTATTAATTAAGTGGAGGGAAAGGAAATAGACATTAAATCCATGTCTGGGATATTAATACAAGTAAGAATCAGCTTGAAAATGACATAAAATTTTTCAAGCTGATTCTTACTTGTATTAATATCCCAGACATGGATTTAATGTCTATTTCCTTTCCCTCCTTGAAAAATTTTATGTCATTTTCAAGCTGATTCTTACTTGTATTAATATCCCAGACATGGATTTAATGTCTATTTCCTTTCCCTCCACTTAATTAATAGTATATAAATAATAACTTGGCTTCAAAGTACCTACAAATGTAGGACACCATTGGATGTGTGTTCTCAACGGAGAAACCTCCCGTGGTCTGCCTTGTATTCTGAATCAGTTGAGGAATTTGATGTTGTACTGGCATGTTGTCATGGTAGCTCAATGGTAGAGCATCAGTGCGTTAAGCTGAAGATCCGTGTTCAAATCCCGGTTATGACATAAAATTTTTCAAGCTGATTCTTACTTGTATTAATATCCCAGACATGGATTTAATGTCTATTTCCTTTCCCTCCACTTAATTAATGAGTTGCTGTTGGCGACCACACGCTTGTTATCTCAGCACTCCCGACCGTTCCTTCTCTCCAAACTCCTGATTGTACCAAATACCAGCTACCAACCCTTGCATCAAAATGACAACCCTCTAGCTCACTCGGAACTCCCGATCAGACCACAATCACCTCATCACATAGTCTAAATAATGCATAACACTATCCACATTTGCATTTTCGAATAATGTACGATACACTGTTTGTAGGTTTCGAAAATGTGGCATATTATATCTTCCAGAGGTTAGTAAGCCTGTCAACTTTTGTTTACCGGTATGACGTCACACTACCAACTTCCAATCACAAGTTTCTACGTAATATGAGGACAGAAGAAGTGGTATAAAAGAAAGTGCATCGCGAGGGAGTGCTGGGTGGGAACATTCATCCAAGGTGCGACTTAAATTTATTTTTTCCCGCTAAATAAGTATGAACTCAATCACTTACATGTATTACACAATCTTAAATAGAAGGTATATCAAGCAAGGTGTATACATAGAAGATTCTTAGGCCTAAATCCAAATTACACCTAATTGATAAACTAATAAAGCCATAGTAACAACACCTAATGGTACAAAGCGAAGATAGTTGAAATTTAGTTGAAGATCAGTGAAAGCTCTTTGAAACATGTTCTAGGTAAAGTACCATTTAACAGCAAAATAGTGCGAGTTTTATAAATATTTGTATTTTAATAATATTGGACTCACCTAAAGCCAAGCCTGGCAGACTCTTCATCAAACTGCTCTAACTCACGGTCTTGCCTTTCATGCAGTAATCGAATCCTCTCGGACCTTTCCTGCAGGAATTGCTGAGTCTCCAGTTCCATCTGAAACATAAGGTAAATATTTCAATCAAATAAGTAAAGGGTAAGTCAAAGTTTATATCACCAAGGGAGACTTTTTTTAATCTAATAGAAGTTTTATACTCTTTTTTTTATACTCTGTTTTATATACTCTATACACTTCCGGCATGTTTCATGTTCTGTGGATTAAGAAAAAGCTGGACCTACACCAAGGTGACTTCCATCCATGAGTTCCTGTAAGTGACAAAACTCGCCAGAACAGATTCTTTGCTATCCTGGTGTAGTATTGTTTTCCCTGTGATAAGGTGGAAGGTAGCAAATGAGAGATGATGACGAGGAATATGAAGCAGAACACAAAATAAGGCACCCTAGAAGGATAAAGGAACATATGTCGTACTTGGAAATCTATGACATTATTTTCTGCACAAGATTCAAGGGTAAATGAAATTATCTGCTAAGTGCAAACAGTGAAACATTTAGTGACCATTTATAGAACTACTAGCTTAAAAGACCCGGCGTCGCCCGGGTTTTGTATTTTGTAATTGGAAATTAGCTTATGAAGGATTTTCAATTTTAAATTCTAGGTCCTTATATAGGCATTTATAATTTGAAATAGGAAGAACGACTTATTACACTCAAACTATTCCTTCAGAAAACGCTTGATATAGTTTTTTATGGCTCATAGAGGATCTAGAATTTTGCATCCCATCGCTTGTACAGTGCACAGCAAGCCTGGTATAGGTTTAAATAAGAAGAAACAGAAATTCCTGTAACATAAAATTGTAATATCGAGGCGGGAAATTTCCCACTCTTATGTTACCATAAAGCCGTTTTGGGGATGAAATTAAACAGAAAGCATTATCACTTTCATACTTTTCTCTCCAAAAACCTGCGATATAATATAATAATATACACATTACCATACCTCGTTTTGTTTTCTCTATGTCCAGGGTAGAGAAAGTTATGTGATTCCATTATTTTAGTGGATTTCATTCTGTAATATTTATTTATAACATGAATTATTTTGATAACTTCTCTCATTTGTCAAAAGTGCATTTCATTTGTTTTTTCCAAGCCCACCTGATACCATTTGGCAACAATGTATTCTGTGATTTGGAATTGATAATTCTATGTAAAAAGGGATTAAGTATTTTCAAAAACATTTAATTTTTGGCATTTAGAATCAGCATTTTTCAAAATCCTTTCTTAGTGAGCACCTACATTATGAAACGAAGGTACTGTCAAAATTCCAAGTCTCTACCTGTTATAGTTTAGGCTGTACGTTGATTCCTGTCATTCAGTCAATCAGTCAGTCAGTCAGGACAAAGCCTTTTATATATATATTATAGAGATTAGCGAGAGACAGCATGAGGGGAACTTTCCTGTTCCTATGGCAACGTGTACATTTAGCACCTGGATGCAAGCCAATAGTCATTCTTCCCCTGCAGTTTCACACAACACCCACCAGATGACGGTGGTATCTCTTATGAAATATTTAAGGGTCAGACAATTAGTAGACAAAAACCAAGCTTTTGAAAACCAAGGTAATAAACTATCAACGTGGTATAAAATCTACAGGGTTTTTCCTATGGGGTTTATAAGTTTCATGAAAATCTGATAAAGTGTATTCGAGTTATTGTGCATATAGTCACATGGACAGATGATTTTCCCCTTCACTGTTTCAGAAAAGAAGGCAAGGGAAACAGAAGAGATTATGGTATTTCTCATATTAGAGCCACAAATCCAGTTATAAATGTCATATACTTTCCTACTGAACTGCCTTATGTATTACTGACAGCAACCTCCTTTCGCTTTTTGTGTTAAGTATAATTCGGGGGCTGGTCTACCCAATTGTTTAATTTTTATTTTACATTCAAAAGGTATAGCAGAAGTTTTTAACAAGTTATCAACAGAATTCATGTTCCAGCACTGAACACTGAAACTGACCTCAGAGAAATGAAAATTTAACATAACACACGAACAAAGTAACAAACAGAAACCACTATTAAAGGAATTTAAAACACAGACATTCCTCAGTCCGCGTGTAGCATGACTAGCATTGCCAACTCAATGTTTGTAGTACCTGTAGCAGTCTGCAATGGAATGCAGCTTAATTTCATATTATCAAAGTTAACATACATTTCTAATTTTACCAAGAAAAATTGAAAGCAACTAATATACGGTATATACCATGTTTCCAATGCAAAAGTCAATGTTTCGTAATTATATTATTTATTTTTCAATATATAAAGTTTTAGGTACCAAATATGTAAGTTGGCTATTCTGGTCTGAGCTCGTTTAGTGGAGAGCACAGAGGGAAGCAGTTTGTAGATATTTTTGATGCATGCAGAGAAACGAAAATATGGTTAACGCACGTGCAATTCCCTCCTTTTCAAAGCGATCTTGTGCTCAGCACATCCTGCATTTCATTAGTAGGTGAATGATGGTTGCGAGGTGGAAGGTTCGAATATTTTAATAATACAGAACGGAATTATACAGTAGCTATTACATTAAAGCATATCTTTTGTGATTTTTTGTGATTTATTGTCCCCTTATTTTTTTGTGTTGTAGTACATGAGCACATAAGACCCTGATTTACACCAATTATTATCTATAAACTGATTGTATTGGCTATCTGGGTTGGGCCACGTCATGCTTTGGCATCTAACGTTTCGGACATCCTGTCATGTTATTAGATGCTAAAAACATGACGCGGTCCAACCCGGATATCCAATAGAATCAGTTTATATATGACATCGGCCATGGAAACCTACAAACTTAACCAATTATTATCGTTTATGTGCAGAACAGTATCTTAACCTTTATAGATAAAAGTGTTGATTCATTTCTGCTCCTGCAGTTAACACGGGTGTATTTGTATAAATGAGTAATTTCTTAAAATCCTTTGGACTCAATGAAACAACAGGTCCTTCTAATACTCTACACAGTTCTATCACTTCTTATTTCACTGAGTACACAAATTACCGTATTTATCTGAATATAAGCCACACTTTTTTTCCTATATTAAGCCCAGCAAAATATGCCTGCGGCTTAAAATCGTGTACAAGTCTTTTCAGGCAATAATGGTAAAAATGAACACAATATAGCCGGTTGATCCATCGTAGCTGGTTAACCTCCTCCAAGCACCACCATCTATCGATTATCTCGATTCTCCAGGACTATCGATATATTAATCGATTTAACATCGAAAATATATTGATTTTAATCGAAGCATCGATAAGATGCATAAGCAAGTGATGTTTTGCGTATTTTGTCATTTTTGATAGCGGTATTATATAATATGTATGTATTATGAGCTGCTCAGAAGTAAAAAAAATCCGTAACGTATGGGAATGTGAATAAAGGAGATTTTGAACTAATGGTAACTGAAAGTGAACTTATGAAAAATAGAAAAATCGCGCGAAATTCAACACTGAAAGTCATATGAGGTGTAAAGTACTGATTTCTGTTTTATTTTTCGTCAGAATTATTTAATTATATTAAATATAATTAGAACATCATAACGTAAGTCAGCTGATACTTTCTTTTTCTTACTTCAGGCATATTTCGGGTAAGAAATGTGTTACTTTAATATTATGAAAATGAGGCAATTTTTTTTTTCACTTTGGAGTTAATTTCATTATTTTTCCTTTACTTTACTGCTAAAAAGGCAGGTGCGGCTTAAATTCAGGGGCGGCTTATATTCGGATAAATACGGTACTATTCTAAGTCCTCTGGATTTCTCAGCATCTTGCTTAATGAAAAACATAAAACTTACCTTTTGTTCAAGTAATGCCCTTCGGACAGATACCCTATCTTCTAGTTCCTTCCGTTCCCTATTTCTCTGAGCTTCAGCTTGCATTTTGTTCTTGGACTGGTATGCCATTAGAATTTCTAATTCATAATGCAGTCGTTCCTTTAGATGCTGGCATTCTACCTCTTGTGACTCATCCAATCGTATCTGTAGATAAACATAAAAGACATTTTGTAATCCAAACTGAAATCTTACTACATGCCCATAATCTGGGAATTATTTCACAAAGCTGCAAGAGACAGTTTGATTTCACAGAAGTTTGCAGTTACACACGAGATACAGATATCTTGTAAAAGTAATCCTAAGAAGTTTCCATTAAAGGAAACATGTTGAAACATTTAGAAACAAAGATATGAAGGCCAGCAAGAGACTGGGAATGAAATTATGAAAATTTTAAAGAGAGTTACTGTCTTCCAGTCTTCAATTTCTTCTTGTCACCTGATTAATGAGTAATTTATTAGAATCACATACATAAACAACTCCAAAATTTTACATGTAAATATGACATGTCCTTGTTTTTAAACTTCCAGATTATAGAAACATTGTTTGAATTCTATTTTGTCGCTTCGAAATTAATATAAGTATAGTCTACAGAGAAAATACATTTTCCTCAAAATAAGTTTTATTCTTTAAATGGACTCCTCTGCAACAGAGACTGGAGAGGCCAGCTGCCAAGGGAGTTTTCTGTATGCATTGCAATTTTTTTCTTTAATAGTAATTGTCTGTTAGTGAGTTTTCTTATTTTCAATATGTTGAAAGATAAATGTATATACCCAAACAAACCCTGAAAATGATTTTTTTTATTTTTTATTTTTTCCTTAAAAAAGAAAACAGAAGAAACTGTAAATCACAAATCTTGTAACAGAGAACTCTACACTATATAAGTGGAAGAATTGATATTTGGCACACATAAAAACTGCTAAACGCGATATTACGGATAATAAAGTATTTGTGTGATAAGTTGTTGCTAGTTTCCCAGTTTTACATTCAAAATTATGGTCCCCTAATGAAAAATTATTTTTACTATTCATACCCATAATTTGCTGCTAAGGCCTACCATGATGAAAATGAAAAGAAGAAAAGAAAAAAAAAAAAAAAAACTTTTAAGTCAAAAGCGCTCAAGCCCAAACAGCCTTGCTTCCCCAGGGACATCCCTGTCGAAACCTGGACAGCGCATTCCCGTCAGATACTCCAGAAAAAAGATACAAGACCAATCTGTGAAACCAATCCTCCCCAAGAATTTGAACCAATCACAGAAGCAGAAATATACAAAGCCATACATAGCACAAAAGTGAGGAAGGCTGCGGGACCAGACAATATATATAATGAACACCTACAACAAGCTGCCCCCATTTTCTGTAAGGTATGGGCCATCTTAATGACAGAATGCCTTAAAACCGGATATATACCTGACAGCTAGAGGAAATCTAGGGTAAAGATGTTGTACAAAGGTAAAGGCAATAAGGAAGACCCCAACTCATACAGAGGAATAGCCTTCCAGAGCACATTGTACAAAATCTTCATGAAAATCCTCACCACACTACTCACAGTTTTAGTGAAGAACCAAATTCCGGAACTGCAGTTTGGATTCAGAAGCGGCAGGTCGACTATCCAAGCAGTTACATGTCTGCAGGACAATATTGCAAATGCCTCAAAGGAAAACTCTTTGCAGTTTTTATTGACTACACGAAGGCACTTGATCTGATAAACAGAGAGATTTTGGTGTCCAAACTTGAAGCAATGATCGGGAAACATAACTACCTAGCGAAAATAATAGACAATAAAATAATAGATGACATGTAGCCATATCTGAACCTATAGATCAAACGAACAGTGTACTACAAGGTGACCCTCTTAGCCCATTATTATTTAATATAGCCACAGCAGACATAAACGATATCTAATCCACAGACAATGTCCACCTTTACGTATATGCAGACGACATGGTTTTGACATCCACTTCTCGGCAGGATCTACAAGATACCCTGGACAGTCTTGCTCAACGAGCCCGCAAAAAAGAGCTGCATATATATGAGCAAAAAACAATGGCGATGCTCCTCCAGAAAGGAGGGAAGATGGCAAGAGAGGACAATATATTCCTGAATGGAGATCTGGTACATTACACCAATCATTTCAAGTATTTAGGAATAACATTTTAGACCTCAGGCAACACTTACACCCTACACATAAAAGATAAAATAGTACCGCATTTCACCGCATAATCATCGCATTTTTAGGCCATTTTTTCCCGTGTGAAAACACAATGCAACTATTACGCGAGGAAAGGCTGAAACTAACATGTATAGGCCTACAGTATATATACCTTACAACGAAAGAAAAAACGTATTATTAAACTACCAGAGCACTTTACTATTTACAGTTGCAGAGTTATTAAACTGCATGTGCAATGAAATTACGTCAATCATATCAATTCACGGAAAGACGATCAATCCGAAATAAAGTTACAATTACTTTGTGTTATTGTGTTTACCTGTAAATATTACGATTGTGAAAATTTATTCGACACAATGTCTTGTACTACTAACTACAGACTTCCACAACATGTTTTTATTATTATTATTATTCTTTGTCCAATGATTCACGGCAGAGCCGGTATCGCGCGTCTTCCCTACAGTTGCATCAGAACCCCGCCATCCGCACCTCGTGCCGTCTGTTGGAAATCCCCGTCTTCTTGATGCTCTTTACAATGATTTTTTCATGGGAGATGTGATTACAACTTTAAATGACACATGAATTAATAAGTCCTAATGATGTGCGCTGCTGATTGCTATTTTATTTTGTGCCAATCTTGTTCAAGTTTTTCGTTCACTGAAAACTCCCTGGTTTCCATTTTCTTCCGCGAATGCTAATACTTTCAAATGAAAACTCACAGTATAATTCCTGTATCTTCCCTTTTTCTACAAGTGTAGTGTACTGAAACTGACCCAAATGGTGTTACCGCAATTTCTCGTGAATTGCCACCCCTACCCCTTGCTATTGTGTCAAGCTAGCGGTCACCGGTCAGCACATTCCTTAACCTTGAATGCATCGGGTGGAGGATAACGGTGCTCTAGATTGCAGTGGCGGCGTGTCAGTTAAAAATTTCTGAATCATCGTGAAAGAGAGAACAATGTCAAAATATCCGTGCGACGATTATGCGATGAAATTTTTATACACCAATTTTGGACTGAAAAATCAAGGTGCGACGATTATGCGGTGGCGACGATTACGCGATGAAATACGGTAAGTGCAACTAGAGAAGTGCAGGACATCCAAAATACTGGCCAGTTATCTTTAACATCAGCAATAAAATTATTTAAATGAAAAATTACACCCATACTTGCTTATGACCTATAAGCTTTTTGGGAAAAACTCAACACACAAAATCTCAGAGACATCAAAAAACTAAAGGCAACATTCCTCCAGAAGATCTTATGTTTATCAAATTCACGCCTTCCCATATTACTTATGAACTTTCCAGAGAGACCTACTACATACAGGACTACTACAGCTGATGCTATCCTCCACAACTGCGTACGAGGATGTGCTACTAGAACTCCGTTGCAAGAAACAAAAGATCTGGAGTGACTTCTATATCACCACCACAATGATATCTAAGGAGTGGATGAATGCAGCTTATGAACTGAGGCACACAGTCACACGATTTGCAATTCATGGGTTTCACCATAAGCTGTGTATCACCAGCCAAACTGAGGGATGCGTGTGCTCGTTACTGTGGAACAGAATGTGAAAGATACAATGCTTTGTGGTGCAAGAAGAGAACAGTCTCACTCACAAAATTCTGCAGCAAGTGAAACAAACTCATGCACATTTGTGCGTAATTCCACCTTCATTCATTCAATATACACTAACCTTAGGTTTATTAAATTCGAGCTAAAATTTTAATGCTTTCTTGTGATTCATGTGTTTCACGATCTGTTTTTGCCAGAGGGTAAGTACTACCATTTTTAACACTCGCAAGAAATAGGAGTAGAATGAATCTAGAGGGCAGTGACTGAATATTTGCTATTACAAATGCACTTTATTGTGCGATTCTTTTATTTTATTTAGCGGCAATCACAAAAATGAGGAAGCTAAAAAGAAAAATCAAGATACGAACCATTCAGTATTTCCAAAGTCTCTGTTAGTTTAGCTTATAACAAAACAACAAGACAATAACTGAGTGTAAAGCAACAATTGGAATGAATACAAAAGAGAATGACAGTGCATGGCAAAACATTACAAGAATGGATTTGACAGTTGACTAGCAGTTGAAAATGTGGTCAAAGCCCATGAAACGTACTACGTTCTGCAAAAATTTAAGTAAAAGGTAAGTCTAAAGTGCTTATATGTCAACCAATTCACTTAATTAACATATTACAAGCACAGGAGAGGTTTATTTACTTCCGTTGCATATTCTAATGTCTCAAGAATTTCATCCACATCTTTATGTTGACTGCTTTCAATAATCTATTTCTCTTTTGAAATAAACTGTTCCTCAGGTAAAATTTCCAGTTCATTTCTTAAAGGTCTTTCTATATTGGGAACAGCATTAAACATATCAAAATGAAACCATTCTAATTTTACCCCCTTTCTCTTTTGAAATAAACTGTTCCTCAGGTAAAATTTCCAGTTCATTCCTTAAAGGTCTTTCTGTATTGAGAACAGCATGAAACATATCAAAATGAAACCATTCTAATTCTACCCCCGTGTTACGTATTTAACCCAAGGGAAAGTAAGTGTTAATTAACCCCGTGTCACTAGTAAATCGAGAGTTTAGAGCTCATAAGTCATAACACAAAGTGAAATCAATGAAATCGGGGATAGAATAATTTAGACGTACAAGTGTAGTTAGTTCACTCCAATTATCAGGTGAGGACATACTTGGCATATAATCCACCTCTAAATGCTCTTTATTAACTGTTTTAGTCCTTAATTAGCAAATAATGAATACTCACCGATTGTTTCTGAAGCATTTCAGCAATACTCTGCTCATACTGGTCGCCAAGCAAAGCAAGCTTCCTGCGTTGTTCTTCCTTCAATTTTTTAATTACTGCTTTCTGTTCATCCTTCGCTGTTGTTTGTAAAATCTGTGCTTTTAGTGCTTTATACTGCCGTGTCTGTATTTTACACGTTTCTCGGAACTGCTTTCTAATCTGCATCTCCTTTTGCTGTAATAAATAAAACACAATCAAATGAAACCAATATCAATCCAGATATATATATATATATGTGACTATAGATATATATATATATATATGTGACTATTGTACAGTAGAATTTTGTTAATTTGACTTTGGATAGTTAAAATTATTGTACAATTCGAATAAATATTCATTATCCTTGAAATTCTTATACAAATGTATGTTAAAAAGGCAATAGATTCAAACTTTTTAAGTTTTAATAATGAAATTTGGATAAATTGAAGACACAAATAGCCTCATGTTAGAATTTGTAGGAAGTTTATATAGTGAAGTCTCATGTTAATTTTGTAAAGATTCCAACAAATCAAAGCTTCAATGAATTACCCAAGAATTCTCTGCGAAAAAAGGAGAAGAGTTAAGATAGCTGGAGAGAGGGGTAAGAAAAAAAGTGTGACATCACAAAAGAATATACAGTGGAAACTCGTTAACACGTTTTTCTAGGGACCAAAAAAATAGACGTCTTAAACGGGAAAATATACTACTGAAAATTAAAAAAACAATCGTAGAAAATATGTAGATATGTTTTCTAAGTTGCTCAGAACCACCCAGAAGTGCATCCTAATGGCTCAGAAATACACAAAGTGACACACAGAAGTTTCTATGCCAAGCCATTAGTTATGAGAGATTTATATTATGTAAATGAATACGTAGGCCTAACAATATGATTTGAAAAACTTAAAACAAAACTTGCTAAAATTGAAGGAATGTATGGGAGCCATATTTAATGAAAAACCAGACGAAATTCACAAAAAAGCATCCTCTTACTCTAAAAGATCACATATGAAACAAGTTGCACTCCATAATCTGTTAACAGATATAAAATAACTGGATGTGTAATTGTGCAAAATTTCACACATGCCAAAATGTTCAGTAAACAAAGAGTCATTTTCACAGCCACAAATTGCTGATGAAATGCGATCCAATAGTCACGTGAGAAGCACGATCTGCTTTTTTGGCCTACATTTCTTCAAACATTCTAATATTTTCTTTAGACACCACACGAACCGTAAGAAATTTAAAACATATTTCACTATCTGGAGAACACAACAAAATTGTCACGATAAAATATGGCGGCTAAACAGCTGATGCTGGAAAATCCACGCAAAGTCAAAATGACCAATGAGAAGCAACTACAATGGTTCAAAATGGCTGACGTTTGGTCCCATAGAGCAAAGGTTGAGACTTGGACACGAGAGAGTACAAGAATTCTGACATAGAGATTACACAATCGAATGCGCAAACAAGGCTTGTGTTTGGCAAAGTGTGGTTGGCGAGCCAAATACGAACGTACTTAGCGTTAAACCAAAATGCGTTAAGAAACATTTTAACATGTAGTTAGAAAGAATCGGACCGGGACTTCCAAAAACCGATGTAGTATGCGGGAAAACGTAGTAATGAGGAACATGCTAATGAGATTCCACTGTAGCATGTTAGCTAACATTTTATCAACATACTGTACATAAAAAATAAAGACAAAATCATAGAGAGCTGGACTGCACAAACCGGAGGAAATAGGGGATGCATGATGGCCAGTGATTTCCCAATGTCGACAAGTGCATTTTACTGCATTTTACAATCTATCGAATGAAACTGATGGCAGTAAGAATTGTGCTATAATATTGGATCACAACAGCATACAATCGATAAAAGGAATTATATAAATCTATATAAACGGCTTAGTTACTAAATGTAAAAAATCTCTTTGTGTTTAAAATTCTTTTCAGATATTTGCAATAACGTTACTGTACCAAAATTCAAATACTAACGTAACAATGACAGAAAATGCAACTTAATTTAAAATAAAATCAGGTAAACTGATGTAAAAAAGTGCCAGTATGTTTTTTTTAATCAGTTATGACTGCAATTATGATATGCAGAATATGTTTTTTTAATTGATTTACAAGTTAAGCTCCAGATTTATTCATTAAGCAGGGCTTAGGGAAGAACAAAGGTCTAGTTTTCTTTTTAATCAGATTAAAATCTTCCAGCATCAGCTGAACTGTACAGATTTTTGATATCTTGACAATCGCACACTCACATAAAAATACGAAAAAGAAAGTGAAATTGGCTGGTTTCGGGATTTGAACCATGGAACTCCATAACGTGAGGCCAAAACGTTACCATCTCGGTCACCTGGGTCAGTTTAACGGTCTAGTTGTAAGTTATAAGCGCATGTAAAACAATAGTGTTTTTGGTCATAGCTATCTCTATTTTAATTTCCAAAGCCGTAAAATATCACAGTAAAACAATTGACTATGTTGTCATGATAAATGATTTGCTTTTTTTAATATAAATTCTTTCGAATACGTATATTATCATAAAATAGGCACCAAATTGAGCATTACTCCGAAACAGGTGAACCGATTTCATCCAGTATCAGTAGACCTCTTCCCATGAACACTATAAATGTGTATACCAAATTCCATAAAAATCCGGTAAAGCGTATTTGAGTTACCGCGTTTTTAAAATAGACACTAAATTGGGTTTTACTCCGGTACCGGACAACCGATTTGGTCCAATATCGGTAGACGTCTTCCCATGTACATTATAAATGGGTATACAAAGTTTCAGGAAAATCCAATAAAGCATATTTGAGTTATCGCGACTTCTCATATATTAACATAAAAGGCAATAAATTGGGCATTATTCCGGTACTGGCCAACCGATTTGGTTGAACATCAACAGACGTCTTTCCATGGATAGTATAAATGCGTGTACGAAGTTTCATAAATATCCGATAAGGCGTATTTGAGCTATTGCGCCTTTAAAATATACACTAAATTGGGTTTTACTCCGGTACCGGTCAACAGATTAGGTTCAAATTTAACAGAGTACTTTTCATGGATGTCATAAATGCGTATACCAAGTTTAATGGAAATCCGATACAGCGTATTTGAATTATGGCGCCTTTCTATTAGAAAGGCGCCATAATCTATTAAAATAGGCACTAAATTGGGCATTACTCCGGTACCGGTGAACCGATTTGGTTCAATATCAATAGGGTTCTTCCCATTGACATTATAAATGTGTTTTCCAAGTTTCATGAAAATCCGAAAAAGCGTATTTGAGTTAGAGCGCGTACAGACACACGGACGGACGGACGGACAGACAGACAGACAGACAGACGGACAGACATTTTTCGTCCCCCACACAATCTCATAAAGTACCATACTGGCACTTAATAAAACAACAATGATTATGTAGTAATTTTAACATTTTGGTAAAACCTATTACAAAATGTAAAAACATTGATCTCAAATACCAAAGCTTAATCTGCGAATGTAAGACGACCCCACATTTCTTGAAAGACAATTTGGGAAGAATGTAGTCTTATAGTCAGGTAAGTATGGTAAATGCTATAAACACAAGATGAAATACTCATAAGCTCTTGAAACTTGAGATGGAGGTTTAACAGAGTGAAG
This sequence comes from Ectobius pallidus, assembly GCA_964059195.1. Lineage (NCBI taxonomy): Eukaryota > Metazoa > Arthropoda > Insecta > Blattodea > Ectobiidae > Ectobius > Ectobius pallidus. The sequence continues at coordinate 86,673,419 of CAXKWD010000009.1, forward strand.
TTACGTATGTTAAACCTCCATCTCAAGTTTCAATTGATTATAACTTCACTATATAAACTTCCTACAAATTCTAGGATTACTCACAAGCTCTTTCACAGTATACATGTGGAAAATGTCCACATTATTCAAATTCTACCAGTGTACAGTTCTCTTCAGAAGTGTTAACAATTCCAATGGTGGACAGAAAATAAAATCTATGTGAATTTTTACCTTGAGGCTCTTAGGTTGTTGTTTAAGTTCAAGAGCATGTTTTTTACGAAGTTCTCGCTCTGAACGCTGCATGTAATCTTGCTGGTTTTGCAACTCGGTGCCATGTTGTCGCTGGATTTGCTCTTCCCGCAACTGGTGCACAGCCTTTTGTTGCCGATATTCCAGCTCCTGAGTTTTTTCGTGATGCCTTAGAAGCATTGAGTGTGCTTGTTCTAATTGCTGCTGGCGTTTGTTCAGCTCCTGAAATAATGACAGAATATGTATTTCTTCCTAGGAGGTGCCTGCAGCTTCACCCATGATAATTAATTTGAAGATTAAAAATTAATAGCAACATTATTAAAACATATTTTTTAACACTTACACACAGATCATTCATAAACTAAACAATTAATATTATAATGAAACAGCTAAAATTCCAGCTTTGGAGTGCATTCCACAATTAGAAAGCATTGCTTGGGGAAAACGACCTCAGACTCAAGTTCCCTGGCCCAGAAAACCCCTTCATAGTGAGTTCCGTTCAAATCTATCAATATTTGCCCAGAATCGAAGTGATCAATAATTCCATGCAATATATTGAAAAAATCACAATGTTTTTATTTCCAAGTTATGACAACAAACGGCAAAGTATCGCGCACAGACAGACAGACAGACAAACACTTCCTCTTATTACTATAGATTTTAATTAATGCAACCATCAGAGTATAATCTCAGTCAGAAAGTCAGATCTGAACACTAAAGAACATTAAATCTTAGTCAATCACTTAAAAATGCTGAAATGATTACATCGGCTCTTGGATGTTGGTGGGTTAAGATTTGGGGTTTTCCCTTTTGCACAGGTGAATGTCAAATTGGAATTTATCTCCCTCTACTTTTACTGATAGAAGATACCGAACAGAAATAGACTCAAATGATTTATTCCTATTGAGAGACCTCTAAATGTTAATAAGCAATAATATTTGGACCTAAATCTTTCATACTAAATCTTCTGATAAAGAAACCTCATCTATTCTCTGAAGCAACCATTTACCTCCATTCCTTTGGAAGCCTAAGCAGTGGCAGGTTTGAAGCTTATATGGTTAAAATATCTTCTCTCATGCCCAGTAATGATTGTCATCTTAAATTAACCCATTAACCATCTTATTCATGCATCCTCTCAATAAGATTTCATAACTGGGGTCTCTGGTTTCGGTCAGGGATACGAGGACTGGTCAATAAGTAAGGTCTCCAACACTCTAGCCCAAGCTCACAACGTCGGATGAGAACACAAGAGCAGATACAACTTATGAACTTTGAAATTCCATGGATGATGATCTCAGTAGGAGGTTCATTGGCTAATACCAATTAACTAACAGTTGGAGTCTAGCTGAAGATGAATCCCTTAGAAACTGTGGGTCAGGTTAGTATCAATCTTAGTGAAGTTGGTGTGTCACATTCCATCTCTTTATTATTTTTATATAATAATTAGTTAACTGTATAAACTTCCTAAATAGCATGAAGCTGATTTCTATTTATTTATCAGTTGAAAGCAGCAGGTAAAAATTAATCTTTGTATCCATATTTTTTTGTTAGGCACCTTTTGCACAAACTACTCTATTATAAAATTCCATGAACGACAAGACTCTCTGCATATCTTCATTTGCAATCAGCCGATAAGTGATACAGCGTACAAAGCAGTCTTGTCAGCTATTAATCTTACAGTTTAATAATTTCTTGTTACAATGTTATATCCATGAATAGTATCTATTTCTTCCTTTTACTGCTATAAAGAGTTCCCCATCTTTTTCAGTGGGAGGGGGAACTGTTATCTGAAACATTTCTGTGCCCTTTGTAGTAAGTAAAATTATACTGTAATGCTAGAATAATATTTTTTATGGACTTATCAGCATTTAAAACTCAATGAAAGAACTGGACCTTACCTCTCGCAGCAGTTCTTGTTCCAAACTATGGAAGATGAGTAACTTTTTTCTACGAAACTTTCTAATTTCAAGGTCAAGATATTCTTTTTGACCTCGTAATAACCGCTGTTCTTCTTGCGCCTCAAGTTGTTTCAGGTTGTCCTTTTGACTTCTGCAATGAAGGTAAATAGAACTTCAAATACTATTCTGGGCCAAACAATTTCATTACTACAAATGTTATAATTTTGCAGAATTTTTTGTGGTAAAAAAAGCCTTAATACATGCAAGAGAAGAAAATTTCAAGGATGGATAGCAGATTCAAAATTAATTAGGATATTTTTGGACCAAATATACTGTTAAAAAATGGAGATAAGTATTCAAATTGAAAAAGGAATCTGTATAAATACATACTGTAGCGTGGCATCTCGCTGCCGTTTTGGTGTTGATTCATCTAAGCTAAGTTCTCGCTTCCATCGCTCTTTATTTGCTTTGTACTCCTTTTTCTTTTGTGTTTCAAACGCCTTACGATCTTGCTCTTGTCGCCCACAGATCTCCTTCTGTAATTTCTTCTCAGCAGTCAAGTTTTGCTTTAGCTGTAACAAAATCAAAACTACATTTCTCTATCATTACCAGAAAGTAAGGTTTGCATGGGTAATAAAAAAACATGAATAATCCAATTTTATGGAATATTTACTGAAAAAAAACCCAAGTCTTTATATTGAAAAAATATTATGTAATAATCCATTCATTAGGAAAGTTCTAGTTCATGTAAAATTAAATTTATATCATTTTGTTTGTATCAATATTCGATTGGTAACAAGTTACGTCAGTCTTCCCCTTCTATAATAATCTATCCATGCGGGCTACTTTCAGCTGTCACTTGCTTTAAAAAAAATAAATTTTTATCTGCTTATTTTGTTGTTGAAGACGACAATTAGTACTACAGAAATACTAATACGTACAGAGGGCACATAGCTGTGAAATAATTAGGCCTAATTACATTAATCGGAGTTCTTGGCAGTGTGAAACTCCCAAATAAAAATTATCTGAAACCAGATTGACTTCCATATCGGGACCAACTTCCGAACCCTCACCTAAATTGATCACTAATCTGTCGACTATAGAGTCACACATACAATCTACATAAAACTTCTTATTAAAAATTTGGTATTATTTCTTTTTGTCCGCTTTTTAAATGATTACCTTTCTTAAATTTAATTATGCCACTCGGACCAGGTTGAACTTCTATCATTATGAATGTGATTATACACGATGCTTTTCTCAATTTGAAGGGTTATATTATGAATGGCACATTTTGCTACACCCTGAAAAATACGTAATAAGTTGTGACTGTTATCTGAATATTTTTCATCACATGTTATGAGAATTACTATTATTTAAAAAAATATATATATATATACAGTGGAACCTCGTTAGCACGTTCCTCATTACTACGTTTTCCCGCATAGTACGTCGGTTTTTGGAAGTCCCGGTCCCAATCTTAATAATTGCATGTTTAAATGTTTAACACGTTTTGGTTTAACGCTTAGTACGTTCGTATTTGGCTCGCCAACCACACTTTGTCAAACATAAGCTTTGAACGCGCATCCGATTGTGTGATCTCTATGTTAGAATTCTTGTACTCTCTGGTGTCCAAGTCTCAATCTTTGCTCTATGGGACCAATCGTCAGCCATTTTGAACCATTGCAGTTTGCTTCTCATTGGCCATTTGACTTGGCGCCGATTTTGCCGAGTCAGCTGTTAGGCCGCCATTTTATATCGTGAAAATTTTGAAGTAGTGAAATATATTTTAAATTTCTTACGGTTCGTGTGGTGAGGAGAAGAAAATATTAGAATGTTTGAAGAAATGTATGCCAAAAAAGCAGATCGTGCTTCTCACGTCGGTATTGGATCGCATTTCATTAGCAAATTGTGGCTGTGAACATGACCGTGTACACGACTGTTTACAGAACTGGCACATGTGAAATTTTGCACAATTACAATATTTCGTGTTTGGTAATAGATTGTGGAGTGCAACTTGTTTCATGTGTGATTTTCAGAATAAAATAGATGCTTTCTTTGTGAATTTCGTCTTGATTTATCATTAAATATGGCTCCCATACATTCCATCAATTTTTGCAAGTTTTTTTTTCCAGATAAAATTGTTAGGCCTATGTATTCGTTTACATAATATAAATCTCTCGTAACAAATGGCTTGGCAATGAAGCACCTGTGTATCACTGTGGGTATTTCAGAGCCATTAGGATGCACTTTTGGGTGGTTCTGAGCAACTTAGAAAACATAGGCCTCTCTACATATTCCCTACGATTTTTTTTTTATTTTCAGTAGTACGTTTTCCCGTTTAAGACGTCTATTTTTTCCAGTCCCTAGAAAAACATCTTAACGAGGTTCCACTGTATAGGATTTCGGATTCTGGTTTTAAAACAAACTGTTCTTTAAAACGTGTTTATTAGGCTATGCCTAATAATGTCAGCATTGATAATGTTAATATTAGTAATAATAATTTTAATAATGACTGAGGCAGTTTCAGTTATTATATAGACCTAATTTATGTAATAGACGCAGTTTCAGTTAACAAAATTAAATTATCAATACCAATACCAGTAAGCAAAACCCTCTCACCTAAACTATAATGTTAGTTACTGAATATTACTTTAATTCACGTTAGTTTTTTAAATTACTATCCCAATGCACTGTTACGTTGGAATTAAAATATTTAAAAAATTGTGACCTAATAATTATATAAATAATCGAACTTCAATCACAATGAAATAGGTGAATTAAATCTTGTTCAGACATTAGTAAAAGGATTCAATTTGTATACTCCCCTACAAGATTATCAAAATATTAAAATTTTTTTTATTCACAATTTTTATGTTTAAAGAAGAGATACCTTCTTTTCAAGCTCCTGCTGATGCCTGATCTGCAGTTTCTCCAATTCCTTACTGAACTGCTGCAGCAGCGATTCGTACTCCTTGTCTAGCAACTGCTTGTGACTCTCCATTTCTATCTTACATTTTTCCTCAAGCTAGAAACATAAATAGCATGTTACCTCACACAATACTTACAGTAAATTAAAAACAATTCATTCAGAATAGCTATAGGCTAATAGCTCAAGTGGCAGAGCAGTGGCACAGAGAGCCCAAGACCTGTGGTTCAAATCCCGGCTAATGCATTGAATTTTTTCAGCCTGATTCTCCTTTACTGTATGATCAATCAGAATCATAGGTCTATGATACCATACATAACAAGAAACTTTAGCGGATAAATCCGAAAGAGTACAGAAAATGATTGTGCTAACAGCTGTTGTAGGGTTATTTTTTAATTAAGGAATTGCGCACAATGTGCATTATCTTAACCTAAGACTTAACCTACTGACAAACACCCAGTCCTGAACCTGGGAAAGTGATTTTTCACTACTGAAAAATCCCCGACCCGGCCGGGAATCGAACCCGGGCCGCCGGAGTGGAAGGCAGGCGCGCTACCGACTCACCCACGGCGACGGACTGTTATAGGGTTATACAATATTATTTGTAATATCCTAATCTATATGAATATAAATTTTATTTAATGGTTTCTTTTTTTTAACTTGCTGAATGATTATTACATTATGCTGAAATTCTTACTCTAGTGATACTTGCTAACTGACTTTAAAGCTACTCCTAACAGAAATATTTTTATATAATATAGAGGATGTGAATTAGATTCAAAATTATTATTAAAATAAAAGTACAGAAAATCTTATGATTTAATTATGGAGGATATTCATACCATGACCATCTGCATGATCTCGTGGTTAGTGTGTCTGGCTATGGATCTGCAGACCCAGGTTAGATCTCCAGTACATTCTCAGATTTTTCCGAGATGGGGAGGTCTGGAACGGGGTGCACTCAGGCTCGTGACACAGTGAGGAGTTACTTGAAAGAAATAACAGCTCCAGTCACAGAAACCATAATTAACAGCTGTGGATGTTGGCATGCTGATCACATGCCCCCAGTCCTGCCTTCTGACTATGATGCAGCAGGCAGATGGTAGGTCTAGTCCCTTCAGGGATGCAGTGTAACAGAGTTGTTTTAATTCACACCAAAACCAACAGGATAAAGATTTCATTGTCATTTTACAATATTCATGTGATCCAAGCCTTCCTTAATTCCGGGGTGCGCGGGCAAAGAGAGTTAAGTCCACCATCCTAAAAAATTGAGGTATGTCCATAGAGTTATAGATAAAAATGTTCTCTATATTTGTGTTAAGTCCAGTAAGTCATATTCAAAATTGTACGGTAGTTATGGACGTGTGCCTCATAGGTTTATCCATCTCTAAAGCTATGTTGGGCTGATATAGTGTGTTAAGTCACTCTAATTCTCAGTAACAAGAAAGTGGACTTAACTCTCTTTGCCCGCGCACCCTGGAATTATTGTCAACAAAATTGTGTTATGAAATTATGAGATACTTTACCTTGAGCAGTGCTGCTTGATGTTCCCGCCTCATGCGTTTGTAGCCTGTCATCTGTTCATGCATTTCCTCCTGCATATGCTCCTTCTGCTGTTTTGTAACAATGGATGTTGTACGGATGGTTGCAAAGATCCTATCGTGTTCTTGTGTAGCATTTGAATTACTGGCCTGTTGAAAAAAGGAAGTATGTATTACTCACCAACATGCGGTGTTCAGTAGTCTAACCTATAGACTAGTAAATGTACCAGTAACGAAAGAAGAATACCATATATACCCGAATACTACCCGCACCCAAATTTTTCAAAAAGAAGTTTGAAAAAAAAAAGATCTACAGGCCCATAGGCTATATAAAGTTATTTTGCCAGTTTAATTCTTAATTAAAAGTTATAATTAACGTTTCATATCATAAAATAATTAAATATGGTAGGCTAAAAGGCACTTATAAAAATAATGTGCATGGTAACAGCCCGCCGAAATCTCGCCGTCTTATACGCGCAGCGTAATACCTTAACAACAACAACAACACTCTTCATTCTGCGGGAATCACCCGCGATGACGTGCGTCCGACTCGATCCGACCCTGAACTTTTCCCGAATTATTGTACTGCACATGCGCCGTGACTGCACTGTTTGTTTGGCGTCTCTATGCGGACCATGTGCATAAGAAAGCATCTTCTTTGTTTCATTTTCCTTTCATTACAGCTTCGTTACTGTTATACGAAAAGCCTACTGTGATGCTACTACAAAGCATCGTGCTATAATGAGCCGATATGGTACACAATTGTCAAAATTCAGATAAGAGGAGTCCAGTATTCAAATAATACCCGCACCCCAGTTTTTCGTTCGCGATTTTTGAAAAAAATATGCAGGTAGTATTCGAGTATATACGGTATGCAGGAGAATATAAGTACATTGTGAATACAGCTCATCACAGTGGATTCACCAAAGATCTGGTAGACAAAAAGATTGGCAAACATAAAAGACAGAAAGATGTTCAAGACGTTAGCACATTGACCAGTAAAAAAGAAGACAGAAAATTCAAAAAAATTTACCTACCACCCTTTGGTAAACAACAGTTTCAAGAAGATTCTCAAAGAACAAAACATAATTTTGGCACCACACAATAAACATAAAACTTATTAAAATCCTCACTAAAAGACAAAATACCTAATACCAACAAATCAGGAATATATCAAATAAAGTGCAAGGACTGCAACCAAGTTTATATCGGAAAGACAAAAAGAAACTTAGAAACCAGGACAAAAGAGTACTTCAGGAACATAAAGAACCACGAAATAGATAAATCAGCAGTTGCAGTCCATTTTTTGGTAAAAAACCATGACCAGATATCAAAATGCGCCGAGCGCTTATCACGGGACCTCACTCTGAGGCTAGCAGGCAGTGACTGGCACTTTCAAAGGCAGAGAAAAAATTTAAGCATGCTCATTAAGCTCTCTTCTTCCATTGTGCACAGTGGCGCCACCCTAGCATTAATATAACGCACGTGAAAATTAAAGGTCGGATACTTTTTAGACAGGCCTCGTATATTACTTCACTGTATAAAAGTTCCATCATTATATTGATTTTTAATATACCGGTATATTATTTCCTCATCCAACTGCTATAGAAGTTACATAACAGCCAAATTCATTTTTTCATGATTATCATAAAATTACATTATTCTTGAGAGGTTAAATACCTTATGTCTGTTTCGTATGGAGGGAGGATAATTGCTGTCGTTGCCATCAGCAGAAGGTGGAAGACTATTGGTGGAGCTACTCTGCGATGAGGCACTCACACCCACTGATTGCACAGAATGCTCTGATGTGATGCTGTTGCTTTTACTGCTATCACCTCCAGTTTGTTCATCCGGTGTATCTGCATACCAGAGTAACAAAATAAAATATTAGGAGAGTCATATTTATGCTCATATAAATGCCAATGACTTGGGTACAAGCCAGTACCTTATCAACTGTTCTACCCAACCAGACACACGTTATTCTCAGGTGTTTTACTGGATTTTGACTATACTTGGTGTGCTAATTCCAAACATGTAAATAGTTTCTTTCTACCAGCTCTACTTTTTATACAGAGTGCCATTAATTTACAATCTCTTTTAGGCTAATGTTTGCTTATTCTTTGCAAAATTCTTGCATATTGATAATTATTTTTAAACAATTCATTGTCTAATTTTGAATTTCTGGTATAGTTGCCTTTGTTAATTAAAATTCTACTGTACAAGAGGAAAAAATATGCTACCCTCTTTTCACAGGAAAACAATCTTGTGTTCTGTCACAAAGTTAGAGCTCTTCTAAGAAAAATGAATCTTCTTAAATACTGTCCAAACCATTGGTGCCTGAATGTTGACTGTTTCTAGGAGTAGTTTGGAGTGTTTTGCAGAAAGGCAATATACCAGTAAATGAAAGAACAAATAAAGTTTCATGAACATTGATGGATATTTTGTATGGACTTAATATCAATTTTCTCCTTGGTTAACAAAGTAGCTACACAAAGTATCCTCCTTTCTTGTGCTTATTCTGGGACATCAGAGAAAAAACAGACCACTGGTTGAGAAGAGAGTGGCCTGGGAGAGAGAACATGGTTTCTGTGGGGGGGAAATGTTAAATGTGAACTCTTAATCGAGCAAAACAAAATTCTGCTTGATTATGTTGCTTGTGAAGGCTTTTGATATGCTTACGGCCTCAAATCCCAGCAATAAGTGATATCAATGTTTTAAAGACTACAAGCTATCGGGATATTGTTACTGTAGTGTTAATGTAAGCTTTTTCTTTGATATCTAGCTTAAAATAAGGTAATAATGCTAATGTCATATCTTAGAAACTACAACTGGCAGAGCAAAATTTATGGAATATTTGGCATCAGCAAGCCAAATATACCCAAGAATAGGTATAACTTCTAAGGCATCAAAATGGCTGTTAGGGTTTGTTATAGTTAATAGATAGGGACTCACTTCGGTTATTGGGGGGGCTCTGCACACAAACCCCCAGTGTGTTCTCAGGAAATGCTTTTATTATGAACTGACACCGTATCGGAGAAGAGTCCGTAAATGTAGACTACCATATATAATCTTTTAGAGAAAATAAACCTAAAAAAGTGCAGAGAGATTTTAAGATTTTTGGGGTAAAAAATCTAAAAAAAAAATTGTATTTTCTTTTTAATTTCCCTGTTGGTTACAGGCTAAAATCTTAAGTTTTCTAAATTTCAAGTTTCTAGCTCACGTAGAAGTGGGTAAATATTAATGCCAGCAAGTTGATTATCTAGACCACGGTAGATGTGAATGACGTTAGACTAAACAGTCACTTTGCTCAATGCGGGCTCTGCCCCCAAATGCCTCAGTAAGGTTCTCGGGAATTTTTTTTTTATTAATTGACATTGTATTGGAGTCCATATATATAGACTGCCATAAGGCTACCAAATTTCATGGGGAAGTGGGTAAACATTAATGTCAGTGAATGGATGATTTCAACTGTGGTAGATGTGAATGACGTTCAGCTAAAAAGCAAGTTTTTCCATTTTTATGTAATTAACAAAGTTGTTGACTATTAAACACTTTAGGCCTCACTTTTCCTTACATTTTTGCAGGACGTACGTTTCATGGGCTTTGCCCACATTTTCAACTGCTTGTCAACTGTCTATTTTCTGCTTGGAGAACACTGGCGCCTTCTGGTTTTGGTTTAACAAACTTATTGATCAAGTTTTCTTCTAGCGGTATTTCAAAATTCATCAATTAATCTTCATACTTTTTCATATAAATCTTTTCCCAAACTTCCAGATCTTTTTGTTTATTAACTGATTTCAATAGGTTGGATTCCTTAAGGATGTGATGATTCTTATTCCAACAATGAGCTGCTACTGCTGATTTGTCTATCTGACAGTATTTAGTATTCCTTAGGTGTTCTTTAAGTCTAGTGTCTATATTTCTTTTAGTTTTACCTATATATGTTTCATTGCATTTAGAACAGTTTATCTGGTAGATACCTGCCTTTTTTCCTTTGGGTATTTTATCACAATGGTTGGTTTTTGTTAAATTTTTAATACTGTATTTGTTGTATGCAGCCAAAGATATGTTGTATTCTTTAAATATTTTCTGAAATTTTTGAGTGGCCCAAGGATGAAATGTGAATTTTTTGAATATTGTTTTTTCTTTCTCTGATGCTAAAGTTGTTATTGTTTTTATCTGCTTCTGTTTTTTGAATGTTTCTATTTTCTTGTCTACTAATTTTTTTCCAAATCCATTCTTTTCTGCAGCTTTAAGAATTTGTGAATATTCCTCATCATATGACTCTTTCGATAAAGGAAGGTTGACCAATCTATGTCACAAAGTATGAAGATAAATTGATGAATTTTGAAATACCGCTAGAAGAAAACTTGATCAAAAAGTTTGTTAAACCAAAACCAGAAGGCGCCAGTGTTCTCCAAGCAGAAAATAGACAGTTGACAAGCAGTTGAAAATGTGGGCAAAGCCCATGAAACGTACGTCCTGCAAAAATGTAAGGAAAAGTGAGGCCTAAAGTGTTTAATAGTCAACAACTTTGTTAATTACATAACTTTGTTGCTTCACTGTATTAAGTTCCATTATCTCTTGAGTCCTCATAAGTTTTTCCATACTTATAGGGCAGGTAAACTTGCCAAACTTGGTATGCTTATGGCAGTTAAAAAAGGAAATCAAAATAACAAGACACTGAGGCTCTATAAAACAACTTCTGCTCACCATCTGCATCTCCAACAGTACTCTCATTCTCAAAAGCATCAATCATCAGAATCTTTTTCATCTTGCGATAATTCAGGTTGTCCAATTCACGCACAGCTGCCTTTGTACGCTGGATAAGGTCAATGAGAACATGTGGAGAGCGAGGGCGAGTAACCATTTGATGCTGAAACAACATACAAATACCGATCAGTTGGGGTTATGTACATTCAGAGTAAAAAGCATATAAGTTACTCAAACTCAATATGCCATAACACAGAAACAAGCATAGGAACAAAAGGAAAACAATGTCTGACATGACTTCAGGAAACTTTAGTTTAACTTCAGTGTTTGACCTTACTGTTTTCAGAAATGAAACAAATGCAGTAGCTCCTGGGTTTCAACCATAGTTCCTGTTTTCAGTATGATATTCCAACATATTAAACAGGTGAATATATATATATACCTAAAACAGCTTAGGTTGGGTTATGGCACCCATTGCAAATGACGAAGTCATCAACTATTACAAAAAAGGACATTTTGTTCATGGACAGAGGACCAAGACATAAAAATGAGGGCATGTCCTCGAAAAAAAGACCAACTGCTTATTAAGTAGAGTGGGTCTTTAAAAAGATTTTTTGACACATCAAAGAAAAATGTTAGATTTCACAGTTCTACATGTCTGGTACATCAGTGTTGAACTTCTCAAACTCCGTTCTTAATAAATATTATAATAAAGCCGAGGATGGGGACAAGGGTCCTTGAAACATGTTCTACCAAAAAGCTGGTAAGTGAAGCATAAGTGTCTAAGTTCAACTCAATTGTAATTATTATATTATAGTTGCTTCACTGTATATGTTCCATCATTTTTTAAATATTTTTAAATTATAATTCTTGCTTATCATTTCTAAACACAATGGATCAAAGATCAGATTCATTCACTATAAAGTGTAATGCACTCATTTAATACTTTCAATACGGAAACGGGAAATTAATACAGGCTAAAATCCTTTCCATTGGATTTAATAATGAAATAACTTTTATACTTACTGATAGCAGTTTTCCTGACGTAGGTCTTTCGTTGGGATTCTTCTGAAGACATGATTCAACAAAATGCCTAAATACATCAGACCATTCAGGGGAACTAAGAGCAGGAGTGTCATTTTGAGCTATATGGTACAGTGCACTCATTGCATTCATGTTGAAATAAGGAGGTTTACGTTCAGCTGGAAAAAAAGAAATTACAACAAAATTAAGGGCAGTAGGTGGTGAATTGGGTTTAATATTTTTTCCCCCCCTTTCTTTGAAAAAATTCTAAATTCTGGGCTTTCACAAACCCTTATTACACTGTTCTTTGCTTGCCTGGAAGGAATTTAATTAGACCATTAAGAATGGCAGCATACATTCTACTCTGGTAGCGACCTGTCAAAAGCTGGGCTTTTCATCTATGAAGAAAACTAATTTCCAAATCCATTTAAGATATGGGCATGTAGGTATAGTGATATTTATGCCCAAATCTACATTTCCCACTTAAAATTATTGTCCATTCTGTTAAATATTATAGTTTATTACAGGTAATGTAACGAGAGGTCTGGATTTTTGAGGTAATCTAATTTCAATCTTTCAAATTAAAATACAGAGCTATGTTAATGGTCGATAGTTGATGCCATTACAATATATAAATACTAAAATTAAATTACATAATACATACTCAAAATTTACCTAATTCTATACATGTGATTCCTAGAGACCAAACATCTACTTTCCCATCATACTGGCCTTCATCCATAGCCAGAATCACTTCTGGTGCCATCCAATATGGAGTTCCCACAAAACTGTTCGCAGGGCATTTGATGCTTGCAGAACCAAAATCAGCTGTGTAAAGATAAATAAAAAAAATTAATAAAAAAACTCTTAAGACAAAACAACCTTGATTAAAACATGATCTAAATACAGTAGACTCATCCGGACTGGTTTATAAAATAAATTCTGGATTTATAAAATAAATTTTAAATTTTAATGACAAAGATAATCCAAGCAATGCCATTTGCACAATTGTTAGTAGGTGGTGTTGGACGTGCACGGAAAAAAAGAGTCCAAATATTAGATTACATAATTGTTATTGTTGATAAGTTAGTTATGGATTATTTCATTATCAATCCAAAAAAGGCAACTGAAACCGATCAAGAAACAAAAAACTAGGAAATTGAGCAATTTAAGAGAAGAATCCAAATTAAACTATTATCACACACTGAATGTATTTGTAACTGCATTTCAAGTTCCTTGATTTTGCTCAAACAAAACCTCAAAGAAATTATACTGCAGTAAATAACTATTAAGCAATCCTTCATTTGAAAACTTACCCAGTTTGACTGTGCCGTTTTCAGTAAGCAGGATATTCCCTGCCTTAACATCACGATGTATCCTTCCTAAAGCATGGAGATAACTAAGACCACGCAGGACACCATCACATATTGCAGCTATTTCTTCCTCTTTTAGGGGCCTCTTGTGTACTTCAATTATATCTGATGCAGAACCCAGGCAGTATTCCATCACAAGCTATAAAAAATGTAATTAATGTTGTTTAAAATTCCAAATACAGTAAATGGGCAATAAAAGTCAACACTTGGTAGGATATCTACATACCCATGCTGTGTGGTCTCGCAGGAAGCAACCTTTATACTCGATAGTGTTAGGGTGGTTTAGTTGCCTCAAGAAGCGAATTTCTTTCAGGATATCTTGCCATTTCTCCAAACTCTGCTTTCCCAAATAGGACATCTTTTTGATGGCCACAATCTCCTTCGTGACCAAGCATCGTGCATAGTATACAGCTCCAAAACTCCCATGTCCAATTTCTCGCAAATCTTCAAATCGTTTCTCAGGATCATCCTTATCAAAAAGCTCAGCTATTTCTGGATCCTTCAAACTACCAGGTCTGAAAAGTAAAAGACATCGGAATCAATCATAAAATAAGCAAGCTACAATCTATACATATAAAATCATAAGGGTTGTGTGTCTGATGCTTAACCTTCCTTTTTAAATATTAAATAACTACCAATTGAAGGATCATTCTTAATTGTCATCAGTTCAGTCACACCAAAAGAGCAAGCATGTAAATTAAGGAAAACTATATTCTGGACCCATAAACTTCATGGAAGGTTATACACTGTAACTCATTTGAAAAACAGCAAATGATTAGGGAGGGGGGCACAAATATCTTCAAAGAGAAGACCTGCCCTAAGATGTAACATATCTTAATGTTTTATTATGTTTCATTTCTTAGATTGTTCACATAATACCCGGCTTGGACTGGTGACCTCTGGCAGCGAAAAAGGTCAGAGGGTGCCAATGTTATTATGGAAGTAATGCATAAGTATGGTGTAGTCATATGGGCATACAGATCCGAAATGAAGCGATTAAAACAAATCACAGATTCATGAACCTTACTCTTACACATGCAAATCATATATAAACAATTGAAACTATCAATAATTAAAAAGCTATACATCCAGTTTTTCGGCGCATTTAACAATTAATTAAAGTATGCCACCCGGGGGGTGGGGGGAAACCTCAGATTCGAGTTCCCTAGCCCAATAAAACCCTGCATAGTGAGTTTTGTCCAAATCATTCAATGTTTTCCCATTTAGGCCTGCATTCCATCCACCTATTTAACAAAAATTCAGATCTCTGTGTATGGTGTTATAAACAAACAAATAAAAAATTGAAGCAATCAGCAAATTGATGTGATACGATGCAAAAAATCAATTATCTTTCCTGGTTGCTATGGCAATTCATTTTATAATTGAAATAATTAGACAAAACTGGTATTTTGGTAGTGCAAAAAATCATGTTTTCTGTCAGTTTTTCACTCATAACTTGCAAATGAAAGCGAAAATTAAAAATCCAGCTTCAAGGTACACTTGGACCCCCTTCAGTCCATCACATTAAAAATTTCAGATCTCTGCATGCCAGGAATTTGGCTGGACATTGCAAACAGACAGACACTACCTCTTCTTATATAGATACCTGATAAAGTGCACTTAACAAAACAAAAAATGAGATATCCATATTCCTCCTAACCCCATGTCTAGGGAGGTATTCAAGTCAAACTCCATCTGATTACCTTGTCCAATTATCCACATCCCTTCCTGTAACCCTTTGTCAAATTTCGATTACTTCAGATAAAACACAAAATCAATTCTTATTAAATGGAATCAACTGCTGCCTGCAGCTTCACTGATGTGGATTTTGTAATTTGATAGAAATAATCTTTCCTTAGTACTCCAATCCTTAATTTTTACTAATCTTGTAATCCTGTAAAAAATTTAAGCTTTCTAACTTAATAAATAAATTCATGGCCAATAATTATAATATAGAATATATATCGTCCAACCCTACTATTGTTGAAAACGAAGGAGTGTATAAATACTACAATGTTTCTCCAAATAAACTTTGAACCCCTTTATGATCCCTTTGCGTTCGTAAACTCCTTAGGGTTAGATTTTGGGAAATGTGAAATTTGTGATGTAGAGTGTTTATGATAAGTTTCAAGAAAATCTGACCAAAAAATATGTTCCTTATGTAATATTTTCAACCCCTTATCTTAGGGGTTATAATCAAAAAATATAAAAATATACATATTTAATTATTCATATTTTGGAGTCTTTTATCAAGTTTTAAGTCAACAGAACCATTAAATAATGTTCAATCATATAAACTTTTAACTCCCTTATGACTCCTCTTAGGGGATGCATTGTGAAAAATCCCTTCTTAGTGAGTCTCTACATTATAAAATAAACTACTTATCAAATTTCATATTTATAGCTTCAGAAGTTTTGGCTCGGCAATGATGAATCAGTCAGTGAGGAAAAGTTATTTTATATCTACTCTTATACAATTCAACGGCCCTAAATAGCGTGCTTGCTCGCCCGCTTCGTGAGACATCGGGTATACTCGGCGATGTTCGTCTCTCGCAGTCTAAACTTTCATGACGACTACAAAATTAGGAAGGAAAACCGTTTCTTTATTATATAAGGCCTAAGTGAAATGAACACAATGAACAAATATTCTAATTTTATTTTTACTTACAATTTTCATAGCTCTGAACCACAAACATTTTTAATAATCTACCAGTGTAATTTTCTTAAAAATCCTGGAGTCAATGAATAATGGCGGGCGAAGCCGGGGGCAACAGCTGTAAAATATTGATGGTTTTATCTCTTGAAATATCGCTGATAATAATAATCCAAACAAACCATTCCTTCCCTTGAAACATTATATAATTTCTGAAAATCACACTGAATTATTGATAAAATAAAATTCACATCATATTCATGTCAATAAACAGCTGAGAAACAATACATATTATGTTGTTCACAGGTTCTTTGGAACTGCATAATCGATAATAGTTTTGCCAGGGGGCGCTTTCATGTCGTGGAATGTACACTAAAGCAGGAATTTTAGCTGTTTCATTAATTATTAATGGCTTAGTTTATGAATGATTCGCGTGCAAGTGTTAATAAATATAATGCTTTAATAATTATTATGCTCTTAATTTTTAATTTTTAAAAGAATTATCGTGGCGAAGCCACGGGCACCTCCTAGTTGTATACATTGAACGGCCACAAAATTATTTATTAATTAACTGATCACAGAGCACAGTCTCTCTGACAAAGAAAAGACAGGAAAGCATTGTCTGGCTCTGAACACAACCTAATGTTGGTTGGTTGGTTGGTTGGTTGGTATATGGCTATTTAACAATGGGGATGTACTGCAACTTAGGGCTGTGACCATCACCGGTGCGCCGGAATTTTGAACTGCTGTTCTTTCACATGCCAGTAAATCTACCGACATAGGCCTGTCACATTTATGCACACATAAATGCCATCAACCTGGGCCAGGATCGAACCTGGTACCTTGGGCACAGAAAGCCAGCGTGATACTAACTGCACCACCCAGGCCAACCCACACAAAGTAATGTTAAGCATATGGCACAACTATTTGGTAATAATTCCTTCAATGGTAGCCTAGGGTAGATGTACCTGTTCTGGCCACTGTCCCTGTTGTGGCCACTTAAGAATTCAGACTGGTGAAATAAGGCTATCTTTTCAAATTAACAAAAAAGAACTCTTGTTTCTGACAGCTTAGGAATTCAGTTTGAATGTTAACTTGTGATTAGTTAAGAATTTTCCCTCCTGTGTCACAAAGAAACAGAAGTTTGTGAGTTGGTGTGTGGAGACCATGTTGCTTAGTGCTGGGAGTTAAGAAACTGAATTCTTTGTACCTATGGTCATCCTCTTTTGTTATGAGGATTTAATAAGACTGCAGCTTTTTTCTGGATAAAAGTAAGTTGAAATATCAATATATATTATTATTTTTATCCCTTTATCACTAACTACTGAAATACAACACATGGCCAAACTGGAACACAAAAGTTGTGGTTTTGCCAGTTGTGGCCATGAGGTGGCCAGAACTAGCACAACATATGGTACCGGTTCTGGCCATGTTACAATGATTTATTAGTTTGAGGGCCCCTTATGCTGGAATATAACTCTAAATCAATCTGATATGTTATGGGTTATTTTTCCTAAGAGAAAAGCATCTCTTGAACAACCTAAAGCAAAGAGAAAGCTGTTTATGTATTCTCCAACTAAAGTTAGTAGTGCCCTCGCTGCTGTAAGAAATGGATCAAAGTCTGAGCTTGAGGCTAGTAATAGTTTTAAAGTTCCTAGGACTAGTCTTCGAAGGAAACTATCTGGTGAAAGTACAGAACTGATCAGAAAGACAGCTCAACTCCAGAACTTGGACATGAAAATGAATCCAAATTAAGGGACTAGATTCTTGAAAATGCAAGGTTTGGCTTTCCAATAAACAAAATACTCCATTTAGCCCAAGCACATGTACCGGTAATGTAAATACAGAGAAAATATCATACAGTACTCCCAGCTCGACTTTGAGCACTCCAAATCAAGGTAACAGTCCTTTCGGCATCATGATTCCAAAACCACCATCAGTAGAGTCGTTGAACGAAGTGTTTAAACTGTTCTGAAATACCCTAGGGAAAGTTCAAACAGTGCAACCAAACGGTCACTACAAAAAGATTACATCCCTAGTGTAGTTACATCTGGCACGTGGGTTCAATATCATGAACAGAAAGAAAAAGACAAACTCAATAAGGAGAAAGAAAAAGAAGAAAGAAAACAGAGAAGGGAAGAAGCAAACCGTTTGAAATGACCAAATATGAACAGAACAAAGTACCGGTAAGTTTATCCACTCAAGAAGACACTTCAGAATCTGTATGTTCTGTCAGTGATGCAGGCGAGACAGAAGAAGAATATGAACGCGGACTCGGTGTGGGTGATTATGTCATCGTCAATTATGATCACGCGTTTTTTCCTGGATTGGTGCTAAATGAAGACAGTGGGCAGTATCAAGTAAGCAGCATGGAGAAAAGTGGTCCAGCAGGGTGGAAATGGCCCAAAAAGAAGATGTGTTGTGGTATCCTGAAGATGACATTCAGATTATCTGTGGTCAATTCTCGAGGAACATGTGAAGTACCTGAGATGGAAAGATTCTGTAAACCCAAGAGACATTAGGTGTAATTTTTGTGTTTTATATGTCTCTTTATAATGGGCCTAAGCCTTTTGTGAATAGTGTAAGCCTGTTATTTCTTGTAATCTCAAATGTTCCATTTGTTTCCATGTATGCATACTTCTATGATTATTTTCATTTTTTTTATTGTTTTTGTGATCATTTATTAAAGTGATAAGCACACCTATTTTAGCTATGCATATTTAGTGTAGTTCACATTTACATATTGTACATTTGTACATTACTACTTAATCAGGTTATTTTATTATCATTAATGACAGGTGGCCACAACTAGCACGGAAGGTGGCAAAAACTGGTGTACGGGTGGCCACAACTGGTGAAAATCGCAAATTTTTGTTTCAAGGGCTTTAACTTGAAAATGGTAACAGTAGTTTTTATTTTGATGAATGGATCTTGTAGAGCAATAAATTTCTCACACACTAAATAAAATGTGATTGTTCTATCTCAAAAAGGTAAGGTTTTGAAGTTCCACAAAAATAAAATTCTCTTAAAGTGGTCAGAACAGGTACATCTACCCTACACCTGATTTCATAAATTTATAATTTACTAACCTAACTTCCCAGATCTTCAATCACTGTGGAGAATTTGGTATAGCTCAGTCAAAGCAGTTCTCATTTGATGGGGTTTTTAGTAATTTGCTACTTCGAGGAAGAATGGAAAATTATATGACCCTACATAATATAGACATAGGCCTAATAATTATAATGCAGTAATATGTAATATATTGAACTAATCATTACAATATATTATTTGTAATATGAATATATAGATCTAATAATTATCTGTGTGTAAAGGTAACCACACTAAAAAAATCTTAGAGTGTTAATATTAACTATAAAATTAGCAAGTAATAGGCTATATTTCGAATAAGAATTTTTCTACCTCCCAACTTGTGTCACTCCAGGATCCTTTTTCTTCTTATCCGGAAATTCAGAATTTGAATCACTTATACAGACATGATGTTCATGATCTTCACTATAATTTGACACCTCTTTACATTCATTCTCAACCAGTGGAATTTCCAGCTGATTATCTTGTACCTTGTATGATATCCCAATGGGATCACCAACATGATTATTTACTTGTGGGGTATAAGAAACTCGCATAGGGAGTTTCTGTTCCTTGTTTACACAATTGTAACAGCAAACACGCAGCATCGTTATCACTGTTTTAACTCAAGAATGTTTGAACTCAAGTCGTTAGCTACTATTGATATGTATGGAAATGTCCCACATCCTCAGGAAGTGGGAAGTTACTATACACACACTAATTTTATCTCTTATTTTCTTATGTGCTTACATATTGTTTTATTTCTCAGCCCTAAACTGATGACATCTCTAACCTGTATAACATCAATACTGTAGTTAAAATAAATAAATGGTACAAAAAATGATGCACAAACTTTCCCACATACTACACGTGTTCGTAACAGTACAATTTTAACACCAAATCCTCGTCCTTAGTTGTCTGTGGTGACCTTACAACTACTGAATTCCAGATATAATATTTGTAAATCTCCTTAGAGCATTACACTGAGTACATAATTGGATAGCTTATCTTTTAGATTTCTGAGGCCAATGAAAGGAATCCTAGAAGACTATGAAAGTCTACATACATTACTATTTTGTGTTTATGGTTTTAGGAAGATTGAATATTTAGTCTCTTATTTCTGTGCAACCAAATTTCTTCAAAAAATATAGGTTTTAGACTAGGCCAATTGTTTTCTTAACAATGAATATGAGACAGATTTTCATAAGTTGTATTATGAGAAATTATGCAATGAAGAGAATATTATAATTATATTACAATTATTATACTCTTTACAATTCTATCTTGGTACTGTACCATGAATTTTACACAAATAGAAAAAAAAAATTGCATTTGAAATTGTCTTTACAACTGAACTAGACAAACTTTTAATGTATCCTCATACAATAGTCTTGTCAGCAGTGAAAGACTTCAAATGGATATGAGGAATGGAATGACTCTATGTACAATATTCTAGAAAAATGAATAGGCCTATATGTACTTTTATTTTATAACTAACAGTTAGAGGTCTTTGAATTAAATTTTTTATCAAAATTCTTACAGTACATTTTTAAGAAACAAACCCTTGAAAAAAGTTTTTTTATGAAAAGTGCCCTTAATATTTCAGTGATACAAAATTCTAAAAGGTGCAGGTTATCTAAAGATTAAATAAGATTCTTGTTGAACAACATAAAATCCCCTGGAGCCTACACTGAATTATTTAAACATGCTACTATGGCTACTATAATAGCAAGCAAAGTGGCTACAGTCGTTAAATAGCTGACCTGCAAAATGAGTGGGCAATACTGGCTCTACATTTAAATCTCAAAGGACCCTTCATTATTTTAATTACAATTTTCTAGTCATATGTCTAGCAAGTGAACAAGATACTAATCCCAACAATAGGCATTTCTTTCGTGTTGCTTATGGCATTTGTTTTGTTTTCGTGTTCAAAAAAAAATAAAACCTGTATATTTATTTCACTTTTTTCAGGAAACTCAAACAAGTAACTTAATATATTAATGGGAAGCGAACTCACAACCTTCAGTACAGACATTATGTCGTTGAACAAACCACAGCAATGACTGCAAGTTTGTTTACACTTGTGAAATGCTCGATAGAACTTCAATTTTCTAACAAACAAGAGTCGGCTCATCTATTTGCGGTTGGCAGTGCATCTTCACCAAAGGATGTCTCCTGTGCTTCGTTTGTTTATGCACAAAAAGTTAGGATTCAATTTTTTTTAACATATTTCGTATTTCTCCAAAAATGAAAATTACAGGACAAATTTTGATTCCAGTTTGCTAAACGATAAACCTCTAGAACCATTAGAACAAAGAAAAGAAACTATCTCAAAGACAAAGTAAATGAATTAGAGGTAGTACAGACAAAAACTAGGGATCTCTTCAAGGGAATAAACGAGTTCAAGAAAGGTTTTCAACATTGAACGAACATAATTCACTATACTCGTGGCTCCAAATAATATTTTGAATAGGTAGAAAAAATTCTTTAATCAATTATTAAATGTTACTGGAGTTCTCCAAAGTGTAGAAAGTGAAATATTCACAGCGGAGCAGTTGGTTGCTGAACCGTTTCTAACAGAAGTAGAAACAGCTGTAGGTAAACTAAGAAAACACAAATCTCCAGGTGTTGACCAAATTCCAGCAGGATTAATTAAGGCAGGTGGGGAGAGATTAAACTCAGGGATCCATAAACTCATTCTTATGATTTGGAGAGAGGAAGAATTGTCGAAGAAATGGAAAGAATCTATTAATATACCGATCCATAAAAAGGGAGATAGGGCCAAATGTAATAACTATTGAGGAATTTCTCTCTTATCAACATCATACAAAATTTTGTCCGATATACTTCTGTCACTGGAAATCAACAATGTGGATTTAGGCAAAATAGATCAACCATTGACCAACCATTCGCCAAATCTTGGAGAAAAAAGTGGGAATATAATAAGACTATTCACCAACTATACACAGATTTTAAAAAAGCATACGATTTAGTTAGGCGAGACAAATTGTACAATATTCCTCACTGAGTTTGGGATACCAAAGAAGTTAGACTGTTCAAAAAGTGTCTACATGAAACCTATAGCAGAGTCAAAGTAGGGAAACTTACATCAGATAGGTTTGCCATTAAAAGAAGCTTGAAGCAAGGAGATGGACTATCGCCTTTACTTTTCAATTTCGCTTTGGAATATGCCATTATGAAAATTCAGGAAAACAAGGTAGGTCTAGAATTAAATGGCAGTCACCCGATTTTAGCTTATGCAGATGGTATTTGCTTGTTGGGGGATGATATAAGCACAATCGAGAGAAATGCAGAAAGTATTTTCGATGCCTGCAGGAATGTTGGACTGGAAATGAATACAGAAAAAACTAAGTATATGATCATGAAACTTCAAAATAATGTGCTACAAAATATTAGAATAGCCGGTAAATAGTTTGAACAAGTGGAGAAATTAAAATATCTGGGAGCAATAATTACAGACACAAATAATATTAAACCAGAAGTAAAGTGTAGACTGAAATCTGGAAATGCCTGCTTTTATGCTGTTCAGAAACTATTATCTTCTAGTCTTCTGTCCAGAAATCTAAAAATAAACATTTATAAGATAATTATTCTGCCGGTTGTATTATATGGATGTGAGACATGGTCACCTACTCTGCAAGAAGAACATAATCTGAGGGTATTCGAAAACAGGGTGCTTAGGTAAATATTTGGGCCTAAGAGAGATGAAAATGGGGACTAGAGAAAACGACGAGCTTCATAACCTGTGCTCGTCACCTGATATAGTAACCTTGGGTAATTAAATCATGGAGGATGAAATGTGCTGGACACGTTGCGTGCATGGGGGAGGAAAGACATATCTCAAAAATACTGACAGGAGATCCGAAGAGAAAAGACCACTTGGAAGACCTAACCATCGGTGAGATTTAAGAGAAGTAGGATTTGAGAGTGATGGGTGGATGGAGTTAGCACAGAATAGGGTTGAATGGCGGGCTCAAGTAAGCACGGCAATGAACCTCCGGGTTAAATAAAATAGATAATATTCCTTTAGCTTGCTTAGGAATTGTCTATTGCCATTGAGTGAGTGAGTGAGGAGTGATTAAGTAAGTAAGTAAGTGAGTGAGTGAGTGAGTGAGTGAGTGAGTGAGTGAGTGAGTGAGTGAGTGAGTGAGTAAGTAAGTAAGTAAGTAAGTAAGTAAGTAAGTAAGTAAGTAAGTAAGTAAGTAAGTAAGTAAGTAAGTAAGTAAGTAAATAAGTAAGTAAGTAAGTAAGTAAGTAAGTAAGTAAGTAAGTAAGTAAGTAAGAGTATTGTATATGCTTCATACCTATACATATATAATATATTATATAAGGGATGGGTCTCTGTCACCACAGCATGGCATGACCTCGGGTTGCGGATAGAGGATATGGCCTCCAGATATGGAAAGTAGCTGCGAATATATTGAATAAGCAGTTGGGGACAGACAACATGAGTGGCTTGGGGGTTTGGCATGAGGTTAACAACCTCTCACGGTAAAAAACATTATTAAGAAACACTTGCTTGATTTATGGATCCTGTCAATGTAAAATTTTCCGGAGGTAAAATAGCTCCTCGTTCAGATCTCCGGGTAAGGACTACACTGAGGGAGTCTAAAATTGTATTCACAGAAAAGAGTTGAACAGCAGACTCAGTAAAAGTAAAAGGCCTATAAATTAGATTTCTATGAGAAACTTACTGCATAAATTATTTCATGTCCTGTAAATTATAACTGAAATCAATAAATAACAACAATTTACATGCTAGTGTGATGTATAGTATAACAAACATACCTGCCAGCACAATGAACACTAGACAAACAGCCTATTGCAAAACCCCATATCTCAGTGCTTAGTCATGTAATCTAAATGTTTTATCAATATCTTAAATGCACACACTAAACAGTAACCTGAAAATAATATTATGAAATGTGAAATTGCTGTTTGAGTTCACTTGTGATTTCACTATGCTTGCTGTATTTTTTATTTTATTTTTTTTTATTCCACAGTGCCACACGGTAATTAGTCGCTACAGTATGTTGACATTGGAACTTTGTGTTTAAGTTTTTTGACTAGATCATTCATCACCAACTTGTAAGCAACTAGCACATGCCCACGGCTTCGCCCACGATAATTAATTGAAAAATTAAAAATTAAGAGTATAATAATTATTAAAGCATTATATTTATTAGCACTTGCACGTGAATCATTCATAAACTAAACCATTAATAATTAACGAAACAGCTAAAATTCCGGCTTCAGAGTACATTCCACGATTAGAAAGCGCCGCCTGGGAAAACGATCTCAGACTCGATTATGCAGTTCCAAAGCTAACTGTGAACACTGATAATACCACTGCCTTCTAGACTGTATTACTCGTGTGTAATTCTTGAGACGGCGGTGGATAATACGTATCGTTTCTCAACTGTTTGTTGACAGATGAATATGATGTGAATATTATTTGATAAATTCATTGTAATTTTCAGGAATTATATAATTTTTCAAGGGAAAGAGTTTTGTTTGGATTTTTATTTCAGGTTTAAACTATCAATATAGACCTATTATAGCTGGTGCCCACAGCTTCACCCGCCATTATTAATTGACTCGAGGATTTTTAAGAAATTTACACTGGCAGTTTATTAAAAATGTTTGTGGTTCAGAGCTATGAAAATTGTAAGTAAAGATAAAATTAGAATACTTGTTCATTGTGTTCATTTCACTTAGGCCTTATATAATAAAGAAACGGCTTTCCTAATTTTGTACTCGTCACGAAAGTTTACACTGCGAGAGACGTACATCGCCAAGTATACCTGATGTCTCACGAAGTTAGGGAGCAAGTGAGCACGCTATTTAGGGCCGTTGAATTGCATAAGAGTAGATGTTGTTTGGCTATACTCATGAGCCCTAGTCATCACATAGGAACACAGGAAAATAAATATTAATAAACACACTTATGAACACAAATATTTCACTGGAAAGGTGTTTAACCTCAGAACACAAGTTTCAAGATCTTCGTCTCACCGTCAGCTGATCACGACTGCCAGGTATTGTGGATGGAAGTACCTAGTGATGAGGTTGTTAATAAATTCTCCTCAGTTTTTTGGATGGACAATTTTTCTTAAACTATTAAGTCTGTGCGCTTTCCCACATGTTTCAAGAGTTTGTCTTCTGTCACTATTTCTTGGCTTTCATCCCAATAGTGTGCTGCTATGGTTGACTTTTCTGTTTGCTGGTATTTTATGTTCCTAAAATGTTCCGTAACTCTAATTCCATGGGTTGTTTTTGTTTGTCCAATGTATTATATTATCACATTTCTGCAATTAATCTGGTAGATTCTGACTTGCACACTACTGGGAAAAGGACCATGAAATAAATACACAAACCAAACTCTTGAAACATGTGCAAAATACAAAGAACTAATAATCTCGAGAAAAATTGTTAATCCAAAAAACAGAGGAAAGTTGATTAATTTTGACATCTCTGCATATGTTCTGAGGTAAAACACTTTTCTAATGAAGTATGTTTGTTCGTAAGGATGTTCTGATACTTATTAGCACTTCACTGTGTGATTCCCACTCACTAGCTACATAATACAGGAAAATAAATACATAAAGTTACCTTGATAACACATATCAACACAGCCCTCTTAATTTAGAAGACCAGAAGGTTGAGAATTGGCAACCAACCAACCTAATGTCTAACATACAAGACAGCTTATCTCTATACATATAAAAGGCTTTGTCCTGACTGACAGGAATCAACGTACAGCCTAAACTATAACAGGTAGAGACTTGAAATTTTGATAGTACCTTCGTTTCGTAATGTAGATGCTCACTAAGAAAGGATTTTGAAAAATTCTGATTCTAAATGCCAAAAATTAAATGTTTTTGAAAATACTTAATCCCTTTTTACATAGAATTATCAATTCCAAATCACAGAATATATTGTTGCCAAATGGTATCAGATGGGCTTGGAAAAAACAAATGAAATGCACTTTTGACAAATAAGAGAACTTATCAAAATATTTCATGTTATAAATAAATATTACAGAATGAAAACCACTAAAATAATGGAATCACATAACTTTCTCTACCCTGGACATAGAGAAAACAAAACGAGGTATGGTAATGTGTATATTATTATATTATATCGCAGGTTTTTGGAGAGAGAAGTATGAAAGTGATAATGCTTTCTGTTTAATTTCATCCCCAAAACGGTTTTATGGTAACATAAGAGTGGGAAATTTCCCGCCTCGATATTACAATTTTATGTTACAGGAATTTCTGTTTCTTCTTATTTAAACCTATACCAGGCTTGCTGTGCACTGTACAAGCGATGGGATGCAAAATTCTAGATCCTCTATGAGCCATAAAAATCTATATCAAGCGTTTTCTGAGGGAATAGTTTGAGTGTAATAAGTCGTTCTTCCTATTTCAAATTATAAATGCCTATATAAGGACCTAGAATTTAAAATTGAAAATCCTTCATAAGTTAATTTCCAATTACAAAATACAAAACCCGGGTGACGCCGGGTCTTTTAAGCTAGTAAAATATATGATAAATATTACACGCTTAATCTCTATTTATTCTGTCACAATACAGTTATGGAGTTCAAATGTAGTAGGCTACTTTGGGAAAACCAATTATAACTTGCATCAATAGAAAAGGTGAGTAGGCCCTAATAACAAACCATAGCAAGTAGAGGAGAAAGTGTGATTTTTTCGCTCGCTTTTAATGTGGCCCTGCAGGAAGAGTTGAAAACTATGGTGTGGTGATTGCTCAGAGACAATTGGAAGAGTATTCTGAAACTTGTCGTGCTAATAAGTTTATAAGTTTAGTTTCTGTTCAATGTGGTATTATAGTATGGTTCAATAGTGAAAATAAACTGACAAATTGTTTTGTCGGGTTGTAAGTCAGGCTACAAGAAAAGCAATGAGGTAGCGCACTTCTTTAAACCTCCAAAAATTAAAGAAGTATTTGATAAATGGTATTCAGCAATCCTTCGGAAACCTCCCCAGGGGACGTCGCCTTATCGAAGCACTGTCCGTGCAGGCAGGGAGGTTTGCATGCTTCAATGAAGCAAAGAGCTATACTGAAAGTAGCTTGCTACCAGAAGGGTCACCCATGTCGGAAAGGTCTCTCGAGGAGAAGCCAGATGAAGGCGTCCTGCAACAACCTATCTTCCATATCCCATCCTGTTTCCTTTCCTTTTCCCAACCCAAACTAAGGTGGGAGGTATCATGCCGAGGGCTGAATGGCATCAGGGTCAGATGGTGTTGCGAACGATCCACTTGGGGAACTAGGTCGAACCCCATTGTATTTTAGACCTTCTACTTCTGCAGGGGGCTCCGGGAGTAGAGACAGATTATCCCCCATACTCGTGGGACCGACACTGAGTCTAACATTTTCAAACATCCAGAGCGCTCCTTAGTTGGGACTCTGAGAGCACTGTAGTAGATAAGAATCTGGCAATGGAACCTGGTGAGCTAGAGCGCTCCTTTACTGGGAACTCAGGTTCTAAGGGGAACACTGCCAGTGAAAGTAGGAGACTGGAGGGCTCCCTAACGGGCAAAAGGAGAAACCCGAAGCTAGTAAGACAAGAGACGCCAACCTCGGAGAGCTAGCCAGCAAGGTGGGCTCTCTAAAGATTAAAAAAAAAGTTTATCTGGAGCGGAGAAGAAGAGGAGGCTGGCTAGGCTAGCAGCGGAGAGAGGTGTGAAGGAGACTTTGCCCTCTTCTTCTGCTGCAGTTGGGTCTGTTCTCCTGGGCTCCTCTAATGAGGCGACCACCCCTTCTTCTTCCACTCGGAAGCGACCAAGGCCTTCAACCACTCCGGAAGAAGGCAAACATAAGAGACCGAAAGCCGCGTATTCAAAGGTGGCCCAGGCTGGGCTCAGGATGGCTATCGTTAGCGAGGGATATCCTGAGGTACAGATTACTCTGGAACACCTAGTGAGTATTCAGGCAGCTGTCGGCAGGCTTGTGGACGACTTACCGGAAGATTCTGGCGTTGTTCTGCAGTTTGTTGATTGCAGGGGGTAGCCATAGTGGTTTGTCAGGATGAGAATTCTCAGACTTGGCTTACCGGTATGCTGCCTAGCATGAAGGCGTGGGAGGGCTCCAACCTCAATGGATGCTCTCCCTACTTACAAGAGGCTGATGGTCTGGATCCCAGGACACCCTGTGGAGACGGATGTCATCTTCAGACGTCTGGTTCGTCAAACCTGAATATTGACACGCGGCAGTGGAGGGTGCTTGAGCGCAAGGTGGAGCCTAAAGGTGTGAGACTTGTGCTCAGCATAGACTCAGCTGCTGCAAAGGCAATCCTGGAGAAGAGGAAGGGGAAGCTCTTCTGCAGCACGGGCCAAGCGGTGTTCACCTTGCTGGGAGCTGGAGCCGAGAAGAAGGAGAAGAAGACTGGATAAGGCATATGGTGAGTACCACTGTTGCTATTCACTATGAGCAGGCTAACCTCCAGCATACCTTTGTTGCCTCAAGGGTTCTTGTTCGAAGGCTATTGACTGGAGGGATACAAATCGCCCTGATACAGGAACCATGGATTTGTGAGGGCCGTATCATGGGTCTGACAGTAGCAGGCTTTTCTACATTTAGTGCTCGCACTACAGATAGGCCTAGAAAATGTATCCTAATTAAGGGTATGAGCGCATGGGCACTACCACAGTTCTGCTGTCAGGACGTGGTGGCAGTTTTAGTGAGGTACATAGAGGGAAGTGCAGAGAGGCAATTAGTTGTCTGCTCAGCATATTTCCCTTATGATTTTGAGGATCCTCCTCTCTCAAGGGAGTTTGAGGACCAAGTTACTTATTGTGGACGAGAGGGACCCGACCTGGTGGTTGGATGGGACTCTAATTCTCATCATGGGATTTGGGGTAGCACCAACATCAACGCCAGGGGCGAGGCTCTTGCGAACTATATAAGTTCAACGGATCTGGAAATCCTGAATAACAGTGAACCTACGTACTGCAACAACAGAAGGCAGGAAGCCATAGACATAACACTAGGATCCATAGGAATCCTGGAGGTGAGTGACTGGAGGGTCAGCAGTGAACTGTCCCTCTCTGACCACAGGCACATAGAATTTCATTTGGCAGGCTCCCGTGATCCAAGAACCTACAGGGACCCCAAGAGGACCAATTGGGACTCATAAGGAAGACCTGAGGGGCAGGATTGCTGGGAGAATGCCTAGAAATTCTTATAACAAGGAAAACATGGGGGACTGCATTGATTGGATTACTGCGGCCCTCAGATCTTCCTTTGAGGATAACTGTCCACTCAGAGTAGTCAGGACAGTAAATGGGAAGTTCCGTTGGAGCTCAACCCTGAGCAAACTTCGGAACTCCACGCGACGGCTTTATAGTAGAGCTATAGGCAAACAAGATACTGAGAGCTGGGATCTGCATAGGGATGCACAGCATAAGTATAAGCAAGAACTAAGGAAGTCCTCCAGGGAAGCCTGGAGAGATTTCTGTCAGAGTATTAACGATCTACCAAGTGCGGCTAGATTGCATAAAATTCTAATGCGAGACTCGAGAGCCAAACTGGGCTCATTATGGACCCCCTCTGGGACATACACTGGCTCGGAGGAGGATACTTTATGACTCTTGCTTGGGACGCATTTCCCTGAATTACAGGTAGTCAATGAGGAGGCAGTATCCAGTCAGGCTTGCCGGCCTGCTATGCCAAAGATATTGTCACTTACAATCGTATAAAGTGGGCAATTCAATCTTTTGTCCCTTTTAAAAGTCCAGGGATGGATGGGATTTACCCGGCACTGCTTCAGCAGGGACAGGAATTACTCATTCCAAACCTAGTCAGAATTTTCAGATCTTGCTTGGCCATGGGTTATGTACACTCGTTGTGGAGGCAGGCAAGACTAGTTTTTATTCCTAAGCCCGGGAGGAGCTCATACCTCAGGCCTAAGGATTTTAGACCTATTAGTTTGACTTCCTTTCTTCTTAAGACTTTGGAAAGGCTAATAGATAGATACATCAGAGGACTTATCTTTATTGACAGGCCTATGAGTGCTGAACAACATGCCTATTAGGCTGGCAAATCTGTGGACATGACGCTTCATCAGCTGATTTCAAGGGTTGAGGAAGTGCTTGACCATGGAGAGCTGGCAATGGCAGTGTTTTTGGACTTCATATGGCTCTATCTATAGAGAGTTGATTAGACGTGGAGTTAACCTATGTGTAACTCGATGGATTATGGCATCTCTGGAGGGCCGCCGGGCAATAGTGTCCCTCAATCAGTGTACACTGATTTGCACTATGCCAGAGGCTGCCTCAGGGAGGTGTCGTACCCCCACTTATTTGGTGCCTGGTGGTAGACTAACTACGTGTCAGGCTCAATGATAGTGGAGTATAATTTACAATGTACAAAGAAAAGAAAGAAAATAGCATTCTTAGATGTCCTGGTTACGATAATGGCCGACCTACCCCTGGGACACATGGTCTACCAATAACCTACCCACACAGACCACTACCTCCATAAAACTTCTTACCACCACCTGAGACAGAAATACGGAGTTATCCATTTGTTGATCACAAGAGCCACAAGAGTTTGCAAACCAGAACATCTAAAGACGAGCTTAAACATCTTAACTATGCCATGTGAACTATCTGGTGTGGCACAAAAGACATCTATCGAGTTTGCCATCCAAGGCATCCAGCAACCATGGAGGCAGGAAGAAAAACAACCAGTAGCGACGGCTTCTTACCTCCCATATATCAAGAAAGTAATGGATAGTATAAGGAAACTCCTGACAATTCATGACATGAAGACCATCTACCAGCCTATAAAAAAGATCAGGGATCTACAGGATCCCATGTACCGGTAGGCCTAACTGTGTTCAAGCATATATAGGCATTACAAAACGCATCATTCCCACCAGACTGAATGAACATAATAAAGTTGTCTGGAGCAGGTAGAGAAGTCTTTGGTAGCTCTACATTCCTTCCTGGATGGCCACATGTTGTACAAAGACATTATGTTCTCTCTGCTACAGGTAAATTTTTATGCTCAGTTACAACGAGAAGTCATCGAAATCCACAAATACAGCAATAGTTTCTACTGTAAAGACTTATCAACATCCCTTTAAGTAAGAAAGAGTTTGACACAGAATACCACAAAATTATTTCCATATAGCTGAGAATAATGGATTTCATAGGGACTTGATGTTGAAGAAAATAAGAAAATGCAATCAACAAAAAACAAATTAAGGATGCCAACACTCTTATACCAATAGAAGAAAAGATGACTTATAAGAAGATAACTTATCACTAGGGACCGGATTTTAGGTTTTTAAAAACACTATTTTAGGTTTTCCATTGGGTGAAATAGTTTTTTTTTAGGTTTTTTTGTCTAAAATATAGTTTTCGGGTAGAATAATTGGAATAAAGAATTTGAATGTGCTACATAGGATTCAATACATAATACTTGTAAAGTTTAACTTAACAAAATTGACTTAAATTTGTGTAAACTTGCTTTAGGACAATATTACACAATTGAAGAAAGAAAGCACAAACAGTCAAAAGAAGCAGTGGAAATAAGATTGCCTCATATTTCCTGGTTACAGTATATCACAGTATATCTTGCAAGATTCTCAACTGTGAGTTGTATTGAATGACGTCTGTCATATACAGCATATACAGAGGAGACGTAGTAACCCGGGGGTGCAACGTCATAAAATAACCTCAGAAGAAGAAGAAAAAGAAGAAATTCAGGTCATCGCCAATCCACTGCCGTAATAAACTCGATTTCATTTGTTTCGGCATAATTAACAAGTCTTCTTAAAACTCAGTCTGACCATTCAGTATGAATAACAGGGAAGTACTAAAGGCAAACAAGCGGTTTAAAACAGAAATCTATATCCTTGTTCAAACACGGCAACAATGATTGTTCATACGAAATTTTAAAAGAAATACGCCAGTACTCTTACACTTCGTCTTTTGATACTGTCCATCCTAGACGACAATGGGTTGAACGAAACGCTGGTGGTATTAATTTCAATCCGACAAAGTTATTGTCTCTCCGCAAAATATCGATTTCTCAACTGACAAAGAAAAAAGACCAAAAAAAAAGTAGCCTAAATTAGATATTTTAGGTTTTATATCCAGTTTAGGTATATTTAGGTTTTTATACCCCATTTAGGTATTTTTAGGTGCCAAAGAATTAATGTGGGTGAATCCTATGGACATGATACGAAAAAGTGTATGAATACTTTTTGTTTTGGAAGTAAGGAAAAAAATAGGTAAAAATCTAAGAATCCGGTACCTACTTATCACCCATGGGCAGATACTAAATTCAGGAAAATCTTCAGAGAACATAATATTATTACAGCCCCAGTAAATAGATACAGTCTTAGGAATTTGTTAAGATCCACCAACATTGAGAAAATCCCTCACAACAAAAGATCAGGTATTTATCAATTTCATTGCAAAGATTGTAATCTGAAATACACTGGTAAAACAATAAATTTGGATGTAAGGGCAAAAGAACATATCAGAAACATTAAATATGCACAGATTGAAAATCAGCTATAGCCGCCCATGTGTGGGAAGAAGATCATGAAATTAATTTGGAGCCGGAACTTTAAAAGTTTGTGTACGGACATAAGCAACTCACAGTTTGGGAGAAAATTTATATCTACAAAAACAAAGACCAGCCGATGAATTTTGAAATACCCGCCGAAGATGATTTAATCAAGAGATTGGTTAAATATCCACCAGGTGTCGCAGCTGCTGTCCTAACCTCAGATGGAGTATAGCTGAGGATGAATCTAGAGGCAGGCTCGAAACATGTTCAGGTTAGTTTCTGTAATTAATGAAGTATGTATGTAAAATCTCCATCTCGAGTATTAATAGATATGTAAAGAGGAATTTAAAAAAGGATAATAAAGTCTGGATCCCCATACTAAGAAAGACCGTGCAGTCAAAAAACCAATAGCCAATCTATGCCCAGGAGAATTCAAGTTACCTACAGCCAATCAACAGTCTTCCCACATGCTGTCCAATCAACAAGCTCTTACTATGGAGAGCGCACTGCCACAGGTAGGCAGAGGACTCTTGAGGATGCTGGATAAGTCATCAGTGACACGTTGGGAATGTCAAACCCCACTGGACTACGGTCTATAAGTCCAGAAAACTTCTCTAATGATTTCAACGCTGTCTATAAGTCCAGAAAACTTCTCTAATGATTTCAACGCTGGTGATGTAGGTGTTGATCGCCATCAAATTTACAGCCCTAGTTTCTGCACCACATGACCCAACGACTCCCTCCCCTTGCAGCTGAGAAAGCAATCCTCGTAAATATGCATCACTTCATAATACCATTTTAGGTTCATTTTGTATGAATTTCTTAGCAATTTTACCTAGATTTACAATATTCTTATAAGAAATAGGTTTAGAGCCTGTGACGACACTCTGTTCCATTTCTATGCAAGGTGTTCTGACCAGTTATGCAGCCCATAGGTTGGCTACCAGCACTCCCATTGGCTGCCTACGATCTTGCATCTCATTGGTTCTTCCAGCACTGGCATATAGCCTACATTGCTGTCAATAGTTTTATAGATGCATATACTTATACCCTACTCAAAGCTCCTGGTGAAAGGGCTCTGGGAGAATCCTGGAAATGGGGTGTAGGGGCACAGTCCCTGATGGGGTTTGGAGGCAAAGCCCCCAACAAAGAAAAACAGGAAGGAACTATGTGGCCAGTACAAAGTTACTGTACTCGAAACTCCTGGTGTAGAAGGTCTCATGGATGTTAGTAGTGGATCCAGGGGAACAATCCCTGATAGGGTTTTGGTGCCAAAGCCCCCAATATAAAAAAAAAAGGGAATCTGGGGCCGATACCAAGTTTCTGCATCAGGTAGAAAGCCTCGATTAGTGACTCAGCCACTGATACCACGTTTTCACCATTAGGTTTCTAGAATTGAATATTGTCCACATGACCCTCTTCCACCTAGACAATAGAATATTTCCAGTGCAAGGAAGGTGTGATTTATCAGCTGTTCATAGCGCCATTTTAGGTTAATTATGTGTCCAACTTTTCACAATTTTACTTAGACCTCTATTTAGAATCTTGGTACAAATGGAAAGTACTAAAATATGGAATCTAAAGGTTCTACAGAATAATACAACACCAAACTTGGCTGTTTTTCTCATTTATAAAACAGAAATAGGTATCAAAAGCAGCAGAGTATCAGGGTCTAGTCAGCAACTCTGCTCCCTTCCATGCTAAGTCTTTCCGCCCAGTATCCAGGCCCTGGCTTGGGCGTCAACACTCCCATTGGCTGCCGACAACCTTCCACCTTCATTGGTCCTTCCTGCACAGGCTCATCCATTGCTGTTAATAGTTTTATATACCAGTACCGGTACTCATTTAGTAATATTATGGTTAGGACCCCGTTACTGTTATAATAATTAAGTTAAGTACTTAAAGCTCATAGTGAAGACAGTCTGGGAGAAACTTGGAGAGGGCGTCCAGGTATGCAGGTCCTGATGGGGCTTGGGGACAAAGACCCTCAACAAGAAAAACAGTAAGGAACTACGTGGCTGATACCGACTTACCGAACTTGAAGTTCCTGATGAAGGGGGTCTGGTGGATGTATGCAGGGGGTCCAGAGGCACAGCAGGTCCAGGGCCATTAACTTTCTGTGTCCAGTAGAAATTTCCTTGATTAGCAACTGAACCACTGAGACCACGTTTTCACTGTTAGATTTCCGGCATTGAATACTGTCCGCATGACCTAATGCCCTCTCCCAGCCCGGCAACAGAACAACGTCTAGCGCAAGGAGATCGTGATTTCACAGCTAGACAAAGTCGCAATGTAGGGGGGACCCATCTCATGATGTGTGCAGGTTTCCACGGACAGGTGATGTTTTTTTGTTTCTCAGCGAGGCAAGTTGACCAACATGACGCTTCTTGTACATTGCTTATCAAGTTATCATATATCATTAGTGAGATGTTCTGTTAGGTTATGAACAGTGATATTAAATTAGTAGGGCATTCTGAATTCTCCCGAAATTATAGTTTAGTGGTAGTTAGGTTAGGAACGGTGTTACTAATTAGAGACAGGTTCTGTTAGGTTATGTACGGTGATATTAATTTAGTAGGGCATTCTGAATTCTGTAGAAGTTCTAGTTTAGTGGCAGTTAGGTTAGGAACGGTCATGTTAGTATTAGTGACATGTTCTGTTAGGTTTTGAACAGTGATATTAATTTAGCAGGGCATTCTGAATTCTCCCACTTCGTAAATGCGCCATATTGTACCTCCCGCGAGGTTCGTTGTATTGGTGAACCTGTTTCCCGGAATTAAACTTGTTCAGCTGGTGTGACGTCACACCTCTAATGTCCAATCACAAGTTTCTTCATATGGAGATAAAAATATGGTGGAATTCACGCTACTTTTCGCTAGATCGTGTCATAAAAGAAAGTGAAATTATTCCTCGAGGCAACATCTTCTTTCTAGAGAGCTATCAAAACAAAATAAATGTGACAGGCTATTAGGTGTTTTATGAGGAGAAAGTTGGTTTTCAAATTGGGCCCCCCTACAATGTGATTTTACCCACAGCTGTTCACAGTGTTATTTAAGGTTAATTGTGTGTCCACTTTTCAATGATTTTACTTACTTTAGAGTCTTTATACAAATGTGAGATGCTTATAGCCTATATGGAATCTATAGGTTCTAAAGAATAATACAACATCAAATTTGGCTGTTTTCAGCGTTTCTAAAATAAAAATATCACAGGGAGCAGAATGTATGACCATTCCTAAGTGTCGGACTGTCCCCAAAAGGTATTTATATAGCGTACAGATTCTACTGTTTTAAAGAACAGGATATTTCACTGTAGTTTCTCCCAATAGCAGTGCAGTATTATGCGTAAACTTGGAAAGTGATACTGCAAACAATCTACTGAAAACAAGTTGTCAATATGAGAAACCTAAACACTAAGAATAAACTAAGGTCTAGCTAGACCTACTATTGCTAGAGACAGATCATCATAATTGATGGTATCACATAACCTAACAAGCTTAAAACAGGCCTAAGCACAAGATTAGAGAAGGTAACTAAAAACAGGCTTTCTCCAACATATGATTTGACATGTCAAAAATTATAATTAGGCAAGGGCAAAGTGTAGAATACAAAAAATAAACACTTGACATAAACAGAGAATTATTTATGTTTTTAAGGGGGTACTCACCTGGGTACAGCTGGCATAATATCCTTGATTTCAAAACAACCAAGCTCTGCACCCAATACTTCCCAAGTTAGGGAGTAGCTTGAAGCAATACTAGGGCAATCTTCACTTGTGTAGAAAGAGGACTAGTCCTCTCACAGCCAACGATATGAAACCATGGCCCAGTCATATAGCGAACGACCTGAAATAACATGCCAAAGTTGATTTCTTCCTAAGGTAAACCAAATGTAACAATGACATATTGACTTTGATCTTGACAATAATAACACACATATGGGCATGCAAGCCTCGCTACTTTGAAACATCAAAAATAATAAAGAAAAATACACAGAGTACTAATATATGAGAGAACAGAAGAGTCTTGGAAGTTTTAATTATGGCAAATAATTACGTCCAGTATAAAGAAAGACGAAGCAGTGCATCATCGACTTCTTTATTAGAACATTAATGATTACGATAAGCATAAAAGTTGGAGGTCTACAACACCTTTCCCACGTAATGGATGGTCGTTCAAAGATGACTTTCCAAAACGTTTACAAACTTGCTGTAATTGAAAATACAAATTAAAATCATTACAATTTCTGCCACTTTACCAACAAAATTTTCACCTTCAAAATGGCGTCTTCTAAGCATGCGCAAAACCACTTTTAAGTCCGGATGATCTGTATTTTCGAGGAATTACGCTGCTGAAAATCATAATGGGGTATTTATTCCTCCTTCAGTTGCACTGACATCCTAACAGAAATTACCGATACTGTTTTAACATAAATGTTGTGTCAAAACCGTGGTTGATTATGTCAAAAATTCACTGGACCTCACCTCTAGTAAAACTGACGTTGATTACACTTATTGTAGACAGGCAGATACAAAACATCGCTTTGTTGTCTTTGCACTTGTTTAACGTAGTTGTTAAAAAGTGTCAACAGATGTCACTGTGAAAAGACGGAAAAAGAAACAACGGACGCCCGAGAAAACGCTTATACAATTTTCACCTCATTATGTTTTATCGCCTTCAATTCCAGGAAATCTGAAATAATACTTTGCATCTACGTTTTTGAATCATGTTCAAATATAGTATTAAAAAACACTTTGAACATGTATGAGAGCAGAATTCACAGATAACACCATTTCTTGTAGGCCTCGACTGATGCCTCTTTAACCTAGCATCACTCCGCATTTACATGTCATGCCACCAATAGCGCATATGGATGTCGCGTCATTACTCGCGCGTTAGATTTGATCTAGCATGCGTTTTTCTTTTAAATGACTTAAAAACAACTCAAACGCATGGATTAAACTTGCAATAAGATTCTATGCAACCATTTTAAAGTTTTTAAAAGCAAATAGCCTATTGTTATATATATATATATTTTTTTTTTTTTCAAAATCATAATAAATGGCCTTTAAAAAAGTGATTTTTAACATGAATCCATCATTGTAAACATTTAATTCCTATTAGTACCGGTATACTATTATTTTAATTTTATTATTATATTATTTTGTTATTATTGGTGATATTATTTATTATTATTATTTTGCTCTCATTATTTATAACTATTATTAAGTGCCAGAATGGTACTTTATGAGATTGTGTGGGGGGCGAAAAATGTCTGCCCGTGCCATAACTCAAATAAGCTTTTTCGGATTTTTATAAAACTTGATATACGCATTTATAACGTCCGTGGGAAGAACCCTATTGATATTGGACCCAATCAGTTGACCGGTATCGGAATAATGCCCAATTTAGTGGAAATATATAAAAAAGGTGCGATAACTGAAATACGCTTTATCGGAGTTAGATGAAACTTGGTATATGCATTTATGACCTACGTGGAAAGAAGCCTACTGAATTTGGACCAAATCGGTTGACCGGTACCGAAATAACGGGTAATTAACAGTCACAATATCTTCGTTCTCCGACAATTTGAAGCATTTTGATTGGGTCGAGGCCAACCTATCAGCGAAACTTTCACGAATAGTACAAAATTAGGAAAACAGTTTCTTTACTATATAAGGCTTGTGAAATGAACACAATGAACAAATATTCTAATTTTATTTTTACTTACAATTTTCATAGCTCTGAACCACAAACATTTTTAATAAACTGCCAGTGTAAATTTCTTAAAAATTCTGGAGTCAATTAATAATGGCGAGCAAAGCCGCAGGCACCAGCTGTAAAATATTGAAATATCACAGACAATAAAAATCCAAATAAACCATTCCTTCCCTTGAAAAATTATATAATTTCTGAAAATTACATGAATTTATCAAATCAAATTCATATCGTACTTATCTATCCACAAACAGTTGGGATACAATGCTGCATTTTTAATAATTGAGGGCTTTGTATGCAAAGCAGTCAGATGTTTGTTTTCTTCTTTGATCTAGTTGAAATTGAGCACTACATGAATAATGTTATATACAGAAGGTACAATACAGTGAAATAATTAGCGGAGTTATTTGCCACTTAATTTTGTGAAATGTTGGCATAGGCCTATTTTAAGAATTTCAAGGTGCAATACATTTAGATTTGACAAATAACACTATTCCTTCACATATCGATGGGTGACAGGCAGAACATCTTAAGCGCCATTTACATTTTTTTTCAGGAGGAGCAAAAAACGTTTTGCTTAATATTTATTAAGCCGAACTGAATAAAATTTTGTCTGTATGCAGCTGGGAGGATCACAGTTACATATACATCAGCGTTGTTTCTTGAAACTGATTATTACTTGCCGAAAAGGTTCTTAAGTTGTTTTGCCGGTAACTACATTGTTGGTATAAGTTATCTTACAGTTACTTGAGATGTTCTGGCGGGCATCGTTTTCTTCAGGCTAGTACTTAAGATGTTCTGCTGGATAACTTTTAAGGGTATTATTTTCCAACTTAGTGAAATATTTACATGAGTTTCAATAGCCTTGGATGTCTGGTAGGGAAT
This sequence comes from Ectobius pallidus, assembly GCA_964059195.1. Classification (NCBI taxonomy): domain Eukaryota; kingdom Metazoa; phylum Arthropoda; class Insecta; order Blattodea; family Ectobiidae; genus Ectobius; species Ectobius pallidus. The sequence goes on from CAXKWD010000009.1 coordinate 86,713,037, forward strand.
TTTAAGTTTCTGGGATAATATAAGACTTATTAACATATTAATATCTAATGAGTATGTTTTTAATGATAGTGTTCACATAACTAGCCTATACACATTTAAGTGATTGAACTTATAATAATAAAACAATTTATAAAACATTAAAGCAAGAAGCTACAAAATACAGACAATATTAAGAAATAAAGTACATTAATGTGTTTGAAAGAAAAATTAATCAAAATTCAATTTAGAGTTACTTCTTTATCCTCCTCATCGGTTACTCGAAGTGTAATCAATAAACCTCGGTTCCCCAGAATTAATGTTACACGAATTCTTTCTTGGTGAGAATGTAGCAGATTCTTCTGAAGAATCATAATCCACAAGCTTAATGAAAGGAATGCTAGATGCAGCACTAATGCTTGTAGAACTATTATTATCATTAAAATTATTTGGTTTGACCATATCTGCCATTCCTTCAGAATTTGTACCATTTATGAGATGTCCATCTAGCTCGCCTAAAAAGAGAAGAAAAAACGCGAGTGAACCAAAATGAATTACATTTGTTTCAAATCTATTACCTACTATTTACTCCGAGGCACTACATCCCTGGAGGGACTAGACCTACAATCCGGTCATCTACCACAGGCAGATGACAGGATTGGGGGTATGTGGCCAGCATGCCGACACCCACGGCCGTTAATAATGGTGACCAGAACGTAGTTCTCAATCACGTAGCCCCTCAGTTTGTATCACGAGACTGAGTGCACCCCGTTCAAGACCTCAATAACTCAGAAACATCAGAGGAGGTACCGGGGATATAACCCGGCCCTGCGGATAGCCTATATAGCCAGCTACTCTAACCACGAGACCATGCCGGAGGTCCGTTTCAAATTATAAGACTTTTAAAATTAAGTGTATCATAGTTCGGATCGAATTAAAACTATGCATGTTTACAGAAATAAGTAAGCAAATAAAGTCACCTTGTGTATGATGTCTGCAGACTGGTACGGGTTGCATTATCTTCTATCGTTTCATCACCACACAAAGAAACCAGTAGCCTTCCTCTACTAAAGTTCATTCTTCCTTGCACAATACGTAATGTTCAATCAAATAAGCAATACAATATCACATACAGGAACAAAATGAACTGCAGCTGTCAATTTCTCGCACACGACTAAAAAAATAATGCTAAATGGAATGCAGAAGGCGCGCGAGGTCGGCAAAGCGAACCAAACCATTGTTACGTCACATTGCTAATGTTATAATAAGAAATAACACTAATTTACTACATAGTATTATTACTGATTCTTAATATGACTGATTTTGACAGAAACAAGGAGATTTTAAGCACCCTATTAGCCTTAATTATAAAAATAATAAATTATCTTAAGCGCCAACGTTCAGAATTAGTCCCGAAAGAATTATCTTAAGAGCCAAACATTTTATCTTATGCGCCACTTTGGGCTGGCACTTACGATAAAAATGCGGGAACAGCTCGTTCTTTAAGATGTTTTGCCGGGCACTAAAATAATTATTTGGTTCTTAAGATAAAATACACCAGCATTTTTCTCCCGCCACAGAAGGAGTTCGTGCAAGATCTTTTGCCAGGACGTAAAACTCAGTTGCCTCTTTCTATTCACGTTAAAAAGTCAATTTGAGAAAAAGTGGCGGTTAAGATGTTTTGCCTTTCACCCATCGATATGCTTATCAAACTAGACCGTCATACTGACTGAGTTGGCCGAATGGTAACATCTTGAACTCATATTCTGGAGGTCCCTGGATCAAATCGCGGAGCCAGCCAATTTGACATGGATTTTTTAATTTTATTTTGTATTTTTATGTGAGTGTACGATTATCAAGATATCACAAATCTGTAGTTCTGCTGATGCTGGTCGATTTTAATCTGATTAAAAAAACTTATTTTCTGCATATCATAATTGCAATTATAATTGATTCAACAAAAGCATTCTGGCACTTTGTTATATCAGTTTACCTGATTTTATTATTATAGTGTTATTATAAGATTTAAAAGTGAAAAAGTAGAGAATCTAAATAACATTATTCAAGAGCTTCAGTGTCAACTTCCCTCTTATACTCAGGATGAATGCACCACTTTCTTAATAATACTGCTGCTGACACGTGTATGACTTGCGGACATGTTACACCTGACTTTTGAAAATCATGAAGCACAGATATCGAGGGAGGCATTGCTAGAAAAACAACTCCCCCATTCAAGATATACGCAAGTTATTAAAATATATACAAAATTGTTAGTTCCCATCTAATAGCACGAGAGATTTTATGTCAGCTTCAATGATTGGTTTTCATATGAAATTATTTGATGGAATTTGTAAGTTCAAGTTTTTCAATAAGCTTAAAACTGTATGACTACAATAGGTGCTATTTTCTTAATCGCTTCCACTGAATTTATAAAAAAATTGTTTAAATCATCTGCTGATAGATTATTTTCATGTTTTAATTGCCTGGTTTTGTTCATGACTTAAAGTATTGATGAAATTTTAAAAAATACAGTCTGTTCTTTCTTCTAAAAATATGATTCCAGTTGATGTTAGTTAAATGAGAAATAAACTTGTTCATGTTGTTTTCATTAAAATCACGAAATTTAAATGTCTTGCAAGGTAAAGTACAATTACTGAATAAATATTTCACCTCAAGAGCATTATGATCTGATACTGGAAGTTCGAGAACATTGACTTGTATACAATTTCGTGGTACACTTGTTAACAATATTATCAAGGCATCATTTACCTCTTGTTGCAGCTGTGTTAAAGCAGTAAGAATTTACTGACCTTAGTATATTTAGAAAAATTTTTGTGATAGCTTTTTCAATATTTTATATCACCACACAGCCGAATCTGTACTTTATAATTATTTTAAAATATAATAACTTCATCTAATATTTCAAAAAAGACAGTTTTGTTATTTCCAGGTGATTGATATATAGAAACTATAATAATTTTGTAGTTAGTCGGACTGCTGCAATTTCAATATGCTTTCTATAGAAAATCTGGTTACATCCAAAGTGTGATACGTGATACCTTCTTTTACAAAAATAGCTACTCTGCATAGTGGGTGTAATGTTCTATAAAACATGCTCACACAATTGAAACCATTTATATGGCCATACTGAAATGCATTTTTACTACACCAATGTTAAAAAAAAAAAAAGTTTACTGAGTTTTGTTTCATTCAGTCGGGAAAATTTCTTTCCGTTCCAAGTTCCTAACTTCCACCTTCATTGCACTAAGTGCAGAAACATTTTTTCATACATATGTGTCATACCAGTTCTACTATATGGCTGCCAGACATGGGCATTAAGAAAGGAACAAGTTAACATGATAGAGATTTGTCAGAGAAAGATGGAAAGAAAACTGTTGGGAATAAATCTAAGGGACAGGATAAGAAATGAGGAGTTAAGAAAAAGAAGTGGACTGGAAAACGCAGCGATTGTTGTAAGAAAAACCAAATGGAATTGGGGAGGTCACGTCATCAGAATGAATCAAGAAAGATGGGCGTATGCAACAACTGTTTGGGACCAGAGGAAGGGTAAAAGAAGCAGAGGCAGACCTCGACGCAGATGGGAGGACGAATTCAGGGAGGAGTTAGGAATGAGATGGACAAGACAGGCCAAAGAAAGAGTGAACTGGAAACAAGTGACAAAACATTTAAATCATTAGGAAAACAGTGATCTAGGAAAGGAAGAAGAGTTCAGGGAGGAGGCAGAAACGAGATGTTCAGGATAGGTCACAGAAAAAGTGAACTGAAAACAAATGATAGAGCATTTAATTCATTAGGAAAACAGTGTCCTAGGAAAGTGTTGTTAATATATAGGTCTTAACCCACCAGGAGGCAAAAACCCAACTCTCCAAGGAAATAGCTCACCTTGGGAGAGTAAAACAGAGCCAGCCCTACCATGGTAGGAGGCCCTTGCCCTATAAGGGATTGTGACGGGCTTATTTATTTATTTTTATTTATTCTCTGAAGGATAGGCCTACATATAAGTCAGCCAACAGAAACTCAATCTTGCTTCAAGAACAATAAATCTTTGAGCCAGGCTGAAACAACTGAATATGGCATTTTTTTCTCCATCAGAATGAGAAGTGAGAAAGATGTATTGTTCATGCTTAGGGTAAAGAAAGCTAAGTGAGTGCATTAAATCAGAATTTATTTGGGTTATGCATCCTTTGAGGACTCGACATGAACTGTAATAACTTTCTCTTCATTTTTACTACCATTTTACATGAAAATTATTTTATTTTACTTTCTCGAAAATGACTAATTTTTCTATAAAAATTGCATACTATATTATAATACATTATACTAAGAATTAAAAGTTTTATTTTACAAATTTTTCCCAAGAAATTCTCTGAAGTATAGTTTAAGCTACCAATTTCCTACATAAACCTATTTTGCAAATAATGCAACTTTGAATGAGGCTGAGACAACTGAACTGCAAACTATTGCAATACAGCTAAATACTATATACTGGAATATATCAAGGGCAGAGCAAGTTATGTGTTTTACATCAGATTTGTTTTGTCTTCAATTGAAAATTTAGAGATCATGTTAACCACTCACCTTCCTCTGATAGTCACCTAGTTTTGTAGCTTGACGATAATTGCTGTAAACTCTGGTGGTCGATCTCACATAACACAAGTCTTTATAAAATGCGGGTGCGTGGGCAAAGAGAGTTAAGTCCACCATCGTAAAAAAAATTGAGATATGTCCATAGAGTTATAGATAAAAATGTTCTCTACAATTGTGTTAAATTCAGTAAGTCATAGTTATGGATGTGTGCCTCATGGGTTTATCCATCTCTAAAGCTATGTTGGGCTGGTATAGTGTGTTAAGTCACTCTAATTCCCAGTAACAAGAAAGTGAACTTAACTCTCTTTGCCTGCGCACACCGGAAATAATCTTTAGAAAATAAGTTTTGAGATGGAATATAATAATAAAGTAGTTTATATATCACTAGTTTATGAAGGAAATTTTTTTTTTTCATATCTGCAGAAGTAAATTATAAATTACTTAAATAGTAGAAGAATAAATTACCTTGTCATTCCTGGGATAGGTCTTTGAGAGTGGACATAGGGTGCTATTATGCCGGACAGTCTTCATTTTGAGCAACTTATCCTCCATGTGGCATTAGCTCATGCTAGACACGAATCAGTCATCTTCTTCTTGAGGTTGAATTAGATATCTATACAAAAAAGTTCTTCTGTGATGCCCTCAGTTTGGACGAAGGATAAAACCGCCTGCTGCAAGTGAACACAGTAACCCAAAGCTCCAAACCTGCAACAACTTCCCAGAAGAATGTTTAACAGATGACTTTTGGACAATCCTAATAATGGACAGAAAGTACAATTAGTAAGGTTTTACATTCATTGGTTTTTAGCACGGTAGTTACAGTATTCACTCAAGTATAAGCCCACGATTTTTTGCAGAATGTTTCTGTAAAAAAAAAAAAAAAAGGTTGGGACCAAAACAATAGATATTGTAAGTATTAGTCAGGTCTGGTGCACTCCTACGGAGCCACGAAGGTCAGCAGGTTGGTGTTCTACTGCTGGTGAGTAGATCATTTCAGCTAAAGCTTTGTAATGCAAATAATCTGAGGCATAAAAAATTTATTTAGGTGCACATTTAGGCTCAAGATTCTCTTTCAAAAGCCATGTAAATAAAACAGCAGGAAAAGGTTGTGCACTGTCTCAGCAATTACATTCTCTTTCAAGTGATTGGCCTTAAGCTTATGGAGTAAAAAGATCTTTATGAGAGGCAAATGAGATCGTCTACTATATGCAAAACTGGTTGATGCTAAATGGATCTTTACTTAGACTACGAGAAGTTTTGCACATGATAATTGGTGCTGTTTCCACACCAACTGATAAGTTTGCATTCATTATTTGACAATCAATCAACAGATGAATTCACTAACAAACTAGTCCAACGATTCTAACAGTTAATCAGATTTTCAAATGTACTACTACTACTACAACTACAACAAATAAGCCCCAACCACCATGTCTTTTAACATAATGAATACACTGATTGGGTAAAATTGTATTCTGCGGACATCTTTGCACCTAATGGAACGAATATTAATAGATCAGTGACTAACAGTAAATTCAAATACGAATCAGAAGTAATCTAGTTTGTTCTCTAAGCTCAACAAACAATCAGTGAATCTAGATGGCTCCATAGGAGTGCACCACATTGTTCTCTCTTCCACCTAAAATTTTTTTCTGGAAAAAACATCTTTAAAATTAGGGTGGGGTCTATATATACATACGTACGAACATACAGTTTGTGGGCCTTATTCAAGACTAAATATGGTACAAAGAAAATTTTTATTGCCTTAAGGTTGATAGTTTTGCACAGTAGAGTCCTGCTAATCTGCACGGAATTTCTGTACTGAATCATCAATAAATTTTGATTTATTGATGTTTTGTTTTGTTAATCCTACATTAGTTTGTAGGTTAAAAACTTAGATCTATGCATAGAGTACTATTAAAACAAAAATGAAGTTGTAGGAAATGGTATGTTTATGGAAAAAAATATATATATAATTTTACAGTGCATCTCAGTCAGATTGCACCCGCCGCGCGTTGAGTTCCCTATCCCGCTCCTATCCCCGGTATGCGGCAAAGGAACGCGGCACACGGGTGCAATCTGTCTGAGACGCACTGTAGTAACACAGGACAGGACATGCATTTTAAAACAAATTCCGTTTAATCTGGACTTTCAGTGAATCGGTTAAGGCCCAATCCCATCTGGTCCAGATTAGCGGGGCTCTACTGTAAATCTATTCTATTTGGCCTCAAGAAATATTACCGGTAAGGTAGGGATTGAGGATTGAACATGCAACAAAAATGCACAATTGAGAGGAGTCACAATTTCATCTTAGGTTCTCTCTGCATGGTTCTATATGTACACAAGACCATTTTCAAAGTTTGGAAATGTCTACACTAAGTGATCTCTTTATAAGTTCAATTTTGGCCAAACAATGAACACAGCAAACATAACAAGCATGTGGGCATAAACAAGACAGACATTACAGTGACCATGTTCTTTATTTTGAGAGGACAACTGTACATAACACAAAAGACTAGAATAACAATGATGGTCATGATGATGATGATGATGATGATGATATAATAATAATAATAATAATAATAATAGTAAAACTAGCAATATATTTACAGTTTTCATTGCATATAAAATATAACTAAAAAGGCTTATGGACCAACAATCCCATTGTTTACATAGTGTATTGCTTGAAACATAAGGTTTACAAAATACTATCGATCATTGTAATTTAAAACACATCGTTCTACATATTATTTACACGAATGAGTTATAAACGAAGAGGGGAAGACAACAAATTACCTGGTCTAGGCTATTAAAAATCTTTGGCTTAAGATGTCCAGGTTGTGTCATGGGTTGTATAGTTAGAAATGTGCAAACATAGTCTGAGTTGAGTTGAAATCTCGCTTCATGTTTTTGAATTCACTGCAATTTCATGCATCAAATTGCACTGGCAATATGTATAACTTCAGTTCACTATAAACCTTATATTCACCAGAAGAGCTGTAGCATAAGCAATACTTACACTTACACTTAAATAAATAAATCTGACACACATTTTAGGCTTCATTTCAAACGATTCTACACAGTCTGACTATGAATTAAAATAAAGTAATTTGGTTAGCTGATGGTGAGACAAAAATCTTGAAACATGTGTTCTGAGGTAAAATATTTTCCAAATGAAGTGATGTGTGTTCAAAAGTATATTAAATTTATTAATATTGTTTGGTCTTGTTTGATCGCCCCTTCAATATCCTGGTGATATGCAAATGTACTGCAAATGCAAATGTGAACATAAATGCAAGAAATTAATGAGTGAGTTAGCAAGCTCCAAACTTTCATCTTTGCATTAATCTTTCTTAAGAATAAGAAACAACTGTAATGTGGCAGAACACAGAACAGATTTTTATCATTGCTATCAAGTCATATATTTGTATCCCATTTTAATGTTAACATTTTTAAAATTACGAATGGCTTTAACATAAATTTACCTAAAATAATACAAAATTAATTTCAGGATTTTTTAAGAGAAATAAGGGGCACTAAAATGTGTGCCAATGATTTATTAATGAGCCTGCTGTTTCTTAAGGAAAATGTAGATTAACAGTTCCTGTTTAAATGTCTTTAAATGTCATTGCATTCATCCCAAATATGAAAGACATATCTATTGTCAAATGGTTCACTTGACAAAAGCAACATACAAAAGTACAAAAGAGGAATAAAGGAACAACTGCCCATCTGAATCACTGCCTAATAAGAAAACTCTACCACCATCAAATCTGAATATTTATAATTCTCATCTAGACTGTATGAAAATTAACTGTTTTAACATCAACTGAAAAAAAATTATTTTTTTACATGGATTTCAGTTTTTATTACCTAATACCAATTACATATTCCATTTAGATCCTTGTATGATTTATAGTAGGCTGACTGTACATACCATTTTCAGCGGGACAGTACTGTTATTTTCATATTTTTTGGCTGTCCCATCATTTTAATGAAAATGACAATGTTGTACCGTGGATGATTTGAATTTCACACCTTTGAAGGTTTTAAGTTTTATTTTGAAAGCTTCAAGTTATGCCTCACCCTGTTTTTTACCATGTCAATGCCACATTTTCAACTAAAAGTAATAGGGTCAGCCTAATTAAAAGGTAAAACAAAACATTTACTTGGGTGCCACAAATTTGCATATGATTCTATAAATTTATTTTTCTTAAAATGTGACTTTATTCAGCATTATTTATTTACGATATTATTATATATTTTGAATAATTCGTTTCAGAAATGTGTATATGTCCAAGAAGTCTTTACAAGTTTATCAGTGGATAATAAAAATGGCAAGATGGGTTTAATTCCCTGTAAATTATCACTGGAATTTAAGGACCAACTTCAACTGTATAATCCTCCCCTTTTCAGATAGGCTTCATAAAAATGCAATCTTTGTGCATAGAAACTAGATAAGGACTACCTTAACGCGGCATCTCACAAAGTATTACAGGTTACACCTCTAGTTCTGTTTTCACAATGATACAAGCTTCTTTGCTTGAAATATCTTATTTCTTTGTATTTTTAAATTTATTAGTAACATATACATAGAGATATTATTATAGACTGACCGTAAAAGCAATACTAAGAAAAACATGTTCCAACACCTCAAGAAGAAAACAATCAAGAAGTTTGTAAAATCTACACCATAGAGCACATCAGTAAACTCCAAGCAAGGATTTGACAGTTAAAAATGTGTTAACTTAGTTCGCAGGCTTCCACGGCCAGAGTTATAATTAAAATTATAGTAATTGATATCCGGGTTAGGCCGCGTCGTGTTTATGGTGTCTTCTGACGTTTCGGACAACATATCGTGTCCTTCTTCTGAGAAAGAATTGCAAGAAAATAAGTGCCTGTGATTAGTAAACAGTCGCAGTTGTCATGACGTTAGTTAAAAATGTGAGCAAAGCCCATGGAACGTACGTTCTGCACAGATGTAAGTAAAAGTGAAGTCTGCGTTTAAATGTCAACCATCTTAGTTAATTAACATAGTGTTCCAACACAATCTTTGTAAGTAGAGAAAGAATGAAAAATCCATCTAACAAAATTAATATTAACTAAGAGTCCACGTGGAGAAAGGAACATATTTTATTTTCAAACAATGACAATGCTTTGTTTTATTCCTATGCATCAGCTCCAAAATTTATGGTCGTTTGCACATCCCTCTTGTTTTAATTTCTTTATATACACAATTTACATGTCACCGACTTGTTTCCTATGTTCATTACGAACAAAATACAATAATGTACATTTTAACAAGTGTTATTTTTAAACATAAAATATGTGCCATGGTTGCTAACTCCTCTATATTTATAACCATATATATAACAAAACAACAGTTTTAAGATCTACACAGTACATAGTATTCAATCATAGAAATCTCTACTCAACACCAAGCTTGCAATTTCTGGCTAGTTAAAGAGCGTTTTTGAAGACGAAACTCCAGTCACTAATTAAAATCTGTAATCACCCCGGTAATACCTTATTTCATTACACATGGGCTTAAACAGCCCCAGTCCATGGTGATACAAAGTAATGTAACCAAATTCATATCGCTGAATAGGGTTATAAGATCCTGAAATTCAAAAGCTTCGGCAATGTAAAATCACAGACCCCTATTAATTGAATAGGTACCATGCAGATCTGTACTTTAAATAAAGTAGGAACATGTAAAATATAGAAATTTAAATATACAATGTGAATAAAAAATGAAGTCACCACACTTTTACTGTGCATAGCATGCAGCCGACACCAGACATTGGATGTCCGATCGGCAATTGCTGTGACAATTTTTAGCTCTTGCCACTAATATCTCATACAAGATTCATGTAAGAGAAAATCCATATGTAAAAAGAATTTCACTCCCCTTTCTTAAGTAGATGTTGAAAGTTCATCGCTTTCCATACAATCTTACAACATACACTGACCGGCAAAAAAAAAAAAACATTCACTTAAAGAAATTTTTAAAAATTAAGTTTGAATAAAAGTTATGTAGTAGGCCTAGTGCTTGAAATAAAATTACTACAATTATATACGTTTTTAAGATTAAAATGTAATGACACATTTCACACTTAATTCCCCATTTTTCCTCTTGCACCGTGGTGAATGGTGAGCCTAAGGTTGCAGGGGCATAACGGAGGCTGCATCCATCATCAATTAGAGCAATAGCTTTGGCAACGTCTTCGAGACTGAGAGGCATAATTTCAACTAAACTTACTGACAGAATCACTTTGAAGCGAAGGGAGACAGTTTCCGTTCAGTTTGGAAGGAAATGACGCAATACAACAATGAAACACTTAGCAATATGTACGACAAGCTAGTGCTTATAATCATATTGGAATCACCCTATTGCAATGTTTTTTTGGTGATAAAGTGAAGATATGAAGAATGCAGATATGCTGAATCTATAGCTAATGATCCATTAAAAATAATAATTCATCCTCACCAACAAAAATGTATAAACATCCAATCAAAATTATGTTTAATCTTAAAAGTACAACAAATTTTACAGTGAACGGTTTTTTTTGCCGGTCAGTGTATTACTTTCAAGATAATGCCTTTGAAATTTGTGAAAGCATCTTACATATATTTGTTTTTCAGAAGATAAGTTTCAACTATGGAATAGTTTTAAATAAAAATAAATTGCATCTTAAAAGAGCTCTGACTCGAGAAAATTATAATATTTGTGTGAGAATTGAAAGTCTGGTCATCACTTATTTATTTATATTCCCTCTGGTGTAGTTAAGGCCTTCTCTTCCACTAACCAGAGGTGGATACATTCAAATGTTACCAAATAATCAAATTAAGAATAAATAAGAGACATATGATTACACTATATAAATGTAAATTATGTTAGTGAAAACTATAATTAAAACTATATTAAAGCATAATAATGCAAATTCAACATTGTCAGTAGAAAGAATGAAAGAGAAAAATAATGACAGGTAGAAAGAGAAAAAAGTAAAATAAAAATAAATAAAACAATACAATGGTTGGTGGTCAAATGGTGAACTAACTTAGTCTTAAACGTTCTGAGTGTTCGGCGGCTTTTTATATCCTCAGGTAAGGAATTCCACAGACAAGCTGTCCCGACAATGAAGGATGAAGAATAAAATACAGTATTGTGAGGGGGAATAGATAAGGTAGTGTTCTGATGGGATCTTGTTCTGAGATCATGATATTCTGATAGGTAGTGAAAACGGTAGGCCAAGTAAGGAAGAGTTTGTAGAGCATTGAAAGAGAATGTAGCTTTCTGCATTCATGAAGACAAGACAAAACAAGAACTCAGAGAGAGTGAAATATGATCATATCGACATACATTACAGACAAAACGTGCACAAGCATCGTGAAGTCACTGAAGTCTTTGTGATAGATTTACGTTTAAGTCTGAAAGTAGAGTGTCACAGTAGGCTAATCGAAATGTGGCATTACAAGTGTGCGAACAAGAATGATTTTTAATGTCAATGGACGAAAATGTTTAAAGCGCATAAACAAATAGATTTTAGAAGAGATTTTTGTTACACAGTTCTGTAATATGAAAATTCCAGCAAAGGTTCTTATCAATATAAACTCACTCCATCCATATAAAATTTATATGTCATCAGATATGTAAAGATCAAATGGAGGACAGAATTTTCAGAATCTACTTTAACCCTGTCAGAGCTGAATTTATGTATATTTATATAAGCAATCATCAAATGAAATCATCAGTTGGGTCAAAGTTTTAAATCAAGAAGCAAAATTTCAGTGGAACAACTGCAGGGTGTCCACCAAGTAATGCTGAAGAAATTCCCGGCTTATTCCCTGATTTTCATTGATCATTTCAGAAATTCCCGACCAAAATATGAAGCACTTTCTAATAACTGTATAAGAAAAATTATAGGATTATACATACTTTAAATAAGAAAAGCTTTCAGTAACAAAAGTAATTGCAAACAATAATTACTTAGGCTATAACAGATACAAAAATTAGGAACAATAAAATAAATAAAATATACTTTCATATAAGCCTATTATTGTCTAGAAGTCTTTTTGATCACACTTTGCAATTTTTCGAATTTTCCCGGATATTTTAACAAATTCATTGACCTTTCCCGGATTTTCCCGACCATACGAAATTCCCGGCCTTTTCCCGGATTCCCGACCAGTGGACACCCTGAACTGGTCTCCAAATATGACAATAATTGTGACACAAGGATAAAAATCTTAACATTTCACAAAGCAAATGACTATTAGTCTCATACATCTGTTTTTATACAATTCTTTGAAGAAATGAATTTATACATCAGTAGTAGCGAAAAGATAAGCGAGTCAAATATTGAAATTCTTTTCATTTGAATATACTCTTAATTGAATCATCAGTGAGAGATGGAAATAGCAGAGAGCTGAAATCTGTCACAGCAATCAGATGCCTTATACTCGGTAAGAGTTGTGCACGATGCATGGTAGAAGTCCGGTGGCTTCACCTTTGGTTTGCACTGTACCTGTATATACACCATGGAAAAAAAAATCATTGTTATCAATATCGAGGAATGATAAAAACAGACATGGCACATAGGCAAGGCATCATAACAATAATAATACTGTTTTTAACACCATACAGTCTCAACTGATTGCATACAAAGCAATCCAGAAACTACTCTAAAAACTGTTATCAATACTGCTAGGAGGCAGAAAGTGAGCAAGGAAAAAAAAAACATTGGTTCAAAAAAAGGACTGGAACATCAAACTGTAAAATGTTGAACATCCTAAAAATTTCCAAAATCAATGACTGCTTCAAATCAAGATAACAGAACACAATACATGGTATTATGCACATTCTCAATTTACTAAACAACAGTGAATAATATATTCTCATGCAAGTTAATCCCATATTATTATACTGTGATATGAAACTACTTATTAAAAGGCAACATGGTATACATTTTTCTTGATCCAATAAAAAGAGATGAAAGAAAATTATGGTCTGAGACCACAACAGGCCCTTTAGCCATGATGATGGTGGTGATGATTTCTCCCAATTTATCATAGCTATCTTGGTGTTACATGTATGCTTCACAGTAAACAGTATAACAGTGTAGCATCATGCATTTCATTATTGTGTCAGACTTCAGCACTTTGATAAAATAATTAAATTAAAGGATACTTTAGTAACACAATTTTATTTACCTAGGTCAAGTTTCTGGATGGTTGTTTAGTTGACATCAAGTGTCAACTGAAATTTTTGGGATCAGGTGTTGGTGAGGAGGTTAGTGGGGATTAATGGTAGGGGAATATTTGCTAAAATAATACACTCAAACATAACCCCTACCACCAATACCCACTCATTTCCACATCAAAACCTGATCCCGAAGATTTCAGTTGACACTGTGTTGAAGATAGGGGAACACCATGCACGAAAAGGCTGCCCAGAAATTTTACCAAAGTAAATGAAATTGCACTACAAAAGTATCTTTAATTCAATGATTTTTACCTCCCATACACACCAGTGGGGCTTTTAGTAAAGAATAAAAGAATAAGTAGAGGCAAGTGTCACGGACTGAATAAATCAACTTTGTTAATATAAAACTGCAAAACCTCAAAAGGATAATAATTAGAACAATTAACAAAGGGACCGATATATAAGGTTCTACTGTTCTTACCAGCATACTGTAATGTATTTGGGAGTGTGGAAGAAAATCCTTGATAGGATTCATTGGAAAAAGTTGTAATGACTAAAATGAAATTAAAAAACTGCCTACATTTAAAAAAATATATATGATATAGTTAAAAAGGGATGTTTAAACCACAGCACAGCAATACATATTTCTGAAGAATAATTAATTCTCAGGCTTGCATCTTGGTGTTTTGCTCAAACTTAAGACAATCCACGCCACTGTCATTATAAAGGCCTCCTGTTGAAATATGTCTTGACATATTTATCGTCAATAAGCCTCCAAGGATGGAGACATATTAAAGATTCCTGCTGCTTTCAATTTTTAATATACCTACATCTGCAATATAAGATACCCTGGAGATGATGCAGAAGCGTCAAAAGGCCTAGGCAATAAAATAATAAAAGTTGAGCTGTCTATTTTGTCTGTTTTATTTTACTGGCTTCAGATATGAAATTTCTTGCCTGGTTTCAAATGTTGTTAGTATAACATAATACCATGCAAAATGTTCTGAGAAAGTTTCTTCTTTGCTTTGAAACAATTTCTGCATGATTTGCTCCCTAGAATTTTCTTTCAAGAAGTGTTTTTAACAATACTTACCGACTTTTTTCTTTTATAAAGTAGATTATCATCCTTCATCAGTTCTTTTCACATAATGAAACAGGACGAAATATATTAATTAATACTGTATTTTACGGACCATAAAACACACTTTTTTACCTTGAAAACAAAACCTTAAAAGTTGGGTGCGTCTAATGGTCCGAAGTAGACTAAAAAAATTAAAATTATGGTAAATATTGCCGGAATACTATAGTTATACTCAAGGTGTTGTAAACAATAAGACAGTTACAAATTTTAACACAGACTGTACATCACTGCAATTATCACAATCATAAAATGATGGTAGCTGGAAGCCAGGTAGGCTATACAATGCGAAAAGAAAAGAATGTTGAGTTCTTTTATACAAAAGGAGTGTCTTCGCCGGGTAGTTTAAATGAATGCAATGACCTCTAAACACCCCTTTCCCGTTACACTTGCCGTGTGCTGAATTGAGGGTGTAAAAGTATTTTCAGTCTTTCATGAGAAACCATTTCAGTTGTTAAAATTTACCCGATGTCACCTGTACAGAAGAGATTTTCGTACAATGCAGATTTTAAGTTAGAAGTGATTGCCACCGATTCCATTGTACAAGGTTATAATTTGTTTATGTAACGAAGTATATTATTCCTTTTAAAATGTTTCGTTTAGGAACACATTAAGTTTCTTTTCTTTCAATTTTCCATCCTAAAATTAAGGTGCGTCTTATGGTCCGTAAAATACGGTAACTACTGCAGTATCTTTATGACATTGGAATTTCTGGCAAACTAAGTCATCTGAACATGACATTTCACTGAGTTCTTTAACTCAAGACACACTTTTGCTCATATCTTACTAATATTTTGAGAAGCAAACCTTATGAACAATTTACAAAAGCCATTGCACCAAATATGAGAGTTATGAGAAGAAAATCGTATGCTGATTTTAATGATTTTCACATCAGTTTATCATCAAACATTTAGCCTCTGACCTTCTTTTTGCCACAATACATTACAAAAGGGTTTTCTACAGAGAGATTATTTTTGCGATGTGCTGAGAACGCAAGGTCCCTGAAGCAGCCTGAAAGCAAGTTGTTGCCAGGTAAAGGTTCATGTACATAACCCCTTAATTCAGGCGGGGCAAGGATTTCTGAATTAGGCCTACAGTTAGAATCACCTACCTTTGTCATAGATGATGTTGAAAATGATCTCCATCTACCACCACACATTTCTGACATCTTTTAAGAAAGTTTGCATTTACACTTTTTCAATTAAATCTAACAAGAGATCTGCAGTATGCGCTGTATGCATTCCAAGCAGTGTCTTGTTGGAATGCAAATTTACATTCATTGTCCGATAATTCTTTGAAGAATGAGATGATTTAACAATACAAACACACTTAAAAACACTTTAAACAGGTCTTGTAATACTGTGTTTACTGAATTGTAACGTTTGTAAGCCACAGCCGGCTTTCGCAGTGAGACTTTACCCGGGAAACTAAAGGTCAGGTTACCACTTATCAGCACACGTTTGCACCACAAGAGCTGGCATGCTCCAGCAGCACATCGCAAAAATAATGTCTCTGTACATAAAAAGGTTTAAAAAATGCCTTCCTTAATGCTTCATTATATTAGGTACAATGTACAATGTAGAGTAGGTAGATCTATAGTAGAATTTCCTTGTATAGAATACTAATGATGTAAAAAATATATACACATCTGTATCGGACAAGTATTACCTAGTACAGTTACTGTATTAAGATTAATGATATGGATTTTAATTTAATATGTATGTAGACAGCTAAACTTGAGTTTACTGTTGATAAAAATGATTCCTCTTTTGAGCATCCTATACTCTCAAGAGATTCCTCAAATGGGTGAGCTTGATCGGTGAAAACTAAGTATTTGGCTCACTTAGAGCCACTGATTGCAGTTTTTGTTTCAGACTAAGCTCAGGATGGGAGCAATAGCTCTCAAAAAATGTTCTTGGGAATGACTCAAGTAAGTGGAGTCGAGTAGGTTTGACTAAAGACTGTGTTTAAGTTACTCTCATGCATACATCTATAAAAGTGAGGTATGAAAGCACTGTGCTTCTTAATTTTATAACTTATGCAGAAGTCACTACAGCTGCTTACAACTTTTTCCCAATCAATTCAATTTAAAAATAAAAAGAAAAGAATTTAAAGAATGTAATCAATGCACATATATAGGCCTAAGCAAAGGGAACAGATTGAGAAAAGAGAATATACAATAGTAACTACATCTCAATCAGACAGACAATGAGAAAAATAGACGATTATAGAATCCATATAAAATATAACTCTTGTATTCTGTCAGATTCAAAGTGCAGATATTATGATATCGAAAGAAAGAAAGAAATGAAAGTGCACATTATTCTCCGCCTTTAAAGACTGACAGAACTATTAGTGGTTACTATATTTTTTTTATTTATGAAGCATTAAGTTTTAAACTCTATCCTAATTTTCCTATTCATTTTTAGATATAAACTGATGTGCATTTGATTGTTTCTGTGAGTGATCAAGAATGTAGTATCAAAGTAAAATACGACTATTACATTAAAGGTGGTTACAAACTAAGCTCTCGGCAGTGATGTTCTGTGCAGATTTTACAGTAGTGTAAGTTCAAGCGAAAAGCAGAATTTGTGGTGGTATTGTATCATCTTCATTGCACAAGTGTTTAAAATTATGTTATGTTGTGTTGCTCAACCAATAAAATAATTTTGTAATACCTTTATTCTCAACTTTATTTGCTAAGGCCTTTTGGTTAAATGGAACCATCATCAGGGCATCTTGTTTTGTAGTCACATTTAAGAAGAATAAAACTGTTTCACTATTTGTGCCATTATGATTAAAACCACTAAAACTTAAAATGTACTTAAATACCAATAAAATTCACTTCAACGCAGAATAAGGATGAAGAAGATATTTTACTGGCATTTTAAAAACATTTTCTTTCTTGTGCTGGCTACTTCTATTTACATGCTAAGTTAGGACAAGCCAAACTATGGCTAAAAAGTGGTATTAGCTCTTTCCATGTCTTTTAAGAGCTCCTGACAGACCTCAGTGGCTCATTCTGACTAAATGGTTTAAATTTTCGGTTTTATACTATAGTGGCAGGTGGGATCTTAATATTGGTTAATGTATGTTCGGGCATACTGAGGATTTTATAATTTACCATTGAAGTTTATAGGTCTATTTGTTTTTAAGGCACTTGACTGATCTTCATAACACATGTGAGTGCATCACAAAACAATGAATCCACTTCTTATCTGACACTGCACTGACATTCATTCTCTCTCGAACATCATCTCCATAATTCACTTACCAGGTAAATTACTGTCGATCGTTATTTTATTGTAATTCTCAAGACTCTACTTTAACAACATTTTTTTTTCGTATATATTAATTTGAATTAATATCAGACAAGCAAATATTGGTTATTGATTGCAGTCTACATTATCAATAGTAGTGAATCCCTGAGATATAGTACATTAACACTTTTAGTGTGCGCTATTATACCATGCTGGTCGAGGTGAAGTGATTTATGAGGAGTATCCAATCGAAAATAGTTTTAATCTTTGAACACTTACAGTAACATGAAAGCTGTGTACCTTCCCAATTCAGCACGTTTGCCTTTTGAAGATGATTATGACAATAATAATAATAATAATAATAATAATAAAAATACTTTAAAAAGAATTGTCATGAAAGTAAGTATTAATTGCAAATTATATCGTTGTGATTAGTGCATTGTCTGCCATCAGTAGACTATTGTCTAATATAGTTATTCTTTGTTGTATATAAACTTTTAATATTTCATATAGCTTTTAGATTATGCATTTATTAGCTACTCTTTTTGCAATGGTGAGGGATTTGATCATTTACTGGATTGTTTTAAACACCACACTGAATCTTATGATGGAAACATTTTCTAATTCGCATTCAAGATCAGATTCAAGTGATTTCTGATGATTTCTAATTTGTTCACCATTAAAGGTGATCTTTAAATTGGCCAGCATTGAGTTTTGCCTACTGATAAATGATCGTAAACATTTTTAACAGGGTGTCCACAGAAATTTCAAAATAAATTTCCCTGCCTTTCCACGACCAGAAACTTATGGGCCATTCAGATAGAAAATTAACCATAAACGCAATGTAAACTTAAAAGTTTGGGGCCATGTTTTTCAATGGGACCGTTCACAATGCATCACGTAAACTTGAAACGTAATGTAAAAGTAAACTTAACTTAGAACCTTACCCTGATCTTCTCCTTTATTTTACAAAATTCCCTGACTTTTCAGAATGTGTACACCCTGTTAAAACTTTGAATTGCATTACAGGAACTCCTTTGTACTGTAAAATCAGATTCTTTATAAAAAATAAATTAAGAGTTTTTGTAATTGTAATTTATTGCACATAGTAATCAGAATAATGAAAAATCTATCAAAGCTAACAAACAAACAACCAAAAAGTTGTCGTAGCCGGATTTGAACATGGGACCCCATGCTTTGTAGTCTCATTCGCTAGCACTGACTTTTCACACTGCAAGTTGCACCATTGGAAAACATTTTGGAGGGAAATCCAAAATGGGGGGTAAAAAATAATGAAGTTTATTTGTAGTCTCATTCGCTAGCACTGACTTTTCACACTGCAAGTTGCACCATTGGAAAACATTTTGGAGGGAAATCCAAAATGGGGGGGGGGGGGGGGGGGGTAAAAATAATGAAGTTTAGCAAAACAAAAATTCACTCCATATTTCAAAATATTTGAGTTTTTAAGGAAGAATTTATTGTAAAATAAAAGTTAAAATTTGCAAAGGATATTAAGGATACATTGCTTTTGCAGGCCTGTTGGATGTCATTATTTTGACTCCAATCTGATGTTAATTATTTTTCTTCTTGGGATCAATGGGTTAAAAAAGGTATTATTAGATGTTACAGGTGTTTAATAAATATGTCAGGCTTTCCAAACTTAATACCCATACGGAAGTTTTGCACAAACAACCTTTCTCCCCCCCCCCCCCCCCCAAATGATTTAGTTTTTTCTCAACTAACACAAAGCCTACAGCAATGAAGAGGTTCAGTGGAAAGGTTTTTTTGCTGACTTCTGGCATACCCCTTTTACCAGGTTTAAATTTGCAGCATGCTAAAGGAGTATAAAACTCGTACTAGCCTAGATCCATGTTAAAGAAAAAAAAAAAGCAGGGCCTATACTAACACACCAGAAGTAGTTTGAGTTAAGGATGACTACAAATATGGCTCTTTTAAGTTTTAGTAAAATTAAATAACAATGACGCCAATAGTGAAACAGTATTAATCTTCTTAAATGTGACTCTACAGAAACAAGATGGTTCCATTTAACCAAAAGCCTAAGGCAAATAAAAGAAGCTGAGGACAGAGAAAATAAGAGATTTATTTCCATCACTGGCAATTACAGGAAACTTTTACTCAATACAGCCTTTCATCAGAAATAAATCCCCTGAAAATCATCATCTGCCAGAATTCGTACAACCAGGCAGACATTCAATGGGCCCTCAAACAGACTGCTGGAGCTCAACCGCAAATCACTGAACTCATAACCGACAGAGTCTACATCCTTTTTTCTCTCCTATTTCCCCATTGCCAATAAAATATCCAGGCTTCAAAGAAAGCACAATATCAAAATTGTAAACCCTTCCTCTCCAAAAATGTAGCAAATGGCATGCTCCTTGAAGGATTCATTGCTTCCAAGGAAACACAGACAAATCTGCAGTAGCGGCCCACTTTTGGAAGGAAGGTCATGACATCAATCGTGATCCAGTATTAATTAAATGCGTCGAAGGCTACAAGGAACTTTCGGTTTGGGAGAGGATATTCATCCATAAACATAAACAACATCTCATGAACTTCGATATCCCAACAGACGAAAGTCTCATCGCCAAATGCAGTAAACTTCCCCAAGAGGGCAGCACAAACGTCCAGCCGGCAGTTGGTGTTAATCTGATGATTATGAATGACGATGGTCTTCGAAACTAGTTCAGGTATTTATACAAAAAGTGAAGTATAAGTGCTAGACCCAACTCAATATTATATCCTATATAATATAGCTTCACTGTGTAAACTTCCAATATATATATATATATATGAATTTCCAACTATCTGGATCGCTTTGAGACCGTATTCAAGTGGTTTTTTGCAGTAGCAAGCATTGGGAAACCCTCTTTCAGGGCTGATTATTTGCAAAAAAGCAAAACTTTAGCTGAAAAAATTGAGTTTGTCAGCAAAACAACTGACTCTGACCGATATCTTCAAGTTGTGACACTTTATTTAAGTACAGTACTGTATAATTAGTTTTTTCTTAAAGAATTGAGTTTTTTCATGATTTATCCATTTATCCGGATATTTGATTATCCATAAAGGATCCAGTCTCAATTAATCTGGATACTAGGAGTTCTACTGTATATTCAAAAACATCTCTTATCCAAATTATTTAAACTTCTTAGTTTGGAGAAACTCCACTAAATTAGGAGAAATGATGGAAATAAATCTCGCTATGAAAAAAAAAAAAAGCCTATATGTTCTACGAGCTTACATATAACTACCCACAAAATTAAATTAAAATGAACAAAATCAACCCATTCACTTAGCATTAAATACAATTAATAACATAACTTAAAACTTACTGGAACTATGATAATGATGTTATGATTAACTTATTCTATTATCTATTTTGCTTGGAACTTTATAAAGTACTTTTTCCAGCGGAAGCAAAGGAAAATGATAGAAGTGATTCATGGCAACATGATGACTAGAGTGGGTTTTAACAGAAAATGGGTTAATATGTTCGAAGCTTTCAAGAAATTGGAAATTCAATTATCACTTTGGGCCCCCTCAGATTTGGACAAACAGGCTTCTTTACATTATATTCAATATCAACAATTCTGAATCAAGGTAAAACTATACAAGTGAGAGAGTGGAAAGAAACAATACAATTATTATAGACACTGGAATTAGTTTTTGTCATTGGCACATAGATGAGATTTTATCCCTGAAATGACAAAAGAGGAAGGAAGATATTGCTTTCTGCCTCAATAAAAACTATTACAAATATGTAGAAATTTCTATCAGGATTCTAGCTAGGTTACAGTTATTCATTTCCGGTATTTTAGAATCAGACTGTGGTTCTATTTTCAAGAAGTGACCTTATGATTGTAACTTAGCTTTGAAGATATGCTACAACTCAAATTGTGCAGCCAATGTATCACACAATTGGATAGTGTTTCAGCAGGCTGTGTGTAGGTCAACTTGTATAATAAATTTATTACTGCTGAGGCTGCCACCAATAATGTAGCCATTTGGGTTCCGGCAAGTGGATAAAAATGGCTCTGCACTATAAACATTTTTTTGTCACACTTACCTAACACTATATTATATACTATCCGGTTACTCATCCTTCATAGGGGTAAAAAGTACTTTGCATTTTTTTAGCATTACCTGAGAAACATTTTACGAGGAAGTGGCCATACGCATGCCTAACAGTCTTCCAGTATCTTGCTAGTTCACTGGGCAGCATCTACTCCACTATCCGAAATGATCCAACTAATTTTCTCTCAAAGACAACACTGCTCTTGAGTGACCTTTGTAATTTATTTTGTTTCTTGAAAATATTTGTGAAGAATATAATCCTGTTGTTCATCATAAGCCATTAAAACAGCCTTCTTTTGATAAACATAAGAAAAAAGAATTTTTTTGAAGAATATCTCATTTTAAATACTGCAAATGGTCTCTGAATTCAATTCCACTACCGGTTTGGCCTTAATAAAGCGAAATATTGGTAAAAGAAAACTTTCAATTTTTGGCTTGGATTTACAGATTAGTCTTTCGATCCTTGTAACCTTTCAACAAAATACAATACTGACAAAAAGCTGACCTCAACAACAGTCTAGACCATTCTTTCATGCTCTCAAAATTTTAAATGTACCCTAAAAAGGCAGCTTTTGTTAAGAAACATTGAGGTAGAAAGTCATATCTTCTGTGAATAGATTTACAACCAACATGCAACTTTCTGGATTTTCTAACGTACTGCTCCTTTCCGCTCTGTTTCTGACAAGAATTGTTCAAACCTTTAAAACGAACTTAAATTTAAGTATCACATAACAGTTTGGATACATTACACAAAACTGTATGTATTCTCCACAGCTCTCCCAGCACTAACAGAACCTCCTGAGCCACTCTGTCTTTCTTGCAGCCGCTCCATGGACTCCGTACGTGTGCGTATCGTGCCCCCATGTGTAACCACCTGAAAAATTTAATTCATATATGTAAAAACCTTAAGCATGGAATCATAAATCCTGCACAAAAGGGTAATAATTGTGAACTTTAGAGGGAAAAAATGTTAAAAAATCACTGAAAATAATACCAGGCTCTTCTAGTCAGAAAACTTAAAAACTATTTGGTGCAACATGCCATGAAGGGACTATGCCTACCATCTGACTTCTACCTCTGGCTTTTAACATCAATGAAAACAGAAGAACAAGATTAATGGGTTCTTATTGACTCTTCATTATTTAACTCAGTTTTTACATTGCTTTAGAACATCTTCTGACAGCCAAATACAAATACTAGACAATCATATGTATTGACAAATGCCATTCTATACTATCTATTGTCCTCTTCTTAACTGTCTGTCCTTTATTGTGTAACTCCCTTCTTCCACGTTCTTGGAGGTCATCCACTTTTTCCTCCCTTTGCTGTCATTCACTCGAGAGCATTGTTTATTTATTCATTTTTAATTGCCAGAACGGTACTTTCTGAGATTGTGTGGTGGATAGGAAAATGTCTGTTTGTCGGTCCGTGTGTCTGTTAAATACGCTTTATTGGATTTTCATGAATCTTGATATTTGCATTTATAACGTCCATGGGAAGAAGCCTATTGATATTGGATCAAATTGGTTGACTGGTACCAGAGTAATGCCCAATTTAGTGCCTATTTTATGGTAATATATTAGAAAGAATTTATCAATTGCATATCAGTTAGTTTTGACAAATAACACACCCACATATTCCTTCACATATGCTTATCAAATTAGACCTTTATTCTTCTGTAAGCCCTGCTTAATGAATCGATCTGGAGGTTAACTCGGAAATCGATTAAAATAATAACTTATTTTCTGCATAATTGCAATTATCACTGATTGAACATAAGCATTCTGGCACTTTGTTACATCAGTTTACCTGATTTTATTTAGTCATTCATTTTTAATTGTTTATGTTATTTACAGGTCTTTTAACTTTGATAGGCCATTTAGGCCTTTTTTTAAATACAAATATCTATTTTTCTAAAGTCAAGGATAAGTCAATTTTTATGTGAATTCTATAGGTTTTAAAGAGCATTATAAAATCAAATGTGACCATTTTCAGTGGTTCTAGAGAAGGGAACACAGCGTGCAGAGTGTCATAGCATCCTCATAGGGAAAACTGTAAAAAAATATTTTATTTTGTAAGATACCCATGAAATAGAAGGAAATTAATCATAAAATCAGACATTTGATTTTACCAAAAAATACGGTCCCTAGGGATCAGGTATGTACAGTTGGTCAAATAAAAAACGTCGGGACTCGTATGCAGTTAAAATTAAAGTTTTAACGCATTAGTTCACAAGTTTCCTATAAAAGACATAAAATACAGGTCATCTTGGAACATATGAGGCCATGCGACCGGAGGGGAAAAATGAACAACACGGAAAGCGCAACACACGATATTCAAAATAATATATTTTCATAATTCATTTTGCTTTGTGTCATGGCACCACATACAAATGCTAGCTTGAGAGAAAGTGTAGTTAGGGCTGTAATTGACCTGCATTTTTCACAAAGAGCAGCTCAGAGGTGGGCAATGCGACTGAAAGTTTTCATAGGAAACGTGGATCCGGCTGGCCGCGTATTTCGACGCTGGATCAAGATGCTAGATTGGTCGCAGAAGTTGAAAATAAGTTATTATTTTAATCAATTTCCGAGTTAAGCTCCAGATCGATCCATACTGCTGTATCCATGAAAGCTACTGCTCAATTCCCTGGCCACCTTCAAACAATTAGGAACCGGGTATGTTTCTTATTAATTTATGCCACAGATACGCATTTGTAGTAAAATCATACTTTCTTTCTTGCTTTTTTTGTATGTGTCCAAAATTCGACACCAACAATTCATTAGAAGAAATTATTATTTTATTCCAGTCATTGCTGCGTTTGAAAAAATAAACATAAATAAAAATAAAAAATATATATATGAAACCACTAAGGATCGAACCCTAGTTGCACACGTTCAATTCCGATGTGTTGACCATTACGCTATTGCGAACAGATGAGAATAGCCTACATAATTCTGATGAGATTGTAATATCCAAGCTTGAAAATACGATTAAGCCAAAGTTATTGATTTTGCACTACAAGCACCGGTATTATAAAATAAAATCTTTAAAAAATGCTCCTTGAATAAACATATTCTTCGCGAATAATTATTATTAATTATTATTAATTATTAATTATTATTCATTATTAATATTATAAGAACTTGGACGCAAGAATATGGCGGATATGAGGCATATAGCCACAGCCTTCTATATATGTTCGTTTTGGAACAAAACTGACTAAATAATCAAGAAAATACAGGGATAGACAAGAGGCAGGTGTGAACCTAACCTTAAGTCTTCCTGTACATGCGCATATGCTCGTTCGTGATACTTTATCAAAAGCCGGCCGACGTTTTTTATTTGACCGACTGTACTAACATGTAAGTTATACTCAAATCTAATGAGCCTTCAATTTTAATGCACACCATAATTTTGGAGACTAGATTTTGACAAACAAAAAAAATGCAATAGCACCAAATAAATGGAGTATGTACAGGAAGGAAGGAAATGGGGAAAAGCCAATACCTACACAAGGCATTTTTAAAAAGCAGCACAATTACTAAAAAATAATAGGGTTTATCTGATAAGTGTGAATGCTGATAATATTATTAGTCAGAGATAGGGTGGCCAGACGTCCGGCTTTTGGCCGGAAGCCGGACTGTAAGGCTTTTTGCTAAGCAGTCCTCCATCCGGCGCGGCTTTATGCCGGACGTTGATTTGTCCCCCTTTTCGAGACTCTGATGGATCGGTAAAGCATATTAATAAAATTTGTATTTTCCCGTATGTTCCTGCCAATCCTAAGGTTGGCACGCTTGTCTATACGATGATAGTTAGGGGGCGGATTTCTATGACATGTCATATTTTTCCCCTTTGCATTATTTCAGGTTCCCGACTAATTTAAACCCGATTCCAAGCATCCTAGTGAAAATGGAACGGCTTTTATTGTGCATATAACTGCATATTTAGGAAATTTTCAACTATTGTAGCAAATTTAGTATGAATATGCATATTTAGGTAATATTTTTGACATATTTGTGTGCATATTAAAGAAATGTTGAAGTTTCATATCATATTTTGTAAATTTTGCATTATAATGATACTTTTTGAGAATTTACAGATATTTTAAATAATTAACACTATATTTTAATAAAATGTATTGTAATGAAACTTAAAAAAATATACACAATGTGTAAGTTGTAAAGACATATTTTAGATTTTATTGGTCATATTTTAATGTTTTTTAGGTCATAAATGCATGCATATATCCTATTTTTTAGGTCATAGACATCCGCCCCCTAATAATAGTGTACTATAATTTATTTTTTAGTACACGCTCTCTAAAACAGCTGCTTATCGGACTGGTAACACGCCGAAAAGCTGCACTTTAAAGGACAAGTCCGCTAAAATTGCATAAAAGTGCATTCAAACTGCATTCAAAATGCAATTTTAGCGGCCTTGTCCTTTAAAGTCGTCATGGCAATCTATAAACAAAACCCAGATGGCATTGACCAGTCACACCAACTTTAACATGGATTTACGCATATAATTGGTCATAAAACAACAAATTTAAGCCAACACGTTTCTTTATGATAATCAGAAACTTTACCAGGATTTTTCGCAAAACACGGTAGCCCACTTCATCATATGACAACAAATATAAGCCAACAACTTTTCACATTTTGGTTCACTTGAAAAACATTCCTTACCATGGACGAACAGCATTTAAATGCCGTAATATATCCCTTCTCATAGCCTATTTCTGCCGTGAAGTTGCTGGTAGCAGCTCCAATTCAATTTTTCTGGCTTGGATTGAAATTTCCTCGGTATTATCATTTATATTTTCACAAGCTTTTCATAAATACTAGTTGGTATGCAAAATTGTTTACAAACAAGGAACTCATAGATGCATTTGTTATTGCTACGTACGGTCATTGCTGTTTTATGATCTAGATGGCCATGACCAGATAACTTAAACTGCCTTTCATTATAATTAATTATACGGTATTTTTGTTTTATTTCATATAATTTATAGAACTTTTACTAAAAAATATTGTATGCACCACGTACGCAAAAACTTTAGCGGACTCATCCAGTATTTCAGCCTCGGCCGCTATACTAGATTCGTCCGCTAAAGCGTTATTTTGCGTACTTGATACATAAATAGCTATTATATAAATGCAGTTATTGAGTAAAATTAGTCAGGGATATACCCTGTAATATCTGCTGTCCAACCGTCCGTGCCCGAAGTTTTACACTATGCTAGATTACCAAAGAAGTGTGTCCTCCATTCTGACATTTTAGAAATGGCCACCCTAGTCAGAGAACATTATCGCATTTATAAAAGGCTGAGCAGACATACATTAACGTTTGGGGAAAAAGCTAGTTCTCGTTTCGATTTCCTATTTTCTTGTAACATTTATTGGAGGATGATGATGAATGAACTTCACAAAAAAGTTTCACTACACCTAGACTTACCATTCATCCAGGATTAGCCCAGACAGTCCTGGACCAGGGTGATGTCCTGGGTTTTGAGAATTACAACAGTGTCATTCACTGAAGCTTCTATTTTTCACTTTTTTGGAATTAGGTGTAGTCAAAGAACATCAATATCTCCTCATTGAACATCTGTGCACATTGTCCTTATTATTAAAGAACATTCAAATTTATTATTAATTTGGTCATTCTGGATTGCTGGGAACAACTTCCCATCTCTAGTGACTTCTGTATTGTCCAAATGATGCGATTTTGAGGAACCATCATTATGGGAAACACAATGATAAATTATGTATACATTAAAATTCAAATTTTTGTTATGTTATAATGTTCATATTATTTATTCTTTGTTTCTTCTTGTCACTTTGGCGGATGAATCTAGAATCCAATACAGAATGAGTCAGCTAAGTTTCTGCGTAACAGAATGAGTCATAAGTTTCTGCATACCTTTTGCACACAATAATTTTCAATAGAAATTCTTTAATTTTAAAGCTAATGAGCTCAGTTTTCACACCTTTTCAATGATCTTGCATAAAGAAAACAAAGATATGGCGTTAGCATCTTAGTGCAAATGGCTTGGCTTGCTTTGGATTTGTTTCTTTTTCTTAAAAATGCTTTAAAAACATTGTTAAAGTAATAATTTCGATTAATTCAACTAAACATATTTACTACAATTGGAATTACATGTCATTATTATCATATTTTCCGCAACGAAACGTTATGCTTTGTTAAAAGAAGAAACTCTTACAAGAGGCTCATCTGAACTCATTCTGCTCAACTGCCAGTTTAGTGTAGTGGTTAAAATGACTGACTGGGAATAAAAACATTGCATGTTCCAGTTGTGCTCCAATTACTTTCAACATCAAATATTTACTATGTTTCCATGCAGAATTAAGATTGATCTGAACACGATTCCATTCCAATACGATCCCGTTTTCATGTAAAACTTTCGATCCCATATTGAAAACAACATTTCCGAGAGAACCCACAGAATGCGCTAGTCCCACATTCCACGACCAATGGAACTCTTCTCGCCACACACAAGAATGTCACGAGGACATTGAGGACCAATGAAATGTCTGATTAGCGTATTGAGATCGAACTGAATACAGGTAGTGTTTTCATGGCGTTTGAATACGATCTCAGTCCGATCCGATCCTACTTTTTAGGGGGATTGACCTTGAGACTCAGATCGATCTGAGGTTCCGTTTTTATGACAATTTCATTCCTGTAAGAGGATTCAGATCGATCTGAATTCTGCATGAAAACGTAGTAATTGTTATCATCAAATTATTTCTTGACTATAAGATGTCCAAATTACAACCCTCCTTTATAATATTAACCTATACATATAAAACACATATAAAAGTAAATTCACTGGAAGACACCATAGAGCCATCTAGGTGCCACAGTTGGAACTAGTTGAAAGGTCGCCATGGCAACCTTCATGACCAAGGCTACTAAAATTAACTTTAGCAGCCTAGCCCAACAAAGTGCTACTTCAGGGTGTGTTAACAGTTCAAGAAGCAGCTGTTTTAGAGAGTGTATACTAAAAAATAATTATTTGAAACATCATCACTGCAAAGAAGTAAGTACAGTTAATTGTGATCATTTCCCTACAGGTTGATTCTCAAGTTCTTACCTGGTTTTGGGGGCAGATAGAACTGAAATACAAAACATCAACATGAACCCCCTACAGCCAAAACAATGTCTGACTGGCTGCTTGTGTGATGAAAACAAACATGCTGGCCGAGCGTGTTACTGGTTCAATGTACCTGATAAAGTTGCCAGTTTTTGAAAATGAAAATAAGGGAGATTTTACAATCGACATAATTCTACAATGTAGTTTAACATTGGCAAAGTTTTTAAGTCGACTGTGAGTCTGAGGCTGTGTTTATGCAACATTGACTTAACATGAATACAAACACTTATTTTCAGTCAAAACTTTGTTTATATTTCTCAACAGATTTTCAATCATTTTCAGTATTCTCATTTTGTTAATCTGCAACTCTGATCTGATCAATTAAGCACTATTCCTATTTCTTATAGCCGTGTATTTGTGTTCATTAAAGAGAAAATTCTCTCTGTATGTGTATTCAACCTTTGTTATCAACCTAAGCAAATCAAACACGGAAACAATTTACTGCCAACCAATTAGGCCTATTTCAAAGTTATGTACAGGAAGTATGTCTAACAATCTTAAGTCAAATATTATTGTTTATGCAAAACTAAAAAAAAATATATTTTAGTGCAAAAACTTGAATCATTCAAAACTTATACAAAATGGGATCGGCAATCCTAGTATCTAAATATACTTCAACATTGGTTAATGCCACAATTATATGCAGTTAGTCAGAATTTTAATAAATTTAATCAATTACATGAGTGATTACAAGTCACCTGACCTAACCCCCATGTGATTTTTTCTTACGAGGTTGCCACATGATTTAGTGTAGCTGCAAGAAAGGATCACTCATGCAATCGCTGATATTGACCATCAGATGTTGGGACATGAGCGGCAAGAGCTTGATTACACGATTGATGTCTGCCACGGCACCAACAGAGGACATATGGAATACCTGGAAAGGTATGTAGCAAACTTGATGTAAAAGTTTTTGCTATGATTGTTATGGTTTTATCGACTCCCAAAACCTGGTAAGGACTTTAGAATTAGAGTAAACACAGAACAACTCTGAACCTGAGGCGGAGCAGGCAGAATCACGTGACGAGTGATAAGCTAATGAGGTTGTTGCGGTGTTGTACAGTTAACGGACCGCGCTGCCTCGCTAAAGATATGTACTTCACTTATTCCTTTGTGCGCTCAAAATCTATTACATATAGGTCTTTTCTGAAATCACCGTTCGAAAGCTGTATTTATTTGGAAGCCGACTGTCCAAATACCATATCTGCACGATGCTCCGTTGAGGAGAAAACGGCTTATTTAAAAATAATGCAATACCTTAAAACAATGCTTGCTTGTTCCTCTTAGTGAGTAGGCATGCATCTACCTTCTCTATCTGTTAGACAGAGACAGCTGCACAGTGCTGAGCAGTCAACGCCACAAGTTGCGTAACATTCCATTGGCTTATCGTATGTTCAGAGTTGATTTGTGTTTAGTATAACCTTTATTTTGAACACACATACATGAAAAACAATTTACCACCCATACAAAAAGCACTCTTGCAGGCTAGTGTCTAATTTGTATGGCCAAAGATGCCAACAGTACTGTGTCATAATGTTGATGTAAGCTAAAATTGAACAAAAGCATCAGTTTAATAAGCTAAGTGCTTCTACATAAGCGTAAGAACATGTCAATAAATGTCTTTAGCTGCAGTGCGAGGCCAAGCAGTTTGTGTATTGCGTGTGAACAATCTCTAAAAGCAACAATCAGAATCCTCCCCAGTTAGAAATAACATCTTGGTAAATTAAGACATTTAAGAGTAAAGATAATATTCGTAAATTAACTAAAATGGTTATTAACAATTGAAAATGTGTAAGATAGTTAGAAAATATTTACATTTCAAGCACTGAACTACATGATAAAGTACTACATAGCACTACACAAATGATAAAGACACAAATAAAGAATGAATATGAAAACAGGGAGAAGGTAAAAAAAAAAGAGAGAGAAACCATCACACACATAACACAATCACAGGAAAATAAAGCATTCATTAAATAGAAGAACAAGAATGGAGAATGTAGAAGGATGAGGTGATGATAAAAAAAAAAGGAAACAACAGATTTGTGTAAACTTTTATAGATTGCCTTCCATTGGGCTGCTGCCATCCACCACCAAAATTCTCCTTCATAAAAATGGTATCTGAAGAAATATCAAATTAAGAAATGTTATAAACCAAGCCACAAACACTCTTTTCCTCTGGGGAGCACACTGATTGAATGTGATGAAAATCTTATAGAAACAGAGAAAAATCTGCATTAAGTGTAAAAGCAATACAAGCCACTTACATCGTCTGTGTTAGTACCAAAATTATACTAATGTTAACAACTTCCTTTTTCAAGTTGTTTTAACAAAAAAATTACTCACATTATCAAGTCCAAAGTTACAGGCACCAATTGATTCGACCACAGCGAAGGCTCACACCTATGGAGGGATGCAACCATTAGCATTAACACACAATGTAAGTGGCGTGCGTATCCTATTCAGCAGAATGTTTCTCTGCATTCAATCTGAAGACAATGCAAAAACTCCACATTCATATTAGAAGTGTGCTAGCGGCTCAAATGCCATACCCTAATTCCAAGCACAGTGTAGTCTAGTTCAAACCTAAAAAAAATTTGGAATTAAACTTCAGATAAGAAAACGAAATAACTGGTTTAGTTTCAATGACTAGAAGAAGAAAAGAAGATTTATTGTAAAACCACCTGTCCTCTAATGAGACTGACCACATGGATACAGAATACAGTAATTGAGGAGCGCTTTTTCAAAACTTGATAAAGTAAACATTTTGAGAAAATGAGTTATATATGAGACTGTATATTCTTTGTGCTACCAATACATCTGTGAAGTCAGATTTCACACAATCCGATAATTCACATTCCTACAGAAGAGGGAAAAAAGAGCATTTTTTTCAAATCGATAAAGTATACATACAACCCAGTCGTCTTAGTTAATGTACTGTACTTTCCAGCTTAAGGTTTTCTTTATACATACAAACAGCATGACCTCATAACTAATTTTTCAAATTAAACTTCCTGAAGTTCTGTGCTAAAAAAACAATCCACTGTGTCAGCATATTACATCAGAAATTGCAGACATCTATGGAGGAAAATAAGCTGCGTTTATTTATTATTTTATCTGAATTCACCTGTGAAGCAGGTGTTGGATATCTTTCACAAGCTAGACATAGATGGAATGTAGGAAGCTTATTGTCTTCTTTCTTTTTGTTGACATGAACATGAAGTCCACCATTACTGACTCAGACAGGACATACTACAAGATGCTCCCATTGGCACAGCAAACACAACAGCCCCTTCAATACAAAATAAGTCCACAGAAATAATAAATAAATGATGCCACAGAGAATAACAATCACTGTTGGTATAAGCACCATTTTCAGACTTCAAAGTGAGAGTAAATGCAGACACTGAAGAAAATTCCCGCAGCTGCGAACATACAGCCTTGAACATTGCCTACAGAAGATGTCTATCTTTCAAGATTCTGGCTGTGAAAACCTCGGAATGAAGAAAAACAGTGATACTTGATGTGATTAATAACATTATGGAGTATATTCTTTAATTTTGTAATAATATTTTTGTCCCGTGCCGTTCTTTTAAACATATATATATATATATATATATTTGGCTTTCTTTCACCATGTAAATTCAAAATTGATACATTATACCTAGGCTTCTCTGGCCCATGGTGTGTTTCTGTGAGAGAATGTGGACGTATGATTGAATTTTAGACTGCCACATAATAATAAAAGTTTACCGAACTACTGACCAAGACACTTACTATTTACGTAATACAGTGAGTCCCACTCAAGAGTTGGCCAACAACGCGGATTCCTGCGGCGCGGTGGGCATAGCTCCAACTCCCGGACGATCGGGTGAAATATCTATGGTAATAAAGCCGCGATCGGTGTAATGATTCAGGTTCTCACATTTATAGTTAAAATTACAATGAAAATAAACATGTTCCTCATCACAAGAGATGTTGGAAATGTTCTCCTCTTGCATCCACACAATACTGGCACCTTTTTAGGAAATTTTGTTTCACGCGCATAAGTTCAGCTTCCGAGATAGAGTTAATAGGGGATATTCTAAAAAAGTAAGCATAAAGTATGAGCGACTTCTTGCTGAGAAGTGTAGTCACTCACAAGTTGTATGCTAAAAAACATTGCGACGACAGAAAGTTCTGACTCACCGGCTATCACTTTATGCTCACCCAACCTACATGAAACATGCACCTGCATAAACAAACTTATGAAAATAGACAAGGGTCTTCTCGCATTGGGAGATGCCAGATCGTTATGAAGAGGAAGACAATTAATTCTTTCTGGTCTCTCTGAAGTTTAACAAAGGAGGAACTTCATAGAATGGTCACTTACATCATCATATCAGATACCGCAATGGAAGAAGGACAGGACCACATAATCCACAATATTTTAGGATTAAATTAGTTTAATGAAAATTTACCATAATCAGGGGTGCCCACCCCCCCAGAAACTTCATTGCTCACCCCCCCCCCCAAACTTCATTGCTCATCCCCAACCCAATTGGCTGTCGACGAGAGCGCCCATATGATATTTTCTAGGGGGGGCAATTTTTTAATTAATTAATTTTTTGTCGCTTTAACTTCTTGGGCCACTTTGTAACATTTTATTAATAATATAATAAGTGCAACAATGACGTAGCCAGAAAATAATTGCGGGGAGGGTTGAAAGTGCCGGGGGGGGGGGGATTTGGAATACCCCCCAAAAAGGGGGTCGGGGGTCCATCCCCAGAAAATTTTTAAATATTGAACTAATGAAAATCACATTTTACGCTATTTTAGCACAGAAAAACTAGTTACGAAATTTGTTTACCATACTCGAAGACATGCCAATGTAAATAAGAAATCATTACCTAAGTGGAGGGTCCACCCCCGCAGTGGGTGGGGGAGTCCTCAGGCTTTTTATGCATACGACTGCAAGTGCAAACTTGAAATCTGCCAGTAAGAACTTCATACTCTTTTTTTTAGAATATCCCCCATTGTCTCTCGTGTTATTGTCTTTAAGTTCTTCTAATGTATGGGAAATTGACCTATACACTTTATTTTCTAAGTTTCCCCATAAATAATATTCACATACTGTTAGAAGAACTTAAAGACAATATCACACAGGCCTATCACAAGAGAAATGAACTCTGTCTCGGAAGCTGAACTTATGCGCATGAAAGAAAATTTCCTAAAAATGTGCCAGTATTGTGTGGATGCAAGAGGAGAACATTTCCAACATCTCTTGTGATGAGGTACGTATTTATTTTCATTGTAATTTTAACTGTAAATGTGAGAACCTGAATCATTACAATCCCGATCGCCCGGGAGTTGGAGCTGTGCCTGCCGTGCCACAGGAACCCGCGTCATTGGCCAACTCTTGCATGGGACTTACTGTATATAATATCTTTACAAATACTCAGATATGTAAAGTATATATTTAATACTACCTTCAGATAACAGAGAAGTATTATAATTATAATAATAATATACATAATATATTTGGTCAGTAGGCCCACTATGAATTCATGTTCTGAAGACAGGATAACTATACGAGATCCCTCATATTACGATACAAGCATAAGCCATGGTAATTGCTGCGGCAGTGTATTGATTGTAAATGCACCATATTGAGCTTTTCTTACAATACGAATTTATTTATCTGACCAGTTTACTGACTATTACCAGTAAGTCTAATTCTTGAACATTTTGAGCTGGGTTTACTGGCTATCAAACAGATCTTACAGTTGTATATGTGCAAGTCATTGTTAATATATATATATATATTTCTTATTTATTATATTATTCAATAAATTGTAATCACTGTTTGAAAATACTGTCTTAATTTCATAATGAATTTAATATATTCTTTCAATGGGTCTAGGCCCTTTTTCCTTCAGTACTTCCACAAGATTTACGATCTTTAGAATCTATTTCTACACAAGAGACGCTCTGGACTCCTGTCTCATAGAAGCTACTTTTGCATATATAAAAGGACAGAGCTTGAGCAGAATGTGGGTTTTTGAGACTGACTAATCTTGGTACAACCTAATGCCTGAGTGCACCAACCTCGATATTCAGAATACGGTGATAAAGTTGCTTAGTTTACCATGGTAAAGTCATACTTTTGTTGCACCATGCTTGGTTTCGACATTTACTGCTGTATTAATGTTTACCGGCCGTGAAGGAGCTGTAAAGTGACAAAAGGTGGTTTTCTTTCCAATTTGGAGATCAGCATAATGTATTATATTTTCGATATCTAGGCCAAAAGCTAATTGAACATAATATTAAGTAATGAGAGACAGGTGGGATCTATTTGAAGAATGAATGATGGTACATATCTTTGCAAATACTGTGCTGTAAGATCGTCTTTCTGTCTTACCTCAACCAAACCAAGTCCATCCAGTAGTAGGCGTCACCAACTCATTTTCACGATTGGTACAGTATCTATGGTACTAATATTCCATTTTATCCTTATGAACATTTATTACTGAACAATAAGGCAACAAATAAATGAAATATGGAAAACCAGTGGGCCTAGGCCCAATTTACAGTGAAGGGCTATAGCCTGTGTATCAGTATATAGGATATGTAATCAATTAACATACTTGCACATACACGAAAATAATTTTAACAGCCCTTTCATGGCTATGTACAAGACTTTGCACCTAAAATTTCCAATAGTCGAATGGGAATAGAGCGAGGATATAATGAACTCAGAACAGAGATTCAGTTGTGTTGTTTTGTCTTGGCACGGTTACCTTGGATTGCACACGTGTGAGAATTATTCTTTAAAATAAATGTTATTTTATTTAAATGTACTGACTGTTAAAGAGGATTACATTAATAAAAATAATGAACAGAAACGCTATAAACATTGCATCTTATTGCTCTCAAGACTTGACATCTGTGCCACCGTGACTGGCAGACGAGGGGGGGGGGGGGGGGGAAGAGAGAGAGAGAGGGAGAGGGAGAGGGAGAGAGAGAGAGAGAGAGAGAGGGAGAGAGAGAAACTAGTGGTCATGGAAGAAACTAACAACACAAACTGCTCCATGGGAATGGCTTCATAGTAGAGTAACCGTGATATATTTGAGAGTTTGGAAACCGCGGTATTGTAGCAATGGTGAACAGGTTTTCTTAGAATACCCCGATATTACTTTCACCCCGATTATGAAACAGCTGAGAAAACCGGAGAATGGTGCACTCGGGGCATAAGCATGCGATGCATGTTTTTTTTAGTTTTTTTTTATGCTGTATCAAATGGAAACTAAAGCAAGATGATATAACCACCCTAGAGGAAGTTAGTCTTTTTTATAGACTAACATACAAACAGGCAAATTGGACAGGTTATACATGTGTATAGTATGAGTGTGGGATGCCCCGCAGGTGTTACTAGAGAAGGAGGAATGAGAGGGGGGAAAGAGAGTGAGTGTAAGTATGAGCAAGAAGAGCCACAACTGACGGAGGCTA
Source organism: Ectobius pallidus (assembly GCA_964059195.1). NCBI lineage: Eukaryota > Metazoa > Arthropoda > Insecta > Blattodea > Ectobiidae > Ectobius > Ectobius pallidus. Next base: position 86,749,981 of record CAXKWD010000009.1, read on the forward strand.
CTTACCTCAATAAAGAGACTTCCTTCAAGATTCAATTTATCTAGGCACTGGTCGTTTATGCTGATCATTTTAATCTTATGAGAGAATGGTTATGAATGGAATTTCTCAGGAAGAACTAAATTTAAATAAATGAAATGCTGTTTTGCTCAAATTTTTTCCTTACACCTAGGCTTTTGATGCTTTTTACATCATCTTCATGGAATCTTGATGGCTGATGTTTATATTTCAAAGAAGTGCACATAAAAAAGTTAAGCAAAACATGTTTTTGATTCATTTAAATTTGCTGATTGAGCCCAATGTCATCTTGGAAATGGATATTCACAGGAGAAGTTACACAATTGCCCGAGTACTACAAACAACTAGTAAGCAGAATTCTAGTGTGGTTACAAGGAAGCAGATTCTATAACCTAAAAACATCAGCTTTCTTACCTCTCTAGGTTCAGGTGGGGCAGGAGGCCTTCTTGTTTCGGAAGTTGTCTGTTGTGCGCTAGCAGAACTCCCTCTAGCTGCTCCAGATGTGAGCATCACATTGGCAACCACAAATTCAGTCAATGTTACATCTGCAGTCCCTCCAGATTCCAGTGGTATAGGATGCTGACGGAAATGCTCCAACATATCAAATATTGTTGGGAACCACAAATGCTGCACCCTGCACTGACCCTGATCATTCAGAGTCATTCGAAGATGCTGGAAAGTAATTAGAGACTTTACCATAACACTCAACTTCCAAAACAAAAACCATCACTGTTTAAAAATGTTTTTATTATTTAAAAAAAAAATATATATATATATATATAAGACTCAAAGGGGGGTTTTGTCTTCATTTTTACAGGCCATAAATCTCTAGGACAATATATATAATTTACAGAGTAGTAGATTAAAGGTAACAGTAGATAACATTAAAATAAACATAAATGCCTATTTTAAGTTTTGTCCATGTTTAGAGAGACTATTCCATTCATATGCCACACGTTTGATACTACTTTCTTGGATATAGACCAATTACGATTGTTTATCTTATAATATGCTTCCTCAGGCCACAAGGAGGCAGTTTTCTCTGATAAAATGTCAGCTCGCTACTGGACATGTAAGGTATCAATGTTCTGCGATTAATATGCCACATGCTGCCAGTGAACAGAATGGAAACACATTATTCTAAATAACATAACTTGTTTAGAAATTGGAATAATGTAAATGTGTATTAATTAAAAACATAATCTTGATTCGGTGCAAGCCAGTTCGTGTACTTTCATAGAGTTCTGATGCTGACACACTCCACCTTGTGGTAATGCAATATTTGTAGCATTGGGAACTCGAATCGGTGCATGAACTGTTCATTCATTTAGTATGCAGTGATCTCAAAGCGGGAAGAATATTGACAAAAAAGTAAGAAAATAATTATTATTTACAAAATCTGGTAACATTTTATTCATGGAATAGCCTTAATAAATCCTAGATTATGAGTTTCATCAGATAAATATCAATAAACTCGTAATCTCTCGTGGGATTACCTATGATAATTAGATTATCAGACTCTGCAGAATTGCAATACCGCACTCCCAGATCACCGGTGAGGAGGCAATGACTATGTCACTCATAAAAATTAAACACTATGTGACAGGAGACCTTGCCTTGATGTTGCCAAGCTGCATGAAATATGTGGTTCACATAATAAGCTTTATTTTCAACCCTTTCATTGCTACACCAGGTATATGCATCAGTGCACATCACTGCTGGCCATGCTATTGATGCATACACACAGTATAACACATCACTTTACATGCTTATAGACAAAAAAAATTATCTTTGAGAGCGATTCAAAGTGTGTCTGCATATAATGTCATCTGTTATCTACATCCTGACACCCATTCCCTGTTCTCTGCTTTGAGATGCCATCTGTAGCTAAATATTTCATCCAATGTATTCCACCATCCAATGAAATGCGCTTTAGCGCTGATGTGTTGTGATGACATGTGGGCATCCTCAGGGTTGCGTAAATCAATCTAATCTTCAAGAAATATGTGATGTACTCTTGTTTCAGAGGAAAAAGACAATTATTTGCCATTGTTTTCCATTTATGATTAAAAAAGAAATCTGCAAATTAATTTAGCACCACCAGTTTGCACAGTGAATAATGTGTTAGCAGTGAAAGGGTTAATTTGCACAAGAACTACCAACTTTATTGAAAAACCAAAAAGAGAAAATTTATTCCTTTAAGTAAACCACAGGTAAAGTTTAGGAATTAAATTTTTTTCCCCTAAAAAAAGAACTTCCCTGGGTCAAAAATGGTAACGGCATTCGATTCTTTTTGTTTGTTTCTACTGAAAGAACAAATTATTAAAATCGGCACAGTAATACAACTTCCATTTCGTATTCTGCCATTTGAAACACTAAAATCTCAGTCTATACACCATCCAATGCAGTAGATGTAAACAAAACCATGTGATTACAGGAGCTTTTTCCTTATTTCCCACTTGCTGTGATTGGCTTTTGAACATTTCACAACTTCCACCATTTCAGGTTGCATTCTCCGCGTACTAAAATAATTATCTGTTAATTTTAGAAAATGTATTTTAATTCTATGTTAAGGAATTGTCATAACAGCACTTACAACATGCAATCCAGAGGCCAATCATAGGCAGCACAAAACATATAAAAGGAGGGAAATACACCACCAGCTCAGTTTTCTACAAACCAACCCAGAAAAAGGTCACAATATGACCAAAATGTCTGTTTTAAAATCCAAGATGCAGTGCTACCCGGAGATCAAAGATATTACCGTATTGGCCCGAATATAAGACGATGTTTTTTCCCTGAAAATGTGCCTTTAAAAACTATACTCGTCTTATACGTTCAGCCTAAGACTCAATAACTCTCCATTCATGAATGCAGCTGTGCACATGTGTAGCGGGTATCCCCACGCAAATGACATGCGTCCAACCCAAGGTCAAATTCACCAAACTTTACCAAACTTAATTATTCCCGAATTCGTGCTTCTGCTTGTACTGCACCAGGACCTTCTGATCCTGACTGCACTGTAACTTGCTTGGCGTCTCTATTCTCTACGTGTAAAGCTTTTGTTTGACCACCAGTCAGGGCAGGCCATGTGGAAAAGAAAGCATCTTCATTGTCTCAATGCGTAAATAAAGGTGAGAGAAGAAGTTACGACATAAACTTCAAAATTCTGTTTTAAGTGAAGCAAAGTGTACTAATAAGCTATTTTATTAATTTTTTCGTAACTACCCTTCAAAAATTCAGGGTCGTCTTATTTTCGGGCCAATACGGTATATTACATTCTCTTTTAATAACCATGTTTCACAGGACTAGGTTACAACTGGTTCTACTAATACATGCAAAATACTGTGTACTCTATTTTCAATAAATTATTTCTAATAAACAAAATAAAAATTCTAATAAACAAAATAAAAATGCTCAAGGCAGATAATGAAGAGGAATAACTATTATTTTGAGATCAGAAGAGGCACTAACCTTTGCTCTTCCTTGGAAATTGAATGTGAGGACAAATTCTCCCTTTCTGGTCTCACTTTGTCTTACGAGGAACACACCGTGCCCTGTAGCTCCTTCATGCAGAACGAGTTGAGCAGCATCCGACCGGGGTAACGTCCCATGGAACCATGGGTACTCACGCAATGAAGTTGACAGATCACACTCAGGCTCTGTAACAGCTGTGAACAAGGATCCAGGGGACCGTTAAAATATCTGAGGTCGAATGGAATAAAGCATTTTAATTATATTCCATACAGAAAAATTTTGTAAGAATCAAATCAGGATTTTTAGCTTAGTATGTTGTATTATGATGATGATGATAATAATAATCTATATTAATAAAAATGAATTCCCAAAATGTATGACGGAGCATCACTTGAGAACGGCTCGACCGATTTGGCTGATTCTTTTTTTATTGTGTTCGTAATTATCAGGACAAGGTTTGTATGAAAGAAAATTTTTGGAAAATCCATGGAAAAAGTCGGAAATGTGAAATGAGGCAAAGTTAGAGAGTTCTGCTGTCAATTGTTTACATAAAAAAAGATAAAAAAAATTGAAGTGTGACAAAAGAAGTGTGACATATTCACAGTTTGAGAGTTCCGCTTTCATATGTTTTCATAACAAAACAAACAAACAAAAAAAGAAGTGTGAGTCTTGCAACCAAGCCAAATCGAAAGTGTTTATGTATGTATGTGGGTAAGTATGTTCCCTATACAAATCTACATTTGTTGACCGATTTGCACAAAATTTTGAACACATATCCAGTTAAGCCCGGGAAGTAACGCGGTGAACACTAAAATTCAAACAAACCACTCCTTCCCTTGAAAATTTATACAATTTCTGAAAATATTATACTGAAAAATGAAATGCAATTCAGTTATCATGACAACAGTGTATTGTTTACAGTGTTCATATAGGGCTTTGGGAACTACATAATACTGGGCTTTAACAAATTCTGATGCTATCGATATAATTAATACATTTGTGAAAATAATTCTTGAAGAATGAAATCCAAGAAAATAAAGCACAATGTGAAGTAGTCACATAACTTTCTCTGCCCTCGACATGGAAAATATAATTTTCTCCCTTCACACTTTGAAGTAGAATAAGCGGTCGTATTGCGGGGACAGCTTAAGTGTGTGCCAGTGAGTATGCTAGATCAGAAGTCGGTAAAAAATCCTATCCACTGATACGTCACTCATAGCTGTAGGATGTTTATCATAGGCCCTAAACATCTACAAGAAGACAAAATAGGGTGGAACATTTTCAGACCTATGCTCACAGTATATTATGTCCCAGGTTTTGGGGCAGGAAAGTATGAATGTGATACTGATTTTTTTTTTTTTATAAAATTTAATTTCAGCTCCGAAACGGTTGTATGGTAACATGAGAGTGAGAAATAAAAATTTCCATAAAGACAATACAATCTTATGTAATCGGAATTTATGTTTCTTCTTATTTCAACCCCTCCCATGGTGTGTAATGCAACATTCGACATCCCCTGTGAGCCATAGCGTTTTATGAGGGAATAGTTTGAGTGTGATAAATCTTTCTTCCTCATTTCAAGTTCTATGTAGGCCTCCATATTATACAAGGCCCTAGAGTTTGAAAATCGAAAGTCCTTCATAAGTTAATTTGAAATTGCAAAATAAAAACCCGGGCGACGCCGGGCCTTTTAAGCTAGTAATAATAATAAAAACAACAGTAATAATACCACTATGAGATACGGATTATTCCATTCAAGTTCCCTAGAACTTGCCAGTCCCTATTACCTACTACATTATTGAATAACACCGAAATATTTTACCTGTGTATAGATGGGACATAGAGAAGTAACTTTTATTAAGAGATTTTTGCTCTATGGATTCAATTTTTCCTGTTATAGCATAAAATCTCCCAGGGCATGGCTGCCATGTAAAACAAAGGAACTTCGTTGTTAATAATGGAGTTATGAATAAAAGAACTAATGCAGTGATGGCCAGTCATGTGATTAGTCTGTAAATTTTGCAGATTATGAAAACTCTAAATTATGATATAGCTGTTGATGAATGATTAGGAATCAGGTTATTATCGGTCACTAAGAAGGCATGAAGTCAATTTAAGGAAAATTTTAACCCTATTTGGCTTAATTATTGACTTATGAGCACCAAACTGTAATGACTTTAATGTCCTGTAGCAAACACATTTTACGGCATAGAGCAAAAATCTTCTAATAAAAGTTGCTTGTCTATGTCCCCTCTATACACAGGTAAAATATTTCGGTGTTATTCATTAACACTCTGTATATCATCCTAGATATCACTTCTACAGTGTAGGAAGCAAGCATCTAAACCCAATGGTAATTTGACAGAGTTTGAAGTTTAGCCTTGACCTATAAGTATAACAGACCTGCTCATTTCTCATACCTGCATACTTGAATAACTGCACCAAGTAAGCTTACTACCAATCAGCTGGTGATGTCTATAGAGCACTGGTATAGACATGTTAATTCAAAATGAAAATCAGGCTTCATGGTTCTAATTAATATTAAAATACTGACACTAGTCACAGTATATTATAATTTATATATCATGATTATTATATATATTAATAAATTTTAATTTTACTTGTAAAATGGAAGTATATTAAATTAGGATTCAATAAAAGACCGATTTCATATTGATAACTAGGCCTACTTTTCAGGCATGTAAATGCAGCATTGATGAATATAGCTTTAAACACTGTAAATGAATAAGTAAGTTTAATAGTCATATTTTAAACAACAATAGCTACTTAGCAACTTGACATAAAACTAACATTACCTTCATTAGAAGAATAGCAGTTTAAATGCTTTGCATTTCATGTTATCAGCACAATAGTTCTATGTGTAGATTCAATTATAACACGATACCATTCTACACAATTTAGTCTAACCACTGTGTTACAACCTTAATATCACTCTTCTTACCACAAATTCAAATATAGGTATATCTTTTCTGTACATAACATAACTTTGACTTCGTTGCTTCACCATTGCCATAAATTTTTTTTTATTGCTTTTCAGTCTATAATTTCCATGCTTCAGTGAAAATATTTATCTAGTTTTAGAGGCAAGAGCACCTGACAGAATTTATTCTATTTGTAGCAATTGCTCGTCATCAACAGCTGTTCCATTATTGACAATGTTGTTTGTATCATATACTACTCATGTGTATTACAGTATTCTACCTTGATAAATCTGTCATGTTTGTCCTGATTTCCACCGTTTAATATATTCAAGAATAAAACTAAATTGTTTTCAGTGGATCACGTGTATTTGTCCTTTCTACAATCTTCACGACTTTTCGGTCTTATCCTTCACACCTTCCCCAGGTGACTGTTTATATCATGCCAAGAAGAGTATATTCTCAATTGTCCGTGTCATAACATCTGCTTCCGTTTTTAGTGGAATGCGCACACATAGAATTAAATAAAAAAGTGGCAAAACTGCCAGGGGAACTGTTCGAACAAGGTACCTGTAATGAACAAAGGCCTCCACACATCTCCTGCAGACGCTGAATCTGATATCAAAAGAGTGATGGAAGATGACGGAGATTCTTAAATGTGTATTATTAATATATATATGTATATATGTATGTATTGGAGATACATATTTGTGTGTAATGTATATATATATACCGTAGTATATATATATATATATGTCGTACAGTATATATATATATATACATATATCGTTATAGCTCTTGAATTAGAAAATAAATGTGTAATTTTCTTGAGAAATCTCAAAATTTACCCAACAATTTCAAATTGTTGTAACTTTTGTTTTGTTGAAGATAAATTAAATATCTATATACATATGCAAAGGAAATTTAATGCTCTATAACTCTTTTCCTGACAATTTTGCTGCAAAATGAAAGGCTGAGAAGTTAGAAAGACAAATTTAACGAAAAACACGAGGTAAAAATTAGTTTTTGGAAAATTAGTGATATCCAGCAGCCTACATATCGAAAACAATTACAGATACGACAAAAAGGTATATGAACAAACTTGTAGAGAATTATGTCATCTTTAATTTGGAATATGAAAAGTTTTTCCCTATGATGCATTGTTTTCAAGTTATAAGCAAAAAACAAAAAATGGGCCCTTTCCACCCCCTCCCCCCATGAAGCGTAAGGGGTAGGGGCGGGGACTTTTAGTATGTTTACCTCCTAACTACCCCCAACACATTCCTGAAAAATAAAAATTCTCCCCCTCTCCATGTCCTCTACAATCCATTCGTTGACTGGACTATTCGGCTAGTTTCTAAGATGAGATTTAACAGTCTTACATTTACATTTTCTGGGACATTACAAGATGCTTAATCATCTTAAATTAATCCCTGGCTAGTAAGTTTTTACCAATATATTTTTATCTTTCAGTTTAACTTCTTCCTATTAATAATTCATTTAATACCATAATGTTAGATACTAATCAGCAAATTCGTAAAACTTTACCTACACAATTCATGCACTTTTTATGCTAGTTTTGTAAACTAAAATACAATGTGTGATTTATGTGAGAATAAACTACTACAAAAACTGTTACTTGAAACGTGCAGTACAACTTGAATATTTGTTGGAAGTTATGCTAACTTTGCTACACTTCATATCATTGAAACTGAAGCTCTTAATCTCAATGACTGCACACTGAGCCCTAAGTGGGGGAAGTCTGTTTACCGACGAAAGTTGCTTTAACTTCTCTAACATCTGACAGATGACAAATAAAGTCTGATCAGTGTCAGTTTCCTTTAAAAATGGGTACAACGCCAACTAACTCTTATACAGTACGGTAGCCCAATAAATTCCGGGGTGCGCGGGCAAAGAGAGTTAAGTCCACTTTCTTGTTACTGAGAATTGGAGTCACTTAACACACTATACCAGCCCAACATAGCTTTAGAGATGGATAAACCCATGAGGCACACATCCATAACTACTGTACAATTTTTAATATGACTTACTGGACTTAACACAAATGTAGAGAACATTTTTATCTATAACTCTATGGACATATCTCAATTTTTTAGGATGGTGGACTTAACTCTCTTTGCCCGCGCACCCCGGAATTGTTATCCCACTCCCAGCAGGTAGGGCTTAGAGATCTATGGTTATAAAATTGCTGTGATATTTGGGAAAAATTCTAAAGCTACTCCTATTGTCACAATTCACAATGGAAGCATGGCTTTTGACTGACAACATAACTTTACTTATAGTTTGTGAAATAGGTTTCACAAAATAGTAAATGGAAGTAATATTCCATAATTTAGAGGAATTAAAATTTTACATATATGAATTATACTGGTAAATATGGTAATTAAAAAAAATATACTCATATTTTTAAGCAAGAAGCAGATAATTCAAATTTATTTCCCTCTTAAGGACATTAATATTTATGTACTTAAAGGGGAAATAAACTTACAATTTCCTTGCTAGATGCAGTAATATTATTTATGACTTCAAATTTAATGCACATGTGGTATGCTATAATTCTTTTCATATCCCATAGTTATCAAGATGAGCTAGTACTAGGATCATGCCTTCAAACCTTCCAATACTGAAGGAAAGATTAAGGCTTTGATGCTGGTCTTTTACACCAACCTTGTTCCAGCTCCGGATGAGAAGTGCAAAGCTCAAAGTTGCTATTACTCGATAACCTGAGCCCTGGTGTATCACTGCCAGCTCTGGAACCTGCTGCAGCCTGCAGTCTCGGTGGCAGCTCAGGAGGATGTTCCAGATTCCCCACTGCCCCAGCTTCTGGACCACCTTCTCCTACAGGCTTATTTCCGCCTCTCTCCACAAGTCCTCTCAGCCTGTCCCCTTCACTGGCACCTCCCAGCAAGCTTCTGAATAGAACACAGTAAAAAAAGTGATGTAAAACATCTAACTTCCTCTGCCAAAATAAAAAAAATTGCCTCTTATTACAATATATCTATGACCATGGGCGTATTTAACTACTTAAGCGCAGAGAAAAATATTTTCCACATGAATGTACCACAAAGTATATTGTAACTGAAATAGTAGGATAATAATAAAAATATTAATAATAATAATATATAATAATAAATAAATAAACAAGTGCGTAATGTTGTCAATGTTATTCATTTCTATTTCATTGTGCGTTACATTAGTTTACTATTTTGAAGAGTTATGAATAAAACGTTTAATATAGTTGAAAAAACAGAAACAGGTGTAACAGTAACAGTTACAGTAAAAACAGTAACAGTAAAAAACAGTGACAGCTTAAAAGTCGCCCCTTCAAATCTGCCGCCCTAGGCAGCTGCCTAGTCTGCCTAGGCTTAAATACGGCCTTGTCTATGACTAGTGATGGGCAGAATAAAATAATTTTAAGAATCAAGTAATATGTTCTTGATAATATAATGAATCGAATTATCATTCCAATGAAAAAGTTCTCGGATGAAAGCAGGAATCCTAGAACTCGTGATGAAAAATGTGAGAACTTGTCACTTGAGTCAGTATCCAAGAACTACTAAGACGACTCGACTGATAACTCAAATCATCATTTGAATGTTCAGCTCGGAAGTATTATCATATTACTTCACCTATAGACACCCAAACAAAATCTTATTAATGCACTCACATAACGTTCTTTAACCTAAGCATGGACAATGCACCTTCCTGACTTCACTTTCTGATATAGCATAAGAGGCCATATTGCAAAGAATGTGTATTTGGTTGTTTCAACCTGATTACCTTTCAGAGAATTTTGTGAAAAAAAATGCTTCAAATAAAGGTTTTAGCATTCAAAGACAATCATTAGAGCAGTTTTTGAGAAAATAAGTTATGTCATAAGTGTTAGTACATGTAGAGTCCGCTACTGTAGTGGAGTGGGGGTAAACTCTGTCCTGTGCTGAAGATACGCACAGTACACTAATTTGGATCTTTGGTGTAAACAAGGGAATTTATTATTAACTGTTGGTAAAACTGCTCATTTCACTGCTTATTTGGCCATTAGGAATTGAAATTGTCATACATCATAAGTTGTAATGTATCAAAAGTTCGCTACTGTATACTGAAGAGGGGGAAACAGGGGGTTAGGCAGTTAGGTCCACCATTACGCATGACGACTATCTCTTCAGCTTCCCACTCGTATGGATGGTTTCTTCGAGTGCATCCTGCTTGAATGGTGTACAACAGCCTCATGGTGAAACCTGCTACAGCTAATAATTGTACCTATGTACATTTATCTGATTGATAAAGTATAAGTAATCTTATATTCATACACTGGATACTCATAGTTATTACCGCGGATGTGGGATATTTACCATGATGTGTACTTTTGAATCAATGTATAAATGCGTATCTTTTCTATCATCATCTTTTTTTCCCCTTGTCTTTCTACTTTCATACATAACAGCTCTCTCCAGCAAATTAAATATTTTCAAATTCTACAAAAAGGCACTTTAAAATGAAACTAATATAAATGAAGTAACAATTCTAAAATGGCACATTTATAGTGGAATTAAAGTATTTAAAGAATGTAACTAAAATACTTGTCAATTCGGCACAGTAATAATTGAAATAGATGTTATAAAGATAAGATACATTATTTGAATTGCTATTAATGTTGACACATATATAACTTGAAGAAAGGTTAATAAAATTTGTTAATATTATGATTGAAAAGTAGAAAATGTTAATTTATATGGACTGATATTCTACCTTGTATCTTCCAAAACATTCCACAGTCCACTTATTTGAAAACCTATATAGGCCTAGGTAAGCTACTAGCTTACAGTAGAAGCAACGCTATTTGCCATTAACAATAGGCAGTTATGATGGCATTGCTAAGATTTCTATGGCCAGACACTTGATAGCAGAGCATAGTTTTGAACTACAGACCTCTGGGTTATGGGCCCAGCATGCTTCCACCTCTCAAAAAGGCACTAGATCTTATTGCAAATTCGCTTTAAGTGAGGGAACTTTTAACTGTAAAATAAACATATTTTTAAATTTCAAGATAGATAGGCCAATATAAGCTTTCATGAACCAAAGATCATTGTCTCTGTTGGACATTACATATATGAAGTGCAGCAAAGTTACCATAACTTCCAACAAATATTCAAGTTGTACTGCACGTTTCAACTCAAAAGTGACTGAATATGCTAAGTGAATATACGGTAAACAAGATTAGTAACAAGATTACAAGCTTGTAAATATTAGTAACAGCTGAAAATGTAGTAATTTTCAATTTTTTAAACAAAATTTAATCAGTTTTCACAATCTGGCACAAATATGCCTCATTAAGTATAGCTTGAAGGTTACAGTTCAATTAAAAACATACTTAAGAGAGACTGACAATTTGCACATGTCCCATATGGAACTTTTGAGTGTCCTGTAGAGAATTTGAGGTTTTCACATTTTCCTATAAATTGATTCGGATTAAAGCTTTAAATACTGTGTTCTAAAAATACTTGACTGTTTATGCATCTACTTCAATAAAAGGATACCTGTACCTCAAATAAATTCAGAGAATTTCAGCATTCTGTTATGTCCATTTGTGTTACAGGGTACATTTTGTGTCACATATGGAACGGTTCATTTTTTCTGATTAAAATGTAATATGAAGAACGTATTTCCTTTGCAAAATATGTGTTATTGAGTAAAAGCAACAGTATTCAAGCAAAATAATTTTATTTTGAATAAGAAGAAATTTGAGTATACTCATCCAATAAACATATGGCTCTGATTGTACTGTACAGAACTTGAAATGACTCTTATGTATGAGGTTTATAGTTTCTTATCTGATGTCATATCAAGTGGGTACAATAACTTCTGTGTTGCTCCAGAAAAACTAGGAGAAAAATTTATTCATAAACATGTCTTCTTATCTAGACAGATGACATGATCTTCTGCTTACATGAAAAAGCCTTGTAAACACTGATAATGGTATTTATCTAGAATATATTATTGTTGATCACATTAACTCAGCTTGCTTGTTCTGTGAAAATAATTCATATTAAAAATCATTATTACAACCAATCACCCTTGTGCCCAAAGGTACAAATATTTTAATAACCTGGGATTGCTCTTAAGTGCAGCCAGTGAGCATGTCCTCACAGTATGAAGACATTCCTAGCATTCTTAATATTATATTTACTATCTGTAGAGTACGATTACTTCCACAAAGTCTCTGGGTTTTTACGTATATACCTTAGGCTAGGGGAGGTAGCTGCACCCTGATTGGCTCAACTCTTCTATCCCACTCCACGTGTTGTCTGTCTCTGTCTCGCTGCGGCATTATCCTTCCACTCAACTATTATAGTATTTTCTACGACTGGCAATGTGCTGCGTGATTTTCACTCTGTGCTCAACAGTAGCTAAGTGATCTTTCGCGCATGCGAGTCTGCGCAAGCTGATAACGAGACGTAACGAGAAGCTCGCTGGCTGGGTTAAGTCTTCAAGGCCAGAGACTTTTTGAAAGTAATCGTACTCTTAACACAGGTGTGTGCGAATGTTGATGAGCTGAATTTCTCAGCATATCTGCTCAACAGATAGTTCTTGGCCTATCCAATGATTTCTGATTTTTATCATTCTATGTTGTCAATTCCAAAGCTGCCGTTGACATGTACTTTATTGTAGCAATGCAACATGTAAATTATGTATTGTGCCATCCAGTATATTATCAATTACAATGATATGATGAACTCCTGCAGTCCCTTAGTTGATGTTCCCCCCAGAAGTCTAAAAAAAATTGCATTTTTAAACAAATAAAATAAAGCATTCTAACACTACTCACCTTCCATCTTGATTTGGAACCATTGTTCTCATGCAGTACTTAATGGTTGCTAACCATGATCTCATATCATCCGTGTCATGGGCTTCGATCACATACTCCATATTATTCTCTGCCTGTAAACAAAAAAAGATTCACTGCTTTAGATCTGGATATACCATCACATACGAACATAATACTGAGAGGCCTTCTCTGCATTAAGTAAACCACGGATGCTTAAGCATGGCACATTGTGCCACTGTGCAGTGGCGTAATGTCTCCCACTAATCGCCCTTTATGTCAGTATTAGACCTATATTCCACTGACATGATATGAGGACAGCGCAGCACTGGCTGAGACAGTGTTTGATGTTAGGGCTTCACTGCAATTTACTAACTCAAAAGTAATCAGTGCTATAGCGAGCGTAAAAGCATACAACAGGTTGTCAACAAGGGAACCAAATTTTTCATGCTAACTAGGAAAATGATCATTTTGTTGCACATGCACAGTTATATAAAATAATCAGAGTATATTTATTTCAAGATGCCACAGTGTTAGGATTATCAAAGCCTCAATGGGTGTGCGACTTGGCGTTTATGACGGATTTGTGTGGCCATTTTGATTCCTTGAACACAGCTCTGCGAGGGAAGAATGAAAATGTTGTATCATTAACTGCATCAGTAAATGACATTTGACAAAGTGGGATAACCAACTATCTATCAGAGATAAGTGTGATTTCCTGTGCTGACACTGATCATGATGGGCTTGTTTCATTATGTCACAACAGTGAATGGGGAACTGAAGTGTTTCCCCTCACTAGCAGGAGTTGCGCAGGGGTGAAGTAAACAAATGCATTTACCATACACAAATTACCAGAAAATGAAGGTTTGCATATGTAACTATTGCAGAGATCAGTGTGTCCTATAATGTGAAGATCTCTACAGGAAAACAAGCTTTTTCTGTGGCAATGAGTACAAGCTGCAAGCACCTGCGTTTAAGCTGTATTCTTGCTTAAAACAACAGAAAACAGTGAGTGTAACTGCATTTCAAACTCATGGAGTCCGAAGAATATGTTGATTCAGAAGAAAAGGCCAAATAGAAAGGACTAAAATATATTATAGTAGGCTAATGATCCATTCAATTTTTATTTCCCTTTTACTTCTCAATGAACGATTCCTTCAGAATGTGCAAGATGCATTATTATCCAATGCATATTATCGTGATGTGACATTACATCCTTTGTCTTTTGTATGAAATTACTAATTACCTTAGTAATCTTACCTTGAGAACAAATGTATTTTCATGATCGGGCATCTCTAATGCCGTAGTCTCTCTCGCTTCTGTGATTAGGAAACAGAAAACACCACTCTTGGGTTTCACAGCCTGAAACAATTAATCAAAGTTTAGAAAATGGAGGAATATGTCTATAAGTTAATATGTTACAATTAGGAGAGTGATTTTCTGGTGAAATAAAATGACTGATCTTACGTTAAATTTTTTCTATTTTGGAGGATATTTTGCAAAATAAGTTATTTCCTACATTTGACATTGATAATTTTTGTACTTTATTCACATTAACATCAAAACATAACTGTGAGAAATAGAGCCAAAATTGTTTTAAAACAAGTTCAAAGCTAGCTGTAATCAGAATTGTGCCAATCTCTCTCTGTTCATAAGGTACAGAATCTATTAAACAGTATAAATGTATCAATCTTTGCTGTATAGGCCTAATCGATAACCTCGGCAATCATAGATACCTAGCAGAAAAGGAGGGGAGACTAATAAAGAGAATGAAGAGGAAATTGAAACACTAATGAGTTAATTATGATTTTATTTCATATTTTCATTGTCATTTTTCAATTTATGTATCTAACTTGAATGCTTATTTAGAAAGTCTGTAAAAATCAGCAAATTTTGCAACATTTTGTGGATTTAATTTACTTAACAATGATCATCTAAGCATCTATAGCCTAAACAAATTACAGCTAACTAGAACTAGGGACCACAATGTAAGCCTACAGTAGACTTAGAGTCTTGGTAATTTGAGGTGCTTGGAACTGATACTACCTCAAACAATAAAAAGAACTTGACTTACAAAATTACACAAAAAAAATTTGTGAAGGCCACCAGAGCAGTTTGTCCACTGGGGTGCTTCTGCCTGATCTTGGAATATTGTTCTTATATGAGGCTTCATGAGGAACATAGAACTGTTCTTTTCTGAATATTTAACAACTATAACCTAAAAACGACCAATTTTGGAGATATGAGGGCTCTCTTTTAACCCTGTCACATCCTTAACAGTGTCTAGCCTCGTATAAGGCTATTTATTTATTTATTTATTAAAACTTAGAATCTACTTTACTTTAGTTACAATTAGCTCATGGGTCTCAGATATTGAAATTTTAACATAAAAATGTTATGGGTTTACTAAAGCTCATACCTGGGGTTTCTATAGAAGGTGTTAAAGGGGATATATGAACCCTAGCTTGCATAAAAACACTCCCATTGGCTACCAATTAACTTTTGTCTCATTGGTCCTTCACACACAGACTGGCCAAATACTTTATTCATAGGCATTACATACCGGCGCAGAACATGTGCATGCAATCAGAATGGCTGGTGCTATAGCTGCTCGAACATTATAATTATAATTCCCTGAATTGCACCGGATTTTCTAGTCTAAAAGATGGGCAAGGAGTGATGTGTTGATGTAGGTCTTCTCCATAGACAGATGGTGTTTTTGTGTTACCGTTTATAATTTTTTTGGATACCAGATATAGAATTGGGTGCTTCCAATGCTACTCCACTGTTGATGGCTATGAGGTCTATGGCCCATTTTCAACTCGCAAACTAGGATATTCATGGATTCTAGGTATGTGGCAATTAGTTAGAACAGTGACATGAAGAGCTGGTTTGGTGACACTTAGGTTAGGAATAGTGATATTAGTGTTGGTGACATGTAGAGCTATATAGTCCATCCATTCCAAGAACCAGTGGCGGACGCAGGGGTGGGATTGGAGGGATATATCCTCCCCCGAAATTGGAAAAAAGGCTATATAAGCACCCTAAGTGGCCAGTTTAATAAACTAATTATATTTGTAAGTTAATTAATTTTTTTTAGTATTCTTTCTACCTATTCAAATCCCCCTCGAAAAAAAAATTCTGCATCTGTCACTGCCAAGAACCATTCCTAAGTAAACGAAAACGAATATGCTTGTCTTATACTTAGGTAATACGAGTAATGTGCTGGAGTGAAACAGACGAACATAGAACTGTTCTTTTCTGAATATTTAACAACTATAACCTAAAAACGACCAATTTTGGAGATATGAGGGCTCTCTTTTAACCCTGTCACATCCTTAACAGTGTCTAGCCTCGTATAAGGCTATTTATTTATTTATTTATTAAAACTTAGAATCTACTTTACTTTAGTTACAATTAGCTCATGGGTCTCAGATATTGAAATTTTAACATAAAAATGTTATGGGTTTACTAAAGCTCATACCTGGGGTTTCTATAGAAGGTGTTAAAGGGGATATATGAACCCTAGCTTGCATAAAAACACTCCCATTGGCTACCAATTAACTTTTGTCTCATTGGTCCTTCACACACAGACTGGCCAAATACTTTATTCATAGGCATTACATACCGGCGCAGAACATGTGCATGCAATCAGAATGGCTGGTGCTATAGCTGCTCGAACATTATAATTATAATTCCCTGAATTGCACCGGATTTTCTAGTCTAAAAGATGGGCAAGGAGTGATGTGTTGATGTAGGTCTTCTCCATAGACAGATGGTGTTTTTGTGTTACCGTTTATAATTTTTTTGGATACCAGATATAGAATTGGGTGCTTCCAATGCTACTCCACTGTTGATGGCTATGAGGTCTATGGCCCATTTTCAACTCGCAAACTAGGATATTCATGGATTCTAGGTATGTGGCAATTAGTTAGAACAGTGACATGAAGAGCTGGTTTGGTGACACTTAGGTTAGGAATAGTGATATTAGTGTTGGTGACATGTAGAGCTATATAGTCCATCCATTCCAAGAACCAGTGGCGGACGCAGGGGTGGGATTGGAGGGATATATCCTCCCCCGAAATTGGAAAAAAGGCTATATAAGCACCCTAAGTGGCCAGTTTAATAAACTAATTATATTTGTAAGTTAATTAATTTTTTTTAGTATTCTTTCTACCTATTCAAATCCCCCTCGAAAAAAAAATTCTGCATCTGTCACTGCCAAGAACCATTCCTAAGTAAACGAAAACGAATATGCTTGTCTTATACTTAGGTAATACGAGTAATGTGCTGGAGTGAAACAGACGATTTTTTTTTTAAATTTAGATTTGGTTCTTAGAGTGGACTACAATAAACTGGTGGCAGTTAGGTTAGGAACAATGATATAAGTTTTGATAGCCATCAAGTTTACAGCCCTTGGGTTTCTGCATCATGTAACCCAACAACTCCCTCCCCTCGCAGCTGAGCAGATGATTATCACGAATACGCATCACTTCATAGCTCTATCTTAGGTTAATTTTGTGTGAACTTCTTAGCGATTTTATTAATATTTACAACATTCCTACAAAAAAAGGTTCTTCTACACATGGATTCTATAGGTTTTGTTGAGCAAGACAATGTGAAATTACAAATTAGGCAGTTTTTCAATGAAGAAGAAGAAGAAGATCAATAATAATATACAGAAGTATATTTAGAAATTTGTATTTCACTATTTTACTTCAAGAATGAAAGCATTGGAGTAGCCTACTGGTACCAAATATACTGACAAAAACAATGTATTATACTGGTAGCCTATCCATAGCGTATCGACAAAAAATGGCATCAACCCATCCCTAATATATGGTAGCCTATAATTAAATTGTTTTGATAAGATACGTTTGAGATATACCTTACGTACATTTTTAAAACTAAATTATGAAAACTATTCTGTCGAAGCAGTCTTATACACTATGGTAGGCTACATATTTATGTCAAAATGCATCCAAAAATTTCCGATTCTCTGTAGTAACTTACCAAGCTTCTTTAAGGAAGTAAAGGCGAGTCCCTCAGTATTTTTTCCAGCTAAAGCAATGGCCAAGATAATAATATAGCTAGCTAAACCAATATGAACCTACAAGTTTATATAAGATACTTACTGAATGCTGTGAATCACCAGAAGGCTAATTACGGTAACAAACACTTGGCTAACAAAAATATTACAGTAGGCCTACATTGATTGGGTTAAGCCTATGGTAGGCTATATCATATGTGTAAAGTGACAGATCTACACACAATGCTAATAACTGTCTACGCAGCTCTGGTTATGTCTGTAAACCCAGGCGGCAAAAGTTGGGATTTCTCCCCTTTTTCTTTCAGTAATTTCAGACACTGAACTAATTTGAAATGTAACCACTAGAACGATCCTTCAAAGTTGATTAAATCACACAGAGATCATAATGTTGCTATTTATCATGTGAAGCAGGATGATCAGCTATGATTTGAAGCACATTACTTAAGACTTGTTGGATCAGCAAGTGTAAGACAATACGACAATGGCTGCTGCACTTTGCAGGCTTCTCTCTAACCATTGAAAACATATGAAGGCTAATAATTGTGACATTAAAACTTCAACACAAAACAGTTTACAGATTGTGACATTTTTGTTAAGAGTAGCCTAATCACCCCTTGAACAACAGTGTGCATCATTTCCTGAAAACAGAGCTACTGTATTATATCCATCTTTGCATGCAGTTTTTAAATCTGTCAGTTAAGTTCTAGGATTAATGACAGACAATTATTGGTTAATGGCAGTAAGTAATGGCTAAGGTTAACAACAGCCTGATATTAAGTTAGTTTAACAGTGGCATATTAAATTGCACATATTTCAAGTTGTTCATTGTGTGTCAAGGATTTTGGACATGATGTGATGGCATACAGCATGAGCTGTAAAATTCAATAATGAGTTTCCTGGTCTGTTCTCAAAACTAACTAAAAATGGCAGAAATATTGCCAGTTTTTGTTAGTTCATCATACAAAAAAAATGCATAGGCCTATCATTTAGGATGGTCTGGTTGGACCAGAGCATCATGAAGACAGCATATCTTCTTCCCAGAATCAAATAAGCACTAACATCATCCTGGATGAAGCAAGATGACCAACTATGCTTGTTGCATTTTGCATAGCACGTGTAGCATAGCCATCATACCTCTGCATTAAGGTAAGTAGCCTAGTTATAGCTATATAAAGAAGAAAGGTGCACTCGAAAGAGCATATGTCATGTATTGCCTATCTGTTCTTCAGATAGTCGTTTAGAGATTTTGTTCTCTTTCTACATTTTGCGAAGTGGTATTGTTCACAGAGCTCGCATACGCACAGTTCCCCGGCTTGGTGAAATCTTTTGTTGGTGCATATCATTTGGTGGTAGCCGTGGATCGCTAGACCTATTATTGCATATCTTTGGCGTTGGTTTGTTCCAGTCCAGTTCCTGTTTAACATTGCATCTGTCCCGAAGAAATCTATGTCAATTTGTTCTTGTTTTTGCTTTCTTCTGTCTAGTTCTTCCTCGTATGACCTGGTCATTGGCAGCTGGTGTGTAATTCGTAGGTCTTCAATATAGAATGTTTCTCTGGTTAGTGCATAGAACATCCTGTTCGGTGCATATTTCCCTGCTCCCAGCGCCCTCTTCAAAAATCTTGTTTTAACATTCTCTATCTTTCTCATATCAGTGGTGCTTAGTTTCCCCCATATAAGTTCCAGTCCGTATGTTATTATTGGTGATATAGTCGTGTCGAATAGCATCATGGTTGTCTTGAGGTCTAGCAGTGTCAGATTCTTAATGTTGTAGCTTGCTCTTATCGCTGCCGCTGCTCTTTCGGTAATGTGGGTACTGAAGGATGATGTGGTTGTCTGTAGAGTCATTCCTAGATATTTCGTGAAGTAATAGTGTGTCTCTTGGTGATGTCCTTCCTCCTTTTCTGAATGTCATGTGTTTTGTTTTTCCTATGTTGATTTTAAATCAAATCAAATCTTTATTCACCTTTAAATACAATATATTTGTACAATAGGCTTCGTCAGTTTTTGGATAGTTTTATATAATAACAAAAAAGCTAATAATACAAATTTATATCCATAATATTTTCTGGTATATTACTCTCTAAAAATTCTTCTACGGTGTATATCGCTTTGCTTTTGAACCAAATAGATAGAATATTGTACAGTTGTTTTTTTTCAAGATTTCTTATCTTTAATGGAATTTTATTTAAAAAAATTATCTGTTGATAGCAGTGACTTTTTATATTTGTACTTAAGTGAAGTTGTGGTTTATCTAAATCATTTTTCCTTCGCGTGTTGTAGTTATGCATTGACGATCTAGTTGTAAATTTAGTGCTATTTTCTTTAACATATGTAATATTAGCTAAAATGTACATAGAGGTAAGTGTAAGAATGTTGTACCTTTTGAAGTATTGTTTACATGATTCTCTTGTTCCAATTCCTGCTATCAATCTGATAATTTTTTTCTGCCAGATGAAGATTTTTAAAATAGTTTTCTTCTGCCCATTCTTCTAGTCTGCTCAGCACTGTTTGTAGTTCGTCTTTATTGGTTGACCCTAATACCATATCATCTGCGTACATTATTAAAGATGTTTCTTTGGTTCCTCTTAGTACTATTCCTATGTCTGCAGTGATGATGTTAAAGAGTATTGGGCTGATCGGATCCCCTTGCAGGACTCCGTTGGTCTGGGTTATGAAATCTGATGTGGACACTTCGTCGTTGATCTGCATCGTATTGGTTTTGATAATTTCAGTGAGTGTGTTTTGTGTCCCAATCATTTCTCCGAGTTTTGTAATAAGCTTTCTGCGGTTTATGTAGTCGAATGCTTTAGTGTTATAGCTATAGTTATAGCTATAGATTCTAGGTTAGTGACAAGTAGCGTGATGTTAGCTACATGCAGTAGATTGGAAAAATTCAGTGCTTGTTCTACATTTTAGATTAGTGACATGTAGAGTAAGTGTAGAAATGGGGATAGTATAGCACTCTACTTTTCGTGATATTTTCATTTTAAAAGTACGGAAAAAGGCCAAATTTGATGTTTTATTATCCTTTAAAATCTAAAGATTCCATTTATAAGCACCTTATACTTGTATGAAGGTTCTAAATGTAAGTAAAATCGTGAAGAATACTGGTAGACACAAAATTAACCTAAAATGGTGCTGAAAACTGCTTTCAAAACACAAAACTCCGAGCACTGGCCAATGCTCTATTGTCACAGAATCGGTCACGTGGTGCTTGTTCTACATTTTAGATTAGTGACATGTAGAGTAAGTGTAGAAATGGGGATAGTATAGCACTCTACTTTTCGTGATATTTTCATTTTAAAGGTATGGAAAACGGCCAAATTTGATGTTTTATTATCCTTTAAAATCTAAAGATTCCATTTATAAGCACCTTATACTTGTATGAAGGTTCTAAATGTAAGTAAAATCGTGAAGAATACTGGTAGACACAAAATTAACCTAAAATGGTGCTGAAAACTGCTTTCAAAACACAAATCTCCGAGTACTGGCCAATGTTCTATTGTCACAGAATCGGTCACGTGGTGATAATACAATACTGGAAACCTAATGGTAAAAACCGGGTCTCAATGGCTCAGTCAGTATCAAGGCTGAGGTATCTACCGCATATAAAACTTATATGTCCCGGATTTCCCTCCTGTTTTTCTTTACCAGGGGCTGTGCCCCTGAACCCCCTTCCTGCTTTCCACAAAACCCCTGAGAACAGTAACTTCGGATCAGCCTCGAATCCCTTTCATTTTTTTGATGGGGCTGCACCCCTGACCCCTCTATCCAACCTTCCATCAGACCACCTTCGCACGGGGAGCTTCGAGTGTGGTACTTATTATAAACAGTATCAGGGGGAACCTAACCATATAACTAGATGGAGAGCACTGGATAAGCCTTTGCGAGAACGGCAAATGAAATGCAAGATCATCGGCCAGCCAATGGGAGTGGTTGTGTTCAACCTTTGAGTTGCATAAACACTTTGAACACCTTGCATGGAATTCTAGTACCGGTACTCTACTTTTCATGATATTTTCATTTTAAAAGCACGGAAAACTGTTAAATTTGATGTTACATTATCATAACCACTCTGAACACCTCATGTGGAATTTTAGTAGAGTGCTATACTAAACCCGAAATGAGGTCATAGAGATTTTAGGATGGCTCTAGATTCTAGGTTAGTGACATGTAGTGCCAGTGTCGTAGTTATGTCAGGAATAGTGATAGTCTATATTAGTTCAGTACCGGAATACTGAATTGTGCGCATTTCGTAATGTTAACACCGTTTGAATCTTGCATGTACTTTCTTATGTTGGCCACTCTTGTTTCACAGCTCATAGCTATGTGACATCACACCACCAATGTTCAATCATGTACAGCGAGCCCCACGCAACAGTTGCCCAATGACGCGGGCTCCTGCGGCACAGCTCCAACTCCCGAGCGGGTGAAATATCTACGCTAATAAAACCGCAATTGGTGTACTGATTCAGGTTCTCACATTTACAGTTAAAATTACAATGAAAATAAACATGTACCTCATCACAAGAGATGTTGGAAATGTTCTCCTCTTGCATCCACACAATACTGGCACCTTTTTAGGAAATTTTCTATCACGCGCATAAGTTCAGCTTCCAAGACAGAGTTAATTTCTCTTGTGATAGGCCTATGTGATACTGTCTTTAGTTCTTCTAACAGTATGTGAATATTATTTATGGGGAAACTTGAAAAATAAAATGTATAGGTCAATTTCCCATACATTAGAAAAACTTAAAGACAATATCACAAAAGAAATGAACTTTATCTCAGAAGCTGAACTTATGTGCATGAAAGAACATTTCCTAAAAAGGTGCCAGTATTGTGTGGATGCAAGAGGAGAACATTTCCAATATCTCTTGTGATGAGGTACGTGTTTATTTTCAGTGTAATTTTAACTGTAAATGTGAGAACCTGAATCATCACACCGATCACGGCTTTATTAGCGTAGATATTTCACCAGATCACTCGGGAGTTGGAGCTGTGCCCGCTGCAACGCAGGAACCCGCGTCATTGGCCAACTCTTGCGTAGGACTCACTGTATTTCTTGTCATTGCTACAATGTAGGGCTAAGTAATATAATAATAAAATGGAGTAGCGCACAATGTGCATTCTTAGTTTTGTTATGACTCGCAGAACTTTGTGAGCGAAACTGTCTGGTATCGATCACAATTTCCGAAGCACAATTTGCATACACACTGGTCGTCCGGTTGATGAAATTTCACGTTGCTGCAGACTTTGTGATGGAAGCCATGTGCAGCATATCTTGTCATTGTATGTCTTAGTTCGTAGTTGGCGTTCTTCCATTCTGAGCATACCATAGCATCAGTGGAGTAAAACTCTAGCCATATTTCTCTAAGTAATATGGAAATAGTATTGCCACTTAAAGCCAGGTTGGACCAATATGCTTATAAAGACAATACAGGCAAAAGATAGATTTAAGTCACGCACCAGCCAAGCTCCGCCTGTTCTCACCTGCTGGCTGCTTCCCCTCGCTTCCGAGCGGACGTCGCTATTGTGGAAGCCGTGATTGTACCCTTCATCATATACGCATGAAAATATAAAAAAATAACAGCATAACAGCACAAAATAATATATTCCAAAAATGACCCATATGCACCAAACCGGTTATTTCTAATGTACTATAATACTCTCTAAACTTAAATAGGCCTAGATGAATTTTCCCTTCACAGCTCAGCAATCGCTCGTGATGTAGTGGTTAAGGCTGCTGGCTACGGTGCTAGAGATCACGAGTTCGAATCCCGATCTATCCAAAATTTACTGTTAGGAATAGGTACCAAATAGGTAGATAGGGGGAGGAGAAGGTGAGAGAAAGGGAAGGAGAGAGAGGAAAAAGAAGAGAAAAAGGAAATAAAGGAGAAATAAATTTTTCTATGTTTCACCTTTTGCATTACTAGGCTAGCAATGCCATCTAAGAGGAGATATTCGAAACCCTAAACCCCTCCTCCTCAGGTGGGTCCCATTAGAGAGTTGGTGGGAGAAGCAGTGTGAGACCTAAAACTAGGCCTATTTTTTCCCACAATACCTCCTCTCCAGAGAACAATACAGGAGTTTTAGCTTTTTTTATTAAGGATAATCTAGTTTTTAAGGAATTTTACCTATTTGTTTTTTGAAGAAAAATTTGTTCTAAAGTGTGGCTCACCTTATGTAGGATTATAACCTACTTTGGAATCTGCAGAACTCATTAATAAAACCAGTTTGTTCCAGATGCAAATACAAGTAAGATTGGGAAAAATGGGATAAGTTTACTAATCCAAAACCATATGCGAGAGAAGTAGCTGTCAGAACATGAGACTGATGAAACACCAGGCGCTCAAGGGACAAACATATATATGACAGGAGAACAGATTGGCTAATTGCTTTACTCAACATGATTCCTCTTAAAAGTGTGGACGAGCCCCAATTGGGAGATTCCCTCCATGGTTCCCCTTGAAAGTGCCTAGCTTCTATTCAGCCCTCAGATCTCTAAAAGGGTTATCAACACCTTTTTCTTAGTTCTTTACCTATGAAAAAGTGAAAAAGCAGGAAAATTTTAGTTGCATTGCCAGAGTAAGCCAATGAGTGTGATAGAAGAATACTTAGGCTTTCATTACATCAAGAATCAACTCTGAGTCTGGTTGAAGCTATAGGCCTACTATAGACAAAGATTTGTGCGTTCTCTGAAATTAAAACTAGGCTATAATCCCCTACTTACTTTTAAGGGTGTCGCTGGGACATGAGTAGTCAAAGATTTATGATTTTTCTGAAATTACAGCTATATTATAATACCAAACTTACCTTTGGGGGAGAGTAGAATTCCAACATGTAACCACCAACAGTTTTCACCAAGGCCAAGCGACACTTTTCCCACTTTTGAGTGCCATCTATATTTTCTCCCATCAGGTAATTAACAATACCCTCTTTTCTACATTCTACAACAATCTTGGCTAACTTTGTTTTGGAATGCTTGTCATGCTTTGAATGTTTGTCATGATGTGACGATAGTTCCACTTCATCGGAGTGTTGTTTATGGAAAAAGCCTTTTCCTTTCTTAAGTCCTTTGAACGAAAGCCTACGAAAGAATGGTTTGTGGTAGGCTTTGGGAGATGGAGAATCTGCCTCGTGTTCTGAGTAATCACTAAATTCTTCATGACTATTAGCTCTAAGTCCTGATGGATTTGCTGAAGTTGAAGAGACTATATTATTTCCGTTTACAATTTTCTCCTTATGATGATTGGTTAGACTCTTCTTTGAAAATTCAGCTTCAAAATGATCTACAAAATAGTCAACAAATTTACGGACGAAATCACGATGTGACACTGTGCTTCTTGCATTTTCTGGTAGGTTAGCACTAACATAGGTGCAAAATGCTTTAGCGAAGTCTGTAGCAGCAGTTTTAGCGTGTCTGTCACAAAACTCTATCCAATTCAACCGCTCTTCACTCTCTGGATGAGCTCCAGCCATGATTAATTACACTATTCCTACTTATACCTCATTTAACTGCGTTTCACATTTATGTATTAGAATTACATGACAGTAATAACGTATATAAAAACATCTTCGATCAGCTCCTCCCCACACGCTTCGTTGTCATTTTGTTATTATCAGTGGCATTACACATAATAAAATGCCAATTTATCGAGATTATTATGGTTCTATTCACTCTCCGCTTTTATAATTACTATCATTTATTTGTCGTTACAGTCATTAATAACAAGAATACCTGTTTTATCATGTAACAGAACCACAATAATTGTAAAACTGCAGTATTGCAACCGATACTACGTAATCCAAAGGATTACATTTTTATTTAATTGGTTTTTCAAAAAATAAAAACAAGTATAATCGTTTCATCGTAGAAATTACTTTTAATTTATTCTAAAACAACCTTAATTCAAATAAAATAAAAATGAGCATGAAAAATTCGGGTTCACTTCTAAAAGTGATTGCTGTATTTGTTACGGCATCACCTTGAGCTATCAGTATAGCCAACTCCTTCAGAGAGTTTTCAGCGAAGTGGTTTTAGTTTTCAATGATTTAATGGCACACACCTATCAGATTTAAGTAATTCAGTGCTTAATGATACCTTGAAATCGAATTTTTAAGGTTCTTACTTATAATCCTACACAATCTGACTATTTAATTTTCTTCCGATGTTGGTATATACAACAATTAATGTTATAAAGTTTGCTATTTTGTTCAATAAAAAAATCCCCGTACACCTTTTTAAATACCGAAAATTAAAAAAGAAGAAAAATATCATCACGGTCGTCACCTTATTGAATAATTTTTATTTCCTTTACGCTAGCATAGGAAGTATTGTGTTCGACTCCAAAAACTGATGTATCTTTCACATAAATATACGTTTTGAATAAAAAAATCCCCATACACCTTTTTTAAATACCGAAAATAAAAAAAATAAAAAATTAAAAGAAAATCATATGCGGATGACACGACTATCATAAACATTGGTAATACCTATTAATCTCTCAAACAAAACTTAGATGAATCACTATCTGCTATCTATGATTATTTAAAATTTAATGCCCTGAATTTGAATATAAATAAATCTGTGTTTCTTAATTTTAGATATCAAAATACAGACAATGCACAAGATTTAACCATAACAAGTTGAGCAACAAGAATACGGCAAATTCTTAGGTATCTACATAGATCAAAACCTAAATTTTAATAAACAGGTTGATGTCAAATTCTAATGTGTTCCTTCTCAGGCATCTTTCAGGTTATTTTACAACAGAATATCTGCAAAATATTTATTATGGTGTAATTCATTTTCATTTGCAATATGGTATAGAAATCTGGGGTAGTACATCCATAGGAAATATAAATCGTTTGATGATAATACAAAAGAAATGTATTTTTGCACAACTTAACTAATTAGTGGTACTTACGAATATTGTTGCCGTGGATCGTAAGTTGACATTCCCACACGCAATCTTGTTGCTATGTGCGGTAAGAGTTTCTGTGCTGTTATGAATATTACGC
Source organism: Ectobius pallidus (assembly GCA_964059195.1). NCBI lineage: Eukaryota > Metazoa > Arthropoda > Insecta > Blattodea > Ectobiidae > Ectobius > Ectobius pallidus. The sequence goes on from CAXKWD010000009.1 coordinate 86,777,332, forward strand.
CACACCTCATAATACAAGCCTTTATGGACAAGGCCCCCCCAGCACAAATATTCGGTTCCCATAAACAACAACAAATGCGAATCACTTTCTGAAATAAACATCTATCTTCAAGAATGTATATACATAATATTTTCAGGTAATATCACAATTAATATAATTAAATTGATATAAATAATCATCGTGCAAAAAACAGCATGCAATACTCGTAGGGTGGCCATTTCTAAAATGTCAGAAAGGAGGACACTTCTTCGGTAATCCAGCATAGTATAAAACTTCGGGTATGGACGGCTGGAAAGAAGATATTATATGGTATAACCCTGACTAATATTACTTAATAACTGCATTTATATAAAATAAATGATTATACACTGCTTTACTGCTTTTTGAAATGTACTGAAATTCTTTGACCCACTGAGGATTAAAAGAAGTCTTTCGTTTTGGCATTCTGGTAATTGAAGAAAAACACGGCAAACTGCAAAGAATGTACAGTACAAAAATGGAGATTTGAACAACGCCACGTTCTGCACCAAACAAATGATAGTACACTATCATCATCTTATGGACAAACGAGCCAACGTTAGGAATAGATTCAGATTTTTCCGCGGCACCAACGAAACAAATGATAGTATCGACAAGAGTGCCAACCTTAGGATTGGCAGGAACATACGGGAAAATACAAATTTTATTAATACGCTTTACCGATCCATCAGTCTCGAAAAGGGGGACAATTCAACGTCCGGCATAAAGCTGCGCCGGATGGAGGACTACTTAGCAAAAGGTCTTACAGTCTGGCCAAAAGCCGGACGTCTGGCCACCCTAAATACTCGTGCCGTAAGTGCATAATGGATCTCAGAAAATTGAAAAAAACTTGGCGTGAGCACCTCGTTTTTTCAAACTATTTCCTCGATCCGTATGCATGCCTTACGGCACTTGTATCGCAATATACTATAAGTTAGACGCATTTTTAAACTTAATCCAAGAACATCATGCAAAAATTATTATAAAAAATTTGGTATTTTAACTGTTGTAGCACTTTATATGCTTACAAAATACTGACTCTTCCAATGAAGAACCAGTGTTTTACCCCTAACAATGAAATATATAGGTATAATATAGAGGGAGTCGGAATTATCATAGAGTCTTTTTGGGCAAAACGGCTACCCTTAAAGATCCCTTTTATAATTCAATTCTTCTTTTTAATAAATTACCGAGCTATATTAAAACAGCTAACAAACATTCATATTGCAGTATATTAAAGAAACATTTAATTAGTATATGTCCTTATAGGATATGTGAACTGCTATAAATGGGTATACTTCATTTTAATTCTAAAATGCTGTTGTAATGATGTTTTAGTTGTTGCTCAATTAATTTTATTCAATGTATAAATATTGTTTTGCTTTTAATTAATTTAATTGTACTTTGGAGTTATGTTGTTGTAGCCGTAATTGACTGTGCTCTAAACATAATTATACACTACATTTATGTATATATGGGCAATAAAATATTATTATTATTATTACTATATTATTATCACGGTCGTCATCATATTACTCTACAGCCGTGCCTGTTGTGTGTGTGTGTCTGAGGTCAGCTTAGCTCGAGAACGAAAAACAGTAATTTTACATTTGGATTAGGTTTCTTCTGGGGATGAGACTCAAAGATTAACGATGACTTTTTCTTATTTCTAATGTCACCACAAGAAGAAAATTTCATTTTACACTGTTTTCTGGCAAATGCCTCGATAAAGATTTTGTTTCAATTCATCATCTTATTGAATAATTTTTACTTCCTCTACAATAGCATAGGCCCCAAAAACTGATGTTGCATCTTCCACATAAATACAAGTTTTGAGGTCCCTTACTCCAATTGTTGTTTTCATAACAAATATATATGTGTGTCTATGTATGTGTGCACGTGTTTGTGTATGTTTATGTGTATGAGTGTGTGCCTGGAATCAGCGTAGGTCAAGAACGGGAAGTCTCATAAGTACCGGTTCAAAATTTTATATTTTGAGGTGAGATATCTTCCAGCGATGTGACACAAAAACTGATGACGACTGTCTCTTACTTTCACAATTTTTCAAAATAGATCTACTGATTTTGTTCAAATTTTGTACACGAGGTGCATATATTTTATTTTTATTGTATTTCTTTATTCTAGCGGAGCAAGGCCATTTGGCCTTTTCTTCCACTCTAACAGTCAAAAACAATATTAAAATTTCATAATACCCTAAATAAATACAAAAATTCAAATTACTTAGATGTATGTTCAGAAAAGGCACTCTAAAGTTTATGTCACATATGCTAATATAAATTTAAGACTAATTACTAAATTACTACAAAAACGTTGGAAATTAATATTTAAGAATTATTTATAAATTGATGACAGTAAACACTCAAAAATGCATTTAATATTATCTATAAAACATAAATAAATAAATAAATAAAAATAGAAAATAAAAATTCAGTGTTACAATAGATTTAAGATAAGGCATCCAAGTATCTAAAAAGGAGCAGTGAAAATGGTAGTTAATAAGAAGATAAAAATAGAACAACTAAATTACATTACCTCGAATGAATTTATCGATTTCTCTGAAATTCACCTAGTTTGACAGCAGGCCCGTCGCGTGGTTTGTTGGCGCCTGGGGCAAGATTTCGTCAGCCCCCCCCCCCCAAAAAAAAACTCAATCCCATGTGCACCCACCCGACATTCCACCTATCTGTAAGGATTCAAACACAAACACACAGCGAGCGATGTGACGCGACACTATCAAATACATATAAACATAATGGGGTTAAACACGCATTATTATTAGGTTATTATTATTACCAGTATACAAGCAAATATACAGCTGTTCAATTTTGAGCAAATATTTATTTTGGGGTAACTTAGCAAATATAAAGTTATTGGTGTCAAATATCTATTTGTTCAATAAATACATACAACGTAATATTCAAAATTCAGTTATACTTAACTTTGAAAAATACGTTATGTACATCTAACATATTATTTCAAATTTTGTTGTTTTATTTTTGCCGTTGCCACGGCGCCCCCCTGGTCGCGGTGCCCGGAGCAATCGCCCCGGTCGCCCTGCCCACGCGACGGCCCTGTTTGACAGCCTCTGATTTTGTGAGGGATGGAATTCCAGATGCGAACAACTGATTAGGATGAATAGGCTGATGATCAGGTAAAGCAGTGGTTCCCATCCTGTAGAAGTTTGTGGACCATTCGGCCTGAAATTTAATTATGTACAGACTACCCTCACCCCCAGCCATACCCCCTATCAATTGTAACCCTTCTTCAGCACCTACCCCATAACCAAATTTAAAGGTGATTAAATAACACATTATTTATTATTAATATAAATTAGTGTACAGTACAACTTAGTTACAAGGTAATTATTATTAAATAAAAATTATTTTTTTTAATAATGCATAGCCACTACATACTGTATTTTACGGACCATAAGATGCTCCGGACTATAAAATGCACCTTGGTTTAAGGATGGAAATTTAAAGAAAAATAAATTTAATGAGATTCTAAACGAAATTTGAAAGAAATAATATACTTAATCATTGCATAAACAAATTATAACCTTGTAAAATGGAATTAGTGTAAATCACTTCTAACTTAAAATCTGCGTTGTACGAAAATCTGTACAGATGGCATCGCATAAATTTTAACAACTGAACCGATTTCTCATGAAAGACTGTAAATACTTTTACATTCTCTTAATCCTCAATTCAGCATACAGTAAGTGTAACGAGACAAGGCTGTTTAGAGGTCTTTGCCTTCATTTAAACCACCGGGACACAACTATTTTTAACAAAGAACTCAACATTCCTTTCTTTTCGCATTTTGTACCTGGCGTCCAGCTACCCTTATTTTACGATTGTAACAAGTGCACTGATGTACAGTCTGTGCCAAAATTTGTAACTATCTTATCATTTACAACACCTTGTTTATAACTGTGATATTCCGACAATATTTACCGGTACCACAATTTTAATATTTTTAGTGTACTTACCATTAGACGCACCCAACTTACAAGGCTTGGTTTTCAAGGTAAAAAAGTGCATCTTATGGTCCATAACATATGGTAATAACTATAGATACATTCACCCTATCTTTTTGAATGCACATTGCTTTCAAAATCCCCATTTATTAAACTAAATTTAATTTAATGTCTCCAGAGCTGCCAAGCATACTGCATAATCAATCAAATTTATACATTTTATGTTTATTTATTGTTTGAAAAGTTCACTAAGTAGTAGTAATTTGAAGTAAAAGGCAATAGAAAAGATCCAATATTATTTTGGTAAGTATTTGCTTGAAATATATATGTATAAAAATATTTAATTAATTAATTAATATTTAATTAAATTAATTTTCACAACAATTTATCTACTCTGCCTTACTGCTAAAGGTGTTTGCTATGACAGCCAAACCTTCATGCCACATTTGGAGTCTTTAAGGTATTTCCTGCTGCTCTACCATTTTTCAGTCTCATGATTTGTCTCTTGATCTCTATTTTGTCTGGTGCTTCTGAATTATCATTCCTTCTGATATTTTGTGTCCTTAGGAATCTCTCTGTAGGTTCACAGAAATTCAGTAATTCTTTAAAGTACTTTGCTAATATCTCAAAGTTCTCTTTGTTGTTCAATGCCAGTTTTTCATTCGTTTTTCTTAAGCACAGGTTTTTTGGTTGGTATCCTATACTCTTGTTTTGAAAGTCTCATACAAATCTCTTGTATTGTGGTTTCGGAAGATTTCTTCTATCCCCTGCAATTGATCCTTTAAGTATTCCCTTTTGACTTTTCTGATGTCTCTTGTCGTTTGTTTTCTTACTTCTGTATATGTTGCCAATTTAGTTTCTGTTTGGTCACTGTTCCAATTGTTGTATGCTATTTTCCTGTTCTCAGTTGTTTTTTCTCATGTAATTCCCTCATGAGTGTCTCTTTGTTTTGTTTAGAGGAATTTTCTCCTTTGCTTTCACAATAAATCTTCTCTTTGAGTTCTACCAAGGTCATGGATGTCTCCTCCTCCCATTCGTCTTTTATCCCTGATGATTTTAGTTTTGTATGTTGAACTTGGATATCCCAGGGGTCTTCTTCTTAATTTTCTTTGATGCCAGTTTCACTTTAATTCTCGTGAGATAATGATCAGAGACTATGTTTGCCCCTCTTCTAACTCGAACGTTCATGATTTCTCTGCGATTTTTTGTGTAGTTATAATTATAAGGTTTTTATTTAAGTAACATTATTACTTTATTTCATTAGGCAAGAATTATTAATTGTGTTAGAAATTTTAACTATTATTGGTATAAATCATGAGTTTTCCCTGAAAATATTTGGGTACATAATATTTGGGTAGTTCTACCCCCTGTTCAATTATTCTAGAGCTGTGCCTATTGTGTGTGCGTGTGTGTGTCTGCATTCATCTTAGATTGAGAATGAAATACAGTAATTTTACATTTGGGTTAGATATCTTCTGGGGATGAGACTCAAAGATTAATGATGATTTTATCTTAGTTCCAATGTCACCGCAAGAAGAAAATTTTATTTTTCACTGTTTTCTGGCAAATGGCTCTAAAGATCTTTTTTGAATTCTGTACACGAGGTACAGATACTAGAAGCTTTTATTTGAAACTTCTTGTAAGGCACAAGGACATATTTTCGAGAAATCTTGATGTTTTTAAACAGTGTTACCACTCACAAGTAGTGGTTTAAAGTTTAATTTTATAACGTATTTTTGAAGGAAAGGCTAAATTAGTGTTCTGCAAATTTACAAGGTGTATTGGGATTTTTTACAACTAGAGGTAATTAAACATGTTAAACAAAAACTAAAGTACTTTTACAGTAGCAAAATCTTTTTACTTTGTATCATATTATTTGTTTATGCCAATAAATACCAGTATAGTATACAGTGACAATAGCATGTTTGCCAATGAACACCAGTATAGTCATTATTAAGATGGAGCAGATCAAGTGGTAAAAGAACTAATTTAAAAGGGATGAAAATTAACAGTTTATATAATATTTTTTAAAATTATAGATTTAAAGACCCCATAACGACATGTGGCTAAACCTGGATGTGCTCTTAGGTTAGAATTATACTAACAAGGACCGAAACTAAAGCTATATGACAGACCAGACAACATTTGGGTTCTACTAAAATACTAGATTGATTCCAAGCTTTCGGCAATAATAAATTCGTACATACTTTGTTTATCAAAATTTACTTTTGTGTTGTTAGAATGCTAGGCATCTACGTATTTAACCCAGTTATGCAAGAACCTCACGATTAGCAGTCAAAAGCTCTGGCCACTAGATCATGAAATCAGAATAAATAAATAAAACATAGAGATAAAAATGGAAATAAAAACAAAATAGAAGTGCCAATTAAATTAGTATCTCCAGACCTAGGCAACTGCCTAGTTCGTCATACACCCCTGGGGAAAAGGATTTGATATAGGAAGTTATCAAGATGTAAGAAAGGACAACTTGAAAGTATCTTTTCCTAAAATGTTTTGGTTCTCTTTCATTGTCTTGTTATGCAAGACATCCATAAAACAGAAGTAGTGATAAGATATAGGTAAGTTTATTATCATTGCTTAATGCACATAGACTAGAGTAATAAAATGTTATAATATATTATGCTACTTAACATTGCCCCAACGACCACAATACTAGTGTCAGTGTCATTGCCCCATATACTGCCACAATGCATATCCTGTACTAACTGCCAGCGACAATAAAATGCTGAATACTTAAAATAATAACGGTCCATAAAATCATAAAATTAATTATCATAATTAGTATCCATATTTGTGGTAATGTGTATGATAAGATGTATCATAACAGGTCCAGACCCTCTATATCCCTCGCATCCAGACCTACCTTGTACATCTATCAGTGGTGAAGCGTGCGATGTGGCAAGCTGTGTGGAATTATACAGTTAAACCTCTCAAAGTTAGACACCTATGGTCCCATGAACATTTTTCCAACTTAATATATAGAGGGATGGATTTTTTTGCCAAGGAACTTTAATTTAACATAGAATATAGTTGGTTATGAACTACTATATGCTCAAATGAAACAAGTTTAATGAAAACATTGTGGTGCATTCTATTGCAAATTAGAACAGAGTACTAAGAATTATTGTTCTTACAATGAACATTTACCATCACTTTGGCTAACCCCTTGGTGTCATTGTTTGTTGAAAAAAATGTCAAAAGAGATTATTTTGATTTTTTTATATCTGAAAATGTTTTAAGTCACAGTCCACACAGAGTTTCAATTAATCCTGGCTGGTCATTTCAAATAGAAGCTTTGTTGCTATTGATGTTGAACATAGATTTGGAAATGCTGAATTCTTCTGAGATTTTTCTACAGTTCATGACATTGGACAAACAGTTGATAATCTGTTTCTTCTTTTCAATTATTAACTTCAATTTATGCTTAGTCATAATGTACAGTAGACTTACACAGTAAAATGAAATTTTAAACTAACACCTTAGCAACACTACAGAAACTAAACCAAGGTGTTTAAGTAACACTTCTTAGAATGTTGTGGGAGAAGCAGCATTCCATAGTTAAATTTTAAACAGCTTAAAACCACAGTTAAGAACAAGAAGAGAATTCTTTTGGAGTTAGTACTGCTGTCTATTCAAAATACTACAGCCTTCAATTAATTCTTTTTCAATTAAGTTTACAAGCTTAAAAAAAAAAAATCTTTTCACTCCACTGCCCACCAGTGGTGTTGCCAGAAAATAATTTCGTGGAAGGTCGAAAATGCTGGGGGGATTGAGGGGTATGGAATACCCCTGGAAAGTTTTAATATATTGAACTAATGAAAATCGCATTTTATGCTATTTTAGCACTGAAAAACTAGTTAGCAAATTTGTGTACTATACTCTAAGACATGCCAACCTAAACAAGCAATCGTTACCTAAGATACAATACTTATTACTATTTATAAGAAAAGTTAAATAACATATGGAACAGTGGAAATAACAGGCCTACATTTACAAACGCAAAATTTTATTATTAAATAAAATAATTAAATATTTGACAAAATAAAGCTTAAGTAACTACAGTACTAATTTAATACAAAAATAGAATTTGAGGTTTTTATTTCGGAGTACTCCCTGGACCCCCCATTCCCTATGCCACTGCTGTCCACCCTCCACTTTAGTATCTATTTGTGTGCAACTTACACCATTCAATTTATCTTTGTTCACTTAACCCTCCACTTTCACTTGTGACACTAATTCCTTAGCAGATAGCTAAACATTACACAAAAGACAGTTGAACATGTCCAACTTATTACTACACAGTTGTCCAAGTTCCAAGATAGAGGGGTGACCCACATTTATAAGACATCATGGATGGGTAACAATATGGAACAGCGCTTCCCAACCAGTGGGTTACAGGTGGGTCACGACTCGATCTTAAAACTATCAGAAACCATCGAATAAACCATCAGAAAAGATAAGAAAATCGAAACAAATCAAATTGTGTTTTGATTGTTTTCTTGGTTCTTTGTGTAGTTTTGTAATTGTAGTTTTTATCTTCACCTAGGAACCCTTGTTAGTGAGTATGAAACCACTTGTTGCATATATTGCAAACATATATCTGTTGTTAAATAAATAACTGTTTTGCTACAAAGTGCTTATATTTTGTCAACCATTTTCAAATGAGAACACAAATTATTTTTCAATAATCAATCTGTATCTTCAAAAAAGCATATACTTGCAATATTTGATTAAATTATATATACATAAGGAAGGGATATGATACAAATAAGGTTTTTTACTCCACCATGGACTGATGGACCATGGAGGTATTCCGATAAGGAAAGGTGGGTCTCCCAGTGAAAAAGGTTGGGAACCACTGGTATAGAATATTCACTGGTTGCAATGAAAAGTGTTCACTGTGGAGGGGTGTCCAGGGTAAAGAGGTGTCCAATTTGAAAGGTTTTACTGTAATAATACATTATATACTAGTTTGGTAGGCTTTTCACAGAATTCCAGGCTTCTAAATTAAATGCCAATTTATGAAAAAAACAGAGGCATCTGCTAATTCACATGTTTGCCCTGGGTAATTGTTTAATCTGAAATAAATATTTTAAAGGGAACCTCATGCTCATTAATCCTATTTTCTTTTCTCCTTGATTGCTTTGCCACATGCTGCTTCTCATTTTCATCTTGCATGGCAACGTCTTTACTATAACATAATTCTCCTCTCGTACGTTTTGATAAATTTTCATCAGGAGTGTTCATTCCTCTTTTATTTGGATTCTTCTTATTTCCACTTTTACTTATTTCACCCATGTTTCTGTTTCACCTTCAATCACATTTATGTATTTACTTCACCCATGTTTTTGTTCTTACTTCACCGACTTCACTTTTGTTTTTTCTCCTTTATAGTGTTACTAACTTTATTCTCAACACCCCTTTTTCATCTCTCTCTCTCTTTCAATCTCCTTCTTGACTTTTTGATCATGATTAGTATATTTCAGCGATGCCTTCTTACCCAGTTTGGTATGGCAACCGATCAAGGACCCCTTCAATTAATTTCACAATTGAATATGGTCTACACGGAAACACTAGCTGAAATACTATCACCAGGGGCCGGATTCTGATGACCTAATATTGTTTGAAAAATGATCTATAAAGTGACCTAAAATTTTAAAGAAAATGACTTTGTAATTATAAAGAATGACCTAAAAACTTATATTTATTTATAAAAAAATTATTGTACACACAAGTTGTAGACTAATTTGTACATCATTGAAAAAACTGTAAAGGCAGAAAGGATGTTGTAGGTCTAAAAACTCTGTTCTTTGTTCTTGATTGGAGCATTTGAGAAGAGAAGTAAGGAAATTGTTTTAAAGTAGATCCTTATGCATTATGGTAACCTAGTAATTTATTTAAATATTACCCATATGAAAAAAGCTTGGAAACCCTAACTTATTTAGAATTGCAGTAAATTACTGTCAGCATAGGAGATTGTTCAAGGTATAAAAGTTAATATACTCAATGTAAATGCATGAAAATGACTATATAAGGAAGCAAATGACACGAAAATGACAAAATAATGACGTAAAATTGAAATAAATGCCCTAAAAATATAAAGTTGCATAAAATAACAAAAAATGACCTAATAAAAATGCATTTATATAATCTAGAGGCCATATTTTATCTACAAGCTGGCAATGTCTAGGCAGCATCAATAAAAAGATGACATGTCATTAGAACCCTGGCCCTGATTATCACTAATCATATAACAATAATTAATATCATGAATATTATTCATCACAATAATGTCTTCAGTTTTGCCTCACCGTTTTAGAACTTTATATGTGGTCCAAGCCGCCTGGGCCTTACAAGACCATGAACTGTTGGGATAGAGATTAGCTATTAGATCACTGACATACTTTTTTGACCAGACAAGGACATGGAAGGCCTCCCCGGTTAGGTCACCAGCCGAATACCAGGCCACCTCCAAGAGAACAAGAACACAGGACGAGACACACCAGTCGCTCACACAATCATGCCAAACAAGGCGAGGTTGTGGTGAAAATGATAAGGGCAGCCTGATGATATCTGGGGATTATAATGGCCTAAAGTTACCTTATTTTCGTTTTACATGTAAGGAAAACCCCTGGAAAAGGCCCCACCTAGGTAACTTGTCCCGACCAGAAATCGAAGCCAGGCTCGCTTAGAATAAAAATCTAAACTGACCACATGGAATTTACACTACATGGTAATGTAGCCTTTTGCAATCAACAAAACTGTCCGAAGTGTACACAGCTGGCTTGGGAAATCACATGCTACTGGGACGATCAAATTAGAGTGGTTACCGATAGAGATCATTACTATAAATTTATACTGTGAGCATGGACAATATCATTTTGTCACTTCACATTTTGATGCAGAATAAGAGTCCTAATGCTGGGAGTGCATATTCAGTTGCCTTAGCCTGACGCAAAGATAGGACTTAAAGTCCGGGTTTGTGCAAACATTAGGTAGCAAGTAATCCAACGGCAAGTATAACAGTCCAGGGCAAGACAAATTCTTATTTGTTTGAATTCAAGTCTGAACACATAATATTAACCTATGAACAATGCTCAGACTTACTTGAGCTGTTAGGTGATATGGTTATTTAACGACGGAGATGTACTGCAACTGTTGACAGTGTGTCTGAATTTTGTCCAGCAGGAGTTCTTTTACATGACTGTAAATCTGAAGACATGGGCCTGTCACAGTTATCAATACTAACTGTGCCATCCAGGCCGACAGATGAGAGGTGAAATTTGGGGGTGGAGTGTGGGAACATTTAATTTGAGTGGGTAAAAGCCGTGCCTCACAACGAATGTCCACACCAGCCCCTGAATGAGTCGGACTCGTATTGGTTTGATGTCAGACGTCTAAGGGGGGCTGTCACACTAAACCGATCGAACGACAGCAATCAATCGACCGATATAACGAACCAATAGACAGCAGTAGTACCAGTCACATAGCATCGATCGTCAGCGATCAACAACGAGCGTGAGGGATCAACTATTCTATGAAATCAAACCTTGTTCGTTTTTCAAGCGACAGTCGATGGCAAATGGCGGGTGAAGAAGATGGCAGCACTCCGAAGCTTCGTACCCACCTGAATTTTAGAATTGATGCTGGAAGATTTAACTTATACAATAATGCCGTTTTAGGCTCACATTTGGATGATAAAGAATTGCACAAACCGATTACTGCACCTAAAGCTACATGTTATTATGTAATTTAATTGTACAAATACAAATATAAATACGATCGAGTTTACGCACCTAGTGGTGGCCGACCGAACTGCAACAAACTCATCTCTTCGCTCAACGAGCGAATTTTACTGCATTCTTCCCGATAGCAGTTCGGCGGTGATTGATCGATAACGCTCGATGGTTAGTGTGACAAGGAACAGAAATGTAGTCGTGAGCGCTTGATGGCAGTCGATTGGTCTTGATCCATCGATGCTTTGTGTGACAGTCCGCTGACACTCAAACATGAACTTATGAATACAAATAGGTTCCATGTTCAGGAGCGAAGGAAGGAGGGGAATAAGCCAAATATTAAGTAGAAGATGAGCTTCTGCTACGTATCCTCCAACGAGAAAAAAAGAACAGGAGCAGGGGTGGGGAGTGACCTGGCGTAGCCGGTTATGTATACCCTTACCAATACAAACCACAGCGCATTATATCGGAAAGATTCCGTGCACTCGTCTGTACATGGACGTTTACGAAGTTTGTTCACACATTATCAGTCACTATGTCCTTTATAAGACCATTGAGCTATACGAATTTCACACTATCATCACTAATTCACAACAACAGTGTTCATACTCCAAACCTTAGTTTTTAATATTATCCTAGGAATTTAAAGGTTAATCCACTGTTGGTAGGCTACTATATTCGCTCATGGAAATACTGCAATTTCTGTCTTGTTCATTGTTCAAGCAAACAGGCAGTTCTTGCGTGAACAGAATGGAAGTTATCGGTAAGGCCAATGATATGCCCACAAGGTTGTCATTTATAGTAAGACTATGTGATTAGTGAGTAGTGTCAAAGTTAAAAAAAAAAAAAAAAAAAAAACTTTTACAAACTAATCGTAACCGTGTGATATATTAACGAAGTAATGCTGGCTGATTACGCGAAGACAGGCCATTTATAAATAGAAAGTCGTTGAGTAGGCCTAGTGGTGAAACGACAGTCTGAGAGTAAGTACCTAGGTACCTAACTTTTAATGAACAGAATTCAATTTTACAATACGAATTAGTAACGTCTTAAACAGTCCTAATTGTTATTCACCCTAGTAACTAGTGTTTTATGTTATCATGTTCTGTTTTTATTTCCTCTCCCCCGTACCATAATATAGGTAGAGAAGTAGCGTGTTCGACCCCAAATTCGAAATTGAGTTTTTATCATAAATACGCGTTTTGAGGTCTCCTGGATCCAAATATACTATTTTCAGAAACATGTCTGTGTGTGTGTCTGTGAACAGCCTAGCTCCAGAACGGAAAATCGCACGAAAAGTAATTTTAAAAAAATTCGAGTTAGGTATAGTATGGGACTCGGCTTTAACTGCTCTGGAATACAGTACTCTCCCCACATTCCTATACTTTCTGGGGATGTGACAAGAAGATTGGCGAAGAATATCTCTTGTTTTTAAGTGAAGTTCACATGAAGAAAATTTTGTTTTTCGCGATTTTCTCGAAAAGAGTTCTAACGATTTTAATTAAATTTTGTACATGAGGTGCTTATAATCTAGGGAATACCAGCCACGCCCAGAGCACAAGTATTTTGTATAACTATTAAATGTTGTCAGTTTCAACACGTTATTTCGGAGCATTCCCGTTTCACAGGCTATTTATCATTCAACCACTTGCTTCATATCCACAAAAATGGCTACTGAAAATGATTTCTAGTAATCTAATAATTCGTATTTAAGATTAAGAGGAAATATCCAGTTTAATATATCGTTAACGTTAGCTTATACACTTATCACAAAATGTGACTTGTCTTCCCTTTGAATATTTAACCTTGAATATAAACCAGCATTACAACACATAAACATTACGTAAACTTTTCAACTTAATAATATTGGGTTTCAAAACTTTGGCTACAGAAAGATAAGATTTCAAACACCGGGCCTGTAGGTTTCTTATTACGTTTGGACTTTCCAATTTGTGTTTTAAATATTTCTTGTGTAGATTCGCGAGAGGCCAAGTTCAGATCTAGGTCCAAATATTTGTAATTAATTACGACTAATATTAGGCCTTTATATGACACACTAGCCTATCAATAAACTACGAAATGTTTCATAGTTCAAATAAAAGACAGATGATTTGTCCATTGATGATTATTTCTTTTAATTAAAGTTTTATCAAATTATATTAATAAATTTCAATATTTAACCGATTTTATACAATAATAACAAACGTGTATTGCAAATAATTAATTAATTAATTAATTAATTTACTTATTATAGCAGTTTTCGCGACCTGTTCAGCGGAACAAAATTTCGCGCGAGACCAAACATGTAACTATGAGCATGAGATTAATGCAGAGCTAAAAGTGAAATAGGAGCGGGTAATAGTTATTTATGATACAAGGTCTAAAAGAAGGATTTTATTTTGCGAGTAGGTATGTTTGCGGAACGAGCCCATAAGGGCGAGTAAAGCAATCATATGAGCAAAATAAAACCATTTAACCAAGTTTATCATAGATTACTATGTTTTATATAGCCATTAACATTTGTGAAATAATAATAATAATAAATATTATTGTAATAATTTACGCACCGTAGCCAGCTATGTTGCAGCTGATAGCTGTCATTGATTTTCTCGTACATTGCTGCCAACATGAAAACGCTTTTCACCAACCAAATATAACGACTTTGCAATCACCGTGAGAAATTTCACATTTAAAAAGGCATAGTGAATTTTCAAAATTTTTAATTTTTATCAAACTGAGTAGGCCTACATTTAATAACCATATGCAAATATTTCTAAAAGAGTGTTTTACATGTGACGGGAACCAAAGTTGGTATCAATGAAGTAACATAAAGATTATATAGCACTAATGCGTTAATGCGCAACTTTTACTCCGTGTATCTTGAGCTAGAAGTTCTATTTTTAATTCAAGCTATCTAAAATATTTTCCACAGTATGGTCAAAAAGTTTGAGCTCGACTTTGATTTTGACGTAAATTCAATATTGTGTTTTTTGATGAAGTTACAATACATGTACCTGAATGTACAGGTAGGGAAAAGAAAGCGGACCGACTAAAATATATAAGTTGCCGATGTGAGCCACTGCGCATGCCTAGCGGAATTCACAGGATAGCAGGGAATGTACTGAAATTTGTTCTAGTGTCGACTGTTGACTTAGCCCATTTCGAAACCCATTAGAAAATGAGCCATTATTTTGTCGGTGTGTTTTCAGACATAAAAATGCACACATAACAGTTGTATAGTCTATCAACTGAAATAAGCTACAAGAGTCGGTCCGCTATTTTTCCCCCCTACCTGTATCTGCTGGTAGAATACGAAGCCTTAACAAAATAGCAAAGACGTATAAGCTTGCTTGCAAGAAACACACTAAAGTCTGAAAGCACAGACCATTTACATACCGTGTGTCCGTAAAGTCACGGTGCACTTTATTTACAGTACAAACAGTAAGTACACCATGACTTTACGTACAGACGGTATTTAGAGTTCATAAAGAAAAACAACTAGTTTCTTGAAAAAAAAATAAAACTCGAGGAAAACGTAGAATTGTCAAGAAATAATTTTATCCACTGTTATTGCAATTTAAATAAGATATTATATTTATAATTTATAATAGAAATATTACATTGAAGTCACATGGAATTTACACTGCATTTGAATGTAGCCATGTGCGGATAACAACACTGTTTGCAGTGTACACAGCTGGCTTGGGAAGTCGGATCTAACGATTTTGTTTAAATTTTGTACATGAAGTGCTCGTACTAAGAACTAAAACTTTCATTTTAAACATTTTTCGCAAAAATTCTCTGAAAGGTAGTTATAAGCCATCCACTTTTTGCAGAAACTCAGTCTTGCCTGGTGGACAATAAAATCCTGTTCACGGAGTCCTCCAGGAGGGACTTTAAGCTGGGATACCCGTGTCATAGAGTTATGGCACGTAAAAGAACTCCAAGCCTAAATTAGAGCCTCTGGACAAAATTCTTCGGCCCTTTCAAGTCTAAATAATACCTTAGTTTCCAACACTGGGGGCAATAGGAGAATACATACAGACAGACAATATGGATGGACTATCATGTTCAAGTTCGTGGTTCTGTAATCTCTATAGGGTATAATAAAAGGCTTTGTCCTGACTGATTGACTTAATGACAGAGAATCAACGTAGAGCCAAGACTATAATAGGTAGAGACTGGAAGACAGTACCTTCGTTTCATAATGTAAGTGCTCACTAAGAAAGGATTTTGCAAAATTTTGATTTTAAATGCAAAAAATCAAATGTTTTTGAGAATACTTAATCCCTTTTTACACAGAATTATCAAATCCAAATCACAGTTCACATGACAATATATTGTTGCCATTGGTCTCAGATGGGTTTGGAAATGGGACTTTGAGAAATTAGAGAAGCTAACAATATAATTCATGTTATAAATAAATATTAAAGAATGAAATCCACGAAAATGCAGTCGCATAACTTTCTCTACCCTGGAGATAGAGAAAACAATACGAGGTATGATATTATGTTTTGGGGAGAAAGTATGAAAGTTATATTGCATTTCTGTTTAATTTCATCCCCAAAACTGTTTTATGGTAACATGAGTGAGAAATAAATATTCTGCAAAGACAATACAATTTTATGTTACCGGAATTTCTGTTTCTTCTTATTTAAACCCCTACCAGGCTTGCTGTGTGCTGTACAAGCGACGGGATGCATAATTCTACATCCTCTATAAGCCATAAAAAGCTAATATGAAGCATTTTCTGAGGGAATAGATTGAGTGTGATAAGTCGTTCTTCCTATTTCAAATTATAAATACCTATATAAGGACCTTCATAAGTTAATTTCCAATTACAAAATAAAAATCCCGGGCGACGCCGGGCCTTTTAAGCTAGTTGTTACATATAGCCTACCTAAATAAGGTTTCCATAGAAAGTAAGTGAAAAGTATAGCCTATTGTTAAAAGCAAATTAATTAAAAAATTACCTATCAGTGGTGTATGCTTCCGTTAAAAATCAAATCACCCGCAAGAAACGTCCACTGTAATAGTTTCGACTTATAAAGCAAATTTCATTATTGTACTTCATTCTAATAATATTGCATTACATAATTATGATTCAATTCAATTGGTGAAACACAATTTTACTCGAATCTCTTTCTATTACATTAACAGATGTTTATAAATTTGATTACTAAAATTTAGTGGTTGTAATGATTTAATTACCAGCAGGTGCCCGCGTCTTCGCCCGCGATAGTTAATTCAATCGCTAGATTTTTAAATAATTTATTTAAGAGCAAAATAATTAAAACATTATAATTACTAACACTTACACGTGAATCATTCATAAACTAAACGATTAATAATGATTATAATGAAACAGCTAAAAATCCGGCTTTGGAGTGCATTCCACGATTAGAATGCCTTAGAAAAACGACCTCCGTTTGAGTTTCCTGCCCCCAGAAAAAAAAAAAAACATAGAGCACAATTTTTACGTTCTTTACATTTCCTATTGCTCCCGTATATGTAATAGCATGACTTACATTTGGTGTAACGGTATTTTACTATGGTAACTGATTATAAAAATGCATCTGCTTCTATAACATTTGTGAAACGTACTTGTTTGTTTGTTTCTTTTGTTTAACCGATAAATTTAGAAAAAGATGTGCACATCAAATTTTAAATTGAAACTTGCGAATTTAACAAAAATTGATTTACTTAATTAATTTAATTTAATTATTTTCTATTTTTAAATTTTGTACCGTTTTAAGAACACAGTTTTGTTAACCACATTTTATAGTATATTAATTAAAAGTTGTACAATTAGCAGAATAATATAGAAATTGGTGAAAAAATATCTGATGTGAAACACATAACTTCCTCTCCCCTTAATACAGTCCAGTAGGCTATACAGTACACGGGTGTATTGAAGTAGTTTGCATTCAGTTGTCTTAGCCTCATTAAATGTTTCATAATTCGTATCATCCTATTTAAGATAAAAACTATTTAATATTAATAATCGAATCTCATAATTTGCCTTCAATTTATTTAATCTAAATTTCTTTCATCAACTTCTATCTCTAAATGACTATCATAAATCTATATTAATAAAAGGAAGTGTCTGTCCTCCTCCATCTGTCCGCGATGCCCAGCGAAATCTACTGAACGCAGAGATCTGAAATTTTATACATAGGCGGACTAAAGGGTCGGAATGTGCACCTCGAAGCCGGAATTTTAATTTTCGCTTTAGTTCGTGAGTTATGAGTGAAAAACGGGCAGAAAACGTGTATTTATTCCGTTTTCGAAGCATGAGTTTTCACTAATACAAATCAATTACACTAGGCTTTGGCTATTTTTGTCAAACCTTCGACATAAAAGCATCGCGATCTCTTGAATGTTGTAGCTCACGCTGGTCGATTCATTTGTTTTGAATGTCAAGGCACGCAAACATAATGTGAAATTTTGAACCTACACCGAAGAGGATTATTATTAAGTGCCAGTATGGTACTTTATGAGGTTGTGTGGGGGACGAAAAATGTCTGTCCGTCTGTCCGTCTGTCCGTCCGTCCGTCCGTCCGTGTGTCTGTACGCGCTCTAACTCAAATACGCTTTATCGATTTTTAATGAAACTTGGTATACGCGTTTATAATGTCCATGGGAAGAACCCTATTGAAATTGGACCAAATCGGTTCACCGGTACGCTTTATCGGATTTTCATGAAACTTGGAATACCTATTTATAATGTCCATGGGAAGATGTCTATTGATATTGGACCAGATCGGTTGGGCGGTACCGGAATAATGCCCAATTTAGTGCCTTTTTATGGTAATATATCACAAAGGCGTGGATAACTCAAATACGCTTTATCGGATTTTCTTGAAACTTGGTATACGAATTTATGACGTTTTTGGGTACAAGCCTATTGAATTAGGGCCAAATCGGTTGATCGGTACCGAAGTAACGCGTATATCAATATTAATTTTGTAATCAATATTCTTTCAAGGCCCACAATGTAAGTTTATTAAAAAAACTTAACAAATTGCCAATCGTTTATTCATATTGTTAGCAGCCTTCATTGATTTGTTTCTTCATAACGATGTCAGTGTGGCTAAATAATAACTTAAATAAACGATTTATAACAACCAGCCGTTGAATATTGATATTATAATGTGTATTCTATGGTTATGTAGACTACCGATATTTACATTAGGCTATATTTTCCTGTGAGTATTTTTCTTATCGTTCCTGTGTAGCAATATACCTAATGTAATTCCTGACAGATTGATTTCATATGCTTATTATTCATTCATAACCTTTGAGGCTGCTTTAAATTGAAACAGAGATATCAGCGAATCGTAGGTCTATTGCATCATTATTATTATTGCCGGCACATTTTGTTTTTGGAGTTAACTCGGACATCTATTACAAAAATAACTTTTATGCATGGGCCTATCATAATTGCGTGTATCACTGATTAAAAAAAAACATACTGGCACTTGGTTATATCAGTTTACCTGATTTTATTATTATATAGGGATAATCAATATTAGCCTAAATATGGTCAAACGTTGTTCGATTTGGACGAAACTCACTATACAGGGGGTTTCCGGGCCTAGGAACTCGAATCTGAGGTCGCTTTTACCAGGTGACGCTATCTAATCGTGATATGTAGTCCACATGATTTAGGTGTTAATATAATGATTTAACTATTATGCTCTTAATTTTTAATTTTTGAAATAATTATCGCGGGCACATGCTATCTTAAAATAATAAAAGGACGTGTTTGTCTGTCTGTCCACGATGCCCAGCGAAATCTACTGAACGCAGAGATCTGAAATTTTAAACATAGATGGGCTGAAAGGTGGGCGAATGCGCATCGAAGCCGGATTTTTAATTTTAGCTTTCGTTCGCGAGTTGTGAGTGAAAAACTGGCAGAAAACGTGATTTTAGCGCTGTCGAAGCATCAGATTTCAGTAATACATTTCAATGTCAAATCAATTGCAGTTGGCTTTGGCTATTTTTGTCATACCGTGGTAATAAAAGCATCGCGATCGCTAGAATGTTGTAAGCCCACGCTGGTCGATTCATTTGTTTAGAATGTCAAGGCCCGTAGACATATGAAATTTTCAACCTACACGGAAGAGGGGTATCAACATAGACCTAAATATGGTTAAACATCGTTCGATTTGGACGAAACTCACTATACAGGGATTTTCTGGGCCAAGGAACTCGAATCTGAGATCGCTTTTACCAGGCGACGCTATTTAATCGTGACATGTAGTCCACGTGATTTAGGTGTTAATAAATATAATGATTTAACTATTATGCTCTTAATTTTTAAATCTTGAAATAATTATCGCGGGCGATCGCTTGATTTTGTAAGTCCATCCTGGACGATTCATTTATTTAGAATATCAAGGCCCGAAGACATGAAATTTTCAACCTACACGGAAGAGGGATAATCAATATAGGCCTAAATATGGTCAAATATTGTTCGATTTGGACGAAACTGACTGTACAGGGGTATTCTGGGCCAAGGAACTCGAATCTGAGGTCGCTTTTACCAGGGGACGCTACCTAATCGTGGAATGCACTCCACGTGATTTTGGTGTTAATAATTATAATGATTTAACTATGCTCTTAATTTTTAGTTTTTAATTTTTTAAATAATTATCGCGGGGGAAGCCGCGGGCACATGCGGGCACATGCTGTTTGTCTGTCTGTCCACGATGCCCATCGAAATCTACTGAACGCAGAGATCTGAAATTTTAAACGCAGATGGACTGAAATGTGGGCGAATGCACCTCGAAGCCGAATTTTTAATTTTAGCTTTCGTTCGCGAGTTATGAGTGAAAAACTGGCAGAAAACGTGATTCGCGCTGTCGAAGCATCAGATTTCAGTAATGCATTTCAATGTCAAATCAATTGCAGTTGTCTTTGGCTATTTTTGTCATACCGTGGAAATAAAAGCATCGCGATCGCTTGAATGTTGTAAGCCCACGCAGGTCGATTCATTTGTTTAGAATGTTAAGGCCCGTAGACATATTAAATTTTCAACCAACACGGAAGAGGGATAATCAATATATAGGCCTAAATACTGTATGGTGAAACATTGTTTGATTTGAACGAAACTATACAAGGCTTTTCTGGGCCAAGCAACTCGAATCTGAGGTCGCTTTTACCAGGCGACGCTATCTAATCGTGGTATGTAGTCCACGTGATTTAGGTGTTAATAATTATAATGATTTAACTATTATGCTCTTAATTTTTAATTTTTGAAATAATTATCGCGGGCGAAGCCGCGGGCACATGCTAGTATATACATAATTTTAAAATAGTTTTTTTAAAAATAATCTTGAACTATCTAAATTCTTTTGAAAAACTGTTAAACTGTTTTTAGTTTATACACTAATTTTTGTATATATTTTTAAATTGTAAATATAGGCCTACACACACACATATACAGTGCGTGTCAAAAGAGTCTCCGCAGTGAACTCAGATGCATGCGGGTGTGGTTAGGTTGGTAGCGGGACTACATTGTGGCAGGTCAGTTCATATAGACTTATATAAAAAGGAATTAAATATAGTATTGAAGATTCGAATTTCCCGCAAGATTATGAACTACTAAATCTATCATTACGTCCAGACTATTAGAATGACCATAAAACAAAGTACATGACGAGACAGAGGACATATAGGCCTACACGGATAATTTGATATATAACACGACCAACTGAATCAAAAGACATTACAGGCAATTACAAATAATTAATCAAACGATTAATTATTAACACGACAACCTAGGAAATAACATCATTCAACGCGTAATCGAGAGGGCTATACAACTATACTTATTACGGACAATAGTGACAAATACTTTAGGAATTATTAGACTAAATAGAGGAATACAATGTATTAGAGGCGGTGCTCGCCTGGCTGGAAAGATTCTTGACGCCACTACTTGCTTGACACATTTGACAAATAGGTTCAGCCTCAAACCTCACTCCACTTAACGACAAATATTTAAACTCATAGCAGAAGACTTAGTTAATTCCCAATCACAAGACACAAAGCTACCTGACAGAACCAATTAATACAGTCCCTATAATGGAGTACCGTAAAAATTTTAGTACTGATTTGTCTAACCAATAGAATCTTGTGAAGTACATATAGGAGAGTCAGAAAAACTTGGGTAGACATCACCATATTCTGGACCGGGTGTTTTAGACGCCATTTTCCAAAATGGCCGAAACAGATTTTATTTTGTATATATTTCTGCTCCTGTGACAGTCATACTCATCATTTAGGTGTATAAATATATGTTTTTAAGGGCAAGGAATCTATTAAGATGGTTTGTGAAGTTGCCTGACTGCTATTTATTAAAGAAAATCAGTTATTTTGGATTTTAAATAAAAATATGAAAAGAAGTGAAATAATATTCTCAGAATATTCACAGAAGTAAACTCCGTTATGGAAAGCTGAGTGTAAAAATGACATACTTTTTTCTTAGTCTATCTGTAACATTGTTCACCACATTTGCAACACACTGTGCATGTCAAATATTGCAATTTACATTTACACCTACTAGAAACACATGTTGTACAACGGCGCGGTATTAATAGTTCAGAAGGCATTTTGTTAAGTCTTTAGCACACCATTTGCATCTTTGCACCATCCATAATCTGTCAGCTGCAGGCTTGTATCAGGATAATAGTTCTGTGATAAGTTTAAACATTCCCGTAAAACAAAAAAGCATCCTCGATTATGTCCATTTCTTATTGAAAAAGATGAGGGTAGCTCTGATATGTGTTTCTACTTGTGTAATGAATAACGAAGTACATATGTCTTAAACTTTGATGATGGATAACTTGAACAAGGTATTCCTCTGCTTTGTCGAGCGTTTCTTCAGACAGAGTATTATGTTCTGCAAATTGAAGTAGTAAAGCTTCTGGCGATGCTTTTAGTGCAGATGGTTTTGTTCCAATCTTACTTGAGACATCACAACCTGTAAGTATGTGGGCCTTATTTAAAGTGTTGCAAAGTGCAGCTCCCACTTTGGAGGTAACTGGGAGCTGCACTTTGCAACACTTTAAATAAGGCAGAAAGCACTATCCGGACATTATATTTATTTTATAATAATATAGAAGAAAGGTGCACTCGAAAGAGCATATATTTATTTTCAGACATAAATCGACACCCACCTTAACCAACGGGTATAACATTGACCTTGGAGCAGGTAGTGTCCGTCCTCACATTCCTTTGAAACAGTAGTACTGTGATAAGATAACTGATGATAACTGTGGGGTTGCATGTTTTTGCAGTGAAGTGCAGTTTTTGTGTGAACCATCGAATTGAGTGCATGTATAGTTAAACGCGCCCTGTTGTGCTGGTAAAATCATTATGTTAACTATCGAAGAAAGAGTGTTTTTAGTTGAACATGTATTCCGTGAGGGTGATAAGTTTACGGAAAATGTAAAACTTAAATTTCGTGAACGGTTTAACATTCGATACGTCCCTTAGCTACCGCGGCTACGGAGACCGGCTTTAATTAGCGGGATCCGTTGCCAACCTAACTGTGGTGAGTGAGCGTCTTAGCGCATTCACTTCACTGCGGAGACTCTTTTGACACACCCTATATATATATATATATATATACAGCCTTACTAATAAAAGCTGCTTATATCTGCGTTGAACGGTTGTTTGGTTGTTCTCCGTGTAAGTTCTACATAAGCCGTATTACCAATAAACGCAGTATAATTCCAAGGGTTACTCTGGGTTTGTAAGTGGAACGTCATCAAAGACGTCACGCTGGTTATGACGTTACTAGCCTCAGGCTATGAAGGACTGCTGAACGCCATCTATCGGAGCCGTGAACAAACAGCAACACGTCGTCTGCAGACATTCAGTATTTCATTATATTGTTTTCAGAAAGCTGTAATCATGGGTACAAGTATGGAAATATGTCCCGCAAACAATGAAAAGTGTTTATAATTCCGCAAAAGCAGCTCAGAATATGCATAGCCTCAAAATCCAATCTCTGACATCTACGAAACGACCGGCTGTTACGGATATCGGCCATCTTGATTATTTACTTGAAGCTTATACAAGGGGGCCAGGCTGTGTAAAGCGTTGCACACATTCAGCCTTATGCAAGGATTATTAGTACATTTTTCTCCTCAGCTGTGTATATTCCTTGTATAAATGTTACAACTGGATTATTAGTAAGACTGTTATGTTTTCGGTATGTAGCAGACAAAAAAGCGTGTAATATAGTATATTAAAAAAATAATAACAGTTGGAAACCTCTTAAGGATGTGTCCATTGGAATAATTTGAGTATTTACGTCAGAACAATTTCATCATAACGGTAATTTTTTTGGTAGAGTGCACAAAAAATAGATACCGTACCAATAATACTTCGTTCCGCTCCTAAATGACTTGCTGATAAGTAAATTGACAAGAATTTGAATTTTAAACGAGTGTGTGGAATACAACTTACGACCAAGTCGATTCCTGTTTTCTTGTTTTTGAAACTTTCTCACGGCCTTCCTTGTATTATCAGGTAACTTATATTTCGTAGTTGAACATCGTCAGTACACATAGTTGAAGTCAGTTTTAATACTCTTGGAAGATGGAAAAGGGATTATAGTTAGGCAAGGATTATAACCAGGCCCGGGTATTCCTTGTATTATCAGGTAACTTATATTTTGTAGTTTCATCGTCAGTACTCATATTTGAAGTCAGCTTTTAATACTCTTGGAAAATGGAAAAGGGATTATAATTAGGCAAGGATTATAACCAGGCCAGGGTGGTGTGGATTGGGAAAGATTGAATTCTAAATTTTCAAACCCAAACAGATCCCTGGTCATAGTGGTGGGTTTGTTACCAATCAGTTATTAATAGGGCTGGAGTTATAGCCTATGAGTTAGATTTTTTTAATACTAAGACCGATAAGTTATTCAAATATATTTTAAAAGTTTGTTTGATCGTTTTGGTTATTCAACATCGGCTGTGTAAGTTACTAGATTCCAGGTAATTTAATAATACCAAATGGTTTAGTATTATAAAAATTATCTATGCAGTAAAAACATATTATAAATAATTTTCAAATATAAATTTGGACTAAGAACAAGTCTAATTTACGTATATGTCTAGAATAAAGTGTCTAAGTTTAAATAAGTATAATTTACAAAGTGTCTAATAAAAATATTCATAAAATATTTCCACGGTAATGAACAACTACAGTATTATTAAAATACAGATATTTGGTAGTGATATTCTAACTAAGGTCACGTACACCCTTACTTCAAATAAAGGTAAAATATTGCATTATGCAACGAACCTATAGTGGCATTTATTAAGATAAAGCATGTTTACGAAAAGAGCGAAGCAATTGGACAGAATCACATTCTTATTGTTATTCTAACCACTTCAAAGCCGACTGGAACACTTTAAGTTAACCGAGATTTCGGTTGATCGGTGGTCGGATATTCGAAGTTCTACGGTACTTACAATGGAAGCCAAGTTAATTGGCCTCTATGGAACCAGACCCCGATCCAAATAAATTAATTGTGGTTAATCTTAAGTATAATTATAAGGGAGCCATATAACATTAAAAATGTCATTTTTCTATTTGTTTATTTTATGAATGAGATTTCCACTTAATTGAAGTCAAGACATTATCCAGACATCTTTAGTACTGTACTTACAGAGTTACGAATTTGAACATGGAAGACCATTTCATGTGTGTCTAGACAGAGGAGAAGAAATAAGAAAAGGACACGAGTAAACCCCCACTAAAGCTCTATTGTAGAAAAACGAACATGGTTATTTTGTTACTCAAGGGAAGGGGTGTCGAAATTTAAACTCTTATGATTGAATTTCGTTAAAGGCATTTTGAAATTCGAAATAATAAAAAATAATAATTAAAGTTATCTAATTTTTAAATACTTTAATATTTTAATTTTTTAATACTTGAATATTAGTTTTAAAAACAAAATCCAGAGAAAACAAGAAGACCCAAATCAACTTTACAAATCCATATTACATTTTAACATAAGCACCTCGGGTACAAAATTTAAACAAAATAGTTGGTGCAGTTTTCGAGAAAAAAAAAATTATCTTATAGAGAATAGTGAAAGTAAGAGAAAGTCTTCGCTAGTCTTCGTTCACATTCACGGAAGATAATATCTAATCCAAACACAACATTTTGTGAAATGTGCTTTGAATTTTTCCTGGTGCTGGTAATATATGATATTTTCCCGGGCTACTAACCAGGTGGTGAATTGGATTAATTCCGACGTTTCGAAGCCAAACTGAGGCTTCATTGTCAAGGAGAATGAAATGCCGGGATTAGATGGCGTGTATTTATAGGACTGCTGTGAATGGGGACATCCGGATTGGAGAAAGGATTTGTTGAAGACCAACCAATCAGGAAACAGATGGGTGCTGTGGGAATTAATCCAATTCACCACCTGGTTAGTAGCCCGGGAAAATATCATATACAACATTTTGTTTTTATGCGATTTTTCGACCTCGAGCTTTGCTGTTCAAGACATACAGACATAGACTCGTTTGCAGAGTAAGAGCGAGAGTGAGATAGTGAGAGTGAGAGAGAGAGACATACAGACAGACATGTACTTCAAAATTGTATTTTTGGATCCATGGGACCTCAATCCTTTACTACTGCTACAAACTCGACATAGAATTTTAAGGGAGTGCTTAATACTTCCTCTACACCAAATAAGTTACTATGGTAGACATACACAAAGTATAAATAAAAAATTGTATTCTAAAAATTAATATAATTAAAAAAAATTCTCATAGCAAAGTTATACCAAATGGATCAAAATGGCAAGAGAAAAATAAGTTCTCTAGTCCAGGTATGACAATCATGCGGTCCATAGGCCGCATTCTCACCTTTACAAGCCTAACCGCGGTTCTAAAAAAGGATACATTTTAAGCTAGCTTAAATTTCGTTTCAGTTTTCTTAAAGATCAAGGCTGACTGATTAGCATTTCTCAACTTCCAAAGTCGGAACTGCACAAACATTTCAGCTAGGCATAGCAAAAATTGTCATTCAAAATGAAGTGTCAATCCTCAGAACAAAACAATAAAAATAGTCGTAAGTAAATGTTCATTTTTAAATGTAATTTTTGTGCAATGTGTTTGTTGCTGTTGAATACAAGTCTGTTGTCGTTGAAACTTGCGTTTTGTTTTCTTTTGTTAAACTACTTCATTACTTTGCATTCATGAATGTGGCTTCCCAGCTAAACCATTAACTTGTTTGCACATTAATCTAAGTTTAAATAATAAAAATATTCTACAGTAATTTTCTATTAACTTAGTTCTCGTGTGTGGCCCTCATGATAAAGCAAATGTGACCCTTATGGACCTCGGGGGACTCTCAATTTGACATTCCTGCTCTAGTCTATACCGGGACTTCGTGTGCATGTAATTGTGATCGTACATATGCAGAAACCAATGGGCCAGTTGGAGTACATAATTCATAAGGATATTGAACATTATAAAATTAAGACCTTAGTCTAAATCATGTTTTATCAAGCGGACCGACCGCACTTGGTGGCATGAAAGAACAGTACCACTCCTACAAAACCGAGTCCACTGCACCGGTCAATTGCACTTCATTACATACGAGGTTCGTCGCTGACCTCCCACCCATAGCATATTATGTTACATAAGATTAAGATAAAACTAAGGAAAAGGGGGGAATGGAATTAAAAAAGGGAAAATCCTGAGAAAACTCCGATCACACGACTCAGCTTTACTGACGGTGAGTTAGAAACCCATTCTCTGGTGACCATAATATGCACACGTCCTGCCTGAGACCTGCTATCTCCGAAATGGACAAGAAAAACAATGCTCCCGACCTAAAAGAAATAATTCAATGACAAAGTAATTAAGTTATTAGCATATATTCAGCGAAAACAACTTCAACAAGTAGTAATTTATCGTAATATTATAATTTATATGCCCCCTATCGCCTACTGATAATAAGCTACTTCCTCCTCTTTGTCATTTTTTGAAGACTTTTAGTTTCTTCCCCCTAGCCCGCCTTCTTCTTTGTAACCTATGTCACTAAAACTGATTAAAACATGCATTGTTATCCCTCACGGTTACAACTATCCATCCTCTTATTCAGCCTATTTGCATTAGGTCTGTTCCAGGAATCGTTAACACACGCCACACGCATGTGCAAATTGTGAATTCATCGATTACAGTAATCCGCCGCGAATTCATGACTTCGTCTTTTTGAATTTTCGTTCCAGCCAGTTTTCCCACCAGTTGTATGTTACCAGAAAGTCAGCGGGTTGTAGCATCAATTACTTTCAGACACATGCACATTCACATTACGCGTAATAGGCCTAATGGAAATATCCCGCGCGACGGAATTACCCATTTCTCTTGAGATATTTATAACTAGGGACCGGATTCTTAGGTTTTTACCTATTTTTTTCCTTACTTCCAAAACAAAAAGCGCTCATACACTTTTTCGAATCATGTCCATAGGATTCACCCACATTAATTCTGTAGCACCTAAAAATACCTAAATGGGGTATAAAAACCTAAATATACCTAAACGGGATATAAAACCTAAAATATCTAATTTAGGCTACTTTTTTGTATTTTTTGTTTGTCGGTTGAGAAATCGGTATTTTGCGGAGAGACGATAATTTTTGTCGGGTTGAAATTAATACCACCAGCGTTTCGTTCTACCCATTGTCGTCTAGGATGGACAGTATCAAGAGAGGAAGTGTAAGAGTACCGGCGTATTCCTTACTGTAACCAGGAAATATGAGGCAATCTTATTTTCACTGCTTCTTTTGATTGTTTATGCTTTCTTTCTTCAATCGTATAATTGTCCTAAAGCAAGTTTACACAAATTTAAGTCAATTTTGTTAAGTTAAACTTTAAAAGTATTATGTATTGAATCCTATGTAAAACATTTAAATTCATTAAAAAAATTATTCTTCCCGAAAACGATATTTTGGAGAAAAAACCTAAAAAAAAAAACTATTTCACCTAATGGAAAACCTAAAACAGTGTTTTTAAAAACCTAAAAATCCGGTCCCTATTTATAACCAATAAGCAGTTTCTTGTGATATATTAAGATCGATAAATTTATAGGATATATATATATATATATATATATATATATATATATATATATATATATATATATATATACCGCCGGTGTGGTCTTGTGGTTAGCGTCGCTGACTACAGATCCGTCGGCCCGGGTTCGATCCCCGTTGGCTCCTCGGATTTTTCTGAGTTGGGAGGTTTGGTAGGTGTGTACCCACCCTCGTGATTCAAATTGAGGAGCTACTTGATAGAGAAGTAGCGGCTCCGGTCATGGAAACCACCATTAACGGCCATGGGTGTCGGCATGTTGACCACATGCCCCCCAATCCTGCCATCTGCCTATGGTAGATGACGCAGAGGCATCATATTTACAGTTTTAAAACAATCTAAATTAATTATTTCACCCAGATCACGGATTGAAAATGTCAAACGTAAAAATGTATATATATATATATATATATATATATCAAGGGCGCCCATATGATATTTTCTAGGGGGGGGCAAAATTTTTAGTTAATTATTTTTTGTCCCTTTAACTTCTTGGGTTAGTTTGTAACATTACATTAATAATAT
This sequence comes from Ectobius pallidus, assembly GCA_964059195.1. Classification (NCBI taxonomy): domain Eukaryota; kingdom Metazoa; phylum Arthropoda; class Insecta; order Blattodea; family Ectobiidae; genus Ectobius; species Ectobius pallidus. The sequence goes on from CAXKWD010000009.1 coordinate 86,806,770, forward strand.
AATAATGTAAGTGCAACAATGAAGTAGCCAGAAAATAATTTCGGGGAGGATTGGAAGTGGCAGGGGATTTGGAATACCCCCCAAGCAAGGGGGTCGTGGGTCCATCCCCAGAAAATTTTAAAATATTCAACTAATTAAAATCACTTTTTACGCTATTTTAGCAGTGAAAAACTAGTTAGGAAATTTGTTTACGTGCCAATGTAAACAAGAAATCGTTACCTAAGTCGGGGTCCACCCCTGGAAAATTTTTAAATAATGAACTAGTTGAAATCACATTTTACGCTATTTTAGCTCTGAAAAACAAGTTATTAAATTTGTTTACCATACTTTAAGATATGCCAACTTAAACAAGAAATTGTTACCTAAGTCGGGGGTTACCCCTGGAAAATTTTTAAATACTGAAGTAATGAAAATCACATTTCACTCTATTTTAGCTCTGAAAGACTAGGTAGGAAATTTGTTTACCATACTCTAAGATATGCCAACTTAAACAAGAAATTGCTACCTAAGTCGGGGGTTACCCCCGGAAAATTTTTAAATACTGAACTAATGAAAATCACATTTCACTCTATTTTAGCTCTGAAAAACTAGGTAGGAAATTTGTTTACCATACTCTAAGATATGCCAACTTAAACGAGAAATTGTTACCTAAGTCGGGGGTTCACCCCCGGAAGATTTTTAAATACTGAACTAATGAAAATCACATTTTATGCTATTTTAGCCCTGAAAGCTAGTTAGCAAATTTATTTACCATACTCTAAGGCATACCAAGGTAAACAAGAAATCATTACCTAAGTCGGGGGTCCACCCCCGGAAAATTTTTAAATATTGAACTAATTAAAATAACATTTTACGCTATTTTAGCTCTGAAAAACTAGTTAGGAAATTTGTTTACCATACTCTAAGACATGCGAACTTAAACAAACCTAAGTTATAATACTCATTACTATTTATAAGAAAAGTTAAATATCACAAGGAACAATGGAAATAACAGGCCTACTCATTAAGTTATGGAACCAAAATAACTGCTATATCATATTTGACACACCCACAAAAATTGTTTAATTTATTATTTTTTTTTAAATACAAAAATAGAATTTTAGGTTTTGATTTTTGGGGGTCCAAACCCCCAGGATCCCCTTTTCTAATCCAGTGTGGATTCTGCTTCCATGGTGTCGATATGGTAAAACTTCTGCAAACTTATGTCTCTACTGACTTTCAAATAATTGTCTTAAAAGAAAAAAAACAGACTATAATGATTAATATAGAATTTTTTCCTTTCCCTGAGAGCTAGGGGGGGGCCGCGGCCCCCCCCTGCCCCCGGGTATGGGCGCCCTTGATATATATATATATATATATATATATATAGTTTAAACGCTACTATGATCGCCAAACAAGATTATATTCTAACCAATTGTATTGAAAGAAAAGTCGCAGTACATGGTTCTAATCTAATACATATCTGGACAATGTGTAATCTGCCAGACAAATTTTAACCAGTCACCAGAGGTTTATCTGGAGGTCATAGTAACAGCCCTTATAGTATCCGTAGCATCTTGAAAGAAGAAAAAATAGAAATAACATTAAAAATGGCACCCTATTGTTAGGGTTGGTTGCCACAAGTCCTAAAAGAGCGAGACTGTCCTGAACTTCAGCTTCAAGAAAGATACCCTGTCTAATTATTTAAAATTTATTTCTAATGTAATGAAGAAACAAGGCTCCTACTAAACACAGAGTTTGTAAAACTGCTTTCTGAGTTTCAATATGATCGGTCCGGAATATTGAGGCTACCAGTCGTAAATTCTTGTGATTCCTTCTTCCAGTATTCCCATCCTTTGCTATGTTTGCGGGTCAGGCGTACATTTTTGTTAAGTAATTAAGATGGAACCAAAATGGTTTCAAACGGGGTACGAAAAGTTGTCATGTGAATTTTTATGTTTTGCTGTGTTTTACGAGATTCCTAACAATGGCATAATCACTCCTGCTACAGCCTTGAGATGATATGAGAAATGCCACAGCTGGAACTGGAAACAGTAAATTACAAGAAAGCTACTAAATGCTTAAAATTGCATTTTTATGGTAATGAAAATAAGTACTTGCCAATAATTGTCATGTTTTGTCGGGATGGCACGTCATGTTAACTACATAGGCTGCTTAATTTATTTGTACGTGGGCATGACGTGCTATTAAGAACAAAACACGTCATTGTCTAGCGACAACAATAATACTGCTTTTTACGCAAACACATTTACTAGGGAATCGTTATATACTGGGTAGACGCAGAATTTAAGTTTTATTTTGAATTTATAATTTCAGCCTCACAAGTAATTTAGGAAGACATCATATCAACCACATGTCTCAAGATGCAGTGACGCCGTTCTTTCCATCTTTCGCCAATGAACAAGCACCAATACCATCCGGTCAGTGTCCAGTGACGGCTACACTGTGTGCTCTATCCTGGATACTGTCTAAAATCTTCAACCGCCAATCTGTCACCGACACATTCTCGCCTCTTGACGTCAAGGATGAGTCTCACTTCGATTTCATTGTAGTCGGAGGTGGTACGGCTGGCAGTGTTCTGGCAAGCAGGTATGGAACTGTACTGAAATAAATAATCTAAAGAATATACTTTTAATTATCCCATACAAGCGATTCTACAGCTTTGAGTAGACTGTAGTCTCTGTAGATGTCGGTCTGGGTGGTCTAGTTAGAATGGCGCTGGCGTTCTGTACAGTAGTATTATTTCTGTCTGACACTGCTCAGAAAGATGCGCCGTAGACAGACGAGTCCACTATAGAAAAATTGTCATGTTAAGGGGTGGTTGTTTATTAGTACACAGGTCTCGGAAGAAGGAACATCTCTTGTTGCGGTGCCTTACAGACAGTGCTTCAGGTGAGTGCAGTTGTGCGCAAGACTTTTGCAACATGCCTCCGATTCATAGTAAACTGGGAGGGAGTAAAGTTATTCATTCGCAGACAAGAGAAGTAGTATATAATGTATATAAATATTTTCGGGATGTGAGGGGTCAGCGTGCATCTGTATATAAAAGGGTTTCAACAGCTACAGGTGTATCCATTAGTACTGTGAAGCGAATCGTGAAAGAGGCCAAAAGTATTGAAGAAGGAGCTTCTAATTCTTTTTCTACCCCTGATAAAGAAAGAATACGTACCTCGAAGAAATCATCTCCTGACAATTTTAACGAAGAAGTAGTCCGACGAACAATTAATAATTTCTATATTGAAGAAAAGCAGAGACCGACTTTAAAAAAAATACACTCAAGACTAAAAGAAAAAATTGACTTTCAGGGTAGCATCTCTACACTCAGGAAAATTATTTTACATATTGGTTTTCGGTGGAGGAAAACAAGAAATAATAGAAAAATTCTTGTGGAACAACAGAGAATAAAGTCCCTCAGATGTGCCTATTTAAGGTCTATTCATCAGTATAGGACTGAAGGGCGTTCAATAGTGTACATGGATGAAACCTACCTTCACACAACACATACTACACCATGTGCCTGGAGTGACGAATCGCTGAGTGGACTCTTCTCGCCAGTTTCGAAAGGACAACGGCTTATTATAATTCACGCTGGAGGAGAGCATGGCTTTGTGCCCAATGCTTATTTGAGATTCATTTCACACAGAAAAACAGGGGACTATCATGGGGACATGGATTTCAATAACTACGAGCAGTGGCTAAAGGAAAGACTAATTCCAAATCTTTCTCCTCACTCAGTCTTGGTTATTGATAATGCCCCTTACCATAACGTGCAGCTGAATAAGCCTCCCACATCGAATTCCCGAAAAGACGTGATGATATCTTGGTTGCAGTCCCACCTTGAAAACGATAATTTTGAGAAACAAAACTTTCATAGTAAGACAAAAGCTGAAATTTATGAACTAATACTGACACTTAAGCCACAACACCGAAGCTACAAAATCGATCATCTTCTCCAGCAACATGGCCACGATGTTTTAAGGCTCCCCCCTTATCACCCTGAGCTCAATCCGATAGAACTCATATGGGCTACTGTAAAAAATTGGGTAGCCGAAAACAATGTGACATTTAAAATGGCAGATGTCATGAAGATTACGGATGAGAAGTTTTCCTCAATATCTGCAGAGGAGTGGAAACAGAGATGCCAGCACGTGAAGAATATTGAACAGGAATATCTGGAAAGGGAGGGACTCCTGGATGCGGCTCAAGAATTGGTCATTCATTTGGGTGGTGATAGTGATGCTTCTAGTGAGAGTGATTCGGATGCTAATAATGTTGGTGGTGATGGTGATGATGATGCTGATAGTAATGGTAAAGGGGAAAGACTCTCAGTCTCTGGTGTCACTCCTATGGAATAATATCCAGTCCTGTAATTGAGCACAGCGGTAACACCACACTTGGTATGTAGAGTAAATATATTAAAGTTCCATACTGTATGTTAGAGTTAAAACATTTAATGTTAGTGTTATAACATTTAATGAATGAGGTAAAAATATCTGCCAGAGCTGTACTTGGATAGGGATTTGTTTGTAAACACAAACGCTGACTAAAGATATATAAGCTACTACTGTCATGATCGGCGGGATGGGAAGGTCTCTGAATTAACCCACACCGCTGGATTCTCTTCTCCTCACTCGCGTTTCGTCGGGGTCAGACAGAAATAATACTACTGTACGCGTTCTGTACGCGGATTCGACCGCATCCCAGATCGATGGAATTTTAAGTTTTGTGCGCATAAATGTGTCATTCTCATATCTGCATATATACAAGCATGTAAAATAACTTTTACGTACAAATTTCGGCACATTGGTGACGGTTAGGCCTACAACCCCAAATAGAAGTATACTCCGGTGTTATATAACCAAATAACCAACCAAGAACCTACACTTGAATAAAGTTTGATAAGAATTATAAACACACAGTTTAAAGAGATAGCCTAACTAGTGATTTAAATTTTATTCATAATATCTAAAAAAACTTAGTTATTCTATAATATGTTTCTGTAGGCCTGTATCTTATAGGGAAATTAACGGAAACCACATAGACAAAATTTATTGTAAAAGTCAGGAGATATATTATTTTCATACTTCCAAGCACGCTATTCAATGAGGTCGGTTGCTTACATGCTTTCGTTCTAAGTTTTTGGCATGCAAATAACTTAAACCTGTGTGTCTGTGATCGGCATAGCTCGAGAACCAAAATTCATATTAAATAAACGTATTTGGGTTAGTATCTTCTGGGTATGATAAATTAAGATTGACGCCGACTTTCTCCTACTTTTAATGCCAGTAAGCATTAAGGAAATGCCATTTTTCGCGATTTTCTTTAAAATGACTCTAACGATTTTGTTAAAATTCTGTACGACTTACCGGTACCACTTTCATTTGAAACCATTTTTCGCAAAAATTCTCTGAAGAGTTCTAATAAGCCATCCACAAGTTAATTTAAAAAATCGGGTTCAGGATGAGATAACTGAATAGGGTAAGGTGGTACATTTTCGAACACTTAACAAATATTCTTATTTTATGAACACAGTAAACATAAGACAAGTTCAACTGTATCGTAATCACAAAGTTGGCAATGTAAAATTCTGGCTGTAAAATTGGTCATGGCAATCAATCTTTCATTTCCAGAATATCGTTCGAAAATGTACCGCAGTAGGTACAATTCTAAACACCAGTGGGTACTATTTCGAACAGTGGCATTTTCAACGAACGAATTGCTTTCTTCCAAATATTATATTTTATTATTATTATTTATCAATAATATGAGCGTAATAATGAAGTGTCACGTTTTGAATATGCAGATGACAGGTTTGGGGCATGTGGTCAGCATGCCGACTCCTACGTCAGTTATTGATGGCTTACTGAACCGGAGCCGCTACTTCTTTATGAATTTGCTCTTCGGTTGGTGTCAGGAGGCTGAATGCACCCCGTTCCAAATCGCCCTACCTCAGAAAAATTCGAGGAGGTACCGGGGATCGAACCCAGACTTGCGGGTCTGTAGTCAGCAACCACTAGACCATGCAGGCGGGTCTGTCATAACATCAAGAGCAATAATAAAAAATACTTAACAACTCCAGAACGATTTCTGTTTGCTATTCTGTATTGCATAATTGCAGAGATGTAATAACAATCCAAGGAAGTGCAGTTCATAAATCTTCGTTGAAATAATACCACTGTTGAATGCTGTGTGAATGCCATCCTTTAAATATTTGACTGGCACAGTTCATAATAATAAATATGCAGAATGCTGTGATGGCAAAACAGCTTTTCCATGCAAGCGATCGCGGGTTAAAGTACTGTTCGAAATTGTACCTAAAACGTGTTCGTATTTGTACTTCGAGCTAGTTTTTGTAAATTATACATAGTTGCAAATTCCGCTCCTGAATGACTATTGTTGTGCCAATGACTTGCGTATTAAAGACTACGCTATTTGTTGGTATGAGTTAAAAATTGGTCCTCAACAATATACTCCAGTAACACAACGTGGAATTATAAGCAATTTTATAAAGTGCCATTTTTCAAGCATGGAGTTCTTACCTTCGATTGGAAAATAATATTTTATGGCCGAATGAGTCAACTTAAAACATCATTCTCGCGGATACAGATCAACAAAACAATCAGTATGGACGCTATATAATTAAAAAAAGGTTGGCTAACATTTGAAACCCAAAAATGGATAAAAATCTAAGTCCGTTCAGAATTGTACCATGTTCGAAAATGTACCACCTTACCCTACGCACGCCTTGCAATACGGCATCTTATTCTACATCAGAATGTGAAGTGAGAAAGCGTATTGCTCATGTTTAGGATAAAGAAAATTATGTGAGTACATTGCATCAGATTTTATTCGGGTTTTGTATCCTTCGGGAAGAGACATGAAGCGAGGCAACG